>CM076604.1:99900000-101196666 GCA_038502835.1 Octonoba sinensis
CAAAATTTTTTAACATTATCGCCTATGGGTGAAAATGAAGCAAATTATGTAAACTTTGGGTACAAGATCCAAGTTCCCATGAACAAGCTCACTGGAAGAAGTTCTTGGCGTGAAATATTGATTTGAACAATTTTTGTTCATTTTTGAACAGTTCAAAAAAAATTAACATACCGCCTACGGGGAAATTTCAATCCTATATAATTCCTGATTTAACGGACCGATTTGCTTGGAACAAACTTTATCGGAAAGCTCTTATGACGTAAAACATGTACAAATAGAAAGTACATCCAGAACTAAGGAGCCTATTTTCCTATGAAATTTTTTGATCGGGATTTTCAAGAATATTTTTGAATCAATGAATGATTAAATGAATAAGCAAAAGAATGAATGAACAAATGAGTGACTAAATACATGAATGACTTAGTAAATGAATGATTGAATGAATATCTATTAACCGTTGAAAAAGGTATATTTGAAGCAATTAAGGACTAAAACTAAACGAGAAAGACAGAGAGAGAGAGAGATAGCTAGATTATAAATTTGAATTCGGTGTATACGGGAAAGTAGGCTCGTATAGTTCTAGACGGAACTTCTTGTTTCATTTGCATTGTTGCATCGTTTCAACAATTGTTACAGTTGCCGTGTGAACAGACAAATCAATGCAGTTGCCATTGTTAAACAAATAAAAAAAATAATAAAATAATCAACGTTTCTAGCTCTTTGATGAGGCAAAATATAATTTAAGATAGACCGTGCAACGCCGGGCATCGCAGCTAGTCTTATATATAAGCGGCTTGTTCTGTCTGTCTGTACGCTATAGGATCCCAGGCCGTTTTACCGATCGGGACCACATTCGGCATGGTTAATGTTTACGACCCGAGAAACGCATCGCTGCAAAAATGGAAGTTGTGACTCAAATAGTTTTTTTTTTAATTAATTTTTTAAAATTTTTCAATGCCTTTTTTGACCCGTTTTGTTTTATTTTTGCATTGTTGCCGTCGTTTCCAGCAGTATTATTACAGTTGCCGTGTGAACCAACAAATCAATGCAGTTGCCATTTAACAAATGTAACAAATATACTAATAATAATCAAAACGTTCATCTAGCATATTGAGTGAGGCTTCGCTGTATTTTCAATTTCCGTTAAAAATGAATGCATACGCGAATTTAATTTAATCCTTTCTTTCTTTTTAATTTATTTCTTTATCGTCTGCGTTTTTTTTTCATTTTCCTTATTAGAGTGGCACCGCTCTTTTTGCCCAGTTTCGTTAAAACTTTTGTTTTGAAAAGCATAATAAAATTTTCAATAAGTTATTTCGATGATAAATATATATTTTTCACAAACAACTTGATTATATAGTAGATAAATATATAGTAGTGTGGGGCATTATGCAAAGGGGCGTCCTCGCTGCGTGACCTGGGTAATTCAGCTTGAATTTTAGCAGACACCTTTGCACAAATCACTTTAATTACAATTTATAATATCTAGAACAGCGGTCATTTCGTATGACTGCCGGGCGTACTAGTTCAGTCATAAAGAAACAAACTATACAGAAAACAACAGTTTAATTGCCATGCATAATATTTGCTTGTGTACATAGATGAAAACCATCATAAAATAATTCATAAATGAAACAAAAGTTTCAGTTGTCACGTTTGAGTTTACATAGAATGGAAGTGGTACTGATCAGTGGAATCATTCTTGAAGAACTGGTTTTTAACCTCAAGAGGGATGGTTGTTTATGCAGCTCTAGTTTCGCCTGGGCTATTCGGACACAAAATATTTGTCACCGTAAATCGTCTGAGAAGGGAATGAATTAAGGTTCTAATCTCTCCTCTCTCTGCACAGGTCACTTCATCTCCACGGACCAAACATGACAACCAACATAGCGGGCATCATTTCGGTGGTCTTCTTCTACGTCATCATTTTGGTGGTGGGCATATGGGCCGGCAAGAAAAAGAAAACCCCGGGCAGTGACCTGGAAGAAAGTGAAGAAGTCATGCTGGCGGGGCGGAATATAGGCATGTTCGTAGGCATTTTCACTATGACAGGTAACATCCATCAATTGCTTTTATAAGTAACATATCTAACTTGAATACTGAATAGACTTGTTTTAGCTTTTGAATGCGATCGTATTTCGAAGTTATCATTAAATTAACGGCCTGATTCTCGTACTCTAGTTTTCAACCCGGCCACGTGAAGAATTTTATATCTGATTGGATAACCGATGTAATTTTGTCCCGTGACTGGTGAAATATGAAAGCAAAACTTATCCAATACGGACGAGAGTGAGGCTGTAAATATGTAGCGACCATTTATTTTAGGGGAGAGTTCATTGAAGAGGAATGTATCACTACTTGTGTTTAAAGGTTTATTGAATTTGTACTTCATTTATCGTTATGAGAGTGAAATTTCAACATGCAACGGAAGTATCGATTAAACTGACGTCGTAAATTTTTGCAAGAAACGAAATATGCAAAGGTTTCAGCACAAAAAGTCGCAGTCGGGATTCGAGCTCAGGTTGTCTGTCAATGGCGCTAGATTACTAACTATGGGTGCTGACACTATAGTATGGAGGCCTTGTTACACATTAAGAATATTTGATTAATTTACAAAATCTGGTTTAACCCTTTAAAACGCCATTTTTTGTAGTATCAGTAAGTCAAAATATTTTTCAGATTTTGTTTTGTTTCAAAATAGAAATTCATGTAGGACAGTAAATAAGATTAGCATGATTTTTTCCATCCCCCCTTTTGAGGGGGGGATAGTTATAATATTTGAATATTGATGCATGTGGTGGTAAATATATTTCCCAGAGTCTTTGGCAAGATTTTGCTAATCAGAAAGGGTAAAATAGCTTACTATAAACATCTATAATTTGATGAATTTGATAAGAAGCTTACTTCCCACCGCCTTAGAAAAGGTTAAAAAACTAATTTCATTATATCGTTCCCGTACATTGCGTACGCAACTTCCATTGCATGTTAAAATGATCCTCTCATCTTAATTAAAAATTTATGTAAACATAATAGGTTTTTAAGAAGTATAACTTTCATCCCGCGTACATTGGTGCATGTGCACTGATTTGGTTTTCTTTAACGTTCAGAGTTCCGCTTTTCAAATTCCATTACTTTTGTAAAAAAAAAACATTACGTTGCTAATATAAAGTATATATTTTCTTTAGGGATTATTAACGTTTGCCACATAAGGTTTGATGCACACAAACGATCCGGTTGAGATCAGGGATGACAGTTCCGTCACAGTTGTATACTAAGTAAAATGCTGCGATTCACACGAAAGGCACGACAGTTCGGGTGCAGTAGTATATTGCGTTAAACTGGCCGACTCACACGAGCAACCAGCCTCTGACCGCAACCGTATTGTCCGTGTGCATCAAGTTTAATTATACAACAAAAATTATGAAAGAAATAATTATTACTAACTTTGAATAAAATATGCTAAAAAATCAAAAACTAAAAATAAATTATAAAAATAAGCAAAAAAAGTTTTTAATTGATTTTGTGTTCTTTACAGCAACTTGGGTTGGAGGCGGCTATATCAATGGAACAGCAGAAGCTATTTACAGCAATGGCATGGTTTGGTGCCAGGCTCCATTTGGATACGCTTTATCGCTTGTTATTGGTAAGTGTGGACGAACACTGTTAATGACTTTCAATTTTTTTAAAGTTCTAGTTTTAAATCTAGATACTATGTAGCTAGGAGTTAAGAATAATATTCTCTTATCATAATGGATGCGTATTAGAATTGTGGTGTGAATTATTAATGTGTCCCCCCATTCACGGTTCTTCGTTCTTTAAATGTTGAAAAGTTTTCGATTATATAATATCAATTTTGGTAGTTACTGTTGAAATCATTGCTTATCCGTTGTTCTTAAAAGCTTAAAACAACCAGCAAAGACTTATTAAAAATATTTTAAAAAGTAATAACAAGAAAAAAAATGTAATGCAAAACGAAAGATTCAAATTTTACTGAAAGGTGAATCAACTTGAATAAATTATAATAAATAAATTAAAAACCTAAACACAAATGAAAATTTGTAAAACTGTTTAATTTGTATTTTATATCTTACATGAAGGTCACACAATAAATCTTTTTGGTTGATCAACGATAGTTAATTCAGGCATTTTTAAAACGTGCTTTGCACAAAAACTTTTGATGAGGGAAACTTTTTAATTCAAACTCACATTGACTGGACATTATAATCATTAAATCAGACATCAATAAATACTGATTTAAAAAAAATAATAACCGTTTTTAGCCACATTTTAGCTACTTTCCCATAAAAGTTTTAAGAAAATAATAATAATAAAGCATGAAAGAAGGCTTAATGTATCGTAAAAATGTCGTTAAAAATAAAGAAAAGTCAAAAATAAGTGAAGTAATTAAATAAAGATTGAAAAATAAAAATTTTGAAAGTAGGGTTTGAGGTGGGGAAAATGTGTCTGTCGGTCCTCTCCTAATAACTTTTGAGGGAATTGTCCAATTCGAAAAAGTCTTTTTGCATTCGAAAGATCTCGGCGAGGACATCTCATTTCCATGTTCTATTTACTTTTTGATTTGAACAATTTTTCGTTCAATTTTGAACAGTTCAAAAAATTTTTAGCATTGGAGCCTATGGGCAAAAATGAAGCAAATTATGTAAACTCTGGGCACAAGATCCAAGTTCCTATGAGCAAGCTTATTGAAAGAAGCTCTCTGCGTGAAATATTGATTTGGACATTTTTTGTTCATTTTTTAACAGTTCAAAAAAAAAAATTAACATTATCGCCTACGGGGAAATTTCAATCCCATATAAATCCTGATCTGAACTACCGATTTGCTTACAACAAGCATTATCAGAAAGATGTTACGATGTAGATCATGTGCAAATACGAATTTCAACAAGAACTGAACGAGCCTATTTTCATATGAAATTTTTTGACAGGGATATTTAAGGATATTTCTCAATAAATAAATGAATGAGTGGATGAATGAATGAAAAAATGATGAATGAATAAATGAAATAGTGAAAGAATGAATGAATAAATGAGTGAATAAATGATAAAAATAAATAAATGAGTGAATGAATGAAAAAATTAATACATGTGTGAATAAATACATGAATGAGTAAATGAATGGGTGAATGAATGAATGTATGAATAAATGAAAGAATGAATGAGTGAGTGAATGAGTATCTATTATCCGTTGAAAAAGGTATATTTGAAGTAATTAAGAACTGAAACTAAATGAGAAAGAGAGAAAAAGAGATAGCTTAAGTTTGAATTTGGTGTATGCGGGAAAGTAGGCTCGTATAGTTCTAGACGGAACTTCTTGTTGAGACATTATTTGTTAATCTTGAATAACAACTCGTATCTTTACACTTAACAGAAAAAAAATTAATAATAGCCTGTGAATGATAGTTAATCCTTTCAGTCCCAGTGATGCCATTTGGTATCATGATTTGCAACAGTTTTTGTTCGATAACTAAACTACTTATATGAAATTTACATCATTACATTTTTTAATATTATTCTATTTTTAATCGTATTGTTTTTCTTTTCAATATAACTAACAGATGTCTGCATAAAAATCAACTGAAAAGTTGCGGTTTTGATCTTACAACGAAATATGTCAAAAATATTTTTTAATGTTATTTAAATGAAATTATAAGTCCAATCTCCGTCTTATTAATTTTAAAGGTATCAAGATATTTTATTTGAGTTATTTTTTATAAATATTACTCATAAATTTTGTCCTTTGATGTCCTCTGATATATGATCAAATTGGTTGATTATTTTATACTTTGCAATTTAAAAATTAGAATGGTTTTGTTAATGGGTGTTTTAAATTAAATCAAAATTGTTGTCAATCGATGAATCAATTTATTGATGAAAGGAGAACAATCAGACATTGAATTAGAAGTTTTCAATAAAAGCCTTCCTGAAAATACTATAAAAAATATATCGAAAAGTAAGGATGATCAAAATCAGTAATGATCTGATAAATCAATTGAATGTTATTTATATGATGGAAACACATTTATTACCATTGAAATATAATACGTAGATTTCTATGAAGTTACAGAAAATTTTGGACAATTTATGGAAAAAAATGTTAACTATTAGTTTATGTATACTTAGATCCTATGTTCTATAAGTCTTTATCTTTGTATTATATTTTAATCATTTATTTATTGTATTACATCAGCTCTTAATAATTCCAAACGGCATCATGGTCTACTTAATTTTTGTGATAGTACTTAAATCCGATGACTCTAACTGGAATCCTTTCGAATTTTAATTACAAAAAAAAATGCTTTTTTTATATTTTTTTATATTACTCCGACAATAAGTACAGTTCATGAATTTTATAATTTTAGAATGAATAACACTAGTTTTTGGACTAAAAAGATAAATTATGCCATAAAGAAGTATTCTGTTTCAAGTAGTATTCCGAAATGATAAATCTTACTTGAATATAAAATTTGTATTTGAATAACTTTCAACTTTTATACAGGTGGCTTATTCTTCGCAAACAAGATGCGCGAAGAAGGTTACGTAACAATGCTCGACCCTTTTCAAGATCTGTTCGGAAGCCGCATGGGAGGTCTACTTTTCATACCAGCCCTATGCGGAGAAGTATTCTGGTCCGCCGCGATTTTGGCTGCTCTGGGTAAGAGTGTTTTCTTATTGTTATGTTTATAAGCACACTAAAGAAAATATGACACAAATTAAATCGGAATAGTTAAATCACTTTGATTTTTTTTTTTTTTTTGATCGGAAAATCCTTGAGTTAAAAAAAAATGTTGGATTAATACTAAGCAGTTATTATTATTTTTTTTTTTTAGTCTAGTGAATAACATTTTAGAGCACAATTTTATACCAAAGGCAGGTAAAATTCACAAAAACGTTTCAGAATTTTTAAATTATTATTTAAGTCTAGTTTTTCTGAGAGAAATTTACACTTACTTCATTTCTGCTAGTTTTTCGTATGATGATAAAAGAAATTTTTTTTGGAAGGGGGCGGGGTTTGGGAGGCAAATTTTCCTGATTTTATAAACGGATTGACTAAAACTTCAAAAGTATATGAATGAGACGACACATAATTTTATAAACGAACCTAGGAAGTATACAATGGGGGGAGGGGGGACAAGGAAAGAAAAAAAACTCCAACGCATCAGGAGAAACGAATCACATAAGAAGCGTGTGTGGCAAAGAAAAACTTCAAAGAAAGGAAGAAGCAAATTAGACGCATGCCATTAGACAAAGAACTCACAATGTTTTTAATTAAATTACTCAGCTATTTAGGGTGGAAAGTCTATGTTACAACGACAAAACAACGTAAGAAACACATATAATATACAAAGCTATATGATAAATGATAAAAGATAACTAGAGTTTGTAAAAGCAAAAAACTGCATTTTGCCTTGCTCCAAAATTGGAATGATGTAATCTTTTCTAACAAAAAAGAATCAAACTTAGGTGGCCTATATCTAGATGGTTTTTTCGATTTTTAATATAACCTGAGTGAAACTAAAAAACGTTTTCAAGTGACTGTTGGACTTGAGGAATTTTTCCAGCGAAAGAACCACACAAACAACCTTTATCGATTACGAAATGAAGTCGAATAAATACGTTGATAGATAAGGCAAAACGTTTTTACTTCAGGGCCTCGAATTATTTCAAGATTTTTTTTCTCAATAGAATACTGCTTGCACGTAATCTGAGAAATCTTCAAAATATTCTAAACTTTGCTTTGACCTTTCGTTCCTTTTATAGGGGCAACTGTGAGTGTAATCATCGATTTGGACAATAACACCTCTATCATCGCGTCCGCTTGCATTGCACTCTTTTACACTTTGTTTGGAGGACTGTATTCTGTCGCCTACACAGATGTCATACAGCTGTTTTGCATATTTATTGGTTTGGTAAGAATAAATTTTTCCTTAGTTCACTATCGCGATTTTTAGCCTACTTTTCCGTAAGAGTGAAAAAAGAAGAAAAGTGTAAAAGAAGGCTTAATGCATAGTGAAAATATCGTTAAAAGAAAATAAAAATCAAAAATATATAAGAATTAAATAGAGAGTGAAAAATAAATTTTAAAGTAGGGTTTTGAAATGGGGAAAATCTGTGTGTCGGTCTGTCTGTACCCGCGTAACAAGTTTGAAGAAATTGTCTGATTCGAAAGCATTTTTTTTTTCTTTTTTTTTTTTTTTCAAAAGGCCTCCTGAGGCACATCTGATTTCCATGTTTTACTTTTTGAGTTGAACAATTTCTCATTCAATTTTGCACCATTCAGAAAACCTTAACATTAGTACTCATGGGGAAAAATGAAACAAATTATGTAAACCCTGAACATAAGATCCAAGTTCCTTTGAACAAGTTTATTAGAAGAAGCTCTCGATGGGAAAGACTTTTTGATTTGAACAATTCTTGTTCAATTTTGAGCAGTTCAAAAAAAAAAATCAACATATTAGAGCCTACGGGGAAATTTGAATCATATATAGATCCTGATCTAAAAGACAGATTTGCTTAAAACAAACTTTATCGGGAGGAGCATGTGAAGTAGAACGTGTACAGATACGAAGTTCATTCAGAACTAAACGAATCTATTTTCCCATGAAACGTAATGATCTGGTTTGTTAATTCTGGTTTGTCATATTTATGAATGAATGAGTTAAAGTATTAATGATTGAATGACTGAAAGAATGAATATAAGAACGATCGAATGAATGAATGAGTAAATAACTTTGTATTAATCGTTGAAAATAGTATATTTGAAGTAATAAAGAACTATTTTTATATGCAAAACAGAGCTAGATAGATAGCTAGCTCATAAACTTTTGTGTTTGCGTTTGGTGTTTTTATGTATGGAGAAAGAAGCCTTGTATAGTTATAGAAGGAACTTCTTGTTTATTTATTTATTTTCTATATTCTTACAAAAGAATGTTCTTAATACAGAAAATATTTTAAGCAATAAATTCTTGTATTATTTTTAGTTTGAAAAATGTCCTTGAAATTATTGTTAAATACATTAATCGAAGAGCGTAATAGAAGAAAATGTCAAATGACGCTTTTGTAGAAATCGAGATCTTTTGGGTGGAAGGGCATGTCTAAGTCGTTCTCTAAGTTGATATAACCTCATTTTTTGTTTAAAAAAAAGTAGAGATACAGTAGAACCTCTGTTAACCATCTTAATTGAGACCAGTGGTAAGGGGTTAAATAAAAATACGGGTAAAGCCGGGGGTTGCAAAAAAAAAAAAAAAAAAATTGGGAGATATATTATGCAATTTAAAAGAGAGTGGATCTGTGATGATTTATTGCGTTCTAGTACAATTACTTCGGGAGTTACATACCAGTCATCAAGCGTTAGTAAAGAAGTCTGTGACCCGTTTTTGCTGCAGACGAGAAGCCCGGCCCTTCCCTACATAGTCCCGGCATTAGCGCCGCATAGCACCGCATATTCCGGGAAGATAAGGATTCCACGAAAAAAATCACTCGAATACCGTAGCACCTGTTTCTTCCCTATAACTAGCGCTCTAAAAGCTATTTTTGTTTTTTGTATTTTGAAAATATGGGTCAGATAAAGCGAAGGCCGGTCAATCCGGAGCCGGTTAATAGAAATTCTACTGTAATAGGAAGTAAGTACATAAAGAGGATCTTCATAATTAAATTATAGGTTTTTGCTTAAGTTTTCTTTTCAATATTGTTAATCTTGTGGCCGCCTTAAAAATTTAAAAAAAAAAAAAAAAAAAAAAAAAAAAAAAAGAATAACCTTGATCCCCTTGCCTATCCGTATAGGAAACATTTATTTAATAAAATTTCATTTAATAAAAAGATGCTCTTCAAACAGATTTTTCTTTTCTAGACAGATTGCTGGACAAAAGTTAAGGAACGCATTCCTCGGAAAGTATTCCACATGTGATACATGCGTTGAAAAAAAAAAAAAAAAACAAATACCCACTAATTTAAAAAGGTAATGAACAAAAAAATTTGGGTTGAAGGAATCACACGTGTGAGATATTTTAGGCTTTTTTTTTTTTCTTTGTGCCTTCTTTGATTATTATGTTTTTAATGAAGAGTAACCGTCACGTGTGGACATGAATTTCTCTTTTTCCATCGTATGATCTAAAAAGTACTGAAACATATTATTGCATATGAATTTCTGTTTTTCCATATATTGGCGCAAAAAGTACTAAAATAAATTATTGTGTATTTAAATAACTATTAACGCTTTTTGCTCGCATTTTAGCTGACTGTTTACTTCGATTTCAGAAATGTTGCTTATTTTACATTTTCAGTGGCTCTGTATTCCCTTCAGCGTCACAAACCCTGCAGTTGGCAGCTTGGCCTTGAAAGACACCGACTGGATTGGAGAACTCGGTGGGAGAGAAATCGGCCAGTACATGGATTACGGGTTACTTCTAGTGCTCGGGGGAATCCCCTGGCAGGTAATCACGGAGCAATATCTCACAAGCTCCATTTTGCTAAAAACTGAGCAATCAGGTGTAATTAAAATTTTATGTTGATTAGCTTTAATTAAATGGGAATAGCAGAATGGTGAGACAACTTTGAAACTAATTCATGCAAGA
The DNA here is from genome assembly GCA_038502835.1 of Octonoba sinensis. Taxonomy (NCBI): domain Eukaryota; kingdom Metazoa; phylum Arthropoda; class Arachnida; order Araneae; family Uloboridae; genus Octonoba; species Octonoba sinensis. The sequence goes on from CM076604.1 coordinate 99,910,593, forward strand.
GAAAGAGTAGTTTATGAATGAAAGAAATTTAAAAACTATACCTCCCATGTCAACTCAAGAATCTCTTAAGTATCCTCTTGAATTTAAAAATTTAAATTCCCTGGTTGGGTAAGGCGCGCCTTCCTATATCTCTAGTTACGTACAGGAAACTGAAACCAATACCAAGCTTATTCAACCCTTACTGTGTGTCACAAGTTCTAATTGCTTTAATCAAATTAAAACCATTACATAAATCAACTTTTGAGACGATAATTTGAAATTAAGACATCTACAGAGGGAATAATTGATTTCTAAAGAATAACTAACTCACAAGCAAGATATAATTTCTAATTAAAAAAAAAACATACGACTCAGAGCTTGGATTTTTAATCAGCCACAATTGTGTCATTTTGTGTAATTCAGACCTTTTCTTGAGACCTGGCAAAAAGGTAAAAAGAAAATATTTTCTTAAAAAATTAGACAATTAGTAATCTGACTGTTGTCGGCAATATGTAACGCAGGAAATGGGATAGTTATGCGTCAACAAAACATTAAGAGATGGTTTTAAGTATGAATACAAAAAACGGCATTTAAAAAGAACGTTATTCCTCCCGACACACACACACACACACACACACACACACACATATATATATATATATATATATGTATATTACGCATATACATATGTTAATGAATTTATGTCTTTTTGTTAACAGGTGTATTTCCAGCGGGTATTGTCATCCAAGAGTGCGTTCCGAGCCCAACTTTTATCTTATGTTGCTGCCTTTGGGTGCATCATTATGGCTATTCCCCCGATGATTATTGGAGCCGTTGCGAAAGCAACAGGTAAAGTAAAAATTCCTTTTTGAGAGTAAAGAATGTGTTCAGAAAAAGAAAAAAAGATGACCCTTAAAAGGACTCCAAAGATCTCCAACTCACACAGATTTCTTGACGGGATTATTTTTTATAAACTTCTCCCAAAATGTTACGTCAACGTTAATATTGCTTCAGTTTCGAAAAATACCGTCCTCCCGTTATAACGGTCCCTTCTGAACTTCACTATTTGAGTCCTTTTGTCAAATAAATCCCCTGTATAATAATTGCCTAAGTTGTCTGTCCGTCTGTCCTCGTCTTAAAAGAGCATAAAACAAAGTCGCTTCCGCCGTATGTACGCTTAGATCTTTTAAACTACGCAACGGATTTTAATGCGGTTTTCATCAATAGACAGAGTGATTCAAGAGGAAGGTTCCCGTTAAAGAAAGAGAGACCCGTGAGAGAAAAAACCCTAGAGGTAGTTCTCTTTTTTTAATTCCGATTTTTCGCAAATTTCCACATAAATTCCCCCCTATGGAGATGGAAAAAAAAATCTTGCGCATATTAATGTAATATATCAATCCGCTGATTTTTCTGCAGAAGATGATATTTGTTCTAAGTTTCTAAGTCAATAAGAACGCCATTTATAAGCTTTTTAGTTCGATTTTTTTATGGCTTACCTTGACCCAAAAATAATAATTAGCAGTTTCCTCAAATCCGGGGGAATAGTGTTAGCATAATTTCAATTTAGAACTTATTTTTCAGAATAGAGACAACAGTGTATTAGTTTTCAGCAGAATCAATCGAGATCATCGCCAAGACTCATTCCAGATGAAAAATACGCAACAAATGACGCAAATGACGCCGTGCTACAATTTGAGTTTTAAGTACCCTTTGGTGACAAATCTGACCCTACTGGCGGAATTGTTCCCAAGTTTTCTTAATTGATCCTTTTATATGATATATTACTTTTTCAAGCGTTAGCAATGTCTAAGGTTTTTTTTTTTCTTTTAACTAATAAACCTACGAAGTCTCTCAAACGCTATAGGTTTTCTGCCGCAGGCGGTTTTTCATACTCCTAGCAAGGACAGCGCCGCATGCGACGTTTTTTATTTTCTTAAGCAGGAACAGCGCTTCAGACGAAGTTTTTTTTTTTTTGCATTCTTATCAAGGACATACGACGGTTTTTATACTTTTAGCATGGACAGCGACGTAAGCGACGTTTTTACAGTTCAACACGGGCAACGCCGTGCGGGTACCGCTAGTCGATAATAATGTTGAAATAAGTATCTCGTCTGTAAGTTTGGTTAAAACATGAATTTCAAATGGCTCAGTAAGCATACAGTATGAATTGTATGATTTTTTTATATCAAATAAAAGCTTAGAATTTAAACGAATTAAAGAGATTATTAATGAGAGTCAATATATTCTTCTTTAAATTTGATGCAAGAAATTATTTCATGTTACTTTGAAGCAGTTGTATGGTTAATATCAAACGTAAATCATAAAATATGAAGTAATACGAAAGAATGAAGTATGAGTTCATATGAATTGAATTTTTAAAAAAACGTGAAGGGGAAAAAAATAAATGAAGAATTCATATAAGTATCAAATAAAAATTTTCAGTGCATTTTATGCATAAAAAAAGTACGCTCTTCACCCAGGCAGTAAGAAGAGAGAACATTCTTTTCTGAAATAGGGGTTATCAAGTTGTTGTATTGAAGGTTAGAGCTTTTTCTGGTGTGCTTACACACTCGTGCTTACTTTAAAAGTAGAGGAAGAATTTTTGTCTACGAAAAAATATATTGAGTTATTATGCAAAATCATGTCTTGACTGACATAACCAAAAATGGGCATGGTTGCCACAGCATATTTTTAAAAATTACATCAACGTTTTACGCTTTAGACTAAAATTTTTCCTCTGTTTTTAAAGTTGGCATTCAGATATGTAAGCACACCTAAATTTATTACGATATTTTAATATTTAAAACACGAAATGAAACAAAAAAGTCATGTTTTGCCACGTCTGTCACATATGGAATAAACTTCATGTAAAGTCCCCCCCCCCCCCCACAACCTAAATCTTATGCATTATCATAATGATGATCTAATCAAGAAAGAATATTTATCTGACCTGCGTCTTCAAAAAGATCCTTTCAATCTGTAAAAGAAAACGACTCCACTAAGAAACATCTCCAAAATGTTTACAGCTATTCAGGGTAACTTTGAACCATGAGGGTTAATTTTGAGCCTCGGGGGTTAATTTTGAGCCACGGGGGTTAATTTTGAGCCACGGGGGTTAATTTTGAACCACGTCATATTATTTAGTATTATTTGACTTAATTTAAATTTAAGAACAGAAATAACCTATTTTATAACGTATTTAGCTGAGTATAGCACTGGACCTTCTAGTTTCTTTATTTTAGTCAAATATACCAAAAGATATAATGTGATTCAAAGTTACCCCCCATAGTTCAATGCTATCCTGGATAACTCTACTTTTATTGATTTATTTTTAGCTCAAAATATAATTTCTTCCCATTGTAACTTCAAAGTACGAATTTGTAGCAAATATTCCCTTTTTCTTCTTAGCTTGGAATGAGACTGCTTTTCCGGGACCCTTACCTCTAGATGCAGCCCACACATCTCTGGTTCTACCCATGGTCCTACAGTATTTAACACCAGCAGCAGTATCCTTCGTAGGCCTCGGAGCAGTGTCCGCCGCTGTCATGTCTTCATCTGATTCCTCCATATTATCAGCAGCTTCTATGTTTGCCAGAAATATTTATAAGCTAATCATACGCCAAAACGTAAGTTTCTGACAATATTTCATTTAAAATTTTATAACAAAAGTTTTTCGCAATATTTAAATTTTATAACATAAAGAACTATATCTTCATCTTGCAAAAATGTTGGCTAAAAAGTTAGAAAACCATATATATAATTATTACCATATTATAACCATTTATATATATATATATATATATATATAATATTGTATATAATTGAGCCTCGTTTACTGAAAACGTTTATTTGAAGGCCACTATACCAAGTAGCCTACGCATAAGGCATTTTGGATTTGATTTTTTATTGTTTGAAAACTAGCGTTACCGGAGCAAAGTTTTTGGCATTGCTAAATTACCAAATCTTGTTAATTGGAGAAAGTTTGATTGCCAGAGAGAATGAACCAAACAGAAAAAACGCTTTGATCCAAAATAGAGGATACGTCGGCTTGTATAAATGATGGAGCTCTAGCTTATAACAAACATGAACAAACTACGCGCCCGTTGATTCTCTTCTAGATATTTTTACTAACTTTCGTTTACCTGCTTCGAATCCCGGATATCTCCTGAATGTTATTGATCATCATAGCACATCCTCCGAATTTCTTCCAAATGTTTCGGACCCCACTTACAACAATTGATCCCCCAGCAGCCCATAGGGGACTTCAATCTCGGATTTAAGTTAGTGAACAAGTTGGTCCACCGTTAGGGTTACAACCAAAATGCCAAAATTTTTCCATTACTTCTTATTATTCACCATACCATACTTTTCTGTAAAACGATCTGTTTTATTTACTCCTTAGGCTTCCGAGCGAGAGATTATCTGGGTGATGCGCGCTGCCATCATCTGCGTCGGCATCTTAGCTACCGCCATGGCGCTCACCGTCAAGTCCATCTACGGCCTCTGGTACCTCTCATCGGACCTGGTGTACGTTATGCTTTTCCCGCAGCTCGTGTGTGTCGTCTACTTCAAGAAGTTCTGCAACACCTACGGCTCCCTCACCGCCTATATCACGGGTTTCCTGCTCAGGTCGCTCGGCGGCGAGGAAATCGTCGGCCTTCCGGCCCTCATCAAGTATCCCTTCTACGACGAGGAGAGGGGCGAGCAGCTCTTTCCCTTCCGGACCCTGTCGATGCTGCTCAGTCTGGCCACCCTGATGACCGTCTCCAGCGTCAGCAAATGGCTGTTCGAGACCGGACGCATCCCGCCGCAGCTGGATGTCTTCCACTGCGTGGTCAACATCCCCGAGGACATCCTCAAGGTCCAGGAACCGCAAGAAGGGGAGATGAGTGTTCTGAATGCCCACCTATCCAAGACCTATCAGTCGGAAATGAATGGACGGATCAACCCGGCACTAACCCTCAGCAGCGATGAAGCGGATCTGTCCGACGCACCACAGAAAGAACTCCCACCGCCTTATACACGTAACGCCCCTTCTCAAAATACCACGAACTTCTGAGGATTCGATCGACACTGGAGAAAGCAAAGCTGTTTACAGCTTCTATGGTCTTGGCAGCACTTTGTACCATGCTGGCATTTGTTTTCCTTTTCTAATCATTGCCTCAGTACCGCAGTCCTCTCTACATTACAATAAGTAGATTGATCAAAAAAAAAAAAAAAAAAAAAGAGCAACCAATTACGACTAAGGAAACCCCCTACCCCACTGGAAATGAGGAAACTAGCCATCCAAATATTAAATTTCGTAGGGATTGTTTACGGATAATCTTTTTTTCCCATATCCATAAAATGAGCAGCCCTTTTTTTTTTTTTTTGCTTATACTTGTGTCTAGGCTGTTGTTGCTGAAAATCCACTTCAAATTAAGGCAATTTTACAAAACAGTCCTTGTAACAACCACTTCAGGAGGCCGCGCAGATAAATATGTACAGCACACCAACTGAATTTATTGGGATATAATTTTAAACACTGTTAAATGGTAAAATTTAATTTCAACTAGCTTCATTTGCCATGCAGTTCGAAATTCAATAACCCAAATAGTCTAAAGAAGCTTATCAGAAGAAAAAACATCGGTAGCTGATGTTTGCTACTGACGGTAATAATCATGGAAAAATGAGCTCTCTCTTCGAGTAAAAGTGAATGGATCGCTGAGCGGTTGGTAGCTTCTACTTAAAGCGCCATCATTTGTTAAATTCCCCCATGCTCAAGATGAGAGATCCGCGATCCCACAACGATAATCAGCAACAGCACAGAGCAACGGCAACTGTTCTTTTTGCGCATAAATGTAGTAAACTCATTTTTAAACATTTAGATGCCAATTATGAAAATATTATTTCATGCATTTTATGGATATCATTATTTATTGTTAACTATTGATACCATCTGTTAACAGCGCTGATTATGAAAGTTACTTTTAAAAAGTGCTGCCAAACCATCAAAAGTTTGTAGTACGAGAAGACCCAGTAAAATTTATCTTTAACCCATATCAACTAGAGCTTGAATGGCAACACTCATGAAATTAAAATGATACATATCACTTTAGACATTTAATATATTGTTTTAGATACCTGTTGTTCATTGTTGATCTTTAACACTGAATTTGAAGAATTATATGTATAGCAAATGCAGTATATATGAAGTGAAAAACATATCATATTTAACTTTTTAAAACATATATTTACTAATGCATATTTTTTTTTAATTTAGAGAAAGGAAACAGCGTTCTGTGTTATGAAATGAAAACCTAAAATACATATGTTCAAATGTTTATTTTGAAGAACTCATAGCTAGATACTTCATAAGAAGTTTTTAGTACGATTTTATAACGAAAGTTTATTGAAAAGTAAAAATTTAGCAAACTTTTGTCCATAATGTTTAGTTTTTCTATGATATTTTAGCAAAATTATCAAATTGGACAAAGTAAACACGTACTATATCACAATTCTAAGCTTATGATATTCATATCCTTCAATTAATTTAAAATTTATTCAGTACTTTTTTTAATATTGAAAAACAATACTTAAGTAGTTAAATCTGAAAAACAATACCTAAGTGATAATAATAATAATTTAACTTTGTGCAAGTAAACTGTAAATTAACATGAAATTATATTTTTATTACAATACTTAAGTGATCAAATCACAGTTTAAATCGAATCTTTAAGACATTAAATGTTTTGAATTTTTCATTTTTTAGAAAATGTTTATCACTGTTGTAAGTTAACCGTTTTATCGAGTTTTTCACCTAAATTGATTTTAATATCACATTGGTTTTGAGCCTTAAGACTACGCTATAACGTTTGTTAAATGACTTATTCGGGGCAATCGAATACAATATTGTTGCTTTTGTGTTATAAATATTGTTATTCTATTCTGGAGTTAAAAAATGAATCATAACTTTACATATATAAATGTCAGGAAAATCTTACAAATTCGTGCTCATTTGCTTTCATTTGAATCTAATCAAACTATACTTTTTATCCAATCAGGTAATTAATTTGATTTGATAATATTTGGCGTTCTTACGTTTCATATTTTTTTTTGCCATATCTGTTTAAATGTATATTTAGCAATAGGTTTTGCTGGCGTTAGTTTAAGTTCATAACATATCATAAAGTATATATCAATGAACTAAATTAGGCAAACTAAATCCTCTGCAATTCAAATTCTTTGGTGCAACGATAGCAATTTTCACGGAACCGGAACATTTCTGAATGAAAACGCATAAGCAATAGTAAAAATGATATCTTAGTTAAGTGCGTTGAACTAATGTCTAGACTGTTTGAAAATGTGCTGTGAAAATGCCCGATAAAATAATATGAGAGCTGTTAAAAAAATTAAGAAAAGAAGAACTACAAAAATAAAAATAGTAAACTAAAAATTGATTAAATGGAAAAAAAATGTAATGTTTTGAAAAGCGACGTACAAAAAAGGTTTCAAATTTGTAATAAAAGAAAACAAAGTCTTATTTTTTAAATCTAAAATGTTGTTCATAGGAATTGTTTGGAAACCAATATCTCTTACTTAATTGAGAGACATAAGACAATGCAAAACTAATTAATAAGAGATTTAAATAATAATTCATGCAACAAAATATGTAAACATTGAAAAGTATGAAGAATATGTGAATGATACTTTGTTGCATGCATGGAAAATATACAATGGTATTAAATTGCTATCGACTGCGGTAAAGAATTTGGTGTCATTATATACTAAATTATGTTCAAAAGTAAAAAATTCACATAAAAACTTATTTTCGTATTATAATTCATTCTTATAAAAAAAAACATAGGTAGCCTTAAAGGTAGTCCTAGTAAAGGTGTTTCAAACAATAACACAAATGTAGCTAGGAAAAATTAAAATTTGTATGATAAACTTTTTTTTTTTGCTTTTAAAAATGGTGTGTTATTACTTACATAGTTTTAGAATACTATACTGAATCTCAATTCAGGTTAACATATCAGCTACCACAAGAAAACCTTAAAAAGCTGCTTCGAAAGTGAAACATATCATTCTTGTGGTAACCATGTAGATGTAGAAGAAAATGCGAAGATATTTTGTAAAATCTAATCTTTGGAAAGAAATTATTTTTGCTCCTTTAATTATCTTTTACATTTAAAAGAGAGAGAACTCGAAAATTTTTCTACGAGGCATTTATCCAATGCATGCATTAAAAATGATTTTCCTACAGCATTGACATATTTCGAAACAGGTTTAAAAGCAGCAAATTCTTCTCATGTGTGTATATGACAAAAAAGTTTTTTAAAGTCTTTCTTTATATAATTTTAATCAATAGTGTCGTAATTATGGATAAATGATACGTGTTATACTTCAGGCTAATATTTCCTTAATGTGCTATGTATTGTAGTTGCTATCAGTAACCATGAATTTGTTTTTTTACCAACACTTTGTCAATTGGTTAATATTGGTAAAGTCAATAAACCAATATCTATCTATTGGTTATATACATAATTGTTGGGTCAAGACATAATTTTAAAGGAACCTAGAATCCGAAAATGGTTCATTGAGCAACTTGTTGCTCATGATCACGTGCTAAAGCTATTATTATACTGTTCTCAGATTGGGGGGCAAGCAACAGCAACCGAAATTCCCTCATCGGGTTTGCTCCTGCGCATTGCAAGCAAAAATACAATATTGAAAGCAGTGCGCAAGCGCAAAAGCTGACCGAACGAATTTTTGTCGTTATTGCTCCTGTCTGAAGCCAACTTTACTGTGAATGTTTATCGAGTCTTGGCGCAAATATGTTTAAGTTAAGCTACAATAAACTCAATTCATCATACCAAACAACCATTTTGTTGTCCGTCATAATTTATCTATTGAGCTCTAAGCAGCGAGTTAATTTGCGAAAATAAGTGATTGTTCTGATGAGATTTGCTCAGCTCATTTCAGTAACTATCTGTCATATCCCGATAGTGATAAAAACAAATTTACGTTATAGAGTAGATAATTGAGACGTGAAGAAAGCAAAATGCGGCCAATTGCAGTAATAGAGACGCCAAACTTACAGCTAATCTACAGGATTGTGAAGCGTGCATCTTTTTGTGAGTGCAAACATGACTGAATAAGTTATTATTGTCTTTATAGGGATACCTATACTAACCCGAGTAAGATGTCTTTGATACATATTTACTTTCCGTTTTTATCTCAAAATGTGTATGCATTATAATCAGTCTCGTGTTTGAAGCTTAATTTTCTTTCTTCATTTTAAATCTTTTAATAAACATTTATACATGTCCCTCCAATCCTTGTTGAAGAGAACTCGGTGATGTGGCTTGAAACAGTGTGACGTAGCAGCAACAAAAACAGTGGTAATCCTTGATACGGATGTTAAAAACTCCTTTATATAATTCAATGAATCTATAAAGTGAATCTAGCATCATTCAATAGTAAGGAATTTTGATTTTCTGGAGTAAAAAGGGCAAATTAGAAAATACATTTTTCCCCATCTACATCCAACCAACAATTAATATTTTGACGTTCTTAATTTAGCAGCAGTAATTTATAAGAAAGCAATCTGATACGTCAGCACTACATTTTTCTTTCTTAACTTTGGATAAAAGCAAAAACTTACCATTAGGGATAAAATCACCTGATTTCATTTACCTTTGACACAGAAGAAAATAGATTTAAAAACAATGTCGCTACGTCACTTGACAGTTTATTTTAGAGTGCCACATGTTAAAAGCTTAATCAAAAGAATAATGATTGTTCTTTCCCTGGCATAGCCTTTGCCCAACAAATCAACATATCATTTGCCAGTGGAAAAATTCCTCTTGATATGATAGGTATGTGTTTTACTAACTTGTTAGAATTGTCTAAGTGTACAGTTGTCTTTTGTGACAGTGTGAAAACACGTGCCTATTAAGTTATTTCTCTAAGTGTCAAGTATTGTAAATTTTTGCTGTTGAAAGATTTTTAAAACGTAAATTGTTCCTTTAAGAAATGTTGATTGTAAATTCTTGTTTGTTACTTGATAAGATATTTATTAATGCGAAACTTTGTAACATTTATGTACACTATTTTATTCTGCAGTAAGAGGTGCGATTATATTCTTCATTGCATTTCGCTGCAGTTGCTTGAGCATATTTTAAAACAAATTGAATGTTTGTAATGTTTATAAAAGCCGTGATGGTGTTTATTTCATTTTAACTGTTTTTATTAATGCTCACATTCATCATCTGTATTTAAAAATTATTGTTTTTGCATCGAACAGGAGAATTTATAACCATTTATATTCAAAAAGTTAAGTTCAAAGTAACATTTCGAAAGAGATAGACGAACAATCTTCACCTATATTACCAGCTGTTGAGCAGCTAATGTTTATGAATATTTTAATTTCGGAAAGAGAAGCACATGAAGATACTTATAATTTTGTGTAAACCTTGTAAGGCAAATTAATTAACACTATGATTTTTGTATTTAGACAGTTGTATATATAGTTTATGTTTTGAAATATTCTTAAAGAAGTCGTTTTACCATAGTTTTACAAAATTACTATTAGAAAAATAATTAAATGTGCTTTAAATAAATATGTGATAGAAGTGATACTGCAAAATTGAGAAAAACATACGATTTTTAAATTAGTTTTGTAGTTAAGAGAGGTCTTAGAGGGATTAGGATGCCAAATTAAAAATGGACGCTAAAATCATGCTTTCAAAAAAACTAATTTTAAATTTTACTATAAAATCATTCAGGAACATCCTACTATTTGACGCTTTCAAAATTTTTTATTGCATCCTCATGCACAGCCTTGCAAAAAAAAAAAACTCTTTTGAATACTATTTACACTAGAAATGCATGAAATATGTAAATTTATTTACGAATAGACTACTGAAATACCAACTGCAAAGACATTTTTTAATGGGTTGTCTTCATTTTAAAATAAACCTTAACTTCAAAATTGCAAATGCTGATCAACATGTTTTATCACAGAATTGTAATCAGCTTTAAAATTTTACCTTGTAAACCAATTTTAGTGTAATTTACTTCAGCTTTGCTTTACAATTAAATTAATCGTTGTCGATAGATATCTAACTTGGTGTTCTAGAGCGCATAAAAGCTGAGTAATCAGGAATTTAAGTTTTTTATTTTATTTATTTATTCATTTTTATATATTTATTTATTTGTTCTTTTTCCCCCTGGACTTAACCGCATATTCAATATTCTTTAAGAAACGCAAGCTTTGTACAGAAAGGGAAATTTTATTATATTATTTTTCAAACTATTTTTTTTTAATTTACATGAAATGAAATGTTCTTATTAATTTATTATTTTATGTATGCTTTGTATTACATATTTTGGATTAACTCATGTTTACTTTTGAATTCATTTATATCTTTTCATTGTCAAAATAATAATGTAATGCCAAAATATTTGTTTATGTGTGTATATGTTGCATTAATTGTATATATTGTTTTGTTGGTTTCATTATTATTGTATTTGATTGTATAAAAATGATATAGTATGTTTCATGTTTTGTAAATATGTACTTTTCAATTTTTTCGGGGGCTCATTTTACGTGAATATACTTTTGAATTTCTGCCTTTTAAGTTGGCAAATCAAGCACTTGAACGGCTTGAATTCAGAAAACAGTTTTTAAGTGTTCTTTATGTAATAAATACCAATTTTTGAAAAAAAAAATGGTTTTTTTTTTTTTTTTCACTTAAAATGAGCCGAATCCGTTTGTTACAAGCCCTAACATAACGAAAAGCGGTTTATTAGTTTCAATTCCAGAAAATATCATAACAATTGGTCTAGTATGAAACAAGACCAATTGAAATTAAACTAGTTTAAAATTTTACTGTGGGAGTAATTTTATCAGTTTTCGTGCTTGAATATCACTTGTGAGGTAAACAAAAGCTAATGAGGTTTTTTTTTTTTTTTTTTCGAACAGCCATTGGCGATGTGATCAGATATTTCCTACCTCATGTTTTTTCACACACCAAATTTTTATGGAAACAAATCCACATAGTTTTGTTGGCATCAACGAATACTTTCGATAAAATTACTTGATAAAGCAAAGATTTAGCAATGTCACTAATTTTTGCTTTAAATTAATTTTAGTTTATTCTGATGGTTCGGATATCAGATCAACTTTCTATGTACACTCAACCTGCAAGGCTTTGTAAATTTATTACTATTTGGGTATTAACTTTATGCTTTTGGGACTAAAAAGATGAAAATCCCCTATCCAAAAGTGTGCAAATAACACATAGGTATGCACACTTCTCTGAACAATAAAGGTGGCGTTTTGCATAAATTTGCTAGTGTATACTTCAGACAATGCTTACTTTATATTTACTTTCGACATTGCGTTTTCTAAATACGAATTTGAACTAGTTCTTCCTGAAAAGAGTTGATTTCAAAAATGAGATTGCAAAACATACTTTATATGAACCTTTGGATGTTATAATAAAACACGATTTCGTCATTATGAGAGGGTTCTGCTGTACCCAATGTAACTTTTTGAATGAAACAGACATATCAATCCGATGGAATTATCAGACGAAAATTCATTTTAAATGGCAAAGTGTTTGAATTTTAATAAAGAAACATGATAAAAATTTTTAAAGTTTTATATTATGCATGTAAATGATCAGTGATGTATATGATGCATTTTACCCGTCTCCAATTATTATAATTATTGAAGAGAGCTTATAGCACTTTATGCTATTATGAATGACAAACTGAATGCCTTATCAAAAAGCATATCACTCGTATCAGTTTCCATATTTGTAAAGTTAAAAGATGAAATGACATATCAATGCTTAAAGCAAAATAAACATATCATGTACGATCTGCATATCAAGAGGAAGAAAAAAATGTTTCTCATATGTGATTCTATTTGTAGTACTCGTTGGTTATTGTTAGTGAAAGATTTTTATAACATCCTATATTTTGTGGTGCTTTCGCTGTTTTCTAAGCGTAGTGTTAAATTAAACTGTATAGCAGAGATTTATTAGTTTGTCTTAAATTGGAGAGGCTCTTGCTCGGTTAAACTGTTTTGTAATTGAAAGCTTTACTCTCATATTGAATTTCACCTGATCTAGAAACACTAGTTTTCTAAATCTGAATGCTTCATAAGTTCGAATTAATATGAAGCAAATATTTTCATAAAAGTAGATTAACAACTTACTTTACGTCTAAATTGCAGCAAAGGCTTGCTGTTAAACATGAGAATTCGTGCAGAAATGAGAGCTGTAAAAATAATGATACGGAAAATAGTCTATGAAATACGTGAACGGGTTTTTTCTAATTAAGGAATATTGTTTGAGTAATAGACAAAAAAATGTTACTTAACCCATACAAATAAAACATATTACCGTTTTGAGGCTTCTGGAAATCTCAGTAATCAAAATTAAGTCAGTGGAAGACCCAATCTTTGATTTTCCATTAAATGATGTATGAAAATTTTATTAAAGAAGTTAAGATATACACACACACATATATATATATATATAGCTTTTCAGAATTTTTGAAACAGTTGGTTAGCTACCTTTACTAAAACGTAACTGTGTTATTAATGATGCCTTCACAGACATAATAATCTTTTTTTTTAATTTTAAGTGTTGTACGGGGTACTAAGCGGGATTCTGTATGCAGCACTTTGGTTTTCATTTAGTTTATCATTTAAAATGCTCTAAGAGACGTTCTCAAGTTTTTATTTTTTCTTTTTATTTCTTCATTCTTGTCTTATAGCAATTAAAACTTATAGGATCTCTTCTTCGCGAACTGAGAAGGCAAATTAATAAATCTCGCAAACCATTTTTAAAGTATTTGGAAAATCTATGTGGTTTACTATATTGTCCTGCGTATGCGCGCTATCGTGAAAGCTCTGTAATTAAACAGTGCAATAAGTCGTTTCAGAATAAAACAACAAATCTTATCGTAAAATGTTTAAAGTTTTATATCTTCACAGAGATTAAAATTGTGAGCAATCATTTGAGAAACAGTTTGGAATAGAAAGCATCTTTGAACGAGAAAGTAAATATTATTACAATTAATAGCATTAAGAATCACATGTTGAAGAAGTTCAAAACACAAAAGCACCTTCTTCGCGACATTCCAACAAGTGATCACAAAGAACTTTTCTATGCTTATGTATTCGAAAAGAGGTAGGTTGAAGTATAATTAATTAACATGAGAAATTAAAATGATACTTTACAGTACAGAAAATCTCTTTTGTGAATTTTTTATATTCTTTTTATATTTAATTGTTCTGCAAAACGTTTTATTGATGCTTAAATTAGAACTACTTTGCTGATTTAGTATTTTGATTGATTAATATGTTTTATATTAGTTATTTTATGGCAAGCCACTCAGCATGTACGCATTGCCTGTAATAAATGCTGCAACAGGGCATTTTCTTTTGTTCTGCAAAGATTACCATATTGTCTGCACAAAAGCATTCAGCAAGTAGGGATGAACGAAAAATCGAACTCTACTCGCAGCTATATAGATTTAATATTATTTTTGAACAATAATTTATGCAGGAAAACCAGTGCAAATTCTATCACTTTAACTAAACTGGTAATAGTTAAAATGAATTCCGAATGCTTACAGCGAACTGTTTCTCGATTGTGTTCACCATTTTCTTTATGTAATGTTGCCACAGGTAAAAATAAAGCAAAAAATGTATGCTAAATTAGATATTCTATTGTACTTGTTACTAACATAGAAACAATAGTCTCGTACTATGTGATTAGTATTCGTTGTGAATACTTTTTGTTAATTTTAAGCGATGGATGTATTGTAATACTAGAAATTACTGATGCATAGAGGTAGGTAGAAGTTGAATCCACATCAATGTTTATACACATGATTAAAGAAAAAATTTCTATCGTCTTAGGTAATAAATTTGTATTGTTATTATTTTTGTATCGTAGATGAAATTGCTGATAACTATGGAAATGAAGACTGAACTTGGAAGAAACATTCTTTGAAATTATTATCGTGATGCATCTTATTTTTATCTATTTAATTAAGCTTATTTTTCAATTTCCTAAACATCAAAAAATCTGAAAGAAATTAAACCATTAAATATTTTATAAAAGAGAATTTAATATACTGTTTTTTTGAAATATTTACAGCTTTAAGAGTTAAGTAGACAGGATTAAGTTAACGACGTCATAAATTGTAAAAAGACATCCATTAATGTTCATGTCTTCCGGACACATATGTTTTCCACTGGTTTCCAAAATTGATTAATAGTTTGCTACTCCCAAGAGAAACTTATGCGATCGTGATGATACTAAGAAAATTCTACTTTTCTGTTAGCCTCCATAATCCATACTCATGAAACTTAATTACCAATTGTGCAGATACTAAGATATTCTACTTTTGTGTTAGCCTCTATAATCCATGCTTACGAAATTTAATTACCAATTGTATACTAAGAAAATTATACTTTTGTGTTAGCCTCTATAATCTATACTCACGAAACTTAATTACCAATTGTGCAGAAATGAATTTCTTTTGAAAAAGCTGTAGTGTTGCATAAACGATATTCAAAAACCAAAAACTTTCCAAACGTTTGCGCATGTCTTTTCTGACGAGTTTTTTGCAAATGTAGATGCAGAAGATGTAAAATCAAGACAATATATTTGTCTTATTTTTATTTTGAAACAAACGTACTGTAACTTGAAAGGTTTCTACAATTCCCCCTCTTCGGAGAAAAACAGCCGAAATTTCCGTTCAAAAACCAAAAAATCTTCCAGACCTTTGTCATGTCTCTACGAATGTGTTTATTGCAAATTCAAAGGTGAAGTAGCAAAATCAAGAGATTATTTATGTCTCCTTTTCCTATTAATGGAAGGTGCTACAACTTTAAGGTTTTTTCCAACCAGCCCTTTTTAGGGCAAAAAGCACGAAATTTCATGTCCGTGTTTTTCAAAATTTGCAATCTTTTTGCCGTATAAGAATCAGATACCACCCGGTTACTTTCGAACATAAACTTTCGAATATTGTTCTTCAAACACATGTAAGTAAATCAGCAGCAACATTAAAAATCTTCTTTGGAGTTTCTTTTAAAATGTGTCTGTTTTTTTCTTTATTGCGTCCTATAGTTTTTTAGAAAAAGTATTTTGTAGTAAATTTTGATAAAACGATATTTTAACGAAATTAATGTTACAAATCAATATAAAATATAATTTATAACGATTATATATTATATTTTATGCAAGTTAGCACAGAAAAAGAGTTAATAAGAGTTCATTGTTCTACTTCTGCTACTTTTTTAATGATAATGGTATATCTTCCATGTTTGGTCTTCGGCCTTCAGCACATGCGCACCAAGTCAGTGTACATGTACAGAATATATAAATAGATGTACATAAATATATGTAAAATATATATACTATTGTCCTGTGATCTTACATATTGAGCTAGTGTATAATATAAGGCAATAACCCAATTAGTCAATGAAGAAAAAAAAAAGCGCTTTATTATGTGAGCAGTGTATTTGTGTGGCCAGAGAATATTAAATTATGTACTAATAAAGTTGTCATTCGATGGAGTCAGTTTGTTTTTATTTGAAGTTAAGTTTAACAAGACCAACAGCGATGCCAATTAAAACATTACAACTTACACATTAATACTGGTTTGAGAAACATTTTTCGAACAATACAGTGTCCCCTCGCCACTTCATGCTTCATATTTTGAGGCTTCAGTGCTTCGCTGATTTTCAAAAATATTAATAAAAAAATAAAAATGTAAAAGTACAACTATGTCGGCAGCCACATTGCGGAAAGGAGCGTTGTTTCATGTTGATGCGTGAGAGAGAAGGATCCCTGCATGTCAAACAAAGAGTTGACTCAGAGTACATACCACGGGCTCTCAAATGCTCCCCAGCAACACAAGACTCACAGAAAGCAATGTTGATTACGGTACTATAAGGTTTTGTAATTAACCTTATTAATTAGCACTGACACGATTAAGTAAATACGTATACTGTTGTATTTTTTGTCTTAAATGTGTAAAGTATAAATACTGTTTACATATTTAAAACATTCGTGTACCCGCATACACGAAAATTCCTAGGGGCAAATCCTACTTCGCTGTTTTTCAGCTTTCGCGGAAGGTTCTGGTCCCCATTAACCGCGAAAAACGAGGGATCACTGTACTTTTAAATCTTACTTTGATTGACTCCCCATAATTATTAAGCTTATCAGATGTCCGAGATTAGCTCGGACAGTCCTGTGCTTTTAGAGCTTTCATGCGCAGTGTCAAGGGCTGTAAAAATGTCCTGGGCTTTGAGAATTTCATTCTCATCACGGATTTTGTTCTTTGATTTTATACATATTTGTTTGCCATTGCGTTTGTACGCATCTCTCACAGCCTGTGTATTTCGAAGTCGATGTAAACCGAACTAGAATTAAATTGAATCAGCAATCAGCGCCTATCATATCTGTAAATCAACTTCTGAAAAAAACTATGTCTAGTCTGAGGAGAAATACGAGTCGTTGTTATGACTGTATATTTAAGACTGAGTTGATTTCAATTCATTTTTTAAGGTTATAAAAATCATTAAGCGCTTTAAAAACACTGAAATTCAGTAATTACGAATAGATCGAGAGTACGTCACGAGTTGGTACAGAAAATATGGCAAGCCTATTAAGGGTACATTTAAAACTCTGAAGTCCAATAAATTATATTATAATGTAAAATGTGTGCACCGCAGTATTTTGAAATATACAAATCCCCCCTTCAGGAAAGATCCCTCGGAAAAAAAACCTCCTAGAATAAATATTCTTAATTCATAAAATAGCAAATAAAACTTTCAAACAAATATCAACGAGAAATTAGGAAAATAAAACATACACAATAAACCAATTAATAATCTTATCTTTCATTAAATCTGTAACTATTTTGATGTATTAACAACCTTTCAACATTAAACTAAACTTGTTTAGTGCATGATTTGTTTTCTGACAACCGACAAAATTATGATCGAGCTATCTAACGGAAATGTTTTTATTACATGGTTTTATTTAACTTGACTTGTGGCGGAATTTTGTAAGGCGGTTTTCGACAACTATTACTGCATAAATTATCTTCAAATTTTGCACACAAGCTTATTTTCGATGACAATACAATAATCCATCCATTTTATAATTTATTATAACGTTAATTAGGAAAAAAATCAATAATTTTGGCTCTGAGGAAATTATCAGCATTATCATTTGCCGTTTGGCAACAATAGTTTTGTTTGGATAATGCAACGATGTTTTGAATTTAAATAAAACCATGTAACTTAAAACATTTTTGGCGATTTAATATTATTAAATCCTTCATTTTTGCGATGTCCTACTTTACCATAATGAAACGCATCCCTTATCCTGTTAAAGAACGATGATAGTTTTTTTTTACGATAGTTGCGAAAATCATTTAAACGGATTAAAGTGTGTTTTCCTATCGTGAATCATTTTTTGAGCACTCAAAATACAGTATGTCCTGTTTAGGATGGTCCTATCTACACATTTCACAGTTATTAAAATGTAAATAATCTTCCAAAACATTTAAAATACCACCAAATTACATTAGTCACACTTTTACCCTAAAATAATTTTAAAACATTAGCATTGTAAACATAATCATCTTTTAGTTTCAGAACTAGTATTTAGACTGTATGACTAAAATTTCAAGTATTAAATTGGAATGTATATTAATTTAACTGCTTTTCAAATTAATTTGTTATTAACTAATGAAAAAGAAAAGCAAGCTTTAAATAGGTACCTATGTAAATGACACAGTATGATGAAATTATTAAATTTCATAATTTTAACGTTTGTTGCCAAAGATTTTAAAATGCGCCAAACTGTACAAAAGCATATTAAAGTACTGGTTTGACGCAAAGATTTTTTATTTATTTATTCATTTATTTATTTTTTTGGCATGTATTATTAGAATAACGTTACCCTGAACTACATTGCCCACAATGTCTATTAAAACGTAAAGTATCGTAGATTTCTGGTTATCAGTGTTTTTTTCCCCTAGACGTTTTCGTAGAGTTATCAAGTGAAATTATTCCTGAAATATTTCTTGAAACATTCCTTAACCGACCGTCAGATGATATGTAGTACTTCTTGGAGTAATATATTATGAATCACACTTCTGAACATAGGCGTAACGAGGGTTGGGGAAAGGGGGGGGATCACCTTAAAAATGTACAGACTAAACACCAATAAGCAGTGCACAAGAGTTCAAAATTTACTAGTCATCAATACTTGTCATTACAGATATACTCCGTGTTTATTTCAGGCATCTCTCGGGGGGGCTACCCCCTCGGAGCAAGTCAACTCCCCCCCCTCCCCCATCGGCGAAAAAAATCAGATCACAATTTTTAAAAAAAGAAAGAAAAGAGAAATTACGCTTTTAAGACATCTTAAGGCCTAATATTGAATTATGAGTTGTGCTAGTATTGCTGCTGAAAAGAATGTGTATTTTCATATTTACAATCTGTTCTTAGTCCGAAACGCGTGTTTTTTTGAGTTGTGCCACTATTGCAGCCCATGAGAACCAATCAATTCAGATCTCTTTTTTTCAATGTACATTTATGATTAGGCTAAGTAAAAGTGTAATTTTGTCACGGTATTTTTCACCTTCGCAATGTTATTATAAACGCTCTATGGGACCATTCATAAACAGTGTCACACTTTCTTTCAATATATTTGAGCCCCCTCCCCCCCTTTGTCACAAAATCACACTCTCCAACACACCCCTATCCCCTTTGCCACGTGTCACGCTATATTACATGAACACTTGCAGTGTGTGCAACGTACTTGCAGTGTTGCAGTTCAGAAATAAAGTACTTACGTTAAAGAATCACATTTTTAGTTTTATTTTTTAACTTTTAATGACATTTGTGGGCATAACAATAAATGATAATGATTACACGTGGACTTAAATAGCATAAAATTAGATTAAAATAAAATAGAAAAAAAGATAATTAGTGCATAATAGTGAAAAATAATTAATTGACTTCTGAAAAATGGCCCGCACTTATTTATTTTAAAAGTAAATACCGAAGAAGAGTTTCTTTTAAAATTTTAACTAGAAGTGACTTCAAACCTTAATAAGCATCCGTATTTTCAATATAAAATGAAATCAATGAAACTTTAAAATCAAATTATGAAAATAAAAAATTATCAAAAATAAGTTTAATCTGCTGGTTTTTTACACGTTTTTATAGAAATCAAAATGTGTAATGTCACACTTCTTGTTATCCCCCCCTTGTCACAATCTCTCGACCCCCCCCCCCCCCCGCCGCCCCACCTGAAGTAGTGTGACATCATCCCCTATGAAGTTAAAAAACGAAAAAAGGAGGATTACTAAGCAGTTTCTCAGCATGGGAGGAAGAAATAAAAAGTTGAAACTAAAATTGCAAAAAAAAAAAAAAAAGAGGAGGGGGCAGCTAAAATATTATTTCGAAAAAATTACATAAAAACAACCATACCTCTCCTGCTTCAGGGTTTCTTCCCAAAATAGGACAAAATACTTTCACCTTTTCTTTTACTCATAATCAAAATTTGTGCGCAGGAGAGCAAAGGAGACTTTTGCAAGACCACAAGAACCCACTAAATTCCCAATTGCCAAGGTCAATCAAGGTCTCTGTTTTATTGTGCAAAATGGTTGGGAAAAAAAGAGAATATGATTCGAGGAGAGGCATCCGCAAAGGGGCAAGAGCCCTCCCCCCGCCCCCCTTGTCGGAAGCGTTTCTATGTTGATTTGATTTTACGAATTGCTAGTTTAAAAAAGAAAATAAAAGAACTAAGATTTGTTCCAGCAATAATAGCACAAACATCCATATCCCGCAATCGTAGAAGCAGGGGTCCATTAGGCATTAGTTTACTTTCACAATATGGCAGATGTGGTTCCATGAGGCTAGCATTTTCCAAAAAAAGGATCACTATATTTCCTGTTTTTGTGTGGTCGGGTGATTAGAACCATATGCAGTCCTTAGGTAAGGAATCAATGCGCTATCTGTTGATGACACGCGGGACCTATCCTCTGGAGAATTGAGAGAAAAAAGGATCTTTTTTTGAGTTCTGGTTTGTAGGACCTAGATGTTTGAAGCGCCGTCTTGTCGTTTCCCCATTTGTAAAACAGAGGACCCCCCCCCCCCCCTCCCGCTCCCAAACAGGTTGGTTCAAAGAACGAAATCTAATCATTATTTTTTTTTTGTTTAATTTTTTTTTTTTCAGACAGGTTAAAAATTTCGAAAGTATTTCGGGGGAGGGGGGCTCGGGTCCATTGCCCCCCCCCCTTGCTTACGGCTTTGCCTACAACACCAGTTTATCAGAAATCCTCCAATCCTAAACCTCCATCAAAGAGGAAAATATTTTCCAGGAAACTGGTGCGACTGTGTTCCCAAATTGCTGCCTTTGGGTAAAAAAGACATCAAGAAGGTAAGAAAACCATCGAGTAGAAAACCATCTGGAGTGATTGAAAGGATCTCTGCTGTCTGTCTGTGTGTGGTACGGTGATTGAAGCCACCTTTCGCTCTAAAATTCCTAAAGGTGATAAGGGGGTTGATTATAACCAGATGAAAAGTCATCTGTAATATGAGCTACGTACTTTGGTCATGATCACCCTTCAGAAAGAGGAAATAAAATCATATTCATATGTGTTTATTTTTCTTATTGAAAAAATAGATATGTGCTTTGCAAGGCGTAGCCAGAATTTTTTTTGTGTGCCTAATAAATGTGCCTAAATAACTAAATACAAAATGGGGGGGTTGAATCCCCAAAACCCTCCCCTGGTTACGCCTATGGCAGAAGTCACTTAAAATTATGTTTATAATCCTTTAATATTACTGTTATTAAACTGAAAAGGTAAGTTATTGAAGGAAAATGCTACGCATTTTGATACTAAATGAGTGATGCATGAATCTGAATTTTTCAACTGCAGAAAGTGAAGCACATGGCTCTCACAGCACAATGGTAAAAAAGAAAAGAAAGACATTGCACATTTGAAACGATTTTGCGATTTTCTTTCAAGCTATAGACGATACAAAAGGCTATAACGTTGCGTCTTAACCCTCCCCCCCCCCCTTCCCAACAAGTTTACATCCCTCGGTTCTCTCGGAATTTTAGAACCAAAAGAAATAGCAACCCCTCCACCAATTCCGAGAAACTCCAGTTCAACTTTGGCTACAAGTGCAGACTCGCCCCTAAATGACGATTGACAGATGCATCCCCCCTTATCACGTGACTCTCCGGTTCAGTTTCAGTTTCTCACGAATGCGAACTAGTGGTGGACCATGCTCCAGGCCCCGAGAGTCTTGCCCGTTCTTCTCCTTCAACGTCCATCTCCACGATTTTGTCCGAGGAAAGAGATAAGGGGAATTCTACAGCTTGTCTCCTATGTTGTTCACACGAAGTAAAAAAAAAAAAAAAATCCAAGCCCACAACCCGATTAACTTGACATAATTTCCACCAAGTCGAGGAACAAAAATGAATAAATAACTAAATACCCAATTAGGGGGGGTTGAACCCCCAACCCCCCCCCCCCCCTGGTTACCCCCTGGCCCTTGCTTCTGAATCAATACAGAACTTTCCTGAAGCCATTTTCAAATGCCCGTCGAAAAAAATTCTGAAATTCCAAGTAAACAAGGAACAGCTATCTGTGGACTTTTTATAAACTCATGATAATTAATTTTGAACTAGTAATAAATAATTATTTCAACTGAAATGTTTTAAAATTCTTTGAAGACATAAATAATTAGCTGAATTTGTTACTGTATTTGTGTGCGCATACATATTTTGCTTAAAAAATCCAAAAAATCTGATGAAAATTTTAAAAAACCCTATTTTTTTATTTAAAAAATATTTTTAAAAAATCACCAACATTGCCTTCAACACAATTTGAAAGAATATAATCTAAATTCTAAAGCATGCGCGTTACAAAGATATTTTTTAATGAATGGGAGTTGGGCAGGAGGTATAATTTTAAATTGATATTAAGGGTAAACCCCTTCATTTTACAACAACTGCTGAAAAATTGGTATTTCTTAAAAACATAAATTATTAACTTTATTCAACAAATACATATTAAAATAAAAGTTTAAATTTAGAGAAAAAGGTTTTGTCTATATTCATATTCTCTTTTTATATATTAATTGTTTAGTTGTTTATTTGGAAATATTCAACCTTTGAATGTTTTACAGGAATTCCTTTAAAATGTTTTAATGATTTAAAATAATATTGAGTTGAATAATTAGGATTAAATATTTAAGAACAAGCTTAAAAATGGAAATTCAAATAAATTTTTCCTAAAAGTAGTTAACTAGTAGTAGTTAACTACTTTTGGAGAACAGTTAACTACTAGTTAACTAACTAGTTTTGTTTAGAGCAGTTAGTAGTTGGTAGCTAACTACTTTTTGACGAATAGTTGCCGAACACTAGATATTTAAAGATAACTAAAGTAAACAATTTCCAAAAGCTATATTTTTAAAGGTAAAAAATATCATTTTTGGATATGATGGATCAAGATGGATAAATTGATAGATGGCACCACGATCATCATCGTGGTGCCATCTATCAATTTAGACTGCAATCGTTTCTTAATTCTGAAAATCAAAACATTGTAAGTTCATAAATATATCTCGTAAGTCATAAGACATGAATATTTGAAAGTAACAGAAAAAATATTGTAAAATTGTACAAATGTTCCTAGTTTTATTGTTAAAATAACACGCCTAAGTTCATTTTCATAGTATGTATTAATTAATTCAAAGTTGTTCGCGCATTTAAACGATGAAAAATCCTTGAAATTGCAAAGTAAATTTTATTCAAAACATTAGAAACCAGCTAGTTCAGCATTTTATGTCGGTAGTTATCATTGAATATTTTCATCATTGCGTCCACTTTCTTACTCGTACAAACACGATAATAATAATAATGTTATTATTATTGTTCAATAAAATAATTATTATAATAAAAAAATAAATGTGTTTCGTCACAATCAACGAATTTAGTTAATTGTTTCTTTGAATCTGTGTGTATATATATTTAACATAAAATTTTGATAGTGTATGAGAATATTAAGTGTTTGGAAGTTATAATGTCTTGTTAAACTCATTAAATTCTTACCTCGGCTTTGTTTATAAGAAAACAATTAGACTTCCTGCTGTAACAGATTTCAATCCTTAATTTAAAAGTAAGTATGTTTTAATTAGTACGAAGAATAATATTTATCTACCCTTGCATAAAACTGTTAAAGAAATTCATTGAAATTCATTCCAATGTTTATGTTTTGGCTTTCTTCAACGTCCTTTTCTTCCTATATCGGGGAATTCAGCGATTTCTTATTTAATTCTAGTGATGCTTTGTATTACTTGCTTCGGGCTGATTCAGGGAAGTAACTAGAGGGGGGCAGACGGGCAAGGCCATATCCAGAGGGGGGCCGACCCCCCCCCCCCCCCGAAATCCCGAAAATGTTCGCAGTGGAGCATATATTCCTCCCTGAAGCTTTCCTCAACATAAGTGTTTTAAAGTCAGGGCCTCCCCCGAAAAAAATTTCTGGCTACGGCTTTGCAGATTAGGCAGCGCCTCAGACACCAGATTATTTTAGGGGCGCTAAATTGACTCTAAATGTGGGTGTTTACATAAATCTTGAAATTAGGAAAAATTACTACTTCAATAGGGTTATAGGCAATTGGAATAGTTTACCAGAAGCGACTGTTATTTGCAGCAGGGTAAAAACGTTTAAGAAATCTCTTGATGTTCATTGGGGACTGCTAAATTGACTAGGACCAGCCTAGCTGGGCCCTGAGCCTGTTGCTGGTCGTCACTTTTGTATTTGTATTTGTATTGTATTTGTATATATACTTTTTTGTGTATGTAAAAGGGGGGGGGGGTTATAGGCTCTAAAGCATAGGTTCTCAACGTGGGCGATAACGCCCCCTTGTGGGCGTTTGAGACTTTCAGGGGGGTAGTAAAAGACCTAGAGAAAACTAGGGGGCGTTGAGATGACACGACGGAGGGGCAGTGGTGTAGTCCTGGAAAAAGAGGTGGGGGGACGCTTTCAAATGCGAACATATATCTTTGTCACCCGAAGCAATTTGCTTCCAAAATGTTTCCAGAGAAGGGGGGGGGGCGACGGGCCCAGGCCCCCTCCGAAATCCCGAAAATTTTCGCAATGTAGCATATATTCCTCCCTGGAACTTTCCTCAACGCTAGTGTTTCAAAGTCAGCCCCCCCCCCCCCCCCCGAAAAAAATTTCTGGATGCGGCCTTGGGGGTAAGCTACATAGTTTTTTTTCTGTCTTGCTTTGTCCAATGGATGCTAATAAGCGCAAATCAAGACTAACAACCAAAATTTGTAAAATCAAGCCAGCTGGGCCCCTACCCTCACTATTTCAGATGAATTTAATTCAATACTTTTTCCCCTTCATATCATTAATATATCATTAAAATATGTCTGAAAACAAAGAATAAGTCAAAAAAAAAAATTATTAATGCATAAAATAAGTCAATTTGTTCATTTTTAAATAATTATTGAATTATTTGTAAACAATATTTTAAAATAGGGAGCTATGATATGACAAAAATGTGTATGTATTTGTTGCCCCCCTCCCCCCAAATAAATTTTGAACTTGTTAATTTCATGCACAGACATGTCTATGCTTGTTCACGCATACAAAGATGTGTTTAGCAGACTAACTAAATCATCGCCTTTAAGGAACCATCGTCTTAAAATAGCTTGAATCACAAAAATGTTAATTTTTTGGCAAATCAAATTACATTTAAAAGGTTGAAAAAATATGATCCCATTGAGATCCCAAGTTGAAATTTTGCATAATCGATGATAAAATAGACAGAAATATGTGTAAATATTTTAAAAAATTTTCCATTGTACGTTTTTCGAGAAATTTAAAATTTAAATTTTAAGGTCATTTTTTTAAATTTAAAATTTTTATAAAATTAGCCATGATGCATATCATATGAAACGGCATTCATTATGCTTTTTACTAGAACTTTTCATTTCTATTTGTTGATGAGCCTGTTTTGTGTTGAAGCATACCATGTAAAAATGTGAGTTTTTTACAAAATCAAAGTCTGATAACTAAGAAACAAAACAGGATAAAAATCTAAAAATTTGGACTTTTAATTTTCTTGAGAGGTACAGATGATAAGCCAAATTTGAAGAAAATAAAAAAAGGTGAGTTACATTTTTTCTGAGATTTTGGATCACTAGCATGGAATGACCCCTAAGTCACTTCCATTTTTCCCCTGTTATTTCTCCTATGCCGATATTTCATTGGAGAAATAACGGAAAAAATAGAAGCTACTTATATGAGTTTTGGGAAGGGAAAAGTTTAAAAAAAAAAGCGTCGTTAACGTTAGCGCTGATTCAACAGGCGCGGCATTTGATCAATCAGGAGTGGGGGCCAATCGCCCCCCCCCCCCCTAGACTTTTAGTAACGCATAGTATTTATACGTGTGATTATGTATTTTGTTGTTTTTTTTCCTATAACATGCATTGAATATATACCCCCGGAAAATTTTGGAATGACTGGCCATTCAGTCTAGGTTTGTCTTTTGGTGGCAAAAAGGGCGACAGTTCTTAGTTAAAACAACAATCCAGGCAGTGCTCCCCACTGAAGAATGAATTTTACATGTATCTTGTAAAAATAAAATACTTATATTTACAAAATTTCAATTTTTTTATTTATTGAAGTGCTTAAAAACAATGTATTAAAACACCATATGTTATGATATTCCTACCTTGATTAATTGAAATAATAATTTTTAAATAATAACTTCACATTTCTTTCGTTTCGCATATTCATAACTGTGTAACTTTTTTTTAACCCTTTAATAGGGCGGTGGTTAAAGTATACTTCACACAAAAATAACCAACTTAAAAATTTATAGTAAACTATTTTAGCGGGAGGGGAGGTAAAACGCATTGTAATTTTTAATGACCAATATGAATTTTATTTTTTGATCTATATTTTAAAAAATATATTGATCTACCATTACTAAAAGGAAACCAGAAATTTTGGTCCAGCCTTATAAAGAGTTGAGACGTGATTTTTAGGAAGATAGCAAGTTACACATTACAACCCTAATAGTTATTAAGTGACTCATAATAAACTATTTTCTAAGTGTAATTATTTTTATTCTTTTCATTATACAGGGTGGTAAAAAATACTGAGCACAAATCATGTTTGAAAAAAAAAAAGGAAAGAGAGAGACAACACAATGGGAGGTATCATGGTATCAAATGATTATGTTTCATTCGATTAACTTCCAAACACAATTCAAACATGAAAACTTTTCCTCATATTCTTTTTTTTGTTCCTTTTTTTACAAACATGTAATGTGCCCAATAATTTTGGACCACCCTGCACCCTGTACATAAAAATACCGAAGTGCAAAATTACAAATATAATATATAACACGGTGTGAAAAAAAAATCATATAATATATATTTTGTTTTGAAAGCAATAATTTAGCTTCAATCAAATGTTCAATTTCAGAGGTTAAAACTGTTAAACTGAAAAAAACGTCAAAAACTTTTATTATTCAAATTTGAAGAACTATACAGTTCGTCAACAAACAATGTTAATAATTATATTAAAAACATAAAAGAAATCTTATACAAATTATTCTCAGTGGTTTTTACTATTTTCGGGTAACATAAGGATACCTGATGCATTGGGGAGAAAAAAATTATTTTTGTTTTGAATTAAAATCAGAGATCAATTTGTGTATTTTGTTTGCATAGCATCATAGACATCAATAGGCGCCGAACAAACGAGGGCAACCAAATGTAATGTCGTTGGATCTCTTCATTCCTTAAGAAGCTAGGGAAGGCCAATAGGAGTTAACTTTTACCAAGGCCGTAGCCAGAAATTTTTTTCGGGGGGTAGGGGGAACCTTACTTTGAAACACTTATGTTGAGGAAAGTTTCAGGAATATGCTACATTGCGAAAAATTTCGGGATTTCGGGGGGGGGGGGCGTGGGCAGTCCCCTCCCCCCTCTGGATACGGCCTTAACTTTCACCACATTTCTATATGTGTGTATTTATTTCATGCCGAGGAGAAAGAGTTTGAGAAATTTTTAAAACTTCATTTAATTAAAATACAATATTTCAATGCAAACACTTTAAAAAAAGTAAATTTGTTTTTATTTTAACTAACTTCAAGTTTATTTTTTCAGCTTTTCATGTTTCTCTTATTTAAAGACTTAGCCAAGAAGAAGGAAAGAAACTTCAAATTGAAAAAACACAAACCAAAATTCAAACTACTCAATCTTATTAAAATTCGAAGCGAGAAGAAAATGAATTATATTTCAGTTTAATTTTATAATCGAAAACTATTAAACATGAGTGCATAAAGTATTTACAATTCACTTTGATTGAATGTTTCATCTCTTATTTCAGTTGATAACTCCGTACTAGTATTTCTGCGTTTGGAAGGGGTTAAAAATGTTTCCAACAGATTTTGTTGCCTAAATCTTTTCATTCTTTCTTTTTCCCCCTGCTTTTTGAGAAATTGCTTGTTCGATCTATAACGAGTGATCAATGCATCAATGGATAGAGTAGCGTACCACTAGGACAGACAGATTATATTTTTGTGCGTTATGTCAGTCACTTTTAGAATTTAGTTTGCATGTTTGAAATGTGATGTCGTTCAGTAGGTGTAGACAGTATTGGTTTCCGAGAGCAATTTAAACAGACCCATATCTCCAGACTTTTCCTACGAATCTGTTCTTTTTTTGGCTTGGGGGAGGGGGTTCGGTCGAAACCGACGATCATGAAGAACGAAAACAATTATCTTGAAGGGACTGTAGGACAGCATATGGTTTATTTGTCTCAAAGGGGTTTCTGGTCGGGTGATTGAAGCCTTATAGCCCTGGGCAAGCAGCAATTTGGAAACATCATAAAATACTCAACTGGGTATCGGCTACCTGATGAACTGTGGCAACATGTGGGGTCACGACAGAGAAAAGCTATTCGGCCGGTTCCCACTCCCCCCATGTAGATGGTTTCAGTTAGCTGGCAATAGCAAAGTTTTTTAACAATAATAGGAAATAAATGGAAAAGCGTGGGACTGAGAAAAATCAGTTTGCTTTTGCTTCATTCCAGTCTTATTGAATTTCTTTCTGACTGTGAAAATATAGGCCTTTTATGTAGTTATAATTTTTTTTTTTAGTTTTATATAAAATTGCCTTTGAAAAAAATCAAAATTTAAAAATAACCCTGAAGTACTTTTTGGATTTTTCGGGCCTGATAATCACCGAAAAAGAAATAAAAAGCTGAATAAATTGAAGGTGATAAAGGCATTTTAAAATGAATTTACACCGCAATTTTGTGCCGTGCCATAACAGGTTTTTGCACAGATAATCACTTGTAATCCAAACATTTTTTTACATTAATTTGGTTTTGAAATTGTTTCACAAAAAGCGTAATGCATACAGTTTGAATATGCAAAAGTCTTGAAGCGATGACGAGAAAACAAATGATTGTGAAAGAAAATGTTTAATATGCTTGTAGGTTTTTCGATATTGCATACCAAAAGGAAAGCTACTTTTTTTTTTAAGGTGAAGTCTAGGGGGGACGAAAGAGGACGTTCATTGTCCCCCAACTCTTTACTCTAATAATATCAACATCTCACCGTTTTGTAAAACAAACAAAAAAAAAAACAGTACAGTGTAAATATTTTGATTTCAAAACTTATGACGATATTTGAAACCTCCCCCCCCCCCCCCCACCGCGCACCTATTTCCTAGGCAGGCCAGCACAGCTGAAACTAATTCTCTGAATTTATGTAGTTCCCGTTTACTCATATTTTAACGCGCTTATTTTGACGAATAATATTAACCTGCGATTGTTAATTGTTGTTTGAGAGAATCAGGGAATCCCCCCTTTTTTTTCACGAATTTAAAGTAGAAGTAGCAAGCAGCCTTTATGTATAGTTTTAAAAGCTTCTGTCGTATTTCATAAAGCTGTTAATTTACTAATGAGTGCCTATTTTGAATATTAAATAAGTTAGGAAGCTCAGCGTCCCCTCGCGTCCTTAGCGTCCTCCCTGGAAATTAAAGGTGAGGGGACGCTTGAGTGAAAATAAAGAGGTGGGGGGACGCCGTCCCCCCGCGTCCCCCCTCGACTACACCACTGCGGAGGGACGTGAGCAGATTAATTAAATATTGTTTAAAATAGACTAAACACGCTGATTACTACAACAAAAGTTTAGGTTTATGTCATTGTTAACGCATTTCTGACTAGCTGGCTCGCCATGGCTTGCATATTTAGCTGAGCGGCTGCTATAGTCTATTAGACAACATTGGTTACAAAAAGCGACCACATGGCTGCATATTCCTAGAATGAATCATCACTGCATAGTTTTTAAAATCGAGCCTGAATATTTCATGAAACTAATTTATATATTGTATTATAATTCTTAACAAAACTTCTATTAATTACACTTACGAATCATATGTTCTGAAAATTTTAATAAACTACTTTATCTAGTATAATATCAAGTATTCTTGATTGCTCTATTAAAAAGAACCATTCTTAAAAAAAAATAGGATAGGGTCATATCTGATTCTACAAAACAATGTATGAGAAAAATTGAAACTTTTTAAATTGAGAAAATTCGCACCTATTTCGTGGGAAGCTCAAAAGACTAGTTGATACTAGAATTCCAAGTAAAAAATGAGGTTCGCGCGGGGGGAGGGGCTTTGAAAAAAATTTTATTTGAAAGTGGAAGTTGAAATTTTTGAGAATAAAAAGTTGAACCTAAGCAATAGCTATGTTAATTAGCTGTGTTAGAAAATGATATAGGTTTTATCCCGGCCTTGGTTTTTGAAGTATAAATTTAAATTCGTAGAATTAGACAAACTTTATGTATTTTTAATAAGCTTTTCTTGATGCGTGAGTTTATTTTCCATTAAACTTTAATTTGACTAAAAAATTATGCCTAATTTTGAATAATTAAATAAGTTCCAGCAAAATTTTTCTTTCCACGTAGGCGTACCCCTGCGGATTTTCCTGTCAGTAGAAAGATATCCCTTTATAATTCAATTAAGTGAGATTGGACTTCTTTTACTTGACAATATCATAATCTGTAGGTGTACCTGGTGAGTGGTTTCAGGGGTCCGCCTAACCGGCTAAAGTCCCAGGTCCATCGATACACTGTGAGGTACATAGTGGTAGCAGTTTTAATTTAAATATTGTTTAAACTTCATATACTAATATTATGCTATTTTTAAAAAATATTGTTATGGTCAATACTAAACAATTCTATACTTCCCATTTCATATTTACTAGTTTCATAGTTATGAAATTTAAATAAAAGATAAATCGGTCTATTCTGAATGCAACTTACATTGTTAACAGCTTATTGATAATTAATGACAAATTCAACTTTATTAGAAGAAATTATTTGTTTTATAAAACTACTTTTAAAATAAGCTGATTTTTTGTCATAAAAAGCTTATTAAACAAAATTTCTTTATTGATAAGTATAATTTCCATTAATTATTGTGGGATAACATTTAATTCCAGTAAATGGGGGGGAGGGGTTAGAAAAAAAATATTCTAAAGTGGGCTCAAAAGGTTAGAACCTAGCAAGCTATGCTAAGCCTTTAGAAAATATAGTTACGCCCTGGCGGTTTTGATTAGTATAAATTATTCAAATTAAATTTATTTTAAAATAGCGTAGTATAAATTGCAGAAAAAATAAACCAAAAATTCACGTACCTATGGGATTTTCCTTCTAAAAAGAAAACATGATATTATTTGTTTTTTTACTTGCAATACCATATCTGTAGGTGACCAATGTAACATGCTAGGAGGCCCGGTTCGAGACCTGGTGGGACAAGGTAGAGTTTATTCTTCAACAAAATTTTTAAAATTGTTAGTAATATAAAACTTTTCCATTAAATTAAACATTTTAAAAACTAAAAATTAAGTACTGTAAGAAGCAGTTTAAATTTGTTAATTCTGTCCTAAAGCCTGAAGAGGTTTCAAAATTATTTACCTGCAAAGTTGGGGTTAGAAAATTCTTCATTAAAATTTATTTTTAATTCTGGCAGAGTCCTTAAATTGAGGAAAAATAAAAACTAGCAATACGGGCTGATTTGAACAAACCAGCCCGTATTGCTTCGAGATGATTTGTACAAATTACTTCGAATTACAAATTGCAAGTAAAAAATAAAAACCACAAAACTCTTCCACGGTACTGTGGAACGTTCCATTGTCAAGAAGGAAGCACACCGCTTAATTTATTGTAGTTAGCAGTTTTACTTGAAGAATACTTCAATCCGTAGGTGTACCCATGGTGTAGTGGTTATCACATCCGCCTAACACGCGGAAGGTCCCAGGTTCGAGACCTGGTGGGTACATGGAGGGTTATTTTTTTCATTTTATTCTTCATATATATATTTAAAATAGTCATGCGGTAGTTCAATACTGAATAAGCTATTCAATTTCATCTTTAAAAGAATAAAAACAGAATTTACTCAGACAACAGAGCAGCTTTTAAATTCTTACGATATTAAATGCCTGCCTAAACTGCGGATATAAGTTTTTCAAATATTGAATTAGCAAACAAGAGTTTGCAAGACAGGGGAATAGAAGCACTTTCGAAAAATTGAATCCAAGTCTGATTCCAGACGGCGCCGGCGTACGTTTTTGTCAGTTTCATATCTGGCAACACGCAAAATGAACAGCGTGACGAGTGGGCGGGGTTGGGGGTACCAACCCCCCAGAACCTTGGGCTTCTCTCTATAGACTCCGACTCCGACTGCTGGAATATTAAAAATTCCGACTCCAATTTCTCTAGCCCAAATCCGTCCGACACGTACTCCGACTCTACAACCCTGCATAATACACATGAACACATGTTATTTAATCATATAATCATAATTAAAATCACTGGAATAATTTAAACAGCATTACGCAGGAGCGTAGCAATTTAAAAATCATGGGAGGGGCTCAAACAATTTCATTTCCAAATGCTCAAAATTATTTACAAGAAAGACCAATTAACAATTAAAAAGTAATTAGTATTCACTCATTATTATTAATATTAGTTACGAAAAATCACTAATTAATGAATATTTTTATTTTCATTAAAATTTTATGACAATGGCATAAAAATGAAAATTTCCTGATTTCTGATGGGGGTGGCTTAAGCCCCCTGAGCCCCCCCCCCCCCCCCCATCCTTTCCTACGCGCCTGGCATTACGCTTTATTTTAAAAAAAGAGTTCAGAAAATAACAAAGCAAAACGGAAACTAAGTCTAAATAATAGATACTAGGCTGTTTGTATGGTGCAGTATTGTATACAGAAATTATATTTTTCATAGAAATAACAATAATACTTCATTTATGGACAAAACACCTTAAAAAATTAACTTGAAAAGATTAGTTTCTTTTCTGAACAAAAAAATTATTTTATTTTTAGATAAACCTTGCGCATTCTCTAGATCAGTATTATCTTTTGTTGCTAATTATTGTGAGGTAACTTCGGAAAGAAAAAAATGGACTCTTATCATTTCTTTGAACATTTTGCTATGAGCTAACAACTTTTCAATAGTTACGTATAGATTTTTTTTTTTTTTTACAAAATTATTATTTCATTTTTTATGTTTCATGTTGTATTTTTATTTATTTTGTTTTTGAATCGATTTGTTTGTTAATTGGAAAAAGGGGTAGTTTCGCGGTTACATTGGATTTCTTCGGACGTTAAAATAACACCGTATCATGAGTTTAGCACTTCTTACAGCTGTAATGGAAGGGTCTCTTTGAGTACAGAGTACTTTGTGTACCTCTCACCTAAAACACAATTTGAGTTTGAAAGTCTGTGAGTCCCAAAAACTCTCGAGCAAAAAATTATCATTTTTCTTAGCAACACTGATGTCTCTCTATTCTGTTTTGTGAATTTCGGAAACAATTACTCAACAAAGGGAAAAGAAAAATAATTTTTTATTTGAAAAGGCGAGTACGGGGAGCAATTGCCTCCTTTTGACCTCCTGAGCCTTTAGTCTTTTCCTGGGTGGCCAGATAAAGAAATAATGTGAATAGTTTTTAACAAAAAATTTTCTTCAAAAATATGTTCGGGCAGCAATGAAAGCAAAATCAGCAAGAAAATTTAAATTCTTTCTTTCGTTTTATTTCATTTTATTTATTTATTTTTTTATTTGACTTTGACACCACATAATGTTCTTATTTTCTTTAGTAATATTTCCACAAATAGATGGCAGCACATAAATGGTGGGGCATTCTCCGAAATCGTAAACATGATGCCTTAAATTATGAAAAGTATTTTTTTAAGTGCTTTAAAATGATCTATTTTTTTCCCGATATTCATTAAAAAACGCTTATTAATATCGAAAAGAGGGCAATGTATTTTGCTGACATTTACACAAAAAAATATTAAAAATCAAAGCACAGTAAATTTTTAATTGGATTTCATATGGGCAATTATGTTTACTAGCACTGTATCTGATGGTCCATGAGTTATGAAATTCAGTAGTGTAGTCGAGGGGGGACGCAGGGGGACGGCGTCCGCCAACCTTTTTATTTGAATACAAGCATCCCCCAAATTTTTTACATTTTAACATAAGCGTCCCCCTACTTTTGATTTCAATTGCTTATCTTCGTATGTTTAAGCGTCCCCCCCCCCCCCCCAAATTTTTTTTTCAGGACTACAATAATGTATGAATTCTTTAATACCAGCGGTACCCACCCTTTTTCACTTCGCGAAACCATTTTCAATAAATAAGCAACACGCGATCACAAATATGTATACACACGCACGGCGCACACTTTCACACAAGTATCTTGACAAAAAAAAAACGATATATTGTTTTCCATTACTTATCTTCGTATGCATAAGCGTCCCCCCTACTTTTTTTTCTGGACTACAACACTGTTAGAATGAAACTAAGTTTGATCCACACTTGGATCCTACTGGGAAGTAGTGCTGATTAGTTTTGGCCGTAATCCCATCAAAAGGGACGACTCAATTGAGAGTTTTTTCTTTACGCGTAACTGATCTCAGGAGATAATGGAAATATTTTTTAACAAATTGTTTTTCCCCCTAAATAAAAGTTATCTTAAATAATGCTCTAAGTATTTCAATCCTAAGTGTTTATTTACTGAAGAGTGCATCAATTAGACATTGTTAAACATAATGTGATTAAGTACTACTTTTCGAAAATAGTATTAAATACTTTTATATTTTATAACTAAAAATTCAATTAAATCAGCGTATTTATAACCGCTCAGAACAAGGTTTTTGATAAACCAATTCCAAATGCTAAGCAGATAGCAGCTGAGGCGTTAAAGTAAAAATAGATCAAATCTATAAATTAAAATTTTGAGGTTTTCAGTTTCTTGACATTTCAATCCTAAATTGGTTTTGGAGCTAATTTTCTTTGAATGTGAGTATTTATTATTGTAACGTGGAAAATACGGTCATAATTTGAAAATTCAAAAACAGGTGGAGCTTCTATTTTAAAGCTAAATTCACTAGGATTGATTCACTTTCACTTATCGGCTATGGTAAGAAATACTAGCAAACAGTAATAACAAACACATGGTTCACTGTGGCTTTGAAAATATTGTTACGAACCTAGGAGTAGCAATGCTGTTTCTCGCCAAGCTTGGCGTCTTTCCGATCACGATAGACAATTCTAGTTATTCTGGAGCATTCCTGTCACGTGATCCACGCTGCTATATGAAGGGCTCTGCCGAGAAGTTAGAAGAGTTCCGTTCAGTTTTAGACTTCGGCGATTGCCTGTCAGTCTGAGCCGTTGTGCTGTAAGCTTCGAGCTTGATTCTGTTCGTATTTGGTTAGTAAATAGCAGATTACCGTTGCAGGCGTCGAGTCGTAAAACATATGGTTGCATTAAAATCTTAATTGTCTCCATGGAGAACAATTCTAATCGAAAAAATAATCAATGTACACTGTAAAGAATTGCTGTAAGAGTAAAGAAGGGAAACTGAGTATTTCTTTAGATTTACGAAGAACTTGTTTTAAATCAAATAATCAAGTTTCTCAACAACAATTTATAAATAAAATTTTTGTTTTTCCGCACTCTGTAAAACTACAAAGAAAAATTTGTTGAGTTACGAAAAACTAGGCACTTGACGAGATGTGGGTTCACGGTGATGTGTGAACTCCGGGAGCTATTTTTGTATCCTTAAATCTGTATATCGTGTAAATACCCTGTAAATAAATTGCTCTGTATATACAAGGAGCACAGTCACTGGTTTAAAGCACGGCGAACCCGTAACAATATGTACCATTAATACATCCACAATATACAATATATTGTTTACGGGTTCTCTTCGTCTTACTTACTTTGAATCAGTGACTACTTCCTTATAAAACGCACAAAGCAATTGATTTACAGTCTATTTACACTGTATACAAATTTCACATAAACATATCTCTCGGAATTCACACATTACCGTAAGACCAACGGTAATCCCGTATTTAATAACCACGAAAAGAACCAAGCACGAAGCTTGCAGCGCAACGGCTCAGACTATCAGGCACTCAGCCAAAGTCAAACACTTAACTGAACTCTCTGAACTCTCCTAAACTTCTCGGTGTTCACACATCGCCGTACAAACCAACGGTAACCACGTATTTTTTTTTACAAAATACGAAAGGAACAAGCATGAAGCTTACAGCACAATGGCTCAGACTATCAGACACTCGGCCAAAGTCTAACACTTCAAATGAACTCACTGAAGTCTTTTTAAACTTCTCGTTGGAGCAATTAATGTACTATCGTGGATCACGTGACAGGAATATTCCAGAAATTTCCATCAAAGGCTGGAATTATCTATCACGGTCCGAGATGGCGCCAAGCTCGGCGAGAAACAACATCGGTACCCCAAAATTCGTAACAATATTTTACTTTTAGAATTGATGCACTTTAACTCCGATTGATCAATAAACTGTAACATTCTAATCAAAACATTTTGCTAACCAAAACATTCAACGCATCCATTTCTGTGTTATATAACTCAGGATTGTATTTTTTTCAATAATCAACAATATAAATCTTTTAAATAGTTATTTCTTTTAGCAACGCATCAATAACCTGTTGAGATCTTAATACTGACAGTTCGCCTCTTAGTTAGGATCTAATATACTTCCAAATGAAGACGGGACTTGTAGTGAATTGTGATTGAGCACAAACTTAATGGTACTTCATCATAATTTTTAGACATTTTATACCCAATAAGTACGTAATCCTTCATCAGAAATAATATCGTTTCTTCAAACTGCATTTTCATCAAAGCATATTTAAGACCAAAAAACACAGCATGCCGAGGCACATCCAACTGCTTTGACCTTCACCCTCAATTTTAAGCAGAAATTATCTTAACTTCTATTTATATCTTCATGAACAGATAATTTTTTTTTTTTTTTCAAGAGCAAACACCTTTAGCATCTTTCTCAGAACAGCTGATATCATCAGCGATTAAATCTATCGGCATGAAACACAATGAAGCGGTCCTACTTCCTCTTTTTTGAAACCTACAATTTTCGGAATGAATGCATGCTTTTCTAGAGCCTGTATGCTACGTGGATAATTTAAAATGATAAATGTTACCATTCTCATGAAACATTTACATATGAAGATAGCTAAGGTGTTTCATGTCACAATTAGACTGATTTGTTTTGAAGAATTCCTTCGATTTTCATGAGCCACCAGTGTTCTGCGCTCTAAGTTTAAACATATTTTTCAACGAACACAAAACATTTAATAGTTTATGCATTTACATGCTTAAAAAATCAACAAAAGCAAGTTTTTAATCAGTAATATTTTCTATTTCTTCGTTGTATAGTAATAATATACATGCAGGCGTCGAGTCGTAAAACATATGGTTGCATTAAAATCTGTATTGTCTCAATGGAGAACAATTCTAATCGAAAAAATAATCAATGTACACTGTAAGAGTACAGAAGGGAAACTGAGTATATCTTTAAATTTACGAAGAACTTGTTTTAAATCAAATAATCAAGTTTCTTAACAACAATTTCTAAATAAAAGTCTTGTTTTTTCGCACTCTGTAGAACTACAAAGAATAATTTGTCAAGTTACGAAAAACTAGGCACTTGAGATATGTGACTACCAGTTAAAAATTCGTTAGCAAACATATAAATAAAAGCTTGACATCTGTGACTAGCAGTGCAAAAGTTGTCAAAAATGCATGTCAAAAATGTAGTGTTGCGCATAATGTAACTTCATCTCTAATGAGCAAGCGACCTGCTAGCGCTCGGCCTCACTCAAGCCACCTTCGACTTTATGTACAAGATATAGTAATCAAGCCTACTCACAGATGGCGCCACCACTACGACGCATTATATGTTGCAGTTAATTTACAAAATTTTCTCTGCATTTTATTCTCTTTAATTTAATTTTTAAAAATCTTTGTAGTCTCTTGTTTTTAAGTCTCTGTAATTTTACGATAGACATCCAGAGAAGTGATTTACTTGAGATTTTCATGCATTTTCAGACAAAATATTTTCAGTGTAGGAATATATTTTCCAGTTTGAACAAATTCATAATCTTTTTTAATCTTTAACCAGAGCCCCCTATACTGAATGCCCTCCTATATGAGAAAAAAAAAACGACAGTGAAAAGCCCTCCTCTAGGTGGTGTTTACACTCTTCCTTATTATTATCTTTGTTTTGGTGCTTTATAGTTTGTGTTTTGAAAATGGCAACAGTTGTATTCTGTTTTAGTTTCATGTTGTGTTCCGTTAAAATGGCTTTTAATTACTTATCACTTTAAGTTATTAGGAAATAAAGCGAAAGGAATATTGTGAGATAGTTGAACTGAGTATTTATATTGTTCAAACTTCTGATTCGATGTTACTATTACGGGACAGGTGGCGCGAATGACCTGCTCTATCAACTTTAAATTTCTTTTAAGAACTAGTTAGATCAACAGAGTAATCATAAACCAGAGTGTCAACTCTCAAGCCGTTTTGTAGTGTCGATTTCACTAGCGCACCACGGGGAAAAACATGAACTAAATTACAAGAGTTCGCATTGAAGTTTAACTCGTGTCTCCTCTACGACGATATTATCTTTGTTTTGAAAAGAAATTGCATAGTTCTTCAGAATCGGTTCGCTC
Source organism: Octonoba sinensis (assembly GCA_038502835.1). NCBI lineage: Eukaryota > Metazoa > Arthropoda > Arachnida > Araneae > Uloboridae > Octonoba > Octonoba sinensis. The sequence continues at coordinate 99,949,768 of CM076604.1, forward strand.
ATTTGCAGCTTTGCGTAGTTCTTTCAGATTGAATCATTTTTGCACTTTCATTATTTTTGTTCGTCATTTTCTGGAATATATTTTTCAACGCTAAAGTTTATTTACGGTATTTAGAAAGGATTACTTTTTAAAATGATATCTAACTTGAGAATTTCTTGATATCAAATATATTTAACTGAACTTATTTGGAACGTGTTCTACATTTTCATTTTTATCTATTGAGAATCAATGCTAAATTTATTTATCTTTTTAATATTGGACTTTATTTAACAAGATATATTTTATTGATTTTTATAATTGTGCACTTTGTCTTCAGAGAAAGTTTAAATTAAGCATTTTTCTATACATATTGTTTTATGATTAAACTGCACCAATTTTTGGTTTTTCCGATTCAGGGGGCTGGCGATAGTTTTTTATGTGCTAAATCAATTTTTTTTGTTTTTGGAGTTTGTTTTTGCAAAAATATTTAAACATAGCCAACGGCAACCCAAAAATGATATAGTAGATTGATTTGGCTAATAATAATAATAATAATAATAAAAAACAATAACTATCGCCAGCCCCCCCCCCCCCCTCCAGAAATGGAAAAGTAACCGATTTGTTAGATCTTTTTGTATGATACCCAAGTCAAAATTTATGCTAGTAGTAGCATAAAAGATATGCTAGTTTTTGCTATGTTTATGCTATGTATGCTAATTTTTTGCTAAAATATGCTTCCTTATGCTAGTTAGCATGCCATGCTTATGAAGCTAGCATACAGGAAAAAGCATTTCATTCAAACTAGCATATGATGCTAATTAGCACTGCAAGCTTCTCAAAAGCATGCTGAGGTAGTTACCTTGACATGCTAGTTTTTTTCTTTTTTATGCTAACTAGCATAAAATGCTATACAACTAGCATACAGAAAAAAAGCATCTTTTGCTATAAAACTAGCATTGATGCTAACTAGCACTGCAAGCTTCTCAAAAGCATGCTGAAGTAGTTACCTTGACAAGCTATTTTTTGCTTTTTTATGCTAACTAGCATAAAATACTATACAACTAGCATACAGAAAAGAAAAGGATTTTATGCTATAAAACTAGCATATGATGCTAACTAGCACTGCAAGCTTCTCAAAAGCATGCTGAGGTAGTTACCTTGACAAGCTATTTTTTGCTTTTTTATGCTAACTAGCATAAAATGCTCGACAACTAGCATACAAGAGAGTTACATACATGGTTCACACAGCTTTTAAAAAACAAAAATTAATGAGGTTTTGGTGGCCTTTTCATGACGTGAAAAATATTTTTTTGTTTTATCGGACATTATTATAAGTGTTAGTTTAAAACACTTATAAATGTCCGATGTAGTACATTAATATACATAATTTAAAGGGTTTTCTTTCCCTATTGGACAACATAGCTCGCGGTTATCCCAGTATTTATGCTAAAAAAAGCTAGCATCTGATGCTTTAATACTATGCTAAAAAATCAACCCAAAGATAAGATATGATGCTTAATACTATGCTAAAAAAAGCAACAATTTATAGCACGTGCATGTGTAGCAGTGCGAGTCAGTGCTTCAAATAGCCCTCTTTGCTCCTGCCCGGGGGGCACGCCTTTTGGGAAAGCGGTAAAGAATGCGGCTACTACCAAAACGATCTTGCTTCTACTGCCGGCGCTTCACAGCCACTTTCGCACCGTTACATCTGGTGACCCGGCATTTACGCACGCAGCAATGGATACTCGAACACTCCACAGATGGCGCCACGAGATGACTTGCTCTCACGCATTCGTGCAGTCTGCACGCGCTCGCACTTGAGCCCCGCCACGGATCCGAGGAAACAGGCCCAAACTTCACTCACTCAAGCAGCAACCTGACGCAGCCTTTCTCTCGCGCTGGTGCACCTATCTGTGGTAAAATATCGTTCACTCTTCCCCTACTCGTTCACTGGGGGCGGAGTACGTAGCGGTGCGAGTCAGTGCTTCAAATAGCCATCTTTGCTCCTGCCCAGGGGGTGCCTTTTGGGATAGCGGTAAAGAAATGACCACCAAAACGATCTGGGTTAGACTCCCGGCGCTTTACAGACACTCTCGCACTGTTACACATGTGATGCTATAAAATTATGCTAAATAAGTAACAGTTTAAAGCATGTGATGCTATAAAATTATGCTAAATAAGCAACAGTTTATAGCATGTGATGCTATAAAATTATGCTAAATAAGTAACAGTTTATAGCATGTGATGCTATAAAATTATGCTAAATAAGCAACAGTTTATAGCATTCTATGGTTTTTTGTTTATGCTAATAAGCATAAATTGTGTTCGAATTTTAATCATCTTATGCTGGTTTTTCATGCTAAACTAGCAAATATTTTAAGCATCTCATGCTAATTTGATATGCTATCAGTAGCATCTTTTATGCTAGTTAGCAAAGCAAAATTAGCATAAATTTTGACTTGGGTATTTAATGTCATTTTTAATTCAAAAAGAACAGTAAGTACGTTGAATAGAACAAGCTGGTAATCTTAAAAACTATTCCGAGATTCATGCAAAGCTATAGGTTTTAGAAGTATAGAATAAAAAACTATATCAACGAAATTAAAAGAAATCGAGTCAACAAATATAATGCTAGGCGAAGTAAAAACGAGAAAAGGTCAAACAAATATTTAGAATTCTGAAATAGATTAATATGTTTTGAAAATGTTATTTTAAGTATGACTGTGATACGAAATCACCAACCTTGTTGGGCCTAGCGCCTGTTGTTGGTGTACTTTTTGTATTGTATTGTATTGTATTGAAATATCAGTGTGAAATACATCTTACTTGCAGTTTAATTCTATAAAAGGGGGAGGGACAAAAGAAAAGCGTATTTTGAAAACAATTTTTAAAAAAAATGTCGGTGAGAAAATTAAAGTCGTTAGTAGGCAAGGCATTTTATTTATACGAAGCAAAATTTCAAAGTAATAGAAGCAAATTTTCCAAAACCGATAAAAATTACTGACAATTATTCACAAATAAAATAAATGAGTAATGGTTTTAGGGGTGACGTCAATAACCGTAATAGCCAAGAATGGGGAGTGACAACAATTAAAGTAACAGCAAAACCGTCAAAAGAAGTTCCTGTTTTTCTCCGTGGGGGCGCTGAACGCAGTTTTTGACTACATAGGAATTAACATTAAGATGTGTCTCTGGTTTATGATTACTCTGTGGTTAGATCCTAGTCAAAATTATGGTGCATTGCGTTGTGCCGTACTGCTCTTCAAATTCAAGAACTGAAAAAATCAGCTTCCATCAATTTCCTTCCGACGAAGAATTACGGACAAGGTGGACAACAGCTTTGTCTAGACAAGGTAATTTTTTTTTTCTTACTCCAATGTGTTTTATGAAACTTTAAATGTTTATTATTTTCAAATCGCTGCCGTTTTATTCTTTTAACATGCTTTATTTTCGATATCACAGATCATGTTTTTCGTATATTAGAAAGGTTCATGTTTCTTACTTGTTTTAGCCAAAATTCAAAAATATGATGGTTGTACAGATTCAAATAAGCATTTTAACTTCATACCACTCTTTAATTTCTTGGCTAATTTAATTAATGGAATCAGTGCTACTATGTACTATTTTAGAGTGAATATATCGTAAATGCTACTATTCAAGAATAAAAATACGTTAAGAATTTCAAATTTTTAGTAATTAGGGTAAAAGTTTGCAATCGGGTGGTACCCCTTGATGTTTTGGCGATTTTTTTTTTTTTTTTTTGAACGCCAAGATATGATTAGTAAGATGTCCGCTGCCTAACCAGAAATAAAATTTTATCGCCAAAATATAACGCTAAACTAATATACATTTTAACTTATATATAAATACGAGATAAATAATAAAAGCAATTATGTTTTTTGTATGTATATACAACACAAAAGATTGACTAGATTTTACTTTTGTGTGCCCCTTGATTTTCGCCAAGTTCTGGTCGCGGTTGATCGCCAAGCTTAGCTGTGTCGCAAAACTGCAAACAGGAATGGCGCCAAACAAAAATCGCCGATTTTGCGAACGGGCACCCGAAAATAAATTTTTACCCAAAAGATTGTATAGTACGAATTAAAGAACTAATTCCAAGAGAAAGATTACTATTTTTTTTTTTTTTTTTGATATAAGAACCTGCAAAGTGAAAAAATAAGGATTCCAATATTTTATAATTTGAAGCCCTAGAAAAATATTTCATATGCGAACTTAAGAATAACATATTGTACTGTGTCCAGTAAATTCATTAAATGACAAGTCAAAATTTGCTTTCTAGAAGATTTTGTTTGCTGATATGTTTTAAACTAAATAATTTATGTAATTTAAACACTCCGTTCATTAATCTTTGCCATATGTATCTACTTATAAAAAAGCAGTATTATGAGCAAAGAACTCCCGCCCTCTATCTAAAAAACTGCGGCCAAAATGTGTATAGATTTAAAGCGCTATCGGAGGGCATTTAGTATAGGGGGCTCTGGCTTAACATAGGTTAATTCATTAATAATCACTGCGTAACATAAATTCGATGCCTACAAAACAGATAACTGGAATAGATTTCTACTACTTACGTAATGTAGACAGTGTTTATATTTTGTTTGTCACGTCTTTTTTTTTTTTTTTTTTGAGATACACGCCGATTATTTTTAAAGATTCTCACTTCACTCATATCGATAAAAGAACAAATTATAGGTGGAAATGAAATATAAAGTAATTCAACATTTGAATCCAGTTAAAAAATTAAACTACATGTTTAGGAAATGACTATCTGTAAAGTAATTCATACGCAACCATTTTTATGGAGCTATTTGAATTGCGATAATGTTACACAACCAGTCATTATAAAAGTTTTATACAGCTGTTTCTGCAGTGACGCTTTCATAAATCCTTACTTTTAACATAAAATCAATAAATTTCTGTACAAACTTGTATAACTATGTGCGATCTAATAGCTGTTTTAGTAAAAGCATGTAAATTTTAAGTGCCTTGTTTTAATAAGAGATGAGTCAAAAGGTAAAGTTCAAAAGGTAAAGTCAACATAAAAATAAACATTGGACATGATGTTAAATTCCTTATTTATTTATAGCTAAATACATTTGAATGGCTGAAAGAAACTTGTTTTTCACAAAAAATATTTCAAAACAAACGAATCAATATAGACAACTTCATTCAACATTTTAATTTATTCTAGTATGGATCCTTAAATCATGACAAAAAAATTTCTCATGTCCATTTTGATACAAAAGCAAAAATAAGACACCCGAGCGCACAAAGCGGATTTTTTTTTTTTTTCTGAATTGTTAAATTCAAATATATCAGTTGTAAAAACCATGCTGCACCAGACAAAAAGCATAATGCTTTGAATCATTAGGTCATGAAAAAAATACACTTTTTAAATTTAAAATAAATTTTCTTACCTATGCTAAAACTATAAATAAAAATATCACTTGAGAATGTGACTTTGAATAAAATAATGGATTACAGTGACTTCTTCTCAAATATAGTCTTTGAATAGCACTATAAAAATGAAGGCAATAAATATATTTTTATCTCAATGGCAGTGTCATAACAAAGTACTATTACAAAGCAACTCTATAATTTTCTCAAATATAACTCACATTCCATCACAAGTTCCTAGCTCTCAGAGATGAAATTAGTTATCTTCAATATTTCCTGGAATATCATTTTCATCTTCCACGCCTATTTCTAATTCGCTAAAAACGTCTAAACACTGAAACACTCAGCGTTTTTCTTTTAATTCGTTTTCTTACTTTATCGATTTAAATCACTACTACACAATTATATAATTGTCTTCAAGTTCGGTTAGTCCAGAACCGTCATCTTCAGTCTCATAGTAATACTTTTTAGGACAATGGTAGAGTTTGTTGAGTTTGAGAATGTCCATCTTGGACAGTTCGATTGCTTTTCCTATCAAAACTTCTTTCCTGGGTTGAATAGTCTTTTGAGAACGATCGATTGCGAATTCTCTGTCGTGGTAATGTAAGACAGAGAAATAATCATATGGAAGTCCAAACGTTGTCACTTTGGATTCAGACATTTTTCGGAAATTGTTTAATGAGGCTAAAAAAATATAAATAGGCAGTTAAAAACTTCATGTAGTATTTATATTGTTATTAATATTATAATAATTAATTTACTTTTCAAGGAATAAAGATCAGAGTCGTCAGAGAAAGATAAAGAAAAAAGAAAAGAAAAATAAGTTATTACAATATCAAGCGAAACAAAACTCGAGAGTAAAGCTTCATCGATAAATTCTTTAATTCAAACAGTAAAATGCCACACAAAAATCGACAACAAATATTGGAAATAATAGTACTAATTCTATGAATCAATCGCCAAGCTTATCTTATTATTAGTAATAATAGTTATAAATTAGAATTAATAGTTATAAATAGTTATAAAAAGAGTTTTTCTTTTTTTTTTCAAGCTCAATGCATTGCTTGGTGTGGAATTAAAATTGTTCGGCTAAGAGATCCGTTAGAAAGAGTATTACTTTACCTTCAATTTCAACATGACAAATATTAACATTAATAATAATATCTATCTATCTATATATATATAGATATATTTCACTTAATGTGAACCAGTTACGATAATTTTGCGGTACGATACGATATATTTCCATTCATAACTCAATTTTTAATTCCCGATTCTTTCGAGAGACAACAACTTAATTTGTTTATACCAAGCTATCATTCTCATGTTTATTTCTAGGGATCTTATCTTAAGCCTTTCGAATTTTAAAGCCATTTTTATGATTTTAAAATTTTACCTTAACGTGGACAGTTACGATTAAATTTTGCGGTGCGATATGATGCTGATACCATGCAAAATACGATACTATGGTAAAACGATATTTAAAAATTTGTTTAATGATTAGCATAGAAAAGTAACATAATATTTGTATTTATAATCGTAACCTAAAGGTCGTTAACATTTTTTTTTTCGGTTTCTTAAAAAGTATTTTCATTCATAACCTCCTTTTTTAATTTCCGATTCTTTGGCGTGGCAACACCTTGGTTTGTTTATATCGAGCGATCATTCTCAAGTTTGATTGTTGAACTTATAATCCGCAGATAACCCCTAGCTGAAGCGGAATATCAGCTAATTTATTATAAAATGCTTAAACAATATTAGCTATTACATTAGTTTTACTACGTTTGTATAAGAAGATCAAGATTCTAAGTTCAATGAACCTCGGCAAACGCTTCCTTTATAATACCTCAATGATGTCCAGAAAATAAAAGATTTTCCGTTGTGACATACACTTACCAGACTTGATATTATTAGTAAATATAGTAACATAGTCATCTCTGTCTGGTCTGGTATGTTCATGAAAAAAACCAAGAACATGTAGCAGTTCATGAAGCACCCTCGCCACCCAAATACATCCGTGGCCTAGAGTCAGTCTCTGCTTCCTTCCAATGTATCCAACAACTGCACGGCATCTAGGGTAAGAAAAAAGAATCTTTATGGTATGGACTAAAGTATTTATGTGTTTCGTTTTCATTTGAAATAAAGGCAGTTAAAACAAAATGCGTAGAACTAAAAATTGTAATGAGACAGAGAAGCTTTTACAGCGAAGATAATGTTTGTGACGCTTAGATGTTTAAGCTGTCATTGTTTTTTTTTTTTTTTTTTTTTTTTTGTTCGGATTAATTTCCACTTGAATTTCAATCATAGATGTTTGTTCGCTGTGAAACTAAAGTGGTTTTTTGAACCCGAAAGTAACTTATTTATCTATGTTTCATATTATCTTCCGAGTAATTATATTTTTTATTTTAGTTTGAATATTATATAACTGGTGCAATGTTTCTACACTTAAGTACCTAAAGTAACCTTTAAAAAATAATGAAAAATATATTTATTTACTTATTTGTTTGTTTTATTTATTTATTTATTTAAGTAATTTTTTTAACAAAGTTAATGGTACGCAGTGAGACAATGTCTGTACCATTACAAGTATATTTACTCCATATTTGAAATGTCCATTAAGCGTTACTGTAATATACTCTTAGTTCCATGGTTCTGTCGCATTTATTGCCTATATGTCCATTTTGAATTAATTTTTCACCTTATAAATTTTTGGTGATTTAAATTTGACAAATGAATGTTTCATAATGAAGCATTTTGTGGCGTTTAAGCTCGGAGTATATTTGTTTAATAGAAGAATTAGCAATGTGTTACTGTATTAGGTATGATACACAGTAAGACGAATTTTGATGTTATTTAAACGTTCATTCTTTCTCATTTCTGTTTATATGAATTAATATATTTCACGCTAAATATACTGCTAATGTACGGATTTAAACATGCACAAGAACAGGCACTGTACTGATCTAAACGTAAAATCCAATTAGTCTGGTAAGTATTGCTAACTGCGTCCTACTGCACATAGCATTTCAGGCCTTCACAGATTACCCCGAAAGCGCTCTCCTCCTTAACTTGACTCTCTCCTTAACTCCTCCTTGTACTTAACAACCAGAACAGGCCATAAGGGATCGGACTGGAGAGCGTTGCCTGCCTGTTTTATTGTTCCGATGCCGCAGTCTCTCAACAAAGAGCAATTAATGTGGAAAAGTCATATTAAAAGAATGAGCGATGAAAGACTGCACAAAATCGCTTTTAATTATAAAATAACTCAAACGAGGAAAACCAAGAAAGAGTTGGTTGGACGATGTTGAAAAGGTGAGGAGGGATAGGGGTCTGGAAGAGGAGTGGATCCTTGACCGGAAGAGATGGAATAGACTTCTTGTGGATTTTTCAAAAGGCGACACCAGACGTCATGAACCGATAGTATATACATACAGATTTAAACATAATATACCCAATATTTCTTCAATCGATTGTATTTAGCTCTTAGTTCGTGATGTTTTAAAATTTATCGCTGTGTGCTCTACTTTGCCCCAAAAGGACACTAGGATGGCTTTTAAAAAGTAAATACTTATTAAAAAACTAGCTTTAAACATTCTTGGTCTCTTAAATGTTAAATTTTAATTCTCTTATGGAATGTAACAGAGAACAAAAAAAGGTCTTACTTTTCTGTTTGTTTTTTATTTATTGATTAAATAAATGTGTTAAGTTTTTGTAGCACTTACTCACCAAAACTGTTAAATTGCCCAACTCAACACTGAAAATAGTGCCTATGATATGCTTTAATGCTATTTTAATAGAGCAGAAATTTCTAGAAGGAATATCACCCTACTTTACTGAGTAGGCAATGGTACTGTGTCTTGGAAAGAAATTTTCCATTAACAGTAATCGCCAAATAGCTCTTCCCTACTTGCTTATCCCAATATCCACGTCTATATTTGACTAATGCAGAAGCACCTTTTTTTTTGCATTTGTTTCTAATTTTAACGAAATATTATATTCAGAACTATAACATTCTTCTTTAAAAAAAATTCTAATGTACTCAAACAATTTGATATTTTTAAGAGATTACACAATTCTGAATTATTTGTAACACAGCGTCAACCAACTTGTACTTTTCTTTAAAGAAACATTCCTTAAAAAGTGAAAAGTCTTTTTGAGAAAGTCATTCTTGATGAACTCTCATCTCTTTCCATAATCTTCCTTTAATTCAGAAAATAGCAAAACTGCATTCTAAACACGTACTATTTTGAGTCCAAGTGTTATTAAGTAAGTAGATATGGGCTCAGCAACTTCCTAGTCTCAAAGTTTAGCAAGGAACTAATGTCTCTTGTTGGCACTCCCATGTCTAGGTGCTTGCAAAAGGTCACTACACTTCGTCTTGAAACTTGATTTTACTTGCCTTTGAAGGATTTCTCTCTCGCGCGCTTTCCTTTTATCATTAGTAGTAGACACTTGATTAAATTGCCTTACTTATGCATGCTTTGCGGACGATGAAAACTGCATTCTTGCATAAATTTAAGGGTAAATAATTTCAATTACGTCTTTTCATCTCAAAATATTGTTAAAGATGCAATGTTTAAGATTACATTTCTTAAAAAAAGCATATGGTTTTCTCTTAGGACTAAAACGTGCCCTAGAATAGATATTCTTTTTAATAATTGAAATACATAAAGAAAGATATAATGGTTATAACTTATGAATAAATTGACCATTGAAGGGTAGGGATGGTGGGGGGGGGGGGGGGGGTCAGTTCATTGGAACTTAATTGAAAATAGCTTATATCGCTGATATTAATGACAAGCAGTAAACACGAAACATTTTAAGTTCCACGCAACAATTCCAATAAAATTTACCCATATTTTATATTTAAATTTAGCTTAAAGTAACAATGGAAAGTGCAAACAAGCGTTTTGAAATGTTAAGGAAAATTGGCTATTTTTCTCACATAACTTAATTTTCTTGCATTGCAAAGATGGAGAACTGCCTCGTAATAATAATTTAACTTTGTGCAAAGAAGTAGAAATATAATTTCACGTTAAATTAAAGCACAAATGAGCCTTAAAACGCAGACATATGTTTTGGAATTGCTTGGAATCCCTTTTTCAATGCGACAGGGAGCTTCTAGATGCAAAACATCCAAATGAAGCAGACAAAACAACAAAAACATAGCTTATATAGCCTAAGAATTAACTGTAAACCAATGAGAATAAAGGCAGTGTGAAGTGGAAGTAGAAGTAGTAGGAAAGGCGCCAATAAGAGAGCAACAAACGAATTCAGTTGGAAGTACAGGAAGTAAAAAGGAATATCAATAAAAACAAAACAAAAAAGACAACAGCATGCATAAAAATGTGAAAATACATAAAAATTGCAAAATAATAAAATAAAATACAAAGAATAAAATGGAAACAAAACAAATGTAAAAGAGGGGGAGGGAGGGGAGAGAGAAAAAATTGACACAAAAAAGGATAACTAACAAGAAAACCAAGAAAGAACAACAAATTAAAGGAACTTATGCCAGACCTGTGAAAAAAAAGGAGTTGAGGAAGAATCATTAATTTGGTTAATGATTCTTCTATTGGCTCTCTTATTGGTAATAATAATTTAACTTTGTGCAAGTAAACAGTAAAAGAAATATAATTTCACGTTAATTTAAAGCACAAATGAGCAATTAAAACGCAGACATATGTTTCGGGATTGCTTGGAATCCCTTTTTCAATGCGACAGGGAGCTTTTCCTACTACTTCTACTTCCACTTCACACTGCCTTTATTCTTATTGGTTTACAGTTAATTCTTAGGCTATATAAGCTTTGTTTTTGTTGTTTTGTCTGCTTCATTTGGATGTTTTGCATCTAGAAGCTCCCTGTCGCATTGAAAAAGGGATTCCAAGCAATCCCGAAACATATGTCTGCGTTTTAATGCTCATTTGTGCTTTAATTTAACGTGAAATTATATTTCTACAACTGCCTCGTAATTCCAAAATATGTTTAAATAATTTTTATTCTAAATATAAGTCAAATACCGTTGAATTCATCAATTCATCGCAGGCAGCTTTAATAATTTCAATACAATAAATAATCATTTGAATACACCATTTTTTCAGAAGATAGAACTATGCATTGTGGTGGCTTCAACTGAATTAAAGCTTCTAATGTGAGAAAGATTTGAATAGTATAACTTAAAACGGGTAAAATTACAACAAAAAAAAAAAAAAAAAAGAAAAGAAAAGAAAAAGAGATTGAGAGAGAGAAAAGAAAAGAAGGTAAAAAAAAAGAAGAGGGGAAAAAAGAATGGCAGTTAAGTCTGACTGTTGTTGTTTCACGGGAAATAAATATTCGTCCATTTGCTATGAATTTATATAAATGATCGACATACTTTTCAATAACAGCAACTCTATGATATTATTATTGACCGTAGGGATACTTTTATTGAGTTGAGTGGTAGTTCATAATACATTAAATACTTAATACTAGGGATGCACCAATTAATTGGCCATAATCACCCCTTTTGCAGATGATTTATAATCGGACCAATTTTGCTGATTAATCAGCAAAGATTTTTTTTCTTTTAAAATTAGAGTTACTTTTAATGTCAAAAACAAGAAATCATCCAGGATGGATTCATTAATAATTTCAGAGATGCTCTCCGTCCTAGAAGGATGGTGCATCTCCCCCCATCCCATAAAAATCTAAGAAAGGTATCAAAGTGTCATTGTCAAAGTCATACTTGTCAAAATATGGTTTTATAAAAAAATATAAAAGATATAGCAAAGGAGATGGAAATTTACAAGAACACCACTGTTTAAATTAATTTTTCAACATCGTATGTGTTGCTCGTCCCGAAGGGGCTATGCACAAAAGTTTTTGACCACGTTACCACGTTCATGTAAACTAATGATGATGATGATGATGACATAATTGTTCTCTAGATGAAGCATTCCTCAGTTTCATTTAGAAAATGTGCGCTGAAGAAATAGAGAAAATGACACACGAACCCTTTGTCTCTTACAATCTCGACGTATGCCTTTTCGTCAGCGTGCTTCTTGAAGCGAATGCAACTGATGGAGTGGATGTCTTTCATAGCTTTCTCGATCACCGCTTTTTCTTTCGAACCTGGGAACGAAAAGCATCAACTATAACGAGTGATGAAGAGAACTGGTAATTCTCTTAATGAAACAAAAGCGTTATCATTCATAAATAGAAACCATTTTGAAGAAGATCAATTTCAAAAATACAAATTAAGTATTAAGCTCATAGTTGAGGTAGACACAAGCAATCGAAATTTAGTGAAGAACGACTACCCGGGACATGGGTTTCGCAATCCATAAAGATAAAATGGTAGACAAAAGACAATAATTCATCAATGCATATTGAAATATTTCAAAATAAATTTTTAAAATACAGTCATTCAGGCTAGCTTTGAACCCCATTATATCTTTTAGTATATTTAACTTAAAAAATAACCTTTTTTTTTTCAAACTTTCTCTCTTTTTTTGCACTTAATCTTTTTACATCTTACAATCATTTGTTGAATTTTGAAGACGATCAAGAGAAGGTGAAGGGGAATCCACCTGGTGAAGCATCTTCATATAGATATGCTAAAAATTTACTATTAAATTGCAAGAGAAAGGTATTTATTTCTGTTAAAATTGAGATTAAGTTCAAAGCATACTCCAAATAATGTCTCTAGCTTTTATTTCATCAATTAATTCTTTTTTATCATTGCGTTACAACTCTGAAAGAATACCTGAAGTATTTTTAGAATAAATAAAAATTCACAACAATAACAAAAAATAAATATAATAAATAAACTGAATTTGAGTTTACAGAAAACCACTACACTGAATGAAAGTTTATCATAACAAAAATAAACAGCTAGACATTGCAGCCATTTTTAAGTTAAAGAACTATTTATTAGTTTTGCGCAGCTTCAAATAAGTATGAAATAATAATTTAAAATAGGCAAGGGAAAAAGTAAATGGCAACGCAAAGCAAGAGAATATGAATGTTGAATATGAAGGAATTGCAAAAAACAATGTTTAAATATTAGTTTAATTCAAAAGAAATAAAAGACTTAGTTTAAAGACTCAAAAATCAAGAAAATAAACAGAAAAAAAATATATATGGAGGCAGTGCATTATTTCTTAACAGACAACATTTTTCTAATTTACAGACTAGCTAGTTTGTTTTTAAAAATGCAAATGTGCAATAATGGTAAAATGGGCTTTATCTATGTTTTTAAAATTCACATTTATGAAAAACTGAATTTTTAGACCATATTTTAAATTAGGTTACGCTTATTACTCCCAATTGTTTGAGTCCCTAATTTTTCCCGTGTCATTAAAAATATGTTTTATATTATTTTCTTCAAATAAGTAATTTTATCAGTAACTATTCATATACGTACATTTGAACAAATCCAACGGAAGCTATACGCAAATTTTCAATGAAAATAGCAAGATTTGTTTTGGAGTTTAAAAAAACTTCGAAAAATAAGGCTATCCAAAAAAAAAAAAAGAGTTCAGTCAGTTTTGCTGACCTGTTAGCTATAATTTGTTTTGAACAAAATTTAAGCGCATAAAAGTAAAGATGATTAATATTCATAAAGCTATTTTTCATTATTAATTAATGCACATCAGCTGCTAATTTCTATGTGTTGTACATTTGCTCTTAAATGTTTTCTATTTTCTCGGTTATTCATTTTCACTGAAGTAAAACCTTCATAAATAACAGCCTGTTAAAACCGGTTTCTCATTCACGTTCGAAGTTAGCTAAACTTTCAAGAGATTTAGTACTTAAAATTCAGGTTGATAAATGAGTAACAAATATTGAAGTTACAAATCAGCAACAGAAACAAATACCTTCTCTTGCAATTTCATAGTAAATTTATATCATATCTATATGAAGATGCTAAAATGAAAGGGTGACTACGATAAATTATATCTAATGGCTAATTAGTCTGAATGCTCAACCCCCAGTATGAGAAGAATCTACCAGTTCTCTCGTTCTATAGGCAACCCAAATCTCAATAAGGCTCCACATTAAAAAGCAAGATGTTGTTAGAGAAAAGTATGCGCAATTGCATGTAGCTCGAGAATATCGGGCTATTGAGTACCATTAGGCAATACAGTAAAACCCCGTTAAAACGCTGGTGTCCGGGGACATGCTTGGCCCCGCGTTATAACATAACCGCGGTATAGTGAAATTTTACCGCGGAACCACATTATCCAAACAATACTCGCTTTTGTTGCATCATTTTTAACTTTATCAATTACTCGTGACTTTTCTTCTATAGCATAATATTTTCTTTTTTTCTTTGCTGCTATTTTATTGACTGTAATTGCTGTGCAAAAAGCACACATCTCAACTGCACAATCTATCGAGCGATAGGTTATAAACCAAAAAGAGTACATCAGGGCTATTACGATAGGGCTTTATCTGTTAGTGTGTGAGGTGGGGGGATAGGAGCCCTTTGGCTAGAATATTTGTGTCGGGCTGGCTTTATTTACAAAGGTAACTAAGGACTCACCTTTAAATGGCAATGATAAAAGGTGGTTTAAACGTCGGGGACATGATAGACACCGCAGTATATCCGATTCCGCAGTATACTGAGGCGCGGTATAACTGGGTTTTAGTGTATATTCATTCATACAGTACGCTACGTTTAAGTTTGTTTCACTCTCTGTAAACGAAAACTTTGTAAATAAATACAATCTTAAGAACTCTACAATAAATCTGAGAGGTGTGTATGTACTTACTGTAAGCTTCGTCAATCGTGTAGGGAATCACTGCTTTAGGCCACAATCTACTTTCGTTCCTGTATGCATTTCTCTTTATTCGGGGCCTTTTCAATGGCTGCAAGAATTTCAAGAAGTTTCGTTTCAGAACATGATCGCTGTTTTTTAGAACTTCAAAATCAGCAAGATTAAAAAAATAAATAAATACGTAAATGAAATAAAATAATTATCTTCCGGCATAAGATTTTTTTTCCCTTTAAAAATTATTGTCATCTCATTTTCGTTGAAATTTTTTCCCACTAGAAATTAATTTTTTTCAGAAGGTTAAAATTAAACGGTTAACCAAACTCATGCGAAAGGCATAAGACGTAAGGCATCTAGACGTAATCAAAAACATTTTCCAACTGTACCAAACTTTGTTTTTGCAACGGTATTTAAATTAACGAGCTCCTATCTGAGAGATATTACTGAAGCGCCGCTACCGGTAGGGTGTAGTAGTGGTAAAAGGCATTGGCCTCGTGCGCCCAAGTTCGCCGGATCAAACTTTACCCAAGTCGGTGGATTTTCAAGGTGCTGAAAATCGTCAGCGCCCATGTCGTATGAATATGCAGCATATTAAAGATCCCTTGAGTATCTGTTTCACTTGGATACTCTCGACTAAATAAATTCCTAGTGCAGGTTCGCATCACTTCGAGCCCAGGTGCCGCCATCTAGGAAGAAACGGAGCGTCAAAATTCTCAAGTGGTAATGGCATCTGCCGATAGTGGTGTTACATGAAAGAAATCGGGAAGGCACTACGTCTGCAAACGTTAGTGACCATAGGCAGCCCCATTAGAAAGAAAAGAGAAAAAAATCTCAATTTAGCTCCCAATTTTTTAATGAAAACTTGACACATTGTTTCAAATGCTATGTCGAATAAATATACCTGCAAATTTTTTTATTAGAGTTCTTGTAACAAGTTGCTTGTTACATCTCGCGAATATAATAATTTTAACCAAATACATTGGTTATTTACTTAAACCTTGGTGGCAAGCCTCTGTATTTTTACTCACGGTTCCTTCTGATTACCCCCTAGGCGTAACCACGACTTGTCACCTCTTTTTTAATCGCCTACGCGACCAAAGTTTTTATACCATTTTATTTTTTAGAAACAACATTTCAAATTATTTTTTCGATTAGCTTTTTCGCTCCGTATTTACCTTTTAATCACTTTTTATTTTTAATTTAGTTCCGTCACATTTCAACTTGACAAATTTGAATTATTTTAAATATGCGGCGGGAACTATTTACCTTATCGGAGTAATACTCCCCTTTTCGCGCCTTTGCCAATTGTTCCGTGACTGAATCTGACTGTTTTTCCCCTCATTGCTAGGGCAATTTTTGCCTATTCGCCAGGCAAGCAATGTTTTAAAAGTGCTCGTTTATACTTTTTAAATTGCAAGCCATATTGGCTAGAAATAATAATGTTTAAATACGAATAACGATGAGAACATAATCGTTTGTATGTCATACAACAAATTAGAGCTAAAACTAGAGAGGATTGGCAGTACCGCTGGAACGAGGCGGATACTGGTCGCCGCGTTTTTGAATTCTTTCCAATCGTTCGTTTTTCTCCCAGGGTCAGCCAACGTTTTGGAACAATCTTAGTTTCTGGCCATGGCCCTTTTCCGAGCTATCTTCACCGCTTCATAGGCATAACTAGGGTTGGTGAAAGGCGGGGTCACCCTAAAAATGTACAGACTAAACACCAATAAGAAGTGTAAAAGAGTTGAAAATTTACTAGTCATCAATACTTGTCTCTAAAGATATACTCCGTGTTTATTTCAGGCATCTCCCGGGGGGGGGGGGAGCTACTCCCTCAGAGCAAGTCAACTCCTCCCCCCCCCCCCAGCAAAAAATTCAGTTCACAAGTTTTAAAAAAAGGAAGAAAAGAGAAATTACGCTTTTAAGACACTTTACTTTCAGAAACACTTTCCGGGAAAGGACATTGAACACTATCACGAGCGACACCAAAAGTAACTTAAAAGATATAAGACTTTATTTTGATAAAACTGCGGGGGGGGGGGGGGGAGAGTAACCAAACTCCTTTCTGTTTCCTCTAACATCACCAAAGTATCCCGAAATTGCATTTCTAGGAAGATTTCAAAAAGTTTCCTGGGGAGAGCCCTCGAGCCCTGGCCTCCAGAGTTAGTCTAAGCATTATAGATGTAAGACCAGTTACAAAAATTTAAGTTGCAGAAGCCCCAAATACCCACTCCTCTAACTTCACCAAAGATCTAAACATACATCAAAAAGCTATCATATACGTAAAAAAAATTATATTAACATCATTTTTAGTCATATATATCTATATATATGTATATATAAAGGGTATGAATTTAAAGCATACACTGCCCTTCCTAATTCTTAACATGTTCCCCCTGTTCCGAAGCCAAGGCAGTATCCAGAATATTTTTTCGGGGGGGGGGGGGCAGACTTCGACACACTTATGTTAAGCAAAGTTTCAGGGAAGAATATATGATACATTGCAAAAGATTTCTGGGAGGGGGGGGGGCGGCCCGTGGGTCCCTCTTCCCCCGTGGATACGGCCTTGATTCATAAAAATATTAAACATTCATTACTGATCTATTAGTTTATTTTTTAAATCAAACGCAATAAAAACTCAATATTTAACGCTAAGCAATCATCTATGTCCAAGCATTCATAATATTAAAACTGGGAAATAGTGGAATTTTAGAGAAAAAAATCCAAATTCCCCTACAAAAATGCTCATCCCCACAATAAATTTCTAAAAATTTTGTTAAATTTGTAGCAAAACATACCACTGAAGTGGAAGCGTCTGAATCAAATTTTCTTTTCTTTTTGGATGACAAACGTGTCCATCGCTGGAGTGCAAACATTATTATGTATTGAAAATAATTAAAAATTTAGCTAAAATATAAATAATACTTGATTGTACATTAAAATGCAGCATTAAACCGTAGCAGTGAGATTGGAAACGTTGAACAGATCATTTCCAGAGTCGTAATGCCATTAGTGATGGACCATACTAAGAAAAAAAACATTTAAAGTATAAGAAATGAGAGAACATCTGTAAATGAGAATGCAATGCAAATACAGTTCATCAGTTTTCCAATCGGCTCATCTACAAAAAAGATTTTACCAAAATGGGTGTTTGGACAGGAAGTCATAAGTAAATACAAACTGCTCATTAAGTTTCTTGATGAGCATCCCTTCCTGGCTTGAGGGTTTAACCCATTAGGACAATTGTTGGCTAGGGGTCCTTCATTTTCAGACCCCAGCGCCTACACTACAACACCGGTTTATCAGAAAACAAAACTCCATCACAGTAGAGAATATTTTCCACGAAACTTATTACTTGTGCGATTGTATTCCCAAATTGCTGCCTTTGGGTTAAAAAGACATCAAGAAGGAAAGGAAACCCTGTGGAGTGATTGAAAGGATCTCTGTTTGCCTGTGTGTGGTACGGTGATTGAAGCCACCTTTCGCTGTAACCCCCCCCCCCCCCAAGGTGATAAGGGGGTTGATTATAACCAGATGGAAAAGTCTTCTTTATTATGAGCTGCATACTTTGGTCATGATTACAACCCTTCAGAGAAAGAGAAAATAAAATGATATGCATAAGTGTTTAATTTTCTTAGGAAAAAAAATGTCTGCTTTGCAAGGCCGTAGCCAGAAATTTTTTTGTGTGCCTAAATAAGTAAATACCCAATGGGGGGACCCCCCCCCCCCCTGGTTACGCCTCTGCACCGCTTTGCTCTTTCTGATTCTCCTTATTGCTCCTGTGAAGCGATGGGTACGCCTGACCACTATGTTTTTCATTGCCCTTTAACCAGTAAGTATCATATTCGGGCTAGCAGTAAAATTTCACCCATTCAAGCGATTCGTAACGTGTTCCAGCATCCCCATGCACGCTCCCTCCTTGCTTCTTTGTTTTGGCATTTATCAAGCGAGGGGTATCTATTTCAGGGAGCTTAGTGTTTGGTCTAAGTTTTGGCTATTGTTTTCCTTTGTTTTTGTGTATATTTTTGAGTGTACCATTTCACATTGTTTTAATATTGTATGATTGTTTTAGGTACTTTTTTATAGTGTTGCACGGTTTCACATTGTTGTCATACGTCATATAGCGCTTAATGCATACTCTTTAAGTTTTACATTCTACTGTGATTTTCATTCTCTAGTAAACTGCACTTTGAACTTAATGAACTTTAGCATGGCTTAAATTCTATATGCTTTGTCTCTCTACTGTGTATTATTTTGACAATGTATACCCAGACATCATATTATTAATTCAAATTTTGTATCACTTTGTCAATTTTGTATACTTCAGCACATGATACCAATTTTTGTATACTACATCACAAGACATCATATTTTGTAAACTTCACAAGACATCAAATTTTGTATACTTTGTTTCTCAACTGTGTAGTACTCTGTCAATGAATACCCAGACATCATATTGTAATATTGTGGACATCTATTGTACAACAGTGACGTTGCAATCTGAAGTAGGCTGCACTACGCAATTTTTGAACTTTAACATGGCTTACATTCTGTATACCTTGTTTCATCACGGAGTATAACTTTATCTATGCATATACAGACATCATATTGTGGTAATGTAGACGTCAGCTGTACTACGGTTACTTTGTAATCTCTTGTAGTAGGCTGCACTATGCAGTTGGGGAACTTCAGCATGGCTTAATTGTGTATACTTCGTATCTCTACTGTGTATTACTCTGTCTATGTATACTCAGACATCATAATATCAGATCAAGCTTTGTTTCATTTTTTTTTTTTTTACAACTTTGTATTCTTCAAAACAAGACATCAAATTTTGTGTACTGCTTCTCTACTGTGTTTTGCTCTCTTAATGCGCATCCAGACATCAAATTGTAGTATTGTGGACATCTGTAGCATGGCTTAAGCTTTGTGTACTTTATTTCTCATCTGTGTATTACCCTATCAATTTATATCCAGTTATATTGAGTTATATTATTATAGTGTGGTGCTGCTTTCGTTGTGCGCAATTGCTCACTGATACTAATGCTTGTAGTGTAACAATTTTTGTTATCTGATGTTGATTTACAGACACTATGCAATCTTTCGTATTCCGCACCACGCGCATTATGACTATAAGAGTTTTGCAATGACCTGTAATTTTTTTTTTAATGGTTTTCATAAATTTGCGGTTGGTCGAGCTCTCCCGGAACCCCATTTGCTCCCGAGGGCTTGCACTCGAGGGCATCTAAAAATACGACAGGCCAGAAAATGGCAGGTGCGGGGGGTTTCTGGGCGCACTTCTACAGCGCTGGAGCATCAACTTGTATGTTTTCAATATTTCATACTTAAGGAAGCGATCAGACGAAATCGCGATCTTCCAAGCTGAAGCCATCATCATTTTAGTATTCTGAATATAATCAAGAGCTTTTGAACTGTTTTCGATTTACTGCATTAAAGACATTTCATCCATACTGCAAACGCTCAGTGTCACAGACTGATTAACGATTCAGGAAGTTTCTTTGAGAAAATCTGATCATTGGAGACGACCGTTACTCAACGACAAAATGATCTAAATCTTTCGGCTTCAAGAATCCGTCCTCGAACAACTACTTCTCTATAATGAACATTGAGTATTTTAAGGTTGTTCTGAATTGATCACTCAACTACAACAATCATCAATGAACTCAAGTATCAGGTGATGTAATACATTCGATCAGTTATTTTGCACATGCTTTGTCGTAACATCTCAAGGGATGAAATATCATTAGTAACAACTACATAGATAAACAAATGTTTCTTTTTTCATATAGAATTACATGTAATAATGTGTTACATAAGCTAACGTTTTCTTTTTCTTAAAGAGCTCTTTTAATTCATTTACATGCAGTTTGATGTTATAATGCAATAAATATTTTACAGTTAATGAATAACGATTTGGTGTTATTTATGGTATGAATTTTTGAATATAGTAATTATACATATCTATTTTTTGCTCAGTCAATTTCAATTGATATTCCTGACATTCTTCCTTATCACATATAAGCATTAGTATGGTTCGAATGCTCTAACGTATTTTATTCTTTTAACACAACGCAATATGTCATAGTACTCAACCTATACACGATCACATTTAAAACATTGCTTGCCCGGCTAATAGGCAAAAGTTGCCCAGACGCCGGGCGCGTCTTCCACTCTTCAGATTTTGAGTAGCAATGAGGGGAAAAACAGTCAGATTCAGTCACGGAACAATTGGCAAAGGCGCGAAAAGGGGAGTATTACTCCGATAAGGTAAATAGTTCCCGTCGCATATTTAAAATAATTCAAATTAGTCAAGTTGAAATGCGACGGAACTAAATTAAAAATAAAAAGTGGTTAAAATGTAAATACGGAGCGAAAAAGCTAATCGAAAAAATAATTTGAAATGTTGTTTCTAAAAAATAAAATGGTATAAAAACTTTGGTCGCGTAGGCGATTAAAAAAGAGGTGACAAGTCGTGGTTACGCCTAGCGGTTAATCAGAAGGAACCGTGAGTAAAAATACAGAGGCTTGTCACCAAGGTTTAAGTAAATAACCAATGTATTTGGTTAAAATTATTATATTCGCAAGATGTAACAAGCAACTTGTTAGAGTACTCAAATGGGTTGTTTCTGTCTCATCATCGGTTTGTGGCTGATTATTTTGAATACGAGTACGTACATGCTACACTGTTAGAAATTTCATCATGAAATTACGGTTAAATGACCGGCAGCAATCTGTCCATCTAATTTACCGTTAAATTTACGTTTTGGAACATTTTTCTATCTTAACGGGACCTAACCATTTCCAATTAACTTGGTTAAAAAGCCGTAAATACAAAAGTTTACTATAACCATTTAAAAATGGTTTCAAAACAAAATTTTTCCCGTTTTTGAACCATTTCGAGGCGTAGAATCGATAAACGAAGATTGCAGGACTCGAACCCCCAATGCGTGGTGTACTAGTCTTGCTCTCTATCCACTCGGTCACCGTCATCACGTAGAGCGGGCGTTTATTTATCAATAAATCTTCTTTTCCAACAGGCAAACAGCCTTAAAATTGAGATTTCAGTTTTTGATTGGATCCAAATTTATTTTTGGTCTAAATTTAATGTATATTGACGAAAATCATTTTATTTGCTGCAAAAATTAAAATACAAACAAGCTTCAGCACCTCAAATGATGGGTTCGCTCATTCGCCAACAGTTCGGGAATCCGATGTCTCCATTTTTTGATTTACGTGTGTATGTGTTTGTATTTAATATCCACTGCTTAAGCCACTTTTTTTTTCCTTCTTTTTTTATATACACATGCAGATTTTAACTAATAAATCCGTATTCCTATTTTTAAACAACGTACGACCGGTAAGGTTTCGCAACCAAGATGGATGCCCGATTGTTATTGAGCGCTTGTAAATTACGGTTATTTAAGCGTTCTTTAGTAGAAACAGAGAATAAACGATTTTTTTCGCAATCAGCGGTTTGAGTATCATCTTTTTAATGGTTATTCAACTGTTGTAATTAAATATGGTAAAATAACAATCAAATAAATGGTTATTTTACTATTTTCCTACGGAAATTTTTAACAGTGTAATTTACACAAGATATTGCGTAAAAAAATCGAGCCATCAAAGGAAAGAATAAAGGTCAGTCTTCAACAATAATTTTGCTGGGATGACTATTATACAGAAGAATTTGGTTATAATGTACTCGCTTATTTTGACAACTCTATTACAGCGCCAAGAAATAAAGGTATCTTTATTATCCTACGAAAATTAATAATGATCATATGAACATTACTTGGCTGTACTTTGTGAACTTCGGGCCATTGGATGACATTATGGCAGAAGTTTTACTGTGTTTGATAAACCACAGCTATAGGAAGACATTTACTTGAATTTAAGGGAGACCCAATTATGCCAGTTGTGAGAGTATTGAAAGAAAGATAATTCTTACTGAACATACCGCGGTTAAAAACCACCGAGTTACAAGCTTTTTTTTTTTTTTTCTGAATCACAAAGTCTCTGAATGATCCTCAACTACTGACCCCCTCAATTTGCTGTTATAGTAATTTACTCACAAAAATTTCAATTGGAAACCCACAGAGGATCCCAATTTGACTTCTCAACCATTCACTCCGCTCATTGTTTAAAGCCGACAAAGTGAAGAAGGTCGTGAGAAAAGTGAAAGTTACTTTCTTAATTTTTATTTCGAGCTCGGCTGAAATGTCAACCCCCGTCAAACGCTTTCAGCATCAGCTGACAGTCTAATGAGAACTTTCAAGTATTTTACATTCAACATAATTGCTGCCGTTAGTCCTGCGTGACAACACATACTTTCTGCCGCTTTTATTATTTCGTTTCTTATTAGGTTCATTTAACTTACTTTGCGTGTAAGCCGACACATCACGATAACTTATGGAATGTCTCTAAAGTTACCTTCAAAAAATGCGGCTCCTACTTGTACATTTCGTGTATTTTTGTGTGAAAATACAAAAGGTAGCATTGTGTCACAATTTTTACCCAATGTAAAATAATGAGTCTCTGTGTATGTGTGTTGTTGAACGGAAATTCTCTTACCTGCTTTTTTTTCAGTCCCTGTAGCAAAGTAACCTCATAACTTATCAGGTAGGACGTTTGGCAACGCTAAAATTTCGTGTATGAGTGTGTAAATGTTAGTTTTTGTGAGTTTCTTGCAGATGTGTATGTGTTTTTGTGTACGAATGGAATGCGCTCAGATGTGTGTCCGTTCAACCAAACTTTTTTCTGCATATCCAAATTGTCATAAATCCAATTTGCTCTTAGTCAACTAAATAATGCTTCCATTTTCACGGGGGACCCAGGGGGATGAAATTGAATGCTGCTATTTTACAGAATTCGCTAATAGTAAAACACATACACACAGCGGAAGGAAAGAACTGAAACAATTATTTAATATATTTTTCCAGTACTTGCAAAAAATAAAACTGTAAATTATGCATGACTTTTTAATTATTTTTGTTAATTATTATTAGCGCTAATGGGAGTATTTTATAGTTTGATATTTGCATAACTGTCTTTTCTCACTACCGTCAGTTGAAGTTATCTGTTATTTACGCAGCTTCTTTACGTGTTCGGTGAGTTCGAATCTTTTGTCTTTGTCTTGTGATTTGAAGACTCTTGAGGGAGATCACAAGTTTTTGGTTTTCCTACCTTCAATGTAGAAAGAGCCTTATGAATTGGAGGTTGGTCCTTCCCCCAGGTGACGCACTAGCGCTCCACTTTATGCATTTTTATTTTATCCAGTTCTTGTTTTTATTATGCATTTTATCCGTTCATTTTTTATTATTTATGTGTCGAAATTGTTCCGAGCAGCTTAGCACTGGCATTTCAGTACATTTGTGGTGAGCTCGTTTTAATTCCATTTAAGTCTTTCTTGGTATTTATTATATATTTTGTGTATATATATATATATAAAGGGGAAAACAAGGGGTGATATAATTATTTATTTAAGTAATCTACAGCTTCAAAAGAAAAGAAAAAATGCAATACCTATTAAGTTAATGATCATCTGGTGCTTTATTGCTTTGTTACAATTATCTATCTTAAAGTTACGGGCTACAGAATTGAAAATTCTTAAAGAAGTTTTTCGGTTAATTCAGTTACTACCCCACAAGGGGTAATCAGAGACAAACCCCTTGTTTCATTTTGTTTTTTATTCATACATATTCTTTTTTTTTTTTCGTTAATGATTTTATTCATTTTTAAACTGGAACGTTTAATTCGATGAGTTAAAGTTTCTCGTTGAATAATCTTATGATGAAATATCATTAAAGATGTAGAGAGAGATCTACATCTTTAATGATATTTCATCATAACACATAACTGATTGTTCGTAGTATTTTTCACGTTCTTTCATCGTTTTTGTCGGTTACTTTTTAGAAATTTTAATATTATTTTATTTCATTTTTTATTTTTGCAAGTTCCGATTTCATTTAAGTTACTAAATTCAATAAAACGTTTTGTGTCATACTGAACAATATTTTTACTTAATGTTATGCTGCTAAGGACAGGAGTCGACATTAGTACTATACTGCTGTCAGAGCAATCCAATGTAAGTAATTTTATTGCGTTTAAGTTTTCAAACATGCAACTATTTTTTTTTTTTAATTACTCTGTTGTCCATTGAAATTATGTAAAAACGACTAGACAGCTGCTTTATTAAAGTCAGAGCCAACCTATTGAAAATTACATAAGTATTATGCAATGTCGCGATTAGAATAAAACATTATATTAGTACTACACAACATACTACATACACAACATAAATACTAACCTAATGAAACACAATTGTTTCATTTAAGGATAGAAAATACAAACTTATGATAATGCATACACAACAAACTTCTATTATTGAAATTAAAAAAATACGGTTTTTTTTTGGGGGGGGGGGAGGGAATGCTTAAACATAATAAAATAAGAAAATACATTGCATAACTCATTCAGTTTTCAGTATTTCTTTCTGATTACGGGCAATTTTCTACATAAGTGCATTTTAAATCACTAAAAATAACTTTAATGTCAAAATTTACAACTATCATTTATGAAACAGGCTCTAAAGTAATTTCTTATTTTAGCATTAAGATAAAGAACAACTTTACTTCCAAGTGTACAATGAAATGAGTGCCAAGAAAACGTTCTTGATCTAAAGTGATTGAAATAATTAAAAAAAAAAAAACATTAATTCATACATTTATTGATCTTTTTTACGTATAGCAGAAGCACATTATGTTGCCAAAAAAAGAACATTAAAGAAACCATTAATGAAAGAAAAACAATGACTTAGTTGTAAAAAAAGAAATACGTTATCTTCTGGATGGCATAGCAAACTTCGCCGCAATAGAGAAAAAAATATGTTTATGTATGTCCCCCTCCAATCCTTAAACCTCAGTTTTGATCATGACAGCGTAATAGCTGCTTTCCAGTAAAGTATGGTGAAAGTAATTATCTCACACACATTTACTTCATGAAGCGTGACTTTGTTTTTCGATCTTGTTATTAGTTTTTTACCACCTTAAGCATTTTTATATTTTCGATTATATATCAATGTACCCCTTTCCAGCTAAAGAAAAACGAATGTTACAAAAAAAAATATCAGCAATACAGTACAGTTGACTGGAGTTATAACGACCCCAGCCGGACTTCACTGTTTGGTTCGCTACATCAAATAGCCACTGCAGAAAAGGAATTGATAATAATATTTAAATAATTATCTTGTGTTGTTTGGGTAAAATACTGCTTTCAAATGTCGCAGCAAACATACAACATGTAATGTTTAAAAATATATATATAAAAAAAACAATCAATTAAAATGCATAAAAAATATCACTTTTAATGAGATAACTACACTACAAGAGATTAACATAAACTTTTCTCTAATTTAATGACAGTAACGATTTTATGGGGAAATTTGAAGTTGTTGCACTATTAAATACATTGTAAGACATAAATTGAAACGGTAAGAATCCATAAAAGGAATAAAATTATATGCAAACTGAATTTTAACAAAGATGTGTGCAATTTACGTAAGTATTGTAAAAAAATCCCCAATACATTTTATTGATATTAAAAAGTATGTTCATCAAGTGGACAAAGATACGACAGAATATTCCATTTTTGGAAGAGGAATTATCATTTTTTGAAAATAAAGGTTAACGGTTTTAGTTTTCCGTGGACCAAATAAATGCAACATTCTGAATTTCCAGAATGAGAAAATGCTTACTAGTCTGATTCAGAACCATTTATACGTATTGTGATATCAAGAGTCGTGTTCCTTCGCGGTCGATGTAAAATAATATTATCTCAAACGGAAGTCAATTATTTGTCTTTCAAAGGTCGTTATAACGCATTGGGTCGTCGTAACGAAGAGTCGTTATAACGCATTGGGTCGTCGTAACGAAGAGTCGTTATAACGCGACTCGACTGAATTATGACAAAAATAGCACCATAGATTTAGCAATTCTTCAAGATTTTTTCCTTTTGATGTCGCTGGACTAAATGATAAAATCAGCAGAGTTTATAACTCAGGCCGGAAAAAACTAAAAGATGGGGGTGATTTTGAAATTTACCTAATACTTTTTTTTTTGCAATGATTACGTAACATAAAATTACAAAAATACAGAAAAAACGCACAATAGCGCAGAGTTTTTTTTCTATCAAGCAACTTTAACTTGAAATCACTAATTAAAAAAAAAAAAAAAAAACTACACTACCCTTTCAGTTGACTAACTCATTCAGAAGTCGAAAAATGTTGCTGTTTTATAGGTGTTTTCTACAATGATAGGTAAATTCCGCAACTGAAATAATACATTTGTCGATACTGACATTGTATTCATATATGCAAATGCTATCTTTAAAAAGATATGCATGAATTGATAATCATCTTCTTTCTGAAGTCAATTAAGAAGGTTTAATATAATTGTTCCAAATGAATAAATTTTTTTCACTTATTATAACGAATAGTAAAAAGCCAAACGCTTCAAGTTGTATTGTAAGTAGATAAATATTGAATTCTGTTCAGCAAATGTTCCTTCATAATAATCTTCATAAATACACATAAGATTAAATGAATAAATACATACACATTACTGATTCTGTTTGCAAAATAAATGTTCCATAACGAGAAAGATCAAACGGATACACTAAATGTTCGAATTCCCGATGGGAAAAAGGATTAACGATTGTATTAGTCTGCAGAACCCGTTGTAATTGTAATACATTTTCATAAATTATTTCAGTCAAATACTGACAATTAATTGGATTATGTGGCGGTATAAAATCTTACTGCTGTAGAATTAGCAACCACACAGAATAGTTCTATTTTTCCTCAACAAAAAAAAAAAAAAAAAAAGAATATTTCATTCAGTCCAAACATAGAGGATTGTTATTTTATTTGTATGAGCTTGAGGGAAATGAGAGGCAAATTCGGATTAGCCCCGAAAACTGTTTATACATATTGCTCATTGTTGCCCATTATTTTACAGTTGCTAGTTGATTTAAATAAGAAAAAAATCAAAAATATCTTTGAAGTTTTAATCTTATAAAGCCAAAGCCAGTTTAACACTTTATTATGAGCTGCAAGGCGGAAAAGAAGGGTATATATTTCAATATTTCTATTCATAAAACTAATGAACTGTATTATTTCATTAGTATTAAAAATTTTAGAAGTGTTCTTTTATATATATATATATATATATATATATATACTATTTTTTTCAAAAACATTCTCCTGAGAAAACTTCAAATGCCACGACATAGCAATAATTGATACATAAATAAAATTTTAACGAAATATGAGGGGAATTCCTTTGACTAACGTCCATCAAAACCA
This sequence comes from Octonoba sinensis, assembly GCA_038502835.1. NCBI lineage: Eukaryota > Metazoa > Arthropoda > Arachnida > Araneae > Uloboridae > Octonoba > Octonoba sinensis. The sequence continues at coordinate 99,978,304 of CM076604.1, forward strand.
ACGTTAACAACGCAAAATACCAGATTCTAACTTGAGCGTTTCTCATATAGGTTTTTTCATGCACATTTACTTGCGATTACACCGAAGCAACTTCATTAATCCAAAATAAAAGACAGTTATAGATTTTCTTCAAAATAAAAAGTACAAAAACATTACTTACTTTTGCGTGAAATCCAAACTTAATAACTACTAATATGATGATAAATATGTGATAATACTTCATGATTTTTGAGAATGAAAAGTACGTAGATCCCCTTACAATACGCAGTTATTCAAAAAAATCTTCAAGGTGATACATTTCTTCGGTTTCCAAAAGATTTATAATTATTATAGTATATTAGTGTTTTAAGCTTCAATTTTCGTCATTTCTAAATATTTTCTGTATCGATTACTTTATTGCATTGCACGATTTTCGTTTATTTCTTCGTTTTTTAAAACATAAAAACGTCCAGGTAGAATTTCAATAGATGAGAAATTTTTAGGGTAACAAGGGTTACGCGATACATTAAAATTCATGCTTTTGTAACTAGTACCATACCACAATCTTTCTTTCTTTTTTTCTTCAGATCATCAATTTAACGCTTTCTTCCAATTAAATATCAATTAGTTTTTAAAATGCAGCACTCTATTTCGCGCGCTCTTTGAAAAATATCAAGGGCAAAACATTTCAACAGTTTATGACGCTTCATCAACCACTCTTCAATTTCAACTAGGTTTCTATCATGATTTAAAACTCACCGCACTTACTGCGGAATAAATGCTCCTATTTTTTGAACTCCAAACTCCGTCTCAGTGCACACCATTAAAATATTAGCCTTTACACTTTCTGCCTATTGATGACAACAAGTGCTTGTTAATTCTTTACAAATATTCAAAATTCAGATGAAAATTTAAAAATATATTAAATTTCTAAAATGACTTTCTCTCTGCCTTCGTTTGAAAAGAGAATTTTGCAGCTATTATTTAAGCTACATGAATTTACCACATTTGTTTACATCGAAAAAGCATGAATGAATTTGAACAAAACATTTTTTGAAGAAGTTAAAAAATGCTGAGAACTGCTTCTTTTTTAACTGAAGTATGTTCCTACGTATACTAACTAACGTTTCCTAAATAGCGCATTCACTGTCAAGTAGATTTGCAGCTTTTACTAAAAAAATACACAAACTAATCCGCACACAAATAATTACAAACGTAAGGCATGCTTAGCATTCCTATCTTCTTCCTGCGATAGAATAGAGCAAGAATAAGCAAGAAGAGCTCACTCAATGAACGGAAAAAATTTTTTAAACGAAAGTCATCTCTTGGTAAATCTTCATTTACTTTTCTCGTAGGACATAGATAAGATTTTTTTTTCTTCATCTTGGTAATAGTGGACCCGCCAAAGATGAAAATATTGATTAAAATCTAGGAAAAAAGTAAACCTATAAGCTGTTGCGTAATTAGATACAACTATCATATTGCACTTATCTCATTGAGGCGCTGTGGGGTTAAATTCTTAACATAAGTTCATTGAAGATTTTCTAAGAAGAAAAATGCGAAACTCGAAAAACTTTTCAGCGATGACATGGATTTGCTCGTTATCAATAGATTTCAAAGGTTATGTTTGTAAATTGTGGATTGATTTTTGAAGTTTTGGGATTCTCGTCTGATTTTTTGTCACTGCGGCAGAAAAGTCAGCACATCGATCGAATTTTCAAAACAACTATATTTTTAAAAATAGACACGAATATACATATAGCTGTGAATATCTTAATTTAGGTATTATATTCATTTTTAATATATTAAGCTAACATTTTTAATAAGGGAATGGCACAATAGTTGTTCCAAAGAAAATGTCCTTTTTGCTGCAATTATCAATATAAATATGACATTCAAAGAAGATTTTTTCCATTTCACGATACCTACATTAGTATAAATTTTGTCAATTCCTAAGGCCTCGGGATAACAGACAAACGGGATGGAGGAGGAGCAAAATACAAATTTTGTTATACAGTAAAAATGTAGCACAAATACGTCTATTAACTGTTTTATAATAGCAGAAATATTTGCTAACATTGCATTAGTTCCTTATGGGTCTCCCGAAGTGCTATATGAGCACAAATTTTGTCTATTCCTTAAGGCCTTATGCTAATAGACAAACTGAATGGAGGAGGAAAATATAAATTTTGTTTTACAGTAAAAATGAAGCACAAATACCTGTGTTAACTAGTATATAATAGCAGTATATAATGTGCAAAAATTGCGCTAATTCCCTGTGGGTGTCCCGCAGTGAAATAATAAAGTTAAATATCTGAAAGCTTTAATTACGTTGACAGGGAGAAATTATGGATTGGCACTTGGGCTTTTCAATAGAATTATGTATTCAACCTACGGACACAATCTTCTCGCAATCATTCCTTTGAACAATTTTAAGAGAAACCATTAGATAAAGAATTTTGTTTTGTGTTAAGAAAATCCTTCATTAAATTTAGAAATCATGTTAAAATTGAAAAAAAATCAACGTTTCTAAAGCACCTATTTCCAAAAATATTGCTCTGATGTTTTTCGGGCTTATAACAGCCTTTTTCCAATATTTAAAGTTGTGAGTTTAATCTAAGTGAACGAAAATCAGGGAAGACAAATTCATTTCATGAAAAAGCAGAGGCTTAGACAACAATCCCTTGTTTTTGAATAAATTTACATTACCAATCTCACAACTTTATGCGTTGATAAAGATGTTTCTTGTAGCCAGAAATAAGAGCCTTCCATCCTTTTTCAATTAGTGCTTTAACAGCATTGGTTTTCTCATTGGCTACCACACAGAGGCAATTGTTTTGCTACTTCTTTTCATACTCAATATTTAAAATGTTTAAAGTGAATTCAGACTGAAAAAAAGTAAATTTCTCAATTATTATTATTATTATTATTATTTTGAAAATTCAATAATTTTGAATCAGCAGAACAAGGGGAGAGAAAGGGGGTAAATAAAACCTTATTAGCGCACGATACGGGTTTTATTTGTTTATTTATTTACTTAATTATTTATTTTCGTTTTTCGAAATGAAAACGTAAACAAACACCTCCTCCCCCCCCCCCCCAATATGTAGTTGTTCACTTGCAATAAGATTCACTTGCATACTATTAAATCAACAAAACATTATATCAATGATTAAAAATTTTATGAAGCGCAAATTTTTTTATAAAGAACAACTTTTTTTTAAAGGCAATTTTTGAACGGGAGAACATTACAAATACATATAGAATCAGAAAACATTTTTTAATGAAGCATTTTTATGAGAAACATGAGAGATGATATTGTATCTACATAATTTCGCAATGATGCAATATTTTAAATTTAAGAATATATTTTTGTTTTTATATTTCTGGTTCTTTTTTTTTTTTTTTTTTTTGTATCAATAACAAATTTCGAAATTGAATAAGACTTGTATTTTCAATTTTCAGTAATAAAAGCTTCATTAAGACATTTGATTTATAACTACAAAGTTAAGTAGGCTAAAAAACCTTTAAGACATTGATATTTTATAATTAATAACATTTTGTAGCTTTATCAGAGGAAGAAAATAAGAATTGAAAAGAAAAGAAGAAAAAGATTCAGAGGAATTGAAGTTTAATATGATAAATGATTGTCTCTCTGATATCGAATTTCATAAATAATAATTATTTAACTCATTAAAAACTTCAATATTCATTTATAAAATATTCAGTTTTAGAGTTTGTCACGTCTCTAGCAAAAAATTTTAGTTTTTTAAATTAATAACATTATTTCATACGATCATTGACTCGTACTAAATGCAAAATAGCTCAATAAAATGTTAGGAATACACCATTTGCATTACAGATCCACAGAAAAATGGTTTCTTGTACGTACGCTTTATAGATACAACTTTTATGCTTTGATCAGTTTTTTTTTTTTTTTTTTCATATTATATATACACCAGTTCGGTATTCAAAAACACATTTCTTTTCGAGCCATTAACGTTCGATCATCAAATGACGCACCAATAAGGTAATTGCGGGATAATAAGCCATAAAAATGTTCCAGCAAGCGTTCGATTGTGGGTTAGTAGACGGCAGAAAATATGTTCATGTGGGATACAGCTTTATTCTATGTTTAAATCGTGAGAAAATTTACCATTAAAAAGCCGTGAAAATGTTTTTTGTGTGGTATCGAGTCGGGTCATTTATCGGTAGGTGTTTATAACAAGGTCGAATCACTATAAATGTTATGTTTCTGTTGGTGTATCAGTGTATATTTCTTCAGTAAATAAATATTAAGATAAAGTCTATAATAAAGGCTCTATCATCATAAAACATTAATGATAACGAAATTGATTACTTAATGTAAATAAACTTTTGCAGATGGTTTGTTCCTTATCACTTGCTGGCTTGCTTATTACTTTATGAAGACTATTAATTTAAATACAAAGGAACGTTAAATCGGATTTGCATTTGCAAAGATTAGAAGAGATTATCGAAGTTTTCCTCCTGGTATCGTAAATAGCTACTTTTGGTAAAAACTGTTGCAAGAAGTTTTTTTTTTTTTTTGCATTGCCACAATGAAGAGTATACGAGCATACTTGCTAAAACAGGATATGCTGTGATTCAAAATAATTTTTAATTTGCTTCTTTTATTATTATTATTATTAGTAGTAGTAGTAGTAGTAATTTTTGTTGTTGCTAATTATCAGGAATCGAGACCCGCCAATTTTTTTTTTTAGCTTCTCCGCTCCGACTTCTGAATATTTGCTCCAGCTTCACTCCCGGCACCGAATAATTTTAATAGATTATATTTTTCAGTTAAGAATTTTTTTTTTAGATGACAAAAAATTTTAAACTTTTAAAAAAAAAAAAAACGAATCAGTGGAGCATAACAAATTTCTTCGCTCTGGCTCCGCTAGTTTCAAGCAAAATTTCGAAAAAATTCTCTCCTTTTTCTCTCTCTTTTTGATAGCTAAAAAAAAAAATTCAATTTTATTTTTACATCAACACGTTATTAATTATTATAACTATATATGGTATGGTACTACACATTTGTAATAAAATAAATGTTACACAAATATGATATTATATATATTACAATCTTAAAGCCTTTACATGCTGGTAAAATGTTCCATTGTTTTTAGTAGGATAAGCGCAGTTTATTGTCAAAATCTTGTCGAAGACACTAATCAACGTGCTGAGTCTTTGTATTGGGCATTTGCAATATACAACCGTTTAATTGTACTAACACTTATTTCAGTAGAAAAAAACTTTGAGAAATGCCTTTTTCATTTTTAAATAATTCGTCATAAAAATTTCAATTTTTTCCCTCAAAGCACGGGTTTTCTGGAATTCCAAACGCATAGCTCCACTCAACCAAACAACACAAACCGAAAATCGAAGAAAAAACTCAGTTATTTTCCCGGTAAAACTCACTGTTACCGATACCTAGTAATACACATTTTAGGAGACATAGGAACTAATAATTCATGGTCTCTTCCTGTAAAAAAGTGCACCGCCTGCCTATCTTTCTCTTTTACAGCGCAGTCGGGCAGCACCCCTATAGCTTTCTCCTCGGCCAGGTGGGGCTCTCTCCCTTTTTTTTCTGGCGTTGACAACAGGTGCTATGACGTTTTCTCCTATACTGCCAGGTGTGCATGCGCAAAACTGGTCTTTCACCTTGTTGGCGAAAATAAACGGCAATAGATTGCCTTTTTGAGAGCTTTAGCGCTAATTAAAAACTTTTTCAAGAATATTTTTGAAAAGGAAAAAAAAAAGAAAAACACTTTCAGATTTCTACAGTAGAGTTGAAAACGTTCAATGAAATGATTGTTCTGTAATTTTTTCTGAACTGTACTAAAATTATTCATAACTGATAACAAAATCAGAGCCTGTATTATGCTGCAAAGTTTGACTAGGCCGTAATCTGGACTCTCAGTCAGCCCTAAAATTTTACTCGTTTAAAAAACTTTTTTCTGTGAAGGTATAAAAATCCGTTTCAAATTCATGTATCAATCATCACGATTTAAGATTTATTTTATTATTATTATCTTTAAATCTCTTTTTTTTTCTTTCCCGTAGAAATTTCTGATAAACTGTCACAACACTCCATGGCAATCTCATTGAATTTCTGACGATTTTTTTTTTTTTTTTTTTCAATTCTTATTAATTTTTGTTTTGTTGTATTTTATTATTATTATGTTTTTCATTGTGTATTTTACTTGGATCGGACGATCGAATGCTTAATTTCTTAGTTATGCTGGAGATCGTAGTTTACATTTTTCAGCAATTAAGTGCACTTGAAACTAGTGCACTTAGGATTTAATCAGTTCGTATGATTTTTTGTTTTGCTTCACGTATTTTTTCTTTTTGTAAAATGTCGCCAGTTTCATATTAGCTATCATTTTCCCAGGGGCAGGGGTTAAAAAGGGTACCATGGTACTCCTGATTACCCCCGTGAGCACACCTATACCGCTCGTCGACAACAAATTAATTTCAACATATACTTGGGTGGAAATCGCATTTATATGTCATAATACGTTTTAAACTATAATCATTAAGTAATAAAAAATTACCCTTTTGTGCGGAAAAAAAGATTAACGATGCTTTAAGACCAAAATTGCAATAAAAATTGCCGTTACACATGTTGTTTCGGAATTCCTTGTATTTCTAAATTTTTACTATTACTGTTATTTTTTTGCTAAAAACATTGCTTATCTTATTTTTCACTAATCATCAACTGAAATTGGTTTACAAAAAAGTGTCATGGCATTTTATAGCTCTTTTTAAAATGACTACTTATTATTAATTTAATTATTCATTTATTAATATAAAAAATAAGTACTTTGCGGACAGTTATATTAAAAGCAGAGTGGGCATCGATTGATTCAAATGCATTCTTTTTTAAGGATGATCCAAAAGATCTATCTACTTTTGTTTAGTGAAACCCACTGGTCTACTTAATGGCAGTCTGAAATGCCATAATTAGGAAAGTGCTTAAATGGGTATTTGATTTAAAATCAGCCCACCCGTGAAAAGAGATTTTTTATTCTTGTTATTCTTTAAGTAGTGTTGAGTGGGTTTTTCTGAGAATTCCAGTTTATCAAGCAGACGATAATTACTGGAGTGAAGAGACTCAGAAACGATAGAATGTGTGAAGAAGATTTATTTCAAGTTCAAGGGCCGTGCTGGCTGGTAAGGAAATCAGTTTTCTTTTCCTTCTTTCGTTCTTTCTTTTTTTATTTGATTAATTTTTAAGGTGAACGCTCTACTTATGTATCTATTTAAACATGAGTGTTAGCATTCGTGGTAATATGGAATTTACTTTTGTGGTAGTTTTAGTTTTCACGTAAACAAATAATTAACAGCCTTCGTATAATTGGTCTTAATATAAAAGTATTTAATGCAATTTATCGAAATGATTTTGGATTGGGATAAATCGCCTCTAAGAGAATAATGAGGGTGCAATAGAGAACAATTATGGAGTATTTGGGAAATAATGTAGAATACGTTACATCCTTGTAATCTTTTATAAATTTTTAACCAATCTAAAAAACATTGGAGTTTACATATATATTTAATTACGTCTTAACACGAAAATTGTTTTGATTTTTTAATGGAAGTACAAGAATATATATGCACGTTACGAACTCTACATTATAGCCCAAATGCCGTGAAATGCCCCTTATACAGTCACATTTGTAAAAATTATTTTTTTCCCTTAAATACTAACTCTAAAAGAAATAATTAACAGATGATAATAATAACAATAAATGTAAATTTGTAAAAAATCAAGATGTTAAAGAACAAATTTACAACTGAAATCGTGGGTAACTGTTTCGGAAAAACAAGAATTCTTTGAAGAAAAGCAATATCGAAACGCGTGCAGACAAATTTCATTGTGCATTGGCTTTTCCAGAAAATTTTCCCATAAGGGATTTGAATAATTTCACAAAGCTTTATGCTTCTATAAATATGTTACAGAAGATAACATTAATAAATCAATGTTTTCAGCATTATGTATTTTAACATTAACAACCCACTCCATTAGCAAAAAGATTTCACGATGATTTCGAATTGTTCCCATCATAATAATAACTTTAATCTCAAATGGTTTTCCTAACGTGGAGATCATTTTTAAACTTCGATTCAAATCTTAGTTTGGGTCAGATAATTTTTGTCTTTTGAGCTTGACAATCAAAGGATGCGGTACGTTTTTAAAAGAGCGTTACATGAATCCTAAACGCAATAACAGGACCATATCTGTTTAAAATGATTGTTCTTTTAACAGAACGAAATCTTTGATCACAAAGCGAATTTCGCAGTTAGAATTTTAAGTGCTTTATCTTTCGTACAAGGCGGTTGTAAATCGTAAATATTGGAATTTGATTTTTTATGCGTTTCTTAATTTATATCCAGTTTCAACTTAGGGGTTGTAAAAATTTCGACGGTAAATTGACTTTAACCTTTTCATCCCTGAATTTTTTATGCTTTCAAAAAAAAAGAAAGAAAGAAAAAAACATTATATACATATATATGTTTATAATATAGACATATATATGTATGTGTACGAGTATATATAATGTAGACATATACATGTATGTATATATATATATATATATATACATAATAAATAGTTATAAATTACAGTAGAGTTAGACCACGTCGTTGAGACACTTGAACAGTTCTGTGCATGACAAGAAAGGACGAATCCATTCGTGTTTTGAGGAAGTCCGTATAGCAAATGTCTTTTTTTAATTATGGCACGAACTAGAGAATGTTTGTTCTTGGTAATAAACCAACCCGAGGCATCTGCAAGAAAACAATACAGACTTGAGGTAACAATGATATAAAATATTTACAAACGAAGGTTAAAGTAGTTTACCGCTATAGAGGTTTTCATGAATATATTATCAAGTTTAGAAGCACACACACACAAAAAAAAAAAAAACACCATTACTAAAATTAGAACTTCTCTTTTTATTATTTAACTTTTATCTAATAGCTGACGATCGATAAAAAATGACTTTCAATTTCATTCAGATATCGTCTACCTTAAAAAAACGAGAGAAAATAATTTTAAAGTAAGAAATATATAATGAAATAAATGTATGTAAGAAATTGTATCACCATGTATCGCAAATGCATAACATCATGTATAGCTCAAATTTATAGTACCATGCATAGAGCAAATGTATAGCATCACGTATAGCGGAAATTTATTAGCCCCATATATAGCGCAAATGTATAGATAGCACTATGTATATAGCGTTAAGAATCTACTCGGAAGAAATAAATCACGCTACTCTCAATCAAAAAAACAAAGGAAGTTCTAGATAATGAGTCTTCAAAATTGATAATTAGTTTAATTGTTCTGACTTTGTATTTTTACATAAACTTTTGAATTACAAAACATAATATTTTCCGGGCTTATAGGCCGTGGATCAAGATGCTTCTGGCTGACTTTTTCCCTGACATGTTTCAGCCTGACATGCTGTTAATATGCTCGAGAAACTTATTGAGCTCTTCTTCACCATGATCCTAAATAATGAAATGGGATAGCAGGGTGAACGCTATTAATATGCTCAAGAAACTTATTGAGCTCTTCTTCACCATGATCCCAAATAATGAAATGGGATATCAGGGTGAACGCTGTTAATATACTCGAGAAACTTATTGAGCTCTTCTTCACCATGATCCCAAATAAGGAAATGTGATACAATGCAAATAGAAAAAGACTCGAAGATTTCTTTCTTAGATGTACTTATTACTCGTAAAGAAGATCACTGCCTGGGCCATCAAGTTTATAGGAAACCTACCCATACCGATCGGTATTTAAAGAAGGGCTCAAACCATCACCCCCAGCAGAAGAGGGGCGTTATCAAAACTCTAATTGACCATGCAAGGAGTATTAGTGAACCCGAACATTTAGATGATGAAATTAAGCAACTCACTGCAGCATTTGAAGCCAATGGTTATATAATAAAGCTGAAATCAAAAGAGCTTTACGACCACGTGTCCAGCCTTTAGACGAGAGCTCAAAAAACATCGATGCCAAAGGCAAAGCTTTTTTGTCACACATCGAAAAAGTTACTGACCGCACTAGTAAACTTCTGCAGAAGTATAACATCAAGACAGTTATAAACCAGCATCAAAATTACAACAAGCTCTTCGGACAGCAAAAGACACGAGGGACACCCCCCTTTCCTCGGCAGGTGTGCACAAAATCCCTTGTAACTGCCAAAAGGTTTACATAGGCACCACAATAAGGAGTGTCAATACAAGAATAAAAGAGCATGAGAGACACTGCCGTCTTAAACATTCTCAGATGTCAGCCATTACTGAGCATACTATTGCTACGGGACACCAGCCCCTGTTTGAAAAAACTAAAGTACTCTAACTAAGTAAAAACTAAGTAAGCTAGTATTCATTACTTTGCTCCCCTTCATAGAGAAACTATTGAAATACATAAACATCATCACAACATAAATAGAGAAGAAGAAATTTTGAAAGTGAACAAGTTATGGGTTTCACTGCTTCAAAAAGCACCAATCAATGCAAAGAACAAAGATGAGGAACCAATCAAAATCAGTCCCAGAAAGCCTGAGATTGGTGGTTTATCCAATGAGGTTTAAGCACATGTGATGCTGGATATATAAGGACCAGACCTCTGCCTTGACTTCACTTTCACTCTGAAGAAGCCTGAAACATGTCAGGCGAAACGTCAGATAGAAATATCTTGGTTGGACCACGGCCTATAAGCCCGGAAAATATTATGTTTGGTACGGACACCGGCAGTGAAAGCCTAAATTCCTATACTTTTGTAATTTCTTCGATTAAGAGAAACGGGTTACAGATTAATGTGATTTCTTGTTCTTACATTCTCAAGCCAATGTTATTTGCTCGAAAACCTGAGATACTGATTAATTAGGAAGAGGATCCTTGGGATAAAGGTGTTGTGGCACTTTTACTGAAACACTTTGAGTACTATAACATGTTGCTATGTTACTTTCAGGTTTTCTAGTTTTCTTCTACTCTACAGGCTAATGTGAGGCAGTGACGCTTAGAAAATTCTCAAGGGTAAAGACATTCCTTAAGGTGCCCTCTGCACCAGAAAACATGCAATGTTAATTCTGATAGAATGGTTTATCATCTTGTGAACCCATCCGCCTACTCATTCATAACAAGTCCTAAAAGAAAAAAAGAATTTCTTTCGCAAAATATTCAAGAAATGTAGTAACGAATTTAGATAATTGTTTTAACTGAAAATTTTTTTAAAAATAACAATGCTAGCCGTATAACTCATATATCGAATTAAAATATTTTTTAATTGTTGTTAGAACAAATTACTATCACTTTAAGTGCGTAAAAACAATATAGAGTTGCATATTATTGACCAGTAGATAATTTTGAACAATTTAACGAAAATTTATGCAACACTATTTGTAAATTTAAGGTGTTGTACATCATTTATACTAAACTTTTAAAATGTTGGACATTTGCTGTACTACAAATACCGACAACAGCGGTGACTTTACACTACAGAATAGCTTTGTCTATTTTTTGCAGTAAATATTCTCCATGTCAAAGAGATAAGCCAAGCTATCTCCACCACTGAAGTATTTTATTTAACATTCTGAAGTACGACGATGGAAACACAGATATTTTAGCTCCACAAAATTATTTTACTCGATCAATTATGTGTCACTTTTTCAAATAAGAGCAGCTCCTAACGACTAAGTTTCTCTTTCTCTGTCTCCACACACACACACATACATATATATACTATATATAAATATATGTATCTATGTATAAGTATTAGTAAATTGCTAGAATAAAAAAGTAGACAAAAGTAGACAGTGGTTTATGAAAAAGTTCCGCCCAATTTAAAATTTATTAGTTAATTGATATTTATTTATTATCGCTCTTGACAATATAACGTCCTCAATGAAAAATAATAATCAGAAATTTAGAAGAGGAAGAAATGTTTAGTACAGTTTTACAACATGTATTTATTTTAAATCTGTTACTATTTGCTGTTTCTTGGTACGTTAAAACATTATGTTTAGCTGATATTTCATTTAATAAATTTTACACTTTTATCTATAACTTGTAATGTCTCATACTTGGTTATTAAAGCTTATGTCTCAAAAAAAATTCTTTCATTTTTTTAAAAAAATTTCTGCGTTAAGAGGTTAAAAATAATAACTTACAGAACAAAACTTACTTTTTATTATTTCGGTTGCAATTATTGTTAAGATTTAGTAAAATTCTTTACTTGAAAATTAAACGTTTATTCTTGTTCATAAATTTCTAAATATCTTGTAAAATATATTATTCTTGTGCAAAAATACGGGAGAAGAAAAATGTAAGTATAATTTTAAATCATTATGGCAATCGCGTACATTGGGAAGTTAGTTTTTTCACGAAAACACTTGTTACAGATATACCAATGATTTAACACTAGAATTGTAAAGTGTGTGAATTTACCTGGGGTTGAGGTACTACAATAAAGTGAGACGGATGACTAAACCTAGTATGCTTATACTTTCCAAGAACTATGTCATTGAACCTGTAGGTCTTTATTAATTTGAAAAACAAAACTACACCAGATATTTCTCTAAAAATAGAACTAATCTTTTTGCACATGCTCTTTTTAGTATTCTACAGATAACAAGACAAGATTGATGGCACGATTCCAAAATGCACACGCAAGATTTTGAATTAGCATGTGCTCCTCAGAATATTAAAATTCCAAATGATGAGATGATGTAGTGAAAACGAAATGGGAAGAAAACTTTCAGGCGCTCAATTCTGCATTCTTGAGGTGAAATACAATAACACAGAGTTAAAATCTGTGAAATTGGTGCAACTTTACTATTTAGATTATTAAAATGTATCATGCTAATGGATAATTCTGTAACAGATACTCTTACCAGCAGAACTATTTCATCGACACATTTAATTCGCCAAAAGTCGCTTTTCATCGATCGATTTACTTACGCAAAGTTAAATATTCATTCATTAAATTCATTAAAAAAGTTTGTTTATTAATTTTTAACAAATAAATACACACACAGATATCATGAAGGTTGACTCTGATTAATAGAAAATAAAATTGAATCAAAATAGTTTTTAACAAGAAGTTCCGTCTAGAACAGTGAGTTTTTTGTCTTGTGGACCCCTTGCCATGTTTTTCGGTTTGGGTAGACCCCCCCTTTACCTGATATTGATTTTTGTAAATCATCAACTTCAAATGTATTTTTGACAGCAGGTCTAGTGCTATTCCCTGTGAAAGATTTGAATTTCTAATTGCAGTGAACTGTAGTGGGGAAAACATTTATTAATTAATTCAAATTAAAACGAATTAAATTAAAATTAGTATCTGTTGTATAAAATAACTAAGCAATAAATAAATGCTTCTAGCGGTCCTCGGTTGATGATGTTCAGTCTGTTTTTTTTTTTTTTTTTTTGTTTTTGTTTTTTTTTGTTAGATTGGAACTGCGCTGAAACCCCTTTCCACTCGTTCCACTAGGTATGAAGATGGAAAAGCAATTAAAAACTTTATCTCGAAATTCCAAAATAGGGGGTAAATATTCATTCAGTTTTTTTGAAGCCAGGATTGCTGATATCCGTTTCCAAAATTCACCTTAAGTTCTTCGTTAGTGCTTAAAACTTGTCAGAGTCAATAGCTTATATGAGATCCACTAATCGTTGACCCCCATTTTCATTTCATGGACCCCCAATTTTTTTTTCATTTGACATGGACCCCTTGCAGGTTGTTGTCGACCCCTGGGGGCGATATAGACCACTTTGGGAATCACTGGTCTAGAACTATACGAGCCTACTTTCCCGTGTACACCCAAATTCAAATTTAAAATCTAGCTGTTTCTCCGTCTTTCTCATTTAGCTTTAGTTCTTAATTACTACAAATATGCCTTTTTTCAACGGATATTACAATCCAATCACTCACTTATTCATTCTTTCATTTATTCATGCCTTCATTTATTCATTCATTCATTTACTCATTCATGTATTTATTCACTCATTTATTATTTTTTTATTCATTCACTCCTTTATTTATTTTATCATTTATTCACTTATTTATTGATTCATTCATTTTTTCACGCATTCATTTATTCATTCATTCATTCTTTCACGCTTTCATTTATTCAGTCATGCATTCTCCTTTCACTCTTTCATTTATTCATTCATTTATTCTTCAACTCATTCATTTATTCATTTATTCATTGAGAAATATCCTTAAAAATCCCGATCAAGAAATTTCATAGGAAAACAATCTCATTCAGTCCTTGTATAACTTCGTATCTGTACATGTTCTACGTCGTAACATCTTTCCGATAAAGTTTATTGCAAGTAAATCCGTCGGTTAGATCAGGATTTATATGGGATTGAAATTTCCCCGCAGGAGCTAATGTAATTTTTTTTAAACACTTCAAAGATGAACAAAAATTGTTCAAATCAGTATTTCACGCCGAGAGCTTCTTCGAATAAGCTTTTTCATAGGAACTTGAATCTTACGCCCAGATTTTACATAACCAGATTTTACATTTGCCCATAGGCGCTAAAGTTAAGATTTTTTGAACAATTCAAAATTGAGCAAAAAAATTGTTCAAATCGAAAAGTATAATAACGAAATGTTCTCGTCGAGATCTTTCGAATGCAGAAAAAAAAATCTTTCGAATCGGACTATTCGTTCAAAAGCTATTAAGGGGGACAGGGGGACAGACAGACCGACAGACACACATTTTCCCCCATCTCAAAACCATTCTTTCACATTTTTTATTTTTCAATCTATTTAATTTACTTTCTTTTGACTTTTCTCTATTTTTAACGATATTTTTACGATGCATTGAGCCTTCTTTCATGCTTTATTATTATTATTTTTTTACATTTACGGGAAAGTAGGCTAAAAAGAATTTAAAAATTATATGCCTGTTAAAATTGAAAAAAGGAAACAAAAACTATTAAATTATTTTTCATCAAGAAAGAAGTTTACACATTTAAACTTTAACACTTTTTTAAAAACAAGAATCGAACCATTTGTGTACTCTTGTATCATCATTGCATGATATCTTGTTGAATGCTGTTTCTCCGTCAGCAACTGTTATTGGATTTATGGAAAAGATTCTAATTGCTGCTCATATTTCTAGAAGAGTGCTTTCAAGTCGTGTTGTTGTTTTTGTTGCTTCTAAGGCCTTTTGGGTATCGAACCGCCCCTTCGCATAGCGACCAGGAGTTAAGGCAGCAAGGAGCGCCTTCCGTTTATAGATGAGCACCACAACGGTGGAAGTGCGACTTGGCTCATTATGTATTCGGGTGACACCACATGGAACCACCACAAATACGCCACCTTTCTTTTTTGGCATCCTAAGAGTGAAGGATAGAGGAATTCTCCACCCGCCTGTACCCTCGGAACTGCCTCGGGACTTCAGGGTCCACGAATTTTACATGCACGTATCCCAAAGTGTACATGGTGGGTCTTCAGCGGGTCGGGTATCGAACACCCGATCTTCTGGTTGGAAGCTCGACATCCTAACCACTAGGCTACGACGGCCTTAACTTTTTCAAGTCGTGATCTAAAGTGCTGTTTAAAAATTGGTAATGGCGATTAGCAATGCTTTCAAACGTTGTTTTACATTTTTTAGGGACACTATCTCATCATCAAACGAATTAGGTCGTTGTGGCACTTTTCGCTACATCTTTTGAGGATCTATCCTTTTTCTAGAGTCACAAATAAAAATGTAGCGATTCAACTCACATTCTGATACCTATTGGAAAATAGGGCATCTAAGAACTTCCTAAGAGACGCAAAAAAAGGGTACAATTTACAGCTATTATATTGAGGAGTGTAGGTTCATTTAATAAGTCAATTCGGAGTCTTAACTAATTAAAAAATACGAATTTGGAAACTAGGAGACCAACTTCGGGTATCCTCTTCACTTCGGGCCCGATACAGCTGTCCCCTTCGCCTGATACCTCCCCTACGTTAAGGGCCAAGGCCATTGCCGGAAATTTTTTTCGGAGGGGGAGGGGGAGGCTGACTTTGAAACACTTATGTTGAGAAAAGTTTCACGGAGGAATATATGCTGCATTGCAAAAAACTTGGGGTTTTCCCGGGGGGGGGGGCGTGCCCCCCCCCCCCCCGGATACGGCCTTGTTCAGGGCAACTTTTTAATACAGTATTAAAATTATAAAATAGAAATAAAGACATTATGTACCAATTTTGTACATTATCTCAATCCAGTTCTTTTGTTATTTTCGTTCGTGTCGGTATAATCAACTATAAATGACATTGTTCTGTTCTATCTTGATTTACATTTTGTTTGAAATTCTATCTGCCCTGCCTTCTTCTTTTGCAAACATCGTCTAAAGAAAAGACTACTGCCGCGCTCTGTTGTAATTCTTCTTTTTGAAGTGTACTTGAGATAACATTCTTTTGCCTAAAAAAAAAAACGCATCACATTCAGAGCTCAATTTAATTTTAATAAAGATATAATTAAAGATTAGGCCTCAGAATAAAGCAGAAGCGGATGGAAATTCATCTTCATAAGCCTACCACTCGATCAACAAGACCAAGAGTGCCCCTTGACAAGCGTAACGTATTTAGATACGGATTTTACGAAGGTATGCTAATATATTTTTAATAGGCACGCTCTTCACAAAACTCACGACTTGATACGCATTGTTCGCACAAAATCGCACGATTTTAATTAACTTAATGAGAACCTTTCGAGATCTTGGCGTCGATGAGTTTCTTAACCTCGCGGGAAAAAGTCAAACACTAAAATCGTTTGATTCATAAATCACCCGAATTCAAACAAAAGTAGTTTATATAGATCCTGCAGTCCTTAGGAATGCAATGTTTTTGAAAGCAATGACGCATTGAGTGTAAAAAATTGCGCATGATGGGAGATAGTGACCGCTGATTTCGGCCAATGGAATTCCGAATGAAATATTGTAAGACCAACTTAAAATAAATTGTTGCATTCTAGTAAATATCTGAATGTATAACCAAACGAATGTCTACTATTAAACAAACCAAGGAAGGACTACTTTTTGTTTCTATGGTACCAGGAAGTTTTCATGCCTTCTTATATTGCGTTAAAGTAATGTTCATTAAACGTATCTACATTAAAAAAAAAAAACATTTTAAAAAATGTTTGAACCATTTTTATAGATACCTATGTATTTTGTAACTTTGAGCTAAAGCCCAATTTTATACTGTATAGCAGACCAAATGTACAATGTGTAACTACGATAAAATAAATTTTGAACTAAAATAGTTTTTTTCTTTTTTCCTTTCTTTTCCTTTCTTTTTTTCTGAAATGGAAGGACATTAAATAGAAATTAATTTTAGGGACACAATATTTAGTTATGACTCAGACTTTATTTCAAAAACTTATTACCGAATACCTTAGATCAATTTTTTTTTTTTTTTTTTTTGCGTGTGTTTCTCGCTAAAATTCGTTCTCGAACACTTGTAGAATTACGATTATTTTTTTTATTTTCTCACATTTTTTTTTAAGCCGGAGAAAATGTTTACAATGTAGTTTTTAAAAATACAAATTCTAAATTGTAAGAGAAATTTTTAAAATTTGCCAAACATTTTACAAGAAAAATGAAAAAGATTTAAGACAGGGACATAACAGGTTGGGATTTGGGACTTAACTCTTCCCTAGAACCGCTGTTTTTCCCGCGTCTTAAGCAAATTTGCCAATCCTAGTACGGTAATATATGTGCATCTAAGTAAAAATTTCTGGGTGCTCCACTGAGCACACGTACACAAAAATATCATTTAAAAATTGAATGATATACACTGTAAAAAATTCTAGCTCAACCTTTCTCCAAAAACATGGAAAAAATGGTGAAATTTAGTTGCATACTGCTTGTACCATTATACTGGTGAAATTTCACCTAGTTTCACCATAAATGGGAAGCAAGGAACCATTATAATGGATCAACTTTTATCCCAAATGTTGGTTGCAGCTAAATTTCACTATTTTTTCCATGTTTTTGGTGAAAGGTTGAACTAGAATTTTTCAAAGTGTATTCTAAAACTTAGTTCTATTTCCTATGAACTCTTTTTTTTAAGGCATAGTCCTTTCATATGTTTTTTGAAACAGCTTAAAATACTCATTTCAACACAAAGCAGCGATTTTGAAACATAAAAACCAATTTGAAATGATTTCCTTATTTAAAACTTGTTGTTGTTGCTTATGCCACTTGAATATCCAAGCTGCCGTCGCAGAGCGACCTGGAATTAAGGCAGAATGGTGCGCCTTCCGTTCCGATATGAGCTTCAACTTGATTTTTGTTATTGATGTTGTTTGATTATCTTAAGTGGGAGGCTAGTTTTATTACCCCTAATTTTTAAAACTTGTTTTTATATAATAATTTAAAAAAAACTATAAGTAAAATGTTATTCGAAGGCTTTATAATGAGTAAGTGAAATTGTAGAACAGTATCATCAAATAAAAAATTTAAATAAGAAAGCAATTCTTTCCGAAAATGCATGGTCAATCAAATAACAAATAAGATGTCCGAAAATTTAAAAAGTGTCTTGTGATTTTTGTTAAAATCACAAGACACTTTCATTTTAAAATTTTTATGAAAATTATATCCGTTATGTTCTCCCACAAAAATTTTACTTCTAGAGAATTATAATTGCGAAACAGATACATGATGAAAGCAAAAATGAAGCAGCAAGAAACCATTTTTACGAGTCTAATAATAATAATAAGTGATAAAACAATTGTGAAAAGATTAAAAACAGTGCTTCCGCCATAACCAAGTCCTACAAAATCGAAAAAAATGTTTTAAAAAAAAAAAGTAAATGAGCAAAAACTTTAATAAAAGTGGGGTTTTTTCATTAAATCTTTTATAGAATTAATTTCCGAAAACATAAATACTTTATTGAAGTGTTAAATGTATTTGGGGGGGGGGGGTGGCGCGTAGTGAAAAACAAATTTAAAAAATGTTTTAAAATTACTCTTCAATTTTAAAAACATGAAAAAAAATTTAATAAAGTATTTTACAGCTAAATTAGAGCGTCTATAAACTTTTGTTTTTCAAAGTTCCGGTGACAACGCTCTTCCATTAAGTAAATCCCAAGTGAGGAGAAATTATTTTTTTTTCTTTGCATTGAAGGTGTACCATTCGTTAAATACATACTATTATCTTTTTTCGAATTTTTCAGTCCGAAGATTTCATATTTAGTACACTCATAGTTTTGAACACATAAAGCTTTGGCTTTGAACTTTTGTAAGGGACTTTTATGTTATTCTTTTAACCTCACAAAAATAACCCTAATATGTTCAAACAAATAGTCCTCAAAAAATTAATTCATGTAAACGTTCTTCAATTTAAAAAGTTCTTTATAGAATGCAATTTGTTCGATCCAATCTTTCGATTCGTCAAGGTAAAATAAAAACTAATTGCTTTTTTTCCTCTCAAAACATAATACCAAAATTTTTAACCGATTTAGAATTAAACTAAAAATAGCACAAATAAAAAGGAAAAATTGAACATTAGGGCTGCATGCTTTTTTAAATGAAAAAAATTCGGTTCGAATTGAATGGCTCCCTCTAAAGTTAATAACTGAGAAGAACCTCCATCTACAGACAGACATATCCCTATTCTTAACTGATTTCTTCCGATTTTTCAAATTTTATTTCAATTTATAAATTTGATTTTTTTTTTTTTTTTTGGTGATGTATTACTAGTGTTCTCTCGAGAAAATGAACCGTCTTTTTTGCTATTATAACTGTTATATAATATTATATAATATTACTACTATTTTGATTGATTGCTTTTTTCTTTTATTACTTTATTTTTTCTTAGTACGTGTTCGTGTAGTGAAAAAAGCCCTTTCGTCCTTTTACATAAATGGATTTCTTTAAGCAGGAATTTGGAGCAGCCACTTTTTTGAGTTACTCCGTTCCGACTTTTAAATACTTGCTCCAGCTCTGCAGCAGCACCGCTCCGTGATCCGAATCGTTTTAATAAGAATTAAAAAGTACCTCTTTTTTAATTCTTATTAAAACATTTTTTATGAGATCAAAAATGAAAAAAATTACTTATGTTTAATTTATTTATTAATGGCTTGGAAAATATTGCGAAAAGACCGGCACAGTGGCGTCGTGGTAAGGCGCGGCACTCGTACGACCCAAGTCAGAGGATAGAGCCTGGCAGTGCCGGTCGATTTTCAAGGTGCAGAGAATCGTCTGAGCCCATGTCGTATGATTATGCAGCATGTAAAAGATCCTTAGAGTAGACATTTGGCTTGGATGCTGTCGGCAAAATTAAATTCCTAGCGCAATTTCGCATCAAAAGGGCCCGGGTGCTCTCCCTTTCAGTTGGAGAAACTGAACGTCAAAATCCTCATGTGGCGATGGTACCACACCTCATGCGGTGCCGCTGAAAGAGATGGTACCAATCTGAGGAACGCACTAGGTCTTCAATTGGCAGAAGTCAACAGCAGCTCATTAGAAATGAAGGAAAAAAAATTGTTGCGAAAGGAATTTAGGAAACTGGAAAAAAAAGTATTCTTATTCATTTACGTTTATGAATGTAATTCAAAAAAAAAATCCAGTAGTGGAGCACAACAAATTTCTTTGCTCCGGCTTTGCTCCAGTTTTGAGTAAAATCTCGTTGCTCATCCACTCCACGCTCCACTCCGCATCTCTGATTTTAAAAATCCCTTGATGTAATAACTTACTTCAAAAACCATTTGCTGCAAGTATTTCTGTTATTTAAAATTGTTATATTCTGCGTTTTTGTTAATTATTATAATTAATAAATTTACCTTTTAATGAGAACACTGTTCTAATTTAAATAACAGTTTCAAAAACATATTACATTTTTTGTGTTAAATATAAAAAATAATTAAAAGAAAATATAAATAAATAAATAAATTTTACTGATACACTACGAAATTCAAAACAAAGAAAGAATGATGTCATTAAAACTTCATAGCTGTCTATCTTTTTCTCAATCACACTTTTAGTAAACAAACACAAGATAACTCCTCGTGTAAATACTGTTCGTTTTACCGATCAGGTTTGAAATGCAAAAAAAAAGGGGGGGGGGCAATGAAAACACACGAACTTAAAGTAGAAATAAAAAAACTAAAACAATGGGGAAAATAAATAAACTCTTACTTGAGGCATTGTTAAGTATTGACACTAACGGTCAAAGAAAGGATCAGATTTGAGAGAAAAAATTTAGAACTGTATTTTTGTTTTACTCTTTTTACATAACAAATTAAAATAAGCCGTTCCCAAACATAAACACCTGTTACCATTCAAAAACACAGATTCGCCAAAATTTACTTTTGGCGACACCCATCGACAGGAAACTAAAGCTACCTTGTTACTCGGCAACCCCATAGGCAGAAACCGCGCGAGTTCATTTTTTTTCTCTGTGCTCGTTCATCGCATCCGAGTCTATAATATGAAGTTGAGGAACTTAAAAAAGTTCGATGGTTGTTTGCAGATGGAGAACTAGTTGTTACTAAGACAACATCCAGCGAAGAAGCTTTGCTTCCCATCAAGTGGTTTTTCTCCTCGTTCTAAACGTGTGGTCACACTTCTTTCCAAGAGCATTGTACGCTGAGGACGTTTAGGAATATACGGCAGCAAATCGGCGAACACAAAGCGTGCAATGACCAGGTATGGTAGTTCGTTAGAATTTTCGTTTTTTGTTCTTGTCGCTTATATTTTTAAACTGTAACAATCTTCTTTTTTTCTTTTCTTTTCTTTGTTTCTTTATCGAAAACGCCTCTTGACTCGTCTGTGTATACGTAACATAATATTTATTAGAATCTTGTATCCGTGTTGTTAATAAAATAAATAGAATAGCTTAATTTGCTTTTTTTTCCACTTCTTGTTCCATATGACCAAATCACAATTTATTTTTGACGATATTTTTACTAGAGAAAAAATTAGTAACTACTTTAAAGAACGTCATTAATTTTTGTACGTTCAAATTTTTTTTCACGAGTTATTATTCATGGAAACATTCTTTAAAATTTTGATTAAATTTAAAAAAAAGTATTTAGGACCATGTAAATTTTCGTTTTATTTCGTTGGTCAGTTTCTTGGTATTAACTGATTACTTGATTTTAATTGCATGAGAAATTTTTCCTTTAATGCGTTTTCGTTGATAAGTAAGGGGAAATTTTTGTAATCCCCTTCCCCTAGAATTAGAATTTCTGATTAAAATATACTTGTTATTTGTAAAATACTAACTATCGAGATCACAATAAATTTTATTTTGGAAGTAACCAATGTGTATGAAAATTACCATCTTTGTTTATTTTATTTATTAATTTATAGTAACAAGTTGTCAAAAAAATATTTTCAGCATTGGCACTGTAAAGTACACAAAATATCAAGGGTTTAGATGTGTAAAGAGGATTTTCTTTTTTTAAAGATATGTTTATTATGAAAATCGTTTTCTTATGGTTATAAATAGCTCGTTTTTTCTTTTTATCCGAATTATCTGTCATCAGAGTTTGTGGGCAGGTGAGCAAACTATTTGGATAAAAGACTTTTCTTTCATATGGTCAGGCCTTAGACACTTTCTGAGACATGTTATCAGTAGCACATCTTTCATTATTATTTATTAATCGTGAGTTCAGTATGCATTTATACAGAAAATAGGGAGTCGTAGTTTTAAGTATATGATTTTTTTTTCACTTCAGTTTTCCTAGAGTGTTTAATTATATTCTCCGAAACATTAACTTTATGTTTCTGCAATTTCTATTTTGTAAGTAATCTACGTCTACTTTTCACTACTTTTAGCGTAATTATTTATTTCGTAATATTCCTCAAAATATTTTTTTTTTCACAATGCCATTTTCATAAGACAAAATAATATTGAGTAAATAAACATAAAAATAAGTAAAGAAATAGAAAAAATTTCTTTAGAACAAACATGTTACTTATTTTTATGTTGTTTGTTTTTAAGTTAATACATATTTCAAAATTATTTATGTGTGTCTGCGTATTTTATAGTGTTGATATTTTGTTGCGGGTAAAATTCATTTCAATACGCAGCCACACAGATCTATAGATCGATAGATACATCGGTATAAATGACAAAAAATTGTAAACCCTGGAGTATGTGATTGTAAACACTAAAATAATAAACATCAACTGATGGAACTTTCACTCATTAATGCTTCTAAATACAAAGAATAACGGTCTTTCTTTTCGTAACTCATAGTTTCTCTTTTTTAAACATCGATCCTTTAAAATCTCAAGGCAATAGCATTTATTATGAATGAGATATCCATAATCGAAGCTTTCTTGTCTGAGAGACAACGGTTTAAAAAAAAATTGATAAAGTAAAACTTTTTCCGAATTTAAAAGATAATTTTATTCCGAAACTAGCTATTTGTTTATAAAACAACTGTCTGTTGTTATGGCAACTTACTACGGGGAATGAAGACCTATTTAAACTATTCGTTTTTTGGAAGAAACAGAAAGACAAATTTATGCTTTTTCTGAACTCGGAATATTTTAAAAGTTAATAATGATTTCACGGTTGTTACCTATTAATGCATCAAATAAACTTTAATTGCGTGGAAAATCCTTTTTAATAACAAGTTTTGTTTTACAAACAATTTAGTAAGTATTATTAAATTTAAAACTTCAATGATTTCTTAAATTGATTTGCACAATTATTTTTACTTTATTTTCATGCATCTAGCAATATTTACACAACAAAAGAAAATAGAGTGGAACCTTAAATATTCTTCTGTATATAGTTATTCGTGATGCATTCAAAAATCATACAATTGACGTTAGTTTAAAAACTATAATAATTTTATAAGTCGTACATTTAAAAAATCAGATATAGAAAAACAGAAATTCAACTTTATGTCATTTAAAATAACTACTTCAGTGAAATATATTTTTATGAATCGCATCGTCATTGTGACCATCCAAATGATATCATGCTTTTTTTCCCATATATTTGACCCTCCTTCTTCCCCTTTGTCACAAAATATCACATTTCAACACACCCCTTCCCCCCTTTGTCACATGCCACACTATGCTGCATAAGGATAATTTCACAGTTCTTGTTACCCCTCCTCCCCCCCCTTGTCACAATTTCACGAACCCTCCCTCCCCCCTCAAAGCGTGACATAGTTTATGAATGATTCCATTGCGATAGTATTATAATGAAATGTTTCTTTTCGATCCAAAGTTTTCTTTTTTTTTTTTTCCTTTGCACACAAACTACAGTAAAAATATTTCGAAGTTTTAATTTAAAGTAAGTATTTCTCTTTCAACGAAAGCATCAATAAAGTATAATAAAATATTTCAACATAATTTTTTCGGAAAGGATAACATTTATTAGTACACAATAAGATCCATTTTTTACTTTATTTTATTTTTATTGTTTTTATTATTATTATTTTCACATGCGTATCATTTTTTGCACAATTTCACATTACAGCTTTAAAAAATATCCCTGGAAGGGGCTATTCATAAATGATATAACACTTTTCTTCAACGTATTGAACCCCCTCCACCCTATTGTCACAAAATGTCACACTACAACATACACCCCAATCCAACCCTTCTGACACGCGTCCCACTATATTATACAAACTATATGTACTTATAGTTCAGAAGCAAAACAATACGTTATAGATCAAATTTCTAATTTTGTTTATGAAATTTTAACGACATTTGAGAGCATAAAAGTAATAATGATTGTACTTGTACTTGCTTCGTTATGAAATGATATTAAGGTTACTACAAAAAATTTAGTAGTACAGTCGAACCTCGTTAATTCAAACACGCTTAAAACGAATTACTGCTAACACGAACTAGGTTAGCGATCCCCGTCCTAGATAAGTTGATAAGGTCCCTACAGTTCAAACTTTAATACAAAACAAACAAAAGTCATTTTTCACTTTTACCGGTGAAAAAAAAAAGAGGATAATTCATCAGAATGATGCCTAAACAATTTAGAAGCCTTTGAAGACTTATGGAGCAATTGTTAAGAAAATAGTAGGAAACAATGTGTTATAACTGAGTAATATAAAAAAATATATATGGTATATATCTACGATACTTTTGAAATATTTTCTCTTGATATGTAATGCTAGTTAATAAACGTTTAATGTTATTGAATTTTTATTTTTAAAACTTTTATTTGAGAACCAGAAATTGTTTTTTTTTTTTCCTTATGACAAATTCGAAATCTATAGCATTGATTTACATATGTATTAGGGTCTTAAATGGAGCATTGTTGTATACTGGAAAATGGCATGAAATTTCTCCTTTGCTTTCTATAGAAAAGGATTTCCTTGTTTTTCGGATAAGACGAACTACGGTTAAGACGAATTTATTTTAAAAGTCCCTTTGGTTTTAACTAGGTTCGACAGTATATAATAGTTAAAAAATATATTGATTTTTCGAATGCTGGAAAAATGACCAGTTCTATTTTGTTTTATAAGCGTAAATGCCCAAGAAGATTTTTTTAAATTTAAACTTTTAACTAGAACTTAATTTAACCCTTATCAACATCGATGTTTTTAATACAAAAGGAAGTCAACGAGAATACAAAGAAAAAAAGCAAAATTAAAAGTATAAAAATATTCAATCTTCTGATTTTAAATGTTTTCATTTTGATCAAAATGTGTGATGTCACCCTTCTTGCTACCCCATCCCCTCCCCTTGTCTCAAATTGTCACAATTTCTAGAACCCCCTACCCCTTCGAAGCGTGACCACATTTGTGAATGATCCCTAATATAAAAAGAAGAAAAGAAAGACTTGTTTAGCATTTCAACCTATCCTTTATGTCTGAAAAAGTATGAAAATTTACAAATTTCGACACAGTAAATAATATAAATTACCAATTACTGTGACTTTTTTTTCTTCATTTCATGTAAGCTTGTGTAACTGTCTAACGGAGTATACATATAAGGCAGTGAGAAACAAAGGAAATGTAAGTGACCAAAAAACGATTCCGAGAAAAACACGCTCAAAGTTTGGATCTTATGGGACCTTTAATGTTAATTTTTTTTCTAAATCACGTTGAAGCGGAGCACTTGTTAGAGCTATCACTAAAATTTCTTGTCAAAATATAGAATGGGACTTTCCCTATCAGTTGCACTGGTTATCTTCAAATTTTCAATTTTTTCTCCCCCCCCCCCCCCCCTCTGCTTCAAAGTGCTTTATATATAAGGGAATTTTAACTTTGTTTTCTTATTGATTCATCCTCTCCTTTCTAATTCATTCCTTCATTTCTCATCCACAATATCGCCATTTTTTGTCCAACCGCTAAAAAAATGTTTACATTGAGAATTTCATGATAACAGCCATAGATTTTTTATTAAATAAATTTAACAATGACATAAAAATGTAATGTCTAATCCTAAACTGCGCCTTGAAGTTTCCTCCAACCTCCAGCTTTTTCTAAATAATGTATTAAGTGCGTAACCTTCGCAGTTAAGAAGAAAAGCAAAGATAATAATTTGCATAATCTTTAAATTAGTAGTTACAAAAACTATTCTTAAACAATCAACGAGGCATTCAGTCTTGTGTCATTCAAATGAAAAAAAAAAGATTAAAACATTTTTTTTATTATTTCCGAGCAACTAAGAATCGTCTTTTTTATGACATTCGCTTCACGCTTTATACGTATCCCAAGGACGTTTTTGTTTACATTCATCTTCACATATCGTCGCGATTCATCGAAGTTTTGGCAAATAATTTAAGCAAACAATGCTTCTTTTGTATTTCTGTTTTCCTTTTTAGTTTTCTCTATAGGAAAAGCGAGGTAAAATATTTACTGAGTTTTTTCCTTCTAATAATTTGCAGTTTACCGAGCAATATATAAAACTATATTTATACTGAAACAATTAACTTTCTGTGAAGCACTACTGACTCCATTAAGAGCAAAGAGTTTTCTTTATTTTTTTCTTTCTTAATTTTTAGAATGATTTCTGTAAATTATCGAAATGAAGCATTTACTTTTTATTCACTAATAAAGATAGACACTTAGTAATTTTTTGAGAATAGTCAGTTTTGTTCTACAAAAAACTATCGAAATTGCTTCTAGAAATTTTTCGTAGCGCCCTACTTTGTTACCCTTATCAAAAAATATCGCACTTCTACAATTACATTTTTCCTCTTTCTATTTTCTCCCCACTTGAATCAATTTTTTTTTTTTTTTTTTTAAGATTAGCAAATATGGAAGTATGGAATGCAGAAACGTAGAACTAATTTGCTTCAATGTTTTAATTCTATTAGAATGATTCTAACAGAAAATTCGAAAGATTAAGATTGTACCATAATTACTATAAAGAAGGTTTAGATGGCACATATTACTTTCAAAATGCGTTTAACTACCTCGTTCTTTTCATATTTTAATTACTATTTTATTTCATAATTATCCATTATTTTATTTCTTTATTGTTATTGTTTTAATTTTCGCCTTTAATATTTTCCTTAAGTCAAAATCATTCACATTCAATTTCCTGGAAAAAAGTCATTTCTTTAATGTTGCGTTTTTATGTTCTTTCTCTATAAATGGAAACATACATGTAATTCCGAATTACCATCTTTGAGTTCTCGGGCATGTAACTCGTTTCAACAATTTATTTCATGGCAATGTCATAACATTTTCATAATATTGGAGTGGAGAAAAGCGATGGTTACTGAGTCGATATTGACTGAGAAAAAATAAATCGAAAGCTGACCAGTTTTTAAAAAAAGTAATTGCATTATTTATTTATTTATTTATTTTCTATAGTAATATCCTGTGTAATTCAGACTTGTTAATTTTCAACACAGAAAACATACAATTTCTTTTTTTTTTTTTTCGATAGATTGCTTTACCTTTCTCAGAAAGTATCTATATGACGATCAGATGATTTTTTTAGAATTATTCGCATTCTAAGAATTGCAGTCAAATTTTTGCGAGTATCCTGAATTTTTTTAAATTCTGAAACAGCAAGACGGTAAAGAAATATTCAGTTGTACGTACTGGCTTTCCACTACCATTATAGAAAACTTCATGAATACTGTAAGAATTGTTCCTTCGAACTAGCTATATTTTCCGATATTTTAAATCGAAATTAATTGTGTTTCTACTAGGCATATAATTTTACTTCTGAGCATAAAGTGACATGTTTAGATGGTGCGCAAATATAACTTTTTGGTATATAAACGAATCCCGCTACATATACTGGTATCGATTGAATAAATGTGCGTAACATATACGCACCTTATATAAATTCATGCTGCTGAATACGAAAACATTTCACTGTGCCATAAATGTTCCTGCATATTTTTTTTTTTTTTTTGCAGGAATAAATCAGAATCTAATATTTTTAATAAAAATATCTATTACTACTATTATATCTTACTAAAGAGTGAAAATCTGCATATAAAACCAGGCGCTTCAAAGAACATATTGACATTCAGTTATGAGAATTGTTTAAAAATGAAAAAAAAAAAAAAAACGACACTTAGCCTTAGAATCAGCACGTGCCAGCAAAAAAGATCAAGAAATGGTATAATACTCCCTTTTGCAGCCTAGAAATTACTGACAACATATCTCGCCTTATTTATTAATCCTGTCACTTGCATACAATTACACTGCGCAACACGAAAAATGTCCTTTATATGAAAATGTTTGTTTCTTATGTATTTTTGGCTGAAAATTACGAATCTGCAATTACTTTTTGCCTACCACGCACCATTTTCCCAAAATTCCAAATTTTAGCTTTTTACGTATTTTCTGGATAAATGTGCATCTTTTCGTAATTCATCGACTTAATTTACTATAAATTATATATTTCTCATTGACAGTGAGATCGTTGCCATTCTAGAGACCTTTTTAATGAACTTGGGTTACTTTAGCAACGTTTTTGGCAACAAAAGCTCTATCTACTTCTCGAAGTATCGAGTCTTTTACAAGACTACAAAGGCTTTTTGTAGACTATTTCGCGGAGAAAGAAAAAATAGTATGCTTTTGTGATGTGAATGTACTATTTCAAGCATTAGGATATGAGCACAATTCACCAGAGTAGCACTTGTTCATCAGTGCTACTCCATCTAAGTATTTTTTTCCTATTCATTCCTGTAGCATATTCTGCAAACACAAAGGAAATTTTAAAATTATGAGTGGCAAAAACATATCATATGAGCCACTTGTAAATCTACAATGAGCCTTTTTTCCACAATTGCACATTGAACTTGGTTTCTCGAAATATTTGTTAGAGCTCTGGACAGAGGAGTGATTTTCTTGCATCTCAGCAACAAATTCAAAAATTTAAGTGAGGCAAAAGTAAAAGGAAGAGTTTTTATTGGCCCGCAACTTATGGCATTTCTTTCATAATGAAAACTATGACAACAAACAGTCAGAAGCCGAAAAATCTGCCTGGCTGGCCTTTAAATCAGTGTGCTCACATTTCCTTGGAAATGAAAAAGCTGAAAACTACGAAAATCTTGTTGGCGACATGATAAAATGCTTTTGTATTATTAGGTTGCCATATGTCATTAAAACTACACTTTTTGGACTTCCAGAGATGCTTATTTCCTCAAAACCTTGGCGCAATTAGTGATGAGCATGGGGAAAGGTTACACAGGACATCTCTGTGTTTGAAAAGCGTTTCAGCGGTCTATAGAATGGAAGTATACGAATTGAATATTGCTGATCTGTTATCAGGGAACACCAACAGATGCTTACAAGATGAAACGGCTCCAAAACATCATTTTAGTGTTTGTGTTTTCAATAAGTAAACCTCCGTTACATTCTTCTATAGCCAAATTGTATAAATATGAGAAGTGGGTCTCCAGCAAAAACGGTACGTGATGGACTATTTTGGTTTGGATATTTGAATCAAGCACCTTTTGTTTATATAGAATCACATAATTTCATCTAAAGGACAAAAAAAAGTTCAAATTTGTTGCACAGTGTTATCTGTTACACAACGTACCAAAAGCGTAAAAATATTTATAAAACGAGTTAGCGATATCTTCGTAGCTAAACGATGTCACCTATAGTTTAAAAACAGTTCCCAATAGTTAATCTATAAGATTACGTTCCTAAACAGGTTGTTTGTTATTGACGCATCCTGTAACAAAACTCCATATTAATCTGTTGACATTGCATCGAACGTCAGTCTGCAATTTGGAACACTCACATAAATCACTGCTATTGTTAAAACTCTTCAAAGTTCGAAACCACCGTACTAATACGCTACCTTTATAATAACATTATAGATGGCAATAAACATCCTAATTAATTGGTGATCATCATTTTTTATACGAAACAGCTCTCATTAACTGGTGATAAATCATAAGGAATAATAAATTACTGGTGTAATTAACAGGCCTATTATTCACTCTCTTTGTCTTCTGGAAAAATTTCCCACTAGGGGTAGCTTCAAGCAACTATGGAGTTGCGAGTCGTGTCACGTAAAAAGCTTAAAAGTTTTCGCGAGTTGGTGTTAAAATCCGATTAAATTTTTTTCTTACTATTATTATCATATTATTTGACTAATTCTATAAAAAAACCTTTTTGAGTATTTGCTGACTTTATAACACGATTTTCAATTTAAATCGGGCATTTTTGTAATTGTTAGATAAATTTTTAATCATGTATGTTTAAATATTAATACAACATGATCTAAAAATAGTGGAAACTGTTGTAAATCATGTTGTAGACCTCATTCTAATCATTAACGTGAATGTTGATACTGGAGTGAAGTTTAAGATATCGACTCATTGCTTGTCGAATGGGCGTTACCTCATGCGTATGTAGTTCTGGTTGTAATCGAGCTTAATTTCCAGTTCAGTACCTGCACTTTTTTTTCCAGGGAATTTTACATATTAAACGGTTTGCAGATTATTTAGATATTTATATAAGCTCCAAAACTCCACTTTCTGCAGTTTTTCTTTTCTTTTTCTATCTTGAAATTTAGAGCAGATTGTAATTAAACGACCGACCATCTTGTGTACTTTTTTGGCTGATAGGTGGAGCAGCATGATGTGTCTTTGTGGATCCCTGAGAGACCAACAGCTTTCAGGGTTATCAAAAGCACCTGAAAATGATCGAGAGAAGTGTTGTACACCGGGTGGGCTCCCCCTCGGATGGGCCCACCAAAAGCCCTCCCTTTTATACAGCTGGTATATGCTGTCTACCACCCACCCCCTAAAAACGACGACCCCCCAAATTAGCGGAACAGTGGACCAAGCCCCCTCCAAAAAAAGGCCCTGAAACGACCCCCCACCCCCACCCCGCGCCCAAAATCTCAACCAATCTCAATCTTCTCCATAGATTAGAAGTAGCATTGTTAATAATTTCTGTACCTGAGAACCATAGTATCTTAAGTCTTTTTTTTTTTTTTTTTTAATTTTTGCGATGAAGTTAAGGAATAAACCTTTTTTAAAAGTATAAGATTAGACTTTTTCGTGAGAACCTTAGAACATAGATGTCCGATGGGCGCTTTAAAAGTTGGGAACCCCTCTTGTGACTAGTGGCTTTGTCGTTGGTACTCTGTATGTACATTGTGTGTAAACTCGCTGAAACTCGAAAAATGAACTTAGATAGTATGTTTCGCATATGCGAATTTGTAAAACATATCAAAAGAAGCCCGAATTATGGCCTAACTGTAAAGTATTTTGATCTGAGCTGGGACTCGGCCATCCGGGTGTTGTGGTAGCTATTTAAAAAAAATGCAGATGTGGTGTTTATTATCATACGTTGTCGAACTCTTTTCCAGTTATTTGATCGGAGTTCTCCTGGATTTCTCTTATTCTCAATAGCGAAGCAGCCATCTCCAGAATTCTGCCAGGTACGCAACTTTCCTCCAAGCTATTCGGGATAGATTCAAGAAATAAATTTCGTCTGGCGTGGTGTAGCCCGTTGACGCTCTTGATCCATTAAACATGAAACAAATATGAAAGTGAAAATATAGTGCGTTTTTTGTCCACTAACAACTAACACTTTTGTCATTCAAAAAAGCTTTCGATTTAAATTTTGCTTGGAACCAATGACATCGTTAGTGCTCCGCCCATTAGGAAAAATCGAGAGAGGACCAAGAGTCGGATCCGTGACTTCAGACGTCACGCTAGATAGCCCCGCGTGGCTATCTGTAGATCCGGATATAAGAGGGGAGGAGTGCCGGAAGTTCTTTTGTCCGTCACATTTGTGGAGTTATGGATGGTTGGAGAGCGGGAGAGGTAGCTTGACATTCAAAACTGCCGGTGAACATTATGGGAGTCTGCGAGAGAATCAGATCGAAAACTTAACATTATTTACTAAAAAATGATTTCATAAAAACAGAATATAAAATATTCTAGAAACTAATTTAAAAAATCAAAATTACTACTGAATCACTCTTATTTAAATATATATATTGCCTTTCGTTTGGTTTTTTAGCTTATATACAACGTAATTTCAGTTTTTTCGTACTTTCTCCATAAAACATTTTCTCTAAACTGTAAACCCTTAAAGTAAAAGAGCTAGTACTTGTGATTTCAGTTATGTTAAAAAATATTTCATACTTTATAATGTGACCAAATTTTGTGCTTATTAATCTGAAGTGTTAAAAGACTGGTTGTTGTTTTAATTAGAAACTCTTTCCATTTCAACGTTTCTTCGTTTTCTAAAATATCAAATAAATAAATTTTTGCTCCTGAGGGTAAAAAAAGGCAGAAAGAGCCTCATCTGCTTATAGTTATTATAACATGGGGCTGAGTTGTAGACATCGTGTTCAAAGAAGATAAAAAAAATAAAAAGGTCGAATTGAATTTATAATGCAAGAATCAGTACTGCTGAAAGTAGTGAGTGTTTTTTAAGAATTGCCGTCTTTCGTGTAGAAATAAAAAACATGCAATTCTTCACATCTATAAGAGGATTCTTTTCTTTCTGTCTTTCGTTATCTCCCCCCCCCCCTCCCTCCCCGAGCGAACACATGTTCGGCATCTAAATTTTAAACTACCAAAAGTAAACAGTATTCTTCTCAAATTTAATCCTTAATATTGTTGGTAATTAATAGTTGGAGATGAGAAATTGATGAAATATTAGAGGATCAGTTAAAAATGGAAAAGGTTTGGTACAGTTGTCTCAGTTCTCTAATTTACAGCTTTCGATTTTTTCTCTGTACCAGAGAGTTACTTTGGGAGTCAGAGCTATTCGCATCTCAGAGCTCGGTTGAAGAGACAAGTATGAAGAGTTCAGAAATCCTATTAAGATAGATAGTAGATGTTATCAAAGAAGTAATTTTCTAATTCTTAGCAGATTTGTATTTCATTATTTTTATCTTCTTGCAAATTTATAAACCTATTTCATCACACGAATGTGGCTCGGACTAGCTAGACCTGCGCAAAGTAACAATTGGAATAATTTTTGTTTATAGAAGGGCTCGATAAATCTTTGTCCAAAATTGTTGCATTTTTGTCCAAAAAATACAGGAGTTGTTTTAATGCAAATGTAATATCTGAGTTTGTCGTATAGCATTAATCAGACAAAAATTAAATTAACAGCTTTATATTTGAGTCAAGAATTATTTTAACGTTAATCTAAATTGCGAAACGGTTACATTACAAACACAATGTTACATAATAAGTCGTTTTAAGTAAAAATTTAAATTGCATTACCAATTTTATTGTGGACATGCATGTCCGTCAACACGTCAGTTTTGAGCCCTGGTAAGGATGCGGGGATTTTTCAATAAAATACGAAATAATGAAACATTTGATTAAAAAATTACATACCCTGGTAAGGATAGAAGATTCATGCCCGATTGGAATTTTTACATGCCCCGGGCAATATAATTTTCGAGCCCTGGTTTATACCTATGTCAATAACATCGACAAATTACATACCCTGGTAAGGATAGAAGATTCATGCCCGATAGGAATTTTTACATGCCCCGGGCAATATAATTGTCGAGCCCTGGTTTATACCTATGTCAATAACATCGACAAATTACATACCCTGGTAAGGATAGAAGATTCATGCCCGATAGGAATTTTTACATGCCCCGGGCAATATAATTTTCGAGCCCTGGTTTATACCTATGTCAATAACATCGACAAATTACATACCCTGGTAAGGACAGAAGATTCATGCCCGATAGGAATTTTTACATGCCCCGGGCAATATAATTTTTGAGCCCTGGTTTATACCTATGTCAATAACATCGACAGAACTTCTACTATCAAAAGTTAAAATTACCTGGCATCAATAAAAACGAATGAAGCAATGTATAAACTACAAGACACCTGACTGAAACTAGAGCTTCTTATTTCTGCTAAATAGCAAAAGAAAATGGGGTTCGAGTAAAGTAAAAGGAATCCCGCCTCACGCCATCCTCAGCATTCTTGGGTTTGCTTTTTTAATCGTTCACTCGTTCTGACAGCCGTAGTGGAAGTCGTGGACAATTATCGGAAATCATGACTTCAGATGTGCCTTGATGGGACTCATTGGTGTGACTTCTGCGCAAGAAGCGAAAGTCAGGCCACACGATTCAAAAGTTATTTTTACTGCAATAAAGAGGTGAAATTTGGAACAAATAATTTCTCAATCTCATTGACAGGCGGAATACTCATGATATATAGCTTTTTAACCCATGAAAGGTTTTGTTTTTATCATTTTTGCATACCGCTGAGCTCGTGTTGGAATTTCTCCTTTGGCTGTGCCAATTTACGTAGTTATAAACTATCTCTCGTTTTTGTTAGTTTGTTATTTGAACTTGAATATTTTGTGAATTATTTAATATTTTATATTTAATGAGTTATGAGCAAATCAATTGGTAAAGATACAAAATTATCAAACCTGGCCCAAGTCGGTGGATTTTCAAGATGCAGAAAATTGTCACGCCCATGTCGTATGATTGTACGGCATGTTAAAGATTCCTTGAGTATTTATTTGGCTTGGATACTCTGGACTAAATAAAATTCTTAATGCAGTTTCGCATCATTTAGAGCTTAGGTGCTGCCATCTAGGGGGAAACTGAGCGTCAAAAATTTTCAAGTGGTAGTGGCACCCGCCGACAGTGGTGCTACTTGAAAGAATGGATGCCGGTTTCCGGGGAATGCACTAGGTCTGCAAAGGTTAGTGACCGTACGCAGCCCCATTAGAAAGAAAAAAAAAATCGCTTTGAAATTGCAAGCAGGTGCTTCGCAGTTCCTAGAAACCCTTCCTTAGTACAACAAACATTTTCGTTGCATACACTCTCAAAAATAGAATCCTCATTTTCGACAATTCTTTAATCGTCAAGAAAATTTCGTCATTTATAGCGATTCTTTCCTCGCGCGATCGCGTGACTTCAAAAAGTTACCACACAAATTTCGCCACTTTGACGAAAGGTTTACTCGGAGCATTTTTCACGAAGCCATTTCGTCAAATACGATAAAAGTTTCGTGAGATTTGAGCATGTGTTTCTGAGAGTGTAGATTAGTTCCCCTAAGCTAAAGAAGGCCTCTTCAACTCGAGGGGATAAATCTATGCAAATTAGATTCTTAAATGCGTATATGCAATCATTGCTTCTGATAAACATTTGACTGCAAGTTTGTTCCTTGTTGTAATGAATTTTGCTCAGTCATACAGTTGCCTTATAGGTATTCATGTTCAACTCAGTAAATCATTTAATACTTTTCAAACATTTCAATATATTCTTCACTAAATTATTTGGAATCACATAAAATTGTTTAATATTTTTCCAACCAACCTCATGCTTTATTAAATTATTTTATGCTTCACAAAAATATTCACCAAATAATCTCATACTCGGCTTAATAATTTCATGCTTCATAAAACTGTTTAAGCGTACACACACTTATGCTTTACTAAATTATTAATACTTTACTAAATTATTGAAACTTAAGTAATTATACTATAATTAAAAAGCTTTTATACTCATGAATTTATTTCATAATGTGTATGTATTTTTAAGAATGTGAGGGAATGTTTTGAAAATCTTTTGCTCGTAAATTAAATTATGCGTGTGTGTTTTTTTTTTCTTTAGGGTTTCCATACTTTTTTTAGATGACTTGTACATATCATTAACGCGTTTGATTTATATATTTGTGTAGCCAGACTGTAACCTAAAACATTAACCAATGAAAGATATCGGAATGAAAATATGATTTTCCGCATTTGCTCTGCATCTTCTTCTTGGAACGCTGCTCACTTTTCAGAACACAGCAGTGAGTACCAAAAACATGAACAGAAGAAGTATAAAACTCTAAATATATTTGACAAACGTTTATTCCACAAATTATTTTATCTTAGGTCTTGAACTAAGAACTTAGAAAACCACCATTGCTCATCATGCAAAAATGAAAGGTTGATAATTAATGCTTAAAAGCCACACCTCTTAAAACAGAGGGCGTGACTAAGTTTAATACGCTATGACGTTTCATTGGTGGTGATTTAGCATTTGAAAAATTTGAGATCAATTTCAGTTCCTGCTACTCATCGTGACTGCTTTAAAATAGGTTTGTACTGGCAAGAACATTTGTCAAGTTCCATTTATAAAACCTGTTTCATACATAGAATATTTAAGTGAAATAATTTTGAGAGGGAAGTTATGAACTTTAGTGTAAAACAATACTTCTGCTTCATTTAAATTTTATTGACAGTCGTGAAATATTATTTAATCATCGGAATTTTTCACTTTTCTGAAGGTGAAATTTAATTTTTGTGCAAAGGCACGATACGTATCATATTAAAAAAATCTGACTGCATTTACGACTAATTTGAAAAACCATGTACTGTCTGCTTCCAAATAATACTGAAAAATCATCATAATGTATAAAACTTCTTTGGGTACTGAATTTGAAAATAACGAATTTTGTTTTTTTTATGTTATAAAGGGAACATAAGGAATATAGGGCGCAAAAGGAAATTACTTTTTTTTAATCTTGCCAAATCTCCAAAATTGGCGTATTACAATTTACGAAAAATATAATGTAGAGACGTTATACTTGCATAGAAATGCTACAATATTTTACTCATGGTATATTAATTACTATTTGATTATGTTTTGATTATTTAAAAACCATTTGAAATTGTTCACATTAAACCGACGTGATTTTTACATTGTTTGTAATTTCATCCCAAATGCTCATTGCTTATATTCTTTTATTTTATCAATTTCATAAGATATTATATTTCTGAATTTATGTTTAATGCTTGAAATCTGCAATAATTGTAATTTCATGCAGATATGTAGCCATTTTTAGATGCGTTCTTTAAGTTAAAAATATTATGTGTATGAACCGCAATTTATATTCATTCAGTATTTAGTATTTCATTTATAACTGTTAAAAAATGCATTTG
Source organism: Octonoba sinensis (assembly GCA_038502835.1). NCBI lineage: Eukaryota > Metazoa > Arthropoda > Arachnida > Araneae > Uloboridae > Octonoba > Octonoba sinensis. The sequence goes on from CM076604.1 coordinate 100,015,631, forward strand.
CATTTTTTAAAAATTGTTTTCGATTTGTTATGCGTAAATTTCCCCATATTGTGAAACAATAAGTAATATAATTATAAATCAGGGCTAATCGATTAACGAAATAAGTACGTGAGCCCTGCAGCCTTTCGGACAATTTTGGGACTTAGGACTTTAAGCGTAAATAACAAAAATTTCACCTAATACGTGAAAATTCACATAAAATTGAAAAGAAGTGAAGGAACTCCCATGAAAATAAAACCCTGTTATAACGACGAAAAGTAATAGTTTAAGGTCGATTGCACATTGTTTATATATATATATATATATATATATATAACTGTTGAAGGTTGGCCAATGCTAGCTAATCTTATGCTTTTTTATTTTCCCCTTCGACATGCGCAGCGGTAAAGATAAGTAACATATTATGTAGCATTGCAAAAATGTTCAAACATTTGTTTTTAGCATAAAGCAATTTTACAACTTTAATCCAGTAATTAACTAACGTTTTATTGTTAGGTAAATAACAATGTTTTTTTACTTTTATTCTATCATTGATATTTCACTAAGCCTTCATTTTTATTGTTGAAGTAGATTCATAGCTATCAGAATTTACATTTTCAGAAATGAGATATGCCATTACCGTAAAGCACATAAGAGACATAATTCCAATGTATCTGTGATTAATTTTTACTTCGATCCTTTCGTATATTTTACTCATATTCATGCTATTTTTAAAATGACTCATCAAATGTATAGTTTTGTCTTTCATATCATTTTTGATATTTCTCTAAGCATTATTAATCTGTAATTTCCGTTCCAAACATCATGGATGTTTTCACAGCAAACTTCGATAATGTTCGGAAAAAGATTCTACCTTTTCAATTTACATTATCATGGAATGAACGAACGTTTATAAAATACATAATTATTTTAATATTCTTCTTCTGAGTTGTCCGCTTTATAATATCCACTTTGAAAATTTTAAGAAGAATCATAAATAGGTAGGGGTCAAGAATCTTGAAAACGGATCAGAGTCGTTGTCACGAATTTAAAATATATCGTGTGCAATCCAAGTGGATTTTATGTTATTTTTAAACACTTTACAAGAGAATTTTTGCTGCTGGGTAATTTATAGCCTGTTTTCTGATCTGGTTGAGGAACATCTGCTTTTGTATGGAGTGGTCGAGCCATGCCACTTTTTCTTTTTCGAATAAAATCGTGAAGACATGACTTTGAGAGATTTTTGATCCGTGGTGGATCCGAGCAGTAACTTCAGCGATAAAATGCATACGAGAAGAGGTTTTGGGATTAAGAGCAAGATTATGTTCAAAGTTAGCCAGTTACAGTCACGAATCACGAGTTGCTGTTTTTGTTTTATGTTGTGGCTTGGTTTTCATGTTTTATGCATATTTATGAAGGTTTGTGGGTTAAAATACTTCTCTATAAAAAATTTTTGGAAGTTTAATACAAACTTAAACAACATACCAGACCGTTTCATGCTGTCGTCTCTACATGCATTTGAATGCGCACATTTGCAAAGAATGTATAAAAATTAACAATTAATCGTTTTCTAATTTGATCTTATAAAAATGTGAGTGAACAATTTTATGCTTACGAATTTGACCATCTGGTAATGCCATGAACACCTATTTATGGGTGATAAATATAATAAAAGAGAGAAAATTTTTAAAATACGAAATCTAAAACTACTTTGAAAAATGTTTTGCGAATTTCTTTAATGATCCATAACGAACTGTTGTTTTTTCCTTTAAATTTCATAAATTAATGAATTTCTGAAAACGATTACTGATTCTTAAGGTTGAGCAACCGTTAACTATATACATCGTGAAACTTTTCGAAAATTTATCTTTGAACATTTTTATACCTTTGAAATGTATTTATTGTTTTTTTAAAGAGGTTTTGACTTTCAGCTGACTTCAAATGCCAACTTTATAATAAATAGATCGAAAAAATGTTTTAGCGTTAAATTGTTAAATATATACATAAATACGATGAAATAGAAATATATAAATTAACATACTTGTTATCGCATATTTAAAAATAATTAAACAAATATATGAATAACTGGGAATAGAAAATAGATGAAAAAATGCACAAATTGCAACTTAGAGCCTGAAATGAAACTTTAAAAGCGATAAAGATGGAATAATATTTATGACATACTTGATAATGAAAGTGACACACTACGTGTGATTTTGTATTACATCCACTAATTACATGAAAGTGCTTCGAAAAAAAGATAGCATATACAACTAGCTCTGATTTAAAGAACTTAGATAGAGATAAGTTGAGTATAAATAACCAAACTGTGCTCCTTAGAGGTTTTCTAAATTTAAAAATTAATTTTAAAGACTGTTAATCATTGTTTGGTGATAAAATCACTCCGTCAAGTAAAACAATTTTAATTCAGTTCTTTTGTGCAAGTCGCTTTTATTATATCACTACCGTTTTGCGTTGCCGTTGTAGAAGGTTATCTCTTCATACTGAGCAATTTGCAATCGTCTCAGAACCCAGAGGATTTTTCCCGTGATTCAAAAAATAGTGATAAATACATAAAATTTAAAACAACAAACAAACACAAATTTGAAACAAAAAAAAATTTAACAAAGAATTTACCACTTTGATTTTTTAAATAATATAATCAACTATTTCAACAAACCGAAATGAGCTGCATACATTGCACGCTTTAATTCCTTTGCGTGAAGAAAAATTCCGCAACAACCATCTTAAAAGTGAAAAAAAAAAGTTCAATTACACATGAAATTAAGCTGGTTTCAGAGGAAGTTTAATTACGTGGTTCAATGTCATCTCAAAAAAAAAAAAAGTCTTTTAAGAGTTGAACCAACAGATTCTGTTACTCAAATAGAACTTGTATGCAATGTTGCTTACCGAATTTCATACATGGAAAGAAACATAAATTGTGTAGAACGGAAACAGCAAACTAACCGTTAAATTTCCACACGGGAAAAAAATGAGACATATTTTTGCATATTTTCAAATGTTATGATGATTTCCCCCACGACCTGTCAAACGCACTGAACTGTGGAAAAGGTTAAGAAGAAACCGCTGTTTTTTTTTTTTTTTTTAAGAATACTCTTTTTTTCATTTCTCGTTTCTTTTCTTTTACTTATTTATTTCTTTATTCTTTAATTAATTAATTTATTTATTTTTTAGTTAATGCAATACAGCATGAAACTCCAAATTTACGATTAAAAATGGGGTTTTTTTTAGTGTCTTTAAAATTTTAAAATAAGACAACACCAATAACAATATGAAATCATGATTTTTTTCCTTTACAGATAATTTCTTCACAGTCTTTAATTACGTGTAGAAGACTATTAAATATCGAAGACATTGTTTTACGCAAAAAAATGGGAAAACAAAATTTCCTGTGCATGATTTAATGTGAATCAAATTTAAATTTTATGGCTGTATTTCTTTCAGGAAAGAAAAGTAGTTTGTAAACGATATATACATACATACATATATATATATATATGTATGTATGTATGTACATATGTCTGTGTGTATATACTTTTATGTGTGTATATATATATATATGTATGTATGTACACATATCATAATATCACGTATTTAAAACACAAATAATAATAAAACAACAATATTTTCTAGAAAGTTCCCCACCTTCTTAGAATATTAGATTAATAATTCTTAGATTATTAATCCTGACACAAAATCTATACATTAATTTCTTCAAAAAAAGAAGAAGGGGGAAAAACGGATGCCAACTGTTGAATTTCCAGTGGCTTGTTAGGAATGGCATTGCATCACGTGCGTCCCGGAGGCGAGCAGATGTGTTCTAAGAGACAAAAACAATCAAACATTAAATAAAAAAAACATCAAAAGAAATCCGAATATGAAGACCAACCGATAAAGGATAGTATTTCTCGCATTATGTTTGGCATCGACTGCTCGAATAAGAACTGTGACATTCGATCGAACGTGAGACGATTCCTTAATTAATGCTGGTTATTTGGATGCCTGCCTTGTTTTGTTGTTGTTGTTCAAGCTTATGAATGCTTTCTTGAGTGTCGTAAAATATGTCACTTTGCGAGATGACTGCAATGCATTAAGAGTTTCGGGATTCCCCCTCCCCACTCTTCAAAAAGTTAAAAGATACGCAGAAATTTGATGGACAATGTGTTCGACAGGTAAAACCTTTTTGTTTCCCTTCGTGGAATAGGTTGAAATGATGAGCTTGATGACTTTGTTACTGTTGACTATTTTGAATTAATTTTGATTTAATTATAGAAACTCTAACAGAAAAAAATACTCTCGTTTTAGAACTTGGAAGCTAGAACACGAGTTAAAAACTTACTGCTACTTACTTACTTGTTTTATCTTCTAAAAGTAGAAGTTTCATAATTTTAACTAAATAAGAAACAATTTGACCTACAAATCTCCTACTATAATTGTTATAATGGGACAAAGATATTAATTAATGATGAAGTTTCCATGAATTTAAGACGAAAGTAATTTCCTGAATTCAATCATGTTAGCATTTCTATTTCATTTAAAGTTTAACACCAGCCTCTCTTTTTTTCTTTAAACTGAAAACAACGAAATCGGTTGCATTGCTTGTTAAAACAACTAAATCAGACAGTTCTTTTATTCTTACCTATTCCGTTATTTCCATCAGTATTGACAACTTTATTGTTTTACCTTGGAATTCAATACCACGGTACATGAAAGCATCTGGTATTCTTCTTCCGAATCATTAAAATAAAATAAAATATCGTCTACTGAGAAAGAAAATAGAGCAATAAGTTAACCGTAACTGCGGAGTTCATTGACTTCAAACGAAAACACGTGATTTAAAGTTCTACTGCAGAAACAGATGTAAATTGTCCATAATATATCTTTTAAAACAATGCCCATGTCACGGCCTGATGATAAAACGAGTTTACCTATTTATTTTTTTCTCTTCTTCATAAACCATATATATTTAGATCTTCATGATAACATGTGTATAGCAAAATTTCAAACTTTGAGTTTAATTAAGACCATTTGTAGTTAATTGATTTGATTAAGGTTGCAGTTTGAGAGCTTTTACTTGTTGAACTTTTTATGCGTTTGCGTGTCGGACACAGTACCACAGCTTTATGCATCATTTCTTTTTCTTTCCTATTTTCGTACATATGAATGACGTATAATAAATTTTTATTGTTACTTTTGAAGCTTATTGAAAACTATGCCTTGTTGTGTCTAATGTGTACGAATAACTTCAAAGACAATGCTTTTACAACTCTTTGAAATCGTACAAAATTATTAATATATGATTATCTCTTCGCTTCATAACATAGAACAAAAAAAAATTTCAAACGTTAAGAAAAGTTGAAAAAACATAATCCGGCCCGTCATTTGGGGAACCAGGAGAAAGCAATTAAATAATGAACGCATGCGGTTGATTTGTAAACAACCTCTTTTAATTTATGCATATTCTTAAATCGTTGAAAAACAACTCACTAAATTGCCAATATCTTAGTGAATTTAGAAGACATTGGACTGGAATTTTTTATGGGTTGCCTACATACTTGGGTATGAAGCTATGAAAGTTAAAAGTTACTACCTTTCGCGCATGCTCAGCAAAACAAACTCTTTTAAATGCTCATTATTTATCTGATATTTAGTTTTTTTCTTTTGAATTTTATTATGATATTTATCTTGTGTGTTTTCAACTTTGATGTAAGTTCGGAAAGATTCCGTGAAAATGCTCAGTATTGCAGGCCAAAAACATGCTAGGAAAATTGGGGAAAGAAATGATTCTAACTTCGTGAAAATGCATGGATTGAAGTATGAAAATGGGTAGAAATATTGTGCGTAGCAACTAAACACTTGTATGAAATTTATAGCTTTTCTTCAGCTTTTTACATGACAAGATGGCCGAAAAGAACTTTTTTCTTCAATTTGTTACTGGTCCTTGAAATGCCCACGTGATGAAATGTTTACCAGAAAGGGTGAATGAAGTGAAGCATGTATTTTATGTGGTTGAAGTTACAAATCATTTTGCCTTATATGCTTATAGAAATTTTTGAAAAATGCAAAAAAAAAAACCCCTCACTTTTGGCTATATAGTGTACATTTATTTTCGGTTATACGTTGCAATAGTGTCAATAAATTTGTATAATACAAGTAAATGTATTTTTCAAACACCCTTTATCTCATTTTGGGTATCCCCCGGGGCGGACCACCTCCTCCGCCCTTCGTAGTGACGCTGCTGCTTTCAGTAGAACGTTTTCTTAAGCAATATTTTTTGATAAAAAATCATAAAACAGGAAAGAGAAAAATATAGTAAAGTAATTGGAATAGGGAAATAAAGTAACATGTTGATGTCGCTTTTTAATTATTTTTTAGTTTTCTTTGTTATATCAATTTATTTTTCTTTTATTATATTTTATTCCATTCATTAAAATTCAGCAAACAAAGTTCCTCAAGAATAACTGCTTTTTTTTTTTCTTTTGAAAGTATGTGCTAGAGAAAAAACTTTCTAGCGCATGAACAAAACAATGATAACAAAAAAATGTTTAAGAGACTTTGAAAAATTATTTATTGTGAATAGAAACATTTTGTGCTACTTTTGTATTTTAACAGTATCTAATAAATAAGAAACTGCATTTCATTGTCGATATACGATAAGGTCTGTTTGTCACTAAACATGAAACACTTATTGGTACCTCCTAACTTTGCTTACTGATGCACTTAACAATGATATTTATACATAATTACGCACAAAATAGCAAATATACACAACTCTAGATCCGTTAAGCTATGAGTGCGGAATTAAGTTCGCTACTTGAAAGAAAATTTTGTACTTAGCAAGTGGTTTTTTCCCTCCAAGACACAAAATAAATTCAGTGGAAATTTATAAAATAGTGCGTTGCACCAATGTCATGTCGATAACAGCAGCAATTTATCTTCTGAACTGAAAATAAATCTATTATCTCGACACAAACTACAAATCATACTCTTTGACAACTGATTTATGTTTCTTTTCGTGGTTTATAAGAACTGAATTTTGATGCGTATGAATAAAAATGATTTTATCCAGCAGTGTAACTGATGAAAAATGGGTCGGCACAAGTTTTACTTTCCGGAGAACAATGAATAATATTTCCCACTAAAACCACCTCACTGTTAAAGAAACTAGTACTTGATTCCACAAATTGACACATCTCGACGAGTAATTTCTTAATGCATTTTGGAATGTCGAAGAAAAATAACTACGATAGTATCATGTTGCGCATTTTGCAATTATTCAATTATCTATTTACTATCAAAGCAAAAAACTCGTGTATATAAAAAGTATAATTTGCGTCTGTTAAGAGAAAAAAAAGAAAGTCAGCATTAATACAATTAATTCAATGCATGCAGAAGATTAATTCTAATTTGTTATTTACATTTTCTTTAAATTTTATTAATAGCTATATTTATTTATTAATTATCCTTAAATATATATTTTCTTTTATTTTCTGCTTATATATTGTCTTCCTCAAAGTAATCATGCAAGAAATTGACTAGGAACTATGAGTAGATGCCTAAAAGTTTTATTTTAAGAAGTAGATAAATAAATACTTTTGACATCCAATTTTAACAAAATAATGCTTTTTATTTATAAGATTGGAGTTGAAAAATATCTTAATGAACTACTACTATTTTTATTAAAATGTGGTTTATTACCGATAAATGATATGAAAGATATTCTCTAATTTGTAACTAAATATTATTTTTGTACCCGATAAAAATATTTTAGAATATTTTTAAAACCATTTACGTAAATCGTCTTTGCGCAATTTACGTTTCTTTTGATGCATGACTTTCGAATCGCTAATTTATGAGTTAAAAAATCCTTTTTTTTCCTTTCAAACCATTCTCTTTAAATAATCGAATTTCTTAATTTTTCTCAATGACACTCTCAAATAAATATAGCAAATACGTTTAGTATTTGATATATTTGTTTGAGAAAGTTGTTCATGAATTAAAAGATTTGTAATTTTTGCAATGGAAAGCTTTGGTACAAAAATTATTAAATGAATTAATTTCAAATTATTATCGTTAAAAATATTTATTATTACGTTCTGTAACTTGTTTTATTCACATGCAAGCAAGGTAAAAAATATTGTATACAATTTTAATATTTAACAACGTTAAACTTTTAATAATTATTTGATTCTGAAAATATTGTGAAATTTTAAAAAAAGTAAATTGAAAAAAAATTAACTCATTAAACCATTGTCATTATGTACAAACAATGCAGCTAGTTCAATCATATGTGAAGGCGTGTAAAATTGGTTTTCGTAAACTTAGAAAAAAAAATTTCAAATTAAAATTCCCTTTTCTCAGTATATAAGTCATTAAAGCTATTATTATCACGTCATAGTTCTGGTAATTGATTATGTTTCTTGTATTGTTGAGAGGTTTCACGCAATTTCTTCGTTAATCAAAGATTGGTACACAATAGTAGAAAACAAAACAGACATGGGACTGAAGCGAAGTTTTTATTTCATTTATTTATTTATTTATTTATTTATTTATTTATATTTTATTTATTTATGTTGTTTTCTTGCGATAAATGGAAATTAAGTATGGGGGGAAAATATATTAAATCTCAAGTAAAACCTTACATGTATATTTCATTTTCACTTTGTGTAATAAGTTGAAGGTTTTAATAAATTCTTTATGCTTTCAAATTACCTCAGCAAAACTCTCTCTTGTATTCTCTACTCAGATGCCCTTATATTTCCTTTGTTCCTAGTATTTGAAAGGAAAAACGGATGTTTCTAAAATTATAAAATTAAACCAAAGTTCATAAATTTATTTAAAATATATTTACATGGGTTTATTGTGTCGACATGAATTTCAAGTATCTTAATAGACTTTTAGAGAATGCGTTTGAACACAACCGCACACATTTTGTAGTTACATTTTTCTTCCTCATGTTTAGCTATAGCAAAGCTAGTTTCTGTGAAAAACAATACGTATATCTATGTATCATGAAATGGTTACGAACCACGGATGTAGACTTTCTAAGTCTCAATAATTATTGCAGTCTTTGATGCCCATTCACTGCTTTGCTTTGAAAATTAAACACAAGTGTAAAAATCTTATACCATTAAAAATTTAGCTTGGCGAACTTAATGCATTGATTCTTTTGCATTATAAATGTTGTAACATCAAAATTTCACTTTAAAATACAGTAGAAGCCCGGTTATCCAAATCCCGTTTATCCGAAAATCGGCTTAAACGAAAAGGCAAATGGGTCTTTTTTTTTTTCTACAACGGGCAAGTTTTCCGTTTTTTCTTAAATTCTTTTTTTATAAAGTTAAAATAGCCCGTTTTTCCATAACTATCAAAAATATTGTCAGTACATGATAAAATGTATAATACTAAATGACATGAGCGTAAAATATAAATATTTCGTAAAAACTTTATTGCAACAACTATGTTACAATCAAGCTCAGAACCGGTAAATCTGCTTGGCAATCCATTGTATTCAGCAGTTGGAAGAAGTTCTATGCGCAGGGGAGAGGGACATGTTGGTTATAAACATGGCCTTCGCCTATAATTCTCGCTTATCCGAAAATGTCTATGGTACCTCGATTAACCGAAAACATTACAGTCCCATGCTTTTCGGATAACCGGGGTTCTACTGTATTGGTATTTTATATCAGTTTATTTGGAAACTTCATATATAGAGCCTGTATTTACAATACGAAAAGCATGGTCCTAACTAACGTGCATTGAAAACATTTCAGTTATATTGAAAATACTTTTAATTTTAAGCAAAGTGGAATAGTATTATTTGTGTTTTATTATGTTCAGAATGATGTTATTTATTCAAAAATTTAGAGAATGCGTTGAACACAACCACACACATTTTGTAGTTACATTTTTTCTTCCTCATGTTTAACCATAAATGATTGGCAAAGCTAGTTTCGGTGAAAAACAATACGATGACTAAATTTTTTTTTTAAAAAGTAAGAAATAAAACTTAAAAAGTGCTTCAAAATGTGTAAAAATTAAACGAAACCTTTTTAGCATTATTTTCTTCGTGGTATAAACATAATATGCACGCAAGTTATTATGTTGAAAAACAATAGAGGTTCAGAATTTAAATTCTTAGTTTAATGATTTTCCATTTAAAATGAGCTTACTGTATAAACCAGTTTCTCAAATAGTGCTTTTTAGCTCACTTAGAATGCCAAAGGCGGTTGAAAGATCGCTGATGTTTTGCAAAGAAACAAATCTAGTTTAAAGTTAAAATATCAATACAAAACCGGTTTTGTAAATTAAAACTGATAGCTTGTGAAAAAACAATTTTAAGTACAAATCTGCAATAGATAGTAGAAATTCCAGTGTTCTCGCTTTAAGACAGTTTCCAGAGGGTAAAAATTAAGAAATGCTAGAAAAAAAAATTTCTTGATTGCAGTGAAGAAGAGCTCTCTTGTACAGGACAAAAACGTCATAACCTCAACCTTTAAAATTTAAGTAAAAAATATGTAACAAAAAATTTAGTATATAACGACATAAGGAATAAAAATAATAAATTGATTAATTAAAATAATAATTAAATTAATTAATTCATTCATTCATTAAATTTTAAAAAACATTAAAGCACACACACACTGCTGCTAACTCTCGAAGAAATACGAATGTTTTTTTTGGGTTTTTTTTTTTTTTTTTTTTCAATTTTCAGCTTATCACTCACTCCTTGGCACCATGTGCTGGTTATATTTATACTGAATATGAGCCTTATAATTTTTACTCATGTTTACATTGTTAGCAAACACTTGTAATTATGATTTTGTTATGACGTTTTCACGAAAAATCTACTACAGCTATCTGAACGTCTCTTACTGCTGACTTAAAGCTGGTTTTTTTTTGTATAGCTTTTGTGATGCATTTGATTAAAAAAAATATTTTTTTATTTATTAATTTTTTTTCGGCGAACAAACAACGTTGTACGCATACTGTATTCTTGTGACTCTTTTCATATTGGACGTTAATTACTTAGCTTTTAAAACTTTTAATTATGTTTGGAAGAACGTATATAAAAGGAATATTTGAAATATATTTTGTAGAAAGTAATGTGGGGCATATCATGTGTTGAACTTTTTTCGTCGTAAAATCATGTTATCTATTTAAGTATTTGCTTTGGCCTCTCAAAGTTTAAAAAATATATAATTCTCTACATAAAAACGATACTGTTAGTTCCCTGAGAAGCCTTCGGGTAGAGCAGGGCATGGGAGCCTCATTGGGTACATAAAAACGATACTAACCCACGTGTTGTTTTAAAGTCTTATCCTCCAAATTTCTTCCTTTTCTTTTCAAAAACATTTTTTGTTTAGTACTGAATTAGATTTTTAGCAATTCAACTGCAATTAGTAAATATAATATTTTTGCTTAAATGTGGGTCAATTTTTAATTTACTTAAAATAAAGTAGAAAATTATGAATGGTATTACCCATTGTCTGCATTTTGCTCTTGACACAATTTATAGTGATAATTTAACAAATTACATTGGTTTTGTACATTATTATTTTCACTCACGAAATGTCATTAATCAAGCATGCAAGACATTTATTTTGCGAAGATTTGCAGCACTTTTCCCAGTTCATGGCCAACTTGTAATTTTCAAATCTTCCACCAGATCAAGCTACTCTGCTCCTACTCTTAATTTATTATAAACCGCATATTGGAATTATTAAGGGCACTTAGTTAAAAACCTTCGAAGTTTTCCCAGTCCCAGTTTAGCCGGTTCCTTTCAAATCACCCAGCGGTTGTTCTTCAGACGGAAAACAACAACTTTCGACCCAAGCCCACCACCCACGCTTAAACAATTTCCGATTCTGGGTCAGAAACATGACGGTTGCTCACGAGTGGCAATATATGGCGAAGAGGAAGGGACCATTATCTGATTTGATTTGCGAGAAACCGGTGTTTTTCTCGTTTTATGTTTGCTGGAAGAAAACATCATGAAGATGGAAAGGTGAAAGAGAATGTATTCGAAGATGATCTAAATTTACTTTTAAACCTACTGAAATATAAATGGATTGCAACAAGTCTCAGTTAAACTATTTTAGATTTCCTCAATTTGACGGGCATTTGAACTAAGAACAAACTAGTGTAATTTTGGTATCTATTTTCGACGTAATTTTATGGTATATAATAATGGATGCCTTTCCATGGTTTTTACTTTCTTCTATATCCTAAGTACATAGTTTCAGTTATGCATTCGTGAGAATTTTCGAATTTTGACCGATTTTCACGTTTTAAGGTGTATTAAACCTATTTTTGCCATTTATGGAAAATGTCGGTATGTGTATCTATATATATATATATATATACGGACAAACATTTCTTCGTACTTTAACTCAAAGCGTCATTCCACTTTAACTCAAAGCGTAACCCATGATGAAATCGAACGAAGTTCGGTACAAAAATGTACCTTGATGAATACTAGCTTGCGTATTAGCTTTTGGCGCAAATCGCTCCAAGTGGGGTAACGCAGTCGAACGCTGCTCTCGTTAACTGACTGCTGTACATCAAAAAGCAATGTAAGGGTTCAAACGAAAATTGGTATGCATGTCGACTGCAATAGGAATAGGTGCTGATTAGGTTTTGACGCCACTCGCTCATATGGAGTGGAGCCTTTGAATAATTTAAAAAGATAGTATTTATACGAATCATATTGAAAAAATTTTCCTAATGACCACAACATTTTTGTTATCATTTGTCAATTCCCGAACATAACATAATCGATGAACTTCCATGAAGACCATCTTTGTTCTAATTTCATGAAATGGTTTTTGCAATAAAATTCTATTTAACATATCACTCACTCTTTAGAGTACATCTGCATTCTCCAAAGGCTACGCTTTAAAGCAATAATTGAGCCTCAATTCAATTTTTTTTCTCTGATTGGGCAAAATAGCAGCAGCAATAAAGGTTTCCTTCTATGACTATTTTCCGCTGAAAGCTTATGGGTGGAAGGGGTAAAGTAACTGTCAATCAGTTTCCTAAGTGAAGAACACCTGCGGATGCCAGTTATTTCTGTTGACTTTCGGCTGTAAAAGTTCTTAGCTATGCTTAATTTTTAGGAAATTCGCTCTCAAGTCTTTAACATGACCAAAATCACGGTGAAGCAAAAGAGTATTTTAGCTTTGCTTCAAAGATCTATGATTCTTTTACCCCATATATATATATATGTATATATATACATATATGTGTATAACTATTTTGCTTTCCATATATATTATATATATATATAATATGTATGAAAAACAAACAGTTCCGTCTAGAGCTATCCGAGTCTGCTTCCCCTTATACATCAACATCAAATTTATAATCTTGCTATCTCTCTTTCTCATTTAGCTTAGTTCTTAATTGCTTCAGATATGTTAATACATTCAATAATTAATACACATTCATTAGCTCATTCGTTTATTCATTCATTTATTTAACAAAACTGACTTCGGCCAATGCTGCATTACCTTCAGCGTTTTGCGGGAACCCAGCTTTAACTGCGGGACTGCTTTTGGAATAAAAAATAAATGTGGAAATATCACAATTTTGAACAGTTTTCTTGCTTTAAATTTTTGTTTTAATGTTGTGCTATTTTTTCCCCCAAAGTAGTAATGTTTATTTTTTACTTTTTCTTTTAGGTAAGAAACTAATTTGATGAAATTCTATGCTGTTTTTAAGTAGGAAAACATAATTTAAAGTACTGGTAAGTTATTTTTCTAGTAAAAAAAATTTCAGTCGAGTTTTTACAGGAAAAAATGCATTGCAAGTAACGTTTTATTTACAGACAGAATATAAATATATGTTCTCATGGATATTAAAAGTCTTTCTCCTTTAAAGTGTTTTAAGTTCTTCGATCAGTTTTTCCTAAAGGGTTCGGTTTCAAACCGAAACCAATTACCTGTGGAATCTAAAGCTTTTCTAAATTTTCTAATGCGTTTGATCTCCATAAATGTAACTTTTGCTTATCTTTAAAATAGAAAAATGGAAAGATAAGAAAGAACGTTTGAGAGAAAATCAATTTCAAAATAAGATTATGCATTTCATATCCCATTATCTAGAATAGCATTTGAAAAACCCTGAGCGAATGAAGAATGGCGGCAAAAATGAATTCCTTATAAAAGCAATAACAAAATTTACGCTTATAAAGACGAGTAATAGGTTATTTATAAAAGCAAGTGATTTCAAACTTGAGGCACGTGAAAAAAATAGGGTGGAACAAAATTTATTTACTCAAAATAGACGATGACACAAATACCCGAGACAATAATAATTTTCGTGCAAAAAAAGGGCTGTAAGACAGTTTACACAAAGGAGAGATGAAAAAATTCACCTTCTTAAGACTGCAATAATAAAAACCTTATATTAAAAAGATAAAACATTAAAATTGGCTTTCCATGAACGTGTGGTAATGCCATTTAATTCTTAAAAGCAGAAATAATTAATTTATTTTAAGATTTAATTTCATTAAAACGCAATAAATTATTTAGAATGCAAATTCACAAAAAACAAGAAGTTCCGTCTAGAACTATACGAGCCTACTTTCCCGTATACACCAGCTTCAAATTTATAATCTAGCTATCTCTCTCTCTTTCTCGTTTAGCTTTAGTTCTTAATTGCTTCAAATATGCCTTTTTCAACGGTTAATACAGATTCGTTCAATCATTCATTTATTCAGTCATTCATGTATTTATTCACTCATTTATTCATTCATTATTTTGTTTATTCATTTAATCTTTCATTAATTCAAAAATATTCTTGAAAATCCCGATCAAAAAATTTCATAAGAAAATAGGCTCGTTAGTTCTGGATGAACTTTTTATGTGTACATGTTCTACGTCATAAGAGCTTTCCGATAAAGTTTGTTCCAAGCAAATCGGCCCGTTAGATCAGGATTTATATAGGATTGAAATTTCCCCGTAGGCACTATGTTAATTTTTTTTTTTTTTTTTTTGAACTGTTCAAATCAATATTTCACACCAAGAGCTTCCTCCAGTAAGCTTGTTCATTGGAACTTGGATCTTGTACCCAGAGTTTACATAATTTGCTTCATTTTCGCCCATAGGCGCTAATGTTAAAATTTTTTGAACTGTTCAAAATTGAACAAAAAATTGTTCAAATCAAAAAATAAAATATGGAAATTAGGTTTCCTCACCGAGATCTTTCGAATGCAAAAAGAATGTTTCGAATCGGACAATTCGTTCAAAAGTTATTAGGGGGGGACAGACCGACAGACAGACCGACACACCGACGGACAGACCGACAGACCGACAGACACACTTTTTCCCACATCTCAAAACCCTACTTTCAATTTTTTTATTTTTCAATCTTTATTTAATTACTTAATTTATTTTTGACTTTTCCTGATTTCTAACGATATTTTCACGATACATTAAGCCTTCTTTCATGCTTTATTATTATTTTTTTTTACTTTTACGGGAAAGTAGGCTAAAAAGGAGATGATCAGAAAACTTTGTACAATGAAGGATAAAATAAATGATAGCCTCAATTTCTTATTTAACTAGTACTAACAATGTAAATTAATTTGTGCGACAAGTGTTCCAGTAACGTTTGTTGGTGTAATGTTGAAGTTACCAATGCGTACAATCTTTTTAGCCTACTTTCCCGTAAAAGTAAAAAAAAATAATAATAAAGCATGAAAGAAGGCTTAATGTATCGAGAAAATATCGTTAGAAATCAAGAAAAGTCAAAAATAAGTTAAGTAATTAAATAAAGATTGAAAAATAAAAAATTTGAAAGTAGGGTTTTGAGATGGGGAAAAAGTGTGTCTGTCGGTCTGTCTGTCGGTCTGTTGGTCTGTCTGTCTGTCGGTCTGCCCCCCCCCCCCCCTAATAACTTTTCAACGAATTATCCGATTCGAAAAATTCTTTTCGCATTCGAAAGATCTCGGTGAGGACAACTAATTTCCATATTTTATTTTTTGATTTGAACAATTTTTTGTTCAATTTTGAACAGTTCAAAAAATTTTAACATTAGCGCTTATGGGCGAAAATGAAGCAAATTATGTAAACTCTGGGTACAAGATCCAAGTTCCAATGAACAAGCTTACTGGAGGAAGCTCTTGGCGTGATATATTGGTTTGAACAATTTTTGTTCATTTTTGAACAGTTCAAAAAAAATTAACATACTGCCTACGGGGAAATTTCAATCCTATATAATTCCTGATCTAACGGCCCGATTTGCTTGGAACAAACTTTATCGGAAAGTTCTTATGACGGAGAACATGTACAAATAGAAAGTTCATCCAGAACTAACGAGCCTATTTTACTATGAAATTTTTTGATCGGGATTTTCAAGAATATTTTTGAATTAATGAATGATTAAATGAATAAGCAAAAGAATGAATGAATAAATGAGTGAATAAATACATGAATGACTTAACAAATGAATGATTGAATGAATATGTATTAACCGTTGAAAAAGGTATATTTGAAGCAATTAAGAAGAAGCTAAACGAGAAAAACAGAGAGAGAGGTAGCTAGATTATAAATTTGAATTCGGTGTATACGGGAAAGTAGGCTCGTATAGTTCTAGACGGAACTTCTTGTTTATTCTTTGCTACATTAATTCTTAATGAGTTAATTTCAAATTTAATCATACAGGGATTTTTAACAACAGTTTTTCAAGATCTTCCGCTTCGTACTACTAATAATTTTAATAGATGTTATTATTTCTCTATTTTTTTAGTTAACTAATTATTTTTTATATGATAAAAACCTTTAAAAGTAAAATATAAAATCGGAGCAGTGGACCACAAAAAATTTCTTTGCTCTTGATCCGCGCTAGTTTCGAGCAAAATCTCTTTGCTCCCCTGCTCCAAGCCGCGACTACCAGTCACGAGCGATTCCATTCGTAAAAGGGATGCTGTGCGGAAACCACACTTTGGGAAGTTTTATTTTAGCCAAACATTTGGTGACTTTTATCGTTGTTGAATAATCCCATTTCTGATTTGAATATTTAGCACAAAAAAAGAGAGAAAAGAAAAAGAACGCAGCTAGTTTGTTATTCTTTGTAAAAAATAAACAATGCCTCATCTTCATTTTTTCTGTTACCCCTATTTTGACGAAATTGAAGCAGGCCTGATGCATGCGTAAAATGAAGGAAGGTTTCGGTTTAGAAAAACAGACAATATAGTCATAGAATTGAAATCCTAAAAGCTAATTATTGGGTACGAGATATTAAATGATTATAAGCATTAGCTACATTTGCAATTTGTGTAATTAACGTAATTTGTATTTTATTATGTTTTGTTGGATAATAATTTCTGTTTACAATAAGAAAATTTATCATTGCTGCCTACATAAAAAAAAACTTTTGCATGTAGATTTTAACAAGAGACTGAAAAAAAAAAAAAGAACACACACATATTTTATCTCTTAATAACCCACTGTATTTTTCGGGAGGTAAAGAACCGCATGCTTCTAGGCAATACAATCGATTGTCTAGGCATTGCCCCGGAATATCTTTCTCTGCAAAGGAACAAATTAACATGTGATCGTATTCCGATAAGTCTGTATAATTACACTTAGGAAATAACTTCTTTTTTACATATGTGCAATTCAAGAAGCGTTAAGAACCTGTTCTCATAAATATGCATGTTGATGCTAATGCCCCTTTCTTTATAAAGTTCTTAGGTTAGTGGTGCTTCGCTGCCAGGATGGCTTGTTTTGTGGCTTTCTTTATTGCTGGATATTGGAGTTTTCTCGCGATACGCTGTAATTTGCGAAAAACATTGAACTTTGATCGATAATTAGCAGATAGTATCGGGGGTCTACATACAATGGGGCAATATGTCTCAATTTTTATCTTATAAAAAACACCAATTTCTTAACAGCAAACTGTTCAGTATTAGTTGGTTGGTCAATGGAGTTTTAGGCAAATGTAGCTGTTAAGAAACATTCCTTAGCGCTGCCGCTACTATTTGCTGGTGGAGTTCTATTATTAGAGCGAAAAAACTGAATAGTCATCGTCAATTAGTAGATAGTATCAGTAGTCATAAACTATTCAAGTAGTATGTATTTGAATTTTGTTTTCCAGAAAACTTAAACTGTTTATCTTTAAAGTGTAGAAGCTTTTTTAATCACAGGAAATAAATTATGATAAAACGTATTTTTCGGAACATAATAATAGTCGTTAGTCGAGCGATGTGTGTGTGTGTGTTTATGTATTTATTTCAGTTTATTTTATTTTTAAATAACAAGCCTTAAAAACGTAATTATTTTTGCGGAATATTTTATAAAGTAAAAGTGCACATTCTATTAATTATAACTTTTACTTTACGAATGAATTAAACACATTCGCATATTCCGATACATGAATGTTTGCTATCATCACAGATTAAATTGCACAGTTTCAAAATAGATCGTCAGCTATTCAGAAATGAATTAGTGTACCATAAAAAAGCAAACTTTATGTTTTTTACTGTTTTATAATTTTGAAATTCTCATGATATTGTTTTGATCACTTATTAAATTGCGCTGAATTTAAGAACGAGCTTTGGTTAGAGCTTAAAATATTCATTTCTGAATGCTTGATTATTTATGAAGCAATGCGAGGTGAATGGAAGTTAAAGTCCGTCTTATGATGCAAGTACGGCAGCAAAACATAATTCTTCATGTTTATGCATTTTTAAGAGAGAATCAGTAGTGGAACTTGGTAAGGTTTCTCAGGTGTAACTGCACCGAAGATTTATTTCACTGGCTTAAACCCAAATCCTTCTGTATTAACATGACCTACTTGTGCTTATTTGCATGAGAATTTCGAATGCAATATATTTTCAATATAAGTAGATCTTTTGACCTCTTTTCGCCCATCAATAAATTTAATTGTATCAGTAAATTATTTAGGGGGGGGGGGAATTATAGGAGTAAAAATTGTAATTACTTTGTAATTATAATCGATTGTCGTAAACATCCTTATGACTTAAGGAATTTTTAGTCTTACTGCACACTTATTTCTAACATCTTTCTCTGGTTCTTGAGTATCACTGTAATGGTATTTGACTACATGTTCTTTTAATATTTATTTAGAAGATCGAGGAACCTGGCTTCTTTTGAAACAAAATTCAGCACTTTTTTGAAAGCATTTGATTGTACTCAGAAAGAAAAGCAGAGAAGCGTTTATTTTAATCAGAGCACGGTTGGTCACATTGCTTAACACAGCAATGAATCTGTACTCCTTGTTGTAGTCTTAAGTTATAAAGAAAGGGGATTTGTCTAGACATAATATCAATGCTATTTCAGACAATTATCAGGTTTTGTCTTCTAAAAATCTTGTCACAGAAAAAACTTTAAAACCAACGGCCGGAACCTTAAACACCTACGCAAATCCTTTGTTTTCGCTATCTCACGTTTGTCTACAACGGTATTTCCAACTGAACAAGACGTTATTTTCGGCCATTCAAATCCTCCTATCAGTTGAGACGGAAACGGGCAAAATCAGCAAGAAATGCCTTCCACCCTCCCTGCTGTTTGCCCTGAACCAAGTCGACCCAAGCATTTATGTCTGTCAGGTATTGTTTTGTGGTCCTTGAGGGAAGATTCGCGATCGATAACGTTAAAGATTAGGCTTGTTTTTGGGGCGCTGTAGAACCTTGCTGTTATTTCTCGGAGATAAATTAGCCTACTGCAAGTGGGCATAATTTTCAGCAATTATGCCTGTAGATGTGAAAGCGAAATTCGATGAAACATGATTCATTCAAGAGCGGGGATGAGAGTTGTTCTTGAGTATCTGGCAGTATTTATTACTCGATATTTCATCTTTGGACCACACAGCGCATGCCGGCATAAAAAATAGTTATAAATACGATAAACGGCTACTAGTTAGAACGAGAATAGAAGTTTGAATTTTAATCAGTGGATCTGATTGTGAGATGATCAATCAAATGGTTTGAAATTTCTATGCTATCAGAATCAATTTGCAATAAAAACAAATTTTATTCTTTCCTTCTGTTGTTATTAACCGCACGTCCAATTTTATGGGCATCAGCTCTGCCTGCGCACTAATATTACCCTTCCCCCCCCCCCCCCGCGATTAGCGTTATATTTCCGAAGTAAATAACCCTGCCTGCTGTTTATAAAACAATAAATTTAACCTTTGGGTCAGCGAAACCACAAATTAGGTAGCTGACATTTGCATTTTTTTGTATTCGATTACAATGCTACTTTATAAAAAAGTAATTTTGTAGGTTAACCTTTTTTCCCCCTAAGAATAATGCTATAAACTTCAGAAAAAAAGAAAACGAAATGAAATAACTAAAATTGCTCCGTTTCTACTTGTCCAGTGTTTTTAATAATTAGATTTAATAGGATTAGAATACATGGGAGTACACATTTAACACCGATCACTTACAATATATCCTAATTTTCTTAATTACTTTATTCTTTCTACAATCAATAGCAAGTAATTGCTATTCCGCATTCGCCTTTAGTGAAAAAAAATTATGATGATTCTTTCTTCCAAGCCTCAGATTTTAAATGTAAGCATTAAAGTAGATAGTGCCTGCAGGCACATTCATGTTTCAATGCTATATTTAGATCAAAGATTATAAAACAATGAAATTCTTTAAGAGATTTTTTTTTTCTTTCCATTGAGAATAATAAATATTTCATCTTGAACTGGCATTGTTTCCAAATGTAGATCAGATGCGATGAAGGCGATCTCTGTTACAATATCAACCTTGAATGTAATAGCATTACTGAAAAAAGAAAAAGGTACTGATTTCAAGTTGAATATTGTTCACACTATGATTTATGAAATAGCGGTTACTTAAATTTGCCGGCATCTAGACAATGGTAAACTGTAGTTCAGAATTATCTTTTGTTTGATAGTTAAACTTTATAGTTTTCCGTTAAGGATTTCAAGGTACTTGCAGGTTATTGCATTATAATCGGGGGTATACTACTTTTGTAGAGGATACTTGCATCACGTAGCAAGTGTCCTCTACAAAAGTATATTAGAATACCCCAATTTCCTTCGCTGGTGTTCCCTGTTCTTATCAACAGGCAAGACTCACACAGAGGATCAATAAGCTGACAGAGGTAAATAAGTGAAAAGACTGAAATGCGAAATGAAGACTGAAACAATGTACCGCTGCGAAGTCCAAATACGGGGAGCTTTGAAATGCAGGAGTAACTTTTGTTCAGTAATTTTATAAATACACAATGAAAATTGAAATGATTTCATTTAAAATTTCATTTTTCTTCTGAAATTTTTTTTTAGTTAGGTTTCGTTTCTGTTTTAAACAATTTGAAAACATCTTTTCAAACACATCCATATACTTTCAAACACTTAAAAGAAAACATTCCTGACTTATTTAATCTGCAAATAATTGTTAAGAGTCAATGTTTCTAAGGCATTTTAAAAATGCCAAGAAGTTTTGTTAATATTATCTTCAAATTGTCATTATTTTTGTCTTTACCTTCATCAATATCATTTATATCATTTGTAACATATTTAGTTCTTCTAACCTTATCTGTAATTTAAATGCCATTCATACCAAAAAATTGATTGAAAATAACCATTCTATCATGCTAGCTATGTTTAAATCTTCAGTCATCAATAGTAATTCTCGCTTTCATTTTTTGAGATGCCTCGCATAAGTTTTCGCTGAAAAAAATTGCTTATTGATACAATTCCCATTTCTCCTATCCATCATTCCATCTACCATTTTTCTCTCTCTCTCTCTCTCTCTCTCTTATATATATATATATATATATATATAAGAATATGCATATATATATGCATATATTCTTACTACGCATAAGACGTGATTTGCTGCGCAGAAGTGAAGCACAGTTATTATTTCCTTATACCTTTAGCATCCTATATTTTCGTATACATATTCAAATACTTCTGCATTGAAAATCATCAAAACGATAAAGACGTACAAAAGAATGGGTGCATAAAAAAAAGTTACCCTGATTATGGCTATACAAGCTTCTTAGTCCGCATTTGTTTCGTTATTTTGTAATATAATTTTCCCCTTTACTCATTTCAAACTAAAGACAAACTGAATACCAATTCCCTGTTCGATTGATAAAGAACATTTTATGTTAACTTTACACTTAATTACTTATTTTAGAATATTAACTTGTGGAATTTAAATGAGAAATAGGGTTGTTTGAGGCATTGTTGAGTGAAAAAAAAAAAAATATTTTTTTCTTGAATGAAACTCGTTCTAAATAGAAACTTGAAATGCTTTTCGCCTCTAATCCATTCAAATTGCGAAAAACGACTCTTTTCCCAGAAATTCATTTTCTGCTATTTGGACTTTAAATGTGGTTCATTATGAATCTTAGCATTGTTAGACGCTTTTTTATGCCTTTCTGCTGGGCCTGAATGTTTATGTTTAATGGACCCGCTTCTTACATTTTCATGAATAAAGTTCGTTAAAAAACCAATCAAAGTGAAAAATATTTCAGAAAGCTAACCTAACTTAACCGACTGCGCAATGTTCTGTAACAAAAGAGCAACGATATCTCTTATTAGAACCACCATCCCGTCCCATTTCCAAGTTTGAGTAATTTCAACCTCTGAGAAAAATTCATTTGCATAAAGAAGATGGACCAATTGTTGCAAGTCAGGAAATAATAACCCCGAAAAGGGGTCAGTCTTGAGGTGTAACGAGCTTCGCCTTGGATATTCTATTCATAAAATCGGCATGTGGTTGTTGAGGGGAGATCACCTGTTGCTTAGCAACTTATCTTATCGAGATTTGTAGGATGGATGCACCGTGGAGTGGGAAATGTAGGCCACAAAGGGGTCAGAGGGCAATTTGAAAGGTGCGATGGACTGATGATGAATGGGTTGCTAGTTTGATATGCGGATATAATAGGAGAAACAGGTTGGTTTAGATCTTGTTTGTTTGAAAAATGCAAGGTGTTATTAAATTTAGTTTTATAATAATGGTATTCAGCATTTATTTTGTGTTGCACCATATCACGTCCAATCTTTTTTTTTTTTTTTTTTTAAAGAAAAATTAATTTATATGAATGAAATGTTTTTGGTGCATTTAAAAATTATACTTACTAAACAAGATTTACTTTCAGAAATATAACAAACTAAACTGGAATTTTTCCCATTAGGTTTAAAATTTATATAACTGTAATGATTAGTTTGATTGTAAATGATTCCTTTTTTCGCCTACAGTGTATTTGGAGAAGTTCCAAGGCAAAGCATCCCCTTCCCCCCATAAATGCCTTATTACTTAGGGATCATTCATAAATGATGTCCCCGAGGGGGGAGGAGGTTCGTGAAATTGTGACAAAGGGTGACAAGGGGAAGGGAGAGGGTATCAAGAACATCCCTGCCTATGCAACATAGCGTGACATGCGACAAAGGGGGGAGGGTGTCGGTTGACTTGGGACATTTTGTGACAAAGGGGGGAGGGGGTCAATATGTGGGGAAAAAGCGTGACATCCTTTATGAACGGTCTCTTAGAATCAGTTCAAAGGAAAAAAGAGCCTGTTTATTTGTTTTTCATTCCCTGCGGAATTAAGGCTGAAGATGAGCCAGCAAGCAATGATAAGTCTTTAAGTTCAGTCAATTTTTAACAATACTTAAATCAATCCTCTTACAGCGCGAAAGATTCAGATTAATTTATCTTGGAGGGAGGAGCCTATCTCCAGATTGCAAATCAATGGAGCGCAAAAATTTGCTTCGATACATAACAATGAATGCATATGCTTGCTTACAGTTTGTAAAAGCATTTATGCAATACTTGTTGATTTTGTTTATTCACCTATTTTACTATTTTGTCTTGCTCATCATCATTTTCTTTTTAATTTCGACGATTTCTTTCAATTGCTACGAAGTACTCTTTAAAAGATTACCCATTTTATTCTTTTAGCTAAGTTTTTCATACACATTACACTGATATCATTTGAAATTGGTTCGAGTAACATTAATTAAATAAAACAATATTAAAACCATTTTTGTGCGGTCTGTCCGGTCGTTTTACCGGATCACTTTGCTTCTCTTTCTCCTTCCCCTGCCACCAATTATCTGCAGATGAGATATGAAACATCAATAGGTGCGTAAGTTCATTCACATTTCAATGTACTGATGCTTAGAATTTCAAATATATTTCTAAAGAATAACCAGCAATCTTTTATTAGAAATTATGTCCGCATATTTTCCTTTATTGCTGTTGTTTGCAAAAACTTTCCGACTTCTTAACAATTATCGAACATTTCTGCATTATCTGCGTAAGGGCATGTAGATATGGTGGGACGTCTCATAAGGTATGAGAGATACAAAAATTAAGTTAGTCAGAAACAGATATAAATTCTAAAAGTCATGTTTGACTTTTCTGAAAATGATGTCAATACCTTAAATATATACACACTGTTAACAAAAAATCTACTTAAAATTGAGAACCATGTTTTTAAGTATAATTGTTTCAAATACTAGTGAATGAAGCACCAAATACAATACACATGTATAACAATGAGTACTTGTGTTTTTGAAAATTGAGACTTCTTTACATTGAGCTATTCTCAATCGTTAAAATGCACATAAAAGAGTACATTTTCAAGTACTCATTTTTAACAGTGCGTTTACAGGTAATGAAATAACGTAATTTTTCTCTATTTATTTACGTGACAATTTTATGTTCTACAAATAACCAAGAATAGCTTACAAAATAATCCTCTGAAGAAAACACCGATATTGTCTGTTGAAACATTTGCTCACATGACAGTAATTGTTAAATAACGAGCATCATAAATCTATTTCACATGCTCCCGAAACCCGCTTTCCTCTTAACGCAGAAGAAACCAACATCAACGTCATTCTTAGAGAGATGCTGCCCTCCAAATAACGCTACCACTAAACAAATTACTCTCCCACCGACGCAACAAAGCCATCTTTTTTTGCTAGTTATCTTTAATCATGCTGTAATTTCACAGCGATCACAATAAACCTTAAACCTCAAAGATTCAGTAACAAATATATTCCACCTAGATTTCCACCTAGAAGCATGAGTGACTTCGCGATGGGTTGCTTGGTTCCGTTTTGACAAGGAAATAAGCGGTGCGGGTGATACTTTTGAAATTGCAGAATCTTTTGTGCATAAGACGGTGCTCAATCTTCTGTGGTCCGGAATTAGTTTCGATCATTGTGTATTGAGCTTACGTCATCAGGGCTGGTCAATTGTATTATGAATACTGTTCGTTTATATATGGTATAAAACTCGAAACCGTTTACAAATTTCAATCGTTTAACTTACCGAAAACGATTTAAAAGTAAAATAATTTTCGTATAGAAAAACTTAAAATTAATTGCTTTGGCAGAGCATTTCCTAAAAATTGTTCTTACTTTATTTTGCTTATTTATCTGTTAGATTTTTATCTCTTCAGATTCGAAATTTTATATTGGGGGACATTTCTGTTGCAATTCTATTCAACAACTTTTTTCTCTCACATTTGTACACTTAAATATCGCGATAAAAATTACTTTAATTTAAAATTTCCTGTAATAAAAAGTTCAATTTAATTTTTAATTTACTAAAACAACGTGTCTAATATTTTCGAAATAATTTTTGTTTTAAGGCCTGTTGAGAGAGATGTTTCGCTGATGCTAAAAAAAATGGCAGTTGGTTGAGGGGGAGTTCGTTTAGTTCTGGAATAACTTCTTGTTTACCTGTTGCTGTTTGATTAGATACTAACTGTCCTACGAACATCTATTTTGGTTATTTTTATGTCTTTGTATAAAGTTACTTTGTATTTGTCTTTATAGTGCTATGTATCTTTTGCTTTTGTTCTCTGTTATTTATTGGTTTTTGTTGAACTTTAATTATTTTTTCGTATGCACAGTAGCATTTCGTATTTTCCTATAACTGCTTTTGATATCAAAAAGTCTTCACTTACTTTTCTTTACCCACAACTAAGGCTCGACCGATGCATCGGCGCCGATTGTTCAACAAAGTTGCCATCGGCCATCGGCATCGGTGACCGATGTTAACTTTAGAAAAACATCGGCCCATCGGCCTTGAAAAACATCTAAAAGCCGATGCAAGGCCGATGTTTTTCGCAGGGACAACTTTCCAGAAAACATTCTGCCTTTAACTTTCTTTTTTCTTCATAGCTAGGTTTCTATTTTCATACAATAGCAGGCAGCACATCAATTGAAAAAAAACACAAAAATAATGTCATTCTACAAAGTATTTCATAACAAATTCGGAAAAATAATTTAAGCGATCGCTGCCGGAAAACCTCCATTATTAAAATTATTTCTCTTTGAACAGAATGCTCGCGAAATAGAATATGTTAAAGTAAAAGTAACAGAGGCATCCTACGAGTGCTATTTGTTTTTCGCACTAGGTTAGATGCTCATTTTTGCTCGTTTTTCGTTTAATAATGATAGTGCATTAGATGTCATTGTGCAATAATATTATACCATCTGCTTATAGTTGTCGTGTTTCTTATTATTCCGAAATTGTAAACAATACGAAGTCAACTCAATCAAAGTACGATAATAATTTTAATTTTCACCAGTGTAATTTTTTTTTCTCTTAGCGTTTTTTTCTTTTTTTTTTCCTTCTTCTATCCCGCGTATTAAAGTTTTTCTGCAATTGTGCAGCAATCTCGTTGCATATTTGCTTTTAGTTTGCGGTTATTCTCATTATTTTCTTTTTAGTTTACAACATAGAAAAAATTGGTCAAAATAAGAAAAAAAAAAATTCCAGTATAAATGTTTATTGATCGAAATTTTATGTGTCCAAGTTCGACTTGCAATTTTAAAAAAATGAATTGTCAAAATGTGAGTTCGCACGACAGGATTTAATAACATCTTAATACAAAATGCTAAAATTTCTATATTTTCAAAGATTGATCAATGCATATTTTTTTTCAAAAATAGTTTTACGGTGCTTGAATAATGTATTTATGTTTTTATAAACATAAAGATAAATAAGTGATTTAAATTACATTTTCGACAAGCATTCTACACGTTTTAATGGTTTAAAGCGACTTTTTTTCCATCGGCCATCGGCCGATGGAAGAGGAGAATAATCGGCAATCGGCCATCGGCCTATCTCGGAACCATCGGCCAACCATCGGCATCGGCCCATCGGCCAAAAAGTGCCATCGGTCGAGCCCTACCCACAACACTACTCATCATTTATATGTCTACAAATAGTTAATATTTCTATATACAAAATTTCTTAGAAACATAGAATACTTACGAACGTATTTTCTTCGATAATGAACGGCATTGGAAAATATTGAATTTGCAAAACCCAAACATTGAATAGCATTGCCGCAGTATTCAAACACATGAGGAAAATCTCACCACAACACTACTCAAATCCTATAGCATAAGAAACTTGAACAATTATAAGGTAAACTATGTTAAATGCTTTTTTAAAGAGAACCTCAAATGATTACCTTAGTTACAGAAACAATATTTCAGAACATATCAAACATATTTTCTTTGGAAATAAACGGCAATGAAAAATAAAGAATTCGCATAACCTTTATCATTATGAATAGCATTGTCTCATTATTTAAACACATGAGTAAAATGGAAACAAAGCAATAGTTAAGTCATGTTAAACTAATTGCTGCTCAAATTTTGTTTGATGAAGGTGAAATTCAAACGATTTCTTAGAGTTTTCTTCAGGGCTGTATTCACCTTCAAATCACACACCACGTCCGTCATTGTCTCTGTCTTTCCAGATCTTCATCGGTATGTGTACACCAAAGCTCATGTCGATTTCATATTCCTCATTGTACTTAACCATCCCATTGGAAACAAAGAAAAGAGTCCCCTCACAGCTATGAAATCATCCCAAATTATTGCTCAACTGCAAGAATTCTTTTCATTATCTCCGGTTAAAGCAGTTCCACCTGGACAGGAAAAAAGTTGAGGAAGGGATAACTTGCCGTTTTCCTCGCCAGCGAACAATGCTGCAATTTTCCAATGAGTGTGCTGAACATCTTAATGAAGTTTCCTGTTGCAAACTCATTTTCCAACGCGTGCCAGCCTGTAGAACAATTGTTACTTGGAAAACGTAATTGAACAGCTGATGTCACATGGACGCTGAATGCTGTTCTTTGAATCACGAATGAGTTTAGGCAAATAAAAATTCGATTCATCTTCCGTTTTCTGAAACTTTTCATAGAATACTGCAATTCAGCTGTGCTCATACAAATAACGTATGCATGTCGCATGAATGTATGCACAAGTGAGGACAAAATTAATGTTTCCTTTTTTGAAACATAAAGCTTGTTGAAAACGACCAAGATTAATTGAAGAAAAATTACACAAAAGTTACAGATTTCCTTTAAAAACATAAATAAGGATTTAAATATGCACAATGTTTTTTTATTTCATTGACACCTTATGAGAGAAGTATAATTAATTCGAAATTTGTAACTTTCTCATAAAAAAGTACGCTAATAAGAACGTTATTAATTTGTCTCATTCATTTTTTAGCCTAATGGATTTCTTAATCTTTATTTTGCCATTGTTATGAATATTAAACGAGAATAGTAAATTTAATATATATTTTTTTGAGTCTTCAAAAAAAGATAATTGCATTCATTACTTAAACTTGGAGTGGCATAAAATATGAAAGATAAATAAAGTGGAAAAGAGGGTAAATGTTTGAAAGAAAAGAATTAAATCAACAAAATTAAGAGGTATTCAGCCTAAAACATGCTTTGAGGCATTTATTATCAGCAAGTAAGCTTTATACTGAAATAAAATCTCTTTTTTTTTCTCTCCATGAATTTAAACTCTGTGATAATATTTTCCCTAACTATAAAGAATTTTAAAATCCTTTGCAAGATATTAGAAGATATAAAATATTTGAAAACCATAAATAAAAAATATTTGATTAATTATAATAAGAAAAAAAACATTTCTTTCCAAATTTTAATTTTTAGGTTTAGTTTAGTTTAAACACAAAACCTGGGTTTAATGGGTCAAGACAATTTATCATCAATTCACTTGAAGAGCAATTTTCCTTACATTTCACTCCATTTAGACCGTGCTATTTTCTGAATAAATAATTTAGAAACTGGTGACCTTTTGACTCTTAAAAAACTTACATCCTTCATTGCTCTATTTCCCTTTACAATATCAAGTCGTTCTTCTGAGTCTGTTGACTCTTAAAATTACGGATTGGGAAATTCTTTTCTACTTTTTCTTCTAAACGTATTTAAATGCAGACTAATTTAAAAACAGAAAAACCTCGATCGGTCGTTTCTCACGGAGCCATTTATTGTGCAGGAAACGTACGGAAAACGACGCATAAGAGTGAGCACGACGATAGTTGATCAGTTAAAACCAGGCGATACGTACGGGAATACGGGAAAACGGCAGATGCGGGAACTTTGAATATTTCGATATTAAAAGTTAAAAAATATCCTTTTTCGAAAAATCCTTTATGTTTCGTGAATACTAATTTTACGATTGGCTTCGAAGTGCAAGTTTTCCAACGTAATTTTAGTAATAAACTTGCAGAGTGGATTTCACTCAACTTTGCTTCGTCGTTTATTCAGGACGCAAGATTAGCTGGAGAAAGAGGCACTAATAGTCAAATAAACTTTTGGCGCCTTCTACATATTATATATAGAAACATTTTCGCAATTTTCTTTCATACCTCGATTTTTTTAAAGCTTTTGAGCATCTTAGAAAGTAATAAGTTAATTATAAAACTAAATTTATGCCATTTCAAGGCGGATTTTTCTAACTGGTTACGATGTTTTAAAAGCGCTAAACATTTATTATTTTTTTAATTAAAACTTCAAGTTATTCAAAAAAAAAAAAAAAATAGCATTCAAAATCAACCAAGCTCCGCTACAAAACTTTGTAGTAGGTATAAATATTAGACATTAATCAACCACGTAGGGTAGAAAATACGATAATAATAACAAATAAAATGTTGTTTTTCACTTAAAGTAAAAAAAAGCAACTTAAAGTGCGGGAAAACAATTTAAATATAAATCATATGATATGTATATAATTACCCCAATGTTGATTTATGTTACACCTTAATTAAAATATCAAATTCATCGTCACGCAAGTCACTTAAACGTTCCACAAGCGGGAAAATTAGTTTTTTTCAGCATTCCTGTCCCTCAGGAAACTTTCCATTACATTGTTTTTTAATTTTGCTAAAATGTTTGAGAGAAAAAGAAAGTTTAATGCAGATGAATAAACATCTTAAATCTCAAAACATTTATTATTCAATAATTAATTAGCTACAAAATTAATCGAAAAGAATAATTTATCTTTAAAAATTTAATGTATTTATTAATTTAGCTTGACTCTTGATTAAGTAATATTATGGAGGCAACGAATAATAATTTCTATTCAGAGTAAACAGAAAACAAAAGAGCATAAACATATGATCAAATATTAATGTTCAGTCGTAAATAACTCTGCACAATCAAAAATTTGTGTCAGAGTGTGTTGTAATCGGGTCTTTCTTCAGAAATTGTCAACGGCGGTCAAGCTTCACTCCCTTGGCATTTGGAGTCGATATGGTCCATGTCGGGATTGCTCTAGACTTCAATTTTTCAAAATTTGGCAACTTTTCACCCAGGAGCCTCGCCTAGAGGTTTCGCAATAAAAGATTCACATGTTCGGCGAATGACACACTTTATCGGTTGCTGTCGCATCGGTGATAATAAGAACAAAAAGGGAAAGTCAAACCAGAAAAAGACAAAAAGCTACAGCTGTTGGTCTGTAATTCTTTTGTTCCTGACAGTTCCGAATATAGATATCCGTTTTTGTTGATGCCATCCATCGGAACGAAATAATTCTCATACAAATAGTCAATTTTCCATGTAGGTGAACAAAAACACGTTCCAGTAGGGGGAGGAGAAACAAAAATATGTGCGAAAGAATTTGCGGAAACGGCTTAGGTTTGTGTTGGAAACGCGTGTTAAACGATGGGCTACTTTGTGTCGATATGTAAATTAGACGGATGTGGTGACGTCATGCCGTGTGACTTCGAACTGATTGATCTTAGCTGAAGCGTGGCTCCGGCTTAATGGATTTTAAAGGAGCTTTACGGAGATTTGTTGTAAAAATCAGAACAAAAAGGAATTCTCATAGAATAATTGATATCAGAATGAAATAAAGAAAAATCATTTTTGCTGTTAATAACGAAATTCTGAAACAGCAGAAATTCAAAAATACTTACAACTTTTTGTTGTGCGTGAATAGTGTATTTATTTAAACTTAACAAAAGAAACTGGTGCATTGTGTAATAAAAGCACCTCCATAATGAGACTGCTTCGGAATTGTTGCGTTGGTACTAAAATAACGACTAATAAAAATAAGATAATACTTAATGTATATTTTTAAGCTAATTTCAACTTAATCCAATGTGTTTGTTCTTATAAAATGTAAAGACTTTTTAGCAGGCAGAAATACACAGTTCATATTCATTTCATCGTCTTAAATAATTATTTGGTGTTTCTCTTTCAAATTTTAAATATTTAGATCATTTTTTCTCTAACTTTAGTACCGTTAGAAAAACTATAATTTCAATCATTTGACTCTCAACTGAAATAAAACCCCATAAATTCCCATTCGATCCCACTTTTCGTTTCTTTTTAAACAGAAAACATGCATTTTTAAGCAATTTTTTCCTTTGTGGGTAGTCCATAATTTTTCAATTGGGTTTATAGAAACATGAGCTCTAGATTATGTCCATTTTTGACTTCACTCTTCTTGGAAGGATTTTGTAATTTTAATATGATGGAAGGGACTTTTGGAAATGTCCTAAAACTCCTCCCCTATCTTGATTCCCCTCATGAATTTGAGACATTTTGTTTGTTCATGCCTCAGAGACTTCCGTTTCTACAGCTATGTCCAGTTTATTCGAGTTATCAGGTCCACATGCAATTTTGTATTAGTGTCGTTTCAATGGGATTCTTCTACGACGAACAAGCGCTGCTTCATAATTAGAAGCCGGTGTAACTTAAACCTTCTGAAGGCTTTTATATTCTTTACTTTTATTATAATAATATGATTACGTCTGTATGTTTACAATTGCAGTCTTTAATAGTATTCAATTTTATTTTTAATTTAAAAAAATGTTTCCTACAACATACTTCTTATTTTATTTTCTAGGATAATTATTAAATCTATATTCAGTTTGTATTACTAATTAAGCAATCATATGATTTTTAACCAACGTAGTAATTGAAATCATAATTTATTGTACTTGCTATTAAGATGAATGTCGTCAGATATAGCATATATATTGTGGCGGAGTAAAACTGCGCTAAGTAGACTACATCGTACTGTGAGTAGACGTTGTAAATACATGTAACAAAAGTCTAAAAAAAGTGATCGAGTGGTAGGGTAAAGGCACCTATGATCGACATGCTACCAATTTCAGACTAAATCTATATTCAGTTTGTATTACTAATTAAGCAATCATATGATTTTTAACCAACGTAGTAATTGAAATCATAATTTATTGTACTTGCTATTAAGATGAATGTCGTCAGATATAGCATATATATTGTGGCGGAGTAAAACTGCGCTAAGTAGACTACATCGTACTGTGAGTAGACGTTGTAAATACATGTAACAAAAGTCTAAAAAAAGTGATCGAGTGGTAGGGTAAAGGCACCTATGATCGACATGCTACCAATTTCAGACTAAATCTATATTCAGTTTGTATTACTAATTAAGCAATCATATGATTTTTAACCAACGTAGTAATTGAAATCATAATTTATTGTACTTGCTATTAAGATGAATGTCGTCAGATATAGCATATATATTGTGGCGGAGTAAAACTGCGCTAAGTAGACTACATCGTACTGTGAGTAGACGTTGTAAATACATGTAACAAAAGTCTAAAAAAAGTGATCGAGTGGTAGGGTAAAGGCACCTATGATCGACATGCTACCAATTTCAGACAAGAGTCAATTAAATTGGAGAAAATAAGCTTTTAGAGAGTCTTAGGACTTCAAACCTGGTCCAGTTCCAAGCTCAATCAAGTAGTTTTAAAATGGACCAAGTTTGAAATCCTAGGTCACCCCGAGCGCTTATTTGATCAAGTTTAAACTGCATGTGTCACTAATGGGTAGCATGTCCTTATGAGGTGCCTTTAACCTGTATTGCTATCTTTTGTGTTTCTCTCTAAATATCAAACTATTCAAAAGTAAAATGAACTTGATTGAAGAAGGTTTAGTATTTGAAAGAAAGTCGGCGGTAATATAGTATAATTGCCATTTCGCATTTAAGTAAGTTTTTTTTATTTTTCCTTTTTTTTTTTTATTTATTTTTTTTTTTTTTTTTTTGTTGCAGCGCATGAACTGAAACCCTCTAAATATTACTACAGATTTTATGAACTTGTAGTTTTTGCGCTATTATGCGAACGTTATTTCTAAATTAAGTAGCTTCAATTATTGTGTAATGAATAATGCTTAGCTTTAATACACTAATTTTCTACGTGAAGCACTTACTTTCTGAATGAAAATTAATTTCAGGAATACAGTTAAATAAATTGAAATTAACTTCCTTAATGAAACTTTTTACTTATTCGAAAAAAAAGCAGAAATTGTAAAGTAAAATTAAAATCACAATATTTTTGAATAATTTCAAAATGGTACTATCTAGGAAATTCCTTTATTTCTCTGAAACTAAGAACAATTTATGTTGCAATGAGTCCCATTCTCTATTTTTTAATAACGAAAACAAATCCTAAGGAGTGATTTAAAGTATTTTTCAAAACATTTTTTGTGCAGGGAAAAGTATATCCAATGAACTCTATATAATTTCATTTTAACTGTAGATTAAGAGAGCTATGAATCATAAAAGTAATATTTAATTGTAGCAAAATATATAGTAAATATTGAAATTGGTTATGGTTGCAATGATATTTCGCAATTTTTCAAAAGCTGCGTAAGGTTTTATTTTTCTTTGAAAATGTGTCAATATTGAATAAACAGCGAATTCGATGCGATACCTACCAATTAAATATTATCCTACAAATATGGGAGAAAAACTTTTAAGTTTTGTATTCACGATTTTTCTAAGCCTGATGGAAATAGTTTGTTTCCAAAATTGGGAGTTTGTTTTTTTGGGGCTCTCGTTATCAAGGCCACCATATTAGCATTGGGGTGTGGAGTGACCTCTAGAGGAGAAAGGCGGAGGGCATTGTGTTGAGAGAATTTAGGTCTCTGTGTGAATTCTATTGTCCCAAACTAATGTCTGGGTCACGTGGACTATCAACTGCAAAGGTCAGCTCACCGACACCAAAGCTTCCTGCTCTTTCACACTGTTTTAACTTTTTTAACTTACTTTTTCCCCATTATTTACTATTTGGAAGGCGTTGTGGCAGGAGAAGCACATTGCTTGTAAATTATTGTTGGAAAGTCTTACGTGAATTACTTGTAGTTTTTCTATTCAGGTAAGTATAGAATACGAAGAAAGATATTTTTACGCATGATTTAAACAAAAAAATCAAAATTGTTCAGGTAATCGATAGCAGAAAGAGGATTTGTCCTTCACCCTAACCTAGTTTTCGACTGCTTTTGTTGAATTTTATGACAATAGCAATGTTTAATTTGACAATTTATTAATTTTTATTATCCTTTTTTTTTTTTAATTTTTTTTTTCTGATTTTTTATTTTTTAAAAAAATTTTTTCTTTATTTATTTTTGTTTATTTATTTATAATTCTTTATTTTTTGTTTTTTTCCGTCAAACGCAAGTTGATTATGAAACTTTCCAATTTATTTTAAATTGTGCAAACACAATTTACAATAGCATCATGGAAGTCATTTATTGCAAATTCATTTTGCATTCATTGCAAATTCTAATTCATCTTTTTTTCCTTTGGTGTGCGCGAACTTAGCGGCATTTACCAAAACACTACCGAATATTCTACATTTAGTTAGAAATGCTCACAAAATTAAAAACAGCTAAGATATTTTTAATACCACTTATTCAGGATAAACGACGAAAATATACATGTCGTATTTTACGCAAAATAAATATTATTCATTTTACTCAACCCTGTGCAATGTTCATATGCTCTTCAGTGAAGTGAATAACAGATTCAAAATGAAAATTATCAGCTTAATATGCATTGAACATTCACCCTTCGCATTTAAATGTGAATCACGAATTTCACATCTTTTGCGTTTTGAGTAAATTTATTATTTTGTTTCCAAGTTCTTGAAAAGCTGGAAATGTTTATTGTCTGTTATAGAACAGTCGTTAAGAAGGAAAAAGAGGGAATTCGGCAAGCCATTCGTTTTAGGAAACCCTTTAGTTTTAGAGTCACGTTTAATGATAATTCAACTGCTTAGGAACGATTATTTCTTCTCATAAACTAATCTAAATTATAATCGAGATCTTCATAAACTACAAAATATTGGTTTTGAGGAAAGCAGCA
This sequence comes from Octonoba sinensis, assembly GCA_038502835.1. Taxonomy (NCBI): domain Eukaryota; kingdom Metazoa; phylum Arthropoda; class Arachnida; order Araneae; family Uloboridae; genus Octonoba; species Octonoba sinensis. Next base: position 100,051,070 of record CM076604.1, read on the forward strand.
AAATCTTGCGGAAAATGCTACACTGTTAAAAATTTCCATAAGAAAATTGTAAAATAACCATTTATTTGATTGTTATTTTACCATATTTAATTACAACAGTTGAATAACCATTAAAAAGATGGTACTCGAACCGCTGATTGTGAAAAAAATCGTTTATTCTCTGTTTATCCTAAAGAACGTTTAAATAACCGTAATTTTCAAGCGCTCAATAAGATTTGGGATTCCATCTTGATTGCGAAACCTTACCGGTAGTACGTTGTCGTTAAAATATGAATAAAGATTTATCACTTCAAATCTGCATCTGTATATAAAAAAAAAAAGAAGAAAAAAAGTGGCCCAAGCAGTGGTTACTAAATAGAAACACATACACACGTAAATCAAAAACTGGAGATATCGGATTCCCGAACTGTTTGCGAATGAGCGAACTCATAATTTGAGCTGCTGAAGCTTGTTTGCATTTTAATTTTTGCAGCAAATAAAAGGATTTTCGCCAATATACAATAAATTTAGGCCAAAAATGAGTTTAGATCCAATTAAAAAGTAAAATTACAATTTTAATGCACATTACTTGTTGAGAAAGAAGATTAATTGATACATAAACGTCAGCTGTACGTGGTGAAGATAGCCGAGTGGATAGAGAGCAAGGCTTGTACACCACACACACAGGGTTCGAGTCCCAAGCACTTCGTTTACGTTTCTACGCTTCGAAGATTCTACGCCTCGAAATGGTTCTAAAACGGTCACGATTTTGTTTTGAAACCACTTTTAAATGGTTATAAAACCGTAAACTTTTGTATTTATGGCTTTTTAACCAAGCTGATTGGAAATGGTATAGGTCCCGTAAAGATAGAAAACTGTTCCAAACCGTAAATTTAACGGTGAATTAGATGGACAGACTGCTGCCGGTTATTTAACCGTAATTTCATGATGAAATTTCTAATAGTGTAATGAAAATTGGAAAAATTTTCCTTTAAAAAAAGTTATGCATTGAAGTTATATTTAATATTTTATACGTATATTACATTAGTATACCAATTTTTTACGACTAAATTTTAAGTGGTTAAAACTGAAAATTTTTAAATAATTAATTTTGGCTCAAAATTGTTCAGATAATCGATTGCAAAAATATGATTTGTCCTTCACCATAACCTAGTTTTCGACTGCTTTTGTTGAATTTTATGACAATAGCTCTAACTTAGCTGGCTTAGTCAGGGGTTCGAGACATAAATGATTATTGAAGTTATAGATGTGGACTAGTTTTCTTCAGAATACGTAAAAGAAAAGTTTTTGCCCAAAAAATTATTTTAACTTGACAATTTATTAATTATTATTATCTTTTTTTTAATTATTCCTTCTGTTTTTTTATTTTTTAAAATTTCTTTCTTTATTTATTTATTTATATTTTTTAATTGCTACAATAATAATCAATGAACTCATGAAAATCTTTTAGATTTATAAATTAATGAAGTTCAAATGTATTGATTCAGTCAATTTTATAGTTTTTTTAAATGTCAGCTTGACTTACAATGTCTTCGTGTTTACCGCAAAAGATACGCGCTCTACAACGTTATAAGTTATACGTTACAATGTGGCATCAAGTTTGGTATGACTACATAGACGACATTTAACGGTAATATTTCTTAATGAAAATGTAGAGGCCAATATTGTTTTACTTCAAAGACAACGTGATAATAATATTTTCTGAACAGTTCCAGCCATTTAGAGTGCCGAATATTTAACTATTTTTGAAAGTTTATTCGTCGACTGAGCACAATGTTATAGCAAAATATTTACAGTTGCCTAAGAGAGGCGCAAAAATTTTCATTTTTGGTAAAATTGGTTGCATTGGCAAAATAATAATAATAATAAGACCTAAAAACTTGATAAGTTCATTTAAATTTTGAATCTCTACCTAGTTCTTTAAAGTGGCAACATATCTATATTTAACAGTCGTCAGAAGAGTACAGCCTAACTTTGTCAAAGCCAATGAGGAAGATGGTTATCCTTACTTACTAAATAGAAATCAAAACTAATCTTCAAAATTCAAACCATTGACTCTTTGGCATGCAAAGCGTAACTGGTAGTTAAATTTTAAACATTCTGTTATCTTAGAGCGACATCGCGAAAAAATACGTAAAAAGGATGCTAAACACCATCGTGAAAATGTCAAGCAGCGCCCTCGGGCTTCAGATGAGATATCAGACTGCATTAGATAAGCCACATTAAGCAAGAGAAATGATTTGTTGATAGCTCGCATTCCTGTTGGGTATCGACCTCCTCAAAGAGAGTAAACATCTCAGAAAGGAGAGATTTATTGTTTGGCGGGGCTTTAAATTGCTGCTAATAAGGCTCTGAAATTATAAATTAGCAACTGATTATTCATAATTGGACCCCAAATTAAAATAGGATACCTTGGCTAAATCTTAGTTACTGCATTAGGAAGATGGTAATCCTACGTGCGCAACATTTATTGCTAATTCTTTATTTCCATTCCGTTAAAAAAAAATAAGTATTTGGTTGAGAGAAACATTCTTTCTCTATAAAAAAAAAAGTCTTTGAGGTGAGAAAAAGATGCTTTTCCTATAAAGATATCCTTTCCCTATGGTAGTAAAATTTCCTCTTATGTCTTAATTTTGCATTAAATTCGAGAGCCACATTTGCTGCTACGTTCTCAAAGTGTCTATCTTATTTCTGGGTACAATTTTACATTAATTCTTTTAGTTCTTTAGATATCGTTACTACATTATTTGTGTAATTTTTAAATACAAATATATATTTTATGAAGTGGATTTGGATACATTTAAATTTTTATTCGGATATCAACTAGTAATAAGCAATACGAATTTTGTTTCGCAACGTTTGTAAATGTGCTATTTGTTGCAACATTTGTATTTTTAGTCCTCGTGTGTTATTCGAATGAAAGAAATTTATATCGAAATTTTTATTTAATGCCCAAAATAAATAAACAAAATAAAAAACTTTGTTTTCAGAATTATTTGTTTTGTTAGGATTTTATCGATAGGTTTTTGTTCTTTCTTTTTATTTGGTTTCGTTTTCACTGGTATCAAGTTACTACAACTGCGTATCTCAGGGGATCCATAGTTGTGTTCCCCAGCACCTCTCTATTTGGATTATAAAACCGAGTCTGTTGTTAATACTGTTTTCAAGAGTGTGGCTACTAAAAATTTTGTATCTTTAGAATGCATATATATCTATTCCGTATGATGGAGAATTTTTTTCCTTTGTTTTCTATTTTGAGACGGCACAAGAAGTAGAGATAACTAACAAAAAGGTGGTGTAGATAAAACATAAATTTAAATATTTTTATTATTTGGACGAAACAATTGCCTTATTCATGTATTATGTCGTTCAGGAAAAGAAACTCTTAATTTCTCAGTCGTAAAATGAATCTTTCAATCGCAATTTCTTATGTACTTCTTTCTTTTTCTTGAAATGGGAAACTCTTGATGTCACGAAGTTTCAATAAATATATCGTACCCGGAACACGTATCATAGTTTTGTTAACATTGAGTTAATTCTTAGTTATGCACGCTGGTTTACTAAAATACTAATGAAACCTCTTTTCTTTGAACTCGTTCTCACTTCGTTCATGACAGTCAAGCTGTAACTATCCCTTTCACTGCAACATGCAGTGTGAAAATAACGCTCGGTTCTTATAATTGCTTGAGCGGTGGGGAGATGGTTTCTAACCGAAATGTTTTTAATTTTTTTTTTTACTTATTTATTATTTATTTATTCTAATAAAGTCCTGTAGAAATGAGGCAACATATTTTGCATTATTTAAATCTTTTACAAAGAATCATTATACAAATCAGCAGCGCAGCCAAGGATTTCTTTTGGAGGGAGGTTTTGAATTAATCTGACATTTTACAGCTGCTCAAGGATGTGCGATGTGCTCTCAGTCGAGAGTGCTAAAAATGCATGCAACTGCAACGTATATAAGTGTATTCGTTTAAATGCTTATTTCCGGCTGTTGCAACATGGCTTATAAATCAGAAAATATCTATATATCCCTGCGTGTTGAGGGGTGTTAACCCCCAAACACACCCCTCGGCTTCCTTCACTGCACCCTTATACAAATAATTTAGCAAAGAGATTTATCCCAAATTTTTCTTGAGCACGGGCCCCCATCTGAAGAAAAATACAGTTGAACTTGGTTATAACTTATAACGGCATCGTTTATAGCGATAACTCAGTTATAACGTCAAGGAATTCCAGGAATACAATTTCACTGTAGTTGAATGGAGAATACAGGAGAAGGAAATGACTGCCAACTGAAATGCTGAAAAGTACCATCATCAAGGCACACCGCAGACACTCCACTGAACTCAAAAGATATTTGTTTTAATCTATGCGACACGAAACTCTACTTTCTTTGCAATCTGCCTGATCCATAATCCTGATCACATACCACACTGAAGAATTCTCCAATAGACGAAAATAATTCCCAGGAACATACAATCCGAAAGAACGAATGTATCTGGTCGTGTGAAACCCATCCACCCACGAAGACCGAAACCCTCTTCCGACGTCTTCCTTACTACACTTCGTGACAGGTTCCGGTTCAGTGGAACCGAATGGAAGGAAACTGGTTACCGATCATCTGATCCTCTTTGGTAATGAACTTAGTGTATTCCTTTTGTTTTGTTGCTGTTCTCCTCTTCCTTGATGGTGTGGCGTGCTCAGAAGTCGTTTTGGGGGAATTCTTGAAGGATGGATTGTTGGGCAATGGTTTCTTCACGAGGCTTTCTCAGTGTTTCGTTTTCGGTTTCCGAAGGTGGTTGTTAGTGTTTTTGTGCTGCTGCTGGTGACACGGTCAGTCTCCTTTTGTTGTGTGAGCTCTTTCACAGCGGTTCAACACATACTGGACATCCTCTGTGCTTTCATAAAATAGCAGATGTTTCTTTTTGAATGCAAAAGAAAATAGTGGACGTTTATTTACTGTGCCATGTAAGTGATTTTGATGCATTTCTGAAAATTCTTAATTTTTAAAAAGAATTTCGTGTTTAAATTTTCCTTTTTTTTTTTTTTTTCTTATAAATTTTGCTGGTGTTGAAGAATAAGTTCTGTCATCCTAAATATTTTTTTCGAATAAAAGTACTTTATTATAAAAGCTTATTTTGTCATTTACGTTTTATTCAATGTTTATTTTAATTTTTTCTTTCTTTTTTTTTTTTTTTTTGTTCATGTTAATATTTTTTTAATGTTTTATTCAATGTCTGTGTCGAAACGAACACTTGATAGTTAAAATTTAATAATTTAATTTCTTGAGAGGTTTAAGCACATTATTTGTCGTTCGACTTTTATTTATTTTCCTTCTATTTATCTATTTTTTTACTGATTTATTGAAAGAAAAATTTTTTATGTAACTTAAAAGAATTCTATGTTTAAAACTGGTTATTATTACTTTTATTTAATTTATTTGTTTATTTTTGAAGAAATCACCAAATTCAATAGACTTTTGGTAATTTAAAAAATAATAACAATCAATATTAAAAAAAGAAAAACTTATTTTTTCAGTTCTTCGCTTCTTCTTTTTTTTTTTTTTTTATTTCTTACTTTTCTTCATTTAGGTATAAGTTAATTTTTTTTCTCATTAATTTATTACCGAATTTACCTAGTTCAATATTTTCTTTCTACTACTACATTTTCCATATTTACGTGATACGAAGATTTCATTTTAAAATTTTATTTTTGTTGACATGATTCCTTATTATGTTTTCTTAATTGCTGACTTAAAGCTAGCGTCATTTAATCTAATCACATTGCTCCTGAGTGTTTTCATTTCTTTTGTTTTTAAAATTTGTTTGTAGTTATTTTGATTGCTTTGAGCTATTATATAACGAAGATTAGTACACTTTTATTCGGTTCATAAAAATATTTAACAGTTTTTATCCAGTTATAATTCTTATTTTTTCTAAAGCCTTCTGAGTTTTTTTACTTCCCTATTAAATTTATACGAGTGTGCAAAAATGTATTAAGGACTTTCGAAAGAGCCTGCAATTACGAAGCAAACATAAAAATCGGATTTTTACATTTAGAAAATTGTCTCATTATGTTTATTAATTAAGAATATTTATTAGACAAATGCATTTGCTTCAATTTGATTGATCAATAAACCAAAAGTTAATTCTAATACACTTAAAAATGTTTCTCTATTAAATTATCCGTAAAGTTCTCAAGCACCCCAAAAATTAATTAATTCTTTTCCTTGTAATTAATCTTTAACTTTTTAAAGATAGTTTGCCATTTGTGGTATTAAGCATACGATTTTATGTTTAAAAACTATGCCTGTTGTAATATTTTACTGTCAAAAAAATATTTCGCGTAGAAAGATCTAATATTACACATTCAAAATCGTTAAAGAAAATCTAAAAATAACAAAGCTTCATTCAGATCAAATCTAGTGTACTTAAAACCATTTGTATCATACATTCATCAAAATTAATTACTATCTTTTCCAATCAACCATTCCAATATTATTTTCATTACAAAACCATTCGAATAATTACACGAAAGAACCTGTTTTCAGATTGAACGATAGGATAGCAAGAAAGACAAGCGAGCAGAAACATTGCAAATGTTTGCTCAATGTTTCTATAAAACAAATATCTAAAAGTTCCAACTTCAATTTACAAAATCCATATAATTAAAACGTTCTAAAAGCTACAAGTAAAGAAAAACCGACTCAGAAATTATTACGCCCTTAAAGAATTTTCGACGCTTAGAACGCGCCATCAAAAGAATCTCATTAATGTGTCCAAAGGTCTGTAGAATCGTCAATCGTTTTAGACAGCTGAAAGAAATGGAATTTTCTAGTTAAACAGCCTGTGGCGTCTTTCGTTTAAAAGTGTGAGCCATTTTCAGACTTATATAAATATGTGTTTTTCTACTGTGAAAAGTAATCATTCATAAACGTGAGATTCCACAGCTACCATGCAAAAAAATTCAGATAGCTATCAAGTTATTCCTTCATCCACACTGTATTCGATTCAATTAGTTTTCATTCGGAACTGAAATTTGATTAGTAAACGTACGCTGATATCACTCACGTGTGCTGTTAATTTCACCTGTCAAATATTCCTTACAATTATATCCCAATTCAATTCGAGTTTGAAATTTCTCAGCGTTCGTGTGGTCCCTAAGTGTTCTGTACTTTTTTTTTTCTTTTTTTCCAATTATAAAATCTTAGATTTAAAAAATTTTCTTCTTCTTTTTTTTTTTTTTTTTTTTTTTTTTTTAAACTTTTCCCAAAGAGGAAGGAAAAGAAATGTTGAAGACTTCACTAACATGAAGTTAAAAATTCCGCTGTAACCCATTTAAATCAACGTGAATTCTTTCTTCTTCTTTTCCCTACTTTAAAAACAAACAACTATTTTTTATCACTTCTCAATCTTACTTAAAAATTGCCATCAAAATTGCTTGAAAACATAAGCATCAAGACTTAATGTAGAGACTGCATTGAAAATTATATAAACATTTAAAATATATATAGTGTGCAATTCTTAGTATATTCTTAAGAATTTCTCAAGAATGGGCTAATGCCTCCTCCATCACGCAATACGGCATGAGTTCGATGAACAAGGCAAAAAGGAACTTCTATTTACCCTGATATTCCTTTTTTTCCCTGCGTTTTTCGTTCGATAAAAAAATGTTTTACACTAGAAAAAATATCTAGGAACAAATCCCCTACTTGAGTTAAATCTAATGATTTCGATGGAAGAGGGTAATCGGTCGTAGTTGCATTTGGGAGAATCGCGCATTATAGCCTATCATTGGGGCGGTCCCTACTCTGCAAGATTTGGAAGACAGGTCTTTGTCAAGGTACGATGGCTTTTGTATGTGACGTTTCGCTTCCGGCTGAACGATTGTTACTTACTGCCGGGCTCTGGGGGTTAAAAAAAATGCTAGATGCGTACACTTCCTGTCAAAGCTGGAGAAAACATTTGGTTAAAGTTGAAATATAACTCACGAAATTCTAACATTGATCTTGCATGTTTCTAAATTGCATTCTTTAAAGCATACACTGTAAGTACGAAAGTTCCGAAATAGATTTCTTGTATTGGAGGATTCAGAGTAGGCTCTATAACCTACACGACTAAAAATCTTCCAAAAAAAGATCTTTCGCTTAGCGTTGCTTGAAAAGAATAGTGACACAACTCAAAAAAGCAAGTTTTTCAGGAGAACAGTTTTAAAATTGTTACGATACGTAATTTATTGTTGTTTCATTCATAACAATTCCTAATTATTGTAATGCCCCCTAAAAAATGGTTAATACTATTCTTTTTTTTATTTCATGCAGTTTTTGTGCTAGCCTTTTAGGGTTCCTAGAAATTTTAATCAAATTTTGGAGACTTTGAGGTGTCTCATTCGAATAAAACCAACAATTTGAGGAATAGTGTAATAACCCTGAAAAGGTCTTTTAAAAAAATGTAACATTAAAATCAATACAGACACAGCTCCAAATATGTCTCTATTGTCCATAATAAAATTTTATGAAAAAATCCTACATTAACAGCAATACAGACACAACACAACATGGATCTCTATTACTCTATAAGGGACTATATCACTTAGGACATTATCGGAGTTGTGCCTTTTTTTCAATAAAATTGGCACTACTCACCCAAGCAGCAGTCGAAACATAACACGAGTTATGCCTCTGTTCAACAAAAAAAAAAGGCGTTTTATTTTCATTCTGAAAAGACGCTTATGCTATCTACGGGCAACTTTGCTATCTACGAATTGGTTCTTTATTCCATATAAAAGATCAATCTTTTTAAAGTATTATCAATTAAAAATCTCATTTTCGGTATTTTTTGAGTTGTGTCACTATTCTTTTCAAGCGACGATATATGTAATATCCCCAGAACGTTTATTTCTAGATACTGCACACTCAATCAACCTCATTACTTTATATGCAGTATGTTATCTCACTATAAAAAGTTGATTAATTTCATTTAATCACTGACGAAAGCACCGTACACGCTTTTATAAATCACTTTTGCCAAGCCTAAATGTTTACGTCTTTTATATAGTATATATGATATGGTAGCTCAAAAACTATTTAAGTTTAAAGTCTCTTCTCAAGATTTGCTCATTTTCATAATCTGGATTGCATACTTTTTAGCGTAAAAGACCGTCTCAGCGGTATAGCCAGAAATTTCCTAAGGGGAGTGAGTGATACAATAGCGAGTCGTGAAGGTATAGATGTGAACACAATAAAACGTTTCACATTTAAAAAAGGTTTTTCCTTCTCATACGTTTTTTAAGAGTTGAATAATAATTTCAGCTCAAACCTTTGTGCTTACGTTTGAAATTGCATCTAATGTTCTAAATGTAAAAGGAAGTTTAATTCTTTCTTCGCCTCAATACATGAGGTTGTTTTATTAGTAAAATGCATTTATTTATCAAGTTTATGTGAAAATATAGCAATGCAAAAAGAAAAAAAAAATACTGCTTCGGATAAAAGAACTCACCGGAGTCTCTATAAACTGCAAAAGGAAAAAAAAGGAAACAAGATTTCAATGACTATACCCCAAGTGATAATAACAGTAATAATCATATCATAGTGATTTCTGTAAGTTTTTCTAGCTATAAATTTACTGTCTCAACAGAAAAAAGGCTATCAACCTTAAAGTAATTTAGAATTCAATGCAATTTTATGGTCAACTTTAAAACAAATTCTAGTATTGTGGGTGCTCCATGCGATACCTCAATTTCCCTAATCACAAAAAGTCTCATACATTTCTATCTTCCTTCACAAATTGAATAATACCGACATTATGTTCTAATATGAAGGCTGTATGTTACACTTTCAGGATAAAATTACCAACGCATGCACTTGAAACTTTTAGGTCTGATGTTATTTAATTCTTTTAAATTCTAATAGAGCTTATAAACACTTTTTTTTTTCAACGTTCATACTTTCCTTGCAAGAAAAAATGTCTGTTTTTTTCTATTACAATTATATTTCGTCCTTTCTTCTTCTTCTTCATCTTTCATCTCATTAAGAAAAGAGTTTATCACACACAGAAATGTTTTTACTTATAATACAGATTTATTGCAAGAAACGAAAATGAGAAAGCCATCAGCCAACATTCTGCTCAAAGAGCTACTTTGTGCCTTATCTACCCACATATTCCTTTTCAAGGGGAAAAAATGCAGTTTGTCACCTCCCTTAAATAAGATAAATTAATCAAGTTGGCTGAAAGAATTACAAATCAAGGATTACCTCTTCTTTAATGACATTCCCTAGCGTTTAATATCATAGATGGCGGAATATCGAACCCTACCCCGCACGTGCGAGTTCGCCACACAAGAGCCAAGAATCTAACAGCCTCTCGCCAGACGTGGACTCGTGCCTCCGAAATAACACGCGTGCCGAAGAAAGTGTAATTAGCAGTCAATGCACCTGCTACTTCGTTTTCGGCAGGCCCTTTAGGCCCTCTGGATCGCCATGATTTCGTAATGATAACTGGTGGTTAAAAATATGTTCGAAGTTTGAACGTCAAGTTCGGGACTTATCCTTAGGCTCGTTCTTCGAAAAAGTAAGGTTGTGTGTAATTAGTCCATCCGTTCTTGCGGATGTTAATAGTCCGGCGATTAGCATTTTTTTCCTCCCTTTGGAAATACTTTGTTGGAGTACATTGCCTTTGGTGGATAGATAAGCAGTTGATGAAATTCAGATTGGTTTTCCTCTTGACATCGCATTCCACAAACATCTGGCATGTGTGAGTGAAATGTGTTCCACGCTGTCAACAAGTTATTAAAATCCTAGTATTGTTAGAATTAGAGGCTTCGTAATTTGGTATCAGTCAGTTTCGACCATTCTGAGATCTTACAATCATCGATTCTGAACCCTATTCTTGTAGCAATTCTAAAACAACCATCAAATGTCTACTGCAACTAGTTTAACTAGTCAAAACTTAATGTCATGTGTTATTGGAGTGGGGTTACTTTTTTTATCGATAGTGTGAATATCGACCTCCCCCCCCCCCCTTTTCCATTTTTTTAGTCGAAATACTACAAAGTATCATCAGTCATCGAAGAAATATTTTTAATTAAGTGGAATGATTATTAATGGTGCTAGATTAATTCCACACGATGTCTGATATCCTTGATTACAGGCATGTTATTTTCCACTACTTTACGTTGCAATTTCCGAACCAGCACTTAAAACAAAAATTCAAGCAAATCAAAAAGTATTGCTAAATTTCAGGAATTAGTAGATTGTTTCTGGAAAATTAAAGCTGCTTAAGAAGCAGTGTATTGGTTGATGTTATTAAGGCATGAAACTTTGAAAAAAATTCTAGTTATGTTTTTATTTTTAGACGCAACATCAAAGAAAAAAAACATTAAGTATTAGTTCCACTACCTGACTGTTGCTTGAATATTTTCAGACAAGATCTTGAAAGTCGCACTTTAAGTTGGTAGCCGACTGTGTGTCACGAATGGATTACAGACTTAAAAGCTGCAAAGAATTTCCAAATACATCTCTTCATGCTAGTTTCAAACAAGATGAACTGATATTTTTATTTGAGAATTATTTACTGAACCTGATACAAGCACATTTTACATATAATTGCATTTATGATTTCGTGATTATATTTGACAGGTACGCACTTAAATAATTTGCTGTGCAGAACTTTTCGATTTCATTGATCATCAGAGCTGGAATATATGGACTGGTTCCAATGAACCCTTTATTTTGAACATATAGAAATGTACTGAAATTAGCTAACATATAATGTTGATATTAAGATCTGCTGTTCCTACCCCTACCAGTATGGATCTCAATCCTCGTTGTTACTTTTGCCTTCCATTTGTTTTAAGTTACTGCTATGCTTAATATTAATCAAACCACTAGTAGTCACCAAGATACGAAAGCAAGCTCGATATGTTCGATGTTATCTTTATTTTGCTGTCTTTAAGTTTATAATAACTAATAACTCCAGTAGAAAATATCTTAGGATTTTTCTTTTTTATCAATCTGGAGAAAACTTAAATTATTTAAAGCACTTTTTAAAAAAATGTTTCTAAGATAATCTACAGGATCGAATCTTTTGATTCATTTTAGATGGTCTTTAAAATGCTCCAATCACTGGAGATTTTATAAAGCTTGCAGCTCCCTAGTTTTTCTTAAATATATACGAGAAATTTGAAGAAAATCTTGCTTTTTTTTCATCTATATAAATAAAACCAAAAGTTTGTGTGTGTGTGTGTGTGTGTGCTGTCTGTCTGTCTGTCTGTCGATAGCCTCCTGGCGGGATGGAACGGTCCAGAAGTACGAAATTTTGGTTACAGGTACCTTGGGTCGGGTCCTCGTGCACCTCGAAGCGTTTTTCCTAAAATTCGAATTTGTTCTTCTTTTATTCCAATTAAAGCAAAACTGTTGATTTTAGGAATATCTCATCGAAGAAGCGTCCCACGTTTCAGGTTTTTGCAGCATACTGATGCCCGTAAAAAACGGCACAAAATGGTCTCTTTCAGAAGTTTGTAGAACATATAGAACACGCCCAATATTCATTTAAAGTAGTTTTCGAACTTTAAAGCAAGGCCTACCTCGGAATTTATCTACTCAAATTGCGCGTTTTCGCCAAAATAAATAGTACTATTGTCAATAATAATAATAAAATTACACGTTAATTTAAAGCACAAATGAGCAAAAAAATGCAGACATATGTTTTGGGATTGCTTGGAATCCCTTTTTCAATGCGACAGGGAGCTTCTAGATGCAAAACATCCAAATGAAGCCAACTTTTGTCGCCAACTAGATGATTTCTGTTAACGTAAGGTTGAAAAAATGCTATTTATCTTTATTCATGCCGTTTTATGAGCGAAACAAATTCTGAAAATTCATTTCATTTTTTAGCATACTGCAGACGATTTTTAATTACTTCTTGAGGTTGATTCTTCTTTGTTTTTTTTTGTTTTTTTTGCGATTTAGTATTATTATATCAACTTAAATTTCACACGTCAGGATTGGTTCAGTGCTAAACATTTTCTAACCTCAATGTGCATTTGCCTTTGGAAATATAATGCTTTCCTTTCTTTCGTTTTTATCCAAATTTTATGAAAGGGCTATTTAATTCAATTTTCGGGAAATCCTTTCACGATTTTGCAAGCGGGATTTATAGGAACTGACTTTACTTTGATGGAGAATTTAAGATGGGCTGTTGGTAATTTTATCAACAGTAGCTCTTGAATGTCAGTATTCTAATGGGTATTTTTAGTCACTGACGTCTTTATTCTAATGGAGCTTTTTTGAGACTAATGTCCTTATTCTATTAGGGATGCTTAGGAATAGTTGTCTTTATTGAAAGGAGGGGGGGATTTAAGGATTGTTTTCTTTATTGTAGCAGAAATATTCAGGGACAGTTGTTCTTTAACTGATGGACATTTTTGCACAAAATACAGCTCTTATTCTGATTTGAATTTTTAGATGTATTGTGGTAAATATTGTAATTACGATTTTTATGGATTATTGATATCATTCTGGCACAATTATCTGCATGTGGTCATTTTAGTTACTCTTGCAATTACTCTAATGGTAAATTTTATGAACTGTTGTTGGCATTTTAATGTGGATTTTTATGGACTGTTATTTTGGTCTAAAAGGAATTTTTCTAGGCTGTTCGTTTTAATGCAATCGTGTTTTTTAATGATTTTTTTCTGTTTATATAAGGTTTGTAAGGCCTGTTGCCCATCTGCTACTTGGATTTTTTAAGGAAATTTTTCCTTACATATTTACAACAGAATTTTGGACATACGTCACTTAGCCTGCGAATGATGCAATAATTCCCCGCGCAAAGCCGGGCATGTCAGCTAGTTGAATATATAATAAGAAATTTTCTTCTGTTGCTGTTGTTTTATAACTTTTTTTTTTTTTTTAATGATATCGTGCTCCATCAAACTAGACGCGTGTCGTAAAGAAATCTGAGGAAAACAGTTTAAAAAGATAATGAACAAATTCTAATAATCATCCTCAAAACAACATATGTTTTAACATATGAAATATTTTAGGGTATCTCTAGCTCCCTTTGCTTTATTATTATTATTATTATCATTTTGTTTTAATTAAAGTACATCAAAAGAAAAGTTTGACTTCGCAATTCAAAATGATCTATATAAGCATTTAGAAAAAAAGGGGTGTAAGTAACAAAATTTAAAAATTTGAGATGACTTGGGCAAGTTAGAAAAACAGCCATCTGTTTTGTGGGAAAAAATGGTACTGGTAGCCGTAACAGCTGCTAGCATCCAGCGTGGGGGGATATAACTACAATAAAGTTCCTATATCATTCGAACTTGGGACGCGTCTTTGCTTAAAATATTTGTTCTGTCGTTTATATCCATTTGTATCTCACTGTATCATATCTCAATGTCTTGCCGTCTAGAAATGTCTGCGCACAAGTGATTTTTGGATTTATTTAATACTATTAAAGCAAATCGGAATCACTAAGATAAGAAAGCTAGCTCTATATGTTCGATAAGATCAATATTTTTTTAACTTTCAGTAGAACTTTTAGTCTTATATCCATTACAATTATCTGTGACAGGTAATTAGAACAAGTTCAGATAAGTTCCTGATTAATTGGTGGACACTAAGGCTACTTAGAATTTTCTGCACTTGAAAGATTTGAACTATTCGATTCATCCATTTCATTTGTTTGGTCTCGTGTCCATAGAGAGAACTATAGTTGACCATGAATGTGCAGAACACAGCTGGCTATTTCCTTGATGTTTTCGGAGTATAGATTCTTTTCGCCGAAGGGGGAGAATTCCCCGAGCTGAGCCAAAGATCTTAAAATGACAGGGCAGTCAAAAATGTGTTCTGCTGCATATTGTTGCAATTATTGCAGATACGGTAGATTCTTTTGCCATCTCTGGCATATTGTTGCAATTATTGCAGAGACGGTAGATTCTTTTGCCATCTCTTTGAATCTTCATATCTCGATAGTGCCCGGTTCTAAGGCAAGTAAAAGTTTTAGTGAGATCTCTATTTGCGTTTATTGCGTTAGGATGAAGTTAGATTTAGATATTAACAAATTTACCATCATTGGGGACTGCTAAATTGACTAGGACCAACCTAGCTGGGCCCTGAGCCTGTTGCTGGTCTTCACTTTTGTATTTGTATTTGTATTTCACAGATCTGCGAGTCTTTTTTAATGGTATTTTCACGTAGACGGTATCTTGTAATCGTTTCATTTGATAAATACTGCATATTATGTATGTTAATGAGCATTTATTTGGCATCTAGTCATAATTTTGAAGGTATCCTATTTCATTTAAGATTATTAAAATTTATTAAAATATTAATTAAAATTTTGATAGCAGGTATGGATTCCTCGTGTGAGAGTACTTCAGAATAAGTAAAATTCATGCGTGAAAAACTATGTGTTTACCAGTGTTATCATGCTTCATTGTATTCGACATAAATCAATTTTAGAACGGTACTCAACAAAGACTTAAATAGTTCACAACACAGTAGTATAGGATGAAGTTAGATTTAGATACCAACAAATTTACAATCGTTTTTATGTTTCTGGCAGATTTTTTGCTTGAAAATTTAATATTTATCATTACTGCTCATAGCTCATTAGCTTCGTAAGTAATGTTAATTATCGTTTCATGTGACCAACTGCTTAATTATTTAGTCCATTAATCATTGCTTTATTTGGTAGAAAATGAGCCAACTAGATCTTTGGGAATTCACTGCGTGAGGTCATTTGAACTGTCACCCGAATGCTTCACCCTCGAAAATATAAACGCTTCTCATTAATGATTACTGAAGTCGTTTTTAATCTTCCTGTCCCTCCATCCATCTCCAAACATATATTTGAGATTAAATACTGCAATTAAGATCAGCGTTGAAGTTCATGACAACGGTTTGACTTCTAGACAGATAGATACGTTGATGATAAGCGATGAACGTGATAAGAGCCGCGTCACGAAGGATTGATGTTGGAAAAGGTCCATGGAGATGGAGATATCTTCGTTCGAGTGTGCATCAGTTCGTGATGGTTCGCAAGTGTGAAGCGATCACGAACTTTTGTCACCGTGTCGATTCAATAACGCAGTTTTGGGTGCCCAGTTTTCGTTTTCCGATAAGTTCGATACATTTGACCCATGTTTTTCACAAAGTAGAGCCCTATACATGGATGGTACAATGCTTTGTTATTATCTACAGCGATACGGAACAAAGTAGTTATGCGTTATATGTATCTGCACTTTAAAGCCAAACGTCACCGGGCACTCTCAATGTTTGACATTTTTCCGAATTTCTAGAGCAATAAATGAAGAATTGTTCTGTAACTTTAGTCATATAAACGGTATCTTCAGGTTCATGCTTCAGCTTACCTTTCCCTGTAAAAATTTCATCACGCTTGAGATTGGAAGACAAATTTTAAAAAAAGAAGATATTTTTGACCATCATGTATCGTAAAAAAATAGAAGTAGACTGTAAATTTCACAACATATTTTATTCGCTATTTACAATAATTCTGAACATTTTCATAAAACATGCACTACATTCACGAAGTTATAAGTATTTTAGTTAAAAAGGGCAATTATTCCCGCATGGTTTTGGCCTATGACGTGCAGAGTTTTGCACGAAATTTCATCAAACTTACTGAAAAGTTAACAATACACAAGGGAACCATTATACTGCTATTTGAAATTAAAATATTAAGTGTTAGACAAATTATGTGCATTTAAGGGATTTTTTTTTTTTTTTACTGCACGAGGGTAAAAAATAACAATTTTTAAGTTTCATAGCTTCATACTCAAGTATACTAGGCAACTCTTAAAAATTAACCAGTTGAATATCGTGAAATTCAGAAAGATATCGATGATTTGGTTACTTGTGTTTCAATCATTCTTTAAAAGAAAATGGATCTTAAGATCGATTGTTCTCAGCTCAATCACACGTGTTCTCAATCATTTAGTGCATCTGTGCCTTGATTTGAATAAAAGTTGAGTATTTGTGAACAAACCCTTCATGTCCGTGTCCTTGGTAAGGATGGTGAAGGACTGTTCACAAATACTCAGTTTATATCTCAAATTCCGTCCACTCCTTCACAAACAGCATTCTTGTGATAAGAATTTAGCTTGCAAGAGATACGGCCAAGTATAATTTGAGGGGTCTTTTAACCTTTAACAAATGGAGACTACTCAACTTGTTAAGTATGAGACATTTGGGGGGCAGAGATTATAATTAGGGTCATAACCATTTGCAAATCAGCAGAAGCTGCATTTATTGCTGGTTATATCTTTGATTATATAGTTCATCAATGAACAATTAATGTCTTAGATGAATATTGTAATTTAAGCTGTTAGTTAAATTTTAATTCAAAATTATAATAATTTATCATATTTTTTCGGCTTTTCAGCATTAGTAAAGCTTTTACTTGTGGAGGCAGAGGCTGTAGCTTATTCAGCCTCCGTAAATCTAGTGTTCCGGTGACATTGCGAACATCACTTAGAGCTACACGATAGGTTTGTTATTAAAAAATCGCCTTATATCCATTCAATGAAACTATATGAATTTATCTAGAATAGCTAACTATCAAATTTCGGCACATAGGGTTATTGATAGTCTGCTTTTCCTTATATTTCTTTTTCTTCTGTAATACTATTCCGACTAACTTGTAAAATGGAAGACAGAGTTGAAAAAAACTGGGATATGGAGCGGAGCGTGGAACAGGAGAGTGTAGCAAGGTAGCAGCAAGATTTTGCGCAAAAGTGGAGCGATGCCGGAGCATACAATTCGTTGTGCTCCACAGCTCCATTTTTTTAATTACATTCAAAAACTTAAACATAAATGAATGAGTTTTTTTTTTTTTTTCTTCTTTCTTTTTTTTTTTTTTTTTTTTGAAGGGAGGGAGATGTATAATTTTTTTCGCAACACAATGTATATAAAGTATTATTAATTTATCATTAAATAGATAGCTCATAAATAACTTTAACTTTCATCACCATATATGCCTATGAATAAATTAACCGAATGAAAGTGGTAAATAATATGCTATTAAATTCGGAGCAAGTATTTAGAAGACGGAGCGGAACGACTCAAAAAGAGTGGCTGCTCCAGATCTTGTAAAAAAATTTTGCCGTGGAAAATGATGAATTAATTTTTGGACACCGTTGATCTGCTGTATCGAGAACTAAGTGAAGCTGAAATATCTTCACCACCTTCCACTCGTCTCAATTTACGCCCCCGACGACAGGATGAAAATGCTTCCATAATTCTCTTATCTCTCTGAAGTTCATGAAGTCAAAACCCCTGATCCCCACTGAGCAAGGATCATCCCAAAAAACGAATACCTCCTTGGGAAAAGCAAAAGAGGGTAAAAAGCCAGTCGTAAAGTGCAGATACCATCGTTAGCGGTATGCGAAGTCAAAACACGTTTATTGCTACCAGTTAAATGTTGGGATACCTTGACGTGGACGACTTTTTCTCTTTTGTCTTGATTAATAGTGTTCTCCGGTAGATGAGCTAGAACAATGAATAATTGCTACAGCCTACACGTTTCGTGATGATGGTAAATATTCTGTCTTCTGACGTAGAAGATATAGAATTTTTTTTTCTTCAAACTAAAATAGTTATTTTTTCAGTTTAACTTATATACGATGATTTTACAGCACAGTGTGAGATTTCAGAAACGAAGCGTTTGCAGTTTTTAACTTATAATTATCCTTTAATTTTGTACTATTTCCGACAAATTATAGAATTAATTACCATCCACGCCTATAACTTACCTGTCATGTTTTTCTTGTTTATATTACATAGCTCGATCATTATGTTAGCTAACATATAATTTAAAATCAAATGCTAATTGAACTATGAATCTTGGTATAAATGCTCTCAATAATTTAGCATTTACAACACTTAACACCAAGCGCGGATACAGGATCTTGCTGAAGAAGCGACATTGTAATTGGACTATCTCCCAGAAAATTTGTTCAGAAGGGGCAAGTTATGCAATTTTAGTTCGTCATTCAAGCAATATTTAATAAGACTTGGTTGTCAGAGGAACGGGGCATTTGTCCCCATTTTGTCGCTCTTTTATCCGCGCCCATCCGACACATAGCTTTAACCGTTTAGCTGTATAAACGTCAAACATAATTAAAACCAGCTTTAAACTAATGTAAAAGTGTTTGTTCAAAATGTAAATGTCTTGGTTGGTACTTCCTGTAAGAACAGCTGCAACAGTATAACAGACTTCCGTCAATGAGATCTTAAGTTTTATCACGCGATTGGCCTCCTTTAGGGTAAAACGAGGCAATACAATTTACCATCGCATTAAGTTGTCTACCACTCGCTTTCTTATCTATCGCGGAATAAATTTCAAGCATACATACAGTATAATTTCGTAACTAAACTTTAGTGTTTGATAATTTCATTTAATTTCTAATGTTTTTAGATCTACACTCAAGTTTCCGATCAGCTTATTGCCTACACCATTATATAGAGTTTCTACTAGATAAAAAAATTTCATATGATACAGGTTTTTATGTTACTAAAAGTTACGTACGAGAAATAACTATTAGGTATCTAAACTGCAATTGAAAATTAGGAAGTTAATTAATATTAATTAGACTTCATAGTATCAAGGCCATTATTGATGCATCTTTCAAATGTTATTAAAAGTAATTGCATATTTCTGGAAAGAGAAAAATAACAAAAAAATATATATATATTAGAAAAAATTGGTAATATACTTAAAAATAGAAAGTTCATTGTCAATGCTATTTCAAACATTTTCCACCCGAAAAATTGCAGGATCTGTGATACACAATATATCTATTAGTTGAATTTATACACTTTATAATGTGAACACCAATACGCTGAATATCTTTCTATGATCAGTGAGTTGAATTTGTTGTATTTCCTGCTTATATTTAGCTTTTTATTATTAACAGTGAAAAGTCCAATATTGCTGTATTTAAAGTCGTCCAAAAATCTTCATATCAAAAATATTATAGTCAAATTGAAGTTTGTACAAAGATTTCTATATTTTGTAATGTTTCAAAAGTAATTAAAAATATCCAGTTCTAGTTAAACTCTCCTCTGTAGTCAGATTGATAATTACGGAAAGTATCATTCAGCACAAGTGATTAACAGATTCTTCATTTGTAATTAAAACAAATATGTTACTTTGGGGATTTTCAGTAGAAAAAAAATTATGAATCTCTTGTTGTTCATTGCGGGCATTCTATTTTATTTTGCTCCAATAAATTCTTACAAATATTTTTATGAGATAGTACGCAAAGAACGCGTCACTAGTATAGGCTCACATGAGGTACACTAGGAACAAAATATTTAGTGTAATCCTATGGGAAGATATACATGAGCTTTAAACCACCCTTCGGTTCATGACGAGATAATCTCGTCCATTTAGCATGTAACTCGGAGACTGTCCAACCGCCTTGTGGTTAAAAAAAAAACTATTCTTTGTAGATCCCGAATTGATGTCCAGTGAACCATTTGAATTATTCAGATAAAATAGTAGACAATATCACAGATCTAGGACATTAGATTCTAGATTAAAATTCACCATTGTATATGTCGTTTTAAAATGTTCATTCAGATGTCTTCATTTACCTCTTACATATTTCTCACACGTGGCCTTTATAATGAAAGGAATAAAACGATGCGATAAGAGCTATGCGACAGGAATGCAATCTACTGAGCATTATTTCATCTGAGCATCAGATAAATCCAACCACATCTTGCTCGTAATAAAAGGAAAGGAATTTCTTTTGATGATGACGTCAGTTGTTCTTTTGTAAAACCATTTCGAACTGTCTTCTTTTACAGAAATTGAAAAGAAATACAACAGTCTGAATTTCGAATACAATATGAATTTGTTTCTTTATGCTACATTCAGGATCTTAAAATACATAGCTGCAAAAAGAATGAAAAAAATAATAATATTTTTGAGGTGATTATCTTTTGTGTAACCAAGGGTTAATGCAGAATTTGTACCATTGTAAGATTTCTAAAAGGAATAAGCAAATGTATGGGATGCATTAAACTGACACTTAGTATCTGTAGTTATTCTTTTGTATTTAGTGCTTTAAGACAGAAATTAAATAACAATTTCAGAAAGGAATTTAAAATGTAAGGACAAATTTTTAAATATTGGTTGGTTATTTTTTTCAAATTGCATGAACAATGGTTAAGCAGTAAATATGATTTTGTGTTTAAATATTAAGTTTTCCGTATTTTAAGTAATGCGCGGTTTGATGTAGAAAATTTAAAAAAAGAAATCAAATTCTAAATAATAAAATTAAAAAGTATATTATTTTTTGAAGTGACGGTTTTTTTAAGTATTTTTCACGGTCTAATCGTGATTATGTGTTTTTTATGCATTCGATAAGTGTAACAAAAACTGAGACTCCAAAATTAACTCGTCATTAGTGTAAAGCATCCCAAATTGCTAATAATAAGGCAGAGCTTCAATTTAGGAACGCCTGTGTAATTAAATTATTCTTCTGTTATTACAATGTAGTAAACAGCTAATAATTTTCAAGTTTCGCGAAATTAAGATATAGCATGTCTTAAGATAATCTTTGTCTTAAAATTGTCATTATCATTTCTTCACTACTATTATTATAATAGTTCAGCAAAGCGTTTAAAAAATTCGCTTCTGAAGACAAAAATGTTTTGACAATGAGATATTTTTTTTCATTACCTCATCTTTAACAGGTAGCCTTCTACAGATGAGATAATATCGTGACATGAAATACGGGGTTAGTCATTGGAAACAACAAATGTTTTATTGTATACGGGGCTTGTTATTAAAAACGGTAAACGTTTTGTGAAATAAACCCTATAATTTATTATATTTTGTTGTATAAATTATGTTTGGTTACTGTTACTGAACTATTATTTTTTTCTGACCTATTGTGAAAAATAATTATGTCTGTATACTTATTTAAATGGCAAGATGCTTACATTGATAAAATATGTTTTTAGAGAGAAATATTTAAAAAGAAAAAGAAAAGAATAAACATTTTCGCAACGTAGAAATTAAATTTTACAGTTGATAATTGATATTGCGTTCTCGAAGACGTGTCAACGCATTATGAATGCATTCTTCGTGTGTTTTTATCCACGAAAGTATATTTGTGTCCACGTATGTATATACTACACAGTCCTGGAGAAAAAAAATATGAAACACTCCTTGTATGAATACTATTTGCACTTGATACATATGCAATGTGTCAACTTATTAGCAATAATGCAGTGTACCATTCATATAATTTTGTAAAGTCTTGTCGTCTTTTCGTAAAAATGAGCATCAACTTTAAAATTTCAAACTGCACCTTTTTTTTTTAATCGCAATTTTGTAATCAGCATTAAAATTACGTAACTTTGTATATCTATTTCCGTTCAATTTGGTTTGATATTTACTTCATTATTAAATGGGGGAAAATCGTTGGTTTTTTTTTTTTCCTTTTATCCGTGAAATTATGAACCAACCCAACAATAAAAGCATGTTTTACGGGATTGAAAATAAAAATTTAATTGGTGTTATAAATCCTGAAATTAATATTGGAAAATAAAAATAATAAAGAAAAGAAACATCTGAAAAAAAATTATATTTTGATGAAAAATTAATCTGGTGGAGCTTTGATAAAAATATTCAAAATTTCAGTTTAAATAATTCAGTAATTTTCTTTTATTATTATGCATAAAATATTTTTGATTCCGTTTTATGGACAATCGCGAATGTACAAAGTTCTGCCTCTGTAGTCAAAGTAAGGCAGGCCGCACACTGAGGCGACACTAAAGTAACTTCCACATTCGTCGAAACTTCCGACCATAAGTTTTAACTGCTACCCGCACACTGGAACAACACGCACGTTGTGTGTTGCTCTGCCATTCCACAGACACATGTTGCCGTGATATAAGAATGTTGCAAAGTTACAGTGCTTCTTAAGGAGTTATTTAAAATTAACGTATCATAGCGAATATTGCGTCTTTTCTTTTAAAAACACCTTGCTTGGTTTCATTGCTTAATTAATCTCGACCAGTAATCTATCATGTTGAAAGATGTTTCTTGTCGGAATATTTTTCGTTTTCATGGTCACGCTATGAAATTTTGACTAACTTTGACCACTCTGAATTCATTTTTGTAGTCAAGAATAGGGCATTCCAATCAGAATTTTAAATTTATTGTCATTTTTTACATGAATGCGGCCCAATGCAATATTTTATTTCAATAATTTAAAAGAAGGCGTTTATCGATGTCGATTGATCATTTTTTCTTTTTTTTTTCCTAGTGCGCACGATAACTGAGTAATTAAATTATCCATTACTATGGGATAATTCTATACTTTTCTCCTGTTTTCGCGATTAAAAAAACAAGTTAATAAATGTGATTCTTTATTTAATTTTATGAAATTCTTCTATATATTTTTTAACGTTTTGTTTCTTTTATCGTAGGTGAGAGCAAACATATTTGTATATAGTTACTTGTTTATGAAGGAAAGGTTTGGTAAGTTTCATTCTTTCTGTATAACACCATTGAAACCATATTTTTCATTTCATGAAAATCGTGAAAAGCTGAGGATGCTCTAATAAATGTCTATAATGAGAAGCTAATTATTATGCATTTTTTCAAATAGCAGATACAACGTTATTCAGTAAAAACATTTTTGCCACAAATTATAAAATTTTGGAACGTAAAAATAAATACTGTTTATTCTTAAATATATTGTTTTGCAATTCAATGTGAATGTGGAAACATATATAGTGCTTATATACCATATATAGCACTATGAAATTGTATTCACACAGCAAGCTGATGTTTTTTACTCTGTCTTAATAATTTTTAAAAACAATGCATACGTACTGTGATTATGCACATTTGCTTAGTAAAGATAAATTAACTTAAAAATAAATAGAAAAAGAAACACTCAAGTGCAATAAATTCATTTATCTGTTTTCAAACTTGAAATTGTATACCTCATTTAAATAATTTTAAAGAAGAAATTTTATTGCATGATAAGTTCGAACTTGGAACAAAATTGCATTGATAAACTATCTCATGTAACACATTCAAAAGAATCCCAGTTTCAAAAACTAAATCCATAAATGATTCACATGAGATGGAAGTCAAATGAACTTCACTTTTAATGACCCAATTACGATTACGTTCTATTCAAGCAACCGAAAATTCTCACAGATGTTAATCTCAGTCTCGGATGAAAAATGATGCGCGGAAATATTCAACTGCCATTTAAATTGCCTTTTCATTCAAGACTTTGATATCTTATAGTGCCGCGGATAGAGTTTTAAATGATTTTATATTCTTCCATTAGATAATTAATGAGTTTTCGTCTAGAGCTTCATTTTGAAACATTTGTAATGCTACATGAGAGCGAGCGTACAATTAGTAGAAAAGATTGGTAAGTTTGGTTCTAGTTTTGAGCGTGGCTTTGAATGACCTAAATCAGGGTTCCCAAATTTTTACCCTTGTCTACCCACTTTTTTTTTTTTTGGAAACCCAAACTATACGAACCAATTCACCTGAGACGAAATCAATTTTTTTTTTCGGCGTAGATTTGGCTCAAAAGCAATTATTAAACGTAAAAGGTTCGAAGCCTTTGGCTTGGGAGTAACGATCTTCTTTGTTTCAACCACTTTGTTAAAATGAGCATCTATTCTTTTCAAATGAACATAAATTTTCTGAAGTATTTTCCTCTACTGCGAAAGTTTATTTAGTGTTCTTAATTTTTGATTGATACTCAGTATTTGAATTCAGGTGTTCTTACAACAACTGCTATTCCTAACCACCTCGAAATAGCCAAATATCATAAACGGATGAATAATCATTTGCAACAAATGTCACCACTGAAAAACACTTAGAAAAACCTTAAAGGGCAAAATACTTTTAGAAGCCCCCTAAGACCCTAAGAAACACTTAAATTTTCACATAATTTTTCTTGCAATGAGTTCGAAAAAAAAAATCTAATAAATTCAGCATCATTCATTCATAAACTACAGTGGAGGGAAGAAACGTTAAGGACCAGGAAGAAAACTATTATTTGTACAGCTATATGTTTAAGTTTTATGAAAATTTGAGCACATTGCAATAAATGGCCTTTTGAGGTAAAAAATTCGTTGATATTTTCTTTACTGCTTAATTTATCACAATATTTCCTGAAAAGGATTTAAATTTTATAAAATTGTTGCTTGCATTAAAAATTTAAGGACTTAAATCAAAATATACCTTAAATGCAACCTTAAAAATATTTAAAGGTAGCACTTAAAAGCCCGGGAAAACGCCCTTAAATTTGTCTAATACTGTTGTGCGAAAATTTGCAGTGATTGTTATTAAATAAGAATCTCTATACAATATGCATTATGATTGGTGCCCAGAAATAGGGTCCAAAGGAAGGCCTTTCCTCTCCCCTTCCCCTAGAATTCGTGAAACATATTTGTCCAAACAGAAAAACATCGAAAATATACAAATAATGTCTTAAGGAATGAGACTAAAATGAATAATTTTTTAATAATGTGCTATAAACTAATTAAAGCAGTTAATTTACTTGAAATATATATATATATTTAACGGATTTGTCAAGTTACCTTCTCCTACCTAAAAAAAATACAGTAGGCCTTATGTGTATTATTAATAATTCGCTAAGCATCGCTGAATCCTTAAACTCTTCTTCTCCTGTATAACATCGGCGAACCTGTGATGCAAGAAAAACCCTTTAACAGGATATAAAACATCGGTCATCCTCCAACAGTTCATTTGATCGATGAGATGAAAAAAACCGTAATTTTCAAAGAAAGCTGTAAAAAATGAGCTCCTTTTTCGCCAACTAATGAGATAAAATCAAATCACTTCCTTTTTCGCTTCCACTTTAAAGACTCATTTGACATTCTGTTCTGGAAAACTGTACATTTGATAGTAAATGGTCGCTAACGTTGACCTTCATGCATCGCAAATGGAGAAAACTGTACAGAAAAGTGAAGACAAATGAGGGTTATTTTGTTTCAAAAGGATTTGAGAGGTTTTATTGTGCCGTGTTCTGATAAGGTTTAATAGCTCTGCAGGAAGGCGGGTTTCGAATTTTACTAATAATTAGATTTCTGGAATGTGTGTTGAAACAGAAAAATCTAAACAAATGTATTGTTTCCAAAATATTTTCTCTCAGCGGAGCGCATTATTAGCATTTAAATGAACCACGAAAATAAATGATTAGTATCTATGTTTCCTGTGTACTAAAAATTTGACCTTAGGGACCGTTCATAAATAATGTCACACTTTTTCCCGATATATTTGACCCCCTCCCCCCCCCCCTTTGTCACAACATGTCACACTTCAACGGGCCCCCTCCCCTCCCCTTGTCACACTTTGACACAATTTCACGAACGTCCCCTCTCCCCTCGAAGCGTGACATCATTTATGAATGATCTCTTAACTACACGAGTGGAATACTTTGTGCGCCATAATGTTTAAATTAATCCATACCTATTCAAGCAGCTTTAATGTATTAATAAAGAATAAAAATTGTTAATAAGTCGTAAAATTATATCTACGTTTAAAAAATAAAAATCGAGAAAATGCATAAGAAAATATAGACTTAAAATAATACATTAATGTGTAAATTATAACTTCATTGATGATTAATTCTTGTTTTTCTTTAGTAATAAATGGATGCTACGTCTTATTCTATAGAACTTCAATCACGGGACATACGATCAATTTAGATCACATAAATCCATAATGATTGCAATTTTTTATAGATGAATAAAAACTTCGTAAGTGTGAGAATCTTATTTTAACTTAACGTCAGAAATATGTACAAAATACGGAGGCTGCTTGTACTTGTAAACTTTTGTGAAGCAGATAATGCAATCTTAGTAATTCACTGTAATTTTAAGTACTTATATTAACATATTTTAAATTATTTTGAATAAAAATAATTCAGAACTTTCCAGGAAGTTTAGTTTGCAAATGTAATAACGTAATGCCTTTGATTAAAATCGCAGAAAATAACAGAAAAAGAAAAACCACGTACGTTTCGGGAAGTTGATTGTTAGTAGTTCTATGTAACTAAATGTGTCGCACTATAATAATTTTGTATCTTATCGTTGAAATGCTTGTACCCATATTTTTGCCTGAACAGCACTCTTTCTTACTTTTTTAGTTTTATAGTGACAATGAATAAGTATCAAAAGTAACTGTGAATAAATAGTTTATAAAATGTCGAAGCACATCAAAAACACAAAAAAGACAGATAAATAAATTAAAGATAAGCGACTAGTTAGTATTAAAAGCTCATAAAACGTATCAATAAACAAATATAAAAAACATGCAAAGCTTACTTAGTACACAGGTTAAAATCACAAAATGTTTTTGGGTAAATTTTAAAATTCTTAAGTTCAGAAAATGAATTAAAAACACACAAAGCTTTCTAGAAAACAAATATTCTTTAAAAAATTATATACCCGTTAATCAATATTAATTTACAATTCCAGAACATATCGCGTGTATAAAAAGCTTTAAAAAAAATTTTTAAAAGTCGCAAAACGTATCAATAAACAGAAGAAGCATAGAAGTTATCTTGAGAAGAAAATATTTCAATCTGTTCGCTGATTTGTTGTACTTTCTTAGAAGAAGACACTTCTCATTACTATTTTTGTACATTCTGTACTAAAAAATGGTAATAATTGTTTTTAATAGTACCAGTAGAACATATGAGATTGATTTCCAGAAATATTTATTCATAATCCACCTTAGTTACAGAAATATTCTACATTTTAACCATAAAATACCACCCTGCTCATAAATTTATATGAGTCAAGTTAATATGGATAAAGGTGTGTTCAAAGGCTATTTTTAAAATGTAAACGCAACCGCATAACCAAAGAACTATTGGAAATTACAAAATTAAAAGTGGAAACAAATAATGTACTTAATGGAGGCAACTTTTTTCGAAGGTAACTGAAGAACTGGCATTATTAACAAAATCTTTGTAATTTTATTGTGTTGGTTTCGTTTCTCCTCCTCAAACATTTAGTGCCTTCATAATATTTTTTTACTATTATGAATTTCAATTCGTTACCGAAATTTCACTTATCTGATAACAACCAATGATGAATTTGCGCACTCGAAAGGGCATTCATAACACAGAGAGCGAGAGAGTTGTTTGAAATTGCATTTATACCAAGATAGAAGCAGTAAATTTAAGAATTTGTGCCCGTTTCCGTGTATAAAATACCCCTGGTCGTGTTTTATACACTGTAAAAAAAATCTAGTTCAACCTTTCATCAAACAAATGGAAAAAATGGTGAAATTTAGCTGCAACCAACATTTGGTACTAAGTTGAACCATTATAATGGTGTAGTTTCAACTAGTTTCACCATGAATGTGAAGCAAGGAACTATTATAATGGCTCAACTTTAGTATCAAATGTTGGTTGCAGCTAAATTTAACGGGTTTTCTTTTTTTTTGGTTAAAGGTTGAACTAGGTTTTTTTTTTTACAGTATAGATATCGAAATCGAATACTAATTTATCTGAGTAATAAGAAGTGTTAAAGCTTTAAGCCATGATAGTGCTAAACGAATATTGGCCGGAAAACATAAATCTTAAATTGTTTCTTTTGCAACTCTCTCAGTGAGTGGTATCCTTTCCCGACTCGCATTTCCTAATACTTTGCTGAAGAGGCAATTATCATCCATGTTACATGTTGTTACATTGATCTGTGTAGATGCTAATCCATGACTGGTTGTAATAGTCTGAAACAATGCCTTTTGAAAGCAGGGATGAGCTGCTTGCTATGCTCCGATTTGCTCAGAAGCGGAATCTTAAGCGTGTTTGTTGGTGCTCATGATTTAGCTTAACTAAATAGCAATTGCTTCAAAATGTAGCAAACGTTCCTCATCGACTAATTCATGCATCGATAGTTAAGTCGATAGAACTCAAAATGTTCTCTAAATTCCCAACTAATACCGACACTGAAAAAAAAGATCCCTCGATAGGCAACGACAAAAGGATTCTAAATGTGTAGGTATAAAGAACCTACGCATGTAAAAAAAGATTTAAGTGACTCATGTGTCAAGTTCAGTAGGGAAATCTTTCTAAATCCAGAAGTGTTAAATGACCTAAACCACTGACTCGATTTTGATTTACTCTTGTAATGGAAAGAAAGGAAAAGAAACATTGTGTAGAAAAGCCTGCCTACTCTCTAACATCCATTTAAAATATAAAAAAAATTCATGGAGCACCATCAATCAGGATTTCCAAAGCTTATCAAAAGAATTTACTAGACGTTTTATGCCCGTGCTTAATGGGATATTATTTTTCTCACACTGTTCAGACTAATAAACTATTGTTAGAGATGAATAATGTGAACATAAATATTGAATAAACTTTCCTAAGAAATTGGCCATCTTTTCAGAAACGACTTTTTCAACAAATAACGTTTCAATTAAGATTAGAAAGTAATTCAGTCGTCAATAGTCTGACGAACTTGCATTCATGTGGTTGAACCTTGAACAGTAAAGCGATTTGTTTAATCCTTTCATGGACTATGACCTTGATCTTGGCCACCAAGGTGACTTTTAACAAGATGTTTTTTACATCGACTTTCGAGGAATCGACTCAACTAACTGCTAATTGAATTTCATAAGGTTCAGCGTTGTATTACATTGACGAATGCAGCTTCTTCATTACATGTAAGTCATTCACTTATTTCGTATAGAGAGAAGGAAGTTTTGTTGTTTGTGAAAGGTGTCGCTGAATTCATGATTAATATTTTTCCTCCAAGCACCAAGGTCGGTTGTGGGTTTATCCCTAACACCCATTCGCTTATTCGTTTCACGTCTGAGGTAGATGTCACTGCTTGGACGAGTGGGGAGGAGGGGGGAGGATAGTTTTCTTCCAGTCGCATTTGCGATAGAAAAATTATTTATGCGCGGTTTTTGTGATGATTGACGTTTTGAGTTGAGTTTTGAACCAATCAGAAAAGAATTGTTTGTATTTGCTTTACGTCATTTTTACACGTTACTTTCCCGGACTTTCTTTCTTTAATGATAGGACAATCAATTACATTATTCATAAATGAGTTAAATTGATCTTCACAATTTCATTATCTGTCATTAGTGTAGTAACAATGTAACAATGTTTATAACTTAGAACAGCTGCCATACCTTTAAATTAGTAACCTTCTTCGAGTGAAAAGAAGTTCGTCCAAAATAATAAGGGAGCCTGCTTGCTTGCGTACAATCGGTGATTCTGTAACAGCGTGTGAAGGCTAGTTTTATAATTACATAAAATGTTTGTAGAAATGTAAACCCATAGTCATTGTCAGCTGTTCAAGGAATTCAACGAAGTAATTTACATAATCAATCATTGCAATTTTTCACTTTAATTCGAAAATTCTCCTGAACATAGAATCGTATAATAATCTTTTGATTCTGGTAGAAAACACTTTTTCATCTGTAATTCCCAACACTGAGGCGGAACTTTACTGATTTCAGAAAATATTCTCCCACAAATTATCTCCACTTGTGTCAGTGCCCTTAAAATCGTTTTCGTAACAATAGGTGAGGAAAGGAGGTTTTCGGACTTTTGTAAAAGAGCATCGAAGAAAATAAAAGTTTGAAGAAAGGGAAAGAAAGATGTGCAAAAAAATTCCACTTTCAATGTGTCAAGAGCAATTGAAGTTATTTCCCAAGTGATAAAGATATCAACAAATGATGCCACAAAGTCGGAAATGGGGAACCGAACCTAAAATTGGTCAGCATGTTGGCCGCCATCATGATGTTCTATTACACAAACCACTGATCATTAACTTCAGAATTACGGATATTCGAAAGTGTGAAGTGATAAAAAAGAACATTATAATGTGGTTTACGATCTTGTTTCTTAGATGCCGAATCCTAACTTTCTGAAGTTTTGGTGTTTATAAAGTCATTATGGCGTTGCAGTGAACCCGGAGGAAGACTGTATTTCTTATTTGTATTTGTGCGAAAAGTATTTGAAGGAACTCTATCACTGAAAGAAGAAGTCCTAAATTCAAGTTATTTGGGGGTAACCATACGTGGGAAAAATATGCGTTAAAGTGAACGTGGGAACGAAAAAAGTATGTTTAGAAGCCATGGCATACATCTGAGGTAGAAAATCGTGGTGTTGGCATGAAGTGAAGACATGTCGTATTGTATCTAAACAAAAATGATGGCTACAAGTATTCAATTGCAGTGAACTATTGTAATGGAGCATGATAGAGCAAACATAATTCGAAAATATTTTTGAATCAGTTTTTAATTATCTTCGCATCTATTTCGGAAAAAATACTAATAATCGTCCCATGGATAAACTCTGCGAGCATAAATTGAGAAAGCTCATTCTATAGAACAAATTTTAAATTAAGTTGTAGTTCTAAGTTAAATTTGTATATTTGTAAGTAAAGGATGTAAAAGATGTATTAAAGCATAAATATTAAATTCAACAAATGCGTAGTCGTGTTTTGAATTTAAAAAATTAAATTTTAGAGACTGATTTGAATAGCACATATTTGCCATGGCACACTAAATGAAAACTCTTTATTACTAAAATGCATAGAATTAGAGGCAAAATACATCCAAAAATTACATT
Organism: Octonoba sinensis; assembly: GCA_038502835.1. NCBI lineage: Eukaryota > Metazoa > Arthropoda > Arachnida > Araneae > Uloboridae > Octonoba > Octonoba sinensis. The sequence goes on from CM076604.1 coordinate 100,082,717, forward strand.
TCAAAAGATCATACAAATCTGTCATTGTAATGAATCATGAATGCGGTCACTTTCTTTAGCAGAAATTTTATTGAATATTACTGCCCCCATTTTTTTTTCATAACTAACATATTTTTTAGCCAGGGTGCATTGATAAAGGCAATGCAGTTTGTTGATGATATCTGAATAATTGTTAGGATGTTGGACAGACATTTATTAAGTAAAATATTCGGAGTTTAATTATGTATTTGAAGCACTATACGAAATCCTCTTGAAACTCTAGAGTAGAAAAAGAAAATAGTGAAGAAAAATGTGCCTTCTCATTCTACTGGCAATTTCTGAAACAAAATCACCGATTTCTATTAAAAGTACATACGTCAAAAGAAATGCTACTACAAATCTGACATTATCTTCGATATAAAAACAGTTATTTTCGTAATTTACAAATCGATGTCATAAAGGGAAGGGGAAAAAAGATCAACCTCCAGCGGTAAAGAAATTCTTCTATAAGTTATAATCAACCAGAACTGTATTTTAAACTTTCCTCCTTTACCAAATTACAGGTAAGTCGCATTAAAAACCCGAATGATTCTTGGTATTCGTGCTCCACACATTTGCAAGCTTCATATCAATCAAAATTAGACAGAAACAGTAATTTCATTTAATTTTGTTGTTTCTTGTTATGAAATGAAAGGTTGCGATTCGCTTTGGCAACTACGCGAATTTAAGTAATTGCTATCATACATAACGTAGATGTGATGCATTGTAATTTAAAATCCTGCTTCATGGCTAAGGTTTTTTAACATGTAGTTCCTAGAAGGATGCTGACGGTGTCATTCGCTTATATTTCTTTATTTCATCTCCACTTTTCTTTTTAACCGACTTCACAAAGGAAGGAGGTTATACATTCATATTGTATGTATGTCGGGGGTTTTTTTTTTTTTTCTTTTTTTGGTTTGTCCACTCGTAACTTCGCACTAGATGAACCGATTTTAATGATTTTTTTTTTCAAACGATCAAGGGTGGTTTCCCATAGGTCCCGTACCTTCGTTTGACCATATTCGATAAATAGAACAAAAGTAATGGGCAGAAATGTAGTATGTTTTATGTTTTTTCATCCATAACTTTTGACTAAATAAACTGATAATAATAGTTTAACTTTGTGCAAGTAAACAGTAATAGAAATATAATTTCACGTTAATTTAAAGCACAAATGAGCATTAAAACGCAGACATATGTTTCGGAATTGCTTGGAATCCCTTTTTTAATGCGACAGGGAGCTTCTAGATGCAAAAGTCGTCTAACTCAAATATCGTACATCAATCTGACTACTTTTGTTTTTTAGAAAAAACGTTGCGGGTGAAAAATAAGTTTTTTTTATTTTAATTTTAAAGACTTTGCTTGATTTTTCTTTGTTGGAAAAACTATTAATAAATATAAAAGTCATTGTTTAAAAAGTGTTTGTTGCCATTGTGCTTTAATATTAAAATCAATTACAGCAAAAGTTTGACTGAAGGCTTCTCTGAGGCAAAAATTAAATCCAATCAGTTTGTTTGCCAAAATCGACTTCAAAACGGAGTTTTTCATACAAATTATTAGTTTTTAGTGCCATTCATTCAAAGAGGGTTTGCCCTTTGATATGGATTTTTTAAAATATAGAGTATTTATATAGCAAATGTATTTACACTAAAAAGAATAAAATAAAAAGATTTTTATAAAAAGTAGAACCGACTTCAAATTATAAATTGCGCTAAAAAGTGAAAAATAAAGAAAGTTTTTAAACAACATTAATGTGACTTTTAAACATAGTTTTAGAAGACGGTGCAAAATTATGAGTCTAATTACCATTACACCATTTGCTACTTCTTATTGGAGCTGTTGCTAATTCTGGGAAAATATATATATTTATAATTTATTCATGATTACAAAAGATTTTATCTATCCTAATTTTGCACCGACTTCTAAAACTATGCTTAAACGTCACATCGATGTTGTTTAAAAAATTTATTTATTTTTCACTTTTTAGCGCAATTTATAATTTGAAGTCGGTTCTATTTTTTATAAAAATAATTTTATTTTCTTTTACATATATTTCTCTCTCTCTCTCTCTCTCTCTCTCTCTCTCTCTCTTTAAATACATTTTTTTTAACAAGTTTAATAGTACTCGGGAAAAAAAACGAAATTAAAAATAACCTTGAACGGTAGGGCGGAAAAGTTGTATCTATAGCTAAGTAATTCCTGCGCAAAATTTCAGTGCCGTATGCGTACCCGTAAGCACGGGTCAGTAGGGGTACTGGGGTTCCCTCATTAACGCATAAAGTCAATGGTTACATGGAATTCGCCAAATTTTTGTATTTCAGATTCACTAATTCTAATGCCTTAGAAATGCTTCTTTATGTTTAATTATTCAAATTTTTTAATTTGAACACTTGGAATCTCACCTTCTCTGCATAATCTGCACCCCTAGACCAACCAGTACAAGTGGTACCCTCAATTCTAAAGCCCTGCGCGTACTTTTGACTATGTGACTTTGTCTTCTGTTCTGACAAAGACTGAAATTTTGAAAATGTAGTAAAAAATACCATTAATTATTTTCCCCCCAAATTTTTTTTATCCTTAGTGGTACTGAGGAAATGTTTTAAAGTTAATTAAATGAGGAACTCTACAAAAATTAGTTAACTCCATATAAAAAATGGAGTCCGACCGACATTTTTCAAGCATTTAACTATATGTAACTATTCTCGTTACCGCTAAAAGACTTTTTGTTTTCTTTATGTAAAAAATTAAAAAAACAAAATATACTGTGTTTTGTTTCAGTCTTTACTAGAACGAAAAGTTCTGAAAATTTTCACAAGAACTACTTTGCTGCAAGCTGTAAAATCTTTTTTTTTCTTACACTACCCATACATGCCCTGATCGCTGACCCTTCCGTTTTACTTTCTATATGAATTGTTTTCTATGACACTAGAATAATACTAATAAATAAATGCATGTACTTTGGGTTATCCAGTTTTGCAAGGCATTAATTTCCAATGGAATTCATAGATTACTAATGAACCGATATTCTAGACAGTTAGAAAATGTAGCCATTATACTACTTGCATTTTCTTGAAAACATTGTAATGCATTATTTTCTTAATAAAATAACTTATTGAAAATCCACATTTTGGATTACATTCTTTTTACCTTACTAATATTCTTACTTCAAGAATGAAATGAACAATAAGTTAATTCTTTATTTCTGTAAACATCTCCTAATCTATTGAAAACTATTACACATTGGGAAGCATTCTCATTTTAGGTCTAGAAAAGTCACTAATATTTGTATCTTGAAATATACAGATTGCGATTATTTTAAAAGTTAGTTTCTTAAATGAAATACTCATTTATTCATTTATTTAGATTTCATTTCATTATTTATTTTTAAACTGGCTTTCTGTAGAAAAGTTTCATTTTAACAAAGTGCGATGCTTTACAATTTTTTCCATCACGCAAAGGTCAACGCTTTATCTAAAGGGAAAAAGGATTTTTTTTATATGTAATGACGTCACGGAATTCCAACGAAGCGTTGGTAAAATAATCGATTTCATGCGTCATTTAAGAACGCACGACACATAAACACATAGCAATGGAGATTTTTTTTCCCCTTCAAACCCAATTTACACCGGAGATAAACTATCAGAACATTTCATTTATATATTTTCTTACTGTGTGTGTGCATATGCACAATTTTTAAGCACTTATTAACAAATTACTTAAATCAAATTTTTTCGATTGATCCGTGCTTGGGTAATTGAGAATACTATAGTCAGAGCTTAATTTAAGTGAGAGCTCATAGAAGCTCAGCTCCTCTACTTATTCCAGTAATTAAAAAAATGGTTTCCCGAATTTTTTTTGAATTTAAAAATCTTTAGACTTCGATGACAAAAAATACTGTGCTTTTCTTTCGACCTTCAGACAAGCAAAATATTTTGTACTACTTTTAAAAACCTTTCAGTATAATATCGATTCTGGAGAAAAATCTGGTATCAATATTAGATCTTTCATTTAATTACTTGAAGGATTTTTTCCGAGCTTGTATGTATATATTATTATATATATATGTATGTAAGTATATATATATATATATATATATATATACGAATTTATTGTGTGGTGGAGGGAGAAAGTCGTGTTCTTCTTATATACTTTTTTTTTTTTTTTTGTTAAATTCATAGTGCATATACTTTCTCCAAAAATTTTGCTTGAAGGTCTGAATTAATTTTTTTTTTCCACCGAGAATCAATCTCCCATGGGTGTGGCATGACGACATAACACTTCATCAATCACCCTTAGTAGTCTTTGTTTTCATAATTACTTTCCTTTTTAAAAGTAAATTTTACCATCGCTATGGTAGTGAATTGTCCAAAAGCTTACAGCCTAAACACATTAAATCAAAGAATTCTCAGTGACCCAAACTCCACAAATCATTTGTTTCAACAGAAAATATAAGCAAAAGTATGGAGTGTGACATAGGAAAATAACACTTCATCGCATCTGCTTTAGCCTTGGCCAGATTCTGTCACGTCTCTACGGTTATTACAAGGCTTTGTTGACCATGCACAGATTATGATTCATTCCATGGAACACTGCTGACGTCAAAATGGTCGGATTATTTTTTTAAAACAAAGAGTCCGGATGAGCTTCAGTGGTATAGTGTTCGCCTTTAACACATTTTTTGCAATATTTGACAGCTTATCGTAAGTAGCTTTGTTTATTGTGATAATTTTTATTGTTTGAAAATAATTGTAAAATCTCAGTGGCTAAGAGATAGCGAAGTAATTTTATCTCTTTATTTATTAAATCTGTCAAGTATGGCTTTAAGAGTGAACATACACGCACACACATTCACAAACACATAACCAGGAAGGAAGGTTACTATGCAAAGTGATAAGAGCTAATTTTACCTGCAGAATGATGTGCATAAAATTGTGATAAAAATGTTCTTATCTTCAAGAGATATTTAAATTTCAACCAGAAAATAAGCTTTAATTTTTTTGTGACTCTATTATGTAAAAAACGAGGACATATAACGTTAACTTTGTCGAATAATATTTGCTGCAATGTTTTATATAGAGTACTATAAATATAGAGTACTATATTTATAGTACTCTTTTATATCTCTAATAAATATACCTTTATAATTTTGAAAGTATTAAAAAGATTTTCTTTGGTGCTGAGTGTAAACTACTCATGTGTATCCTGTATTCGGAAATTTATTCATGAAACTTTGATTAAATTTTGAGAAATGAAGAAAATTTTTCATTTCTGAGTTACAGTGAATGAACCATTAGCTTTTCGTTGTTTGATTTAAATTCATTCCGAAGATCACATATTATTGCATAGAAATAAAATATCATATGATGAAACATAAGAACTAACTTTTCACAGCCTTAAACTTTAATCTTATGCTAGAATCGCACAAAAGGTTTGCAAATTTCAATCTATTGAAGGGCTATTAGCGTAATAGGGCTGTTCAAGCAAGAATTGTACTATTTCTAAAACAGTTTTTGTTCTGATTAAATCCAGAGCTTAGTGCAATTAACTATCTGCAGCAGAACTGAACTTTGAATTTATTAAACTATTTTTCCCCTATTCCCATGAATTTTAAGAAGCTAAATGAAGCGGAAAGGAATAAGGTATGGGCAGTGAAGCTTTCTGGTATCTTGAAATATTACCACCAGAAAACGAACTTGATGTCAGTGTCCTGTGACCACAAAAGGGCCATTCCATCCCCAAACCATTCGAATCTTGAGAAAAAAAGATTTCAAAGGGAGGTATCTCACGATTTTGTATTCTATAATGACCAGAGAACTCAATTTGCAACATATGAAGAGATACTAAAGTCCACTTTACCAAAATGGTGCGGTAATGATTCGCATTCCACCTCATAGAAGACCGATGGAAATAATCTTTTCGCCCACAAAAGAAACTGCAAGACCTTTTTGAATGGCGGATCGTTCCACTACAATAGCATTTCAAGTCCAATGGCCGTAAATAGTGTGTCGTAATGAAAAGAGAAAAAAGTAACTTCTCAATTATGTTTTCACTGTCAAGATTTCTAGCACACTCGAGTTTTTTCGCAGACAGGTCACCAACTCTTTGATTGTGCAAGAAAATTTGATAAAATTTCGCCGTTTTTCCTCGCTCTCTTGTTGGTGTTGATCTTTTGTCAAGTTGATGTCCCTATTTATATTTGAAAATTTTTATTTGCTGGATGATTTTAACAGTTATTTAAAGTTCTTTTTTTAATGAATTAGAGGAGATTGAAAACGCCCTTTTGCACTGCCCGGTGAAGCCCATTCAGAATCAGCTTTCATAAAGGAATTTGTCTGATTCAATAGCATTGAATTTAAAGTACCATAAGTTTCAGAGTTGCAGTCAGGTCTGGTAATCCTAAAATTTACTCACTCCAGACTAATGGATTGTGTAAATTATAACTTACCAGATGATATTCATTTATAGATCATGCCCTCTATATTCAGATAGAATTTTAGTCCTCCCTTGAACAAAAAAAAATTCTCCATATATTAATCCTTTCGGTCCCAGTTTTTCTTTGTATTGAATGTTTTCCTCCATAATAGTCAGTTTTGAGATAAAATGTCTTCTACTTTAAACTTTGGGCCTGGTAACACTAGTCAATCTGCTACCCATTCATAAAAAAATACTATAAGTGTAAAACAGTAATATATCAAACCAATTGCAGTGTTTATCTTTATCCTACTCATTACGGCAGCAATGCGTGGAAGTGATGGATGTCGTTTTGTTAAACAAACTACCTTCTGAGAAAATTGTTAAGTTTTACTAAATTTTAGTGTTAACAAAATGTTATAAAATTACTTTAAACATTTTTTTAGTTCCAGTATTTGGAACCAAATTAAAGGGAAAAAACGAACTTTATTATTATTAATATTCATATATATATATATATATATATTTCTTTTTTATTTTCGTGGAAAGTGCACAGAATATTTAACAAAAATAACATTCAACATGCAAGATAATTTCTGTTCATAGACTGATCAACCACTATCTGTTCTTTCCTCCAGTTCTCGTTATTATAGGCTTCATATCAGTGTTTTATTTTAAGTAAAATATAAGTCGCTAAATAATAACGGATTCTGAAGCTGGTGTAAATAGCACGATATGAAGTGGCCTGTAACTGATATGATACTAATACCGGAAGAAAAAATAATACTCAGCCTTCCATTTGGATATAAGAACGGTCAGTAAATCCTTTTCCTTGTCTTTGTCAAATCATTCAACCAAGCATTGCCTCAACACGGCTCACAACATTAGTATTCAGGATGAAAAAATTTCCATTTTTTTTCAATCGCACAATATTGTATTGTCAAAAGAGCATTACTGTTCCATTATTTCTCCTCCACCCCACCTGTGATAATCGGTTATCTGTGCTAACGGAAGTTCCGACGAAAAGCTGTCATCGGATCTTTAGCATGTTCGTACATGTTATACATTCGAAAAGTTTTTTTGAAATGTTACCAAAAAAAAAAAACAACCCACACACATATTCTTTCATTTTCTGTAGCTGTGTGTGTAATAGCATAAATATGTGCTTTATAGTTTTATATGGTGGTAGGTATCGAACGAACCGACGGGAGTTGTGGACCAAGTTTGCGTCCTCTTGCGCCACCTGGGCGTAATGAGTCTCAAGTCAAGTCGAGGTGTCGAACGGCAAAACAGAAAATCCAAATAATAATTATTTCGGAAAACTGAAGTCGTCGTGGGAGGTAAGGACAAGCTCTGCCTGAAAAGCTGAAGAAATGATATATCAATAAATGAATGCTTGACGCAATGAGTGTAAAAGATTTCATTGTGTGTGTGCCCTTTCTCTATTCAAATTCGTATCATGCAATCGATATCAGATTTGTACATTGATTGATCAGCAAAAAAGAGTTGTGATGCTTTGACCAGAGGTGGCCAGCGTGGAACATTGAATGATTGCAAGGGGCGTGCCCTAGTGATTCAAGAATTTTGCAGAAAATTTTGCAGAATTATTTATTTAATAAGCTGAAAAAAAATAATGAAAAAATGTTATCACTGTATGTTTAAATTTTGAATTTTCAGACAAATATTTGATTTTTCACAAAATAATTTTTTTTAATTCACAAAAAACGGACCCTGTTAAAAATGCTGGATCGACCCCTACATAATTTTATTGGCAGATTTATCGAAAAAGCTTCGGGTCTATTACTCTCTCTCTCTCTCTTTCACACGCACATTCCTTACATCGGTAGATCCTTTTACCTCTCTACATCATACGTAAGCTCACATTTTTCAACTCTCCCATTATTTTATCTATTTTAACTCGCAAAGAAATTCTCAGTTTTCCCCCATCATTTTTAAAAAAGTACTTTACTGAAATCATATTTAAAACTGTCTTATGAAACATCCTAAAAATACATTGCCAATTTACTCAAAACAGACAATTTTACTCAGTTGGCATTCTAAACGTCATCCCAGCCATCCGAACATTGTCTTTTGGTTCCTTTCTTCTGCTCGACAAGTCCAGCATTTCTCGTTAACTGTGCTGCCGTTTTTTCTGCCATAATTCATCAGAAATAGGACTACCTCTGTTAGGATAAAATGGGGCAAACATTTGCGCATGAAAACAAATGGGAGGAGAAAATGGCGAGTTTTTCAGGAAGAAGAAAAACAGAGGGGGGAAAAATTGAAATATTTATGCGACCAGACGCACTAAAGCGTGTAAATTTGTCCCTATTGCTGATAATGGATCCATTTAAAAGTTCCCATTTGAACGAAAACGAGCATTGCAAAATTGTTTTTATGCGATATAAAAAAATCTGCTTTCTCACGGTTATGGGAAAATATACCCATTGAATAGGTTATAAGGAGAATGGAAATCTTTGAATGAATTTTTTTTTGTAAATCATATTCTGAATGAAATTTTCATTATTAATCTTTGAAGGAAATTTTTATTCTAAGTCATTCGGTGAATATAAATTTTCATTATTAATCTTCGAATGAAATTTTTATTGCAAATCATTTTGTGAATGAAATTTTCATCATTAATCTTTGAATGAAACTTCACTAAACTCTTGGAAGGATATTTTAACTCTTGAAAATTTTTATAACCATAAGATTGATCTATTGTCCTAGAGATTTTTCATTTTCTTTTTGGAGTTTATACTGAAAAAGCTTAGGAATAATTGCGAACGGAACACTATTTTTAATTTTTTCAATGCCGATTTAACTTTTTTTTCAACCGATTTGAGCAGTTGTGATTCATTATTTGCGCTCTTCTTGATGCTGCATATCTGCAGATAATTTCTATTAGAAAAAAAGTCTTCATCTTCTTTTTTTCAAATTAAATTTATTATTTATTTATTTATTTATTTATTATTATCTCACGGGTATTGTACCTTCTTTTTTCTTTCGTGATCTGTAGGTCAAACTATAGTTTCAGAGCTCTTCAAAAGTTCTTCAAAAGTATTTAAACGAAAGTACAATTTTTACAACGACCCAATTGACATTAATACCAAAAAAAAAAAAAAATCTCATAGGAGGCAAAAATGCTGCAACTCTCCCATACTGCAACAAATATATACTATTTTTTCTTCCATCCAATAACAGTCGTGCTGTTTCTAAACGAAGTAGCAATTGTAGAAATTTCAATCATTTATGAATTCACCCTTTAAAGCCGAAAGATCCCACCGGCTTGCTACAATAGCCTCATACCTCAACAAAGCTTTCAAATTCTTTTCATCATAATTTAACTAAATGCCATTATGTCCCGGAGCTGAAAAGAACGTTAGAATTGAATTTCCGAAACTACGGTTGCACAAAAGAAAATGAAACTCTACCGTTGGAGGCGTCGTGCTTTAAAAAACCTCGCGTATTCCAAAGACCCAAATTAGTATCCCACCATCCTACCACACCGTTCATTACTGTCTTTTCACAGGGAGAGGAGTCTCAATGTTTATTAGCCGAGCCCCTGCAGCAATGCTTTTTCTGCGTCACGCTAGCTACCCCTCGTGATGAACACCTTTGTTGTTTTCTCGCGGTAAAGAAAGAATGCGAAAGAAAAAAATGTGTCCGCAGCCTTCAGAGGTCAAACTTTTGGCGGACGTTGCTCTTTGCATCGAATTTGATTTCGTGAGCTATTTTTACTAATTGTAGATTTTTTTTAAGGAGAAGTGCAGTCATCTGTATTTTATGTTTCCTTGCTTCAAATGTAATTGATTCTCTGTTGTCAAAAATTTATTTATGTTTATAATTTCAATGACAATCCAGTGATTATAAAGAAATGTGGGAGTTAGTAATAAAAGAATCAAATTAATTTCTTAAGAGTTCATTTGCTTTGTGCATATTTACAAACTTCGACGGAGTTGTGGAACTGAACATGCGACATAGTCTCAACTCAGCTTTTCCTTTATTTATTTATTTTATTTGTTTTTTGATTAATTTATTAATTTTTAGAATTCCTTCACAGATCTAAAATATTCTTGTGTTTTCAAATCTTACAAAGAAACTTTGACATAAAGCCAAAAAATATTCCAGTGAAGAAGCGTTGACCTAATTTAGATTTCGTCTCAGGGACTGATGTTTAGTACTAGTTCTTGAAAATATGCTCAACATTGGCGGAAATTGGGTATGAGTGTGTCAGAACACTTCCAGCCTACTTCCAACATTGGTGATTTGAAATGTTGGACTCCCGTGATTTGTAGGGTTTTATATATTTATTTATTTAAGATAACAGGATAGCAACGACAATACCGTAGTAAGAATACAACTAGAAATATTGAATTCACTGATACGTATACAGCTTAGCAAAATAAATCTCAATATAGCTTCTTAAAACATTCAATCCAAATTTAACGCAAATGTTTTACATCAGTTGCTTACAAACAGGCTGTATTTCTTAAAATTTTTATAAATTGAGAAGTTGATTCAACGGATGATTCATATTGTTTGGTAAATATTTTATTTAAACTTTGGTATTTAATTGCTCCCATTTAAAAGATGATTTTTAACCAGAGTTACATTTGTTAAAAGCGAATCGTATCAAAATGAACATAAAGGCCAAACCGCAACAATAAGTCCCTTTGCTGCAATTACAGTGAAAAAAATGCCTGCTGTATTAGCGAGGCTTTTCATGTGCACATGGAATGGCCATCATTCAAAACCACGGAGAATGTATAAAGACAAACCTCCGTCATTAGCTAGTCAATGATCAGTTCTTCCATTCTGCTCTGGAATTCCTCCAGTGAAAACGACAGTGAAGAAACAACCCGAAGAAAAGAAGAACAAAAGCAAAAGTCGCATCGGCAGCAGAAACGTTAAATACCTTTATTGCCGACGAGTCATTAGAAATTGCCGGCCAACAAAAATAGAGCCCAGCACGCTTTGCCACTAATAATCATCCTCTATTAGGTTCTTAACCCTCAAAACGTTGCTGATGTTTTTTCGCCAACCACGTTCTTTGGAACTCTTTGGCATCCATTGTTGGCAGCTGGGGCATGTGAAAGTTCAATAGTACAGGAGGTCAGTAAGTTGTAAATCAAAACTTCGGTTCTTCACCTTAACCCGTTAATGTGGTTAAAATCAACTGAGAGTTATTTTTCAGTCAGTAGTTATATAATCTCGGAGAGTGATGAGAGCGAGATGGTCTGATCAATTCATGTTAAAAATTTCCCTCGCAATTAGGCGGGAAAACCTTTTGTGCATGCTACTGAAAGTTTTCTTCTTTAATTGCTCTTAATTTGTTATTCTGAATCCAAATCTTGGTAGCACAACAGTAGACTAGCTTTTAGCTATTTGACTAGCTTTTTTGATGAAGTGGCCTATCAAAATGCTTTACCTTATTCTTTTATTGCCGTTGCACAGATGTCATAAGAAACTATTCAGATATTTCTTAAGAAGAAAAAAAAATAACCGGTACTTGTTTAGTTTTAATTATCTAGTTACAATCGACTCGCTTTATAAGGACCCTACACTGTTAGAAATTTCATCATGAAATTACGGTTAAATGACCGGCAGCAGTCTGTCCATTTAATTCACCGTTAAATTTACGGTTTGCAACATTTTTCTGTCTTTACGGGACCTAACCATTTCCAATCAACTTGGTTAAAAAGCCGTAAATACAAAATTTTATGTTTTATAACCGTTTAAAAATAGTTTCAAAACAAAATTTTTACCGTTTTTGAACCATTTCGAGGCGTAGAAACGGTAAAAGAAGCTTGCAGGAATCGAACCTGGGTGTACGGTATATCAACCTTGCTCTCTAGCCATTCGGCCATCTACACCACGTGAAGCAGCCATTTATTTATCAATAAATCTTCTTTTTCAACAGGCAAATTGCCTTAAAATTGAGATTTTAGTTTTTGATTGGATCCAAAGTCATTTTTAGTCTAAATTTACTGTATATTGACGAAAATCATTTTATTTGCTGCAAAAATTGAAATACAAACAAGCTTCAGCAGCTCAAATGATGGGTTCGCTCATTCGACAACAGTTCGGGAATCCGATGTCTCCAATTTTTGATTTACGTGTGTATGTGTTTCTATTTAGTAACCACTGTTTAAGCCTTTTTTTTTTCTTCTTCTTTTTTTATATACACATGCAGATTTTAATTGATAAATCCGTATTCCTATTTTAAAACAACGTACGACCGATAAGGTTTCGCAAAGAAGATGGACGCCCGCTTCTTACTGAGCGCTTGAAAATTACGGTTAGTTAAACGTTCTTTAGGATAAACAGAGAATAAACGATTTTTTTCGCAATCAGCGGTTTGAGTACCATCTTTTTAATGGTTATTCAACTGTTGTAATTAAATATGGTAAAATAACAATCAAATAAATGGTTATTTTACTATTTTCTTACGGAAATTTTTAACAGTGTATCCGGATTTTACTATTTGGGCCGTTACATCAAATGGTCGCAATGCATCAAATGAATCCATAACAATATTCAAAGTTCAAAATTCTATGAAAAATTTGAAGAATGATAATGCATAGAAATTCAAATGACGTTTTAAACTAAGGCCATTTTAAGATAACGAAAGATAACCATTTTGTTGATTCTTTATTTTGTTAATTAGTACCTCGTATTGTTATTTTTAAGAAATGTTTTCGTTAATTTCGTCAATTAATTGATGTTAAAAAGTATCAAATATTAAGCCTTTTTTTTTTAATTTAGTTTGATAAAAAGGCATGAGTCAACATAGCCGGCTGTAAAAGGCAAATTTATTTCATACAGGCATGTAATGCGCCACTTGGTAGCATTTTGTTTTGTTAATATTTTTCTAATAGTTTCCACAAAATATTGTTTCAGCAACTGATGCCCTTTTAACAAACTAGGATTCATTCGAAGACAATAGTTGCTAAGTTTACTTAATGCTTTTCTTTATCTGCTCAGGAATTATTATTATCGTAATCTACACTGTTAAAAAAACCTAAATTTTCATATTGTTTTTTGACTGATTTTAATGGAAGATTTCCGTAGTGCTTCAAAACATGGTTTTTCCTTCCAAAAACGGAAATATCACGTACCTCACGATCCTGAAAATATGCGAACGGAACTTTTCCGTTTTGTGGTTGCTGTATTTAAAAGGATTTACGGAGAAAAAAGAAATTGAACTTCTGTTAAGTCTCGGGTAAATATTATCAGAAACGGAGTGTTTCCGGCAACTTGCTGCCGGTACTTTTTCCGTTATTTTCAGGAGATTTATTTTCCAGTGTAGGTTCAGTCAATTTTTTAACGAGAAAAGAGAAAAATGGGCAGAGACGTGACAAATTCAAAGAAATTAGTTGAGAGAAAAGTATACAACCACAAGACAAAATTCATAAAATAAAGTACACAGATTAAAAAAGTATCAGACAGCAACATATAAATATATAACTAAACTCAGAAAGTACAAAAGATTGGAAAATATTCAAAAAATTTTAGAAAGAGGGTGATTAAGATTTGAAGGAGAATGCAAAAAAAGAATAGGAAATTTTAAATATATACATATATAATAATACAATAAATAAAAATGTACAAGCATAGAAAAATATTCATCAGTGAAAAAAGAGAAAATAAAATGCAGAGAGATATAACAAAATTTACAAAACAGTGTATGTTTTCTAATAAGATTTCTTTCATGCAAACAAAAAGAGAAAAAAATCTAAAAGCAACACAGCTAAACTTGTACTAAGTTATGTATTCTCTAACACTCATAATAAGTTTTTAAAAATAACCTTAAGAAATTAATATTTCTTAGCCTTGGCTCCAAAGCATCAGCACCACCTCTGCATCTAGCTATGCCAATCTTTGAAACTATCCCTGCGTTCAAAAAAAAGAGTAAAACTCACGGAAGAGACACTGCATTCTTCACGAAGTATTGATCCTTACATCAGTTCCATTACCTTCTTAGAAAAAAAGGAACAAACTCAGGAGCTTGTAAATTATTATTCCCTTCCTTAATAATATGTGGCACGGAAACTATTTAAGTGGTTTTCTAGACAGGCATAATATTACGTTGTGAAGTTATTATTTTCATCTGCATATGAATGGCAGAAATTAAACGAAAAACAGATCAGGGATCGCTGTGTCGACGAACCGTAATTGCAAATAGTAACAGATTATTCACGAAATTATGATTTTCATGGATGTTTGTGTTAAAATAATAATTTTCCTACGAAAATGTCGCTTTCTTCCATATTATCAATTTGTTCGCGTAAATGTTTCTTTTTTCCCTTCTCATCTTCTGTAATGAAATCATATTCCGAAAACGAAGGAAAAAAGTTGCTTTTAAAAAGATCTGTATCAGGCCGTTGACTCGTTAAAAAACGCAAGATTAAATTTTTCTTGTTCCAAAAATGAAAATCGATTGATTTCGTCTTTCCAAAACGTCTACTCTTATTTCCAACTCAAGAACGAGTAAAGAAATTTAATGTTTAGAGTACAGTGCAATAAACCTCGCATACTTCCTACCTTTTAAAACGGCCTGAACAATTATTTGTTGTCATGTTAAGTGAACATATTATCTGCAATTTTAGTGACCAAAGAGTATTAGAACAATAAAAACGTTGAGATTAATTGAGGCACCCAGAAGCAAAGGGGTGTAAGTGACAAAACTGAAAATTTGGAGATAACTTGCGCAAATTATAAAGCACCATTATATATTGTGCTGTAACAGGTGCTCCACTTCAACGTGATTTAGAAAAAAAATAACATTAAAGATCCCATAAAACTCCAACTTTGAACGCGTTTTTTTTTTTTTTTTTCACAATCGTCTTTTAGCCACTTGCATTCCTTTGCTTCTCACTGCCTCCAACTGTATCATACAAACTTATATTCTAATTGCCTTAAACTAGAGACTGCTGGTCATATCCCTGCTCTGGAGCGAATTCACACACAATCCGCGAGCTCTATAAATTTTTATTATGACAGTTTTTTTTTTTCTCTCTCTCTCTCTTTAATCAGTTGTGATAGTGATTGAATATAAAAATATATCAACAGATTCTTCTCCTGTCCCATCCAATCCATTACAGACAGAAAATAAATTTTAAAACCTTTAAAATTAATTTAACCTTAAATTACCTTTGTTATTTCAAACTGAAATATTTTAATAACTAAAACTACTATAAATTTAATTTTATATTAAGCAGCAAAAAATTTGTCATTACCGAAATTCATTTTTCTATGCATTTTCGAATCAATATTTATTCAAATCAAAAGAAAAGAATAAAAAAGTTTAATAACATCTGTGAGAAGCAATAACACGCTCTAATAGTTTGAAAAATTTGGCTAATATATTCCGACAGTGAAAAATATGATTCGCTTATCATAATCTTACAGGTCTTAGGTCAATGCATCTCTCCCCTTCCCCTTCCATCCTCCTTTCTCTCTCTCTCTCTCTCTTTCTCTCTCTCTCTCTCTTAACCATATGAACTACCCACTCATGTTTATTTCTCGTCGCCGATAAATTTAATTTTTTCATCAATGAGTGATTAATCGCTGCTGTTCTTCCTTCTGGAGAAAGTTTCGAAAATTAGACGTTAATTGGAATCTATAAATTAAAAATCACCAAACACTTAAGTACCTTCTACCCTAATTAATTACAATATTTTGTAATTTATTAATCCTTATTTTATATTTATAACCTTCCTGATTACACCAGTTTTTAATTTTAATTATTAGACTCTAACTCTATCGAAAACTAAGTTCGTCCAAACGAAAATGTAAGATTTATTTTCCAAATTAACTTTTATAAACTATTTTACATAAAGAGATTTCTCTCAATGGTGTTCTCTAAAAATGCAGCTTTTCCATCTTGCTAGATCATTACGCAAATATTCTCATTTTTTTTAACAGAATCGGTTTATGGGATGTTCCTTTTAACTGCATTTTTCACTCTCAGTTTTTTTTCCATCAAGCTATCTACTGTAATATTCTCAAGCAATTTAAAAACAACAGCGAACGTAACATTGTGTTTCGGTACCAAAAATTCACACTTCTTTCGTTGTCATATGTTTCAAAATTAGGAAAAATAGAGTTAGAGAAGTTGCGATCTCATGCAGATCACTGTTTAAAACATTGTAGAATTAACATAAGTCTGTCTAATGTTGTACATTTAGCAGTCGTCATTTCTAGAAAATTTTATTCTTGGTTTAGTTGACATCGGCTGAGTTATTGATAAATCACTTGGACATTATAAAATACATTACATGATTTTGCATAAAATATCCACATGTTGCAAGTAAATGCTTGATTACCACTATGGTTCATGGTATACATATTGCGTAGAAAATGTCTATACTACATACTGACAATGGATAAAATCAAAAAAGTCTTGATAGCGTTGCCTAAAGATTCCGTGTTACTTATAAGTTGGTCATTTTTGCCTACAGATTCCGTTCTCATGTTGCCCCCATACAACCCTCCTAAGTATAATTTCGTAATGCTATACGGCTTCCAATATTTCCTTGAAACATTTCCTTTTTACCTAAGGGTCATTTACTAGGTTTATATTAGTTACAGACATATTTCATTTATTTCCGTAAGAATAATGAGAAACTAATATATATAAAGATCCTCGGAGCCAAAACTTACTTTTTTAAGACACCCTGTTTTTGCTCAGGACCGCATTACGAATTCCATGAAAATTTTTATATAGCATACGGCAACTTAAACTTCAAAGAATATTTACTTATGCAGATCACAATGTATCTATGTCATCAAACTATATATAGTTTGATACTAACAAAGTATTTATGGTGCTTACTTACAATGTGTGTACAGTGCGACTATTCTGCGGAGAATATCTGTAGATTTCAAAGCTTTTATGTATTTTGTCTGTTAAAAACCCTGTTTTGGCAAGCGAGTGAAATAAAAAGATTTGTCTTAATTATAAGTTGAGAAAAACTTTCATCTTTACTGCTGAAGAAAAGACAATAGCATTCTAAACCGGCAATGGGTTTTGCTAACTATCTTCTCTGCCTCAAATCATCCTCTTGCTTCCCATCACTCGCTAGATGAGACTTGCTTTAAAAGACAAAATTCCGTAACATTTTACAAGTTTTTAAAAATTATTACTGTCTAAATATTTAAAAGAAAATTGCTAAAGACTCTTATGAAACACAAACTCGTTGAACTGGCCTTGATCTTGGGGAAAGAAAGTAATGAGTTCTTCGGTTTTCATTATAGCCTTTTTTTTCCCCCGCGTGTAAACAATACGCTTGATTCATTGCTATGTTGCCACACAAACTTTCTTATATTCCAGTACGAACGCTTCCTTTATGTCAATGTCTGATTTAGGCAGGATTTTACCCGTGTCTTGTGTTGGATTTGAAATCCTCTATTTTCCTCTTGTTCGTGCATTGAGCACGTAATACCAGTAAGCGAAACCTTATTTTTGGCGTTAAATTGTGTAAAGGTAGTAAAATGGCAAAAATGATTGTTCGTTGGAAATTATTGGCTTATAATTCGGCAACTTTTATCTTTCAAATTGTTAAAGCGTGAAGTTCCAAAAGGTGGGAAAATTCATTGCCACGCAATCCTTCAATTGCGAGAAATCCTACACAAAGTTACAATGAGACAATGGTCATAAAAATTACCGTTATCTTTGGTTGCACGGTCTTCCATAGCATCGTCTTGTAATTTTCCTCAGTCCGTTAGAGGCGGGAGTTACGCTGATCACAATCCGTAGAATCTTATCTTTTGTTTTATCTTCTGGATGTTTGAATAGCAGGTAGGTTATCCTTTGAAACAGGGAAACTTTTTCACGATTCTTGTTCCTTCTGGATTATTACGTTTCAAGTGACACCTTTAGGTCCATCACCAGTGATGGTAGTATGAAGTTACTAATCACGTTTGCTTTTGGAATTTCATATTTAGATACACCTGATGTTCTTGATAAGAAGGCAATGTTTGTCTTGTTAACTTTCTTTCTTTGTGGATGTGGGCCTACCCTCATCAACGTGATGATCCATAACCTTGGGAGGTGGCTTTGATCGATCATTTGTTATTTGCATAGAATTTGGTAGAGATGGTATCTGCTATGATGCTGCTTTGGATTCTGATTTCATCTTCCCTACCTGGGGTGTTTACGTTCTGGGAACGAGTTGAGTCATGCGATGTTTCAATAGGTGTGTTTTTTACCACTGCAGTTTTAATCTTGCTATGCCACATTTATAAAACTAACACCATTTAAAATTTCATATTGTAACAGTGTCACATTTATAATGGCCTAAACTTATAAACCAATAAAAATTTCTCCCTCAAAACTTTCAGATTTTAAATTATTACTTAACTTTAATAAAAATAATTTCACGTTATTTTAAAGCACAAATGAGCATTAAAATGCAGACATATGTTTCGGGATTGCTTGGAATCTCTTTTTCAATGCGACAGGGAGCTTCTAGATGCAAAACATCCAAATGAAGCTCCCTGTCACATTGAAAAAGGGATTCCAAGCAATCCCGAAACATATGTCTGCATTTTAATGTTCATTTGTGCTTTCAAATAACGGGAAATTATTTTTATTACAGTTTATTTGCACAAAGTTAAATTATTATTATATTACTTAACTTGTACATTTTGCATTAACGTCTCACTTTGAAACCTATTAAATTGCTATTTTTATAGATTTTAATTTCAATTGGAAATGTCTAATTTCAGCACAAAACCTAAGCTGCTAAAGCACTTGATTTCAAAAATGAACTATTTCAGTTTAACCAAAACCTAATAACAAAAAAATGCTAATTTTCTAGATATTTTAAACTTGTAAGTTTAATAAATAAAAATGTATTGTAAAATCTTAAATCTGGTAAATGAAAACTAAAATGTCAGAAACCTTAACTGAAAAACTTGTTTTTGTGCGACGTTTTGAGCTCAATTTGCCGGATTGTAAATTTGTAATCAAAAAATAAATTACCTGTTTGCAATCTTTATTCATGTCACTATAATTTTTTTTAAAAAAATCTCACTCTGTAAAGTCTGATATATTTGCGGTAAGAGCGTAATTAAATACAAAAAAATAATCTTTCATGTAAAGCCTTTGTCATTTACATCATTTTAACTTGTAAATTTAGGGACATTTTTTAATGATACGGAATATTATTGAACCTGTTAAATTTAGATGTTTTAAACTATAAACATCAATAAAAAATAATTCTATAACTGATATCGACTTTTAAATAGGTTTAAATTTTTAAATTCAATTTTAAAAAAATCTTTCCTTGTAAACACTTAGCTCGGAAATTAAAATTCTTAAATTTATACTAAAAACTTATCCTTCCAAATCTGCTAAACTTAGAACTTCTTAAATTTGTAACAATCTAGCATCAGTCTGCTAGCCAAGACTACATTCTGAGAAACATGTTAAAGTGCGAAATAATTTTATGACCAAATTGTAATGAAGTTCTACATCGTAAATTTGTTTAAATTAATCGTTAAAACTTGTAGATGTACCAAAACAACATGCTGTAAAACGTATTAATATTTTAGATTTTTTAATTTAACATAAACCATGCAATGAAACTAGTTCAATTTCTATTTTTTAATTTCATATTTTAAAGCAACCTTTTCAAATAAAACCATTAAATTTATGTGACATATGTTTAAAAATGCGTTTTCATTAAAAAGAAAAAAAAAGAAAGCTGTTATGAAATTTAATAGAAATTTTAAAATTATTTTATTTTTATATTTATTTGCCATTATGATATCTATAAATTTATGGATGTTTGAAGATTGAAACAGGGTTTATAATCAATGAAAAATCAATGTTAGGAAACTAAATATTATGTGTTAGGCCATAAAAGACTAAAAATTGTCCACCACATTGAACAATTACCATCAATTTTAATCAGTTTTAATTATCAGAACAGAAAATCTCCTTTGAAAACAGTCATTTTTCAAAATGTTACTCTTCGAAGCTGTTAAAGCTAATTACTACATTTTAGTACCATGTTCTGCAGTTATTTTCAAGAGCCTAATCTTCCTAGCTTTACTTAGACTCAAATAAAATGTGTCTGTTAAAAGCTATGAGGTTAAATCCCCATAAAATATGACCTAAGTTTATTCTACAGTCTTCTGATGCACAATATTAATCTTCATCTGATAAGAAAATTGATTGATTTTTTTCGTCAAGCGTAAATGAAATTAACCTTCAACGTTATCTCTTATTAGCCACTGAAATGTGAAAGCGACGCACTCGGGCACTGATTGCCTACGAGATATTTCAAGTGTGAAATGACACATTTTTTTCCCCCTTCATCTCTTAAAAAAAACAAAAAAATGCAATATATAAATATTTAGTTTCCGAGATAACTTCCAATGGAATTTACATCTTTTTTTTTATGTATCCATTTTTTGCTCGCTCAACCGGTGATAACAACAGCGATAAGTTGAAACTAATTTTCTGCGACGTGGTTCAGTGAACAATCTGTGTCGATTTCGTTATTTGAAGACCCAATGCCTTTTAAAGTAAATATGTTACCTTTGCTGAAAGCAATTATGCTGTAACTTCTAAATATTTCCTTTTATTATTCACTTTTATGAGACACTCTTAATAAAGTTTGGAAGTTTCCCATGCAGAATGCTTGAAATATCTTGGTGAGGTTTTTGTTAACAGGGAACTAAATACCAGATTTCATTATCCACTAACAATGAATTAATCATTAGCTCCACTGACATTTTGTCCTGAAACTTCAGGGTATTATTTACAGATGATCATTTTCTATAAACTCTCTCATTATTCTCCTTAAAGTTTTTTAAGAAAGGTACCTTGACTTACTTAACTCTGTACAGACTGCAAATAGTTTCAGCGCTTAATCATACAGCCACCATTCTCCTTAAATCCTCTAAATGTACACAATATTCGTATACAAAATCTATAAGAAATGCATTTGAATTCATAAAATCAATATCATTTGATTTGTTAGTGCTTAACTTAATGAAAAAGCTTTATTTAATGGTTTCCTGGTAGGCTAAAAGATTAATTTCTTCAAGAAAGCGTCAATTGTACAATAAATACTGTCAATAGGCTCTACAGACATTTTTTCCTGACACTTCTGTATCCTATTATTATCATATGAAGATCGTTTTCCATATACTCTCTCATTATTCTCCACAAAGTTGACAAACAATTTTCCCCTGACTTACTTAACGATCGCTACAGATACTGCAAATAATTTCAGTACTCAGTCACACACACACCGTTCTCCCTAAATCGTCTAAAATTTTTCCATACACTCTATGGGCATTCACTATGAAAACTATTTGTCAATCTTCTTGAATATAGATAATATAAATTTTACGTAAACATTCTTTTTTTCCGGAAAAGGCAACAATGTAGAGATAAATATTTCAAAGCTGCAATAATACAAGAATTACTTTCTCAAAAGTTCCTAACCATGTTTTTTTTTCTTTTTAACCCTTTCTCACTGACTGTCACGTATACTTGTCAGCAAGAAACGCACTCTACCCCCGACCGACACGCATACGTACCAGTGTCTTAGAACGTTTTAAAAATTATAATTATAACCACAAGAGGACATTTTATGTCCATAGGATTCGAAATTCATGCAGATTCGATATTCTCTTCGAAATGAGAGATATATGATTCCCATGCGAATGTACTTTGATTATATACATATAAGCATAAGGAGAAAGGAATGTTTCGGAATCACCTGCTTTATGACGGCTCTTTAAATGAGTACGAGGCTTATTCTTTACAGTAATTAATGGATTTTTATTTTTCCTAGAGGATGGTCATTAGTTTGTATTGCAGTTTTCAATCGATGACACACGGGAAACTTTCGTTGAAATGTAAAAGTGTCTAAAAAATTGCATTTAAACCAGAAAAATCTTAAGTAAATAAAGCATGTAATTAAAAATACATACAGATATGCAATTTTTTTCTATACAGACCATTATTAAGCAACGCGTTCATACGAGTATTTCTGAAACTTCATGGACTGAAAGCTCGACAGAAAGCTCTGTGGCATGAGCAGTAAGCGCGTTAATAAATTTATGCCCCCCAGTCCAACAAAACAGCTTACTGACTTGCGAGTTCATCCACAAAACTCTTGCATAGATAATGCTACCACGAAAATTCCAAAGACTAAGTTTTCTTTTAGATAGCACAATAAACGCTAGGCTGTGTCGCTTAATAATTACCAACTGTAGTGTTATCTGCCAGTTAATGACAGTTCTCCGTTCTTACTACGCAGTGTAATTCCATAGCCCTTTAACTAAATAGATATTAATCGTTTTGGCATAGTTGAGTGATCCCATTTTCAGGTGGGCATTCCCTTCTCTCTTCGTTGTTTTGGAAAAGGCGCGTGGCAGGAATTTAAAACTACTGGCGTATTTTTTGTTCATAGAATTTAATATTTCATCGGATGATTAGCTTTAAAAACTGAATTTCGTGATGATTGGATGTCACGATTTATTGTTTATCTCTAATTATCTAATTAATAAATTGCTAACAATTGCTAATGGAAAATACTCGTGAATTCCGTTGTTGCAGCTCTCAGTAGAAATTATTTTGAATTGAAACTTGTGTGTGAGGCATTTAATAAAATCCCTAATTATTTCAGTAATAAATTTTACTGAACTTATGAGTATTTTTCCACAAAATTTCTAAACGTACAACTTATAAAAATTTTAAATTTTCAACTTCTTAGAGGCTCTATATTAGAGGAAGCTATATGGGGATAGTTATCGAGTAAAAGTTTTTTGAAGCAAGAGTGATTTTAAATTCGACACCAAAGTTGAACTTTTTTACATTTAAAATTTGTTTCTTCCGATATTTTTTATATTTGTAAAGACTTTTTCTTGCTGATAAGAAAGTTTCAAATAAAATTAATGACTTATGTATAAATTTAAACCAAGCTCTTGTCGAATGATTACGAAGCACTTGGCGGCTAATATTTCATCAAAAAGATAACCTGTTTACATTTCAAACATACAATGTTTGAATACAATATTCCAAAAAAAAATCATTAAAGATTGCAGAACAGATACATGACTTGTGTGTTCCTTTTTATTCTTCGACTTAATTCTTCGTTCAACTGTTCGTAAGATATTGGAATAAAAATATTTAAAATTACATCCTGTGTTTTATATTTAATTATATTCTTTTTAAATTTGTAAAGTTTTAAAGTTGGTTGAACCTTTCATTCAATTGAAACCAAAACTGTAAGGAGGAGGAGATAAAATTGAAAATACTGCTCTATTTCAGAGTTTCTCCAAGTGTGATCCGCGGACACCTCAGGGTCCACGAGCTCATGTTAGGGGGTCCGCCGTGCTAGTGAAAAGTGCAAAATTAGTAAAAATAATTGCAATCGAGTCAATCACAACGTGTAGCTGTAGTTGGTAAATAGCATCGATATATAACTGCAATTAGTTGTATATTCTCTCAGTTATTTCAAAAATTCTCCCCAAAACCTCAGGTATAATTAAATTCAACAAACAAGATTCACACCATTGACTCATCTGTGAAGACTGAAAGATACGAGTACATCACTGACATAACGATTTGTGAAAGGAGACCTGCTGAATATTATAGGTATGTTCATAGTGCTTTACGTTTTGTGTAATTAAACACATTTGTACATTTCCGTATTGTTATTTAAAATCCTAAACGTCATACTTATTGAACTCATATGGAGAATGATCTCACTTAAACAAGGCTAACATTGTTTTGTTCGAACTCCAATAAGTTCGTTATTACTAGTAAAGTTTCAATAAAAAGAAGTTGATAGCATTTATTCGCAGATATTGATTTTTGAGTTAATTTTTATTACCACTGACCAAAATAATAATGTTAAGTAATGAAAATGGCAGTAGCTCTAAAAAATGCATAGAAAAATGAATAATTATATACGTAATATATGTTAGAATATATGCGTAAATGTATGTTAGAAAATAAGATTTAAATGTATCATGTCAAGTTTTTTTTTTTTTTTTTGGTGGAGGGGGGTCCGCAAAGCTGGTACGTTTTCGGGTGGGGGTCGGTGGTGGCCTGGACTTTGAGAATCTCTGCGTCTATTGTAGAATTTTATAGAAAATAAAGTGTAGTAAAAAAAATATATTGTTGTGTCAGACATAAATTGTGCCACATAATTAATTGCACATGTTCTTATTTCATTCATAATTTGCATATCCTCTTTTAGAAAAAAATAATTACTTCCCAAATTATTCTATTTTTTTTCTTTTAGTTATTTAATAATTACCATTTTAGTCATTCAGATATGTCATTCGCTTCAAAAGTCAGCTCAGAATGCTATTGTTAATGTGGTTTTGCTTAAAGCAAATTCAGCCAATGATTAATACTTAGTACCTTACAGAATTTCATGCAAATGAGGTTAAGTTTTCGAATTAAAAAAATAAAACTTTTGACATGACTGGGATATATCATCTAGGATATATCATCTGTCACAATAACTCCATTCTTTAACCTCTGATATGAGAGTTGACACAACTTTAAAGCTACTTTGTATTTGTGAAGTGGCATAACTTGTGTGAATGCCATTAATTAGATTTTTATGGTCGGCATCGTTTACAGCTAATTGTTGCTTCAAGGCACGGATGGTTCAAAATGAGATTTCCTTGTGCATAATAGCAGTAATTAATATGCTAATTAAGCATTTCTGCTTAAGGTTAAAATCCTATTGTTAGTGACCAATCGCCCTGAAGTTCTGTCTTCCTTAATTTGACTCTGAGCGTAAAATTGCTTTTACTGGATTAAGATCCGTCAATAATTATACCGTGATGGACCATCATAAGATAACCTGCAATTAAAAATGTCGCTTGTGTAATTGATAGCGTGTGGAGCCATTGTTCGTAGCAGTTTCGTCGATCCATGTTTTAAGAAATGTTAATTCCCATGTCCTAATAACTTAAAAATTCCCGTACCTAATGTAGTGAAGCAACATGGTTTGAGTGAATAGAGGAAAAAAATTTCAACATGTACTGTTCGATCACGGATTTTTGACATTTAGACGCTTCTGCGCATGGCAAAAAAAAGCGAATCCCTTCAGGTTTTAGCGAAGTTCGTTTTGCAGGTGCGTTTATTTAGTACGCGAATCAGAATGCTTGCTTCTTTGTTTGTTGAAAGCAACTGAAATTATAAACTGGCACACAGCATCAGTTTATAAGAAATCAAGTATGCTAAACGAACTAGAAAGAGAACAAAAACTGTACATTCCTTATACCAGCAGTTCCTCCCTTGCACGAGAACGGATTCTTCTTGACACTAAAGATGCTTACTTACGTCTCTTGTTGTTGTTGTTCTTGTTGTCGTGTCTATGCAAACAGTGCTAGTGCAAGAATAGAGTCCTCCAAAAGTCTTGGTGACAAGATCTGCAAGTTCGGGAGCCCGATGGCTATGGAGGATTTCGATTGGGGGTGCTCCAAGTTGAAATGGGGAGCCGATAATGGCCTGGCAATCAAAAACATGGTCTGGAGTTAGTTGCGAATGAGGACAGTACTTGCAGATGGGATAGGATTTTATATTGGTTCGTGAGATCTTCATGCCTTACTTACATCTTTTAAGAAAGATAAATTGAAGCTTTTTATCATTTCTCATTTAGCTAACCAAAATTAACAAGGACAATTTGGTTTTGAAAATTTTAGCTTCTGTTTTTAGCTTATTTTTCAACAGCATTTTTTTCTGGGGAGGAAACCATTACGAGGTTTTTTTTCAAAAGTGCGTGCCCAAAAGCACGAGAGCTTGTATATGAAAATGCAGAATTCCATAAGTTAATTATTTTTCTTATTCCACAGTTTTAGCATTCTAATTATTGATTCTTCAATCAATAATGACTTATGAACAGTTTTCAAATAAGAACTATGATTAAAAGTGAAGACAGCGTCTTTTTACCCAATTTTATTTTCTTACCCTTTACAATCGCAGACTTTTCATGTAACTCATTGTTTTTTTTTTTTTTGGTTTTGTTGACCCTTTTTAATTTTTTGAGTTTAATTTCTGCAACGGTATTTCTGCTATTCTATTCCCCTTTTGCGAAATAAGAGCAAATTTCAAAAAAAAAAAAAAAAAAACATTTAATCCATGAATTTTCGATTCATTTTTTGAACTCCGAGCACTTTTAATAATAGATTTACTGAAACTTCATCAATATTTTGATCAAATTGTCTGACATTTTTATGCTTTGGTAATTTTATTTCAAATAAAATACGACGAAATACTTAGCCTATAGAAACAGTTCTAGTGACTCGATATGGTAATTTACTTAATATAAAAACTAAAAGTTTTTTTTTTTTCCTTCCTAATATCGTAGAGTAGGATATTGAGTGTTAAATTAGCATCAACGGGCATTACAGATATCATAGAAATAATTCGAAATATTTACTCTCACCATATTATTAAGCTTGTTCATGCATATTTCATTAAGTACTATTCCAATACACCCTTCCCTTTAAAGTTTGGAGAGTAGAACACATGTCTCAATTTTAACTTTATGTAGATCACCAGAAATCTCCGCCGATATCAAGAACTATCTTCCCCAGCAATTATGGGTAAAGATGTGATCGTTATCTGCATGGGAGGATTATTTTTGACTTGCAGGGCATTCGATTACTCGTCATAGAATCAGTATTCCGACGTCGTGTTGAAAATTTATACTTGCTGATATATAATAGCAGCACATTTGCCGCTTCTTTATGGGTGCAAGAGAAGGCCTGGGGGTACTTTTAGAGGTGTGAAGATTCTGGTCACCCTGATGATTGCACCAATTGCACGTTATGCAGCAAGTTTAATCTTCACCCTTTGAACCTTGATGAAATAACTTTATCTACTTTTAAGGTCTTGCTTTCCTGCGTTCGATCTTGTATCATGGAATCATTCTTAAAATCCATTAAAGCTGCAGCATTTTTTCCAGCAAGCAGTTTATATGGGTTGTTCAAATGCAAGGACACAAAAGACAAGGACAAAAAATTTACGCTTTTTTTTTTTTTTTTTTGCAGGGAAGAGACTGAACAGTGAGCCCTTGGAAATATTCTAAATGACAGGCCTGATTTCGTTTCTTAGTAACAAAGCTGTTATATGAATTAGGCTACAAAATATGATTGTTATTCTTTAAAAAATATGTATGCTTCATCCCTTGTTGGTTACTTTTCGTATAATTAAACGTATGAAAATCCCCATTTTTAGACTTGGTTAGTCTGGCCTGAGGTACAGATTTTATAGTGGCCTAGAAAATGCAGGTGCTTTTAAATGTTTCTAATACCGAATTTGCAGAATTATAACACGCACCATCATAGTCAGAACCCTTGTTCTTAAAAGTGAAACTATTAGAAAGAAATTAAAAGTAAGGTATTAATATTCTTTTTACACTCATAGATGAAAATAGAGGCCTTGCAACCGTAATAAGGTTATCAAATATTCAAATGATATTACAATACAACACGATTAACTGATGATATTTTATTATTGAAAGGAGACATGAAACTGGCGCAAAATCATTCATGTGCATTTATTTTCAAGAACTCTCTCTTATTTAATAACTAATTTTTTCTTAAACTTACAAATATATTAGATACAAAAGTTTCATAATCGAATTCCTCATTACACATTTCGCTATTTTTTTTTGTAATCAAAGGAATTAAGGTCCTTTTTTTCACGGAAGCATTTTTAGCACGTTAAAAAGCCTGAAATTTCACCAATCGACCCTAGTTTTACTCCAAAAATGAATAACTCTTTTGTTTTGCAATACAAATTAAGTCTAAATGCAATTTTCTCTGAGTAAATCAAGAACAAAAATATGTTTTAAATTCCTCTCTCTTCACCGAACAAAGTCTATTTTATGCTATACTGAACAATTTTAATCTCGTGAACTCTGGGGGGGGGGGGAACAGGGACGTAACTAGAGGGGGGCAGACGGGGCGTATGCCCCGGGCGCCAAGTTATTTTAGGGGCGCCAAATTGACTGAATGTGCGTGTTTACCTAAATACATACAGTTTTTATGTGTGTATAGGGGGGGGGCGCTAAATCCTGGTTTTGCCCCAGTTAGAAAATGAACAAGTTACGTCTCTGGGGGGGGGGAGGCACTGTGAAGGAAGAAGAAGGACAAAAAGCAATTCAGAAAAGTTAAATCAAAAATAAATAAGCAATTCGACAAAGCTTTAGAGATTAACCCTTATTCTCATAAAGTAGCATATATGCTACTTTAAGAGAATAAGGGCTAGCAAGTAACAATGCAACATACTCGCATACTGTTACTTAACAAATAGACAGTAGGGGAAAAACAAAGATAGCAATATGCTACTTCATGAGAATAAGGGTTAAATAAAAAGTTTTCAATTGATGTATGAATCAGAAATTCTTGGACTGCAAATCAGGAAAATATACAGGGGGAAATCAATAACTCAAGTTCCTGTATTCTATTCTGAAGCTTTTCTCAACGTTTATTGGTATAGCAATCTCATATAATTAAAATAATGTTTGTTTTTTTCTTGATAGTCTTTACTAACTTTCGCTAATTTGTAATGACAAATAATCCACACTATTCTCGTTTTTCTTGAGGAACGTTTCTTTACTGATATACCTACGGTTGGCAAATGAGCTGAAGATAATTTCTTCATTTAGAATTAAAATATACAACATCGCTTACCCTTTTGGCTATCTCCATCCCTGTCACAATCGCGTTTTTCATCCATTCCATCAGCGTAACTTCTGTATCCAACAGTCTGTGTCTCAAGGCGTTAAAAGCTGCTAATTACAGGGAATCTGCCGTCGGAATGACGTATGATGACACCTTCATTAAGATACCACAAAGCCTATCGGAAAGGAAATGGTTCGTTTAAAGAAGCAATGGGTTTCCATCCCCCCCCCCCCCTAAGCATACGAATATGTCCCTCTCGAACCAATCGAAAACTGTTGGATGACATTTGGGGTATTATTAGTGGTAGGATCTACATACATATCTGGATACAAAATTGAGGTCATTGATAACATCAGATGAAATTGGCTTTCTGTTTCGACGCATTTAATGTCGACGATCTCCGTATGAGATCATCAATCTGTTGATTATGCAGCTTAGAGGGATAGAAATTTTGTTTATTGTTGTGAATCGATTTTTAATTTTGTTCATCCAACAAATAAATTTATGTTCGAGCACGGAATCATAAGTCTAAATCGACCAGTTTCGTTAAATTTATTGTAATAATGTCGGGCATCAATAACACTCTCAAGAAATTGCTAATTGTCTAACCCAATTTTTGACAATAATGTTAGATAGATAGACTTTTTGATTAATTAATTACCAATGCTTTTAATGACTCTTTTGTGACGGCTCGATGCTCCAATCCATTCCGCAACTGATATACTTGACCTTAATAAATTATACTGATTCAATTGTACCGGCACTTTTGATGAAAAATATTTTGATATAATGGAACATAACATTACTCTTTATGGTTTCATGAACCAAATTACAAAAGATAACTTCCTAAAAAGAAACTAATGGACAAAAATATCGTAATTTCATTGTTATCGTAATTTCATTACACGTTAAAAAGACGTAAAGGACATGATTAAATCCTCCAAAATTAGCTTCATGAAGCAAATCATTGAAAGCACTTTCATAATTTGTGCACTGAGTTTTTGAAATGGGTTTGATGCTACTTTTCAATTGCTTTGCGATAATTCTTGCAATTTTGCCTAATAAATATTCAGTATGAGTTTATTTGAATAATAATGAAATTCGCAGTAAATGATTTTACTATGTGTTTTAAGCTATCTATTGAATCATCTGACAAACCAGTCATCTAATGTAACGAATAAAAATTAAATTGGCAACTCAGATTTGCAACTTGCCGTTGGGAAAGAAATTCTCGGATACAAAACTTTACGTACTGCATTGAGTTCGTGGGGGGGGGGGGGGGGGAAATGCGTTACGAAGCTACTTCTACTGTTTATGAACGTATTGTTTCGTATGGAATGAAGTGGGACAAGTGTAGCCACGGCTTTTCACACTTTAAATAAGCTACTTTTCTGAGTCAGCTACCTCACATATGTTCATTTATGCCTTTTTTATTATAATTAACCATAAATATCGAAATTTGACGCAAAATGATAATCAGTTTTTGTTGTTAAACATGGCCACCAATACACGGAAAAAATTCCGACTTTTGGAGCCGATTATACTATTCCAAATCCAGATTTTTTTTTTTTAATTTTATACCTTATTTAGGGGGGTATATGTACCTCGCGTTACATGGGTGTAAAATCCTTAAAGTGTCAATTTTTTGCTGTAAAAATCTAATATATTGATAAAAATAATTTAACTTTGTGCAAGTAAACAATAATAATAATATAATTACACGTTAATTTAAAGCACAAATGAGCAATAAAATGCAGACATATGTTTCGGGATTGCTTGGAATCCCTTTTTCAATGCGACAGGGAGCTTCTAGATGCAAAACATCCAAATGAAGCAGACAGAACAATAAAAACAAAGCTTATATAGCCTAAGAATTATCTGTAAACCAATGAGAATAAAGGCAGCGTGAAGTGGAAGTAGAAGTAGCAGGAAGACACCAATAAGAGAGCAACAAACGAATCCAGTTGAAAGTACAAGAAGTAAAAAGGAATATTAATAAAAATAAAGCAAAAAAGACGACAGCATGCATGAAAATTGCAAAAATAATGAAATAAAATACAAAGAATAAAATTGAAATAAAAATAAGTACAGAAACTACCAAAACAAAATGCAAAACAAAGTACACATGTAGAGGGGGAGGGGAGGGGGAAGGAGAAAAATAGACACAAAAAAGGAAAACAACAAGAAAACCTAGAAAGAACAACAAATTAAAGAAATTTATGCCAGACCTGTGAAAAATAAGGAGTTGAGGAAGAATCATTAACCAAATTAGAACTATTCCTGTTAATATGATAAGCTTCCCAAAAGTCAAGCTCTAAAGGGGAAGAACATTTTTGAATAATTTTACCAGAATTGAAATCAAAAGAATGGTTGGAATTCCAACAATGTTGAGCAATGCTAGACTTATTTAACTCTTGCTTTCGTACATAACCTTTATGCTCATTTAAGCGAATTTTCAGAGCACGTTTTGTCTGTCCAATGTAAGAAAGGCCGCAACGGCAACTAATTTGGTAAATACCCCAAGTGTTAAGTTGATCGACAGGATCCTTAAGAGAAGAGAAGGAAAGTTTGTTACTAGGAGAAAAAACGACTTGAAATTGAAACCTTTTTAGGATTTTAGCAATACGGAAACTGACAGAATGAAAGAATGGTAACACAACCAAATTCTTTCTAGAAACCACATTATTGGGACCAGAAGTTTTCTTAGAAAGTTTGTTATGAATAGAATCAATTAAAGAGTGAGAAAATCCTCTATCAACAGCTACAGCTTTCAGATAGTTGAGTTCAATCTTGAGAAGCTCAGGAGAAGAGCAAATATTAATAGCACGATGGACCAGAGCATTAAAAGCCGAATATTTTTGGTTGGGAGGATGAGACGACAGTCTGTGAGGAGGTAAAGAAACAGCGAAAGGTTTACGATAGACAGAAGTAGTGAAACCAGACTCACACTTAGAAATAAAGACATCAAGAAACGCGAGGCTACTATTAAGTTCTTTCTCACAAGAAAACTGGATATTAGGATCAATGGAGTTCATAATAGAAAGAGCATCATCGATACCTAACAAGTTACTGTCCGTTAGGACAAAACAATCATCCACATAACGAACATAAAATTGAAATTGCAATTTCTGGAACAGTTTTTCCTCAAAATAATGCATATAGAAATCACTTAAAATAGGACTAAGAGGACTTCCCATAGCCAGGCCATCTACCATAGCATAGAATTTACCATTTTTTGCTTTATTTTTATTAATATTCCTTTTTACTTCCTGTACTTTCAACTGGATTCGTTTGTTGCTCTCTTATTGGTGTCTTCCTG
The DNA here is from genome assembly GCA_038502835.1 of Octonoba sinensis. Lineage (NCBI taxonomy): Eukaryota > Metazoa > Arthropoda > Arachnida > Araneae > Uloboridae > Octonoba > Octonoba sinensis. The sequence goes on from CM076604.1 coordinate 100,115,151, forward strand.
CTACTTCTACTTCCACTTCACGCTGCCTTTATTCTCATTGGTTTACAGATAATTCTTAGGCTATATAAGCTTTGTTTTTATTGTTCTGTCTGCTTCATTTGGATGTTTTGCATCTAGAAGCTCCCTGTCGCATTGAAAAAGGGATTCCAAGCAATCCCGAAACATATGTCTGCATTTTATTGCTCATTTGTGCTTTAAATTAACGTGTAATTATATTATTATTATCTAATATATTGCTCAAAACATTTTGGGAAGAAGTCCAAAGTAGGATTATTTGAGCTAAAAAATTAATAATAAGATGCGCTAATGAAAAAAATGTTTGTCTATTTATTTCAGGGGGGGGGTTCTATAACTCTCCCCCCCCCCTTTTTTTAACAGAAAAGTAGAGCATACTACACGATGATGTTTATTACAAATAAAGTAGAACGCCAATCATTTAGATTAATAATATTGTAGCATTTCCTAGAGTGCATCTCATGAGAATGTTTACGTGACTTCTGGAAAAACATTAGCACTATCTGTGAAAATTATTTTCAAGAAAAACAAAATGAAAAGCATAATACTCGTGTAAAGTCTGAAAGGTGCGTTGTCTTGACTTCGTGAAAAGACAGGAACTTTAATTGCCCTTCTCTAATTTGGTGGTACAACGCTCTTTTTAACTGACTTCAACAATTCGAACAAGAAAGCTTTATCTTGCCAGTGAAAGCAGCAAGTGTTATTCTTTTCACCAAAGGCAGCAGCCGGTTCCGCTAATAACAAGTCTAGAACTCTTATACACAAACTGCATGATTTTGAGCATCGAATTACCATCAAATTTTTATAGTATGATCAAAAACAAAACAATCTCCAATAACAGGGATACCATCAACTATCATTATGAATGAATATCTTTACGAAAAGATAATTTTGCAGCCACTGTGTCCAGACATGTAAGATTCATCGCCAGAAGGAAATGTTTATTACCTTCTTATTTTCGTAACGACACCTGCACCTTTTAGGTACGAATCTGGCAACCGGTCGTGTGCCTTGAATATTGACCTTAGCAACCTTGAAATGAACTCAAAGACTCCGACCTTAAGCTTTTTTTTTTATGTTTACATTTCCGTAGATATTGAGAAGCAATTTTCTTCTACTGGAGGAGCGAACCATTTATTGATTTACACACACATATATAGATTAATGACCGTCAATTGAGCATTAGCCATTTCAAGAAAATGACTTCTTATTTCGAACTAAAAAGATGTATGCAATAAAAGAATGTTCTTCATTTACTGATTTATTTAATGACAAAAGTGCTCTAATTGGAATGGCTTTTTGTCTTAAGAATAATCTCCTTAATTTTTATAATATTGTATTTGATTGTAGTGTTACGAGAAAATATTTATTTCTTCTTGAAAGATCTTGTAGGATATTTTGTGTTTTATATTGTAGAATTCTTTTTAGCGATTTCAAAGTCGTTCTTTCATATTTCAGAGTAAAACATTACGATCAGTCTTATTACAAAATTTATTAAGGTACAGAAAATTCTATTGAACGAAAATGTTTCCTCCAGTCTTCACTACTAAAGCATGTAACAAACATTTAATTACATTTAATTTTTTCATAAAAATGCAACTTATATTTTTTTTAATGAATCATACGCGTTCTCTTTTCGCAATATTTGTAATGAAATATCCAAAGCAATCGTTCGAGTTATTCGGTTCATATGTCTGATCAAAACTTTTAGATTGAATCGAAAGGGAAAACAATTCGGCAAAAAATTTCAGTTTACAAAAATGCTCAACAGAAGCGGCTATTTCTAATTTCAACAACAGAGTGAGTTTTTCCAATCGTGTTTACTCCTTCTTTCAGAAAAGGAAACTGTTTCTCTTTTCCTTCAATGTAAGTTAGCTGTATTTGTTTTTCTTCAGGAAATCAATGTATCATATGCGTTTGAAGAATAAGATACATTGCAAACACGTCACTCAGTGCTTTCATGTACCATCCACTTTCACGAATTTAAAGTACCAATGCTTGCTTACCAATCCACCTAGCACAATAGTTATAACTTACCTAGGCAATGAGCGAATTCATAGACAATATTTTTTTAAACGGTTTTTTTTAGATGCAAGGAAAATCTATAGTACCCGGATTACCGGGGGATTTTTAACTGTAAGAATAATCCGAAAGCCGAATAATCGAGAACTCAATTAATAAGTGGCATTACTCAATTCTCTTGCAGTTTTACCAAAAAAGAAACTTAATTCGCTTAAAAAATTATAAAGCCACACCCTTCTGGCATTCACAAAGTTGTCACATGGATTATCGTGGACATCTAATGCATGTATGCACATAATTAGCTAGTTCTAGATTCCGCTTCAGGGCTATACAAAATGATCACTTTGTTCGAGATAGACATCTTCTACAAAATTCCATCCATCAAGCTTCGACAAAATATATGGCCGTCCCAGAGGTGGTTAAGATCACCGTAAAACGATGTCATTGGTTCGTTTGCGTTTCTAATTACTAGCGTAAAAATTAAAGAGATTTTAAGTCAATGTGCCCACCTACTGGTTTTTGGTAGATCCGACTCCATGATAAAAATGGGAAGCATCGCCAAGAAAATAGCTATACGAAATCGCTTCCTGTCATGGAAACATCGTCTATCATCAAGCATTTGCCCCAAAGCGAGTGTTGCCAATTTGGGATATAAATCAAAGAAAGTGAAGTATTTACGACATTGAGCAAATTTTTTAGCCTGAAGTGGTGAACACATTTGCTTTTCGTTCTGTCTTTTATTTTTATTAATGTTCGAATAAAAATAGTTGTGAACACAGGGATTAAATAACTTTTGGTAGAGCTTTCCGTATAATTTGTTGGATATTGAATATTATATTTATGCTGTAACAAGCAAATCGTGTTCAAATTAAAAATGCAGTTGCATTTTGGATTTATTACTAACCCTTAGGGTGCAACTATTCAAATATTTCTGCTGTTTTTATACAACTACAACTGTAGTAAGCATGTGTCATTGTAAAAATGCCTGTATAATCAATAGTGTGTTCACTTAGCAGCAAAGGATTGATATTTTCCGAATGCTTGCTGTCTATACCACATATATGCGTTAAAAACCTTTTCTCGTGAGGTACAGAAAACGTTGTTATGCCAATTTTCAAAAATTACATAATTTGGGACATTTTGCGAAAATTTTTCAAAATTAATAAAGCGAAACCGTAAACAAAATATTCAGCCCAGAATGAATTTTGAATTCATTTTGCCGCTTCGCGGTACATCTTCCTCAGAATGAGGGTAGCTCATAATAGATCAACTATTTGCCATTGCAAAAGACAAATATGTCCAAGATTAAATTCAACTCATAATAACTGATCAACTATTTGCTACTGCAAAGCAAATTTTCGATGAAGAATTTAGCCATTGATAGCTAGTTAATTATTTGCAAGAGCAGATATTTTTGAAAATAAATTCGCTCGTGATAGTAGATTCACTTTCATTTATTATTGCGATGAAGTTTTCACAAGATCGAATTATTTCATGATATCTTAAGAATCTATTACCTTGCGAAGTGGAGCTTTCAACAGTACTGCGATGCAGATACTTTCAAGAATGAATTAGACCTACGTGAATAGCTGTTAAACAATTCACTGAAAAATCTGCATAGTTAAAGAAGGTGAAATTAATTCAAGACAAGCGTTAAGCAAGAACATTTTTATTTCAAAAAAAATAAATAAAAAACATAAATGTTAACGATTTTAATTCAAATTACAAGTCTTTAAAGTACTTTACCATTTAATAACAAATAAATATACCATTTATTAATGTTTTCAATATAATTCAGCTGAAGTGTGACTAAAACAAAATCTTTGGTATTCTATAAAATTCTAAGCACGTGAAAAATAGAACATAGCTAATGCATCTTCATCGCAGTGCTATTGTCATTGACGGAATCTTGCCTATTTGGACAAATGATGCTTTGAAGTAGTTGTAATTCGAGTTGCATGCAAATTGAAAATTCTCTTGACGTCTTCTTTCCTTCTTTTGTTCTACGTTAGAACAAAAAGATTTCCGCAAATACTAATTGGCAAATAGTCTAGATATTTTTCTTTTTTTATTCAATGTGAATTGTCTTATTTCCGTTTCTTTGTATTTACCGCTTCGCTTGCATATCTTTAAGTCTTCTTTTTTTTTTCTTTTTTCTTTTTGAGAATTTTTTCTTAATGTATTTAATGTACAGTTTGACCATTATATGAGAGAGAACAGTTGCGGATCCGCAGAAGGGCGATTGTTTCGATCGCCCCTTCCAACAAATAAAATCCAAGGGAGGAACAATATGATCCCCTTTCAACAAATAAGAGTGAAAAATTAATAAAAAATAAAAAGCTTACAAAAAACAAAATAATAATAATATTTACTTGAAATCTACCCTCGAGCACAAATTTTATCGTTCCACGAAAGGAAAAGGAAATTTTTTAACTAGAGGGAATTGAAATACCGGTAAACTGGAACTCAGAAAATTATTTCTTCGTTTTGGTTTTCCACATAAAGAATTGTTTGCAGATTTCCTTCTTTATGCGAAAAAAGAAATTAGTGGACAACGAAAAAATATTGTTATTTTTGTTTTAGAGATGAAATGCAATCCTATGAAATCTTGTTACATAAAATTTCAATCAACTACCAACTGTCTGTCCCCTGCTGAGTTTAATATGCCAAAGTAAAGCATTAGAACTAATGCGTTATGACTTCGGTATTTTCGGAGCAGTTTTTTAAAAAAGTAATCACTATAACAGTCAAAGTACAACAACCTGAAAATCTTCGTCATAGGGATTACTTCCCAAAGGCTTAAAATGTCAAAACTTGTAGTTAAAAAAAAACCCAGACACATCCTGTTTTAAAATTCAAGATGTAGAGTAATCTTCGACAGTGCGTGTTTTCAGGTGGGTCTAGAATTTTTATTACTTAATGACATTGCATTTGCATACGACACATTTCGTACTATCTGTCCTTAAGGGCTTAAATAATTGTGGATATTTGAGATGATATGAATATGCTTTTTATCAGCCCGCTTTCTGTCCTTTTTCCGGTCTTGTCGCCATTTATTTTTACAGATAAAATGTAGTGGATGATTTTGATTCCGAAAGTTGTTTGCTGAGGAACACATACAGTATAATTTTGATTTTTCTTCTTTCTTTTTTCCCGAACGTTGCCATTTCGGTGGGAACATACAAATCGCATTAATTTTCAGACATTAATCATTCAATCTTAATTTTGCTTCATCAAATGCGATGCAAGTCCTTCAGAAAGTATGCTTATTTTAGAACCAAGTTGTTAATATTTATATATGACTGGAAAAAACGCATCATTATGCGTCTTGAATAGTTTCTGCTGTTGTGAAAACTTCCGATAAAAATATAAATTAACTCATTCAGTAAAACAGCATTATAGAATTAAAATAGAAGTATTCATGGAAATACATAATATTGAAGCTTTTAATACTTTGTTACGAAGTATATAAATTTACTTCACAAATGGAAATATTTATGTCCCTCAATTTTTTCCATATATTTGCTTACAAGAAAAAAAAATCCACATTTGGAGAACGTTTAAAATTACATTAGCTAGCACAATTTTTATTATTTAAGAATTTTTTCGTAATATTTTAAAAGAATGTATGTATATACATGGATTACTTCTATCCCGAAGCTGGCTGCTGGATTGATAATGCGATAACTTGTAACGACGAAACACCTGTACTATTCGTTTATGAAACCAGCACCTATCACCTGCGGACGATATTACTCCACAAAGGAGGGGGGCTGAGATAGATAGTTTTTGTCCTTGTATTTCAAAAATCCATTTGTTTGTTCGTTTCCCCCCCCCCCCCGTTGGTTGTTAAATTGTGCATTCTGTTTAAACATTTACCGCAGAAAGAGAAAAAAAAATAAAAGCATCTAGTATGTAATTCTTCAAAAAGTAAACATTCTCTCATCTTTTCTTCCTCTCAATCCTATTTTGATGAAATCGCATCATGGGCGATTCGTAACCAAAAACAGTTTTATTCATTTTATTTTTCTTTCTTTCTTTTGTTTTTCTTTTTTTTCTTTTTGAATCCTTTTTCGCAGAGATCTAGAGCGGAGCGTGGAGCAGGGATGCGGAGCAGTGGAGCAGCGAGATTTTTCTCGAAACTGGTGCCAGAGCAAAGAAATTTGTTCTGCTCCACTCCTCCGGGTATTTTTTTTTACTTTTTAAAATGTTTTATCATATTAAAAAAATAAATTATCTTTTAAGATAAAGAGATAAATAATTGATCTAACAAAAGCATTCGAAGTGTATGGAGCGGATATGTAGCGAAGCCAGAGTAAGTATTCAGAAAGAAGTAAGAGTAGAGCAACTCAAATAAGTGGCTGCTCCATATTCCAGCTTTTTTGTACATTACAAAGTTGTTTTCTGACATACCGAAACAGTTTTACCTTTTGATTGCTGTTGTTTATAAGCAAGATGTTCACATTAGAATATTTATAAGCTAAAGAATAAAATTATCTATTTAGTTTTGGTTCATGAATGAAGAATTTTTAAAATAACGTTTTGTTGTTAATTACCACTGCCGATTTCTCCCCGCCTTGCTACTCTGTGGAATACGAGTACCAGAAGCTACAATCATTGTAAATACAATGATCGGCGAAAGGAAGAAGCTAATAAATTAATTTCAACATTAAAAACGTCGGAAAATTTTGCAAGAGGTATACATAAGATTAAACAAGCATTTTTTAAGTAATTCATTGAATAACCAATGCACCACCATCTAAACTTTGATGTAAATAATATATTCATATATTCTGTAGAACCGCATTCAAATAGCAAAGAGCCGCAGTTTGCCAACCCCTAGTCTACTACAACGTTTCCTTTCTTTTGACAATGCCAACCACCAGAGAGCTCTAACGTTCGTGTACTACTAATATTTCCTTAAAATATTTTTTCTAAAGTCATAACTGTCATTAAATCATTATAAATTCTGGGGAAAATATCCCTTTTTCTTTCTTTTTTTTTTTTCTTGAAGCAGTTTAAAGGCAGTATTATGACGACAACAGAAAAATATAGGAGCTTTATTCTTTCTCTCTTACAACATTAAATCTTTTCATAGAAAACTTTTTTAAAACGCTTGTAAATAACTGGATATTAAAAATGAGACAATACATTGTCTACCATCAAAACTATCTTGTATTCTTGTGAACTCTACGGTTCGTGGAAACCCTGGATTCCTTGTAACGTCGAAACACCTGAACTATTTTTCATATATATACATATATATATTTAATTTTGTATTTTTAATAACTGATCTATGAGCAGTTACAGCAAATAGCAGGTGTAAAGAAAGAGAACACAAAACGGTTAACCAAAACACACACACACACACACAACTACTATTGCAGCGGCGGAACACCTGTACTGTCACCGTGGGAGAAAACTCTGGTCGAGGCAAACCCCACTTGGATTCCTTATAGCATCGAAACAACTGTACGATTTGTTTATGAAGTCTACTGGCGGTCAGTCTGATGCATTGAAATATGTGAACGAAACACATATGAAGGGTACGGGGGAAAAACGATCAGAGTCACATTTTAAACTTTATGAGTTATTCAATAAAATAGCATAACCAACCTCATTTTTCTACCAAAACAATAAGTTTGGTTTAATTTTAATATACCCACATTGCCCGAAAAGTATTTTTATTACCATTTATGCAACAAAAAATAAAAAACCTCTAAAAGTATTTCAAGTTTGAAAAAAATGGACTCTGATCGTTTTTCCCCTGTACCCTTCATATGTGATGGCTTAAGAGATTTCTTAAAAGGCCACCAACAGTAAACTAAAACAAGGCAATGTGGTTATATGAAATGCGATCTTTAAGATGAAGTTTGACAGAAAACCATTTTTCTAGAACATTAGTCATAGAACGTCGCAATACTTGCCATTTCGCATCGTAAAATTGTTCTTTTTATGAACGACATCATTTTGCTTTTTATGCTTGTCAGGTATAGAGCGAAAACAAATTCCCTGAATCCTGTTTCGTTCAATCCTCTCTATAATGCATGACATTTAACAAATGAATACGCATAAATTGGAAAGGTATTTGATTTTATACACTGTGCTTGTTCTTCGGTCTGTCCTGTAAATTTATCGAACTGCTCTTCTGATGAACAGGAACTGTTTTTCTTTCTTTCTTTTTTTTTTTTTTTCAGTCATACAAAAGTTATTGACTAAGCCAACTGGGGTTAGGTTCATTCATCAAAGTTCTTGAAATTTTTGGTCGTATTTTCAGCAGTTTATGCTCATGTAAAAAATCAAACTCCAAATGCATTATATTTTATGGTAATAATAAAAATTTGCAAACATGGCTAGCCGTCGTCAGTCATGCTTTGCGACGAAATATATCAATTTGACACAAATATTTTTAAATAAATATACTTCTTTTCATAGTATCGAACGTGATCATCGCGATCTGAGATTGACATGCAAAGAAACAAAGAGAAATGTTTCTGTAATTTTAGTGTTTTTGAATTGTATAATTATCTTATTGCCATTAAGTAAATTCTCTTAAATTATAACAAAGTGTTGAAAAATTCGATATTACAAATTAAATTTGAAATGCTGAATATTCATTGAGTTGTGAAATTTAAAATATTGTACCAAGGAGGGTCTCAAGGGTTTGTGTATACACATTCAAGTTTTAATGGGGTCAGTGTTAAACAGTTTTAGAGACGATGAACTAAACAAACAATACTCCGGAAACTGCACTGTAAAAAATGTTTGCTCAAAAATACATGAGAATCTCAAGGAAATCATTTATCCGGAGTCTAACGTAAAATTACAGAGACTTGAAAATAAGAAAATACGAAATTTTTAAAAAAGGAAATTAGTGAGAGAAAACAGAACATTCTGTAAATTGATTGCAGCAGATAATGTTCCGCAATAGCTGTGCCATCCGTGAGCCGGCTGAGTGACTACTTCTGCTGCACAAAGTCGAAGGCGAGTTCAGTTGAGTCCACGCTGTTCTGATACAAATACAAATACAAATACAAAAGTGACGACCAGCAACAGGCTCAGGGCCCAGCTAGGCTGGTCCTAGTTAATTTATCAGTCCCCAATGAACATCAAGAGCTTTCTTAAAAGTTTTTACCCCACTGCAATTAACAGTCGCTTCCGGTAAACTATTCCAACTGCCTACAACCCTATTGAAGTAGTAGTTTTTCCTAATTTCAAGATTAGCCTGAGATTTGAAAAGTTTAAAACAATGACCTCTGCTTCTACTTTCAGCACATAGCTGTAGTCCATCAACATTTCCCGTTTTAATGAATTTAAACAACTGAATCATGTCCCCTCTGACTCTCCTTTGCTCAAGACTATACATATTGAGCCTTTTAAGCCTAACCTCATAATCTAAGTCTGAAAGACCACTTACCAATCTTGTAGCCCTCCTTTGAATCCTTTCTAATAAGGTAATATCCTTTTTTAGGTACGGAGACCAAAACTGAACAGCATACTCCAAATGAGGTCTTACCAAACTTCTGTATAATGGCAATACAACTTCCCTAGACCTGTTCGAAATAGCCTTATTGATAAACCCAAGTATCCTGTTAGCTTTGTTACTTACTATGCTACACTGCTGACTGGACTTGAAGTCATGACTAATCAATACTCCTAGATCAACAACTGCTTCTGCTTCCCTAATGACAGAACCTTGTAAATAATAGGTTGCATGTTTATTCCCATGGCCAAAATGAAGCACTTGACATTTCCCAATATTAAAAGACATACACCACTTAATTGCCCACCTAGAAATTTGATTCAAATCCTCTTGAAACCGATTGACTTGTTCCTCTGTGTCCACAATTCCCATGATTTTGACATCATCGGCAAAAATATTGATGTTCCCAGAAATACTCTGAGTAATATCATTAATAAAAATAATAAATAATATTGGCCCTAAAACTGAACCTTAGGGAACCCCACTCAAAACATCAATCCACTGAGAATAATTGCCCTTCACTACTACTCTCTGTTTCCCCCCAGTCAGCCAATTTTTAACCCAAATTAAAGTTTTTCCACCAATACCAATATAAGCAAGTTTGCTAATAAGAGCTTCATGCGGTATTTTATTGAACGCTTTCTGAAAGTCAATGTAAACAACATCTACGCACTTTTTATTATCTAATGCCATGGTAGCCTTGTCATAGAAATGCAACAAATTAGTTGTACAGGACCTACCCTTCCTAAAACCATACTGAAAATCAGTCAACACTCCATTTGCCTCCAGGAAATTCACTATTTTGATTTTTATCAGAGTTTCAAAAATTTTACAAAGAACGGAAGTAAGACTCACAGGTTTATAATTACCTGCCTTAGTTTTAGACCCTTTCGTGAAGAGCGGCGTTATGTTTGCCAGCTTCCAATCCACTGGCACAGTCCCCGAGTTATATGAAGATATGAAAATAGTCAAGACAACATCCACTAATTCCTCTGCACATTCTACTAAAATTTTTGGATAAACATTATCAGGTCCTGGAGCCTTATTTGCTTTAATCTTTTTCAAATGAAACAACACATCATCCCTAGAAAATACAAAATCCTCAAGCTGTGTATTAGCTTGCGTCTCGCTTATGTCAACTGTTGAGATACAGTTTCTGTTAAATACACTGGAAAAAAAATTGTTTAGAATATCAGCAATATGTCCCTCATTTTTAATCAAGTTCCCGTTCTCATCCACTAGTGGGCCTACCTGAGTATTACGAGCTTTCCCTGAATTAGCATAAGCAAAAAATTTCTTAGGATTCCTTTCGATGTTATCTGCAAGCTTTTGCTCCAATTCCCTTTTCTTACTCCGTACCAAATACTTGAAAGTACGTCTAGCTTCACAATACAAAATCCTGTCAGCATGGCACCCAATCTCTTTAAGTTGCCGAAAAGTGGCTTGCTTATAATTGAGAGCTTCTATCACCTCCCTAGAGAACCACATAGGCCAAATTTTCGTGAAATCCCCTTTCTTTCTAAAAGGAACATAATCCATCACTGTTTTCTCCAATTTCCCCTTAAACTCTTCCCACTGAAGATCAGCTTCACTATTCTCCAACCCAGAAGAAAAAAACCTCTTTTAAACCCTGCCTAAGTGCAACATAATCAACATTCCTGAAGTTAGGTACAAATCTGAAATGCTCACCTTTGTGAGCATCGAAGCTAGTCCAAAACCTAATAGTATTGTGATCACTATCTCCAATATGTTTCCCTATACTCAACCCCTGAACAGAACTTCCGACATCACAAAAAACTAGATCCAAAACAGCACCATGCCTAGTCCCCTGGGTAACAACTTGATCCAAAAAACAGGCCCCAATCACTTTCAGAAAATCTTCTTCCCTACCATTGCTAGTGTAAAAACTATTCCAGTCTATGCCCGGGAAATTGAAATCCCCCATCATGATGACCGAGCCCTTACCAGACATGTCCCTAATAACACTATACATCTCCTCGTCTTGATCCTGACTAACATTAGGCGGCCTGTAAACATTTCCCAAATGTAACTTCTTCCCCTTATTGCTCAGCAACTCCACCCAGACCATTTCAATATCCTTAGGCTTATTATTAATGACCAATTCATTGCAAATAAAAGTGTCCTTAATATAGAATAAAACCCCTCCACCTTTCTTACCCAGCCTGTCTTGCCTAAACAAATTGTATCCAGCAATGCTCACTAAATCCTTATCATCATCAGTAACCCATGTTTCCGTAATTCCAATAATATCCAACTCCTCACCTGCGATAACACTATTTAACTCGTCCATCTTATTCCTGATACTGCGAGCATTAGTATATAGAAACCTGAGCATGCCCATTTTGCTTGTCCTAAACATTTTATGATGCCTCAAATCACTACTATTAATGTTACTATTTGTTAATATTTTACCCTCATTTTTAAAACCTCCAGAACAGAAGTCAACACCATGACATTCTCCAATCCCCCCATCCAAAATTAGTTTTTTGATTCTGAGGCTTCTAAAATCATATCGCTAACCTTAACTACACCCCTAGAACTAAGATGCAGACCATCCCTCGCAACCCAATCACGCTGACAAGAACTCCAAACATCAATGAACCTGATTGAATGCTTTATGCAAAGTTTCTTAAGAATCAGGTTCATGCTCCTAGCCCGCTGATTTAACCAACCCCTATGCACCCCATACCTGGGAAGCAAACCAACTACTACCTGGACATTTGTGGAAAAGTTAGTTGCTTTATCCAACAGGTTCTCCCAATCCTTAACAAACTCCTCGTTTGTGCTGTTACCGACGTCGTTAGTCCCCACTCACAGAGTAACTAAATCTCCCTTCTTAAACATTCCCTTTTTTTCCACAACCTTATTAACATCCTTCACCCGAGTCCCTGGTAAACAGAACCTAGCCACCTTGCGCCTCGTTCTCCCCACCACATTACCTATCCCGCGTACCATAGAATCCCCTATAATAACACCCTCTGTTTTTAGGTCTACAGTTCTACCTTTCCCCATACTAGATCCTTCTCCTGCAACCACACTCTCCCCAACAAGTCCATCACAAGAAGTTCCCACCTCTTTTATAGAATTTTCACCCAAGTTATTTCTAACTAATTGGGCTTCCAATACTACCACCTTGACACGTAACTCTAATAATTCAGCACATTTTGTGCAAATATATTCCTGCTCTGTAGCTGTATTAGTGTTTCCCCCCAACTTACTAAACATCTCACACCTATCACGGCAAATCCACCAACTCCCATTACCATTTTTAATTTCCTTCATTAAACATATAACTCCCATAGCTGAATAAATCTAATGCAAACAATCAAAAAAGCAAAATAATACACAAATCAGCAAATTTAAGCTATTACTCTGATTAAAAACACAAATTACATAGAAAAATGCAAATAACTTGAATTTAAACACAAATAACTACAGTAAACAACAAAACCAGGCTGTTCCCCAAACTTACAAAATGTACACAATCAAAACATGGTTAGGCTTAACTGATAAAATTGAATTATACCCCAAAAAAGCAAATAGAATGAGTTTCAGTCTTACAAAATTAAAACATACTAATTACATAATAAATTACAACAAATATACAAGTAATTAAACAGAAAATATCCAAAAATACATAAAAGATACTTAATTTCAGTAGGAGCAGAAACACTGGCATGCAACACCTATGCCTCTGGTGTCGGGAGGGCTAGCAGGTTGCTCGTTCGAGCTGGAGTCTTATGATAGCAATATATAATGCATTTTTGACAACTTTTAAACTGGTATTCACAGACCTCAAGCGGATATTTATCCATTTGTTTACAGCTATTTAAATTGGTAGTCTCAGATCTGAAGTATTCAGTTATGCGTAACTTAACAGATCTTTCTCTGTGGTTTCACAAAGTGCGTTAAAACAAGAATTTTATTGAGAAACTGTTATCAAGAAATTTGAAGATTTTATTTAAAACAAGTTCTTCGTTCTTCTTAAATTCAAAGAATCACTCACGGTTTCTCTTTTGTACTTTTATATATATATATATATTTTTTTACATTGTGCACATAGGAGGAAGAAATGAATTACGAAAATCGTCATTACACTGTTCGAAATTTCATCTTGAAATTACGGTTAAATGACCGGCAGCAGTCTGTCCATCCAATTCACCGTTAAATTTACGGTTTGGAAAATTTTTCTATCTTTACGGGACCTAAACCATTTCCAATCAACTTGGTTAAAAAGCCCTAAATACAAAAGTTTACGGTTTTATAACCATTTAAAAATGCTTTCAAAACAAAATTTTCACCGATTTTGAACCATTTCAAGGCGTAGAATCTTCGAGGAGTAGAAACCGTAAACGAAGCTTGCAGGAACCGAACCCTGGTGTACGGTATACCAACCTTGCTCCCTAGCCATTCCGCCATCTACACAACGTGAAGCGGCCGTTTATTTATCAATAAATCTGCTTTTCCAACAGGCAAACTGCCTTAAAATTGAGATTTCAGTTTTTGATGGATCCGAAGTCCTTTTTAGTCTAAATTTACTGTACATTGACGAAAATCATTTTATTTGCTGCAAAAATTAAAATACGAACAAGCTTTAGCTGCTCAAATTATGGGTTCGCTCATTCGCAAATTGTTCCGGAGTCCGATGTCTCCAATTTTTGATTTACGTGTGTACGTGTTTCTATTTAGTAACCACTGCTTAAGCGACTTTTTTTTTCTTCTTTTTTGTATACACATGCAGATTTTAGCTGATAAATCCATATTCCAATTTTAAAACAACGTACGACCGGTAAGGTTTCGCAACCAAGATGGACGCCCGATTCTTATTGAGCGCCTGAAAATTACGGTTAGTTAAACGTTCTTTAGGATAAACAGAGAATAAACGATTTTTTTCGCAATCAGCAGTTTGAGTAACATCTTTTTAATGGATATTCAACTGTTGTAATTAAATATGGCAAAATAACAATCAAATAAATGGTTATTTTATTATTTTCTTACGGAAATTTTTAACAGTGTAGTTTAGGGAACCGACCAAATTTGCTTTCCTTTCCATATACAAAACCGGCTTAATAATAAGCCCATTTCATTTGTTAGCGAAGTAGTTTGTCCTCGAAATTGCAGTCAAAGAAAGACAGGCTCGCTTGAAATTAAAAACTTCTTTGAAAATGAACTATTTCACATCTCAAGCCACAATTTATTGAATTTCATCTTTAAAAACAAATTTGCGTAGAACTTAACGTTACAAATGTTTGAACATTGTAATTGATAGCACCAAAGTTTTTTAATTTGTATGCCAATGCAAGAGGCTACTTTTTAAAACTTATTCTGTTTCATTTTTCTCGCTTCAGGTAGGTGCTGACAGTCGTTGGGCACTGCCATGGTACTATGCAGGGAGCACAGGTGATGAAGGTGGTCCTTCTCTTGGTATTCTACTGCTACGGGATAACTTCAGGTAATAAAGTGCATCTGTGTCATACGAATTAAGACACATTGCTCAAATTTTCTGGTATTGCATCAAAAACTCCTTGTGTCTAGTTCTTTAAAAACTTGAACTGCAGATATTAGAAAATATAATATTAGAATATCTCTTATGTTCGTAATTATAATTTTTCCACCATGAATGACATTGTTTCGATTCTATAATGAGTGACTCAACGACTACATAGTGAATTCAGAAGTTTAAAAACAGAACTTTTATTTTATTTCTTTATTTTCTCTTACTTTTCTTTACAATCCAGCTTTAAGAATATTACTAAATCAACCTTAATAGCTTGTTGTCATTAAACAAAGACTTATTTGAGCTGTGGGAGTTCCTTAAACAAACTGTACTTATGACTTTTACAAAAGTCTAATTCTTTTCCTTTTCATTTTTCCAGTGAAAGCCAATTCCCCTCCCAAGTTTGCCCTCGACGGGGCAAGCGAGATTGTGGTTAAAGTCCGAGAAGGACCAGACAGTATTGGTAAGCTTTTTTATTTTCCGTTTAATAAATTAACTTCTTCCAAATAAGTATCTTCGTAAGTATAACTAGTTCCATTTTAGGAATGTCGTGCTTTGAAAAAAAGAATTTTTCTAGTTGAAAGTTATCCTTAAAAAATTGGAATACAAATGAGAAAATTTTTGTCGTTCAGTGAAATAAATGCTCACTTCAACGTCAAATTAATCACACCAAATACTCATTAAATTTTTCTCCCTAGGTAAACTATTGTACAGACTTCGTGGTGAAGATGCTGACGGCGATAGACTCATTTTTGGTGTCGTTGGCCCCGTGGGACAGGAAATCTTACGTTTCGAGAGACTCGGTGCATCTGAAGCAAACATCTATCTCAACAAAGAACTTGATAGAGAGGTAAATTTCCCTTTTTATTCATTTTGGTTTATTTATTTATTACTTTATTTGATTCTTTTATTCATTAGTTATTTTAGACTGCGATAATATGAAAACAATAAAGCTTTTGCAATCTCCACTTTACCCGGTAATTTCCGTAACTACTTTTAAAGAAATTTTTCCTTGAGAAATACTGCATGATTTTAATTCCCAAGAAAATTTTCTCCTCTCATTTCAAACTCAACTGGGCGTTCTAGCAACTTTCAAGATCAGATACCACTTTTAATAAATCAAGTTTTTTACCATGACGTTGATGTTAACTAAGATAGAAATGGTTTTCGGACATGCTGATAGGCAATCAAACCATACGTCAATTAAATTAATCGAATTACAAGATCTATCAACTATGTTAATATGTGTGAGTTTTAGCATACATCGTTTTATGACAACCATAGAATGAAGATGTAGAGCTAGCTGATAAATTGACGCGATTTTTATTAGCGAATCATTCATTTGAAAGAAACCCACTTATCCTTTCTTTTGTTTCCTTTTTATCTGATCAAAAAAATCTTGTCAGGAATTATACGAAAACTTGTTATACATTTGCTGTCAAAAAGAGGGTCTTGTATTGTGAGAATTTGAGTAAGGAATATGAGCTTTGTATCCGTTAATGACTTGGAAAGATAGTCATCGAAAGGTCTCATGACCTTCAGTGACCTAATGTGACAAACATAATCTCTCTTAAGTAATGCTTTGTTCTACTTTTTCCGTACCTAAAAAGAAGGAAAGTATACAAGTAAGAGAATGAGAAAAACGGAAAACTTTGCAAGTATGATTCAGACAGAAAAAGAAAATCAATATGGACTCTTTTGTCTACCTCATAAATATTTTCAATTCTTCTTTTTTAATAGGAAGTTCTTTTGTGTTCATCACATCATGATATAATACTTTGAAAAAAATCACATGATTAGAAAAACCTCGCAAGCTCATAATTTGTCCAGAAAGAGATATCTAGATGTAGAACTGTCAGTATATAAATCTATCCACTCTTTGAGTTATATTATTAAAGAAGGAAAAATGACCGTCGGAATTTCATGATCAAACTGTTTGGGTTATCAAGCTCATTTTTTCAAAAAAGAAATAATGCAAACATTAAATTTGAAACTATAGTATCCTTTCTTCTCAAAATTGAGACGCATTTCTAACATTTTACAAAATGTGACGTTTTGCCTCCCGTATTTAAAGCCATTTCTGAAAGACTTTCTTCATCATACATACGAGTATCTTAACAATTCTCCATGTCTGAGAGAGCGAGTTATGTATTATGAGTATTTTAATTTTCAGATGGCCGATTCATACTCGTTGGTTCTCACACTTACAGATGGCAGACTCGGAGAAGGACAGTTCGTAAGTATTCATTTATATCCTTGATATTTTTAAAGCAATAATAAGACCGTTGCATTCCTGTTCATAGCATTATATTGACGTCTTCCGAGGAATTCCATTGAAAATGTTAAAACGCGAGGAGTTTTTTATCACAAGGGAAATGCAAGACATATGTCTTTATCTATTAGCCATGAACTGATCGAGTTCTACCGGTAAAAACTCGAAACGTAAAATTGAGGAAAAGAAAAAAGAATCATTTCACCCTTTTTTCCTATTTGTCTAACGTAAAAACCTTATATAAATGCTATAAGAGTTAAATACAGTTTTCTTTTAATCTTGGGAGTTTATTTATTTGTTAACCAGTCTCTGTTTTATAAATTCAAAGTACTAACTCATGATTTTTCTTCCCAATCTTTTGTATTTCGTCGTTTGTTTTATCAGTTGATACAAGAATATTTTGGTCATTATCGAAGGTGGAAACGCATGCAATACATATTGTGTAATTACTCCGCTAAAAAACATTTATGCAATGTTAAAGTGAATCATCACTTATCCTGAACTGATACTTCTTGCAAATTTTTTTTTTAATAGATTAAGCATTCCCTGTATGATATTGAGGTCGACTGCAGAATTAAAAAGAACGAGATATTACGTGCACTGCATTAGTAGAAATTCTTCATTATACAGCATATGAAAAGGCACAATAAGCACAACACAATTACTAATTTCATCTGAGAAGCCGGCAAGGTGGCGTAGGGTTTGGGCGATAGTCTCTAATGTCAAAATTTGGGATTTCAAAACCGGCCCAAATTTTGGTAGATTTTCAAGGCAAAGAAACAACAGCGTCCCTGTCGTATGAATATACGACATATTCCTTGATAATCTTATTTGACTTGGATACTCTCACTAAATTAAATTTCTACAGCAAACTCGCATCGTTCGAGCCCTAGTGCTTCTCTCTCGTGAGGAAACTAAACATTAAAATTCTCAAGAGGTAACTTACACAGCATCTCTTTTCAAAGAGAGGACCATTTAATCTACATTAATAATCCTGATAGAGTGTTGCATGTGAAAGGAAATATCCCATCCTCGCTCCCATCTTTGCAAAATGTTAAATACTCAGAAAGAGATACGGAACTTTTATATTTCTTGTATTTAAAAAAAAAAAAAAAAAAAAAAAAAAAAAAAAAAAAAAAAAAAAAAAAAAAAAAAAAAAAAAAAAAAAAAAAAAAAAAAAAAAAAAAAAAAAAAAAAAAAAAAAAAAAAAAAAAAAAAAAAAAAAAAAAAAAAAAAAAAAAAAAAAAAAAAAAAAAAAAAAAAAAAAAAAAAAAAAAAAAAAAAAAAAAAAAAAAAAAAAAAAAAAAAAAAAAAAAAAAAAAAAAAAAAAAAAAAAAAAAAAAAAAAAAAAAAAAAAAAAAAAAAAAAAAAAAAAAAAAAAAAAAAAAAAAAAAAAAAAAAAAAAAAAAAAAAAAAAAAAAAAAAAAAAAAAAAAAAAAAAAAAAAAAAAAAAAAAAAAAAAAAAAAAAAAAAAAAAAAAAAAAAAAAAAAAAAAAAAAATCTCATTCCCCCTTCCTCCCTCTCCTCAAGGTCAAAACAACCAAAATTTGGCTGGAGAACTTTCTTTTCGTAGATTTGCATAACTTATCTTTTATTATGTGACCATCTTTTCAAGCATTCATTCTTTTAGTCTCCTCTCAAAATGATCACATTGCAAGCCAATAATAATCTTCCCAGTGTGAGATATTAGGGTAATTCCAATCTAAATCAACCAATGGCCAAAATTATATATATTTTGTTGTTGAATCAAATGGAGTAGTAGCAAAACTACTCCATTGAAAAAATTGTAGCAAAACAACCATGGAAAATACCAAGTTTTAATTGTTTATGCATTCATTATTGAGTTCATAAATTTTTAAAGTTGTGATAAAATCATAAATTTTCTATTGTTCAGTAACTTTTTAAGGCTGTAATTAAAAAAAATATTTGATTAAGCTAAAATTTGTCCATTTTTTATTTCCGAATTTTATGAGCTTCTATAAATTTCTAACATGACCTAGAAAAAAAAATCTGCAAAATAAAAATTTATAAAAGTTCGAAAATTTCAAAACTGAAATTTTATAACTATTTAACTTTCTGTATTTGAATCAAATGCGGAACATTTAGATCTTAAATGGTGAAGGTTGCATTCCTCTGACTGTATGTAAATTCTATGATTAGATATTGAGAACATTTTAAATACGTTTATTGAACATTCAAATAAAGTCTAAAAACAAGATATCTCAGTAATGCATATCAATTTAGAATAAAACAATCTACTAATAAAGCATCTCTCAATCTCAATCACGGAGCTCACCACTCACTCACATTCCAAGTGAACATTCACAACAACTACCTGCTGTTGCCACAGAAGATATCACATGATATAAAAACTGGTGTTGCCAAACCTCACACCCTCTCTCAATTTTCTCTTTCAAATTATAAATTAATAGAAAATTGCATAAAGTTTCACAATTACATCTAAACAGTTATAAGGAAATAATCACACACAAATAGTAATAAGCAAATTTAAAAAAAAATAAATAAATAACATATGCACTGAATACTAAATATGAACACTACAACCAAAGAGTCTAAATTCTCAGGTTTAGCAAGTCCTTCAAATTTGAGAAAATAGCTGAAGTCAATGACTTGGTGAGAATGTCAGATAAGTTGTCATGAGTCGATACATATTTCACCAAGATTTGCCCTTTTTCAATCAAGTCCCTGATGAAATGATACTTGATATCAATGTGCTTTGATCGCTTATTGTTTTCATAGCCTTTACTCAAATGAATTGCACCTTGATTATCTAAGTACAATGTCCCTGCACCAACTGCCCTGTCTTCCATATCAGATGCCAATCGAGCAATGGATATGAGTTCTGCAGAAGCTAATGCAGCAGCTATATACTCTGCCTCTGTTGATGATAAAGCTACACAGTTCTGCTTTCTGGAGAACCACTGAACTGGATTACCATGATGGAAGACTACGCACCCAGACATACTCTTTCTGGTTACCAGATCACTTGCCCAGTCTGAGTCTGAATAGCCATCAATACCCCGTCTGTTCTGTTTAGTATAATACAGTCCACAAGATATTGTTTCTTTTAGATATCTTATCACCTTTTTCCCTGCTTTCCACAAAGATTCTGTTGGTTTGTCTAAAAACTGGCTAAGATAAGATACAGCGATTGTAATATCTGGTCTGCTGCCAAGTGAAATGTACATCAAGCTGCCAACAAGTTCACGATATGGTATCTTCTCATTAATTGCTTCATTTCTATCAATTGTAAAGTACTTTTCCATAGGTATCTTTGATCCTTTACAGTCTTTCATTCCGAATCTATCCAGGATCTTACAAATCATATTTTCCTGGCAAATCTTAATTGTATCATGATGTCTTTCTATCTGTATTCCAAGATAATTCTTCAATTCTCCAAGATCTCGAATTTTAAATTCACTCTTCAGCAGTAGTACAGCTTCTTCAATTCTACTTTCTTCCCCACTCAATAGAATATCATCAACATATATAACCATAATCAGATTCTCCTTCGTGTATACACAAAAGTCATTCTTTGATCTTGTAAACTTATTTTTTAAAGCAAATTCGTTAAATCTTTCATTCCAGCAACGTGGAGCACCTTTAAGTCCATACAACGCCTTGTTGAGCTTTAAAACATTTCCTCTGTGTACATTAATGCCTTCAGGTGGTTTTATGTAGGTTGCTTGTTTAAGAGTTCCATTTAAAAACGCAACAGGAACATCAAGTTGTCTTATTGTCCAGTCTTTCTGCAGTGCAATAGATATTAGCATTCTGATTGTAGATAATCTTGCCACTGGAGCATAAAGTTCTGAAGTTACATTTTCCTGAAACCCTCTGGCAACAAGTCTAGCTTTTTTCGTTCCATCACTCTTACTACGAAAAATCCATTTTGCATCAATAACTTTTGTATTTGAAGGGCATTCAACTTCTTCCCAAGTATTCATATGTATCAGAGAATCCAATTCTCGTTTCAATGCCTCATTCCATTCAGGGTCTTGAATAGCCTCATCATACGAGACAGGATCCTCTGCTTCAGCAAGGAAACTACAAGCCGAATACAGTTCAAAATCTTTAAATTTTTCTGGAATCTTGGTAGTTCTTTGAGATCTTCTAATAACAGTGTCTAACTCATTGGTATCTGCATCATCTTCTATCACATCACTAGATAAATCAAGATTTTCTTCTGTTTCACATTCAGGCCTTTTCTCTGCGGTGTCATCTGTAGGTGTGAGGTCCACGATTTCTTCATTTGACCGAGCTTCGGAATCTTCAGAATAATTTAGGCATTCATTTGTTTCTTCATTGTCCATTGACGGATGTTTTGATTTAATTGGTGTATTACTTTCACCTCTATGTGTTTCAAGTTCAGGTTTAAATATCACACTTCTTGAAATTTCAATCTTTCTTTCTGCTGGAAAATAAATCCTATAACCCTTAATATTTTCTCCGTAGCCAACAAAGATTCCTTTCTTACTTTTTGCATCCCATTTTCTTCTATGTTGCTTTGGAATTAAGACATATGCTTCTGATCCAAATGTATGTAGTCCTTTTAAGTTGGGGAGATTCTTGAACCATAATTCATGTGGAGTCTTTTCTTTCACAGTACTTGTTCCACTTAAATTAAGAACATAAACTGCTGTGGCGACAGCCTCAGCCCAGAGTTCCTTTTTCAAGTTCTTAGCCTGTAACATTGTTCTTGCCAGCTCCACGACTGTCCTATTTTCCCTTTCAATACGTCCGTTTTGTTGAGGTGTGTAGGTACATGATTTCTGATGCCTAATTCCTTTGTTTTCCAAAAATTGAGTGACTTCTTTATTAACTTCCTCTAAACCTTGATCGGTTCTAAGAATTTTTATTCTATTTCCTGTGGCATTTGCAGCCAACTCTAAGAATACTTTGATTTTGTCTGTGGCTTCCGACTTCTTCTTTAAAAAATAAACACCTCTATAATGGCTGTAATCATCTTTCAACAACAAAAAGTATCTGGAATTTCCAATTGAGGTTTCTTCCATTGGTCCGCAAACATCAGCATGAATTATTTCTCCAGGTAAATTAGCAACTCGTGTGCTTCTTCCAAATGGCAGGATATGCTGCTTGCCAAAAATACACGCTTCACAAAAGAAATCCTTGACATCCTGAAACTCTATATCCTGTGATTTCAAAATTGCTCTAACTTGATGAATGTTTTGATGGGCTAATTTTTTATGCCATGTAAGTAGACTTTCTGTTTTTTCACAATAGGTTCCCAAAAAGGCACTTTCTTCATACTTAAGTATTAACTTATACAGTTTACCCTCTCTTTTTCCGAGAATTTTGACTTCACTATCTTTAATAATTTTACAACCATTTCTTTCCATTTCAAAAATATAACCTTTTTCAGTCACTGCACTAATTGAGAATAAATTGCATTTTAGCTCTGGAACAAACAATACGGATTTCAGCTCACCATCTGTCCATTGTCTACCATCAAAGGTTTTTACTTGTATATCACCATGACCTACAGCTTCAATGACACTTCCATTCGCAA
Source organism: Octonoba sinensis (assembly GCA_038502835.1). Classification (NCBI taxonomy): domain Eukaryota; kingdom Metazoa; phylum Arthropoda; class Arachnida; order Araneae; family Uloboridae; genus Octonoba; species Octonoba sinensis. Next base: position 100,138,012 of record CM076604.1, read on the forward strand.
TTTTTATCTTGATAGGATCTTGTAATTCCTTATAATTATAAATCCACTTCTTGTTGTGAGTCATATGTTCACTTGCTCCAGAATCAGCATACCAATCTTGATCCAACAACTCCTCTTCCCCTATCAATGCAATGCTTGTATATGCAGAGCGATGATGTATTGGTTTTCTTTGCTGCATATTTTCTTTACCTCTTTCTTTACGATGACAATCTTTAGCCTTATGGTTGGGTTTGTTACAAATAAAACATAACTTCAGGTCAAAATTTTTCTTTAAATAACATTCATTAGCCAGGTGTCCAATCTTTCGGCAAATATTACAGCTGTTATTGTTTCCAGATAATTTTCTTCCACCATTGTTTTGAAATTTTTGGCTTGTGTATGCAGACTCCGCTTTCACATTCACTTTCTGACTTTTCATTCTTTCCTCTTCTATGTACAACCTGCTAACAAGTTCATTGATACTTTGCTTATCTGAGGGAACAGATTCCCTTGCACTAATGAAGAAATTAAATTCAGGTGGTAGTCCCATCAAAATTTTGGTCATGAACATCTGATCAGAAATTTCCTCCTTGTGCTGCTTCAATTGGGTTTTAATTTCTTCCAAACCAGAAATGTAAGTGGAAATTTCTCTGCCATCATGTGTATAATTAAAAAATTTCTTCTGTAACATATGAATGCTTACTTCCGATTTATGCTCATAAACTGAGCAAAGTTTGCTCCACATGTCGTTCGCATTTTCACATGTAAGAATGTGGGACATCGGACCATCTTCCACTCTGCTTACAATGATTTCTTGCGCTTTAAGATCTTTCTTTTTGTAGTCAAAACTCTCTTTAAGATAAACGCTACCATCCTTATCGTCGTCCTTTTTAATTGGCGGAATTTCATTCACTGCTTCAAAAACTCCTTTGCTAAGTAGGGTTATCCTTGTTTGGAACTTCCAAACATTCCAATTTTCACTTCCTTTTAAGGTTATTGACGGCGAATTTTCCATCTTCTTTATTCTCAATCAATATTCTATAATAGACTCAGTCTTTATAATCACTATACACAATCAACAGTCACTCTAGCGCTAGTTTGGAACGTTAGGCTTAACAAAAGCCGCATGCACTTGCAGCAGGTGTATGAGACTGGGCCCATAACCTGAGAACATTTTAAATACGTTTATTGAACATTCAAATAAAGTCTAAAAACAAGATATCTCAGTAATGCATATCAATTTAGAATAAAACAATCTACTAATAAAGCATCTCTCAATCTCAATCACGGAGCTCACCACTCACTCACATTCCAAGTGAACATTCACAACAACTACCTGCTGTTGCCACAGAAGATATCACATGATATAAAAACTGGTGTTGCCAAACCTCACAGATATTTTTGTTATTATTGCAGAAAATTCTTTCATTTAATGCTTTTATTGTTTAACAGCAAAACTTTGATTTTTTTTAACCACATTTAAAATTTATTTTTCACTTTTTTTTAACAATTTAAATTGAAGAAACTCATAAATATATCTCTATTATAAATTTTCAATCCAAATAAAATGCTATTGTTGTTGATATATATTTTTCTCCCTCCCAGAATGTAGATAAAGATACTTCAGAAACCTTTTCTGTCCAAACTACACAAGGTAAAGGGGTAATTAATTTGGTCGGTGCTTTAGATTATGAAAGAAAAGGACTTTATCAACTCAGAGTTCTAGCAATAGTAAGTATCCAAAGTCCGATTTTTTTTTTCACGGTAATACCTAATTTTATCTTAGAGCATGGTATATTTTAGCTCTGAACTTTTAGCCTAACTCAATGAAATTTCACTCCTGTATCTTTCTTTTCTAACAATGGTTGCAATTATAATTATTAAATTTGTCAGTGGTTGTTAAATAAAAGCAAAAACAAATTTTGATGTTATTTTTTTTTAAAGGCTTTTATGCAAAATTCTTATTTGTGAACTAACCACATTGGTTTTTACAAAAGGTTAGTTTCCTTTGTTTAATTGATGTAGTTGTTGCAATTATTACTTTGCATTAGTCACACTATAGTTTGATTTCTTACCTTAAAGATTTTAATAACCAGTGTAAAATAATTTACATTTTATTGACTATTGTGGACTGAATTAATATTAAAAATTATTATTTTCATTCAATATTTTTTCCATGGGCTTTTTTTTATTCAAACAAAAATGTAATTTGAAAAATGTTTTTTAGGATCGTGCGAATACTGGTCGTAGAAATACGGCTACTGCAGCAATTTTAGTAAAAGTTGAAGATGTAGAAGATCAACCACCTGTATTTATTTCTGTCCCATCTGTTACAAGAATTCCTGAAGACCTGCCTCCTGTAAGTAAATATACTAATTTCCAGTTAGTTAAATTCTGAAACAAATAACTATTTAAGACTACTCACAGGGAAATAGTCCTAGGTTTGTTTTTAATATCTTTTCACAAAATATTTACACAGTTCATGAAAATCTATCAAGAATTACTTTGAATTCTGTTATTTAGAGGAGTAAAAATAGCTATGCATAATGCAAGCAGTAACAAAGATATTTTTTTGTCAAAAAGAAATCTAAAATATGATGGAGCAAATATTTTTTAAAGTACTAATTCTGTTTTGGACAGCATAGAACCTGACTAATTATGTCTAGCTTGTATCTGTGGACAACATTTTATGTATCTTTTATGTATAACCAAATCATAAAGATAGATTTTGCATGAGATAAATCTTTAATTGGTAGTTTTTCCATTAATCAACTTTCAAACATATAAGCTAATATTTCTTTATTTTGCGCATGAAGTATAATTAATTCACTTCTTTTGAAATGTTTGAATACCATCTGAAAATTCTTCAAAATTTTAATGTATATCCGATCTTTAATTGTGATGAAATTAGAGATGGGAATGGTCGAAAAAAAAACGGAAATTTTTGGAAAAAAACCAGTTTTTTTTCGTTTTTTTTTTTTTTTTTTTTCCGAAGGGGTTTATTTCCACCCGGAAAAATTGAAAATTTTGAAATTTCTAGTATAAAATAATACATTCAGAAATTTATAATAGTTACATTCCAATTTTTTTTCTTTAAATATTTTATATTTTTAAATATTTTTTTCTTTAAATATTTTATATATTTAAATATAATATAGCACTAAGTTTCCCTTTTGTACGAGAAAGAAGGACAGAGATATTTAATTTCAAAGCTTGGAATTCTTTCTCCTTTTCTCGGACTTTATTAAGGGGTCGGTTAAAAAATCTGAATGCAGTACTCATTGAACAATGAATAGAATGAATACTTCATTGAAAATTTTTAACCAACCCCTTAATGCAGGCCAAAAAATCGTAAAAAAAATCCCAAACTTTGAAACTAAATATCTCTATTTATTTTTGTCATACAGAAGGGAAACATTTTGTGTTGTGTTCATTTGGGCGGGCGTCAACTGTTACTAAAATATGACTATAAAGACTGAGGGACTGTATAAAAAATTAGTTTCTGTAATTTTCACAAAATTGATTTTTTTTTAAATTTAAAAATGCTATTATCATAAATGCTTACAATTTTTAAACATTTTTTATAACTGGAAGTATATGTTTGTGACCCACGGTTGCTGGGATAAAAGGCTCCTAAGGACTTTGATTTGCACCCTGTATATATACATACATATAAATGCATGTAACAAACTTTGGGGAAAAAACTACTTTGTAAAAAAATTTATTTGATAATTTACAAAAGTTACATATGCTAAAATCTACTTGCTTTATAACCATTACTTCTGTTCTGAGTTAATTACTTTTGCATTAAAAATAATGATTACTCAATAAAAAAAAATGTTACTTTAAAATTTATGATTAACTTTGGATTCAAATTTAATTTTATTTTTGTGATTAACTTCAATCCGAATCAGTATCTGAATTTATTGAAGCAACGCTGCTGGAAGATGAACATTCACATTCCATTGCAATACTGGACTTGGACTCTTCATTAAAAAATCCTCAATTCCGGCGAATAGCAACCAATTTTATGTGAACTAAACAGTATTTTAAGTTTTGCTTCAGCTTTAGAATTCTAAATGTAAACCAATGCAAATACAGTTTTGGTTTGAGTTTAGATTAGAAAGCTTAACAGAAACTAATGTAGTTCTGGTTTGTATTTAGAATGGAAAATAAATTAAAACTAAATAAAATCTTTTTACAGACAAAAAAATTATATTGCAAGAATTTTTTTTTTCAAAAAAAAAACAAACTTTTAAACCATGAAAGATTTGATATTGACAATATTTATAATGACAGCCACATTTTCTTTCTTTAAATTAGCAGCATTTATCTAGTTAAAAGGAATGATGTGGTGTAAGTGGATTATGGAATGTATATTACAATTAAATATTTCTTTCAAACTATAGTAATATTTTTACTTTTCTTTAAAAAAAAAAAAAACTTTAATGGCAGTTTAAAATAGGAAATGTTATAGTAATGATTATGCAAAAGGTCAGGATCAGTAAGGTTATAAAGATATAATGAAAAAAACATTTACACATTTTTTTTTTCAACAGAAACACCTCCGATCTGAAAAACTATTTAAAAGAATCCACTTTCACTTGTAAAAAATCAATTTTTCCATTTTTTCCAATTTTTCCAGAAAAAAACTGGTTTTTTTTCCACCACTTCAAAATTTCCGGAAATTTTACATCCCTAGATGAAATATAATTAAGGTATGAGTGCTGTATAATTAAACTTAAAATTACAGAATAGTTACGAAGCTCTTAATCTCTCCTAGTTAATGACAATGTTAAATATTTTTAAAAATATATATTATTTATTTGAAATATAGCTGTCCTGATCATTTCAAAATCTTAATTGTTTGTTTTCCTCACAGCAATGAAATTTATATTTATTATTTATGTTCTTAGAATTCTGCTGTGTTATCTGTAAAAGCCGTTGATGGTGATAGAGGAATAAATAATGCCATTACATATCGGATTTCAAAAGGTAACTTGATTTTTGAATGTTCATTTTAGTCTTTTAATGTTTTAAAAAATAAATTTTGGTGCGCAGTGTCCAAGTTGTGTTAAGAGGAAAGAAATGGGAATTAAATATATATGTACCTGAGAGCCATAGCATCTTAAGTCCATTTTTCAAGTTTTTGTGAGTTAGCACTTATTGGATATACAGAGTACTGACAACAATACCACTAGGTACATGAGGGCTCCGAACTTTTAAAGCTCCCATCAAAATTCTTTGTTCTAAGGTTTTCAGAGAAAAGAATAATAAACTTAAGATACTGCTCTCAAGCAAATAAGTTTATGTGCTATCAGGGTGTATTTAAATCAAATATTTCCAAAAAAAAAAAAGGAAAGCTCTTAAACAATTTACAATTAATTTGAATTAGCATTGAGCTCTTCAATATGGCATACCTAACAACTCATGACCAACACATTCAGAAGAAAAATGTAATTCTTCCTCTTTAAAAATATTAACATTTATTTTTTAAAAATAAAATATATACTTATTCAATAAATAACTCAGTCATTAAATTGAAAATAATCCAGTTGGTATAATTAATCTAAATAATCCAATCATTAAAGTATAAATAACTTAGCTCTGAAACCTCCTTCTAGTAAAGAATCTCGCTATTATTATGTTTTGAAACTTTTAACTAAAGCTAAATTTTTTGTAGATGATATTATTTTATACTTTAGGTTCAAGAGGTTTGTTTTCTATTGATCGCACCAGTGGATTAGTTATTGTGAGTGGAAAGCTTGATCGAGAGAACACTGATAATAGAAACGGAGCATTTATACTTGAAATTGAGGTAAATAAAGGTTACATTGCTTTCAATTTTTAACTAAATAAAATATTTGAAATATATGTGCATGTTTGAAATATTTGCATGTTTGTGTATTGACTTATCACATCCCCAGTGCAAGGTGCCCATTAAAAGAAGTGAGAATAGTTTAAATTCAGAAATAGATGTTTTGCTGAATTCTTTCTGTTACTGGGGCATATCTTTGTTTGCATTGTTGTTTAAGTTATCTAAGGTAATTCCAGTGGTAACTAGAACTGAAAGGTTATATAACTCTGTAATAATTCAGAAAACTATACATATGTATGAAATAACAGTACTCACATAAAACTATTTGATCCAAAATGTTGTTCAACCTCAGATAAATGTGAAGGAAAGTGAAAACTAAATTTTTAAAATATGGTTATTTTTTTTAATTGCCTCTCCTAAAAACTAATTAGTTTTTAGTTATGGTCCTCTTGAATTGGGAACACGATGTTTGCATGTATATTTTAAGTCATCATAAAAAAGCAATTTGTTGCGTAATAAACAGCTCTATCCTTTTTTTCTTTAAACTGAATACAATGTTTTTTCATCTAGGCTCAAGAAGTGGCCTTAGGAGTATATCCTTCTCCCAGCATAACAACTGAAGTGACAATCATTGTGACTGATGTTAATGATGAAACTCCCACTTTTCTGAGTAGGCAATATACAGCAGAAATCAATGAAAATGCAGAGGTGAATGTTCCAGTCAACTTTTTGGGATCAAATGTTGCTGAAGTATTTGACCATGATCAGGTATACTTTTCAATTGTAGTTTTTTAGATAAATAATTTAAAATTTTCCATTTTTATTGTATTTTCATCATTTATAAAATTTTATTTTAGTCAATTCTATAATTATACTCAGTACATTCAAGCAAATTTGTTAAGGTAACTCTGTGTCTAAAATTCCTTGTTATAAGTTTTAATTATTTAGTTTTTTTTTTTTTTTTTTGCTTTGTTTGTTTTAGAAATAGAAGTGAAATAATTATACATAATATCAGTTTTGTAAAGCATACCTAAATGGATGGTTTCCTGTTTCTGGTGCTTGTGTTAAAATCAGAACTTGAAATTTGAGATTTACTCATGGAATTCTAAAGTAATTTTCGTTCTTTATTGATGCCATACAGTTATAAAAATTGATACTGTTAAATGATACTTACTACGAAACATTTCAACATATAAGTATTTTAATAAAAGTTTTTTAAATTTTTTGAATATTATATGTGACTTATATCAAAGGCTTTTACTTCTACATCTACAAAAGAAATTTCACCAAGTGGTTTGAATTTAAATTGGTAAATTTGATTGACATTTTGGTAAAATTTTACAGAATGCGCAAAATTAGTTTATTTCTCAAGTATCGGTTGCTCTTTTACATCTGCTTCAGAGATTCAGTTATTGAGGAGAAAAAATCATTTATTACAATCCTTTATTCTTCTGAAATAATGAAACTCTTTCTGTCTCTGATGTTATTAAAATGCAAGTTACTTTCAGCATCAGTAATCAATAAATCCCCTTTTTCTTTACATTCATTGATGTTCTAGGGAAATAATGGCACCTTCAGAATATTTCTTGAAGGCGATGATTCTGTTTTTGATGTCACACCATCTGAGGGGGTAAATGAAGCTTCTTTTCTCATCAGAGTCAAGAATTCTTTGGCATTGGATTATGAAAGGATACAAGAATTTAATTTCAGGGTAAGATTTTTTACTTTCATTACATTCTTATACGTAATCAAATTGTGAACTCGAAACAGTTGGTAACTTATTTTGTGTAATTTTCCTCTCTTCTTTTAGTTACAAGATATTGTATTATTTTAATGCTGTCAAAAACACAGAATTATCCTATAAAATAAACTTTACAAATTAAGTTTTTAAGTTCAGAACTATTTTCAGCAGAGCATTTTTATGGCTAATGAAAATATCTGAAGCCAAACCTTGTGCAAATATAAACTAAGGTAATGATGTGTAAGTGATTAATTTGATTCCTTTTAACTTAAGCTTTGACTCAAAAAAAAAGTAAGGAAATACTTTATGCCTATGAAAGAAACGTACCCCTAGCCCTGCTTGGAGGGACACAAATAAGTTGAGTATGGTTCAGAAAAACAAAGTCACTGTACAAATTGTACAGAGAGCCAGATCTTGTAAACGTTGGTAAAATATATCAATTGAGTTGACCTAAAACTCCTTGACTATCACCTAGGGGTTTAGGAAAAGTAATAACAAACATCCAATAAGAAAAAAGGAATCCCATAAATAATTTCTGCAATATTTCACTATAAGGAATTTTCACCAAGCTCATATAGGGAAATTTCAATTAGCTGCCACCTCTATAGCGACCAATTTTCAAAGACACTAATTTTCCGTCCTATCTAATGATAAAAGTCATCCAAGAGGGGAAAGCACCTCTTTGAGACTGGTTTTGTCTTTTTACATAAAAGTCAACAATGATTGAAAATTTTTATTTAGATCTTTAGAATATTTTATGCCTTTTAGGCACCAACTCAGATTCAGTGACAGAAGAGCAGGATCTGATGATGTAATTAAGCATTATAGGTGCAAGCACTTGTGCCTGTGATGATAGCCAAGCAAACTTTGAACCAAATAAACTTTTATAGTGGTACGAGTCAAACCCAACTGTCGGTGCATTCCTCTTCTTTGCACTCGCACTTTTACGCTTTTATATCAAATCAGAGAACACACAAGAGAAAAATTAAATTCTCTTTTTTTTTTTTTTTTTCCCCCAAAGCTAGAAAAATAGAATAGAAAGAGAGAAAAATCAGGGGGAAAGGGAAAGAAAAGAGAGGTAAAACAATCCAAAATTTCCTCATATTTTAAAAGAATTTAAGTGTTTTCTGTTCCAACATAGCAGAATTCTCTAAATAAAATCATAAACAATTGCATTTTTTTTTTTATAATAGTTTGTAAAATTTTGATTAGGATGTTTTAGTAATCCAACGTAATTTAGCAACACTTCGCTCTGCGACCACCTTTCTTAGTGACCGATTTTTCTCAGATTGAAGGTTGTGCCCTCCTAAGAAGATTAACTGTTGTTAAACTAAAAAGTTTTAGTATTGCATATAACAGTAGTTACAATATTCATGTCTTCACTTATGATTTCATACATTGATATATCACTTCTTTATTTGGCAGAAGCTAAGTAAGATAAAATTGTAAAAAGCCTTGCCTCAGACATAGGAACTCCTTTCCATGTGTATTTAACATGTGTAAAGTGAACCTAATGACTAATTAAACTATTAATTTGTTGTACTTTGTAAGTTCATCATTACTCAGTAATTAGTACTGTAGTTTTCTGAAACTAGTGTAAGTTTTTTAAGATATGTTCCTTAATTTTAGATTGTTGCTCAAGAAACTGTTCAAATTATGCCAAAATCCAGCACTGCTGATGTTACTGTATATATCAGAGATGTTAATGATAATTTTCCAGAATTTTCTGAAGATGTTTATAGGGTGTCTGTTCCTGAAAATGCTGAAGCTGGAACTGTCCTAACTACTATCAAGGTACTTATATAGTTAAAATTTTAGTTTTTCATTTTGAAATTAAAATTTGTTGTTAGGCTTTGGCAGTAGAATATCTTTTCAAAATAGTGTTTGTAAATAACATTTTCTTGTAATGGTTGTGTTTTGATATTTAAATAGGCGGAAGACAAAGATTCCGGAGATTATGGAACGAAAGGGATTCGTTACACTGATATCAGAGGACAAATTGCAGATAAGTAAGTGGTATTCTTATTCAAAATACAGTTCATTAAATAAAGATTTGGTTACAAACTTTATACTAAAAAGTTTTTGCATAATTTAGCATAACATTCTAGCATAATTGTCTTAAAATGATTTGAAATAATGGGGAGCTTAAAAGAACCAAACACTGCTACCCGTGGTCTATTGTACTAATACCCAAACTAGATGCATAGCTGACGTAAAGTTCAGCAAGCACCTAATAGGAATGTCATGAATCTCCCAAAGTTTGATAATATGGTGACTTAGGTGTTCAAACCTATAAGCAGAAAAAACTGCACAGCTGCATAAAATGTGTAACAGTTTCCTCATGCAGAAGGTAGCCCCTACAAGTTGGGTAGCCCCTACAAATGATTTGAAATAATGGGGAGCTTAAAAGAACCAAACACTGCTACCCGTAGTCTATTGTACTAATACCCAAACTAGATGCATAGCTGACGTAAAGTTCAGCAAGCACCTAATAGGAATGTCATGAATCTCCCAAAGTTTGATAATATGGTGACTTAGGTGTTCAAACCTATAAGCAGAAAAAACTGCACAGCTGCATAAAATGTGTAACAGTTTCCTCATGCAGAAGGTAGCCCCTACAAGTTGGGTCGTTGTTGACCCAACATAATTGTGTTACCAAAGCATAATTGTCTTGTCAAAGTTAATTTTCATTTTACCTAACTGGTAATTAATGATTATATTTATTTAATTAAAGATAATTATACATTTGTTTCTTTTTCTCTCCTTCTATTCACCTTTATATTTTTTCTGCTTGAGTTAAAGAATTTCTAGAGAGGCTTAATGCCTTTTTTAGGCTCCCCCTTGTGGGCTCCCGAGACTTCAAATATTTGGTTTTTTCCTTTGCGTCAACTACTCTGTTACTTTCTCTTTTTAGTCTTTAACATATTTTTTTTTTTTTAATTCTCCCTCATCCAAATATATATATCTGTTCTAAATATTAAAAAAGTTTAAAAAATAAAATAAGAACGAGTTTTATACTGTGCTATATAATGCATCTCTCATTTTAGGAGATAATATTTAAATTGCAACTGTTGGTTTCATTTAAAACTTTTTTTTTTAATCACTGCCAAACAAAACTTTAAAATAAATAAATGAATAATAGAAATTATAGTTAAGAATTTTGAAATAATAAAATAAGATTCCTATCTCAATAACATCAAAATAAAAGGTTTGCATCTTTAAAAGAAATTGCAGCCAAATTAGATACAAATAAAATTTGGTGCAAAAATAATTTAAAAATATGAAGTCACTAAAATAATTAGACGTTATGCCTTTAAAAATACCACAATAGTTGGTTATTTTATACATGCATTATTTCTATTTGACGGATACAATTCCCAAGAAATAAAGAAAAAACATATTTAGGTGGATGGGGAATGCCACACTAAAACTAAGTGATGCAAGAAAGTCTAATGAAAAATAATAACTATAATTCAATGAAAATATGTACAAAAGGAAATACAGGTTCCTATTAAATGTAACGGCCTAGTTTTGTTTCTTATCATTCTCTTCTGCTTCTTGACATGTTGAATTCATGTGAAAGTAACTATTGTATTAATGTTTTTTAGTATGCTCAGCTTTTTCTACTAATGTTCAAACAAAATTTGATATGTGTGCTTTATTATCATAATTTTAGGCTTCATTTGGATCCAGTTACTGGAATAATTTCCATTAAAAGTGCAGATCATGGCATGGATCGAGAAACTACCGCTCAATATTTCGTTACAGTTGAAGCTCGTGACAGCAATGGCCTGGGGAATAGAAACACTGTTCAGTTAGTTATATCAGTCGATGATGTTAATGATAATACACCAAGGTTTCTTCAACAAAAATATGAAGCCCGTCTCAATGAAAATGAAGAGAACTTTTTAACACCTTTGATTGTCCAGGTTAGGGTTAAAGCTTTATGCCTTATTACTTTATTTTGTTTGTATGTACAAATTTTGGGATGTGAAAACTTTACAAGTTCATTATTTACCCTAATTCATAAGGCTTTTTTGATATGTATTTACTCTACGTGAAGAGGTCCAGACTCTCGTGTAGTCATATAAACTAACAAAAACTTTATCAACATGATAATTTCATGAAAAATACTAACTAAATTATTACTTGTTATAATATGCCAAATTTTATTTGAAGCAATAATTTTTAAGTCATAATCGACAATAACCCCAAAATGTTCTTAAAAATTGTATTTAAAAAAATGCTTTCTCAATTGTAATTAAGAAAATATTTTTAATGTCTTCAGTGTATACTAACTGCTTCGTACACTACTATAATATCTTTGTTGTATCAATTTCAAAAAACCTCTGTTTCATTTATCTTTTATTTATTAGTGTTTATTTATTTATTTTGTGTTCATTAAATTTATGGTAATAATTATAGCCAAATTTTGTTTTTCCATTAATCTGCACAATTAAAGCAAAATATTTTATTGTTCACTGTTTCTAATTAAATTATTGATTTAAAATGTATAAAATTTAATGCATAACCAAATAAATTTTCTTTATAATTGTTTTATTCTATACATGACAATAAATGATATGAATTCTTTAAACATTTATCTTTTATCTTGAATTATTAAAATTCTTCCCTTAGGCTCAAGATGATGATCTTAGGGGTTCATCTAACAGCCAGGTTAGATACCAAATTGTTGATGGTGACAGGAATCGGAATTTCAGCATAAATCAAATGACTGGTGAAATCAGACCAAGGTCTTTAGTTGATTTTGAAAGGATGTCAAATGAAAAAGGGGACATTCGCACATTCCAACTACTTGTTCGCGCATATGATCTGGGCACCCCATCTTTGTATAGTGATGTTCCAGTTACTATTTATGTGCAGGTATGTATTAATGTAAATTATTTAATTTTTATTTGTGAGTGCTATGCATTATTTCTGTGTAGAACTTTTTAAAGCTATTTTCTCATGTTTGTGCCTGACAAAATAATGGGATATCAATATTATATCTTGGTATACCCATGTGCTGCCCTATTTTATAAATTTTGTTTTACTTTTAGTTAGATGCTTCTTTTAAGTTTTTTTTTTTTAATGTAAAAATTTGCTTTTTTTATTGGGTTGCTCTTCATAAGTCATACTCATTTTCTACATGCATCTTAAAATTAGGGAATTCCCAAATTTCTCAAAAAATTTCTAGAGATATTAAAAGTTCCTTTGAGGAATTTTGTGTAATTTTATTAATAATTTGGTGTTGAATTTTAGATATAGTTACTAAACAAAAGGTCACCATTAGAGTAATTTCCTTAACACGTTAAGGAATTATTTTTAGGAATCAATTTATATTTCCGGGATCATTTCATGAAACATATCTAGAAATGAATAAATTTAGAGGCATTTTTTTCTCTGGTTTTGGTTTACTTTGTTTTTCCAAATAATCTATACTTATAAAACAGAAAACCATCCGAAAGCATTTTTGAAATGCTTCAAGTTTTGAACCCTGAATCACAGTTTGGCAAAAAAAATGCTTCCCTATACATTGCACATCTGAAAAGTCTCCCTTCAACTTTACTTGATTTGACTGTAATCATATTTCTCTTATTTTAAAATAAATGAAATCATTTATTTGTAAAATTGAGAAACATAAATTTAAAAGAAAAAAAAGAAGTTTGCATGGCAAATTTTTGTAATTATTTTTCAAAAATTCATTTCAGGATGTCAATGACTTTCCTCCAGTGTTTGTTCAACCATTTTATAGCAAATCCATCCCTGAGGATACTCAATCTGGTACGTCAGTTGTCCAAGTAAAAGCACTAGATGGGGATCATTCATCTTCAAACAGTCAAGTGGTATATCGAATTCAATCTGGAGCTCAAGATAAATTTGTAATCGATGCAGATACAGGAGTTATTAGTGTTGCTCGAGGAGCTAATTTGGATCCTGATAGAACTATACCTAAGTCTAATTTTTATCTCTTGGATGTTGTTGCACTTGATGGTGGAATTGGAACAGCCCAACAGCAAAGCAGAGTCTCGGTTAATATTTCCATAATGGATGTAAATAATAAAGCTCCTAAATTTGTGGATCCAAAACAAGTAAATAATTTTGTGTTGTTAATTATTTTAAAATTATAAATTAATTTTCGATAAAGTTTTGGTACAAGCAGAAAGATTTAGTGGTCTAAATTCAATGTTAAAGTTTTATTCCTACTTCATTTTAAGTTATCCATAGAGATCAAATTTCAAGCAAAGCCTTTTTTTATCGAGCCGTAAATTTAAAGTTTCTGTGTAGTACTTTTTCAAGGTGTTAATTGATTCTTTCTTCATTTGATAGAAATAAATTATGTAAAAGAAAAAAAACCAAGGGCATCGCAAATGTTCAAAACAGCTTCAACTAAATTTATGCATTATGGTTTAGAATTCTTTCTAAAGTGGTATTTACAGAGTTTGCCTTTAGAATAATTGCATATTATAAACTGCATGCTCTAAGTTCTAACTAAGTTTTAAAAGTTGTTTGCGTTCATTTAAAGTTACATTTAGTTTCATTGTATCATAAAATATTTTATTTATTTGTTTAAATAATGCCTTTTTTTTAACCATTTTTTTCATTTCAAAATGCTTCAATGATTTGAAATTGAAGCATTTGTATTTAGAAAAAGAAAAAAAGATTTTTTTTTTTTTGTTAATTTGTATAGTTAGCACTAGAAGGCTTCTTTCTTTGACTTATTATGCTGTAATTTTATTAACATGTAAAAGGTTTCAAATGAACTTCTGCAAATAAACTTTTTTAAGACACAAAATCACCTTTTTATGGAGACTTTATTTCATAAACCTTCAAATTGGATTAATAGAAGAATTAGTTACTTAATTTCATAATTTTTCAAATGAAAAACATGTTTGATAGTATAAATGAAATAAAAATTTTGTGAACAATTTTGTTTCATGGCTAAGAGCTCTTTGTATTGCTTTGAAATGTTTTTATCAACTTTATCCAATGTATTATTTATTTGACTTTAATTTCATTTTTGAATTATTTTGTAGGCTATTATTTCTGAAGGTGCTAAAGTTGGGACAGTTGTTACAAAAGTCTCTGCTACAGATGCTGATGAAAGACCAGTTTTAAGATTTTCCATAGATTATCGAGCTAGTGAAGGAAGAACTGAAGAAGGTGCTTTGGTATCTCCAACGGAATACGATTACAATAACATATTGTCAATAAATGCTGTTGATGGTACTATATCTGTTGCAAAGCCTTTAGATCGTGAAAAGCTGGAAACCATAAGACTTGTTGTGAAAGTTGAAGATTTGGCTGCTGCAACTCAAGGGCAAACATCCACTGGTATGAATGAGCTGTATTATGTTTTTTACTCTGTCAAAAAAAAAGGGAAAGAAAAGAAAATTTAAATTTTTTTCTAATTATACTAGATTTATCTATTACACTTTACCTAACATGTTCAAAGACAGCTGACATGATCCTGCTCCTGTTATACAACTTTTTTTTTTCAAAAGTTTTGTATTTATGTTATTATTGTAATCTCTAACAAGAAGTTCCGTCTAGAACTATACGAGCTTACTTTCCTGTATACAGCAATATCAAATTGATAATCTAGCTATCTCTCTCTCTCATTTAGCATTAGTTCTTTATTACTTCAAATCTACCTTTTCAACAGTTTATGCATATTCATTCATTTAATCATTCACTCCCTCATTTATTCATTCATTCATTCGGAAATATCGTTAAAAATCCAGATAAAAAAATTTGGGGGAAGGTAGGCTCGTTGAGTTCTCTATGAACTTTATATCCATACATGCTCTACGTCAAAACATCTTTTCGATAAAGTGCGTTCCAAACAAATCCATCTGTTATAATAGGGTTTATATAGGATTGAAATTTCCCTGCAGGAGTTAATTTACATTTTTTTGAACTGTTCAAAATTGAACAAAAATTGTTCAAATCAAAAAATGTTTTTCATTGAGAGCTTCTTCCAATCAGCTTCTTCAAAGGAACTTGCATTTTATGCCCAGAGTTTACAGAATTTGCTTCAGTTTTGTCCATAAGTGCTAATGTTAAGATTTTTTGAACTGTTTAATATTGAACAAAAAAGTGTTCAAACCAAAAAGTAAAATATGGAAACGAGGTGTCATCACATAGATCTTTCAATTGCAAAAAAGAATCTTTCAAATCAGACAATTGCTTCAAAAGTTATGGGGGGGGGGGACAGACCCACATTTTTCCCATCTCGACACCCTACTTCTTTTTTTTTTTTTTTTTCAATATTTAGCTAATAACTATAACCTTAATTTTTGATTTTTTTTTCTTACTTTTGATAATATTTTTACAATACATAAAACCTTTTTTCATTCTTTTTACTTTTTTCTAACCTTTTACAAGAAAGTAGGCTAAAAACTGTGTTAGTTGTTTCATTCACTTTCAAAAACAGTTTACAACAGTTAAAATTATAAATGTAAAGTAAAAAATAATCTTGTTATTGTGAAATGCATAGAAAACAGCACGGTAAATTATGCTACATTATATTTCTTTCTTTATGTTTCATTCTCTATGTCTGATCAGCAATTGTAATAATACATCCTGGTCAGTCTCTAATATCAATTATTCCTCTTCATAGCCACTCTGAGCATTAAAATTGATGATGTTAATGATAATAGACCTCGATTTCAAAAGCGGCAGTACAGACAAGCTGTAACAGAAAATACAAAACCTGGTTCACCTATAGTAACTGTTGTAGCTGAAGATGCTGACAAAAATCGATCCCTCACTTATTCTCTTCAAGGCAGTCCTGATATCATTGGTTTAGTTGGTGTTGACTTGAAATCAGGTAACTTGTGTATTCTGGCCCTTATTATAGAAATTCAGTCACTATTATAGTTTGTTTTTATTTATTTTTAAAATTTTTATGTAAAATTTTAAATACCAAAACGTGTTTATTTGTAAATCATTGTGAAAGTGAAATTTAAGCCATTTATGCTGTGACGAGCAAAAATATAATGTCAAAATTATTTTTTCTTTATTAAAATTGTGTTTTTATAAAGAAAAGAATTATTTCATTTTAAAAATATTAAATAAATAATCTTCCGAAAATTTTCATTTCTTTGGTTACATTATCTAACTTTTGTACCACAATATTTAAATAAGGCAAAAAAAAAAAATTGAAGGGTAAAAAAAAATTTTAGGAAAATTTTAAGATTAAAATGGTGTAAATTTTAAAATTATTTAGTTCATTAATGTGTAATGTTTCTATAAAAGGTTTAATAGTTTTAAGAAAACAAAGTGATTTGTTAAACTTTTTCAAAGCTTTGAAAAAGCCTGATTAAATTTCACTTGAATTTTAATTTCATAAATTATGCGTAATAAATTTGTAATGTACCGAATTGGTAGTTTTTATATTTAAATTTCTAAATGTCTCTATGTTTTAATTTTAATACCAACATGAGTAATCTATATGTGTCCTGTTTAGTCTTCTTTTTTTTAACTGTTGAAGATTTTTAATTTGCTGTCCATATTGCCTTTTGAAAATTGTTGTAATGTTCTATTTTATATCTAACTGAATAAAATTTCTAAGTTTTTGACAAATAATTGATATTAAAGTATTAAACAGTTCTTGAATTTAATTTCTTTTTGATGATTTGTTTGTTTTGAATGCAAAACTTTTTAAGAATATGAAAAATCGAGTTAAGGTGGCATACAGAATAATATTCTTTTGCTTCTGCATTTTTTGATATAACATACATTGGCTATTAACATGCTATTAATGAATATTAATGGTGAAAGGGCTTAAACTTGCTAACAATGCCTATCTATTCTTCTCTGCTCTTCCTTGCAGAATCTACTGGCTTGCTGTGGCTTCATCCAATAACAGGTGGGTTTTTAATAATGCTTTTTTTAACAAGTTGACTCATTGATGAGATGCCATTTCAAATTTTATTTACAATTTTTAAATGTTTGAATCACACATCTAGTATTTATTATAAGCTAAGCAGTATATTATCAGCATGTACTGTATATTAATGTTTGTATCATTCAGCAATCAATTGAGATCAAATTTCTTCTGTCTGGCATGAAACTATGAAACATTGGAAAGCACATAATTACAAATCAGCACTATTTGTAGATAATGCAGGGTTCACACTGGGGAAAAATACAAGGTGGGATTTCCCTCCTTGACCAAAATTTTAAGTGGGATTTTTAAAATTTAAGCGCAAACAAATTTTTTTTTTGAGTGGGATTTCAAAAAATATTGCGGGAATCGCGCAGCCTAGCGCGAACCCTGTAATGTTATGTACATACAATTCATTATTGAAGAATAGTTTTTTTTTTAATTTATTCTTAATTTTTAATATCATTTCTTGTGTTTTGAATTGATTATAATGTTAAACTTTTTTTTTTTTTTTTTGGATTAAAGTAAAGAATTTTATTTGTTGCGATATACGCGTAATTTAATTACGAATTTGCTTTTAAAAGAACTTTTCTTGGAAAGTATCAAAAGTGTTTTTGCTTTATTTGTCTTCATGCTTATTCAATTTCGAAATGTTACATCAATGACATTTTCGATGAAATTCAATGCTATGTTGTGTCTTTCCTACATTTATTCCTTTACTTATTGAAATATTGCTTGAATTTTGCAAAATTTCATTTTAACCCTTTAATGACCGATCATGCTTTTTGAGAACCTATTGCAAACAGTTATTGAATATGACATTCATGTGGTACTTTGCTCATAGTTTGCTTTTAAACTGTTGAAAATAACATCACATGAATGACCATAGTACCATATACAAGGCTGTTTAATATCTTTTGAAAAAATGCGATTTCACATTCAGTCAGAGCTGTAGGATCTTTTCAAGACTTCCATCAGAGATGTATGAAATCTTGGTTGTTGGAATTGCTGAAATGTAAAACCTAACACATTGAGAGGATGAATTTGAACCTTTTTCACAATGACTAATAGTCTTCTTTGCACTTCTAACCGTAGTGTTTTGTTTTTAAATAAGGTGTGTTTCAACAGAGAAAAAACTGTGATTTCCAAGTTAAAAGTTTTTTATTTCATAACACATTTGTCTTTTACAGGTGAAGTTAGCGTCAGCAACAAAATTGATCGAGAAATGTTTTCATGGTTAAATGTCACTGTCATTGCTACAGACAACGGTGTACCATCCCTAGCTGGTGCTGCTGATATATTTATCCAAGTAATTTTTTTCTTTATTTGAATTTATTGTTCATTACTGTAGACAATATTTTTGAGCTTTTCCCCTCCACCTCAACCTATAACATAACGGCTTTATTTTTTATTGATACATATTAGCTTATATATTTTAATTATTAAACATGTCATTGATTACATTTCAGCAGTAGTAGAGTCGTCACACGCAGTTTACACATAATTTTATTTATTTATTGGTGCATTTCTGCATGAAGCTATATTTAAAAATATTTGAAAAGAAAAATAGTTGGGAAGAACAAATAGTAATTTAGGGTTGAATGCTGAGGAATAGTGCATTTTGTCTTGCATTTTTCCCTCCCTTCCCATTTAAGATGTTAAAAAATAGCAGATAACTTAGTATAAAAAAATTTTGATTTTTAAAGATGTAAATCACGGCAAAATTGTAATGATGAGAGAGTTTGTATGATTATTGTATGAAATATTGCTTACAAAGCTAAGAACAGTGACCTTTAAAATGATAAAATTACTAAAATATATTTTCATTGTTAACTGTTTTTTACTTTGAAAATTTGTTTGAAAATGTATTAAATAACCTTTTTTTTTTTTTTCCAAAAGTGTGTCCTTCTGAGAAATATTAAAAATAGACAAGGTAATTATGTTTAAATTTTTAATTTTTTAGGTTTTAGATGAAAATGACAACAATCCTGTGTTTGTAAGTAGTGCCACTGATTTCTTTGTATTGGAAGATGCTATAATTGGAACCGAAGTTGCATTAGTTCAAGCAACTGATGCTGATGTTGGAGAATATGGAAAAATAACTTATTTATTGGATACTTCATCAACACAAGGACGCTTCAAAATTAATAAAGAAACGGTAATGTTGTTTTTAATTTTGTAAGTGTTTATGTAGTATTCAATTGCATTTGATATATGTCATGGCATAGAGTTGAAAATATTGATATTGTCATGTACATTAGGTTGAAACATTTCATATTCTTTGGCTGTTCTTTATTTATTTATCTTTTAAGATCATGTTATCTAAATGCTGTTTAACTATTAAATGTATAGACAATTTCAGTGTAAATTCTCTTTTCTCCAAACTTTTTTTTTAAATTTGAAATTTCATTATCGGACAATCTTGTAATCTCCGATCTCTCACGTTTTTTTTGAGATATTTTATGTTATATTTTGTAAAGATATCTCATTTTTAATTGTGTTTGGAAAAATTATTCTTTTAATCAGTGCATGCATGTGTTAATAGTAGTTTGTTTATTTTAATTTAATAGGGCTCTATTGCTGTTGCTTCACCTTTGGATAGAGAGGAAAAAGATGTCTATACCCTAGTTGTTCAAGCTTGGGATAATTACGACTATGGTTTTGCGACTGGTGAAAGCAGAAAAGCTTTTAAACAGGTATGTAAAAACTTATACTTATACTGCTTTGATTGTTGTGCTTTCTTAATACTCTTAAAGTAGTTTGTAGGTGTATGGTTTTTGCTAATTATTTTGTACTGTTTTAAATTGTTTGATTATTACTGCAAGCATTTCTGTAATGTTTTCTTGTGTTCTTAGCTATTGTTTAATATAATTTGGTAGGTGCATTTTAATGTAATTCTTTAAATTCAGTTTAGATATTTCATTCAATTGAAATCTTGTTATTTGAAATGATAGATAGATCTGTAAGCTCTAGTAGCATAAACTTTAGTAACATTCATTGTTGTGCTTTGTAATATTACTTTTTGATGTGTGAAAGATCTGTTTCAACATTTTTTTTTTTTTTTTTTTTTCAGTTAGTTATTTATAAATAAGCTAAGTGATCATATACTTTTTTAAACTTTTTCCTTGTGCAACCACCATAATGCTCAAACAACAATTGCTGATGTAATGAGTTACTCTGACTTCTTTTACAAATTTTATTTCATTTTTGCTTCAGTACTAGTTGCATTTTAACTCAAAAGTTGCTAGTTTGAAATTTTCGAACAGTCTGAATAATTGAATCTATTTATAAAATTCATTATTTCTAGTAGAAAATAATTAACATTCCTTATATATTTTCCCCCAGATAACTGTTAAAGTTAATGATGTCAATGATGAAGCTCCAGTATTTGTGAAGCAAGAAACATGTGCTACAGTTACCGAATTCCATAGAATTCGAGATACCATCTTTATGGTTTCAGCTAGTGATGCTGATGACCCAATGACTCCCAATGGAAAATTGCAATTTTCTATTGTAGGTGGAAATGATGATGGTGAGTCTAATTTAATTGCAATATCTTTTAACTTTGCATAAATAATCAAACTGTAAACAACTTATTATTGTTTCAAGTTCTGTTTGACCTTATTATTTCCAAACAGAAGTTGAAACAATTATTAGTAATAAATTTAATTAAGTAATAAAGTATTAGTAGAAAAATTAATTATTGTTATAAAAAAGGGGTTTTGGTAAAATTATTTGGAAAAATATAAAATGTATGTAAATTATACATATGCTAGGAAATAGTGTTTAAAGCAACATAAAAAACTGAATGTTACTTTAAAAATTTGTATTAATATTATTAATTAATTTAAGAAAAAATCCAAATATACAGTTTTTTAATGGAAAACTAACCATATCTTCTAGTTTTTGTGGGCACTATATTTTGTCACTACAGCACTGAATTTCATTTTTTGAAATATAAGTTATACTTTTCCATTGTAGGTACTAAAGTATTTAAATCAATTTGAAATTTATCATACTTGTGTTTTTTAGGGTTGTTTGGGATTGAAAATCAGGATTCTAACACTGCCAGAATAGTTTCTCGCTATTCTTTGAGAGGAAGATTTGGAAATTACAGCCTTATCTTGCAAGCTCAAGATTCTGGAAATCCCCCTTTGCACACTACTTCACGTTTCCATGTTTGTGTATCAGATGTCAATGACAATAGCCCAGTTTTTGTCAAACCTCCTCAGAACTATACCATTCGTGTTCTTGAAGTAAATTTTAGTTCTTGTTCCTTATAATTCATTTTATTAATGTTTTTCTTAAGAATAACACCTTTAAAATTATTTAACAAAAAATAAAGATTTTCTCCTTTTATAAATATAAATTAGAAAATTTGTTTCATAATTTTTATTCATCACAAAATACCAGCTTTCTAAAATCTGCTACATTTTTTAAAATTGTTTTCTCATTAATTTGATATAAACTCAGTGTTTTATAGATAGTTTTTTCCCCCTTAGAATGCAACTCTTGGTAGCAGTGTGGTTGAGGTTAGTGCACGAGATGCAGACATAGGATTAAATGGAGAAGTGAGATACAGATTCAAAAAATTGGCAAATGGTCACTGGAAAGCATTTAATATTCATGAGATTTCTGGTGTGATAACAGTGCGAGAGCCATTGGATAGAGAAAGACAAAAAGTTTATGAGGTAAGGTTTTGTATAAATGTGTTGCAAATTATTAGACAAATAGAAACAAACGTAAAATTCCTCAAGATATTACAAAACTGACGAAAGATTTACGTTTTAGATTCACATTCAAATTTCCATGGAAGAGCACCTGAAACTCCCTTTCTTGAGAAAGGAGTAAATAAAATATCTAAACTTGTAGAGATTAATAAAAAACAAAAGCCTTTTATTAGTAAAAGGAAGGAAATTCTGTAATGAAGCACTGTAATAATGAAATCAATTGACAAATTTGTGGCAGTGACATCAATTATGCCAATATTGTAAGGAAAATTCAACTGAAAATCTAAGGCATACCACTCATCAGAGAAATAGGAATATGCTTCCATAATAGAGGGAAGGAGGGTGAGGAAAATGTTGGTATTAGTAGTTTTAGAAATCTAGTATTTGATCAAAGAATTGTAGATAAAATGGCATATCTGTTATACTGTATGTAAAATAATTTTAAATGTAGTGTTACTAATTTGAGTCAGTAATCAAAATACATATTCATCAGAATAATGATTCTAAACTGAGCATTTCTAGTAAAAACATACCAGTGCTCAAATCAAGTAGAA
Source organism: Octonoba sinensis (assembly GCA_038502835.1). NCBI lineage: Eukaryota > Metazoa > Arthropoda > Arachnida > Araneae > Uloboridae > Octonoba > Octonoba sinensis. Next base: position 100,160,726 of record CM076604.1, read on the forward strand.
ACATCCTCAAAATCTTATCCCAGCAATATATTAAATTATTTGCCGACTGATAAAGGTACCTGAAAATTTGCATTAAAATTAAGTACATTTCAAGCTTCATGTTAAGTAAAAAGTAGGGAAAAAATTCCTTCAGAAATCATTGAAATTTTTGGGAATTTTGTGCCTTAGTGTCTGAAAGTAATTAAAACAAAAGATCTGCTGTAAAATGTTGATTCATTATTTTTTCATTTTTCACCTGAGGAAAAAAATGGGCTCCATGTTTTCTTGCTTTTACAAGCTCCCAATTTTAGCAATTTCTTTTATGAAATCCTAATTATGCATAAAATGTTCTTTCTAAGCATTAATTCATAAAAATTTTACATTACATGTGTTTACAAGCTTTGTGATTTTTCTCATTCATTGCTTTTTCCTTTTTTCTTACGTGAGTTCCCTTAAGCTAAAATATACAATCTATTTTGTAATTGCTGTGTATCAGCAGTTACGGAATTTCAATATTTTGATTGAAAGATTAAGTATGTAAGAAAAATTTGCATTTTAGCTACATTTGTTGAATTCATGTATGCAGAAGCTGATAAATATTTTCCATACATGCCTTTTGTAGTGTGCCTTCAGTGCAAGGCCATATACAGAGGGGGGCCCACAGGCCCCCCCCCCCCCCCCCCCCCCCCAGTGCTGTAGTTGGGTGGGAACGCATGGGAACGCCGTTCCCAGAAATATTTGGTTTGTTAATGTTTAAAAAAAAAAAAAAAACGTTTTTCTTTTTTCTCCCGTAAGTGAAAGTGAAAGGATAATTTATACTTGTTTTCAGAAGATTGCATTTCACTTTCCCAAAGTTTTCCAGAATTTCTGAGGTAAAAATTTGGTGGCAACATGTACGCTATGAAAAGGTGAGTTCCCACAAATATTTCTTTCCAACTACAGCACTGCTCCCCCCCCCCCCCCAATCCTGAAATTTTTTGCAATGTAGCATATATTCCGCCTTGCAACTTTCTTCAACATAAGTATTTCTAAGTCTGCCCCCCCCCCCCAAAAAAAAATACATAAAAATAATTCTGGCTATGGCTTTGCTTCAGTGTTAAACAAATGTAGGAAAAAGTATCTCTCATTGCAGGGGTCACGCCAGATCAAATTCAGGTCCATTTTCGGACCCTTCACAAAATTCCAATCACTCAAAACGGACCCTTCACAAAATTCCAATCACTCAAAACGGACCCTTCACAAAATTCCAATCACTCAAAACGGACCCTTCACAAAATTCCAATCACTCAAAACGGACCCTTCACAAAATTCCAATCAATCGAAATGAACTCTTTACAAAATTCCAATCGATCAAAATGGACCCTTCACAAAATTCCAATCACTCAAAACGGACCTTTTACAAAATTCTAGTCAATCAAAACGGACCCTTCACAAAATTTCAAGTAACCAAATCGTACTTTTTGCAAAATTATTTATTATTATTGAGCAGTACAAAATAACGAAAACTTTTATAACAACGTTTGAATTTTCACAAAAATCTTAAATTTCACAAAAAACGGACCCTATTAAAAATGCTGGATCGACCCCTGCAGTGTCAGTAAATATAAATAATTTTTTCTCATAAATTTTTAGTTGTAAAGATTTAATGTTAAATTAATAACTATGTACAACAAAGGTGTGTTAATCTAAAATATTTATTTTGTATTAGGTGCGTGTTGAAGCTTATGATTTGGGACAGCCTACATCACTTTCTACTGATTTGGACTTAACAATTTTTATTGTTAACGTTGATGACAATGCTCCAGAATTTACGGAAGACGATGTAAGTCTCTTTTTCTTTTCAATAATTTATGTTGTGTGCTTAGTGATATTTATATGTATTGCTCATTTTGTAGTGCTTATTAATAACATTGAGTACTTTAACAATCCATTGCTCTTCTTTTTCCTTTTATTGACGAAGTTCTCTGCTTGTAAATTATGAGTTTAGCTATTGATATTTTAATTTAAATTTTAAAAAAAAGTCATTATCTTTTTTCTTTAAGTGTCATTGTATAGGAGCTAGGAACATTTTAGCAAAAACTTATTTTACGTCAACTTCTATATGAGGCACTTCGAAGAAAAGGGATGTAAGTGACAAAAATGAAAATTTTTAGGTAACTAGTGCAAATGATGGAAGAAACACTAATCTGTTTTGTGGTAAAGAGATATCATAGTATATCTCACAGATGTTATGGCATACCTACAGCATGTCTTAGAAAAACTACTGAATGAAAGCTTCATTCTGCTTTGCATCAAAAGAGTTCTAGTGCACTTCTGTTTTCCTCTTAACAAAAATTTATTTCATAATTCATTTAATTTAAATGTGTAAAGGAAAAGATCTATTTACAGTGCAAAAGGGGAAAAAATGTGAATTTATCATTAATTTTTTTAAGTTTTTAAATCGTGTGCAGATATTTTATTTTTCCATGTTTTGTTTTGCAGTTTTTAAAGTTGTAGAAACTTATATTTTGTTTTAAAATTCAATTATTCTAAGTGTATGATGAAGATATTTCTTTGCCTGCTGCTATTCACAGTTTATAAAAATTAACTACTGACAGGAAATATAGAGTAGAATTGAAAGCAATGTATAAATAAAAACAATTATAGATTCTCCTTTTGAAAAATAAAATTCAGTAAGAATTAAAACTATTACCTTTCAAATATTCACTACATAAGCTAGACTAATAGTCTTTAAAATTTTGTCAAAAAAAAAAAGTGACAGCATTTAATACTTGCATCTGCCTCAGCAAATACTGGAATCAGAAAATAATTCCCAATTCAGACTGTAAAAGCTTAAATCACAAGCTTTTGTCATAAGTAATTAGCCATTTTTTCTATTTGTAAGTCGGTTATTGGCATTTTGTAGCTTTAAATAAATTTTCATAACAAGCAAGTAGTTTGTAATAGTCAATAAATGATGAAAATGAAACAAACACAATATGCATTTAGTAGCAAAGGGATGTAAGCTATCAAGTTGAAAGCAAAAGAATGTAGGGAATTTTTCAAAAACATCCTATGCCAAATTTAATCATTGGAAATACTTGAAACTTTAAATTTGAACTAATACTTGCATATAGAATCCAAACATAAAATTTTAAAAAATATATATTTTTTGAAGAGCTTCTAGAATTTTGTATATGATCTGAACTTTGAATGAGTTTTACAAAAAAAAAATAATTTTGTCGCTTACATTCCTTTGCTTCTCGCTGCCTGATATGTGCATTGTTTGCTTCAAATAAAAGTTTAATTATTTCCCATACTTTAGTGATATTCATGTATTTTCTTTAACAGAATAGGTGCCCTTCATCCGCTTGCCAAAAAATTCCAGCTATTGTTTAACCTACCCCTGCTTGAATATTAAATGCTAAATAAAAACTCTTAGTTCATTGCTCTGCTATTATATTTTTGATAGATCTACAAATTATATTTCTGATTAAAATTATTAACGACTTTTCTGCTTATAAGTACTTATTTGTATTTATTTCATAATTTGTAAATTGATTTCTGGTTTGCTTTCAGTATGAAGTTATGTTTACGGAAAATTTGGAGGCTGGAAAAGAAACTTTTAAATTAATTGCTACAGTTGATAAAGACGATGATACGGGATCTCGGAAGCCCATCCCTTGCTATTTTATTGTGGGCAAGTATTGCTAGTTAAATATTTCAGTGTTTATCAATGTCATAATGGCAGCTCCAGTTTTGCTTTATATTTATAATCTCAATGCTTAATTAAATTCGAGTTGTAAAGCATCAGGATATAATTAACTATCTTAAGTACCATAGAATACAATCAAATGTGTACCTCTTCCCTCTAAAAAAATGTTTCCTTTAGTTTCCTATTACTTTTCGCTGAGGAAGTTATTTAAATTCGGCAATCAAAGTTCTATGAAAATTTTGCTTGCCAATAATGCTTAAAACAGATCCATAGGAGGCAATTTATTTGTGTATCATTTGAAGGTGTAATTAGATGCTTATTTAATTTCTAATGTTATTCTTAAATCTATAATGAATAATTTAGTTAAATATGTTTTTAATACATTCTAGTTCCATCAGTGGCATAGATAAGGGTGTAGTTTTGGGAATAAAAACCCCCCTGACATGGTAAAGATTGTCTAGAATTTGATCATTTTTTCTTGTAAAACAATGAAATTAGCTCACTTCTCTAGACTCTCACTTCTAGAAACCCCCCTCCCCCAAAATCTGGGTCTAGCTACGCCACTGAGTTCCATTATTTTTGAAAGGCTGAGTCTTGTAATGGTTTAATTTAGCTTTGCTAGTTTTTACTTTTATTATTTGCTTGTCTGGGTTATTATTTAACATTATTATTATATTCAAAACTGAAAGCATTATTGTCTTTCCATACAGGTGGTAATCACTTTGGACGTTTTAAGTTGGATATATTTACTCATCAGCTATCCGCTACTGAAGTATTAGATCGTGAAGAAAGGCAAAACTATACTTTGATTGTACAAGCATCTGATGATTGTTTCCATCAACCTTCTCCAGTTCATCGTTTTGATCCAAAAGATAATTCCCTTCTCCAGGTTCATATTGGTGTACGAGATATTAATGACAATCCCCCAAGGTTCATTAAAAGGATTTTCACTGGTGGAATAACAGCTGAAACTGACTTTGGGACTGCATTCATGATTGTTAAGGTAAATCATTTAATAAATACATATTAATTTGGTATTATTTGAATATTTATTTTTTTACTAAAAATGTCATAACTATTTATAATTTACTCAGCAATGCATGATTTGTAGTTTTCTTTGTATTTTTGAAATTGACATTTATTCCTTTTTTTTCTATTACCCTTCAGCTTTTTTCTTTATTCCCCCCCCCCCCCCCCCACTCCCCTTTTGATCAGTGTCTCCTAAGGTAGATTGCGGTAGTTGAAATGTTAGAAAATGCACTATAAAATTGTAGCTATATTAAGAGAAAAAAACAACATATTTATGGAAACAAGGGATGGAAAATATGTAAATTGATGATGAGTGATATTCTAACACATAAGATGATACAATTACATGGAAAGCAATTTTAATAATAGAATAAATTGCATTTAATTAGTTTACTATCAGTAAAATTTAGGTATATTTTAATGATGTAATGCATGATTTATTTTTATTTTTTTTAAATTGAGTATTTTGCTTTATTTGATTATTTGTCTCACAAATCAAGCGATAAATTTTTTTTAAAGATCTCAAAGTAGCAGTTTTAATTCAAAGTTTCTTTGTTGGGAATTACTTTCTAGTAGAGGGACATTCAATTTTACTCCTAAAAGCAAAATGCTATTTTTTTATCAGTTTTTTTTAAATCTTTTAGTTTTTTTATTTTGTTTTGACTTGATTTTATTTGTTTATTTTTTTTAAATTCTGCTAGTCAGAATAGATTTTGCAAGAAAATAGCTGCATGAAAAACCAAAATACAAGGAATTGAATACTTCGTGCAGGATAATATACATTTGTTAGGATAGATATCTATTGTAATTATTTTCTTCCAAAATTAACTTCTTGCAATATATCTGAAGCATTTAAGTTAGAATCAATATATATAGATTAGAGAATAACTCAAATTTAAAAAAGAAAAAATGATTAAGGCAGTGTAGTATGTGAACTATCTCATTTAAAATGTGAATAATGCAGTGATAGTGTATTAATATCAGATATGCTCAGAAATGATTGATATCTTCAGGAAATCACTAACTAACCTCGTGCAATAGCTTAAATGACTACTTTCAATAACTATTGTCACATCTTCACGTTAAGATAACATGTCTTAACTGTTTTTTCCCTCTTTTGATGGTAAAACAGCAAAAAATATTAGTTCTTTTTATGCAAAACCTTTTATTGTTATTTTTTTTTGTCTTATTCTAATTTGATGTGTTTAGACTATTCATCTCTTTGCTTGTTATTTTATCTTATTCTAATTTAATGTTTTTTTTTTTTTTTTTTAGGCTATTGATCTTGACATTGGTAAAAATTCAGTAGTAACTTACCATGTACTTGGAGATGTACAGATGACTTTGTCAGAAGGTTTAGAGTCATTAAAGGTTTCTCCTTTCATCATGAACAAAGACACTGGTGTAATCAGTCTCAATTTTGATCCTCAGAAGGGAATGAAAGGCTATTTCGACTTTGAAATCTTAGCAAATGATACCGATGGCCTTTTTGACAAAGCCAGAGTTTTTGTAAGTAGCTAGTTTACAAAAACTGAGATTATAGAGTAGATACTAACTAATTTATGCAAGATTTCATACACAATATTTTTCATAAAACAATTTTATTTCATTTTTATTTTTATTTGTTTTCTGTATTACGATTCTAATTAGTAGGGTCAGGTGTTGTAAAGTGGTCAGGCAGCAAATAAAAGACTAACTAAATAAAGGAATTGGTGTATTTTTTTTTATTTTAGCTTTTAATGACTAAGAATTAAATTTTACATTCAAAATTATTTTGATGGAGACTATTTAGGTGAAGAAAACAGTTAATATGCTTGTTTATACAACACACTTCGAAATTGAAACATCTCTTTTAACTTCTTTCTGAGATTTTGTTTTAAAGAATTTGCAGCAAATTGGCGGTGCAAATAGCTTTCCATGGATAATTATCTCAGAATTCTCTTATTAACAATGTTTTCTTAATATGTAATTTAAGTAATTTAGTCATTCTTCAAAAGTCATTTGAAGTCTTTTGACAAAAAATTTTAAATTTCACAAATATGTCTAATATATTAAAATAAAGACTTACAAACTTATATTTAAGGATTAAAACTTAAGAATACCTATTATGTATCCTAAAATGTTTTTTTACATATCTATGTTTTAAGACCATCTATGCAGCAGCTGAAGAGACCTTACAAGCTGATACAAAGACAAGGCCAACTTTTAACTAAGAGGGCATTATTAAATTCAATTAGGTGGAATAAAGATGTTTTCTTTTTAAAATGAACCTTTCTTGAGTTTTTTGAAACAATACGGTTATTAATAATCGTATTATATGATCTCTTTTATAAACCATTTACTTCTGACTTTATCCTACGCTTAGGGGTAAAGTAGTCATAAATACGTTGCAGAAAGAAGGTTTCATAGAATTATTTTACTTATTTTTTTCTGCCCAAAAATTAATGAACTGTGTTCTTTAATAATGTAATGTGAAATATCAAGAAAAAAATCTGAAGGTCTTGAAGAAATTCTTATATTTATTGTTGACGAAAGTTGAAAAACGTGGATTGTATGACCACTTTAACCCCACCTGACCTTATTATTGTTATTGTTCAAAAAATCTATCTGACTTTTTCAAAAAAAAATTTTAATTGATTTAATATTCTCTATATGAAATTCTTGTACATTAATTTTTACTATGTACTAATGATCTTTCAAGTCAGCTTGATCTTAATACCAAATTTTAGTTTTCATTATTACTATTCACAGAAAATCTATTTTTAAACTGCACCTGAGACCTGATGGACAAATTCTAAATTTGTTAATCCACTTTTTTCTTATGTGAGATAGTATCTTAAAACCTTATCCCACAGTATAAGTAATTTTTCACTCTCTTTTCAATTATTTGTTATATCAAGCATCTTTATGTGTGCATAATAACATTCTTAATATCTTATTTTAATATTTGTAGATATATCTTTTAAGAGAAGACCAAAGAGTTCGTTTTGTGCTTCGATTGACACCTGAGGAAATCAGAGAAAAATTAGAAAAGTTTAGAGAGTATGTATAGTTTAATTGGTTATGAAAGAATTTTTCAAAATCATGAAGTCTTCTGAAATCAACTATTTCATATTTGAACTATGTATTTCAAATTACGTACCGAACCCCAAATTCGCTCGGGACCGCTGCCATGCCGAATTTCGGAATCCGATCCAAAATGGTCGATTTGCGGGACCAAAAATGGCGGACTTAAGCATACAACACTAAACATATGCAATTTCCATCAAATTGCAGTTTTCTCAACTGCTAGATAGATAAGCAGGGTTCGCGCTAAGCTGAGCGATTCCCGCAATATTTTTTGAAATCACGCTGTTCCCACAACTAGCGGACACGCGTTCAAAACATTGCGAAATGAAACTATTCTAAACTGATAATTCAGTACAAACTAAATAGAGTATGTTGGTTTTCAACTGCCATCTTATCCCTATTAATGAAAAGAAGAATCTAGGAGCCTATTTATCATATATAATAAGATGGGGGAAAGATTGACAACTTCTTCATTTTTTGGGATTATTGAACAATTTAAGCCTTTTGTGAATGCAGACATCTTCTTTCATTCTATTCACGAGGACAAAATCAAAAAAAAGGAGTGGAAAAAGTGAATCTTCCTTGGTCACTGCAAAGGTTTGTATTTATAGTAAAACAAATTCAAGCCACTAAAGAACCAGTTATTTCTAATGTTGACCTTAGAGCAAAGAGGTGGAATGCATACACTTTTTTAAATAATCGAATTTATTCTAGAACATAAATAGAATGCCTCCAAAAGGGCATTTTATTTATGTTCTAGAATAAATTCGTTTCAGAATTTACGATTGCAAAAAATTAATCTTTCCATAAAACTAGGATCGAAGAAAAGATGCATAAGAAAGTACCAACGCTCATTAGCATACCTCCTATGTCCGAATTGATCACCCATCCCTTCCCCCAAAGAAAAAAAAGAGTAACCATGGGCGAATTAGCTCCACAGGAAAGAAGGGGAGAGGTAGAATTTCGTCCTTGAGTTCACCTCTCCCTCAGGAGCCACTGCATTTTCATCTTGGGCCATAAACTATATGGTCTAAGATAAGATCTTCATCGCTGTAGTACCAAGTTCGTACGCACGTGACTTTGCTTCATCGTGAAAGCAGAAGTGTTGATAAATTGATGAAGAGACATTGCAATCCCCTCTTCCTGTCCAAGAAACCTTATTTTCGCTTTTCAACATGGTTTAGGAGAAGGGTTCTCAGGAACTAGCTCGGTCTCCTACTAAGTTTAGCTTCTGTAATTTAGAAAAATATCCGCAAGATTGCTTCTATTTGAATGAAAATATATTGACATTTGTTGTTTTAACAACTTCTTAGATAATATTTTCCGCAAAAAAAAAAAAGTGCCGAATTTTAAGATTTTTCGAATTTTGGGATCCCGAATTTGGGGTTTGGTATATATGGATTTATTTTAAGTTGTGTTTATTGTTCCTTAACTCTTTCCAGGGTACTGAGTAATATCACTGGAGCAATCGTTAATGTTGATGAAACGAAATATCATGAAAACCGAGATGGCTCTGTTGACAAAAAGAAGTATGCTCTTTGGTATTTAAAAATACACATTACCCCCCCCCCCCCCTTCATCATTGTGGTTCAGTTTTAAACAATTATTTTCTCAATTTTTTTAGGAGTGACTTGTACCTACATTTTGTAAATCGAGAAGACAATTCAATCATGGAAGTAACCACTGTGTTATCGTAAGTAACTTTCAGTATGTTTTTTGTAAATTATGAGTTGAAAGACCATGTGAAATAAAATAATAAATATTAAAAATAAAATAAAAAGGTCAAAAGCTATTCAAGCATTGCAACCAGAACTAACACTTTTAATAGTATTAAAAGGAGTAACAAACAACACAGGGATCAGTCAATCTAGCATTTTTAACAGGGTCAAGGGCATAGCCAGAGGGGGGCAGGGAGGGACAAATGCCCCTACCTAGATCAGGGCAAAGGGGCATCTAGGAAGGGGCAGTTGCCCCTCCCCAGATGAGGGAAGTTTAGTTCGTTTTCTTGCATTTGTTGTGAATGCAAGATTTCTACTGCACTACGCGTCAACAGAAAGAAAATGAATGTCTTACAAGTAAGCAAACGATCTCTTGAATGACCATTCAATGACAAAAGGTGTCATAAAACCATCCTTCAGCTCAGGAAGGCTTAGTTTTCAAGATGGAGGAAGATAAAGATTCTCAAAGGGTGGTTGGTGGCTCATCCCCATGTGTGTGGCATTTTCCTCATATCTCCCTCTTCCTTATATTCCTTCAATCATTGGAAGCCAATTCAAATACTATAAACTACTTTAGGAAATGCTGATAAAAATAACAGTAATAAAAAGCCTTTCGCAGATTGCTTTTTCAGGTTATTAATTCTAATTTGGGAAGTTATCTGCTGATAATCCTTGTTTGGTACTGACGTTGTTAAAAGGCTTTTACCATGACATGAATATTCTTTGACTTGAGGAGTGTTCAGAATCCTCAGGAAAAAAAATGTTCGTTTTGCTAGCTGTCCCCCTCCCTTGGTTGTAAAAAATTCTGCAGAAAGATAAAAAGTAATTTTCCGAGTCCGAAAAAGTGGCCGTTTGGTAATTGATGGGAATTTTTAGCGACTGTTTGTTGTTGTTCGGAGATTTTAGTTTTATTTTTATTTCTCTGGTGATCAGCTGGGAGTAAAGAACAGTGGTTGTTGTGTTCAGAGCTGGCCAGTAAGTTTCACTACTGCAAAAAATTGAAAAATTGGTCTTCCGAAAGTGTTTTACTGGTAAGAGCTTTCAAATATTTAATACTTTTTGAACGGTTAAAGCTATGGGAATTACGTCACCTTACTAAAATTTCACGTTTGACAAAGTTGTGTTTGATTACTTTCCATTTAGTATATACAATTACACTGTCTAAATTATATGTGCAATATGAATCTTACACTTACGGGATGGAAAGGAGAATACTTTTTTGAGATTTTTGTTGATGGGTAGTGTGGAAAAGCTGCTATTGGTGGTACCAAATGCACATAAAAAATTTGAAGTTTATAGGACAATTTCCACAATTCCCGCAAATACGTCGAAATTTCAGTATAGTGCTTTTTTTAACGAAAGTTGTTTAAAAAAAAAATTACACAAGTTTTGATGACGGATAGTGAGTTAAAGATGCCATGGGTGTCACTAAATGCTCATAAAATGTTGAAGTGTGCAAATAAATTCCTTTATTTGTCGTTAATGCGCATTAATTTCGATCAAAAATATATGTTTTAGCATATATAACTGAATAAAGGGTGTTCTTTTAAGGTTTTTTTTTTTTTTTTTTAATTTGTTTCATTTTATGTACAAAATATGTTTTTACACATACTACCCCTCACTTTTTAAAAAATATGCATAGTTTTAAGCCTGATGTTAGTTGTGCATCAGTTAGGTAGTGTTGCCCCTCCCTAACGGGAATCCTGGCTACGCCCTTGAACAGGGTCCTGTTTTTGTGAATTTTGAAAAGGTTTTGTGAAAAATTAAATAATTTTGGGAAAATTCAAAATTTAAACACATAATGATAACGGATTGAACATATAGTGATTTATGACTATTTGCCACCTGTTCAGTAAATAATTCTGCAAAAAGTACCATTTGGTAGCTCGCAAGTGAGGGGTCCGTTTTGATTGATTGGAATTTTATGAAGGGTCTGAAATGAACCCAAATTTCCAATGGGGACCAAACCTCTGATACATTTTTGGTGTTAATAATCAGATGTCTAAAGATTTTATTTTTATGTTGTTGTGTTTAAAAGGTACGTAAAATTAAGGGAAAAAGAACTAATGATCCTTTGTTTAGACAAATTCTGCGTGCACTTTTCCTTGATGAAAAATTTACCTTTAGTTTAACTTGGTACTTGGTTGCATTTAATTAAATCAGGGCTGCACTCGCGGGGGGACGTCCCCCTATTTTTATTTTGCCACAAGCCTTCCTCCACTTGCTTTAAATTTTGACATAAGCTTCCCCTACTTTTTGATGTTTGTATATGTAATCGTTCCCCCAGCTCTTTTTCCAGGAGATTTAAATGTATTTTTTGAATGTTTCATGTTCTTTTTCATTTCATTGATTGTTGCTCAATTTATTTTCAGATTAATTGACAAAAACATTGAGTTTTTGGATGAATTGTTCAAAGAGTTTAATGTATTATACAGTGAAGTATGTTAATTTTTCTCTTTGTACTTGATAATTTGCTTTTTTAAATTCATTTAAAATTTCAAATGCAAAGAATTTGCTTTTTTTTTGGGGGTCCGAATAATAAATAAAATTTTTTTGATAGCCTGCCGATACTGCTGTAGCTGACACTAATGTGGAAGCACAAGTTCGAGTCTGGTTAATTGGTCTTTCTATTTTCCTTGCCATAATGCTTGTTTTAGTCATATCCCTATGCCTCACTCAAAGAAGCAGGTAATTCATTTTAATTTCTTTGTATGAAAAGTCGTATTTGAGTTGCAATTTTAAATTTGTTACATTAAAATACTTCTTTCTTTTAAAGATTATTTTTACCCAATGATTAATAAGTTTATAATTCAAATATGAATTTTTATTCACTTCTTATTCTTAGGTATGAAAGAAAGCTTAAAGCAGCTACAGCTACTGCCTTTGGTATGATATTTTATTCTGTCATTTTTGTTTAAGTACTAAATACGTTTTTAATTGAACTAAGCTGGTCTGTTTTTTTTTTTTTTTTTTTTTTTTTTTTTTGCGCAGAAGCTAAACTGCAATAATTGGTGGTTAAATAACAAAAAAAGCCATATTAACTATACTTTGTTTAATTAGTTTGGTTCATTCATGCATGTAGTCAAACTGTTACTTATCAATTCTTACAAAAAATAATTTTTAGATTTACAATTTTTGAATTTAAGATATTTCACAATGCAACAAAAATAAAGCCCTCAACAGTGCTTTTTATGTTTATTGATAAAATGCCATACTAGATTTAATTTATGTTGTGTAGTCTCAGATAATGTATTACCTATTAGTTTTCAAGCTTTTATGGGTAAAATAATGCTGCTTATTTTTCCTCTCAAAAAAATATTAAAAAATCAATAAAACCCTACCTTGGCACATATAAATTGCATTACACTAAGCTTATAAACAGTTTGTTTGTTTATTTACTACATTGTTCAAAAATTTATCTTAACTAGGTTCTCAAGACTCTGCTCTGAATAGAATGGATGTCCCTAATACTAATCAGCATTCTGTTGAAGGGTGTGTATTTTAATTTCATGTACTGATTGGCATTTCAAGTAGTTGACCTTACCAAAAAAAGGTTTTTATTAAATGTGTGTTTTTTATGAATAATCATATTAACGATGGTTAAAAGTTATCGAATAAATTTTTATGGCTTAGACTTATTAATTTATGTAGTGTGTACGTACACAGTGGCGGATTTCTAAGCTAGACTATGCCTATTTAGAAATCCTACCCTTTGGAGGCAAATTTTCAAATGGTGTTAATTCAGACCAAGAGTCTAATGTGGGTGGAAAGATCATTTTCATTTAGTTGAGTATTTATAATGTGTAAATATGTTATAATATGTGTTCTTTTATTGTGTTAGTGGGATATTTTTATTTCATTTTATGTGATTCCAACAAAAATTTACATAACATTACTTTTCATATTCCTTATCTTATTACACATCAGTAGTATCAATATGGCAATTTTCATGCTAAGACTTTAAAGAAAATTACCTGAATTGACAGGGAAGAAAATCACCAGTCCCATTCCCCTAACACTGAAAATGTGCATTTTATTGATTTGATTAAAGTATTCTTGCCACGGCATTGCTCATGATAAACGACTATATTAATAAAAAACATATTTCCACAACTCTTCCACCCCGCAAAAAAAATTCCTCATATTAAGGGCTTAAAAGAAATACCCCCCCCCCCCCCCCAAAAAAAAAAAAAAAAAAATGACCTTATTTCTTGAAATAGGGATATAAATAAAAATTTTAATATAAGGTGTCTTCAATATGAGTGCCTGAAAATTGTGACACTTATTGGCAAATCTGTATGATTCAGTTACATGTCTTGTTTTTCACTTATTTCAGAAATTGTATCATTTCTGGAATATATTCTTTATTATATGTAATTTTTATAAACTTTGTGGAATAAAATAACTTGCACATCAAAGATATAAAACTCTAATATTTTAATAACCTTGTTGAAGTTCACATTATTTTTGTTGAATTATAATGCAATATCAAGATAGCAGAAACTCTGATGTGAGTACTCTTACATCAATTTTAAAAATTTTTATAAAATAAGCAACTTTCTGTTCTGATTTAAGTGAAAAATAAATCTTCAAAACCATTTTAATATTTTATTGTTTATTCTTGTAAAAGAGAAGAAAAATTAAAATGTGATTGCGTATGAATTTTATAGCTAAACATATTTGCACTCTGAAAACTATATCAAAATAAATTCTGCATGTATGTAAAACACCATTATGAGAAATTAAATATATTTAGTCAGGTATGTACAAAAAGTCGCATGTCAAATTAAATCTAAGATATATTGCTTCAAGAAAATTGTATTCAATAACATTTTTTTTTTCTTTGTAAAGTATATACATTTAAAATTATATTTTTCTTTTTTGTTTATAATGTATCAAATGGCTAATCTTTATATTTGTCTTTCCTCTCTTTTGAATTAAAGGTCTAATCCTATTTGGATGCATTCATATGACAATGAATGGTACAAAGAAGATGAACAAATCAGGTAAAACTTCTCATTTGCCTGTTATTCTATTAACCCTTTTGGGATGAGTGTGACGTTTACAAACTGTCAGAGAGAGAGAGCTGCCACTTTTTTTTTTTTGTAATTTAAATAACTTTTTTAAGTTGCTCTGCAACTCCACTTCCCTATAAAAAGTCAGGGTTTATGTGTTTGAAGATTTTCACTTGCATTGTAAGGGTCATTCATAAATGATGTCACGCTTTGGGGGGAAGGGGGAAATTCACCAAATTGTGGCAAAGGGAGGGGAGGGGTAACAAGAAGTGTGCCATCATGCTAATGCAACTTAGCATGGCATGTGACAAAGAGGGGAAGTACTCATGAATTCACTCACTAAATTCAGATTACATTTTGTGACATGTTCTGTTCATGAACCTATGGTAAAAAGCGAGGGAGGAGTTAATATCATTTCATTCACAACTTACATCCACATCTCACAACTTACACCCATAATCGTTTACTTTGAGATGTTTTAAACGTGTGTATAGTTTGTCAGTTGATCCGTCTCCTTCCCATAGTTAATTATCTGAATCAAACAATCTTTCTCAGGGCTTCTCATTCTCATGTTTTCGTTTCTTTTTATTTGAACAAGTGTTTCTTCATTTTTGAAGAGAGAAAAAATAGTGGTAAATTTGTCAAAGAAAAGTTCAGATCTTTATTACTTCTAATCAGATTTCTAACTGGAGGAGAAAAAGATTTTTGACATGAAGGCTCTTTTTTTTAAAATAGAAACATATTTAAAAGTATTGTCTGTGGGCAAAATTTGAATCACTATCATTCATGATTTCACTCACTAAATTATAATTTTCATCACTGATAGTTTCAGAACTTCATACCATATTTTTTTTAAAAAAAGAAAACATGGGGTTATAAATTTATTTTTTGTTTTTGCACCATAAATTGAAACAATGTTATCATTAAAAAAATATATTGCGATCAGTAGCAGTTCTTTTTTTTTTCTTCTGTGAAAAAGCAGCCCCTTAATTTGAAAACTCTGCTTACAACAGCCATTTTGAAAAGAGAAAAGGGAAGCTGGAGAATAAAGTGACTTTGAATAGAATGATAATTGATTGACATATTCACTAAGCTTATTTCTTTAATTCATAGAGCTATCTGTGACATGTATTACTAAAAATACTCTCTCTCTCTCTCTTACTTAGTCACTTCATTGCAGAGCCAAGTTGCTGCAGGCAATGGATAATAACCAAAGAAACTATTCGAAGTTCAGCTAGAAAACATGTCTCTTTCTTGAAAAACAATTTAGAACTTACTGGGATAAACATTCAAGAGAAATCACTGTTTTCAAAACCAAAAATAAAAGTTGACACAAAAATTTGGCAATTTTAGTTCTAGTCTAATGAGTATGTCATAGCCAAGTTCTACATTGTTTGTAATAACCGAAGTTGTAAATCATGAGATTACAGAAAGTTTCATAGGCAGCTGAGCCCCCTAGTGTATGCTGTGTTCGAGATTTGTGTTATTATCAGCGTCAATTGTAATTCTTAAATTTTGTATATGGAAACAGAATGTTATAATGCAAATTTTAATGCCATAATAAGTTACAAGTTATGATCTCTGATGTTCATGTAAAATTACTTATTTTACTGAACTATTTAACTGTGAATTCCAAAAGAATTGTTAAGTTTAAAGCTGAATATTTGAGTACTTTAGGGATAAATAGACTTTTTAACATAGCAGCCAGGCCAAAATTTCTCTCTTAAACAAAAATATGCACAGCGTAATCATATTTCATTATTTGTTGATTTCATTTATTCAATTGGAAACTGGAATAATTAGGGTTCTTTTTGGTTTGAGTTCATGAATTTTTAACTGATTATTTGTATTAAAATATTATTCACTTTTTCAGAACATTTATGTATTTTTTTATCTTTTTTAGCCATAATTCTGGAGACAATAATTCCTTGGATGAAAATGCCATTTCTGAAATAAGTCCTAAAAATGATTCCAAATCTGGAAATGGCCTTCGAAATCCACAGATGTCTCCTGTCAAGCATGCTCCAGAAAACAATTATTCTAATCAAATAAAAAATGGCATGCGCAGGCCAGCTCCTAAACATCCAAATTTTGGCGGCAACAATATACCGCCTGCAAAAATTATTGCACCGTCTATTCATAGCAAAACTCTTAGAAATGGGAGCCATATCATGGACTCGGATGATGCCAGCTCTGGCTTGCTATCCCATGATTCTGTGGATACCAAGAGACAAAATGACTTGAACAAATGCAATGCTGTCTATAGCTATGAACAGATTCCAAAGTTGATCACGCCACCACACATTACAAACTTGGAAACATCTGAGTTGTGAATGGCAATATTTAGTTTATGTATCATTACCATGTTTCAGTCATAATTATTAAAAAAATTTACAAGCTTTCTACAAATGTTACCACAATTCCCTTTCTAAGTTGTTGAAGGAAAATTTTTTTAAAAGTATATTACATTTTCCAAATAAATTAAAAAAAACTTTTTAAAACTTACTACAAATTTAGGAACCAAAAAGAATATCATTACTGGATTTGACTTTCCAATTAAAATTTAAAAACCTCAATTTTAAAAAAAAAAGTTTCTATTTGACTTTAAAACCCCTTTTTTAAAAATTTTTAAAATTTATTTATGTTTCCAATTACTCAATGTCATTACCATTAGACTGAACAATATCTTTCACCACAATTAATAAAATATCATTCTCCATTTCTTGGTTATGGAGCTGTCTCCAAGAAACCTGATAATTATTTTCAGCTGCGTTGGGTGTTTTCATAAATATTTGCAACTATTTTGATGAGTTTAATAAACTAAATTTATTGTCATCAAAATTTGCTTCAGATAATAAAACAAAAAGGGGCATTAATTTTCAAATGAGTATTAGCATCTAAAATTTGAGAATAAATAAATAAATACCCTGTCAGTATTCTTTTATGCTGTGTGTTTTGGTAAACAAAGTTTTTCTATAAAATTCAGATCACAAGTTTATCATATTTGTAAAATACCAATCAAAATTAAGTAACCCAAACTTGGTATAAAGCATTTCGTAACTGGTAGTATGTGCAATTTGGGCCTTAAATATATATTTTTGTAAAAGCAAATTTATAGCCATAAATTTTAAATCTTTTCATAATATGATTTTCATCAAAGTCTCTATGAATATTATTCATTAATCTAAAGTAAAAAGTGAAATTTTAAGGAGAAAATTCACCTTGCATATGAATGATAATTCTGTGCCTTATACTATTTTCCCTCTACAAAAAAGTGCGGCCTGCTATGGTAGTAACGGAATGATTTGACAGCCTAGTTTTTAAAGTATTTTTGTCAAAAATGTTTATTACAGCTAATCATGCAGAAAGGGAGTAATAGAACGGGTTTGTGTACCTATATCATTTTGTCCAAACAAAATAACAGAATTCATCAAACATTACACTTCATTTTTTTTTCCCATTCTTTCTTGGATTTACCTATTTTGTTCAGTTACCATTATGGAAATAATAAATGTTTAAAACGCAATTCTGAATCAATTAAACACTATTTTATATATGAAATCATAATAAATAAATAATATCTATTTGAATTACTAGACTGATTAAATATAATAATAAATCTTGTCTTTCAAAAATATATCACATATACTGGATGCCAGCTTATATTTTCTGTAATCATCAAATTTATTTGAAACATAAAATTTTCAAATGTAAAGGATTATTTTGTGCCAACTGTAGATTTCATTTTAAAAAAATATTTTAAGACTTTTTTTTTTTTTTTTGTTAATACAATGGGCATTTTAATTTCATTGTAACTTACAAGATTTTATCATTGGAGAGAAGAAAAAACTAACTGTGGGGATTTTTTTCTTGAACGCTACTTTGTAGTTACTTGTTTTCATATATTTAACATAATTACAAGTTTTTATGACCTATTTTTTTCCCTTTACTAATAGAAATAAAGTATTGTTTTTTAAGTATTTTTGAAAGAGTAATATTTCACATGGGTGATAGTTTTCTCATATACATTCTAATATTAGCTGGGCATTGAAAAAAATTAGAAATACTAACGTAGAGCATGCGAAATAATCATGCATGACCAATAAATATTTATGAAGATCAAAATATTTAAGTAAAAAATTTAGGTCAAGAGAAACATGATATAAAATGGGGGAAGGGGGTTCCATGTATAGTTTAATGGTTGATAGTTGTGATTTTTACTTTGGAATTGATTTATATTCACCATGTATATATTATCAGGGTGAGAAACAATTGTTAAAAATATTTAAATGTGAAACATTTCTCTTTTCGAAGCCACTTCTATTAATTAATTAATTAAGCTGATTTGCTATCAAATAATGAATAACAATGAATTCCCCCCCCCCCCCCTTCACCTTCTGAAGTTTTTTGTTTGGAAACATATTGTAGAATTTTTATATAGGTGGTCAAATGTGTACCTCGGAGCCAGACTAACCCGAGTCACATTATCATTACTTTAAGAACTGAAAAGAATGATTGTGTTGCCTGGTAACAAAGCTGTTATATGAATTAGTCTACAAAACATGATTTTTAGCATTATAAAAATGTAAGTGCTTTATCCCCTGTTGTTTAATTTTCATACAATTAAACTATATTGAAAATCACCATTTTTGGACTTAGTCTGGTCCTGAGATACAGAAATGGTCTTTTTTACTACCCCATGTATGTGTCCTTATTTTTTAATATTGTAAAAGCTTAGTTTGGTCCTGAGGTACAGAAATGGTCCTTTTTACTGCCCCATGTATATGTCCTTATTTTTTAATATTGTAAAAGCTTAGTCTGAGGTACAGTAATGGTCCTTTTTTTTACTGCCCCATGTATGTGTCCTTATTTTTTAATATTGTAAAGGCTTAGTCTGGTCCTGAGGTGCAGAAATGGTCCTTTTTACTGCCCCGTGTATGTGTCCTTGTTTTTTAACATTATGAAGGCGTATGATATAGAGTCTGAAATGTTTTTATAGAATCATGCTGTTTCATTGGGTATTTGTGCAAGCCACAACTTCATTAATTTAGTGAGGTTTATTCATTTCATCGAGGCTAAAATATTCCTCGACCAGTACTTTCACCATTTCATAAATCATTCATTATCTTTTCAAAACTTTATGTGGGGCAAAGATGAAGCTCAAGGAATATTGTATATATGTACTTAAATAAATGTATCAATTCTGCTTGTTTCAGCTGAAATGGAATTGTATTACGAGTATATTCATAATACTACTGTGATTATATAGCTGAATACACTTTTTAGCTTGAGCAATTTAATTTATTGAGACAGGATTATGGTTTTACTGCAAATATTTCAAATAGGGCATCATTGTTTCATATTTGTAGCAATTTAGAACATATCATTATATTCACAATTGCTCTGTGAGCTGGAATTTGTGTCCATTTTTTTTCTTTTGCATATTCACGAAATCATTGTATCAAGAGTTTGTATTAAAACTTTTACTTATAAATAAAAAGTCTTCATGTTTATTTGCGTAGATTGTTTTTTTTATTCTGCATTGTTTTATTTATGTTTTTTATTTCTTTTATTTGTCTCATTATTAATAATTTTTTTTTTATTTATTTACTTATTTTAACTGGAGTTCGCCTAGTAGTCAAAATTCGACCGCAATTCATTAAGTTTCAGCCTCGAACTTTTAAATGAATTTTAGACATTTTAGTTTTTCTGTTTGACAACAGGTTGCTTTTATTTAAACATTTCAATTAGCAAAACTTTCTCCTCAGTGCGACTGATAGACCACTGAGTTCATTTTATATTTCTGCATTTCTTCTCCTGTCAAAGAAAATAGAAGTAAGAAATTTCACGATACCCCATCATTGTTAAAATTAGAAACATAAATGCTCACTTTCAATTTAATCAAGAGTTCAAAACACTAATGTGATTCAACAAACTTTATAAAGATTGATTTGAAGCAAAATAGCGTGTCAACGCACTTATCTCACTTTATATTATATTTGACATTGTTAGCTTCAAATTGTATTTTATTTTGTTTGACATTGTACTGGATAGACAATCTGACTGACTTATCACATTACATTATACATTATTATAACACATTATTTATATATTTTGGAAGGATATTAACTGACACCTTACGATTGGTATTATTTTGCTTGGTTATACGTTTAATAAATGACATTTTCTCTTTTGTTTTGTACTTGACACTTCTTCGTCTTTGAAATATAAATAGTAAAAAAATGTTTTGAGTCTGCGTGTATGTTGTATCGCTATGCGAATTGTTCCGGTAAAATTTTAAAAGTTCCGTTTATGAAAAATGTTCTGCAACTATCTACAGCAGATGTTCCCAAGCTTTTTGAGCCAATGGCGCCCCTGAGGTAAAAATACATTTTGGCGGCGTCCCTGTTCGAAATCGGCTATTTTTGGTTAAAACAAAATGTAAATTAAGTACCTATTTAGCAAATTTATTTTTGAACCAATACAGTTATATACAAGTAGGTATATGTAATAATTACGTATACCGTACATAAATTATTTTGTAGCTGTGGCACTGAAGTGAAATTTATACGTCCAGGGTCAGAGGGCCACCGCGGCTCACACTTTGGGAACTACCACTGGCGTAGATAAGGGGGTAGTTTTGGGGATAAAACCCCCCGGAAATGGTAAAGATTGTCTAGAATTTGACCAGTTTTTCTTCGAAAAGAATGAAATTAGCCGACTTTTTCTGAAGAAACCCCCCCCCCCCTACAATCCGGGTCTAGCTACGCCACTGGGAACTACCATAGACTGATCTATAGCTACTTTCCCCTTTTGTGTACGAGATGCTAGAATTCTACTTTGTCTTTCTTCATTCATAAGTCAAAAATGGCTTTATTTTTGCTTTTTTTCTTAATATTTGCTTAATACATTGAGTAATTTTTAACAAACAATTTTCAGTTTTATGTTTCTATAAATTATTTCATTGAAGTTCTCAACTTTCCTTCACCCTTTCTAAAACGATACGAAGTTCTTCGAAGAATTCGACAACTTTTAAAGGTTTTTAGAAAAGAAAATGTTGTAGACTGAGTAGTACATTTACCGCAGGGAACTACAACCCTTCAATGATACTCTTCAATCATAGGGGTATCAAGGAGGGCAGGTCCACACAGCAATGTAGTAAGGCTGGGCTGACGCCCAGCTAATCTACCTCCGGTCGGCCACGAGCTGTCGTCAAACATCACTTACCCGTGCCAGGGGGAGGGCAGCCCAAAGGCCACGTGCTAACAGGGCAAAGGGGTGAAGTAGAAAAGTACATTTACCACTACGTGATTCAATCTTTAAACGTTTTTATGTGATAAAATCATGCCCGTTAAAGTGGGAGCCCGTTAAAGTTATAAGTGGGAAAAATACTAAAAAAATTCTTGTTTAAATCGGAAAAGTAGAATTCGAGAAAAATTGACATGTTGTTTAAAAACAACACTGCGTATTTAGGGGTAACAATAATATTTTTTTTATATACTCATTTTAACAAATGAAACCAAATCAATAATAAATAGGCATGCATTATAATCATAAAATAACACTAAAATATGAAAATTTATTAAAATAATTAATTTTATTATTATTTATAAATTTATAAAATTTATTAAAGTAAAAATTGACAGATGTAACGTTACATGTGCAAATTTTTACTTTGATTACCAGTAAAGTTTAATAATAATTTCACTAAAAGATTTTAAACAAGAAACCTAACATCTGTAGGGGGTCTATAAGAATAATATTCGTTTCTTCTTTGGTTGAGCGTGAATTGATTTTAAACAAAATTCCTAAATAATAATTTAATCGACCACTTTAAGCTATTTGTGAAATATTTAACAATAATCTTCTAAAAGATATTAAATAAAGTGAAATAGAACAACCTGTGACACCTGTTCTTGTTTATACTGCGAATAATGCAGGAACATAAAAATTGCTCCCGAATGCGCGGTGTTGTTTTAAAACAAGTAAAAAAGGCGCCTTAATATATATTTTTCCCGAAATTTTTCGGACAACTTATATTTATTTTATTTTATAACTATGTAAGCAATTAGAGACCATTTTTTAAAATAAAATTGTTGCTTAAAATTTGTAGAAAAAAATATTAAGAAGTTACTGTTTTTTACGAAATCAACATGTCTTACGATTTTGTGAAAAAAGATGAGCCTTGAGTTAAGTTTACAAGATCTAGGGGAAACTATATTAACTAATATAATCACACATACAAAATGAAACGAAAGAATGAGCCACATGTTAAAAATATTACAAAATAAAAACTTAGTGAACGAAAAATGGAGGTGTTGTTTAAAAACAACACGGCGTAGTGTAGGGTTAAAGATACTCTCGGCTAAATTAAATTCCTAGTGCCATTTGCATCAACGAGAGCTCAAGTACCGCTTCTAGGGGGAAACTGAGCGTCAAAAAAATTGCGATAATGGTACCACACTCATTGTGGTGCCGCTTAAAGAGTTGGTACCAATCTCTGGAAACGCACTAGGTCTGCATGGTTGAGGACCAATACTGCAGCCCCATTAGAAAGAAAGAAAAAAAAAAGCTTTGCCAGTAACATCAACAGAGAGATCATTTTCCAAACTGAAGTTAATCAAATCTTACCTCAGAAGTACGATGACAGAAGAAAGATTGATTGGTCTTGCAGTTTAAGCATAGAAAGCGCCAGGGTTCATAATTTATACGACAAAACTTATTAAAAATTTCATAATTATAAAAAACGAAGAGGGATATCTATTAACAGATTAATATAGCATTGATTTTTTTGTCCAACTAGCAGGGTTGGAAAAAATCCTGGTTTTTTTTGAAAAAAAAACAAAAAAAAACCGGTTTTTTTTGGTTTAAACCGGGTTTTTTTGGTTTAAATAGAATTTGTAGGAAAAACAATTTGACTTTTAGAAAATCATGGAGATCTTAGATCCTTAATTGTAAATAAATGTTATTGATAGTTAATTTATTGATAATTAATTAAGTAACTATAAGTTAAAACCTTAAATTTTAATTACCTTATATAGGTGGCAGCACTCGAGTCGTCAACTTATAGAGGGTGGAGATATTTTTTTTTGTCATTTTTTACGCTATGCGTTTATTTATTTGTGACTAATTAAAATATATCATCATCTATTAATGTTACTTTAAAATTAGTAATTAGCTATTTTTAACAATTATCTAAAATACCATTAGATAAATTTAATCTGAATGACTTAAAATGTATTTTATACAACTTTAAAGTTAAAGCACTTAATTAAAGATAAATGTGTTAGTTTACTTATTTGACTGTAATGATTCCCTAAAAATACATAATTTTTCGAAATGACTAGATCAATTAGAAGAAAAAGAAGAAATTTATTTAAAGAACAAAAGAGTGAGACTCATAGTAGTTTTCTAGAATAGTTAACTTACACAGAGGTTTAGGCAAACGTTATATTGATGTTTCATCCATCCAGACAAATACTGGTCTAACATTATAGCATAAAAATATTATCCTGGAAAACTTATATAAGTTTTTTTTTTTTTTGCAAAAATAGATAAATAAATAAATATAGTAATAATTAGGCAGCCAACTTACAAAGGGTTTTTTATAATACTCCCACCCAAATTTGGTACTTAAGTGGTCAATATAGACAAGTGGTTAAATTACAAAGGTTTTCCTACATTAAATAATATAGGGCTAATTCCGTTCCTGACCAAAAGTGGTCAACTTAGACAGGTGGCCAACTTACAACGGTGGTCCACTTTACAGGTTTTACTTGTATTAACACGTTATAATACTCTGCTTATACAGGCCTTTCATCAAATTATTAAAGAAATAATTATTATGCGGGTTGAGTTTTAACAAAAGCATATTTTACTAAATCAATAAAAAATAAGCAAAAATGAAAGATACATTAAAAATAAGGTGTGTTGATTTACAGTATGAGTAATATCAACAAATGATTACACCATGACAGTTATACAAATCAGCAACATTGGATTAGAAATTATCACTGTTATTTTTATTATTTTTTTAAATACAATTTTTCTTGATTAAAGAATAAATATATTGAATAATTTAGGAAAAAAAGAAAAAATTGCACTGATTTAAAAAAAAGTTTGTTACTTTACAAAATTCAGTAATTCATGATTTATCTAATGCTGTGCTTGCAATTTCTGCACAAATTGGATTTTGCAATTTTTTATAATGCGAAAAATAAATGAAAAAGATTTGGTTTCTTAAAAATTGTTATCTGTAACATACATTTGCAAATTGGTTATTATGAAGTTATTTTATTATTTCTAATATATATTCTTTAACTCCAGGAATTACAATTGCAATATCATTTTAATTTTTATAATGACTGAGAAGAGTTTTTCTCAAATTAGCTTTTTCAGAGCTAATTTTAGAAAAACCCAAATAGTCTGACATAGGTAGTCTGTAGATGAGAAAAATGTGTACTGATTAAAAAAAAAGTTTGTTAATTTTCAAATTTATTAACTATCTAGAGCTGTGCTTGTAATTTCTGCTGTGCTGTAAATTGGATTTTGCAATTTTTAATGATGTGCAAAATTAATGAAAAAAGATTTGGTTTAAACCAAGTGGTTTTTTTAAAAAAACCATTTGGTTTAAACCAAACAACCCTGCCAACTAGTGTCCAATTTGAGCACGAATAGTTTCCCTTGTATCATTATTATTATTTAACTCGCTTTATAAATAAATAACAGAAAAACCTAACAAAATTTTGAATATAACTTTAAGATAGTGTGTTATTTTCTCGTATTATTAAGATAAATTTCATTCCAAGCTGATAAATGCTTGCAGTGTTTCAATTCGTTACCTTTCCGAAAATCCGCCTTTTAATAATAAATACGATTTTAATTATCTTAAGTTAAATTATAATGGTTATAAATACCCGATATCGCTTCACCGTAGTTTTTGTTTTAATTTTTTGTGGTAAGTCAAAAATGGGGCGCACTTATAAATCTTGCGGGGAGGGGCACCTAAGTCTGTGTACGCCACTGGTTTTTAAATCTTTTCTAGCCAAGCGTGATCAGATATAGCCAAAGTGACAATATTAACTAAATCTAGCAATCGTGCTACGAAGTTTCACGCTCGTGTGCCAATAGGCTTTAAAAAATGACGCACATGGAAAAACGATGCTTTCTTTCAACAGTGATATTTTAGGCTGAAAGCTCACCAACTTAATACGGTATACAATGTCTTACTACGTATTTGAGTTTACTTTGAATGCCTTTGAATGTAAGAAGGCACTTACAGTTTTTAGTAAGTACTTTACTTTTATTAACTAGTGTCTTGATTAGAATCAAATGTACGCCTTTTGAATAATTCGCTGCAATAGCGGCACAATTCAAAAAATCATGTTTTGAGATAAGAGGGTTTAAAGTTTTCATTGCTAATTAAAATGCATAAGAAACGCTTTGTTTGCTGTCAGCTTACGGCCTTACATTGAAGTATGGGTTGTGCTAGTATTGCTGATGAAAAGAATGAGCATTTTCATATTTAAATCTGTTCTTAGACCTAAAAGCGTGTTTTTTGAGTTGTGCCACCATTGCAACCCATGAGCGAATTGTTCTTCATAAACTAAAACCTTCCTATAATGGAAAAGGACATGTTTCAATTGGATATTTTATGACACACAGTTGATAATTTGTTTTTAAACATATATTTTTCAATGCATCTTTCTGCCTGATTAAAAAAAGCTTAATTAAGCTCTTATTTTTAATTTAAAGATATTCAGTTTCAATAATATGCTACTATCAACGGTTAAGATGCAATGTTTCTTTTATTCAAAAATTTCCTTCATTTTGGTCCTCTTTAATTCCTGTTTAGGTAGGAGCAAGAAATTATATTCTGTAAGATGATCGTCGACGACACCATTGCTAGACCATTCGATAAGAGGCAAGGCTTCATGCAATTTTCTTAGCATATATTTATTGGTTTTTAAAATAAATTATTTTTTATCTTATTTGATTACATATTGAATGTACTATAAACTGTCATGTAAGTGAATAATGTGTTTAATTTACGGATAATAAGAGGTGGCTCACTGCTGGGTCAATTGCACCAGAAGTTGGCATAGGGAGCCCACTACTTTAGAACAAGGTTTCTTTCCTGTAAAACTGTAAACAGACTGTTTTACAGTACTTAATCAAAAGGTTATGTCTCGAAACTTAGTTTTACATGGTTATTTTTACTTTATTTTGATCAGAAGCAGTAGTAGGCAGCCCGGCCCACTTCTAGTACATTAATAGCCAACTACTGATGCACAAATAGAACATTCTGACAAATTACACAAGCGTGGAATGCTTGTGTGTTTTAGATTTTGCTATTGATTTTTGTGTATTTTTTGCTTTGAATAAGAAAATTTAGCGCTGACTAAGATTTTTTTTTTTTTTTTTTTGCGACCATAATTTTGGAAAAGCGGGAATTTGTAAAGAATTTAGGAAATGCCCTTTAAAACAGATTCAAAATGCTTATTTCGCATTTATTAATTTTTGACTCGTACTAAGCATTATTCTATCACACCTTACAGTTCTACCTGCGAAAAAAAAATAAGACCTTTGCCTGGCAGACTGCCAAGAAGAATCCATTCATGTTCAAGGGAGAAACTCCTAGTATAAGGATTGAGCCATATTCTCTTCTTGTTTCAGTTCCTTTAGCATACCCTATTTCTTCCGAGCGGGTGTTATATGACAGTTTATAAATTTGGTTGCTTTCAACAAACAGAGAAGCAAACATTCTGATTCAAGCGCCTTTGAAGTTTAAACGCACCTGCAAAACGATCTTTCCTAAAAACTCTTTTCTGCCATGCGCAGAAGCGACCAGGTGTCAAAAATTCAGGGTCGAACTACAAGTGCAAGAATATCGCAACGCAAAGTTGACTGTTTTCACAAGAGATGTTTCAGCAATTGAAAATTTTAGCAATAAAGTTAAAATCCCGTTTTCCTTTTAATTCACGTTAAACTTTTTTCAATTGCTGTAATTTTATGTGGACGTTGTTGTTACGCAACGTATGTATGTAAATGTATGTACAATTTTGTGGAAAATTATGAAATTCTCATATTTTAATTACATCTATGAATTGAATTTGATTGAATAATTTACGAAGAAATTAAAACATACTTAATTGTTGAATTACTGCCATTTTAACTTTTTTTTTGAATTATAGACTCCTTGCTTCTTGCATTAGGGTTGCAACGTCTAATCTTCTAATACGTCAAAAGTTTGCTATGCCCACTACTGGGACATCAAAATTTTCTATGCCCACTTTGATGCATCGGAGCGATATAAGTTTGTTTTTTAATGTATCATAATTATTTTCATACTTCAGGGGACTGTTAGTCTAGATAAGAGTTCCGACGCTGACAAAAAAATATAGATTATCAAAAAATTTATAAAGTTTAGATAATAATCGAGAAAATAGGAAAAACTTCACTTTTGTATTTGTATATGTTATATCGATCACCTTTCCAATTTTATTTCAGAACTTTTAGTATACCACGGAATCAAAGAGATTGATTTTTCGAATTCTGAAAAAAAAAATCGCGCTATTTCGTCTTAAAAGTGAAAATGAGCGAGATTTCTTTTTGAATTTAAACTTTTAACTAGAAGTTGTTTATAAACCTTAAAATTAGCTACTATGCTTTCAGAATAAAACCAATGAGAATACAAAACAAAAAAATAAACAAAAAAAAATTCAATATGTTGATTTCAAAGTTTTAATTCTAACAAAATGTATGATGTCACAAATCTTGCTTCCCACTCCCCTCCCATTGTCACAATTCCTCGAAATTATTTCTGAATGACCCCTAAGCCATAAAAATTGAATTTTAGTGGCGTCCTCTATCGACGCTAAAAGAGACCACAAATGTTTTATAGATATCCAGATATTTTCCAGAAATTGATCGTGAAATTATGCTTATAAATGTTTAAAACATTAAAAATTCGGATGAAATACAATCAAACTCAAACATGTTAAAATAAATAATTATTATTTAAAAAAATGGGAGAAATTGAAATTACGTAAAGATTTAGATTATACGTTTTAGCTTTTAGAATTAAAAATTCATCGAAAGTAATTTTTTTTAATTGAGTTGGAAGGTTATAGAAAAAATACCCTTTAAATTTACGACTGAAATATAAAAATTTAATACATTCAATTTTGCGCTTTGAAAACATACATTAGTTATATATACATGAACTTGTGAAGAAAAATAGTAATTTCTACATTAAGTTTTGGCGCCATCTATGGGCAATTAAACGCACTAACGTTTACTTCAATTAATTGAAAAACCCATTGCACTATTATTGCAATAAAATAATTTTAAGAAAAAAAAATATTTTGTTGCAAAAATACTTCACATTAATTACTTTTAAATATAAATCCTTGATGGTTTAGCAGGCCCGTCGTTTAGAGGCGAAAGTTAAAAATGACGACTCTGTAAGTGAAATAGGATCTATCATAATTGGGGCATAAATAAACAGATTATTCTCAGAATCTTAGTTCCTCCCTATTTATTCATTATTTTACTTTCTCCCCCATGTATTGATTATTTTATTACAACAACACAAAAAACTTCTTTTTTTTTAAATCACTTGGGATTCAATTCCTTCATCCTTCACTCACAATAATTAGAATCTGAAATTAACAGCTTAGAAATGTATTCTATGCTGACAAAATGCATAATGTAATAAAGGATGCGCTCCCAAAAATTTTCCCATCAACTAAATCACTGTAAAGAGCGCAATAAACATGCCTTTTGACACTTTCCTCCACTGTAAAAAAAGTTCGAAGGTCTCGGCTACATCAATTTTACTTGTTAATTTCAATGAAGCATTTGCTAAGCAGGTATGTCATTACTTTCATACATTTTCTATCGGTAGAGCCCGTTTAATACGCATTGAAAAACCATCCAAATGCACTATAATGTTTTTACTTGCCCAAAGAAAGCGAGTCACATCTGGATAAAAAAAAAGGGGGGGGGGGGGGGGGCTGGGCGCTGGCAGTCTGTTTTTTTTTTTTTTAACTTAAAATAAAATTTCATTTTTCTTCTAACGTTCCCTCGTTTTTCACAAATAATATGCAGAATTACATTATGTGTTCAAATGTTTTCCATCATCAGAATTCAAACTCTTCATGAGCATACTTTTACGTCTTCTTTTTATTATTGACCTATTACTTTGTGTACAAAAATTCAAATACATGTCGCTACTATTCACACGGAATAACCGATTTGCAACTAAAAAATCTGCCCTGTACATGTACACTAAATCAGGCAGTTTACGGACCCCCCTCCCTCCCCCATCGACCCCCTGCTGAAAATCATTTTCTGTTCGTTAGAGTATTCATTTTCATCAAATTTGCTGTCATACGTTAAAGCTCCAAGATATGTTTTCCTCTTTCTTCAAAATGGAAGAAAAAAGAGCAGTAATAGGACTGTCTTAAAAATTTGAATTTATGCACTAACACCAAAAGTAAATATATGCACATGCATTGTCATCTAATAATCAGCTATCTTAAAACACTTCTATTGTAATAAAACAAACATAATTAAAAACTTCAAGCAAATCTTGAAATAATTCCTTTATTTTTTTTTTCTTATAAAATATAAAACACATATAAAAGTTGTTCATCCAATAACACATACAAGCACATCAAATTTCCAAGCATTTAGCCAACAGAACAAAAATACAGAAAAGTTATCTCCTGAACACCTTGTAAATACACATGCAACATTAAGAGCTTTGGTTTCAAAAAAATTGGATTATAGTTACTAAACTTCTAATTACTAAACAGGGAGTGATACCTGAAGAAATCTACATGAGTATACAACCTCATTTCTGGTCTAAACTAAATAGATTATGTTGTGATGCAAAACTGAAACAAATCAGGAATGATTAAAGAAATGTACATTTGGAAACATCAATAAGGAGATTTGAAAAAAAAAAAAATGTTTCAAAGAATAACTAAACTGGCACAAAATAACTTGCAATGAAGAGGACACTTTTTATTCAAAATATTGGTACTTTTTTACGAACTTTAAATGGTACATATTACAGCCCAATTTATACAAATGAAACTATACACGATGAAATTTTGAATTTAAACACAGTTCTTACATATTTCTTTCTGTCATAAGAAATATTTTGCGAAAGGAATCGCAATAACCTAATAATGTCTTTAATTCTGATCAATTAAAATACATAAAAGGTGTCTACAAGAGTATCACAGGATGTTTAATGGCTTGTACATTAAATGCTTTTATGATCTTTATTATAAATTTGCAAATGTTCCTCTGGTGTACTTTTTAATTTGTTGAGAACACTTTAGAATATTCGTATTTTTTGACACTTCAAAAAGAAATCGATGAATTCAACCAAGCTTAGAGGCCATTGGAATATAAGATATCCCAAAAAAAAAAAAAAAAATGCAAATAATTATTATTTTACTTTATTGTTTTAATAATCATTTTAGATGTATTAAAAACCACAACAAGCATTTTAAATTAAAATGCATCTAACATTTTTTTTTTAATCATAGCAAATAAATTTTTAAAAATGACCACACTCTGAGATAAAAGGATGGAAGTCTTTTAATGACTTCTTTCATTTCTTGAAAGCTGTGCAAAATAATTGGAAGATCACAAAACCTAAACAGAAAAATTTCATAAAAACAAACTTTTTTCAGTCACTCGAAATTATTTTTGTTTAATGACTTATAACATGTAGGCACCTCTTATATGTTCATTTAAACTTGTGTTGTACTCTTTGAAACATAAAAAATAATAATAACGTCTTCAAAAAATGTTAAATGACTCTTAAATTACAAAAGATTCCTTCGGCTGAAATCGCACAAGGAGAGATCAATTTGACTAGCATTAAAGTTAAAATGCTGGTGAAAAGGTAGTTTAAATACTTTCATAAAAATTAAAATTCTCATTTTAAAAGAGAATATTTGTTTTTAATCATTTATTAACACACACACAGCAAGATCACAGGGAAAAAAATATTTGCAGAAATGCCACTTGAAATGTTTGCAGAAATATTTAAAAAAAAAATTAATTCCACACTTTTGCAAAAGGGAAACCTAATTTCTTTGAGAAAAATAACAAATAAATAGCATTTTAACACCTAGGAAACGTTGAGTAGTAGGTGCAAACTAATCTAGGTGCATAATAATATTGGATTTTTCCATTAGACAAAGAAAATAAGGATACTGTTACACTGCTTCAGTTATAATAAACATCTTAAAGCCAAGTTTTAAACAATTTACAAAGTTTAGCTTTCAATTTTACAGGAAAATTATAAAAGAATTAATATGCAATAACTGATGAAAGTAAAAACTTGTCAAGTACCTTTTAAGAAACAAAAAATCTTATATTTCTATTCTATAAAAATTAAAGTTTAATAGTCAATGGCAGGGACGTAACTAGAAGGCGCTAGATTAATTTAGGGGTGCCAAATTGACTAAATGTGTGTGTTTGCCTAAATACATATACATTTTTGTGTATATAAAGGGGGAGGGGACACTAAATCCTGGTTTAGCCCCAGTCAGAAAATGACCTAATTGCGTCCCTGGTCAATGGATTAAATTTTAATGATTTTTAAGCGAAACCTTACATACTCTAAAGTGTAAACTTAATTTATTTGAAGAATTTATCTGAATGAAAAGTATTAAATAGGAGCTTTTTTCCCAATAGACAAATTGGGACTTAAGATAACTGAGGTGACCCTATTTATTAAATAAAATACATGGCCCTTAAATAACTGAAGCAATGCCTCGTATCTTTATTTATTGTGAATAGATTTTTCTTCTGCTTGTAAAATTCTTAATGTGGTACAGTAATGAGGAAAAAATGCTAAAAATTATTCACTCACTCATTCCTACGAATTCACACAATTACCTCAAGCTTGCACTCAAATTACATTTAACAATGAAAATACTTGGTTGAACTTCCAATGATAAAATTTATCACATTATATTTAAAAGGATTCACAGTTTCTTTAATCACGTGTTTAAAACACTAGTAGAGTAAGAACAACTCTTCCTTTTTTAGCATAGTTAGAATGGATCACAAGATCAGTTTGAAGCAATTATTGCATTTGCTATCATAGCAAAATTAAAAATTTAATGCTTTCAAAATGAATAAGAAAATTTACAAATGAAGAAACAGGAAAGCATCTCAAACCACAGAAATTAAAAAAATATGCAGTGTGTGTTATGTTGAACCTCACCTAAATTATACACATACCATTTATAGTGATGGATTATTGTTCTAAAAAATTGTTAATTTTGGTCAAACAATATTTCTGATAAAATAGGAAAATCATTTATTCTTTGGCCTGTTAATAGAAATGCACGTCCATAAATAATTGCCTTTAATATATATACATATCTTTGTTTTTCAAATATTTTACTAAAAACAAAGCAAATTAGAAATTCATTCTTGAATATGGACTAATTCTTCTTTTAATTTAATTTTGTGAAGATTTTATTTACAAGCAATCCATCACTTTTCAAATTATTCTGGAATGAAGTATTTCTAATCAATTTAAATTCCTTTCATGGATGTTTTAACAATTTGACACTAGTTTTGCTTGGTGTCATAGCTGTGAACCTGATTTGTCGCTCTTGATGAAACTCAAATTCGAAGAAAAGTTATTTTTTAGTGTTAACCGGTAATCAGAATGGAAAGTAAAAAAAGCTCACTGGGATCTTTGTCAGTCAGTTCAACCGACTTTTCATTTAGAAATTTTACTGTTCTAATTGCAAAAATTGCAGTTGTTCCAACTGCAGCAGCAGGTTCCCCAACATAGAACCTTGTCAAATCAGGTTCATGAAATGCAGATAACTGCATTTCCCCGAGGGGGAAAAAAATGCAGGCGGTTCACACATAATATGCATATTTTTTTAAGTATTAACAAAGATTGAGATAAAGGCACACTTCCACTAACTGTGAATTAAATCATTAGAGCTTAATTTGTGCGTTACAGTTATCACCTGTGGTTTTTGAGACTCAATGCTTTATTATAAGATCCATACTAAAATAAAGCTAATGGATCAGTTGAATATCTGATGGCACATAGAAATAAAAACCACAAGAAAAACTGGTCCATTATTTTTCTGAAAACACTTAAAAATTGACCCTTCACTATGCAAGTTGGCTGCATAGTTTCTGAACATCAAGCCATCTAATTTAATCATTTACAGCAGTGGAAAGTTACCGATCTGATTGATGGGAAAGCGATGTTCAGTAAATGAAGAATAAAGTTTGTACCTATCACAGACAGTTACTAAAACATTTTTGTACTGTGGTGCCATCCAGCAGCAACCACAGATACTAAGCATTATTCTTAAGCAGCAATTCCTGGTACCGGCTGACGCACCCCACGCCGGTATGAACTATAGAGACAACTACGTAGATTTTTTTTTTTTTTTTAATTTTCTAATCCAAATAAGGACAGTATGATGAAAAATATATATAGCTGGTCATATCTCGCTAAATTTCAGCACAATATATTTTATTTAGAACTTCTGGATTTAAAGCAGCATGGTTGATTGTACATGGACAGCATTATTCAATAGCAGTGAAACCCCAGAAGACTAAGTCTAGGCATGAAACTATTCAGCAATATTTAAATTCATTTAGTGCAGTATTACATTAATGTTCCCAACCTGAAGAAGCACAAGAAAAAGAACATATCTACTTTGAAATCGAGGGGTGCGTAGACCATGGAAAAAGAAAACTTAACAAGATGCTGCCATTAAAAATACAATAACTACGAACTCAAGTGAGAAAGTCTGTCCAACATGTTAAGTTTTCACTGGCTGGAGGACCGATAAAGCTTTTTTTTGTCCAAAAGGAAATAATTGCTAACAACAAGGCTGGAACGTTTGCCCAAGCTCTGGAGAAGCTTTTCTGGAAGCAGGTGCCTCAAACTCCACCAACTGTTGTTGTCCTGGAACAGGGTTAGATGGATTTCAAAAGTGGCCACAGTATTAGGATCACATTTTACAATGCCCACTCTACGTCGTTCTAGCTTTTTGGCATCCTGTAAGAAAAATGCATGGTTAAAAATATGTACACAATAA
Source organism: Octonoba sinensis (assembly GCA_038502835.1). Classification (NCBI taxonomy): domain Eukaryota; kingdom Metazoa; phylum Arthropoda; class Arachnida; order Araneae; family Uloboridae; genus Octonoba; species Octonoba sinensis. Next base: position 100,195,347 of record CM076604.1, read on the forward strand.
CATAAGAACAAACTGATATTTTACACTTTTCCATTAAAATTACATTTCATACCTAACAAAGAATATACGTCTTAGGGAAAAAAAAGGGCCAACTATTTAAGTTCTTTCTTTTTTACATACTCTACATTTTTTCAAATCAGTACTGGGGTTAAAATACTTTCATTTCAATCAGAGGGGAAGACCTCTTCTCAGAATTATATGGGGAAGAAATCTGAACAATATTATTTGATTACGTTGACCATTTGCATATTTTTAACATGGTAAATATTTAATCTCCCCCACCCTGCTCTCCATACACATAATTTCATCCAAATTCTTAACAATTGCCTAATTTTTGCTTCACTGTAATTTTAAATACTGCAAAATATAATAAACATTTCAAATCCTACGAAACTAAATTTGATTCTTCAGGAGAATTATATTAGAAGAGAACAATAGCTTTCATAATATTTGATGATTTGCTCCCATAGATGTTATAAAACTCTAAAAATAATGCAAAACACTCATATCTGTAGAGAAGTTAACTTTGAAAGGGGAAAATTCCAATTCCTGTTAAGGATTAAGTGATACGAACTGTATATATTTTCAGGGGTCAATCTAGCATTTTTAACAGGTCCATTTTTTGTAAATTTTAAAATATTTTTTTGAAAATTTATATTTAAACAGACAGTGATAAATTTTTTATTTTTTGCCACTTATTTAATATATAGTTCTGTAAAAAGTATTATTTGGTATTTTGTGAAGGATCTGTTTTGATTGATTGTAATTTTGTAAGGGGTCCGTGTTTTGAGCAATTGTAATTTTGTAAAGGGTCCATTTTAATTGATTATCATTTTGTAAAGTCTTCGAAAATGGACCTGAATTTCCTTAGGTGCCATCCCTGATTTCATGTAGGAGAAAAGGTGCTGCCCTTGTGTGATTATTTATCCATGACTAACATTTACTTGAGAAATACATCCATCACTACTTTAGATTTAAACAGCAAAATTTAAAAACTACAATATAATCCTAATTACAAGGTTTCAAATTAAAATCATTGGAATTAAAATTGCAACTCAATTTAGATCTTAACTTTTAGGCTATGAGTTTTTCAATTTTATACTATTAAATTAAGTCTAACGTTTTAATTATGTTGATTCTAACACAACAGCTAATTGTTTCAAATTTCTTCAAAATTCTTAATTTTTTTTTTTTTTTTGTTTATTTTATCGTTCATGTTTTTTTCTTCAACTGCTTATAAGGGCTGCTTAATGGCTCCTGTAAGCCAAAACGGGAATATCGCGAAAAATACGATAAAAACGGACGTTTCACTAAAATAGTGATAGATAATCCTTCACAGAACTATTTGCATATTTTAACGGAAATTAAAATTCAAATTTCAGATTTCAAAAACAAAATTTGGCCCTAATGAGTGAACCCATGTAAACATTCTAAAGATTCAGATAATCTTTTCTGGCACATAAATTCATCACCAAGAAATAAGTCTTACCTGGAGGTGAATGTAGATCAGGCAACCCCTCAGGCCGCAGGGTTCATATTCTGAAGCGGTGACCACCTGATCGGCAATCCTCCAAAAGAGGTCGTGTGGCAGTAGCACTTCTCCGCACTGCAGATGAAGTAGCTTTGCTTCACGGAGGGCCTGCTCCAGACGCTCCACCAAGGCTTGGCAAGCCATCAGCCTTTCCGATGGCTCGTCATCGTCGGAAAAGTACAGAAAACCTGAATAAAAATAAAAGGATCCTTAGATCATTTTCAGAGTGACAAAATAGTCTTAAGCCCGCTCCACACATATCTTGTTTCTGGGTTTTCAAATGAATAACAAAACAAAAACATTTCTATGAATTAAATACGTGCAGAAAGCCGATTAATTTAAACGAAAATGTTTGAAAAAGTAACTGCACATTGTTATCCCCCCACCCAAGATTCGGAACCCGGATAAAGAATAAGATTTAACAAAATCAGGGATGCCCAGCCCCCTCAGAGCGATGGCTCAACCCCCCCCCCCCCCTCCTGGTAAGCCCACCTGACAAAATGCATTTTTACAAGTTGAAGAGGGGAAATAACCAAGCAGTAATAAGCGGGTAAAGGCCGCTATTGAAAACATACAAATAAATATTATAACTACAGATAAATTCGTACGCGCAAAATCAAAGCCCACCGAGTCTGTCATCAGCAGGATCGATTCCAAACACGAATGCATTGCGTAATGTGTTCTTTCCTATCAAATCCGATATCTAAATGGTACGCGCTCAATCCCTCAATTTAAAAGAGCAACAATAATCCGAGCAGAAGTCTTGATTATGGATTTCCAAACCTGATAAAGACCTTTCGTTCCATCAAAACAACCGATCGGAAAGGATTAATAGATATGCAGTTTCGACCGCTTTTATCTAGTTACGAGTGCTGCTGATCCAAAGAATATCGAGAACAGCATCGAAAGGGCCTTGAGAGCCAATGCGGAAGGCCAAATAAAAAAAAAAAGAAAAGTTACGCTTAGCAGTTCGTCTATTAATATAGCTCTAATGCGCAGCGGTAAGAAAAAAAATTGTTTGCTCTTTCTGAGCATCGAATCCAGTTCTCTCCGGTTCGCAGTCCTATGATCATGTCACAATAAGCGGAGATGACACTGAAAGACATTTTCAAAGCTCTCACAAGAGTGGCAGCAGAATACGCCTAAACCGTTACAAAAATAAATAAATAAAAGCGATTTTAAACATTTGCGTAATTTCGCACCTGCATTGGCACAAAATTTATCTCCATTAGGACCGTAATTAAGTGTTTTAAGAGGGGGGGGGGGAAGTGAATTTTGCAAAAAATTAATTCAAACATATTAGAAATTATTTGTATTTAAATGACAGCTTGAAATATAATTTAAATTATTACTAATGTTTGTTTTGTACTTTTAAAGAACTTCATTGAAACTTACATTAGTGCCAAAACAAATTTTTGCAATCGGAAAATCAGTTGAAAGTTCTAAAGATCGTTCGTTTGTCCTTAACCCCCCCCCCCCCCTTAACTTTAGAAAAAACTCCAAGAATGCTAACTGGTTGTCATATGTGTTAAAAGACTAGCTCTCAAAGTTATGAGAATTATTCCTGCCACACAATTTACTTAATAATTCAAGTAAAGCAAGGGTATTTGAAGGGGGCTTGCCGAAGCACCACCATTTCCGGGAATAATACTACCTATTTTGAATAAATAATTTGATTTTTTTAAAACTTAAAAAAGCAGGGAAAGTTTTCTTAATGCTTGGCTTGCTGCTCCCTGAAATAAATTCCTGAGGTCTTGAAAAATGTCAAAATTTGTGAGGCCCCCTAAAAGCATTAAACTGAGAGCTAACTTATATTGAAATGCGTAAGTGAATGAAAAGAAAACACTTTCAAAACATACTAAATCTAATTTTGAGAGAACATTCAGAAATGAAAAGCAAACTCCTTTTTTAAAATGTGAAAGAAAAAAAAATCAGCAAGTCTAATTTTACCAAATTAGAGGGAAAACTATTTGTAAGATATTATGTAATATTTTGGCATTGAATAGTACTATCAAGTTCGAAGCTCGTTGATCCACAAGGTTGCCGTTGACGCATTAAAACGCGTCAAATACCCCGAAATTGAAAACAAGTGAAAAATCATTTCTTACGTCCCGCGGAACGCGAAAAGTTATTGCCTGAAACTTTTTTCTTTTAAACAGAATTTTCTTTACTAAAAGAACCCAAATTTACCGGACGCATGCCCTTGGGAACCAAACTGAATATCATTTATTGATAACCTTCCGGTAATAAATCTACAATACAATAAAAATGATTCAATTTTTTTCATTGTTTTTAATATTTTGTTTTTATCATTAATGATTCATTGTATTAAAATTTTGAAAGAGGTTGACGTTCTAACTCAGTGGCGTACGCAAGGGGGTGGGGGGGGGGGTAAGGGTTAACCCCCCCCCCTCCTTGAGCCCTAAATAATAGTGCTTTATTATATACTCAAATTTCTTTTAGTAGTTTCAGAAAATTATGAACCCCCCCCCCCCTTGAAAAAATTCTGCGTACGTCACTGTTCTAACTAGATTACATGAAACTCAATTCGATGAAACTAAATTGATCCGCACAGCATGGCAAATTAATTCTATAATCTACGCGCGCATGCGCAAGAATCTATCGTTTGCATTTACGGTTTTATTATACTTATAATTGTTAACGATTATCCCAACTTTAAACAAATTATTTCGAAAAAAAAAAAAGCATCCAAACACCGGACAGCGGAATTGGGTCATCAAACAATGTTCATTCAATCCAGGGAGGCAACTCTAAAGCTCGAGAAATAAATATTACTATGATTCCGAACAAAGCAAAACGTAAGGGTTGGTGGTGGTGCAACATGCAACTTTCAAGTAATTGGTATTTTTTCAACACGAACTGGGTCGGTGAAACCATCACATATCGTCAGCATTTAAACTTCACTCCCGTGACCATTATTTTTCAGGATGGTGGCAGCACGATCGCTTCATTGGATTGTCAAATTGAATCCTTCAAAGACGCTGCCTTTGATAGAATGCACTTGCGGAATAAACAATTTTTCAGCTGAAATCAGACTGCAAATGTGCGGAAGGGAGGGGGCGTCGTAGTTAATGCTAATGGGTAAATTAAATACGAGCGTATGAATTGATGTGTATGAAATATCTCTGCTGCACAAACTGAATGAATTATTAAAAATACTAAGTATATGAATGTAGCATTTCACTACGTTAAACGGATATATAGATATAGATATAGGATATATTAGATAATTTTCCATCTAATATATTTATTTATATATTAGACAGAAAATTATCTTTAGTAACCAGCAATATATCGAGAAAAATTATTTAGTATGGTATGCCAAAAACCAATTTTTTCTGGTGAGGGGTTTTTTCTTTTATCTAAAGTTATCATGCATGCTATTCCAGATACATAGAAGTGAAACACTTAATAATTTAGAAAATTACTATCCAGAATACAACTGGTTATATTATAGAGAAATGACCAATTATATAAGAGAGAAAGTTAAACAATGTTCTACATGAAACATAAGAAACGGATATTTTTGCAACTATAACTGAAAGGCATAGGAAAAGAAGGATCAATGTTGCAAAAAACCATTCTGGAGAAATTAAAAAATGATACATTTAAATTTATCCCAACTACATTATACTGGGATTGTGATATTTTACTGTTTTTAACAAGCTGTTTTGTAGAACATTGTTCTCAGAAAACACTAATGTCAATGTAAAAATAAAAGTGATTGACCGTTTTTTCACGTACGCTTTAATTATTTTCACGTACGCTTTAATTATTTTCATGTTTCCAACTGAAGATATATATTTTAAATTTCTGCGTTTGTACATATACACGTTTAAACATTTAAACGCAATTACATACTAGTAGTTCATCAATGAAAAACACTCACAAAAAAAATTACATATCATAAACAAAATAATAAGTAGTAATATAACATTCATCAGCCAAAAGTTCACTGCCAAATTTTTTTAAACAAATGCAATCGATATAGCGGGACATTCATTAGTTTCATCCACTGAAATATTATTCAAAATAGTTGGAAGTGTTAACCATTGTAAAAAAAAAATTACCTACACATAATGGGATCATTTAGCAAAGATAAAAACAAAGCAATAGAACAAGTTATTAATTATTTTAAATTCCCATCATTTCTCAAGAAGACTAATTTGTTGCTCAGTGCAAAATCCAAAAATACCTGTGCCAGTTAAACCGATCGATGTGGACGGCCGGTCGACGGTAGCCAAATCCATTTGTCCAAAGTGGTCGAATGGTTATTGAACTTGGATCCAAAGCTAAACAATTTACATTTAGCTCAAAACAGTTTCTCTACACCGGTTAATTATTTTCCAATGGTATAACCGACCACTCAGTAAAATTGAATTACGAAAAGCCACTTCAAATCTTTCATTTGAATACACATTGACACATTCACATATTAAATGAGATTCAAAGAAGTTATTTGGGGGCAACGGATCTTTCTAATACAAACTGGTTACTTAGATGATTTTATACATTCAGGAAAACTGAAAAGGTTGCAAATAATGAGGAAAGCTGTAGCAATTACTTTATCCGATATATTATTCGAGATCGTGCACACAAAACATAAGATACTATGTATGAACCAACCCAATAAAGAGTATAACGACGAGATCATTATATTACTATTAAATTACTGAAATCATACGCATTTTAGTAACGAATAATTTAAAAGAAAATTTGTTACATTACAGATATGATTGACATTTGACCAGATGAAAAATTGCACACATGAGAAAACTTATATAACACCGTATTCTTATTCCAATTCATGAGCTTGTATCCGTTTGATAAAATTACAAAACTTTATTTTAAAGAAATCATGTTTCAACCAAGTTACATCTAATGCAATTCTAAGCTTTCACGATAAGTGTCAATTTTGATTAAAAACAAACGATATAGATGTTTAGTTTTAAAGCCGCTTTTTTTTTTCCATTAAGGTACATAGCATATCTAAACATTTTTATAAATTATATTTATTAATGTTGAAATAATTTAATCAAAGAACGTTAACTGGACAATCGACGATAATAAACTTAAGACCTAATGCAATGGATCTAAAACAGAATACAAAAAGTGACTTACTGTTCATATTATTTTTTAAAGCTTCAGAAGTATCACTCTCTTGAGCAGTATGTGGCCTACTCCAGACCACCGGTGGGTTTTTTACATTTGGAACTTTCATGAGTTGACTTTCGTTCCACTGTTGGGAAATTATATCTCCGAACTTGTCAAAAACGCGAGTCAGAGGTAGGCTAGTTGATTTGACAGAATTATTATTCCAACTCATAACTTACGAAAGAATGACATTCAAGCAAATGACTGACAAGATTTAATGCATAGCGGTTATAGGTGTTAAAATGACTAAAATAACTTCCACAAAAGTCTGCTTGACAAACTTAAAGGAATCGCGAATACTTAGCACCAAAATATTAAATGATGTTACCACTACGAAGATTTCCGACCGAATGACAGCTGAGGAACAGGGGTTGCCGACTTTAAGCCGTTCGTACTCGCCAAACGTACAGCTCCTCCAAAGCTAAGCCGGTTGGCGATGATTTCACGAAGCGGATGATGTCGGTTTGCGTTGCGTAGACCAAACTGACGTGCCGGTGTAATCATTTTGTAACCATCAGATGAGTTTTCTTAAAAATGATTGTTTCATGAAAAACGAAATTAATAATGCAGTTTCTTTTTAGAATTCAACGTTAAAAAAATGAAAATTGTGAGTTGGAAGTTTAAAAGTACATGAATATTCTACATCATATGACTGTCATTTTCTTATTTCTTTCGCTTTAAGCTATTGCAAAATAAAACGGAAATGATATTCAATTTTGAAAAGTTTATTTATTTATTTCATTTATTTTAAAATCTAATAAATATGCTGAATTTTAAAAAAAAAAAACTCTCACAGGGCCGTCGAGAGCGGATGTTAGGCTGGTTGGAGGGGGCCCTTGGTTCTGCATCGGATTAGTGTGGAGGGTTAAATGTCTCTATGGCCTATTGTTGGATCACTTAAAATAACGTTAATTGTTTTTATACATGAAGTTTTTCAATTTTGATGAGTAAAAAGGGGGGAGGGGGGGCAAGATCGACATGGGGCCGGCTTCCTCTCTCGGAAGTCGGAAGGTTTAACTAAAAAATGCTTGGAGGAGGCAGGGCGCCTACTCCAAACATTCGTCAATTAAACATTCTTAGGTCAAGAGCCATATTTCAGTAGTTAAGAAGACAAAAGAATTTTAAAAAATTAAATGCCAAGAGAAATAGCACATTTTGTTTGAAATATGAATAAAAAGCTGCAAAAAAGAGACAAAATCTATGCCTCGTTAATGTGCTACTATAATTCAAAAACGAAAAACATATCCGAGATTATGTGAAAATATGCATAAAAAATTTAAATAAGTGTAACGATATTGTTTTTTTATATGTATATATAATATGGCTAGTTGATTCGTACTTGAACAATAAAATTTTACGTTTCGTAGGCTTTCATGATACGTACTTTTAAATTTTATTTCACTAAAATAAAATTTATAAGTACTTTTTATTTCAGTACATCAAACATTTCACTTTTGATGAAACTCGCAAAAAATCGCCATAATTCGCCAAATATAGAACTCATAAACAGGATAGAAACAGCTGATTGAGGAACCAGCATAGAGATTGGATGTAAAATCTCCCAATGAAAAGGACGGGTGTTGGTCCTCTTCGCAGCCAATCCAAGCGCCGATCTCGCCATAGCAACAGAGAACTCCAGCATGAAGGTGCGCTGAAGGTCACATGTGTTATCATGGTTTGAAGGGAAAAACGAAAATGTAGATCTAATTCCGAGCATTTATCGCTAGTTTTGGCGACAAATCGCCGGGTAATAGTTCTTGCACATTGCATCATACTTGACTCGATAAATTTGCCTTTTCTTGCATCAGAATAGGAAGCTCCCGGCCTTCAGCCGCAGGGCTTCGCTTGGAAAAAGTCCATTCTGCTTAAAAACTTTTCACATAAAACTTGAATTTTTAATATTAATGCAAAAATCAAAGGACACACACACACACAAAAAAAATTGTTTTATGAATTACTTAAAACTTAGGAAAAAATAGTTACAAGGAATCAATAAAATGTAAGAATTTTCTTTGAGAATTTATATTTGAAAAAAAAAGAAAGAGTTATTAATCATTTATTGTAGAGTAAAAAAAAAATCATGTGATGAATTTAATTTTCTAAGCTCTCAATTTATTGAACTTAGGGAAAGACGTCGTTAAAACAATTGTTTTTTTTTTATGTTTTGAAATAATGTATGCATTTTAATGAAAAATATAACATTATATTAACTGGTGAACTTTAATTACACCTACTAATTAACTTTAATTTACTAAAAGATAGTAACTTGTAACATTGAAATTGAAACACACTTGTGCGTTTTTTATTGCAAATTTGGGGACCAACAATATTTAATTGGTGCATACTGCCAACAAAGCTGTAATAAATTCGACAAACTATTCCATTAGTTTAGTATAGAACAGGTTATATTAGTTTAGTATTTATTCAGGCCTGTAGCCAGACTCTGACTCCAGGGGGGGGGGGCAAACTTTTGGACAGGAGGGGCAGACTAGTTTTTCAATTCCTTTCTAACATGTTTGAATTTATGCTCCATTTTGGGCGTTTTCTTAAAATTTAAATTAATAATTTATTTAATAATTAATGCAATTATTTAATTTTTTAAATTGATTAATTAAACAATTAATTATTGAAACTAATACTAATTTATTTCAATAATGAAATTATTTGATCTCGAAAGAAATTTTTGGTTAAAACTTACAAAAGGCAGAATTGAATTTTTAAAGCTCATTTTAAGAATTGTTTTTCTAACTTAATGAAATATATGAAATAACATAATCATTATCATTCGGACACCAGTAACTCCGCAGAGAGATGATTCACTGATATAACAAAAGAACTGCAATCACATGTCTGCAATCAATTCGATGGGCTGATGATTGCACAGAAGAAAAAGGTATTTCACCTCTTTCTCTGGCATCATGCTCAATGTTAGGAAGTAAAGAGAAAATTTACAAAGTAAGTGATCTGGGGACTACCCATGATCCTTTCATTAGTGCCTAGTTTAGATTGAAAACAGGAAAAAAAATAAGCTGAATAAAGGAAAAACATGTTTTTTATTTTTTCTAAAATTTGAATTAAGAGAGAAAGGTGCATGGGAACAGGATTTTTTCGATAGGACTTTGCGTTTAAACAAATTAAAAGTTTAAAACAGAAATACCATAGATTATTAAGGTCGAGTTAATCATCACGCTAAGGAGGGACAAAACATTTTTCAGGTCGGGCGTTGCCCGTCCGGGACCCCTCTGGCTACGGGCCTGTATTTCTTATTGGTTATTAATATTAGAAGACGGTGAAAAATACAAAAATTAAATATTACGGAAAATTGAAAAATATTTTACAGAGAATTAGGAATTTAGCAGTACAATTTCGTAAATAAGAATTTTATTTGTATAGAATAAACCTTACTTTACATTGCAAAGAAAAAAAAAAGGCTCCCCCCCCCCCCCCATCTTTCTCTCTCTCTCCCTCGGTCGAAACAATCTATTAGATGCACTCCAGTCCCCCCCCCCCCTTCCGAATGTTGTCATTTTTTAAATATGGGTCATGTAGCGGAAAATATTCCACACGTGACAGCTGCACTTCTTTCAAAAATGATAATTTAAAAAGGTTGAATTGAATTTTTAATATTAATGCAAAAATCAAAGGACACACACACACACAAAAAAAATTGTTTTATGAATTACTTAAAACTTAGGAAAAAATAGTTACAAGGAATCAATAAAATGTAAGAATTTTCTTTGAGAATTTATATTTGAAAAAAAAAAGAAAGAGTTATTAATCATTTATTGTAGAGTAAAAAAAAAATCATGTGATGAATTTAATTTTCTAAGCTCTCAATTTATTGAGGAAACTTAGGAAAAAATAGTTACAAAAGTTTTTCGCTAAATAAATCTCACATATGTGGGATTTCTTAAATCAAGAAAGTGCATCGCGTCCATTTTTAACTACTATTATTATTTATTTGCTTATTTTTTAATGTAATATAACTATGGGATCATTCATAAATGATATCACACTTCGAGGGGGGAGGGGGGTTCGTGAAATTGTGACAAAGTGGGACAAGGGGAGGGGAGGGGGTAACAAGAAGTGTGACATCCTGCCATTATGCAACATAGCGTGACGCATGACAAAGGGGGGAGGGGGTCCGCTGAAGTGTGACGTATTGTGACAAAAGGGAGGAGGGCGGTCAAATATATGGGAAGAAAGCGTGACGTCATTTATGAACGTCCCCTATTACGTCAGGGACTTGAAGTATCTTTTCCCCATAGAATGTAAGTAAGTAAAATACTCATATAGAAAATATTAAAAAAACATGAACAGGATATTTAACTTTTTACTAATTAAATTATTGTAGATAATTTTAGTTTAACACAAGTTTAAGTTTTAAAAAACTTCCGAAACAATTCTGCCGCTTCTGGAGAAAGAAAAAAAAAAGAATTTTGCCTTTTCTCTGATTCAGAATTCTTCGGAAAGCAGTTCTGTTGGGAATCGTGTCATTTCCAGACAAGCTCCAACCTGCTATGATCCGATCCCGATGAATCATTGAGAACGGTGATGACGAAGGCTTCATCCACGTAGCTGAGGTCACGTAAAAATGCATAACTAGTCGCGCAGTCACAATTCGAAGACTAACTATCACTCTTTCGGAAGAATTGAAAATGACATGGAAAGACCATGCATAATTTTTTTGGATTTTTGCATGCCTTTTAGTTCTTTCCCTAATCTCATCATTTTCAGAGGGCTCATACATTCTCTTTTGCTTTAGGTCAAGGCTTTATTTTTTTAAAAGAAGTGCGGAGCCTACTATCTACAAAACTGATTTTTGTGCTGCGTAGTTTGGATTCCGTAAAATGTGTAAAAATTGAAAAGAAGTACAGGAGCTGAACTTCCTGCCTCGGGCACCGTAAAAATTAGCTGCGGCTTAGTGTGTGTTTATATTTTCAGTAACGGATAAGCCTCAGTTTGAAAATGATGTCACTCTTCAAGGGGGGTCGTGACGAGGGGAGGGGATAACAAAAGAAGTGTGACACCATGCTTATGCAACATAGCGTGGCGTGTGCCAATGGCTGTGAAATTATGTAATTACTTCAATCGAAAAAACAATTAGGATTAACAATAAATATTTATCTGGAAAAAAGTGGTCGACCCCCCCCCCCTCCCTCAAGCATTCTTGTGTTTTATTTATTTATTTGTTTGCCCTTTAAAAACATTGTAACATTGACTTTTTTTTTCATGCAACGAAAGTGCTGGCAGAAATGCAGCGGAAGCAATGAAATGGAAACGCTTTGGAGTTTTTTTTTTCTTTTCTTTTCTAAAAATTTACAGCAAACAGAATTAGATTGCTGCTATTTTCGTGCATGCATTATTTATTAATTTTCACATTTATCGAAAAATATTCTCGAACGATTCTCTTTAGTATTTTTTTTAATAAGAACAAATCTTTGATTTAACGTGTTTGTGTATTTATACACTTTTTTTTTTTTTTTTTTTGTGGTGTTTCCAGGTGTTTTAATTGCATAATTAATTAATTGCATCTATAGTAGGTTGCTTTTGTGTGGATAGATTCAAGATAATAGTTGTTCTATTTTGAAGGTATATCACACCAATTAATCTATTTGCAAAAATAAGATTCAATCAGACGACTGAATGAGAAGTTAGATTTTGATTTTTTTTTTCATTACATTGGGTGTGAACTGCATGAGCAAACTTCGTTGCACGTTGAAATAAAGACTCATCCAAAACACAAATTCAGAAATGAAACTATAAACGAGAAGTGAAACTGTAACGTGCGCACGTGAGCACATGCACTCATTAAAAAAAAAAGTCAAATACGTGTTGCTTATATCTGTGCAACATAATTACTTATTTTGCAAAAAATAAAATGAAATAAGTTTTCAAAATTATTTTATTTCATTCATGCAGTAAAATTTAAATCTCTAACATTGATAAGGGAAACGCTACTGAAAAAAACTGAATTTAAAAAAAAGTTTGTCATATTTTTATACCCCTCTTTACATTAATCTACAGTATTTGTACAATACTCACTATATTTTTTACTATTTATGAAAAAACGTCAAGAACGAAACAAAAGAAAAAATTCAGTGGGGTTTCTAGCATGGGTGTCGACAGGTGCTGGAATGGTGCCCCCCCCCCCTTTGCTGTATTGTATAATATAAACTTCTAATTTTGTAATTAATATCATTTTCAGTAGTGAAAAAAAAGAAAAAAAAAAAGAAATCTTAAGAAATTCCATCTTATTTATTTTGTGCAACTTTTAGTAAACAGCATTTATATTCAGTTAGGATACGTTAAAATGGCACCAGTAAAATTTTATAATTCAAGTATATGTATTTTTCAAAAACTCTTTAACTCATTTTGGGTCTCATTCTCTAATACCCCCAAAAGGGTGTCAGCCGGGGAGCACAGCCCCTCTCCGCCTACCCCGTAATGACGCTGCTGGAAAATGTAAGCAAATTCTAATCTTAAGGTGTCAGTTAATAATTTTTAAAATATATGCATATGATAAATCAGTCACATTGTTTTCCCATCACAATGTCGAAAAGAATAAGATACAATTTGAAGCTCACAATGTGAAACAAAATAAAATACCATTTGAAGCTAACAAAGTCTAATATAATATACAATGAGATAATAAGTGCGGTGACACGTCTTTTTGCTTCGGATGAACGTTTAATAAGTATGTTGATTTGCGTTAGCGTTTTCAGCTCTTGATTAAATTGAAAGTGAGTGTTCGTATTTCGAATTTGTTCAATAATAATAGGGTGGGATGAAAATTTTCATTTCTATTTCCTTTACAGGATAAAGAGTGCGGAAAGGTAAAATAAAGTATATTATATGTGTTGCAAGTGCATTGAATTAAATAACTAACTCAGTGGTCAAACGGTCGCACTGAGGAAAGATGGTCGCTAATTGAAATATTTAAACAAAAAAAGCTTTAAAACTAAAGCTGTTTAAACATTCGAGGCTGAACTTGAAAAATTTAATGAATTACGGTGGAATTTCGACTGCCTAGGTGAACTCTAGTAAATAAGTAAACACTCCTGACGACTGTCATTGTGCTCTGCAACTTTGTTTTCGTTTTGACCGTCGCGCCAATGATAGTCATGTTTTCACTTTTTTTTTTTCAGGGAAAACAATGATGCTAATTTTTTCTTCATGCAAGTGTTCTAAAACTAAATAATATTTTTTTATTATTTAGTCTTAACATCGCGACCCATAGGTTGCAAACCCCTAAATTGAATAAACGAAATTTTAATAAGCGCATCCGAAAGAAAAAGGAAAAACACCGCACTTCAAACAACTCAAGTTTTCGCTCTTTCTTGTTACTACGTGCCGTAACTCGAAGCGCAAGCTCGGTTTCGATCTTCGCTAACCACAACTACGTTTGGCGGCCTGAATAGCCAGCCAAAGCGTGAAAAAAGGGCAACCCTCGACGGAGGACCGGCTGCGTTGCCTAGCAACAGACGAAGAACAAAACCCTACAACTTTTTATTTATGAATTGATTCTTTTACAGTTTTTTATTATTGCTATTTATCCTTCTTTTTTTTAATTCTTTTCAACCGGCTTTTTCTTTTATTTTACTTCTATAGAAAGTGCGAATAGAAACAATAGGTTTAGGGAAGTAATAAGTAGAAACCGCGGCTCTATAATTAAGCATGCGATGTTGTTTAGGCAGCTCGGGTTCAAAAAGATTTAATATGAATTAGCGGTCAACGGGCCGTCATTTCAAGATTTTTCGGGGGTGTGGGGGTGCAAAGGGTATATGTTCATTGCATATAATAAGTAAAAACAACAAAATACTTCAAACAAATATAAAAGTACATTTTATTTCTAAAAATCAAGGGGAGGGAGTTAATTGACCCCCCCTCCCCCCCTGATCGCCCTAATGACGGACCTGGAAGTCAGCTAGGCATGAGATCTGACTACTCTAATGTCGATGACAGGCACTATAAAATGTCAAGCAATCTCTTCAAAATAAATGAAAAAAAATGTAAATTTGTCTCCCTGCTGCAAAACACCCAAAAACGAAATTTTATACGTGACGCTACACTTTGATAGCATTAAAAATGCAGTAGTCTCTCGGCAACGAATTTGTCGTCAGCGAATTTCTTACTGTAATGAAATTTTTAATTAGAAAGTTAAAAAACATTCAAAATATTCTCCATATAATGAAGTGCTGGTCGCTTTATCATGAAACTTTTCACAGGTTTATCTTTTTGATTTTTATCATTTTTAAAAATTAGTTCCCAATTTCTCGTAATGTTACTTAAAAGTGAACATGAAAAAAAAAAAAAAAAAAAAAAGATCACTTCGATAAAAATTATCTCAATCATCTCAATAAAAATTCAACGTGCCCACCTGGCGGGGAGGGGGCAAGGTGATTTTTAGGGGTCGTTGTTTTCATGTTTTCAGGGTCTTTTTTTTGGGGGGGGGGATAGGCTTGGCCGACTGTTTGGCCGATTAATGGGGCCATCGTTTTGGGGAGGTATCCTTACCTTTTTACGGGGGAGCACCATCGCTCTGAGGAAGAGGCAGGGCACCTGAAGAATTTGTATAAAAAATCATCTGCCGTTCTTTATTCACTGTGAAAAATAGAGCGCTTTGATGTCTCCCTCTTAATCAGTCAACCAGTTTATGACTTGCGTTAATGCAGTAACACCACAACGGGGAGGGGGGTGGGTGGGGGGAGGTAAGACGAGGGGAACATTCATTTGGGGGCTTTTGAGGGTGACACCAAAATCAAATAAAGGTTTTTGAAAAATATATATATACTTGTTTTAAACAATTTTATACGCGCCATTTCAACACGAACAACTGAAAATAAATAAAGTTTACATGAAGTTACACAAAATAGATTTTTTTTTTTTTGCGCAACTGGAAATAATATAAACTACAAAACTACAAGTTTATGCACCACAACAACGTTTTTTCCTTTTTCTTTGGTGGATCTACAAGTTAGTGCCCCTGGTGACCAGGGCCTTATTTACCATTAGGCCAGTGAGGCCCGGGCCTAGAGCCCCCTAATTTTGGTTATTTTTTATTTTTTTTGTAATTTAAATTTTTTTAGAAAAATATTAAAAAATAGCATCTTTCAAAAGCAAACTTTTAGTGTTATGTTGCTTCACAGAAAATTTGTATTATTATATTATTTTAAAACCACAAAGAATTTTCCCTTTGGGGGTCCCCAAATTTTGGTCTGACAATTTGAAATTTGAAAAGCAAAATCGATTTTGCACTTTGGGGGCTCCCAAATGTTAGTCAGACTCTTTGACATTTGAAAAACAAATTAGTTTTTGCGCTTTGGGGGCTCCCAAATTTTGGTGCGACTCTTTGAAATTTGAAAAACAAATTAGTTTTTCGCTTTTTGGGGCCCCCAAACTTTTATGTTTAAAAAATTTTTGTTGCGTGAGGAGCCCCCAAACATGAGTTGTGCCTATAGTAGTGATTAAAAATGTAAATCGGGCCCTGCTGGTGACACATGTGCTAGGAACACCACTCGTTAGTGTGAAGTATACAAAAAATTCAATTGCAGTTCGTATTTTTTTTTTTTTTTTACATTCTTTTACATTCTTCATTAAATCACCAAATCATTTGTTTATTCGAAGTATCCTTAAAAATCCAGAGCTTAAAAGTTTTATGGAAATTAGTCTCGCTTTCCCTGGATGAACATGTTCTATGCTATAAGCTCCTTCCTAATTCCTGTAGACGCTAATAATGTTTTTTATTTGTAACTGGACAACATTGTTCAAAAATAAGAATAGAGTGTGGAGGTGAAGCCGGAGCTCTTTCTAAGACATAAAAATTAATAACGAATCTGACAATTGCGTCAAAAATTATTAGGGGGGGGGGGGGGAGACTGACAGACAACTTTCTCATCTGAAAACCCTACTTTCAAAATTTCATTTAATAATTTAATTTATTTTATTCACTTTTTAAAAAAAAGTTTTACGAGAAAGTGGGCTAAAAAGGAATGTATTTCCTAAAAAGCAAATTTTTATGTCTTGTAGCGTGTTTTGCGTTTCGTGGCAAATGAATTTTATGCACTTTCGCTATCTTATTACCTTTCAAGTGTTGTGTTTCCAAAGTCATAGCTCACATTTTTCAAAGTATTATTTTTATTATAACTATTTTACTTTAAATCAAATTGTGTGTGTCTCTCTCTCTCTCTCCACAACTTTTTCTAAATCTTACATGTGAAATCGCACCATCACAATAAAACTCTATTTGTTTTTCACTTTTAACGTAAATAATTCCGTAAATGTGGAAATAAATTAAATGGGTCGCTACTGCTTTTCAAACCCCTTTGCACGTTTGGCGAAAAAAGTCGCGTTTGGAAAATACAAAGCTTCAGAAATTAAATCTGGCCAGAAAATGCAAACTAACGCTGCAATTTCAGAAAATTATGCCCAAGCGGTTTTAAACTCTCTCTCTCCCTCAAAAAAAAAAAGTAAATTACTTTTAAAATAATTTTTAAAATAATCCCTTTTCATTCCTAACAGGAAGTTTATGTAAACCTGTTTACGACAACTGCACGTAAATAACGTAGTGTTTTCAGAACAGTGTTTTGAAGTATCTCCAGTAGTAAAAAAGATAGATTAATGAAAGGGTTAACGCTGTTTTGAGGTAGGTGTTCATTGGCGGGTTTGTTTGCGTGCATTTTTTTTATTATGAGGGGGGCGTTCCTGTTCCCACAGGTGGGGTGCTAGCGGGTACCACAACAACAGGTTGGGTCTTGATCCGGACGGATGTGATGAAAAGGGAAAAAAGCTTAAAAGTTATTTCTAAATACCATTTTTTTCCAAACGTGACACAACGAAAGGGGGCCTTTTGTAGTGTTATAATACCATTTTCTATTTTTATTAACTGTAAAACATTTCTGCAGCTGTCCCGCAGTGGTCCAGTCAATAGAAGCTCGATTTCCGCAGAACACGGAAATTGAAGCAACATCGACCGAAGTGCTTTGGGAGGGTGACAACCTCTCGCGGCTGGTTGCTGTGGACCGTGTACGCTAAAAGGAGCTGGTGTACGTTAAATAAGTCGTGGCTCCAATGTCCTCCGAGTGAAACCACCTCTGGGGGGTAGTTTCTCCCAGGTAGTTAACACCAGGTGACGGTCTCTCATCTGGAAGCTGGTTCAAAAATTAAGACCTCTCAAAGAGGCGGAAATGGGAATCCTGCCTATAAAGGCCCCGTTAGACGTAGGAGCAGCGCACCTAGTCTCTCTCGCTTCGCGCGAGAACTCCACAACAACAATTACATTTCTGCAGTTATTTATTTACACTTAAGGAATCATTCATAAATGATGTCACGCTTCGAGGGGGAGGGGGTTAGTGAAATTGTGACAAGGGGAGGGGGTAACAAGAAATGTGACATCATGCTTATGCAACATAGTGGGGCATGTGACAAAGTGGGGAGGGAGTCTGTTGAAGTGTGAAAGGGGGGGGGGGGGTCAAATATATATGAAAAAAGCGTGATATCTTTTATGAACGGTCGCTAAGTAGTTTTCCATTATGTAATTCAATCTTGCAGGGAGGAATAAAACGATTTTTTCTCAATTTTGTCCTCAAAATGCTGCTTTCAAACTCTTCTCAAAAAGATATCATTTTTAAATTCCTTATCATTTAATACGGTGGTTCCCATTCATTTTCATGTCGTGACCCATTTTTGACAAATAAGCAACACGAAACTCTATATAAAACACACACATACTTTCACACAAGTATTTTGACACACACACACACACAAAAAAAAAAAAAAAAAAAAAAACGTTAGTTTCCAAGCTGTTTCTGAATCCAACCGTGCTGTAAGTGAGTTCATTTTATGATGATGAAGGACTGTAAAATAAACAAATTTAGTGAAGCTGTATAACAGGACTAAAATATTGCATTTTTACTTTGACACTTTTTTGTGCCCACTTTAACTGAAAATACAATATTTGAAATGGAACTAAATTTGTTATAGATATGAATCATAATGGGATGTATTGCTGCTTAGTTTTCGGCCGAAATTCCGTCGAGGGATGGCTCAATTGAACCTTCTTTTCGTTATGCGTACAGTATGATCACGAAATCTTGACATTTGGACGCTTCTGCGCATGGCATGGGAAGTTCGATTTGCAAGTGCGTTTATTTAGTACGCGAATCAGAATGTTTGCTTCTTTGTTTCTTGAAAGCAACTAAATTTATAAACTGGCACATAGCATCAGTTCGGAAGAGATCAACATGCTAAAGGAACTAGAACGAGAACAAAAATGGCACATTCTACCTGCAGCTCCTCCCCTGAACATGTATGGATTCATCTTGGCACTCTGCCAAGCAGATCGGTTTGGTTGAGGGTAAGACTGTAACTGCCTCTAGAATTGGTGGAAGGATTCAAACAAAAAATGGTTGCCACCATTTAATGAAAGAGACACTGCTTTTATTTGAATATTTCTGTAAATTATTTGAGTTTATTCAAATTCTGTATATCATTTCGAATATTTTTCGTATAGTTTTTAAATATTTCTCTATATTATTTGAATATATCTTATTCATTTCTTTCTTTTACATATTTTTGATGCATTTCGTTCTAGTCGAATATGACGAACATTGTCATGCCACAAGAGATTTTCTCGGTAATTTATGCCTTTAAGTTTAGCATAAAATAATGAAAAATGATATTTATTATAAGAAAGAGTCATTTTGTCTAAGTGGTGAAGTTTTTTTAATTAAAATTAGAAATAATATATGGCGACTCACAGGTTGAGAACCTTTTATTTAATATAAGTTTTGACTCTAAAAAAAATTATTAAGAAAAAAAAAAACTTGATAGAACAGAAAGATAGGTAGAGAGAAAAGAAAAATATTTCGTAGAATAGAGGGGTTGGGAGGCGCACATTTCTTACCCTCATTTTAAGACCCCCCAAAAGGAGACGTAAAATATTACCAATTTGCGCTTTAAAAATATTCATCGTTAAATCTGCATTTCATTTTTAAAAAGTGTCCTTATAAATTACGCAAAATATACAAGACTATTCAAATTTCGATCTTATCTGTACTGATAATGGAAACTCAAAAATACAAGACTTCCCACACTGAATATCTCATACTTAAACATAAATACAATTTAAGGCTGACAATGAGATTAGAGGTGAAAATGCAGTTTTCATAAGATTAAAGAAGAGGAAGAAAAGAGGAAACCGCGAATACAGTCACAGTTTATCTTACGAAATAGAGGTAATTTCCAACCAGCAGATTCATGAGTCACAATCGAAAATGATGGAAGCATTGAAAATAGCAGTAAAAAGAGGGAAGGGGAAATTGTTAATTTAGCTTCAGATAGCAACTGAAGGAAAATTTCAAGAATCATTTTCTTCACTAAGACATTCACAGATCTCAGATGGCACAAAAAATTTTTTCCATTAATAAATAATTATTTATTTTTATAAGGAAATAAAATTTTCTATTTTGTTGCTGAAGTTCGAAAAGTTGGATCTGAACTGAAAAAGTGATATGTTAAATGAATTTTTTTGTGAGACACTAATCAAAATTTTTAGTACAAGCCTACTTTTCTGCAGTAGCGTAGATATCAAGGGAGGTTTCTTCGGGAGAAATGAGCTAATTTCATCGTTTTACAAGAAAAAATGGTTAAATTGCAGACAATCTTCACCATTTCGGGGGGGGGGGGGAATTATCCCCAAAACTACCCCCTTATCTACGCCAGTGCTTTTCCGTATACACCCAACTTCAAATTTATGATCTAGCTATCTCTCTCTCTCTCTTATTCTTTCAGCTTTAATTCTTAATTACTTAAGATATACTTTTTTCAACGATTAATACATTTTCCTTCACTCACATTCATTCATTCATTTATTCATTCAGGTATTTATTCACTCATTTATTTAATTTGTCATTTATTCACTTTTACTCATAGTAAGTAACAAAGCTAATAGGATACTTGGGTTTATCAATAATTAAGGCAATTTCGACCAAGTCTAAGAAATTTGTATTGCCATTCAAGGCCGTATAAAGAAATTATTTTCGGGGGGAGGGGAGGGCTGACTTTGAAACACTTATGTTGAGGAAAGTTTCAGGGAGGAATATATACTACATTGCGAAAAATTTCGGTATTTCGGGGGGGGGGGGGGGGCACCCGGGCCCGTGGATATGGCCTTATTGCTATTATACAGAAGTTTGGTAAGTAGGCTGGACGCTGGTAAGTTTGAGTATGCTGTTCAGCTCTGGTCTCCTTACCTAAAGAAGGATATTACCTTATTAGAAAGGGTTTAACGGAGGTCTACTAGGTTGGTAAGTGATCTCTCAGACTTAGATTATAGGGTTATTCTTAAAAGGTTCAATATGTATAGTCTAGACTCTAGAGCAAAGGAGAGTTACAGGGGATATGATTCAGTTATTTAAATTCATTAAAATGGAAAATGTTAATGGGCTACAGTTATGCACTGAAGATAGAACCAGAGGTCATTGTTTTAAGTTTTTCAAACCACAGGCTCATTTTGAAATTAGTAAAAATTACTACTTCAATAGAGTTCTAGACAGTTGGAATAGTTTTCCGAAAGCGACTGTTACTTGCAGTCGGGTAAAAATTTTTAAGGAGGCGCTTGATGTTCTTTGGGGACTGTTAAATTTATAAGGAACAGCCTAGCTGGGCCCTGTGCCTGCAGCTTGACGTCACCTTTTATATTTGTATTGCACGACGGGACGGCACAGGATACCCGGTTCCAATGTTACAAACCTGTAAATCCTGCGCATTTTTTACCCTCTGCTTCCAAATACGTAATAAATTTGTAATTTACATCTGCTTTCAAAACATGCTAATTTTAATAATTAAAATTCACATTCCAGAAAACCGCATCTTTCGTGCAGTGGCTGCATATTGATTTCGGATATTTAAAAGTCGGTCAGATACCGGATATCCGGCATCCGATATCGGATATCTAGACAACAACCTCCGCTCCCGTCGGTGCGCCCCTGCTGTCACGTATTTGCACGTTTCTAATGCCACTTGTAGTTTTTGTTGTTTCTAATGCCACTTGGGTATCCAAATGTCCCTTCGAAGAGCGACAAGGAATTGCTGCAGTAAGGAGCGCTTTCTGTTTATAGATGAGCACTACAACGGTGGAAGTACGATTTCACTCATTATATATTTGGATGAGATAGATGCTGCCTCCACAAATACGCCACCTTCGTTTTTTGACCTAAGAGTGATGTTGAACCACCATCCGGTACCCTCGGAACTACCTCGGGACTTCAGGGTTCACGGATTTTGCATGCAACGATTCCCCAGGTGTACATGGTGGGTCTTCAGCGGATCGGGTACCCAACACCCAATCTTCCGGTTGGAAGCCCGATATCTTAAACACCAGGCTACCACGGCGGGTTTTAAATTTCACGACCCTGTTAATAGGGACCGTTCATAAATGATGTCACGCTTTTTTGCCACATATTTGAGCCCCCCTCCTCACTGTTGTCACACTTCAACGGACCCCCTACCCCCTTTGTCACATGTCACGCTATGTTGCATACTTCTTGTTACCCCCTCCCCTTGTCACGCTTTGTCACAATTTAACGAACTACCCTCCCCCCCCCCCCTCCAGGCGTGACATCATTTATGAATGATCCCATAAGTGAAAAATATCTTTCGGTGTTAGAAGAGGAAATACAAAATTAAATTGCTCGACTCATTGCTCCCCTCCAAATTCCTGGAAATTATTCTATTAAACTTAAACACAGTGCCCATGGGAAAATTTTCTCTTCTAGAAGGTTTTATTATTATCAGCGGGGTATTCTTACCCGATTGAAACAATGTTTTTTGCCCCCTATTATGAGGAATAATTTTAAAAGACCAAAATGAGAGTAGAATAGAGAATGTGTATTAAAAGCAGTTTTGGATTACGATGCTTCTAAGCAAGCGAATTGCATCATATGTTTTGTATCGGTTTTTTACACTACCTCAGCAAATCGAAATAAATATCAGCATGATAGTATTTATAAATAAGCGTCATAGAGAGAGGTTATAGAGACGAAATTGTATGAAAGGCTTGGAAGAATTGCATCATTCATTCATCTCAATATCTAAGTTTTGGTGAACTTGCTTCTGAAAACTTGAGTTATTTTTCGCGTCGTTGCGAAAGTTTGAAAAAAATATAGTGGCATTAAATGACAACACTGTCATATAGCCTAGTCCTAATGTCAAATAGCTCCCTGTTACTAAGTTAAAATCACTTATTAGGATTTCACCCCTACTTTTCAAGGACAATACAGGTTGTTTGTAATTAAAGTTGCATTTGTGCAGTTCGAGCACGGAATTTTGATATTTTGGACGCTTCTGCGCATGGCAGAAAAGAACGGATTCATTCGTGTTTTAGAGAAAAATTCGTTTTGCTGGTGTGTTATTTAGTACGCAAGTTGGAAAGTTTGCTTCGGTGTTTGGGCCGTTCATAATTGATGTCACGCTTTTTTCCCATATATTTGACCCCCTCCCCCCTTTGTTGCAATATGTGATATTTCAGCGGACCCCCTCCCCCCTCTTTGTCACATATCACGCTATTTTGCATAATGCATGATGTCACCTTCTTGTTACCCCTCCCCTCCCCTTGTCACACTTTGTTACAATTTCATGAACCCCTCTCCCCCCCCCCCCCCCGCCGAATCATGACATCATTTATGAATGATCCCTTTATTGAAAGCAACTGAATTTATAAACTGGCAGGATAGATCAGTTCGAAAGAAATCGAGAATGCTGAACAAACAAGAACGAGAACGAAAACGGCACATGTCTTAGACCAGCAGTTCCTCCCTGGAACATGAATGGATTCTTCTTGGCACTATGCCAGGCAGATTACTTTGGTTGATGGTAGAACTGTACTACACCCATCCGAAGAGCTTGTTCTAACCTAATATGTTACATAGTCTATGGGAAGAGGAGAAATACGCAGTAAAAAAATGATAGTTAAATGTGATTGATGGAAATGGAATGAACAGTGAACTAATTCTGAGCGGGGATAATGATAAGGTTTTGTTTCTGATTTCTACTTTGTTCTTCATGCGCCTCCTTGTCTACTTAGTGGTTAAAATATGTGACCTAGTATTTTCTTATTTCAAATTTATTTTCCTCATTTAACTTTATTTTCAGAAACGTTTCATATAATTTTACAAGATCTGCTTAGAAAGGGAAATAAAAAATAAGCCAAAGAAAAAAAACAACCGCACAAACCCACGCCCGTTAGACTGAATTAATATAGGGGAAAAAAAAGAAAAGGAAAAAACAAAACACTCATCGTAATGTCTCATATCAACCGATCACCCCTATTTCAATAAATCGAAGCAGACCTGACGCATGCGCAAATTCTTTCATAAACTGAGGTACGCGTACCATTAGTGGTACGCAGAGCATCTCCAGGTGGTTCGCGTGCAGGTTAAAAAATGAAGAGAAAGACCGGAC
Source organism: Octonoba sinensis (assembly GCA_038502835.1). Classification (NCBI taxonomy): domain Eukaryota; kingdom Metazoa; phylum Arthropoda; class Arachnida; order Araneae; family Uloboridae; genus Octonoba; species Octonoba sinensis. The sequence goes on from CM076604.1 coordinate 100,219,513, forward strand.
TGGAAAGCATTGCGTTGCTTTCTGTACGGATGGTGCTCGGGGAATTTTTCCAAAAATGAAATATATTTTGTATATTTCATATATTTTATTTTATACACAGCTTAATTTTAATAAACGCTTTTCTCTGCCTTAATACCTATCAAAAATTGTATAATTTATATTACCTAGTCACCCTAGTATTTTTCTATAATCCATTAGTATTTTATTGTATATATTAAAGCTATATTCATCGTGGTACGCGAATGGTTTGCAAGAAAAATAGTGGTACGCGAAAAAAAAAAAAAAAAAAAGATTGGGCACCTCTGGTCTATGAGAACGAGCACTTTGTAGGTCCAAATAGGGTAACTTTAATTATAACCACCCCGTACTGTACATACCTTCAATCAATGAAACTCTTCTTTCGTTATTGCAATATATACTTAATAATAATTTCTTTTAGCTTATATAGCAATAAGGGTTTTTTATCTTTTTGTTAGAGTTATTCCTCCACGCCTTATAAGTTTATCTATTTATTTTTTAATTTTAACTCTTATAAATTTTCGTTATTTATTAAAATTTTAACTTAAGCAATGAAGATTATTTCCCCTTATTTATTAGAATCTCCCCTACCCCCGTTATCATAATATTTATCTTAGATTTTACGAATTTTATTTATTTTTTTTTCTTTCTAATGGAGCTGCAGTATTGGTCATCAACCATTGCAGACCTAGTGCGTCCCCAGACATTGGTGCCAACTCTTTCAGCGGCACCGCAGTGAGTGTGGTACCATTGCCGCAATTTTTTTGACGCTTTACCTCTAGATGGGGCACCTGAGCTCTCGTTGATGCAATCTGCACTAGGAATTTAATTTAGCCGAGAGTATCCAAGCCAAACGGATATTCGAGGGATCTTTAACAGGCCGCATAATCATACGACATGGACGCAGACGGTTTTCTGCATCTTGAAGATGCACCAACTTGGGCCAGGTTTGAACCTGCGTCTTACCACTACGCCACCCAGTCGACTTATTTTAATTGTAAAAAATTATTAACATATTTATTTTGACTCTCTTTTTTTAATCCTTCAGATTATTATCTCAATCATTAGGATTTTTTTTCTTTACTTCTTAGCATTTCCCCCCAAGTTATTAAATTTCTGCCACATATATTCGAAATTTTCTTTATTCAATAGAATTGCCTCAGTCATTTAGAAATGCAGAAATTGAAATATAATCATTGAATTTCATTATTTTTAAAATTATCCACTTAGATTAATCCATCAATATTCAGAAAATTTTCTTATATCCTTGGATTTTTGGTTGAATTGCAAAAATTTTTAATCTTAAACAACTTAACTTTTTCGATTTTTCCCTAATCATTCTCTCATTTAATTTTTTTTTAGCTTTTAGTATTTTTTCATAAATTATATTTTTAAAACTCAGTCGTTAAAAATTGTATAATGAGTAAGGCGACTAACTCATTAAGAATTTTTAAGAATTTCTTTAAACTATGAAACGCGTGTATCCAATCTCTTTTGCAAAATTTGTGACTTGTTTGAGTTGTAATCAATGAAGTTTACAATTGGTGCAAAAGTTCATATTTATCAATTGTGACCTTTTTTATTTTGCAAAACGGATTTTTGCATTACGGATGAATACAAAAGAAAAAAGAAAAGAAAATAGAAAAAGAGAAGCAAAGAAATAAAGAAAAAAAGAGATGCAAAGAAAGAAAAAAAAGAGAGAGAAAAGAAGGAAGGAAAAAAGGAAAGGACGTTACAATAAGGTTTCGAGATGCTGCATCCAAAAATCAGAACACTTTTAACTAGAAAAGAGATCATTATCAATGAGACAAAAAATTGCATTTAAGTTAGAAATATCTTAGATGTTTACGTAATATTGTGAACGTGAGCTACTGTGCACAGCGTTAAGTGGGGACAGCCTCAACAATTTTCTGAGAAAAATCACTAGCGAAGTATGCGCCAGATTGCGACATTATCCGACTAACTTTCAAACAACTTGTTCCTTCCCGATAATTGTAACAACTCGCAATTCGAATCGTCAGTTGAATCATTTCGTGTCTTGTTTTTCGCTTTAGAAATTGACGTGGCGGAAGTTGAAAGGTCGCGTATCGTCCGATATGACGTAACAGTCATGTGACTTGTTAGTTCGCGAGCTGTTGTTATGATGGTTTTGGAGGTGTGGCTCTTTTAACAAAATGATATTCGGAGTTTCGATTCTGTCTCGTGGCGCGTTTTTGCCCGTGGTCGTTTGCTTCTTCGGGAACATTCTGAACTGATGTATCATTTTTTGTTTCGATATCCAAACACATTTAATTATTCCATTTCGATGCGTAGTTCTAAAAAGTTCTGCTACTAGACCCAAATATTTTTTTGGAACATAAAAATTTATTTTCTCATAGATGAAATAAATAAAATTAAAAAATAATAATAATAATCCGTCGCTGTGTAGAAAATATTTTTTTTAATGAAAAAAAGCTCAAAGCGCACTGTTGATTGTACTCAAACTTCGAAAACACTTAAAAACGGCAGTCGTAAAATATTACAGACTCGTTATTTAAATAAATAAATAAAATAATCTGTGCCCCCAAAATCCCCACCCGTAACTGCAAATCTGACAAGGGAAGAAAAAGAAACTAAAGAGTGAGGATTTTTTTTTTTTTTGGGGGGGGGGGGCGGTAATTGAGTGCCAGAAGCTGATTAATTGTAATATTATTTTCTTGTTTTCGTAAGTTGTAAGGGGTCCCCAAGATATAAAGGGTTCCTTAACGATATTCTGTTCCTTTTTCTTTTTTCCCTTCTAAATTTTTCAGTTTTGAACTGTAAATTGGTAAATTCAATATTTTAAATTTTCATGCGCTTTATGTTTTATATTTTGGATAATCGTTTTCACTTTATGATCGTGTTCTTCAAAAAGTGCCAGGGCCAATTAATGAAAAATGACAATTTATGATGATTGAAAGGCGACTTTTAATTGGAATATGTCATATTGCAGTATACATTTTGTATTTAATTGCAAAGCAATAACTAACGATGTGGAAGCGGAGCAAGGTGCTGTGAAACTTAAAAAAAAAGGAAGGTGTGTGGGCATGTCTTCATGACCTTTGAAGAATGGTCAGCAGGAACGATTAAAATACTCGTTATGTTTTCAGTAGGGGCCCCCGTTGCTGTTTGTGCACGGGCCCCACTTGTCTTAATGAGTCTCTAATCTTGTCATTAAATTTTATGCCGATAGATATTTAACAAACGTTATTAGTGATTCGTATCGTAAATAGTAATTTAATACAATAGGCTAAATGTTTTACCCGTTTTCGAAAAATATATAAATAAATAATTAAAGAAGCGCCGAGTGACTCTTCTTTAAGAGCAACGGTATTTTACTGCATTTTAAATTACGCAATTATTGGAGTAAAATAAACGATTTGTTAATACGTTTTCTTTCCAGAAAAAATCGTTTTCCTTAGGCTATTTTGGAAATAGAATTGCAAATTTCTGGATTTTTCTTTCTAAGCAGAATTTACACATCTGAGACTATATTATCAGAAATATTGAAGCGATAACTAAGAAAAATGTCGTATAGTAATGTTCAAAGTTACGTACAAAGGTACAGGCAGTTGCTTTATCTTGTTAGAATACATTTGTAGGTGATTTATGAGCTGTGTTTTCCATTACCTAAATAACAATCTTTTACATAACATAGCGCTTCAAAAAAAAAAAAAGTAAAAATATGATCTAAACACGGATTGCAATTTCTGCTGCAAACATGCTTTAGATTTTCTTTCTGATAAATTCAGAAAGATTTATAGTTGTGACATAAACTTCTGTTTTGAATTTGATAACGTTTAAATGGCAACGTCACGTTTAGAATTTTTCACTATGAAAGGAAAAAAGAGCAAACTGTTTTTACTTTAGTTCCTTAAAAAATAAATAAAAATTACGCCTCGACGTAAACATTACGTAATAAGTAGCTGTTTATACAGTAAAATATTTACGAAGAACTAACGGTTTCGTTTATCAGAAATTTAAAGTAGTATTGTTTTTCTTTTCTTTTCTTTTTTTTTACTAGTTTGTGGACTACAAAATATAGAGGATTTTTAAATTGTCTTGGAGGATTTCTAAAATGTTCACAATTGTGCTCACTTAAATGAAAAATGTTGACTACCGTTAAAACCATACGCATAATTGTAGACGTGAGGCAGGGAATCAACTGGGTTAAAGCACCCCCCCCCCCCCCCACACACACACACAGAAACCGTTGCCAGCCATTTTGCGAACTCTAATTTGTTAATATATATATACACATGGAAAGTATTGATACAAAAAACGAAAAAAAAAAACGAACATTTTTCTTGAACAACTAATTTTTTAGCAATAAGCATTAAGGATAGTTTTAAATTGAATTTTATTTATTTTAGAACGCTCTATTACTCACAAATATTTTTGGAATACCCATTGTTTTTCGAAAACTTTCATTTAATAATATATTTCGTCAGATATTTTATTTTGTGGCAAACTTCATTTTCGAGTTTTGCCCTCAAACACATGTACGGACCTGTAATTGAGGTTTAAACTTTATTAAAGGATCTTAAGGCGTATTTAACTTACAAAATAATTTTCAATTGTTTAAACACTGAAAATTTGAAATATTCCGAAGTCATGAGAGAGTATTGGGAAATCCAAGTTTAAAGCCGATAATCTAAAATAAATTTTTTGAGAGGAATCCTATAGTTCAAGAACAACCTAAACTGTGTACAGGGATAAACGCGATAAAATGTTTCGAAATAATTCTGACACAGTTTTCTGGTTCTATTCACGCAAATTCTGTGACCTTGAAACTTTTTACTGAACTCTGCCCCGTTCCAAAATTTATATAAAAAAAAAAACAAATTCTTATTTAATGTAATACTTTGAAACAGATATGAAGAGTGCTGTGAAATTTCTGGCGATTAACCATCGAATAGTGTATCGGAGTAGAGAGTCAATACCTTGCATAATAGAACGGGGCAAATTCCTTCTATGTCATAAACATATCTATATTTAGAAGTCGAAGCGTTGTAGAAGTGATCTGTTGACAAGAGGTTGGTTAAAAAGTTACAGAAGAAGGAATTTTTATCGTTTCAATTATTACACCTGCTCTACATTTCAAAAGATAAAATACCCAGACTCAATCGCACGAAAACATCGATATCTTCGCCTTGTTTTGATTGTCGGATCTGCAGAAATTTTGAGTGGATATAAGTTAGTGTTTACGAATAAATAATTTTTTTTTCTTCTATATCCAAAATGTTTATAAAGAATAGTATTGGATTCCTGAAAATTTTCGAATTTTTCTGCATCTGCACGTTTCAAGGAGTTTTCCTTAGTTCCTAGGTCTTTTTCTTTCCCTAGTAAATACCCCCCTGAATCTTAATTTTTACTCCCGTCTTTTCTCGTGGTTATTGAAAGATTTTCCTTAGTTATTTAGGATATTTTTCCCTGAATCGTTTCGGTTTTTAGCTCAATCCGTGAGTTTTTTAGCCTCCCGTAAAAGGGAGGCTAAAAAACTTCCGTCCGAGTCGAATTCTTTTTTTTTTATGCATTCGAAAGATCTCGGCGAGGACATCTCAATCCCATGTTTTATTTTTTAATTTGAACATTTTTTCGTTCAATTTCGAACAGTTCAAAAAATTTTAACATTAGCGCGTATGGGGAAATATAAAGCAAATCATATAAACCCTGCTGGACATGAGCTCCAAGTGCCTAGTGACGAAAGGCTACGCTGACATTGCGTCAGCTCGACTACCGAAGGGCACTGGCCAAAAGGAGTCGGGGATCTTGTCCTCTTCTTCCCCTTTGTTGCAGAGGATTCTCGATCTTTTGAGAAAGCTCGAGAAGCTGGGAGCGAGGGCCCGGGAGCCGAAAAAAGGGAATGTGTGGAGAGCTGGAGAGCAGCGGAGTTCCCTATAGACGGGTGTTTGTTTTTGAGAGGCGCTTATGCCTCCTATACTAAAGATCGGGCGAAGTTTTCCCCGCACTTCTCTGCCAAAACCAGGAGCTGTGTGAATTCAATGTTAACCTTTGTAAATACAAAGTATTTTATTTTTACACATTTTTATTTAACTTGATTTGTCACGGAAGTTCGTTACGCGGTTTTCGACAACTATAACTTATAACTAACTAACCAGTTAACCGTACTAACCAGCTATTTTAAGGTTAGGAATACATTAAAACAATTTTTTGTTGAAATGTTTATTTTTGGGTGCTTCAGACGTACTTTTCAGACTGTCCCTAAAAAGGGACGGTAGGCATTAACGGGTTAACGCTACCCGTTTGAATGTTTCTGTTCCGGAAGCTACAGCAATTGAACGAGCTTAAAAAGAGCTCTCATTGTAATTTTTTTTTTTGAAAATTTTTCGTTTAATTGTGAAAAATTCCAACAATCTTAACAAGAGCATACGGAGAAATTTCAATCCTATATAATTCCCGATCTAATTGACGGATTTGCGTGGAACAAACTTTGTCGGAAGGATCTTATGACGGTGGAACATGTACAGATACCAAGTTCATCCAGTACTAAACGAGCCTATTTTCCCAGGAATTTTTTGGATCTGGAATTTTAAAGATATTTCTGCTTAAATGAATAAGTGAAAGAAAGAACAATTAAAGGAGTGAATGAGTGAATGATAAAATACACGAATGAGTGACTAAATAAATAAATGAAAGAATAAATGAATGAGTGAATTATATGTATTAACCACTGAAAAAGGTGCATTTGAAGTAATTAAGAACTAAAACCACATGGGAAAGAGATAGAAAGATAAGTACATTATAAATTGACTTTGGTCTGGTGTATACGGGAAAATAGCCTCATATAGCTCTAGACGGAACCTCTTGTTGTCTTCCCTTGTGATTGTGAAAATTACTTTAGTTTGTTTCTTTGTTTATGTACATTTCTATTTTCCGCTTGGTCATTAGTATCTTACGCCGTGGAAGTCTGCCTATCAAATCGTCTGCGGGACGAAGAGGTGGCAGCTCAGAGCAGCCATTTTATTCGGCGCAGTATAGTTCTACCATCAGCCAAAGCAAGCTGCCTGGCTGAGTGCCAAGAAGAATCCATTCATGTTCAAGGGAGGAACTGCTGGTGCAAAGAATGTGCCATTTTTCTTCTCCTTCTAGTTCGTTTAGCCTACTTGATTTCTTCCGAGCTGATGCTATGTGCCAGTTTATAAATTTAGTTGTTTCAACAAACAGCGAAGCAAGCATTCTGATTCGCGTACTAAATAAACACACCTGCAAAACAAACTTCCCTAAAACTCGAAAGGATTCGTTCTTTTCAGCCATGCGCAGAAGGGTCCAAGTATCAAAATTTCGTGTTCGATCTGTTCTGAGATTAATGAAACCAATTGGAAAGCCAATGCAGCCAAACAGTTACCTCAGAAACCTGATTTCCAAATGAGTTAATTATAACAACAAGTGTTACATTATCGTGATCATTGCGGTTAAAATGATTACTTAATGTCTGGAGTCTATCCAACAAAAGCTTGATTATTGTCTGGCAGGCAAGAAGCCAGACGTTTGTTTCATTAAGACCGATTTTCAGATAGATTACACACAGTGTGACTGAAACTAAAAGTCTACTAGTTTCGGCTTTTCAAGATTCCATCGACAACTTAATATATCTTAAAGTGCTTAATGTGGGCACCAAAAATGGTTCGGGATGGGGGGAGTTCTTGCCCTCTTTTGAAGATTCTGCACAATGTTTCGAAATAAAGAAAAAACAAGTTCCGTCTAGAACTATACGAGCCTTCTTTCCCTTATACACGCAATCCAAATTTATGATACAGCTATCTCTCTCTCTTTCTCATTTAGCTTTCGTTCTTAATTACTTCAAATATACCTTTTTTAACGGATAATACATATTCATTCACTCACTCATTCATTCTTTCATTGATTCTGCCCTTCATTTATTCATTCATTAATTTATTCATTCATGTATTTATTCATTCCTTTTCTCATTCATGTATTTATTCACCCCTTTTTTATTCATACACTCATTTACTTATTCATTCTTTCTTTCACTCATTCATTTATTCATTGAGAAATATCCTTAAAAATCGCGATCAAAAAATTTCATGGAAAATAGGCTCTTTCCGTTCCTGTTGAACTTCGTATCTGTTCATGCTCTATCTATATCGTAACATCTTTCCGATAAAATTTGTTGCAATCCGTCGGTTGGATCAGGATTAATATGGGATGGAAATTTCCCCGAGGGCGCTGTAATGTATGTTATTTTTTTTTTTTTTGAACTGTTCAAAAATAAACACAAATTGTTTAAATCAATAATTATTTCAAGCCGAGAGCTTCTTCCAATAAGCTTGCAGAGAGGAACTTGAATCTTGTGACCAGAGCTTACAAATTTGCTTCACTTTGCCCATAGGTGCTAATGTTAAAATTTTTTGATCTGTTCAAAATTTAATGAAAAAATGTTCAAATCAAAAAGTGAAATATGGAAATGAGATGTCTCGCCGAGATCTTTCGAATGCAAAAAGAATTTTTCGAATCGGATAATTCGTTCAAAAGTTATTAGAGGGGACGGGGAGACAGACCGACAGACAGACCGAAAGAGCGATAGACCGACAGACACAGATTTTCCCCATCTCAAAACCCTATTTTCATTTTTTTTATTTTTCAATATTTATTTAATTATATAATTACTTCACTTTTTTATTTTTCTTTATTTTTAACGGTATTTTATGATACATTAAGCCTTCTTTCATGCTTTATTGTTTTATTTTTTAACTTTTACGGGAAAGTAGGCTAAAAGGAGTACTTTTCCATTAACCCAGCGCAGGCGATGAAGTCGCCAATAATGATGCAACCACCGCCAAACGGAATATCGCCGCTGGTGTTTTTGCGTGTGCTCTCACAAAAATTCTGCTTGGCGAGATTTGCGCCGGGATACTGGAAAAGTACCTAAAATACAAGGACAGAACAGTTAAGAAAGTGTGTGGAGTTATAATTTTAATGCAAATAATTTTATTAATTAAAATACTATGAACAAATTTAATAGCTAAACCGTTTGCAAATTAGTTCAAAGATCAATGTTTATTTATTTATGTTTCAAATCTTGCCACCAGAATTTTTTTTTTTTAATCTTGTCACCAGAAGGGGGGAGGTGGGATAGGTCTTTACATGTTTTTGTGTCACCATACTAGGGTCGGCCATATTGCTTAAAACCAATGAAAAGGATTCTGGAGCCGGGAGTTACTAAAACAAAAATTAATTTCTTCAAGTACTGGTTGATTTCGCCGTTTCAATAACAAATTTCATAACTTTGATCTTTCAATGGCTTCAGTGCACCGAACTCGTCGATTGGCTCTGCGCCTAATGTTTGCGTGACACTGAATCGGCTCGCTATCTCGCAAATCGGTAAGTCGTCGACAAATCTAATAAGATGTTCTGAGAATAGGGTTTTCACCGTCCGCGGAGGGCAGATGGAGGAATAGAAATAGAAGATAATTTTAGAGACCGCGGGTTCCCTCACAACGTCGAAAAGCCTATTTCGAGAATTGACTTCAAAATAGTTGAAAAGCAAGGGGATCTGCTGAAAGATTTTGATCAAAAAATTCAGTCAGATTGCGCTTTGGGATATGTCCATCATCGCTTTCTAGGAAATGCTCGTTGTGTTGACACCCTTCCCTGCATTAGCTAACTCTAGATTGGATTATCTGATTTCCAGTTGATCGTAACTGTAACTGTCACTATATATTGGTTTATAGCTGTTGACCGCTCCGCCTCTAGAAAACGCGAGATTTTAAGATTAATGTAGCTTAACACTACGTTTTCAACAGATTTCAACGATTTCGTTTATTACCAGACCAAAGATAAACTAGACCAGAGGTCTTCAACTTGAATTCCGCGGAACCGCAAGGTTCCCTGGAACTTTGACGGGGGTTCCAAAGTGATCAAAGCACCACAATTTTAGTTAAATTTTATTTTTTATAAAAGATCGAATTCTTAAAGGCAAAATGAATATAAATAAATAGTTCATGTATAAAATAAAATCTTAAATTTCGTAAAAGTCACGTGTTTTAAATGCTTTAATACTAAAAGTACCAGCGCGGTCAGATGTAGCTTTTGAGACTTTAATCAAAATTGTTAAATTCCAGGTTACAATTTTTCTTGAATTCGCGACATGAGTTTTCCTGTAATATAGTAGCTAGAGGGAAAAATGGAAACCTGGAATTTCAAGGGCTTCAATAAAGTTACAAAAGTAGTCGTGACCGCTTTAGGTTTAGTATTAGTCGCGACTCACTCGACTCCGTGCTTTGGCTATATCATTAAAAAAAATTATCTTTTAATTAATTTGTTATAGTTTTTTCTGCTCTTTGGCCAAGAGGTTCCTTCAAGAAAACGGTAAGCGTATAGGGTTCCCCAAAGTGTAACTCACTGAATATCCTGGAACTAAACCTAGACCAAGCATTAGGGTTACTTTCAGACTGGCAGCATAAAAGTACTGGCAGCATAATCACGTGACCATCTGGCGAGCATAATGCTCTAACGTTTATCCAAGTCGTTTTTCAGCAATGGTATTTCTCGCTAATTTAGTTAATCCTTGTAATTTAATTTCACTGTGATGCAATAGACGCCAAACACAGAACTCTCCCAATCTTGACCAAAACTCGACTTACATCGTGACAGCCGGCTTTTACCTTGCACACAATGGAAGGCGCTGTCTATATTATTATTGAACAGAACTTTTTTTTTCTTGCCACATAAATAAAAATAATTAATTTATACATTCTTAATCTGAATTTATTATTTTATTTTTGCATACTTTTTCGCGCGACTATCTTTTACCCGATTACTCCTTATAGCAGACATTTAGTAGAGAAAGTTTAGCGTGGCCATTTCTGTCACTGAAATTAAAATTCTTCTTTCTATTCATCGATCTTTAAATTTATGCATAAATTTACCTAATTATCTGAAAATTTATCTGCCTGCATAGCATACCTGCGCGATTCATTAAAATATGTTTATAAGTTTACATATGCATCTGAAAGTCATTCGATCTACTTTTTATGTTGTCTTGAGATAAATAATTTGTGTTTATTTATCTAAAAGTTGAATGCGAGGGAATACTGAAAAACGAGTGTAAATGTATTCAATGGCGGAATCGCAATGTTGTGGAAAATGGGTTTTTCAGCGGACCACCAACTTCGTAAACTCAACAGCAGGACTCACTCCGTGAGCCCATTATATCAGAATTAAATCTGTGGCTGGTTCCTTTTGTATTATAAAACAAAACGTTTTAAATTTTTGAGTGTTGAGTGATTCAACTTTCCAAATTGTATGGAGAATCCGTGCAGTACCGTCTAGCCTTGTTGTGGTTAGACAGTTTTGCACTGTACCGTCAATATACCTGGCTTAGTTATTACATTCACTCAGTTCCCTCAATGAATATTATTAACAAATAAAATTTAATGATACAATGGACATATTGAAGATACGACAAAGATATAATGACTATTTTAATCAGGCCCGTCATTAACGGAAGTAGCATTTGTCCCCCCCCCCCCTCCATAATGTGTCTGTTTGTGTGTTTGCCGAGGTGCTCAGACGGGGTGGGATATCGGATATCCGATATCGAACAGATTTTTAAATATCCTGAGTACGATGTGACTGTTGCACTAAAGATGATGTTAACCGACATGGACATCAGGCAGGACATTCGGATGTGAGACGCAGACTTGAAGTTCTGTCTCAAGCGGAAATTAGTTTTTTAAAATTTAATTAATTAGAATGTTTTGAAAAATATGTGTAAATTAAAAACGTACAACGGATTTGAAAGCTTTGGAATGTTCATAAAAATATGCATAGAATTTTCAAGTTGCAATGGCCAGAGCCGGATATCCGTCAGTCACGTAAGAGAAACCGGATATCTGATATCCGGCAAAATCACTACCAGATGCACTTTACCCTTTACGCTTGTTCTCCTCTATCCTCAAAATCCTGGCTGACTTACTGTGTGTATGTAATTTTTTTTAAACATAATACAGTGAAACTCTGTTATAGACCGGGGGGGGGGGGGGTCATATATTCAAGTGACCGGAATATTTTTGACGCTATAGCCAAGTGACGCTAATAGTTGATCATCATTCCAATTCATTGATGAATGAAGGGACTTGAATTTATTGACGTTATAACAAAGTTGTCACTATAAACGATGTCACTATAACCAAGTTCAACTGCAAATATATTCAATACATAGCCCGTGCTCCTCCCCCCAGCCTCACCGAGAAAAAAAAAATTTAAATGACGGACATGATATTATTGATATGAATAATTTAGTAATGTAATAAATTCTTTTAGTAAGGCGTAGAATAATAACAATGTTAACTTCATCAAAGAATAGGGATCGATATAATTACCTGGCTTAGTTAATCCTTTAGACATTTTTGGCAGCATAATGTTTCAAGAAATTTAAAATACCGAATAAGTTTTTATGTATTTGCCGATACTAATTTTCAAAACAACACTTGCTCAAACATTAAAACACTGAAATCGGAGACAGAATGAACTGAAAGGCTTTGTGTATATTTTGTCTAAACTTGCGTCAATGTTGAAAATTAAGCGTGAAAAAATAAAGCTTTTCTATTGGTGTAGTAACATCACGCCATTCAGGTGCCGAAAATTGTTTCCCACGATCACGTCTGTTCATAAAAATAAATTGTCCCATGGGAAAGTTTCAAAACAATATGTCTCAAGAATTCTTGGATGTGTTTTAAGATGAGCCATTTTTCACGTAACAGAAGTCGTTTACAAAAACGAAACAATTAACAGGATTTGACATTTTTTAAAATGAAATATTTATTAATGGGCTTCTTAAGCGAAGCATTACTGAAAAATACATTATATTTTAAGTTCACTTTAGAAGAATTTTTTTGCAGTTTCAATTCGATGTGAAGATAAAACATTAGATGGAATTTAAATGAAAACCAGAACTAATTTTATGACCGAGTTATTTTTTATTGCGTTTGTTAAAACGGACAAAAGTTTATTTTTCTAGTATTTACATTATTAGTCAATATTAAGTTTATGAGAAAATGCATCTTGATTTTTAAATAACCAATTTTTCAATTTCTTAAATTAAAAAAAAAAAAAAAAAAAAAAACGAACGGTATATTCAGAATGTATGCCATTTTCTAGTTTTTCCTGTCTTAAAAAATAATTTTTAACACTGACTTAAAGGTGTAAATTTCTTCCGTAGACACTAATGTTAAAAGTTTTGCAATTGTTCAAAAAATGCGCTTCAAAAAACCTTTTTTGTACCTGTTCTACGTAATAAGATTTTTCCGATAAAGTTTGTTCCAAACAAATCAGTGTGTGTGTGTGTGTTAGATCAGAATTTATATAGAATTCATATTCCCTGTAGGTGCTAATGTTATTTATTTACTTTTAACTTTAATTCATTTTTTTTTAGTTTTAATTTTTATTTATTTATTTATAATTTTAATTTACTTATTTATTTTTTTTTATTCATTTGTGTTTAAATTTTTTATTTAATTATTATTATTTTTTAAATTTTATTTATTTTGAATTTGGAGAGATCTCGCCGAGATCTTTCGAACAGACACATACAGAGAGAGAAAAAATTAAATATCGAGTCGGACAATTATCTCAAAAATTAGGGGGGGGGGGGGTTAGAGACCAACTGACAGAATTCTCGCAAAATTGCAATATTTTCATCAAAATTTCAATGAAATTCCGCGGCATTTCTTTGCAATGAGAGAATTTTGGAGACATTATCAAATACAAAAATGCTTGTCACGATCGGGCTTTATAAAGAGATTTTAAAAATAAAACCAACCATTTGTTTTAATTTACCCCGTTAAGCCCGGGATATTGTTAAATCCGTACTCACAATAAGCGAGTTTGACTGCATTTACGGGACCAATTCGAGAAAAAGGAAGAGAATTATCTCGACATATATTCCTCAGCCTTAATGTTATTTTATTGAGACATCTGTCGCCCTAAAATTTGTTTATTGTCGGTAAAACCGACACTTTCCGGTTCTAAACCGCTATTCTTTTCAATATTTACGTTTCCTTTTAACTGCACTAGGCCTCCTTTTCACAATCCCAACCATTTTTACCCATAAGTTAAATGCTCTTGTAGTGAGCTACCTAAAGGCATTTATTCAATTATCATCTATAGTTTATAGAAGTTTTGCTAATCTATATTTTTTATATTCCTCAAGCGAAAAATATATTATTGCCAAGTATGTAAAACCAATACAATTTCCTTCATGTTGTTGACCGTTCAATTACGACAACTTATAATGGTCTAATTTAAATTTCATAAAATTAACTGTTACAAACGGTTTTTATTATTATTATTATTTTTTTTTTTTTTTGTACAAAGACTTTTACAATATTGCAAATGTGTAGCAATAAATTACATATTTCCTCCTAGATAATTTTTTTTTTCGGCTTTGCTCTAACCTTTTCTTTTAAGGAAAGAGGGGGGGAGGGGGGTAAAAATCGTTAAAGCTTGGACAGCTCTCCACTATATTTTACAGGAAAACATTTTCTTAAATTCAGACTTCTAACACAGCAGGAATGGAGTCATTTTATATTTTTAAAATAATTCTTATATGAATAGATGAAAAATAAATAAATAGGTGCAGTTGCACTGAACGTACTAAAATGCATCTAATAAATCAGAGTGACATTTTAGTGTTTTCGCGAACATTTGGAAGCTTTTAAAAGATTGTTTTTTTTTTTATACTGAAGAAATAAAAATATCATTATCTTGTATTTTTAAAATAAATATGGCACATTTTATGAATTTTTGATGCATCACCAGAAGTTTTTTTTTTGCGTACAATTAGAGAGTGCTTGTGCAAAAGTGATTGATGAGAAATCCTAGCATCTGCTGGAATTAAAAACAAAATTAATATGTATCATAACTTACAACTTTATATTTCGAAATATCTATAAAAGGATTCCAGAATGAAAGTATGACATTTAAAAAAATCGAATTTCGTAAACAACTTTGAGTTATTATTATTATATATTTAGCTGTTTAACAGTGATAATGAGTAAAAGTTAAGGTTTGAATCTTTCCCAAGTCAATGCATAAATAGAAACCAGCTTATCTAATCAAATTTTTTTGAATGTTTATGGTAGAACACATTACAAAGGTTTTAATTTGTATCTTTATATATGCAAAAATCTAATGATGGTGGCGCTGGTACCAATGAAATAGTAACAGCCAATAACAATAGCTAATCAGAAGCGAAATCGCATTGTTTAAATTGATTTTGGAGCTATCTTGAGTGGAAACACGATTGTTATACTAATTTATCTTTTATTTGATCATTTTAAGGGCTCATTCATGATGTCGCGCTTCGAGGGAGGAGGGGCGGTTCGAGAAATGGTGAAAGTTTGTGACAAGGCGAAGGGAGGGGGTAACAAGAAGTATAAAATTGCACATTTCAGTTTCAATAAAAACATTTAAAATCAGCAAATTGAATTTATTTTTAAAGTTTTTTTTTCTTTTATGGGTCATTTTGTATCGTAAACACCGATGCTGACGAAGGTTCAATTTTCCTTCTCGTTAAAAGTTTAAAAGGGCATTTTCTTAGGCATTTAGACTTTTAAGATAAAATTGCGTGGGTCATTTTTTTCAGAATTGGAACAATTAATATATTTTACTGTTCTGTACTAATTATCTTTTGTGTTGTAAACCTTAACCTCATTTTATACAAATCAAGTACACTCATGTAGTCATTATTATTATGCTCAAAAATGTCGACAGAAATTCAAAAATAAAATTAGGAACGTGATCTTTTACGCAGGGCTTAGTTTCTGAACTGCAAGTATTTATGCTTAGGGATTATTCACAAATGATGTCACGCTTCGAGGGGGGAGGGGTGGTTCGTGAAATTGTGACAAGGGGAGGGGGGGTAACAAGAAGTGTGGCATCATGCGTATGCAACATAGCGTGACATGTGACAAAGGGGGTAGAGGGTATGATGAAGTGTGACATTTTGTGACAAAGGGAGGGAGGATGTCAAATATATTGAAAAAAAGTGACATCATTTATGAACGGTCCCTTGAACTACTTGTACAGTTAAATATCTAGAGTAGCAACACCCTTTTGGGAATATTTTCACACTTTAAATTTTTCTCATGCATTCTTATTTTTAAATTTTTTTCGCCAAGGAAAACATTATATTTTTTTAGGCTTTAAAGCGATTTCTTTGTCGCCCAATATGAAAACGACTTTACGCAAATCTTAAAATATACAGCAAAAGGGTTGAGTACTTTTCCCTGTCGCCGCCAAGAGCCATAATCTATATAAATAAAACCCAAAAGTTTGTGTGTGTGTGTGTGTGTGCGTGTCTGTCTGTCGATCGCCTCCTGGCGAGATGGAACGGTCCAGAAGTACGAAATTTTTGTTACAGGTACCTTGGTCAGGTCCTCGTGCACCTCGAAGCGTTTTTCCTAAAATTCGAATTTGTTCTTTTTTTATTCCAATTTTAAGAAAAACTGTTAATTTCAGGAATATCTCATCGAAGAAACGTCACACCTTTTCGATTTTTGCAGCATACTGATGCCCGTAAAAAACGGCACAATATGATCTCTTTCAGAAGTTCGTAGAACGAATAGAACACACGCAATATTCATTTAAAGTAGTTTTCGAACTTTAAAGCAAGGCTTACCTCTGAATTTATCTGCTCAAATTGCGTGTTTTCGCCAAAATAAATAGTACTTTTGTCGCCAACTAGATGATTTTTGTTAATGTAAGATTGAAAAAATGCTATTTTATCTTTATTCATGCCGTTTTATGAGCGAAACAAATTCCAAAAAATCATTTCATTTTTTAGCATACTGCAGACGATTTTTAATTACTGCTTGAGATTGATTATTCTTTGTTTTTTGGTGATTTAGTATTATGGTACCAGTTCAACAATTTCATGAAACATATTATTTTTTATGGTAGAGTGTCCGTTTTATCAACGAAACAAATTCTAAAAATTCATTTCATTTTTATGCATATTTTGTGGATTATAAACTGCAGACGATTTTCAATTACTTTATCTGGAGGTTGATTTTTCTTTCCATATTTTACTCAACGGATTTATTTTATAAAACATTTACTTAATTTTTTTTACTGTCTATTTGGCATTAATTGGACATAATTTAGTTATTTCTTTCTATCAATTTAAATTTCACACGTCAGGATTGGTTCAGTACTAAACATTTTCTAACTTAAATGTGCATTTGCTTTTGGAAATAATGCTTTCCTTTCTTTCGTATTTATCCGTATTTTATAAAACTGCTATTTAATTGAATTTTCAGGAAATCCTTTGACGATTTTGCTGGCGGAATTTATAGGCACTGTGCTTATTTTGATGGGGAATTTAAGATGGACTGTTGGTAATTTTAGGAACAATACATCTTGAAGGTCAGTAGTTTAATGGGTATTTTTAGTCACTGACGTCTTTATTCTAATGGAGATTTTTTGATACTAATGTCCTTATTCTATTAGGGATGTTTAGGAATAGTTGTCTTTATTGAAATGGGGGGTTTTAAGGAATTTTTTCTTTATTGTAGCAGAAATATTCAGGGACAGTTGTTCTTCATCTGATGGATATTTTAAAACAGAATACAGCTCTTATTCTGATGGGAATTTTTAGATGTATTGTGGTAGATATTGTAATTACGATTTTTATGGGGGGAAACTCTTGATATCATTTTGGCACAATTATCTCGCTGCATGTGCGCATTTTAGTTACTGTTGCAATTACTCTAATGGCAATTTTATGAACTGTTGTTGGATTTTAATGTGGATTTTTATGGACTGTTATTCTTGGTCTAAAAAGAGTTTTTCTAGGCTGTTCGTTTTAATGCAATCGTGTTTTTTGATGGTTTTTACTGTTTAAATAACGTTTTTAAGGCCTTTTGCCCATCTCCTATTCTTGGATTTTTTAAGAAAATTTTTCCTTACATATTTACAACAGAATTTTGGACATGCGTCACTTAGCCTGCGAATGATACAATATTATCCCGCGCAAAGCCGGGCATGTCAGCTAGTAACAGATAAAACGTTTACGTAAAATTACATTTATATTGCTGTTAGACTTCAGAACTTTGTCCCTAGGACACGATTCGCTTTTTTTAAAATTTTCATATTGCTTCGTAACTTTAAACACAATTTCAATTACGGGTATTAACAGCGAGATTCAGAATCTCGAAAAGCTCCTGACTTTGTATAAAATTTATGTACATTATGACACAAGATATAAATTGTTGATTCCAGAGTTATGTGCAATATAGAACGCTATTTCTGACACAGAACCGATTCTGTCCATAAAGCTATTCCAAAATAATTTAATTTGTAATGAGCGAGCGCAAACTCGCGAAGTGATCCTAAGGAGCAGCGTAAACGGTTCTGGGGGTTGACGAGAGCGAGAAGGAGGGGGGGGGGCAGCCAGTGGCGTACGCAGAATTTTTTCAAAGGGGGGGGGGGGTTCATAATGTTCTGAAACTACTAAAACGAATTCGAGTATGTAGTAAAGCACTATTATTTAGGGCTCAAGGGGGAGGGGTTAAACCCCTAAACCCCTCCTTGCGTACGCCACTGGAGGCAGCTCCCTAGTACGTAGATAGAAATATAATGATGGTGTCGCAGGAACCAATGAAATCGCAAAACTAATAACAGCAACCAATCAGAAACGTGGTTGCAGCAGCGGTGCTAGCGTTTATTGCTCAAATTAATTTTGCAGTTATCTTGAGTGCTAGTTATGTTTTTCTTTTAATTCTCATTTCTTTAAACTATAATCTATCTATATAAATAAAACCAAAAGTTGTGTGTGTGTGTGTGTGTGTGTGTGTCGATCGCCTCCTGGCGAGATGGAACGTTCCAGAAATACGAAATTTTGTTTACGGGTACCTTGGGCCAGGTCCTCGTGCACCTCGAAGCGTTTTTCCTAAAATTCGAATTTGTTCTTCTTTTATTCCAATTTAAGCAAAACTGTTAATTTTGGGTTTATCTCATCGAAGAAACGTCCCACGTTTTAGATTTTTGCAGCATATGAATCTCCGTAAAAAACTGCACAAGATGCTTTTTTTTGCAGTTCGTAGGACTAATAGAACATGCGCAATATTCATTTAAAGTAGTTTTCGAACTTTAAAGCAAGGCTTACCTCTGAATTTATCTGCTCAATTTGCGTGTTTTCGCCAAAATAAATAGTACTTTTGTCGCCAACTAGATGATTTCTGTTAACGTAAGAATGAGAAATTTTTAATTACTTTACATGGAGGTTGATTTTCCTTCCTTTTTTTGGCAATTTAATAGTATAGTAGCAGTTCAACAATTTCATGAAACATTTCTATAGTGAGGTGTTCGCTTTATCAACGAAACAAATTCTAAAAATGTATTTCATTTTTATGCATACTTTGTGTATCATTAACTGCAGACGATTTTCAATTACTTTATCTTGAGGTTGATTTTTCTTTCCTTTTTTGGCAATTTAATATTTATTCCTTCGCTAAAAACTAGGTTGAAAGATTTTCTATATGGCTAATTTTTGATGAAATTTAAAATTTCGCTAAGTGGTGATAACTTTTTCTCGCCCCCCATCCAGGAATTTGTTCGCAATATATTATTTTGCGCTTTGCACCTTTTCCAAACCGCGCCAATAATCCTTATCAGTAATATTGTTATCATTTAATTCAATACGTGATTTACATTGTAGGATCATGGCGCATTTGCGTTAGACTTCCATTACTATAGTGCAATTTGGCGATCTTCTGCTTTATGTTAACTTTTTAGCCTACTTTCCCGTAAAAGTAAAAAAAAATAATATAAAGCATGAAAGAAGGCTTAATGTATCGTGAAAATATCGTTAAAAATCAAGAAAAGTCAAAAATAAGTGAAGTAATTAAATAAAGATTGAAAAATAAAAAATTTGAAAGTAGGGTATTGAGATGGGGAAAAAGTTGTGTCTGTCGGTCTGTCGGTCTGTCTGTCTGTCGGTCTGTCCCCCCTAATAACTTTTGAACGAATTGTCCGATTGGAAAAATTCTTTTTGCATTCGAAAGATCTCGGCGAGGACATCTCATTTCCATATTTTACCTTTTGATTTGACCGATTTTTTTTTTCAATTTTGAACAGTTCAAAAAAATTTAACATTAGCGCCTATGGGTGAAAATGAAGCAAATTATGTAAACTCTGGGTACAAGATATAAGTTCCCATGAACAAGCTCACTGGAAGAAGTTCTTGGCGTGAAATATTGATTTGAACAATTTTTTGTTCAATTTTGAACAGTTCAAAAAATTTTAACATTAGCGCCTACGGACAAAATTGAAGCAAATTCTGTAAACTCTGGGCACAAGAGCCAAGTTCCTATTGAAAGCTTATTGAAAGGAGTTCTCGGCGTGAAATATTGATTTGAACAGTTTTTCTTCATTTTTGAACAGTTCAAAAAATTAACACAGAGCTTACGGGGAAATTTAACCCTATATAAATCCTGATCTAACGGACCGATTTGCTTGGAACAAACTTTATCGGAAAGCTCTTATAACGTAGAACATGTAGAAATAGAAAGTTTATCCAGAACTTACGAGCCTATTTTGCTATGAAATTTTTTGATCGGGATTTTCAAGGATATTTCTCAGTGACTCAATGAGTGAAATAATGAATGAATGAATAAATGAAAGAGTGAAAGACTAAATCAATGAATAAATGAATGAGGAAAAGAATGAATGAATAAATTATTGAATAAATGAAAATATAAATAAATGAGTGAATAAATACATGAATGCGTAAATGAATGAATAAACACTTGAATGAGGTAACGAATGAATGAATAAATGCATGGCTGAATAAATGAAAGAATGAATGAGTGAGTGAATGAATATGTATTATCCGTTGAAAAAGGTATATTTTCAATAATTAGAACTAAAGATAAATAAGAAAGAGAGAGAAAGAGATAGCTAGATTATAAATTTGAATTTGGTGTATACGGGAAAGTAGGCTCGTATAGTTCTAGACGGAACTTCTTGTTAAAGTAGAGATTTTGATTGATTCCATATTTTACTCAAGTGATTTATTTATTCTCTAACATTTATTCAATTTTTGTACTGACTGTTTGGCGCCATTTGGACTGAATTTAGTTATTTCTTTTTATCAACTTAAATTTCACACGTCAGAACTGGTTAAGTACTGGGCATTTTTTAACTTAAATGTGCATTTGCCTTTGGAAATAATGCTTTTTAGCCTACTTTCCCGTAAAAGTAAAAAAAAATAATAATAAAGCATGAAAGAAGGCTTAATGTATCGTGAAAATATCGTTAAAAATCAAGAAAAGTCAAAAATAAGTTAAGTAATTAAATAAAGATTGAAAAATAAAAAATTTGAAAGTAGGGTTTTGAGATGGGGAAAAAGTGTGTCTGTCGGTCTGTCGGTCTGTCTGTCATGAAATCTAGGTCGTGTCTGTCTGTCTGTCTGTCTGTCGTCTGTCGGTCTGTCCCCCCCCCTAATAACTTTTGAACGAATTGTCCGATTCAAAAAATTCTTTTTGCATTCGAAAGATCTCGGCGAGGACATCTAATTTCCATATTTTACTTTGTGATTTGAACAATGTTTTGTTCAATTTTGAACAGTTCAAAAAATTTTAACATTAGCGCCTATGGGCGAAAATGAAGCAAATTATGTAAAATTTGGGTACAAGATCCAAGTTCCCATGAACAAGCTCACTGGAAGAAGTTCTTGGCGTGAAATATTGATTTGAACAATTTTTGTTCATTTTTGAACAGTTCAAAAAAAATTAACATACCGCCTACGGGGAAATTTCAATCCTATATAATTCCTGATCTAACGGACCGATTTGCTTGGAACAAACTTTATCGGAAAGCTCTTATGACGTAGAACATGTACAAATAGAAAGTACATCCAGAACTAAGGAGCCTATTTTCCTATGAAATTTTTTGATCGGGATTTTCAAGAATATTTTTGAATCAATGAATGATTAAATGAATAAGCAAAATAATGAATGAATAAATGAGTGACTAAATACATGAATGACTTAATAAATGAATGTTTGAATGTCTATTAACAGTTGAAAAAGGTATATTTGAACCAATTAAGAACTAAAACTAAACGAGAAAAACAGAGAGAGAGAGATAGCTAGATTATAAATTTGAATTCGGTGTATACGGGGAAGTAGGCTCGTATAGTTCTAGACGGAACTTCTTGTTTTCTTCCGTTTTTATCCGAATTTTATAAAAGTGCTATTTAATTGAATTTTCAGGAAATGTTTTGACGATTTTGCAAGCGGGATTTTTAGGAACGGGTGTCCTTAGTTCAATGGGGAATTTGGGATGGACTGTTGGTAATTTTATTAACAGCTGCTCTTAAAGGCCTGTAGTCTAATGGGTATTTTACGTTACTGTCGTGTTTATTCTAATGGAGATGTTTTGGGACTAATGTTCTTATTCTATTAGGGAAGTTTAGGAATAGTTGTTTTTTATTCAAATGGGGCTTATGTTTTCTTTATTATAGCAGAAATATTTAGGGACCGTTGTCCTTTTTAAAGAGAATTCTGCTCTTATTCTGATGATAATTTTTAGATGTGGTGTTATATATTGTAGTTGCGATTTTTACAGATTCTTGATATCATTTTGGAACAATTATCCTGATGAATATGGGCATTTTATTTACTGTTACATTGTTTACTGTAATGGCAATTTTAACGAACTGTTGTTGGCATTTTAATGTGGATTTTTATGGACTTATTTTTGGTCTAAAAGGAATGTTTCGAGGCTGTTGACTTTAGTGCAATCGTGATTTTTAATGAGTTTTTCTGTTGAAATGGGATTTTTTAGGACTGTTGCTCATGTTCTACTTGGATTTTTTAAGAAAATTTTTCTTTATGTATTTACAACAGAATTTTGGACATATGTCACTTGACCTGCGACTGATGCACTTAATACTAATTCCGTGCAACGCCGGGCATGTCAGCTAGTCTGTAATAAAAAATAACTTCACGTTAAGAAAGCACAAATAAGCATTAAAATTCAGACATATGTTTCAGGATTGCTTTGAATCCCTCTTGGCACTAACTTGGCTTTAAAGCGATTTCTTTGTCGCCAAATATGAAAACGTCTTTACACAAATCTTAAAATCTGCAACAAAGGGTTGAGCGCTTAAATTCTTCCTTTCGTCGCCAAGAGTCATTAAAATAAAGAAAAAATTCTTAGAAGGAATCTCGCCAAACTTCTGACTCTGTGTAAAATCTGTGTATAGTGAGATGTTATGAGAGTGAGTGCAAAGAATTGTGTACAATATGGAACGTTATTTCTGACAAAGAACGGATTCTTAACACAAAGCTAGTCTAAAATAATTTGGTTTGCGAGCGAAGAGATCTCGAATTCGCGAAGCATCGAGCAAAGGGTAATAGTAAATAACCTACTGGCCATTAAAATTGCTACACCTGGAAGAAATGCAGATAACAAAATGATGTTTATTGGACACATATATTATGTTGGAAATAACTAATGATTAAATTTTCAAGAAATTTGGGTGAATAGATACTGAGAAATTCATTTGCATATCACAGAATCTTCTTCCTGTCGTTTTCGTGATGTAGCAATTTTAATGGCCAGTAGCGTACATAATAATTCATTGTGAGCTCACCTGGACCGCAAATTTTTATTAAATGTTCTCATTTACAAAATGTCTTATACATATCACCTAAAAAACCTTTTAAAATGTTTAATGTTTGATCTAAACAATTTTTAAGCACCATTTTGTGAATCTTATTCAATTTGAATCACCAGTATAAAAATATGTAATAAAGTAGAAAATTATGATTTTACTAGCTAGCTGATCCCCACATAACATCTGCAAAACAAAAAATAACCATTTTAAAATCGTAAAAACCACTTTAAAATTCGAAAGGCTTAAGAAAAGATCGCTAGATAGAAACATGCTCAATATAAACAAACTAAGGTGTTGCCACTTCAAAGAATCGGAAATTAAAAATTGAATTATGAATGGAAGTAGGTTTCAAGAAATAGAAATAAATTTGTTAAAGCCCCTTAAGTATATTATGTTACTTTTCTATGCTAATCATTAAACTATATACATAGATATTGTTTATTCAGAGCCTCCTATACTAAATGCCTTCCGATATGAGAGAAAAAACGGCCGTGAAAAGTTCTCCGCTAGGTGGCGCAGATGACCTGCTGTATCAACTTTAAATTTCTTTTAAGAACTAGTTAGATTTTAATCAAAATTATGGTGCATTGCGTTGTGCCGTGCTGCTCAGATTCAAAAACTGAAAAAAATCAGTTTTCATGAATTCCCTTCCAACGAAGGATTACGAACAAAGTGGATAACAACTTTGTCTAGACAAGGTAATAATTATTTTTCTTACTGCAATGTGTTTTATGAAACTTTGAATGTTTCTTATTTTTAAATCGCTGTCGTTTTATTCTTTTAACATGCTTTATTTTCGATATCACAGATCATGTTTCGTTTCCGTATATTAGAAAGATTCATGTTTTTTAATTGTTTTAGCCAAAATTCAAAAATATGATGGTTGAAAGTTCATTGCCTATTAGAATATCAGAAATAATTCTAAAAGATGTTAATTGAAACGACATAGGAAATGCATGGCAAGCTTATTATAACAGCAAAAGCGTCGCAGTACGCAGTACAACAAGAGCTCCACGGTATAAGTCGACCTTCAAAAGGGTTCCACATGTCCCAAAAATTAAGAAACGTTGATCTAAATCATTTGCCCCCCAAAATAGTGTAAATTCAATTAGAAATTTTAAATAGTTAATTCTCACATCTGTTTATTCAGAAAATTTAAATGACTTCATGCACAGTTTCATATAACTCTAACAACGCACTTTAATTTTGTGACATGAAACTTTGCAGTGAATGTTTGAATTGTACTGTATTGCAATGATTGCTTTTATGCAAAATATGTGGGTGAAAGTTTGAAACTCTTCTGATAATTCCATTTAAGAGGATTTTAAATTTATGAATTCCGAAGTTCGAATCTTCAAGCGAATATCCTTTGAAATGCAATTAAAATGAACTGACGCAGTACAGCATAAATTATAATCGTTTATTATTATAACAATACTTAGCAGAAAGTAGTTCCAACTTTTCACGCCAATTGGCGGCGTTGCAGAGCATTTTTACTAATAGTTTTATCATTTATGCTGTGAATGAACTTACGTAAGCGGTAGCTCCTAAAACAAGCATTAAAAAAAAAATCTTTCCAGATATTGCATGGTAAACTTAAAAATTATCAACGTGCAAGGAAAAGTAACTTGTGAAAAAGCACTGCTTGAAAAGGTAAGCTGTGCATTCAAAAAATATACTATACTAGACTGCAACGTTTCTTGACAATGACGTCACAACGCGCGGCCGAAGAAATGAGTGAACAGCGAGGCTGTTGGGTTGCAGGAGGAGAGTCGAAAGACGCCAAGCTACCAACTTGGCGAATAATCTGATTAAGCACTCTATTTGGCACATTGCATGTTTGAAAACTCTTTTGTCTGTTTATCAACAAAAAGACAATGTAACAAATTTAAAAACTTAATTTTTTTTTATCCAATCATAATTTATTTTATTGGATCAAATGTATATTCATCATAAGTTATTCCTTTCGGCAAAAAAAGAGAGAAATTATACTCTTAATTCTTTTACGCAGATAGATATTCTACAAACATAAAAAAAAAACATTTTTAACAACAGCTACATTTTGAAATGCACGATGGTTTTAAAATGGTCTAATAATGCACAATGGTTTTAAAGAACGCCACTGACATTATGACTTTCATACTTTTACAGGATGTGTAGGACACCAATGTGGGTTGCCCAGGGTATTTATCTCGTTTTGTCCAAAAATCGACTTATCTAGTTTTCCCCAAATGGTGCAGATATACTGAAATACGAAATTTGTCTTGAAAAGTTAAATCTCTTATAATAAATCTTAAAACAAAAATATCTAAATGATTTTAAGTAATCATATAATTACACTCAACAGCAAATATGAGGTACATAAAGAGAAGTAATGAAATAAATATAGGTATAATTATCTCATTTAATTTTGATTATTCATCATCTAAATGGAACATACAAATTTGCATAATTGTTACCATGACAAATATATTAAATATTTAAATAAGGATACATTAATTTTGTAGTTTTTGTTGAATGTTTAAATTTTTAACACTAAAACCATGATTAAAATACATGACAGATTATCAGTTTAAAAAATATTAATAATACTCCAAGAATAACTTGAGACTGTTTTGATATCTAACACTGAAATTCAATTTTGGAGTAGATTCCAGTCTTATAATAATAATGATTAATTTTTCAGAACAATATTAACGAATATAATAATAATAATAAGAGCGATACTAACAAAAAATAATAATAATAACGATATTAATGAATATATTAATAATAAAAAGAACGATATTAACGATAATAATAGTAATAGCAACTATATTAACGAATATAATAATAAAAAATGTTTAGCTTTAAGCAAAGTCCCAAGTCAGCGAGTCAGACATAAATATGAACAACTCCAAATCTTGCCAAACCGCTTATCGGAAAATCGCCAACTGCTCGAGAGCTCTTATTGGCTAGAGCTTTAGTTCTAAATGAAGGTATTAGTTCGCGTTACGCTTCTCGTAAAATTGAAAATATATAACATTTTATGAAAATTATAAAAAATTAACGCTATACATCTGTAGATTAAAATTCCTGGTCATATTTCTATAGCGAAGTGCTTGGTTTAACTCGAGAATCGGACACCGCGCGGAGAACTACTTTCTTCTCTTGCTCTCAGCATATTTCTCCATAGTCAAGAAACTTTGCAGTTGAGTATAGTGCAGAATATTTTTATGATGCATGTTTATTTGGTAGTGCAAATTTCCCTATGTTTTGAGATTTATGTGTTCTATAAATGTTTAAAATGTTTAGAAAATAATTGTTTCATTGTATTTTATATAATTCAACGATATTACCGAAATGTTCAATGGCGTGTGTTTTGAAATTTGAACTAAAAATACTGTAACTGTGTATTTGATTACAAAAAAAGGGAATTCGATTGCGCGTAAAAAAACGTAAGAAAATGGCAAATTCCTTTTCCTTTCATCGCATTTTTGTACGTAAGGAGTACGATTAACTAATTCGAGATTTTACTGAATAATTTAATGTTTTACTGAATTTCATTATTTGCTTGTCTGCATTTAAATTAGCAATTTAAATATGAAATGCTTTACGTTTGTATTTTCTATACATACCGTTCCAGATCACATACATTTACACGTTTATAATTTTTTTGCATTTGCGCGTGTTTGTTATACATCGTAATCAGCTTAGCTATGTAGCCAAGTGGTGATTCATCAATATTATATTTGGGCGGACTAATGGATCATCAAAATAAAGTAATAAAGTTTTAGTATTGCTTTATTTCTTAAAATAAATAAATAAATAAAAGTAAAAAATACGTAAAGAAAACCTAAAATACGAATTAAGATTTTCGCTTTATGGATGATATTTCAGTTTTTTTCTGGCATAAGGTATGGGTATTATTTCTTTCTTCAGCAAGCAATTTAGTATTGTAGTCCTGTAAAATTCATTGGGAGGAGGTACTCTTACATATACGAACCAAGTTATTGAAATCAAAAAGCAGAGGGGAAACTTACGTTAAAATTCTAAAAAAGTAGACGTTTGTGCTAATTTTTTTTTTTAAAGTGGGGGCCGCTTTTGTTAAAATAAAAAAGTATTGGGACGTCATCCTCCTTCGACTACATCAAACCTGTACAATATTGATGTTTTAATTGCTCTATTTGACAAAATAAGAGTTACTGTTCAGAGATGGTCATTGTTGCAGCAGATTCTTTTAGAATACAGAAGAGCCGCGGTTATCCAAGCCCCGACTAACCGAGTTCCGGGTTAACCGAGGCACCCTTACAGATGGCATCGTCAATGACTGACGTCAGTTCCTTTTTCATTTTGCTAGTGGTTTGTTTACGGTTTGTTTATCTTTGTTTGTACCCTACTGTCCGCAATGGTTACGTGATGAGTACTAAACGCAAGCGAACTGTTCGCGTCTTTGAAGACTAAAATACAAGCTATCAGTATAGAGACAATTGAAAAAGTAGCTTAAGATTTAGGTGAGAAAGAAGCGTCATTTTATAATATGTACAATAAATGCCGTTTCTCATGTCTTTGACGACCTTTTAATTAATTTCACCTATTTACCCTCGTTTCCCTGACAGAGTACGTGTTATCCGAGCTTTTGATTAACCGAGGTACCTTCGGTCCACATTACCTCGGATAATCGAGGCTCTACTGTATGTGACAATCAGGCGGCCAACCAGAAGGGGTTAAACTGCCAGAACTCCTGACTCAGAGATATGTTGCCAAGATCTTATTATATTTTTGTTTAAACACATGCGGATTATTATGAAACAACCTCACCCCTCCCCAGAAAATTTTTTTGCTCGCGCCACCAAATATAATCCAGTGTATGTATATATATAGCTATACACACTAAATATTGCTTTTTAAAAGATTGTTTAATCTGCTTATATATGCACATAATTTTCTTTTCCAAACACGTTTTCAATGTATTCTTTCTCCCACGTGTTTCACCAAGGTAAAGAGTTAAACATCAACACAAAGGGAACTGTCATAAATCAGAACCGGAGTCAACTGGTATTTTGAATCTGATTTTGACGGTCAACCGAACTCACGTTTACATTGCGTAATAAATTAATCGTTTTTGCGTAATTCTTTTACATATATTCTTTTCTCTTCCGCTCGGATACTTTTCGATAAACACAACATTTATTTGTAGACATCAAAATCTATTCACGTTTTCAAGTTCGCCCGTACTGGCTTATCCTTGATGCGTCAACGTAATTGCCTAATTTGAGCTTCAAAATTGAACATTTATTTTGAAATTTTTAAGGTGATTTCCTCTTGAAACTTTGCCATTGGGTCTCGAGAAATGTCCTGGTATTATGCAACTAAATCGACAAAGGCAGTATTTCCGTAGCGTAGTGATACTCAGTTTGTGATCCGAGGAGCAGTGGGGGTCCGTGAAGCCACTTGAAGTTTTTTGCGAGAAATTAAGTATACTTCAAAAGATAAGGTAGCAAAAAGAGTTTTAATGGGATGAATAATGTAAAGAATGATATGCATATAATAAATCTATCATGAAAGGAAATTCATACAATAAGGGAACTGGGGTCATTCATAAAGGATGTCACGCTTCAAGGAGGGGGGGGGGGATTTGTGATAAGGGGAGGGAGGGGGTAAAATTAGTGTGACATTACGCATTTTGCTTTCTATAAAAACATTTGAAATCAGCAAATTAAATTTTTTTAAATGTTTTTTGATTTTCATATTTGATTTTAAAGTTTCATTGATCATTTTGTATCGTAAACTCCGATGCTGATTAAGGTTTAAATGAACTTCTTGTTAAAAGTGTAAAAGGAAATTTTCTCAAGTATTTACATTTTTAAGATAAAATGGGGGGGGGGGGGCATTTTCCCAGGATTCGAATGATTATATATTGTGCTGTTCTACACTAATTGTCGTTTGTGTTGTAAATCTTTACCTCATTTTATACTAATTAAGTACACATGTAATCATTGTTGTTATTATACCCACAAATGTCATTAAAAGTTCGAAAATAAAATTAGGAACGTGATCTGTAACGCGGTGCTTTGTTTCCGAACTGCTAGTACACATGCTTATGTAATATAGGTTGAGATGTGACAAGGGAGGGTAGGGGGGAATGATGAAGTGTGACATTTTGTGACAAGGGGGAGGGGGTCAATATATTGGAAAAGAGTGATATCATTTATGAACCGTCCCAAGAGCAGCGGTATTATTTATGAGCTGCTCCGCTCCGAGTTCTGAATACTTGCTCCAATTCTGCTCCAGCTCCGTTCCGTGTTCCGAATAGTTTTAATAGGAATAATGTTTATGAAGGATCTAGAGTGGAGCAGGAGCTCGGAGCAACGAGCTTTTTTTTGAAACTGGAGCGGAGACAGAGCAAAGAAAGTTCTTGTGAAAGCTCCAATTTTTTCTTACGTTTTATAATTTTTCATCATATAAAAAAATTAATTAACTACAAAAAACAAAAAAAGAATAAAATTCATTAAAATTATTCTGAGCATGGAGCAGAGCCGGAGCAAGTGCTTAGAAGTCAGAGCGGAGCAACGCAAAAAAGTGCCTACTCCAGATCCCTGATATTTTTGTCATACTTTTATTTTATTTATGTTGGAGAAGCAAGTTAAAAGTTATTCCATAGATAACTTATTTTTCAGATAAAAAAAATAATCTTTCTTTCTTTATCGTTGTTCACTCAAAACTAAATTTAATGCGGTAAAACGTCGCTTTTAAATTTTTAATGAAATTCTAACGTAAAAAATCGGAAGAATGGAACACGATGAATTTCTACGCTCTAGCGCCACTCCTGCTCCAAGCAAAGACTCGTTGTTTCACTGCTTCGCGCTCCCTGCTCCTGCTTCAGATCTTTGGGTGAAATAATTATACTCTAAGCAGTTAGTCTGCTAGTGATAGAAAAAAATATGGCAACATACATAATTTGTTGCTAATTATAGTGCCACTCTCAATTGCATTGGCTTTTCCTAATACACAGTAAGCAGGACAAGTTAATGTGACTGAAAGTTTTATTGTAATTAGTAGCAACTTGGTGTCAAAGGAAAGTTTAGAAATAGTTGAAAACGGCCTGGTAAATCTAGTGTTAATGTTCCCAAATTTCAAAAGATTTTGAAAGCAGTCCTTGAGATTCTGAGTTTGGCATTTGCTGTTTCACCTTTTCGTGTTTTTTTAATGTTTTTTAAATTTATATTTGTGGTATAATAATAATAAGAGTAAATGGATCAATTAAATAATTGATTATAAAATGTAATCACAATAAAGTTTTTTTAGGGAATATTTGAACTTTTTTTCTTCTACAAAACTGTTTCAGTTTTGTCCTATATGGCGATACAATTGCCTGTGAGATACGTCGAAATATTCAATACGGGGGATTGCCCCTCTGAGGCGATCATCTAGGGTTTTGCCCCAAAGAATCGATTGTCAAAGTAAATGATTGAGAAAATAACCTTCCACTAAATGCAGCAATTTTACTCTATTTATGAAAGTCGATTTATATTGAGTACTCTAGCGAGCCTTTGTTATTTTGAGTACATTTTAAAATTCATATTGTTTTCAAAGTTGATAGACGTACTAACAAGGAGGCATAATAATAAAATATTGCCCACAATGCAGTTTTCCACCTGTTCGTAACTCCTTTCTTCTCCGACGCTCGTTAAAGTAGGTGATGGTTAAATAAATAATGGGGATAAATTGCATAATACGCCTTTTTCAGAAAAGAATGCTTGCGAATTTTCTTTCTCCGATAGCGTCGTAAGTACACAAACTCATCATAATTTGCTATTCTTTCGTTTCGTAAAGAAAGAGAGAAAGAAAAGACTCAAACCAGTTTTGTCAACTTGAAAGTAATTACTGAGACTAATGTGCTTAGCATAATACGCATAATGTTTATATAAATGTGCTGATGGATGTTTCTTTTAAAAACTGTACTTAATAGGACGGAATTGTTGAGAAATTAAAATAATGTGTGTATTTTATGAAATAAAGACTAACTATTTGAATGAACAGAGTTAGTTGTAAAAAGGGTTTTGGATTGGATCCCTCATGCTGCAATAATGTTAATAAGTATCCACTCTATTCCCCTTTTGACAGGTCTTCATTACCGCTTGACGACAAGGGCCATTTGAAGTTTTTTTTCTTTTAGAAATTCTTTTGTGATTTTATATAAGCAAAAGCTGTTACAGAGAGGGAACAGTTTTTTATTCTGAAAGACGGCACCAATTTGGAAATTGTTCAGGGAATGGTTTAAAGAACAGGGGCCCCGAGCACAAACAAAATCTGGGAAGACGTATCGAAGAGATGAGACAAATTTGATCAAAAGCTCTGTTCCTCTAAGCTTTTTTTTTTTTTCAAATATCGGAACGTTTTTCTTTTCTCTTAGATTTTCATTTGTTGAGCTACAATTAAATGCATTCTAATGATATGTTCCAGTTCAGTGGCGTACACAGGGGTGGGGTGGGGGGGGGGGGTAGGGGTTTAAACCGCCCCTTGAGCCCTAAATAACTGTGCTTTATTATATAAACGAATTTCTTTTAGTAGTTTCAGAAAATTATGAACCCCCCCCCCCCCCTTGAAAAAATTCTGCGTAAGCCACTGTTCCAGTTTGACCTTTCGGTCAACGGAAATTTCCCTTGTTAAATCCCTACACTCCTTTGAAAAACACAAACACCTAGTCAGATTATAAATTGTCCAAAAATTGTCTTTCTAAATTCTCTTTAAAATTTTATAATTTTAAAATCAATTTCGAGATCACGCACCAAATTTCCCCCAGAAATTTGTCTTTTAATGAGATAAACTATACTAATTAATTATTAGTGCCATTTACTACAAAAGAAAACATGTTTTCAGCACTTAATTTATTTCATTCTGAACAGTATAACTAGCGTTGTCATTGTTTACTGGGGTGGGGGGGGGGGGGCACAAGAAATCCAAGATTATCAATTTAGCTGTGAATCTCAAATATAGAAATATAAAGTAATAAATAAAAATATAGGTGGGAAAAAAATAGTAGGAAAGAAAAATGTTAATGAAGACTCGATTTGAAGGCCTCTCTGAAAGTGACGGCACTGGCAGTCATCGGATTCACCTTCGTAAATGAGTCCGTACGATTGGACAAGAGGGTAACACAAAGTGTTTTTTCAGGGTTTTTGTTCTGTTTTCGTTACGCTACTTTTAAATAGACATACCGAATACTGCTTTACATTATAGAAATATAATAATCCTGACGTAATATAACCTTAATGATATTAACTTAGCATATTTATGGAATTTATAGTTAGGTGGGCCGTAATCACTCCTCGTTTTAGCCTACTTTCCCATAAAAAGAATGAAACAAAGCTTAATGTATCGTGTATATATATATAAATATATCATTAAAAATAAGTTAAGTAATTAAAAAAATATTGAAAAAAAAAATTGAAAGTAGGGTTTTGAGATGGGGGGGGGGGGGGGAATGTATCTGTCGGTGGTTATCCCTCCTCCCAATAACTTCTGAAGCAATTGTCCGATGCGAAAGTTTTTTTTTTCTCTTAGTACATTCGAAAGACCTTGACGAGGACATCTCATTTTCATACTTTACTTTTTGATTTGAAATATTTTTGTTTAATTTTGAACAGTTGAAAAAATCGTATCATTAGCGCCTATGAGCAAAAATGGAGCAAATTATTTAAACTTTGGGCATAAGATCTGAGTTTTTACGAACAAGCTTACTGGAAGAAGATTTCGGCGTGAAATATTTTTTGATTTGAACAATTTTTGTTCATTTCTGAAGAGTTCAAAAAAAAAAAAAAAGACATTAGCGCCTACGGGGAAATTTCAATCTTATATAAATCCTGTTATAACAGACGGATCTGCTTGGAACAAACTTTGTCGAAAAGTTGTTATGACGTAAAACGTGTATAGATACGAATTTCATTTAGAACTAAACGAGCCTATTTTCCCAATGAAGCTTTTTGATTAAATTTTAAGGGTATTTCTGAATAAATAAATGAGTGAGTGAATGCATGCGTGAAATGAATATGTATATACCATTGAAAATGCTATATTTGAAGTAATTAAGAACTAAAGCTAAATGAGAAAGAGAGAGAGAGAGAGGGATAGCTAGATAATCAATTTGATATTGGTGTATGCGGGAAAGGAGGCTCGGTGTAACATTTTGTTTTTTCCTTTCAAGTTGTAACAGCACGGAAAAGTTGCAAATTGGGGAGACGAAAACTGTTTACTTGAACATGGCTCTTCTTCACTTTTAGGGCAGTTTCTGCGTGCGCATTGCTCATTTGCTGCAATAACATCATAACTTGCAATATAATGATTTTTGGCTTAATACTATAGTGATAATTACAATGATAGTTGGAACTATCCTGTAGTAGTTACTCAAAAATCACAAATTTGCAGTAACTAAAAGAGTTGTGAAATGAAACGCTATTTATTATTTAGTAAATCGTGTATTTAACCTTTGCTTAGTAGTTTATTATTACATACAGGCCCGTTCCGATCCTAAGCAGAGCCGTTGTTCGAATGCCTAGTGAGCGCCTGATGCCAGAGCAACTGTTTCAGGGGTAAAAAAAGAAAGAAAGAAAATAGGTGTCCCCCTCCAACCCAATTAACTCGGGTCATTTTATGGCGTATTGGGGTTTTTAATGGGATTATTATTATTTTTAAGGGTAGAGCCCCAGCGCCTTTTTTTTTTTTTTTTTGACTACGCGCAGTGGTGCGCTGCACGACCATACACATATGGACGGGCGTGTTAAGATTGGAATAGGGGTCCTGATTATATACGCATACATGAGAATAACAATAATACTTTAGTTCTGCTTCTCTAAACAAATATCTTCTCTTCGCCAGTAAAATAGACCTCTAACTGTTGCTTCATTCTCGTTTAAATGTGCCCAACTCTTTGAAAGAAAATACAAACCGTATAAATCTTACCTTATAATAAATATTTTTCTCCTTTACTTCGCGCGCCTGTGATATAATACTTTATTGTTATAGGTGAAAATTAGTTGTCGCCACTCGTCACATGGCTTTTAAAGTAGTAAAAGTGGAGATTAAATATGTGTTAACGATAGCCACTCCTGCACTGCACGGTCACTTTTTAGCACATTCTACTGTAATCCCTTTTTTTCTGTGAGCAAATCCCCTCCTTTTTCCCAATTGGAAACATACCACTATTGAATAAGTGCTTCACCAAAAATTTCATGTCGAATTTCAGTTTACTTCCTGTATATATTTAAATCATTTAAAAGTTCGAAGCAATTTTAGCATGGGGTGCTAATTCAAATTCATATTTCTTGTTTCATTTCAATGATTAATTTATTTCTAAAAAATTTTAGAGTTAGTTTTCAATTCTTATTGGCAATTTTAAACAGTGGCGACTAACGAAACTGAGCCTACCAGCCACTGGCTACTAACCAAATTTCCCAGTTTTCACCTATATTTATTGTCAAACATATAGCAGCATATATTAGTCCTTCCAAAATTGAGGAACATGAATCTGCAACAGTCTATGAAGCAAATTTTAATTATTGGACTATCCGCTCAGCCTCATTTAAGCTGCACGTTAACAGCATCCACTCCTAAGTTTTCCTTCTCACCTAATCACTTTGATCATTTTCTAGCATAATCAACCCAATAATCAAACTATTTTCAAACTTTTATTCATCTCTTCTTTTTCGTTTTAATGGTCTGGCAGTACGGGCTCGCCTAGGGGTGTGCTCCATCGCTGAACCTTCCCTTCACCTCAATTCCCTCCCCCCTCTGCTCTTAGGACGATCCGAAACGAGAGCACGGGAGAGAGAAAAAAATCCCTCCCGAACAACTTTAACCTTCTCGGGGAGTTCAATGTCGTGTTCTCCGCTATAAAGTGATAGAGGACCCCGTGTTGCTAAGCGAGGAGATAGATATTCAGTCTGCGTGGAACGCTGTTATTTTGTTACAAATTTCGTCGCTGTGCGCATATTGTTTCCCCGATCGTTATAATAGTAGAGATAGAGAGGAGAAAAAAAAGTCAAACATTATGATGATCATTTCCCATTTCAAATACTTTCCCGTCCTTTCTAAGATGTCAAGTGCTTCTGCCACAATAAAGATTCCGTTTATTATAAAAAAAGAATAAAGGTTATGTCCTGATAAATGGTATTTCGATTTTTAAAATATTGGGTCTGTTATCCATTTCATCGACGGTGACATTAAAAATTTAATTCATTTTAAAAGCTCCACCTACCGCCTGTGAAATGGGGCAAGAATAACTTTCATGCTCTTTCCTGTTGTTGTATCTTCGCGAAGCGAGGCAGATAAAGGTCTCCTGAGTGATGGGGCCCTTGTAGGCCGGAGTTCGACTCCCGCCCCAGATGGGGGATGACAGCATCTGCCGTCCACCTCCATTGCTTTGGCATAGTGCTGAAGGGGAGGGAAACTTTATCCAGCACACAGCACCCATAGTAACTGCTAGTGACCGACCACAGAACTTTTGGTTCCACGAATTTAGCGTGCACGTATTCCGCATGTACTCGGTGGGTGTTAGGTGGTGGCCACCACCAAAGTCTGAGCCTGAAACCCAAATCACTAGGTTATCCGGCCTCATCATACCCATTGACAAGGTGTAACAATTTTCCTATATATATATATATATATATATTTTTTTTTTTTTTTTACAATTGTTTCAAATGATTCATTTTTCTAACAAATATTGCATTAGTAAGGTTCGTACTAAAAAAAAAAAAAAATGAATTCTGTTTTTTCGGATTACACTTTCGAAAACAGGACAAGTAAGTAGGACCGAATTCAGCTGTCCATAAGCAGCCCCTGGATTCTACACCTCATTTCCCCTCTGAATTTTAACTGATTATTACACTACTTGTCAAACATTTTATTTTCATGGGGGGGGGGGGGAGAAAATAAAATATTATTTAATAAAAAGAAAGTCTACATTGAAGATAAAATTTTACTAATAATAGTTTGTTTTCAAGATCAGTAAAAATTAAAATTTGAAGCCCTAGGCAGCTGCCAACTCTACCTATTTAGAAATTATCGGCTCGGTTCTTAGTTTTGCTGTTTAGCAGATTTTGAAAAAAATGTGTTGTGAGGAAGTTGATTTGGAATGCTAGAAAAGCGGGAATTTTAATTTATCGAATATCGTACGACCTGCAACACTGCACCTAGACAGTTTGACCTGAATCCATTCCTGAAAAGGTGAAAAGAAATAGGTGTTCTGAATAGTATTTTCCCGTAAACGGGCATTTTAAAATATTTTCTAATTTAACTAAATGCATATATTTATTAAATCTAGCCATCATATCAACCACACATATATATTGCACATTTATTACTAATACGCTTATGTGATGCGTTTTCTAAACCATATTGAGTTGTCCAAGAAGTTTTTTTGCGATTTTCACTAATTCAGTGCGCAGTTACGAGGCCTCGCTATCAGAAGATCTTCACCCCTAGGGTGCTGTGTATTAAGCAATGTCATACGAAATATACATACTGCATGAAATGGGATGAAAGGAAGTAGCTTCTATTGCACCCATCAAACAGAAATGCTAAAACAGTTCCTTGAAAAAATAAATAGATGACTCGACTAATGACCCAACGGTATCTGATTCGGCTCGAAACAAGGATGTTGCGCGTTGGAAATTCGTAGGTGCGTTCAGTAGGGTTGTTTTCCGTGTACAGCTCGTGAAGAAGTGTAAAAAAGTCTGTGCAAAGGAAAATTTCTATTCGTTTTTTCATAGGGGATTTTTCTTTTCACAGCCATCTCTTTCTGGATGAGAATTTTTAATTCTCTACTACGGACAACTGCTTATGAAAAAATATTTGTTTTGTTTCGGACGGTTTTAATGTTTTTGAGGGTTTAAAATAAAAATTTCTAGGAGGCGCCCTTTACAAATTGCTTGCAATGTTAAGTTCATAGTGATTACAATATTATATTTTGCTACATACAGCATATATTCGCATGGTATTTGCTTTCAATAAATAAAAGTGAATCTGCAGACGTCCAGCTTCTTTTACCTTAACGTTAAATTTAAATGCAGGATTTTCAATATTTTGATTAAAAATAAATTTTAAATGCTGAATTCACTCTGAGAAATTGATGGAATTATCGCATTTTTAACCTCTTCAGACCCAGAACACAGCACAAACAATTTTGAAGCAATTTTTTGGTTCTCTGATTTAAAAAATGATTACAAAACGAAATAAATATTTTTTTTTAATTTTAATAAATAATTAGTTTAAATAATAATTAATGTCCAATTTCCATGTTTTCCATGTTTAAAACGAAGTAAACTATCTGTTGATTGATTTTAAAAACAATCATGGTTGTTTTAGCTTTCAAATCACAAAAACAGTAGTTAATAAACAGTATTTTAAAATGTACCCAATTGGGTACACTTTGAATGAAGAGGTTAAGTCATAAATTTAGCATTTAAAAGTTTTTAATACGATGTTTAAAATGTTTGTCGTTATACATTTTTTTTTTTTTTTTCGATTTATACTCTCTGCCCGAGTAACAGAACAACTGCATCTTTAGTGGGTCTATCCCTGAAGATTCACTGCACCCGATGGCCCCCGGGAAATATTGATGGTAGTTTCCTCCCCCTTCACCTTGTAAGCCCCTATATATATATTTTTTAGATTTCAATTACGGCATGTAAGGATGCCCCCTCTCCTCTAAAAATGCTTCAGAGCCCACCAAGGTATAGGTGAAAATTAGCACTCGCCACGTGGCGATCAAAGTAGCAAAAGCGGAGATTAAAAATGCACCATCGATCGCCGCTTCTGCACGGTCACTTTTTAGCATACTTTACTGTAATTGTTTTTCTTTCTTTCCTTTTCTTCTCCCGCCGCGCCGTTCGGAATGATTTCCTCTCATTTTTTTTTTTTTTTTTTTTGTTCACGGAAACATGCCAATATTGAACATGTGCTTTGCCGAAAATTTCATGTCGAATTTCAAATTTCAATCTTTCAGCATCCTGTACATATTTCAATCATTTTAAAAGTTCGAAATAATTTTAGTATGTGCTAATTCAAATCTGCATATTTCTTGTATTTCTTCAAAAATTAGTTTGTTTTCTAAGCAATTTTAGAGTTAGTTTCAAATTTTTATCGGCTATTTTAAAGGTTGGTGACGAACGAAACTGAGCCTACCCCTATAGGACGACATATCAAAAGTAAATTTGCCGTTTTTTTATTATTTTTTCCCAGCCCGCTACTGTATAATGACGTTCGAATAACTTAATCGGGGGAGGAATGGGTACCTATAGAAAAATATCGAGTCCATGCTGAATATGTTACCCAGAACGTCTCTCTTTACAGCGAGTCACGCTCGAGTATTCGGTATTAGGACACTGCCGACTAACCAAACTTCCCAGTTTTCACCTATACCCTAAGGACGCCCCAAAAAGATTACCCCCTGAAAACACCCTACAAATTTTCGACGTGACCCCCCCCCCCCCCACTCCCCTTTCGTGGGCACCCCTGACTGAATGGCGTTCAACATATTTGTATCCGCATAGGAGACATTATTTGCGAAGGAAACTAAAACTACTTTTTTTTTTACCGTAGGCGTATATGATTTGAATACACACCTCTGGCTGCCTATCGACTCTCGCCTAGTAACACCGTCCGTTTGCGTTCGTGAAATCCAAGGTTATTTTTCACTAAAAACAACATTCTGCTTCGAAATCGCCCTTGACCTTGGTAACTCAACCCCTGCGTGACTCGCTGCGAAGAGAGACGTTCTGGGTAACATAATCAGCATGGACTCGACATTCGCTATAGGTACCCCCCTCCTCCCCCGGATTAAGTCATTCGAACGTCATTATATACAGTAGCGGGATGGGAAAAAATAATATATAATAAAAAAAAGGGCAATTTTACTTTTGATATGTCGTCGGTTTGAGAGTTTAATTCTAATATATGTTGCAAAGTGTGCTTAATTGTTACCGCTCCCTGTAGCATTATATGATCTTTATAATTAGAAATTCAGGGGTCGCGCCAGAAAAAACTCCGGTCCGTTTTCGAGCCCGTCACAAAATTCAAATCAATCCAAACGGACCCTTCACAAAATTTAAACCTTCCAAATCGTACTTTTCATACAATTATTCATTATAAAAGTGGAAAATATTCATAAAATTTCTCCTCACCATATGTTTAAAATTTAGATTTTCACAAAATAATTTGATTTTTCACAAAAATCTCTTTCAAGTTCACAAACAACGCACCCTATTTTTAAAATGCTAGATCGCCCCCTGAAATTATTACCTATGTTCCATAAACACATGGTACATACTAGATACTCTCACAAGCTCATAGGCGCTGTACATGGTCTATATATAAAAGTTAATGTCAAATATCGTACAGAAATGGTTCTTCAAGTGCATTCGATAACTGAAATGCACTGACTGCTATGTGTAATGAAAATATTTTATTGTTGCATAAAAAAGTATAATTTAATTTTTTTAGTGAAATATGTCACACGGCATGCCGAACAATAACAAACACTTTAGTGATCATTCATAAATGATGTCGCGCTTCAAGGGGGGAAGGGTGTTCCTGAAATTGTGACGAGGGGAGGGGGTAGGAAGAAGTGTGGCAATATACTTATGCAACATAGCGTGGCATGTGACGAAGGGGGGGGGGGGCAAATATATGGGAAAAAAGCGTGATTTCATTTATGGACGGTCCCTTATTGGTTAGGAGTTATCCCAATAAATATGCCCAAATTAGAAGACCTGGATCCAGAGAGTACCTGTCCCCATGCCCCTGTAATTGAAAGATCCTAACGCAGTGGCGTATCGGGAAATTTTTCACATAGATACGCACATACACACTTATATAAAAATTAAATTCTCTATGAGTGGGGCGGTGCTATACCCAAATCCCTTTTCCTCTTAGCAATGCCACTGGTTGAAAGAATTCAGTTACATACACTATTCCTGTTTCTTCTTTTGTTGAGGTATGATATTTTTTATAAAATTAATTTTAGTTTCGGGAAGACATGACGTATCTCACATAAAAATTACATAAATAAAATAGTTTAATGCGCTGAAACATAAATTTGGGTTAGTTTTGTGGTAATTTTCATCAGAAATTAAGGGGTTCAATGAGCTCATGCCCTTTTCTTTAAACTTCTCACATGTTTAGACATAATATTGCACAGTTTATGATAAAACATAAATGAATAATAAAAAAGA
Source organism: Octonoba sinensis (assembly GCA_038502835.1). Lineage (NCBI taxonomy): Eukaryota > Metazoa > Arthropoda > Arachnida > Araneae > Uloboridae > Octonoba > Octonoba sinensis. Next base: position 100,260,430 of record CM076604.1, read on the forward strand.
CCTTTGTATGAATGTTTTAAAGGCCCAAGCTTTTGATTTTTCGTTAATTTTGAAATGTGCGATATTTCCAAATCAGCGCTAAAAAAGTACACAGGAATTAATTATCTTTTTTACAACAAGGAAAAACGCAGGCTTGTGTTATCAGTCCATTATCTCTAAAAAAATTAAGCAATTTTTAAATTTTGATGAGTTGCATGTGCCCTTAAGTTGGCTTTACGACCAGTTATTTTTTGTAAAACAATCATACATTATGTAAAAATAAATGTTTTACCTCATATATTGCGGTCTTGTATGCAACCAACTGGATTATTCATCTGTTGCATTGCATAATTGAAGCATCTTCTAAAAACTGTCTACCACATCCTCGTTTTTGAGAATCGACGACCATTGTTTGTCAGTGAAACAATTGAAAAGAATTGGTAGAAAATGAAAGGAAAAAATCATCTACGAGAATTGTATATTTAAGCAAAAGTTCGTTCAGAACTAAACGAACCTATTTTTTCGCATACCAACTTTAGAAACTAAAAGAATTTCCTGAAAACAATTTGTTTTTTTTTTTTTTATGTAAAAAAAAAAACTATCAGATAAAAAATATATATCAAATCCATTCTTTCACTGTTCCAGTAAACTCTAATTATTAATGAATAATGTTCGTGAATAAAATTTTAAACTCAAGCATTCTTCCCCAATATTTAAGAACATAAATTTTGGAAAAACAATGCATAGAATTCATCGGTCATTTTAAAATCATAATGTTAATTATTCACTTTATTATTCACATTTTTTTGTACTTATTCAAAGTTTCAATAAAACTCCATTCTATATATGTGAAGCATTTATTCATTGTTATTACGTTTTCTACATTTCCCCATAGATTATTGAATATATAATTAGTATTGGTCTTACTTTTGAACTACCTTGTATTCGTTGAGGGGATAAGAATGATTTTTTTTTGGATAACGGTAAGGGATTGATTGATTTAGAAAAGTAGAAGCTCTTAATTTTGTACCCCAAAGAAAGGGCTGCAAACGTTTTTAGTTTATCTTAAACGGTTTCATCATTATGGAGTCTTTAAGGTTCATTGAATGATGATGATCACGAAAGAATAGCCATGAATTTTGTGCCTATGTTTTTCATCTCTGTATTTCTTTCTCCACCTTCATTTTAGCTATATTTGTTTCGTAAATTTTTTTTTAATTTTAGTAAAATCTTTAAGCACATAATATATTGTGTAATAAATGCAATGCATGCTGTATAATTCATTGAATTTTTAACTTTTCCCTCACCCTACGGGGGGGGGGGGGGCAGTAACATATGTAACGTGGCATTCCCTTATGGCTAATTTTCCTACACAATAGAAGATACAGTTCTATCATCAACCAAAGCGGTCTGCCTGGCAGAGTGACAAGAAGAATCCATTCTTGTTCAACTTCCAACAAACAGAGAAGCAGACATTCTGATTCGCGTGCTAATAAAAGTACTTGAAAAACGAATTTCCCTAAAACTCGAATAGATTCGTCCTTTTCTGACATGCGTAGAAGCGTCCAAGTATCAGAACATCGCGTGCTAATAAAAGTACTTGAAAAACGAATTTCCCTAAAACTCGAATAGATTCGTCCTTTTCTGACATGCGTAGAAGCGTCCAAGTATCAGAACATCGTGGTCGAACTGTATCAAAGACCTGAAGCGGAGGGTGGAGCAGGAGCGCGGAGCAATGAGATTTTGCTCGAAACTTAAGCGTAGTCGGCGCAAAATTTTTTGTGCTCCACTGCTCCGATTAAAAAAAAAACCTTTTTATTTTTTTATTATAGAAAAAAATAAACTAAAAAAAAGAGATAGCTAATACAATCTTAGGAACCTTTTCGGAGCCCTAAGCGAAGCCGGAGCAAGTACTTAGAAATCGGAGCGGAGCAATTAAAAAAGTGGCTGCTACAGATCTGTGGAAGATATATTATCTAGGCCAGAGAATTGTAATAAAAAAAAAAGGAAATGGCAATTTAGGTGGAAGTACAGTTCCTCCACGGTGTTTTGACCCTTGGGCGCTTCTGCGCATGGCAGAAAAAGACGAATCCATTCAAGATTTAGAGAAATTCGTTGTTCAGGCGCGTTGAATAAATAGCACGCGAATCATAATGTTAGTTTTTCTTTGTTGGAGCTACCAAATTTATAAATGGCATATAACAGCAGCTCGGAAGAAGTTAAGTATGTGAAACGAATTAAAACGAGAAAATAATACGGCACATTCCTTATACCAGCAGTTTCTCTGTCGAACATGAACGGATTCTTCTTGGCACTCTGCCAGGCAATTTACTTTCGTTGATAGTAGAACTGTATAAATTTCTCTTTCCTTTTCACCATATTATCTCATTCGACGACACATTGGAATAAAAACGTGCTATGCTATGAAATCCAACTTAAAACTGGTCAGTATTTACTCGAGTCATGTAATCATGCTCAACATTATAGAGAAATTTTTGTGCATAGAGAAGTTTCAGTGAATGTATACAAAAGGCGAGGCCGTGGTAGCCTAGTGGTTAGGATGTCGAGCTTCGAATCGGAGGATCCTGTGTTCGATACCCGAGTTGCTGAAGACCCACCATGTGCACTTGAGAATACGTGCATGTAAAATCCGTGGACCCTGAAATCCCGAGGCAGTTAAGAGGGCACCGGTGGGTGGAGATTTTCCCTTGCCTTCACTCTTCCCATGCGTAAGTCTTCGTTTGCCAGTAGGCCTGTACGCACATTCTGAAATAGCCCCACATGAATCTGCTTCCGTAAAATAGGAATTCGGTGTCCTATGGACTCTTGATTTTTATTTATATTTTTTTTAAATTTTATTTCATTACTTCTATCTAGTTCACTCCTTTTTATAGGATTGTTAAACACTAAATCAAATTATGTAAGTTATAAAAGGGAATTCGTGAAATTTAAATGAATTGTATGTTCCCATTTTCTCTCGTTAATACGGGGAATTGCCTTAATACATTTGTGTAAATAAACGTAATGGGCGAAATACTGTTTCGCCGCTTTCGAACTGCAATCTTAAATGCCCTACTTTACATTCTTAATTGATAAAATGATTCTCTATTCTGTGCTCAGTTTTCGAGAGGGACCCGTTTTCTTCAAAGAAACCTTACTTTCGCAACATTGCCCGTTTCGTTTTAAACATTTAAATTGAAAATGTAAATAATAACAATAATAAACTCGTCCCAGAAAACACTGATTATTATGCTGATAATTTCGCCAAATTACGTTTTCTCTTTATCAGCTACTCGGGAGTTTTAAAAAGCTACCATCAATACTATTTGTACGGAAAAACTTATTCTAATCTAATGAAAAATTATTTACTGTTTACATATATTACAAGCAAAATGTTCTACAAAATTTGATGCTCAGTTTAAGAAAGGGGGGGGGGGGGAGCGACGCAATTAATAAAACTTTTTATAATGTAAAATATTTCTTTTTTAATTTTTTCTCGTATTCAGGTATTTATTATATTTCGTAGATAATTGAAATTCTATACAGTACTGTTTTTTAGATGTGTAGCCGAAAAGCGCTAAGGCGAATTCGTTTAGTATAACATTACGTTCGATGAGATAAGAAAAATATATAAGAAAATGAGTGAGTGAAATGACATTGTTTCTCAGTAAAAGGGTATGTTGGTGAACCCATTCCAATAATTTTAGTTTAGTAACACACTTCATTTGATGATATAGTTAACAAAATGGTATATGAAAATAAGCGAGTGAAATGGAATTATTTCTCGGTCAAAGGACATGTTTGTGAAATCATTCCATTTTTTTTTTCATAATATTTCATTGTCTAGGGAAGTTTCTCGTGCTCACGTGCTGTTCAGAAATTGGGAAAACTGTACTGCTGAATTCATTTGCATATTATTGAAAAAGGATTTATTTATAAAGATGCTCTCACCATTCACTAAATATTAGAGATTAGACTCATGTTTTTTTATTAAGGTGTTGTTATCATTCCCTGCAGTTTTTCTTTTTTCATCACTTCATTCTCTCTAAAATTTTCAACCTATCCATTAAGAGTGTTGGTTTTTAGTTCTAATATTTTATTAAATTTAATCAGAATTTTTTTATGTTTTTGCTCTTACATTGCACCCTTTGTGCTCCCCTGAGCACGCACGCATTTACGAAAATTTTAGGCCGTTAATGGAATTGGTAATTTAGGAAGTTACGCATTAGGAATCTTTCTCGCTCTCTCCTTATTTTTCGGAACAGGTTGTAATTCAAAGTTTTCTGAGGAAAGAAATATAGAATATGCAGACAATTTTCGTGTGGAAAATTAATGCAAAAACTTGTAATGCCGAAAAACTTTTATTTATTACTCTTGTGATTCCATGAAGTAGGGGTGGGAGGGGAGGGGAGAGATCTTCAATAGTCTTTCCACCATCACGGTGCTCTCCTCCAATCATCTTCAATGCTCTTCCAAATAGCAACTTCATGTCCAGTTTAGGGTCGTAACGCAACTTATGTTCAGAAAACTCTGTGACTTATAAATTGAAAACGATAACTAAAAAACTCCTTTCGTCTGTGGTTTTGCCAATGCTTGCGCAACACTTTGCAATAACCTCGTACGTAAAAATGTTATTCCAAATTTTTCCAGATCCATGAGTTTTAAACCGCACTATTTAGCTAGCAAATAATCGCCAAAATTGTTCTTTTTTGTTGCCTTTGCGGAATGAAATCGTCCGAAATATGTTCCGGAGAGAGGGGAACTGAAAGTTCTCCCCGTTTTCCACCGATCTGGAACGAGGAAGCGTTGCAGAGAGCATTAGGAACGGTAAAGTTCGCGCGACGTGACAGGATGTTTAACAGTCATCTGCGCATAGAGGAAAAATAGACTACGTTTTTTAAGCTATTACTTCATTTATTTATTTATTTTTATACACACGTATATAAAAGCTTTCTTCCGCACTAACCTCTGCACCTGTTATTCTAGGAAGGGTGTGCAGGTTTTACACGATCAGCTAGTAACAAATCCTAGTGCAGTTCTCCTTTGACTGTTTGCAAACGGTCCAGTGAAAAAGTTGAAACCATAAAATATACGCCATCAATCTAAATTTTACATTTAAAAAAAAAAAGTATTATACAGGAAAACTCCTCCAAATGGACATCCCTCTTAGGCGGACAGTTTTTAAACCCCCAGCAGTAAATCTTTGAGCCTTTAAAAAAAAAAAAAAAAAAAAAAAAAAAAAAACCACTTTGACGGACACTTCTCTATTACGGGCAACTATTTTTGTCCCACTGGAGTTCGTTGTAAAATAGTTATGCTGTTATTTATTTTCATGCTGAACTTTATATATCGCCGGTCCGGAAGAACAATGACGTAACTGCAAAAATTTGTCAAATGCAAATAAGTCCATATACAATATCAGAAACACATCCCTTACACAGGGGAACATGGATGAACTAACAATTACAAGTTTGTGCCTTCTAAAACAACGAACAATTTTTAGAGAAACAATGACGTAACTGCACTTAGGGGTTGAAATATTAATGTGATTAAATCCAAATCCCTGGTAAATGAAAGTAAAGGATATATCCTACGTACTCTAATTATACCATTATTTTCTGTCACTTACGCCCTTTTCAATTACTATAAGTTTTATACAACTGCAAATCGTTTTTTCACTCTCCTGTAAAATTGAAGTTTTTGCATTTACGTCACTGTTCTTCCGGAACGTTGATATGAGCTGTTCACATATACAGTTCGACCACGGAATTTTGACATTTGGAAGCTACTGCGCATGACAGAATAAAAGAACGAATCCGTTCACGTCTTAGGAAAGTTCCTTTTGAAGGTGCGTTTATTTAGTACGTGAATCAGAGTGTTCGTTTCCTTGTGTGTTGAAAGCAACTAAATTTACAAACTGTCACACAGCATCAGTTTGGAAGAAATCAAGTATGCTAAACGAACTAGAACGAGAACAAAAACGGCACATTCCTTATGTTAGCAGTTTCTCCCTTGAACATAATGGATTCGTCTTGGCACTCTGCCAGGCAGATTGCTTTGGTTGATGGTAGAATTCTACCTGTTGTCAATCCATCTAAAAACAATCTTGTGAAACCCCCGATTTTTTTAAAAATTACAAACTGTTCATTTACTGGTCGGTTTGCCCTGCAAAATTGAAAAGGCAAAAAATGGGGATGAGGCTGGACTCATCAGTGTTGGTAATCTCAAAGGAAAAGAAGGGTGACATATCACCAAATAAGTTAATGGATAAATAAAAAAAAAGAATTTTTGATCCGCCTTTTTAATCATGTTTTTCAGGTTTTCTATTTACTTAACATATTGCTGTTCTCTTGCACATATTTAAGTCATTATTTTTCTAGTATTTTTCTAAATTATTTGTAATTTCCATTATTTTATTCATCTTTTCTATATTTATTTTTATGACAAAAGAGAAAATAAGATCAAGGAGCATTATTTATTTGCGCAAAATAAAATGCACGTTAGAAAAACATTCATCGCTTTCAATACTACTTGTATCAATTTATCAAGACTTATTTCCTTGACTGGCCGAATTCTCCATTAAAGAATGCGTTAAATATTATTCTAAAAACATTATCTACACGATTTTAATTAAAATCTTGGATTTTTCATTATTCCACATATTCATGTCCTGCATACGATTTTAATTAAAATCTTTGGATGTTTTCATTATTCCACATATCCATGTCCTGCATATCAATTATACAAAGGAAGCGTTATTCATCATTCCATATGGACGCTTTAGAAAAGAGCTTTCAATAAACAAGTTTTCAGGTAAATTCGCGATAAAAAATTATCTTGTTTTTCGTCTGGATCAAAGACTTTGATATGCCAAGACACTTGAGGGTCTATTCTTTACCTTTTTTTTAGACTGCTCTTATCGGTGTTTTATTTGCATTTAGCTACTCGAGTTTGTTTACTAGTTATAATCTTATTTTTCTTGTTGCCAGGTGGGACCTTGTTTATGTTAAAAACTATTAAAATCGGCGGGTTTGGCAATGATTCAGAGGGTTTATCCAGTTTATCTGCCTGTTGACTGAAAACTGCTGTTTGAGCGATATTTTACAGAAGTATTTTTTTTTTTCTTTTCTTTCTCGAATCAGAATTTATGGATGGCAAAACGTGATGAGGTGTTGGATGTCATGACTTGAAATGAATAGGAATAAAAAATTCATTTAGAAGGAAAACGTTATTGGTGAGGTTGAGGGAAAAAATACATTCAAGAGGAGAATGTTTTTTTTTTTTTTGAAAAACTCTGAAAAAGTGAGTAATTGATTTTCAAAGGAACTAAAGGGTTTACTAAACTTACTGATGAGATAAAATATAAAACCAGGGAAAAAATAATTCACTTGTTTTGATAAAAAATAAAACTTTGAGCTCGTTTTTTCTCGGAATCTTTTGGTCTCTTACATCCCTTTGCCTTACTGCCTTATATTTAAAATAACTGTAAAACCTGGGTTACCAGGAAAATCGTCATTGTCCTGGAAGAGTTTACTCAATATTTCTCATATATATAGCAACAATAGCTTTATTTAGTTATCTTCAGCAGGAACTTTCAATTGTCTAGCTGGATATGTGGATGTTAACTGCCAAATTGTGCATTTTTGTAAAGAAAAAATAAAGTGAGAAGTGAGTTTACGCTTAATGGGAGGGGGGGGGGGGAGAAACATGTTCCTGGTACCTCTAGAAAACCTCAGATGAGCCTTTTTAAAATAAAATATAGGATACTTAATAGTTATCTTAATAACGCGTAAATTTTACCCTTAACAAATTTGAGGAATAGGTTGTTGTGTGGTTGTCGAGTCCTCGCGTGTGGCGAGGATTAATGGGTACGCTGCTCCTGAGTCTAACGGGGCCCTTATAGGCAGGAGTCCGATTTCCGCCCCTTTGAAAGGTCTCTTCATTTTTGAACCAGCTCCCAGATGAGAGACCGTCACCTGGGATTGGCACCCCCAGAGGTATCGTTTCACTTGGAGGACGTTGGAGCCACGACCTATTTAACGTGCACCAACTCCCTTTAGCGTACACGGACACCACAGAAACCAGCCGCGAGAGGTTGTCACCCTCCCAAACACTGACCTCAGTCGATGTTGCTTCACTTTCGGTGTTCTGCGGGAACCGAGCTTCTACCGACTGGTCCACTGCGGGACTAAGGAATAGGTACCAGTCCTTAAAAACTTCGATTTCGTCATTATCCTGGCACATAAAGGGCAAAATGGTGACAACAACGCAGGATGCAATAATGCTTCATGTTTTAATTACTTGCTTTTGCTTTTAGTTGTAGTTTGTAGTTCTGTGATCATAGTAATCCATAAACTACCAAATTGATTTGACTTAATTATTAACGACACTTTACATGCATTAAAAAAAGTTGATTCAGCGTATCAATTAAAATATATTTTAATACAGAGAAAAATGTATAGCGTATATGATCATGATTGGCTGAAATAGTAAATTACTGAAAATGCATGAATAGAACTCGTCTACTTTTTTTTATTTTTTCGTTATTTTTCTGGTACAGATATTAGGGAAGCATTTTTTTCAATAAGATATGCAATATCAAGATTGAATGCCAGTCATATTTTTAAGGTTTAACTTGAACAACCGTAATTATCTGTGTATAGCCCGCGGGTTATCTACAAAAAAACTCCTTTTTTCACTACCTGCGGGCAATATAACGATGCGGGCAATATATGAAATTCAAAAAAAAAAAAAATAATATTATTAAAAATACAACTACCGTTCAAAAACATCGAAATCTCTTTTCCTGCAAAACAAAATGCAGAGAAATAAATCGTAGCTTTCGAAACAATGGTCCAAAGCAGTTGAGGCTCGGGCGCTACAGGCGAATGTATTGTTCTTTAGGGGTGTTTCCCATGTTTTTTTCCGGGTGCGGGTTATATACCAAACTTAATTTTTTTAGAATGAATTTTGCGGACTATACAACGATGCGGGCTATTTACCGATAATTACGGTATTAAACATTATTGCTTTTCACTCATATGACAGAAGAAAAAAAAAATAGTTGCCTAGAAAAATTTAATTTTTGAGTGACACACTAACATTGTACTTGTTGACATAAAAACATGTATCTTTTAAAAATATTTTGCAAAATATTTGTTTGTGCATAACTTTAGTGCTTTTATCGTTTAAGATACAATGAATTAATCAGAGAAATGTGTATAGTGGATTTTGAAATAAGCAGGATTATTCCAAATATTGTTGTTGGCCAGGAAAAATAATGATTTTAAAATTTAACCTCATTTTAAAAATATTATTTGTCAACATCAATTTAAATTAATGCATTAATTGTAAAACGTAGATAATAATGATATTATTCTTTTATTATCATTTTTTTTTCATTTTGTAGAATAGTATTTATAGCGTAGATTAGTATATCTATATTATATACATATATATATATCTTTTTGAGGTCACCGGAGTCGGGAGTCGGAGTCGGTTCTTCTTCCAACCGACTCAACAGCCCTGCATTTCTGGTAAAAAAGGGACCAAGGGGTTATATTGAACTACTGAAGACTCTTTCTATCAAACAGCAAGCAATACGAACAAATCAAAACAAGAAAGGAGAAAATAACGATACCCGTTATTTTGGCCGTACGGGCAAAATAGAGATGGCCAATTATTAGTACACCAGTATGGACGAACAGTTAATGAGAGACTGCCCTTTCTTCCGTGGGAAACGCTGTCTACAGGAAAGATTTATTTGGGAGGAAAGTGTCCGATTTCAAAGAGATCGCGATGGTTAGCAAAAGGTACCGAGTACGCCGATTTAGCGGCTCGCTTTGACTAGCAAAATGCCACAGATGCTATAAAAGACATCATTTCCTGTCGTCCATATGCTACTTTTCTAAGGATTGGAGATTGTTTGCTGATGGTATGACATTTTTAAATAAGACAACTATTTTCAGGTCACATGAAATAATTTCTTAATAAGACAAAGGCTGGGGATGATGTCTCGATGTCGGCTGCGGGTTTTGCACGCAGTTAAAATAGTTATATCATCAGAAGTTAATGGGTGTGAAACCACGTTTGTGAAAGGATTTTGACCGCTTAAATGGCCACGAATGTCGCTTTTTACGTTTCCTTATTAAACTAAAACAATTGTGCACTTAGCATTACGTTTAGATCCCACTGAAAGGGGGCATACCGGGTTAAAATGAAGTCATTTCGGATTAAAAATAATTTAACTTTGTGCAAGTAAACAATAATAATAATATAATTACACATTAATTTAAAGCACAAATGAGCAATAAAATGCAGACATATGTTTCGGGATTGCTTGGAATCCCTTTTTCAATGCGACAGGGAGCTTCTAGATGCAAAACATCCAAATGATGTTTGTTTTGCATCTAGAAACTCCCTGTCGCATTGAAAAAGGGATTCCAAGCAATCCCGAAACATATGTCTGCATTTTATTGTTCATTTGTGCTTTAAATTAATGTGTAATTATATTATTATTATCATTTCGGATTACCAGTTTTATACTTCACCATTTTTTATGTATGAAAAAGTACTGTACAAGCACATGGTAGGGACATATGACATATGTTATCGATACTTGAAGTTGACTTTGTGTTCTTCTGATTGAGCCCACGCAAAGAGACCTTTCCGCTGATGATATTTCGTATGTTTACTTTTTAGACAATACAGAATCTTCGTCTTCGATCTCAAAAACCGACATCTCTTCTTTGTTCTTTAATAGTGATGGATGTTGTTGTGGAAATAGGATTACCTCCATATCAATTGAGAGATCTAAGCAGCCTTGTTCAACAAATTACAGGCTCGTTTCGTGGAAGGAGAAGAAGAAAAAACTCAACTGGGTGTTGTAGATATGGTGGTTTGTTGGATGAGGATACCGAACCTGCGGCCGTTCTTTTTTTATTCTTTTTTAACTGATGTGGATGTGCGGTGCGATGGGTATGCAATCACCCTGTTGTATCCAAGGGCTCGACAGTGCCAAAGTTCGCTTGCTTCAAAATTACCCATTGTTGAATCCTTGTTCGGGGTTATGAATGGCAGATTATTGTTGGTAACTGGCAATCAGAAATGGAAATATGATATATTTGAGATGGCCGAAGGGGTAACGAACAGGAATCGTATCCAGATTGTGATTAGCGATGATTCTGAATTAAACATAAATAAACCAATAATAACCAATAAACCAATCCTCCTAAAAACGATATTTAATAATTTTATGTGATTTTTATTCAGACAAGTCCTCGTTTTCTTTCAGTCCCCTTTGAAACAGTTCCGTAAGTTATAGAGTACAGAATTTCCTAAAATTAAGTAAAATCCTGATGGCTAAAGGATAAATGATATTGACTTAATGAAAAATAGTCATAACTGGAAAACAACAACCAACAACAATAATAATGATGACGAATGTGAAAGTAAGAAAAATTCTAAGGACCACCAAAATAGTAACAACTTAGAAAGCAATAATAAGGATTTCGAAGGCGGTAACTAGTGAACAAGGGAAATTTTTAATAAGTAAATAAACTCTCAACAACTTAGATGAAAGTTGTAATGGCTAAGGGAGTTGTTATTTGGGGAAATTCCACTGACCGAAGAAAATTAAGTTTCTAAGGAAATTTCTAAAACAAATTTCTAATAAAAGAAGTAATTTTTAAAGCGGCAGAGAGCGCTAATCTAAGTGAGTGAGAAACAAAAATTTCTCCAAAACCCCTTAAGAGGCTTCTAGTTTTATTGCGACGGGAGCTGATTTTTTCTAATCCTTTACTAAATGTTCATACCCGCTTCAGAGAGGTTTTAGGAACATTCTTTGTTTTTCTTATTCCTCTTCCTTTTCTTTCTTTTAAACGCCGTTTCTTTCAAAGTTGGAAGACCTATAACGATTGAACTTATAAGGGCTCCCTATCGCTCTATTTTCAAAGACGACATCGACAGTATTGTCTACTGGTAATCCAAAAGTTAGGTACTTGAAGTTACACTAAAGAGTTTACTTAACCTTTCAACTAATTAATTTTATCAGAACTAATTAAATTTATCAGAAAATATCCGGAATCTTAGAATTTAAACTGACTTTAATAACAACACAAATGAAATTTCATTTTTCACCATAAAGTTTTTATTTTAATAAATAAGTAAATTTGTGTATTTATTGACGTGAAAAACTCCACAAAACCATTAAATGTTTCATATGAAGAAATGAGAAGTAAAAAAATATAAGTGACCAAAAAAATCTGAAAAAAAAAAACGCGTTCAAAGTTTGGATCTTATGGAACCTTTTAATGTTAATTTTTTTCTAAATCACGTTGAAGCAGAGCACCTGTTGCATTTCTTGTCACAATGTAGAATGTTGCTTTCTCTATCATTTGCACCAATTATCTCCAAACTAAATCGTACGATAGAACGTCAGATTTAAAAAATTTTTTACGGATTCACTATTTGCTGTGTGTGCGCGTGTGGTTATTCCATTCTTTTTTCAAAAGTGAAAGTTTTACTGAAACGTGTGGGTAGCAGCATGTCTTTTATATGACCCCAGTTACAGATCTATTCGTCATGTATTTCTCTAGAAATTCGAAAAACTGTCAGACATAAAAAAGTTCGTTCCATGTAGGGCAGTGTATCTTGTAACAAACCACTTTTTAGATCTCTCCCCGAATCACAGAGCTCCTTGACATTAAATGTGTAAAAAAATGACAAAAAAAAAAACGTCGTCTTTACAATTTTTGCGCAACTTGTGACACTTAAAATTTTTTCATGTCGTTCACAGCCGTTTAATATACCTGGAAACTATTTAACCCTTAAAAAAAATATCTATGTATATAAAGCAGCTCAGCTCGTTTATGTGCATGTTTGTATGTATGTTCAATATACAGAGCCAATTGACAGATTAGAATGAAATTTGACGCAAAATGCGATCACCCCGTAATGAAAGTAACGCACGAAGTCTCATTCGTTTAAGTGTTCTTTTTATTCCAATTTCAAGATTTATTTCGACAATAAAAATAGAAAAAGCATCTCATTTTCTAAAATTGTATATCTTAGTCTGAAGCTGATAAAAACTTCTTCGAAAACTCTAGAATAAATAGAGCATGAGTTATTTTCCAAAATATTATTTCTTAGGATGAATAAGTTTAAGCTTTGCATTTATGCTACTGTTAAACGAAGATTTTGGAGAGTGAATGACAATAATTTATTGTTGTAAAAATAAACCACTGAGTTTTAATTTAAAGTTAATTGTTGATTTTCTGGGAAAGGTGTCATGTTATTAAACATGTATGGGTCTAATATATATTTTTTATATTATTATTGTAGCGGGCATACCGAGTAATTTTGCAACTTTCATGTAAAATAGGTCGCGTTTTGCTATGATGAATTAAATACACAGGCGCAGCAGTCTCTCTCTGGCGTAGGCAGCGACAAGCGTCCAGATCCGGCCGACCTTGAACGACGTCACGATTTTGTCCACATCAGTCCCCCTCTCTGTCCTTATATTGTTATTATCGGCGCGATCACAATCTTTGCTTAGATATCATTCACAGTCAGGAAATCCTCTACGAATGTCGTGCTCTGCGCATGCTCGACTGTTCAATTTGCTGTGGCTAAGAAGGATCACCAACTCCACCCAGAGCAATCATCGGGGCTTCTTGTTTTTTCTTTTTGTACTTCGTTTCTTTTTTTTTTATCTTTCTTTCATTTGATCATTTCGCAAGGTTTTGATTCAATTAATTGTTTGACAGGTTTCATTTTTTATCCGCGTCCCTCCGTGCGCTGTTTCTTTTTCATATTTTTCTATTCAAAGCTTGTGTTATCAATTATTCTGCTCACGTGCCGTTAGTGTGACCAACTCCCCTACATTTTCCCCGCGTTGTCTAATTTATATGAAATTATTTAGGTCCCTATCGTGTTCTTTTGCAATGAAAAATGCTTCTGTGGCCGTTTGCGCAAAAGCCTGGCTGAGTTAGAAGCTGAAAGCTTCCATTCAGTGCTCAAATGTTATATTATTGTTGGCTAAAAATCAGAATTTGGCTTTTACGAACGAGCTTTTCTTTGTATGGAGAGAAAAAAAATAGTGCATTTAAGTTAACAAAGTGTGTTGTTGCTGCGGAGGGCATCCATTACATAAATGTTTGAAACGTAACTATCATCTGTCTGCATTTTTACTTCTTCCTTCCAGACACTAACGAACTCCTCATAATGTATTTCCATAAAAAAAAAAGGTAAACTAGCAAACGGAAACTATTTTTGTTCTTTTACCTACGCTTTTCTAACCGTTGGCCATCATACCATTTTTACTACGTATAGTGATTACGTGCACTCGACTTTTATTTGTTAGTGAGACAACTTGCCAGCTTATACTTCTGTCTTTAGGCGCAGATCAGGATCTTACTGAGGAGAAGGCAATTTCTTTGAGCTTTTGCATATCTACCAGTAAATTTGTTTCAAAAAGGGAAATTTATAAAGCTTTAGCTCGTTGTTCACAGGATCTTTAATAGTAATAAATTTGGGGGTGGGAGGAGAGGACATCTCATTTCTATATTTTACTTTTTTGTTTGAACAACGTTTCGCTCAATTTAGAGCAGTTCAAAAATTCATAACAATAGCGCCTGTGGGCAAAAATAGCGCAAATTATGCAAATTCTAGGCATGAGATCCTGGTGCATTACCGTTTGCGAAGAAATGTTCTTAAGAAACGGTGTAACATTCACGAAACAGCTTTCCTCATCAGCCGCTATACTGTTACTACAGGGTGGAGCGCGGTAAGTTGCTGATTTGGGAATTAAATGAAAAGATTATGAACGTTTAGAAACTTAATTTTATTTTTTACTATCATATTGGACAATAATGGAAGTTTCTAATTACATGGTTTTAAACATTGTATCTGGCGAATGTCCAAATTCACAATCCACACACTGCTGCAGACGTTTCTGAAATTCTCCTACACTTTCACGCATGTCTTCTGGTATTCTAGCAATCTCAGCCTCAATATTGTTCTGTAGGCCTTCCAGGGTGCTGAGTCGGTTGCAATACACCTTCGACTTCAGGTAACCGGAAAGAAAAAAAAATCGCATGGGGCTAAGTCCAGTAAGCACGCTGCACTGCAATAATCGAGAAATACAATTCAACGCACCCGAAAGTGGGAATTAAAGAAATACACTTCAACACAAAATGAGTGCTCCTCACGTGTCCATTGCATTATGGGAACTGAACACCAGATACAAACCTTCCGTCGGTCACTATAAACCACGCCCACTCTCCCCCTCTCTTCGACCTACAGCGCCGCCCCAGCTTGATTTCTAAAAAAGCAATTTACCGCGCTCCACCCTGTACAAAGGAAAATAAAACATTTGATTCTGTCACAAAAATTTCAGGATACTTCTTCTGAGAAGCTGTAAGTTGAAACATTAACTTGATCCCCCTCCTATAAGTTTAACTAACGCCCCCTGACCCAATAAAATGACGGGCCTGTAGGTGCTGTAGGATCTCGTACATTTTTGAATGAAGTCATAATGGCATGATTTTCACATTGCTTAAAAGCTTCGAATATGTTTAAGCCCCATTTAAAGATTTTAAATTCGATTGTTTTTTCTTCCACACATTTTTCTACAAAGAATTAAAAAGTTTAATTCCTTTTGCAATTACTATATGAGGAATTCTGCATGCAAATTTTTATCATTTGATGAAATAAAAGACTTAAATAAAAGAGCACTTTTTTATAAGAATGTGTATGCTAAGAGATTTATTACAAGTTAGAAAGTTTAAAAGCAAACTCTAATAGGCTTGGAATCACGCTTGCAGTTGTAATGAACTCCCATCAACTTCGGGTAGTGACGTAAAACTAAAGATCTTGGTAAAATTTCAGTATTGCCTCTAGGGAGACACAAAACTTTTTTGGTGAGTATATTTATTAGATCTTATTAAAATGACAATAAAAAAAGAGAACGAAAGAAACGGGAGGGGGGGGGGGGCGACAAAGAAGGAAACGAAAAAAACATAAATGTAAACTTAGAAAATAGTGCGTTGCCTTTGTGTAGAAAAATAATTGATGAAATGAACACTATTATGGCACAAAAATGGAAACTTGAATCTCACAACTTTCCAAAAATTGAATTTTAGGTAATTTTTCTTGTGCGTACTTCTCTGGGCACAGAGAGAAAAATCATATAATTTAGGGCATTCGTGCTTTCCATACTGAAATATTTATTATATTTTAAGTGTAATCTCCTAAATTCAACTTCGCATGATTTCTTTTATCTGTTCAAATGAACGTAAGTTCGCGCCAGTGAACTTTAACCCCAGTAGTGTCCCGCTTCGCTCTAAAGAACCAGTTTCAATAGGTATGACCTCCGCATTTATCAAAAAGTTTTTCTTTTCTTGTTTTGTTGTGCTATCTCAAATGAAGTTTAGAAGTATACTGTGGAGCATTGTAGGCCCGACAAAGGCCCGAAAAATAATAGAACGAAAGACTCTTGCGTATTATTGCTCTTTGACTCTTCTCCACCAAACCCCTACCTGTTAGCCGAGGCCTTAGGATTGCTTACGCACGGGGAGATGTAGTGGGGTCTACGGATTTTACATGCACATATCCCCAAGTATACATGGTGGTCTTCAGTGGGTATCGAACGCGCGACCTTCCAGGCAGAAGTCCGACGTGCTAACCACTGGGCTACCACGGCCCATATTGCTCTTTGACTGATAAAAGAATGGCCAATTTTAACTGCGTCCCCCCCCCCTTTTTTTAAGATAACAGAATATTTTTTGTCTGATATTTTGTGAAAGTAATGTTTGTTATTATAAATCTGGATAAAAAGTTTTTTTTTCTTTTCTGTGTTTGACAATCTTAAATAATTTCATAACAATTCGTTTTAACAGACTCATATAAGAATTTCTCAAAAAGTTGTATCTGAATATGTGTGATATGTACCCTCCTCAATTGCTGCTAAATGCTGCGTTATATCAAGAGTCGTGTTCCTTACGGCCGTCATATCAAATGTAAAATAAAATATCTGAAATGAAAGTCAATCAGTTCTCGCTCAAAGATCGTTATAACGAATTGGTTCTTTAAAGGTGAGTCGCCTTAAGTAGATTTTCTCTTTTTTCTCTACTCAATATTGAGCCAGTAGCTGGCTATCAGGACCGGAAAGCAAGCCTCTTCACTTCTCCTCCGCCGGATAGCAAAAAAAAAAAAAAAAAAAGAAATTAAAAAAAAAAAAAACTTTAAATTTGCGACTTTCGTTTGTTTTTTTAACTGCTTCAAATTTTTGCTGAACAATTCATTTTTTGTAGTGTTTCATTTCCAATTAATTTTTTTCCTCTTTTCTTTATTCAATTTCAAAGTTTCTAAGCGTTATTAATATAGTTGTGTGTTTTTTTAAAAACTTGCTTTTAAGAATCATTTTATTCATTGCTTTACATGACAACGGCCGCAACTTAATTGATGTAAAAATTTTTTGCATATGTTATTAATTTAAGTATAATTTCAGAAAGAGATTCAGTTTTTTCTCTTAATAGATTATTAATTTTTTATGTTTCATCAAAATGTGGGAGATCCTTACTCAGCTGTCCTTACTGTATTTTATATTATTTCCATTTTTTTCATCTCAACTTGTCAACTGTAGGAATATGCGCAGAAATTTAGTGCCCGTCACTAAGAAATTTTCCGAAGCCCCACTTGTATCTTTTTATTAATCAATATTCTAAAGCTGGGGTCCTTTTCATGCTCTAGGCCCCGGATACATGTACCTGCAACCCCCTCTCATGTGAAGGGGCTTGCAGAGGGGAAAAGAAAGACAAGGCAAAAACACAGAGCCACTCGTTATAACCCCCGTGTTCGTGAATACAATATCCGAGCTCGAGAGACTATGCTATTCAACTACGATTCGACCACGAAGCTCTGCTCTTGGACGCTTCTGCGCACGAATACATTCGAAGCGAAGTTCGTTTTTCAGGTGCGGTTTTTTTCCTGCGAGTCAGAATGTTTGATTTCTCTGTACGTTGAAAGCAACTAAATTTATAAACTGCCATATAACATCAGTTCGGAGGAAATAAAGTATGCTAAACGAACTAAAATGGGAACGAAAATGGCACATTCCTTATACCAGCAGTTCCTCCCTTGAACATGAATGGATTCTTCTTGTCACTCTGCTAGTCGGATCGCTTTTTCTGATTGTAGAACTGTATAGGAACATTCCCCAAAGTTTACGAACTCATCATGTATAGTTAAATTGCCGCTCAGTGCTGTTGTCCACTGTACCATAGAAATTCGCCATTGGCAAAAATATCCCTCTGTACTTGTACCCGCCCTAAAAAGTAGTCTCGTCGAAATGCAATACTGCGAGTAATGAAACTTTAATGTTGAGTATCCAAATAGTAATAACCACATGGTACGCATAACTTTCTGTGCGATGGCAGTCACTTAAGGGGGAAAAAAAACCAAAATAGAGCAGAAAACTTTTTTTTTTTTTGCTTAAGAAAACTTTAAGAAATTGAGAGCTTTCCTTGTCGCGTGATCACAAGACGTAATAAAATGAAACCATTTTATTCTTTCTTCACTCGAATTTTGTGAATTTGATTTGCTGACAAGTTGCATGACCATGTTTAAAGATGAAGTTGAACTTCTTTTACATTTATCGTGGCTCTATGAGTATATTCTGTTTAATAAGAAGTACACTCAGAAGTGTGAAGAAAATGCTTAGTAATGAAAATACTAACCAGGATGGATACTGACCAGAATAGATTTTATTATTTCGGTAAACCCTCATTTTGAAGAAGACGCATTTCTCCAGTACAAATGTTCTAACCTTCATACAAAGTTTCAGATTCCAATCCCGAAAGAAAGAAGAGTCCTTCCATTCGTCCTTAATCTTCTCGAATTGAAATTTGTTTTCTTAGAATGGCAGCAAATGTAACTTTTTTCTCTTATCGTTCGTTCTCTTTCTGGCATATCATTTGTCAAACTATATATTAAGTGCTTCGCTCTGAGCGGCTTTATTCTTCAGAAACTGCAAAACAGATAATAAATTTGCTTTTTCTGCGATGTTTTTCCTCGCCGACTTTCTTGGCAATGTTTCTAAGCTTTCAGACATCTCATTAATAGATGGACACTTTTCTGGAGAGTGCAGTGGAAAAAAACGTTTGAGCTAAGCCTTGTCCACGACCATTTTCTTTGTTGGTGACGAATGGAATCTTACAGCTAATCACTTCAGCTGGGACTTGAGTTGTTTGGTCTTGAGAGTTAATCTCATAAATGATCAACGTGACCTTGCGATTATTAGTAAGGGGATGCATTGCTATGCATACTTGTGACTATTATTCATAGAGAATAATATTTATAACTAAAACTTAATTTGGGCAAAAAAAAAAATTGACTCGGTCGCATATTTAACGAATGGATCTAAAATCTATTACGATAAGCGAAAGCGGACATCAATGTGACATCACGCTTTTCAACATAGCGTGGCATACGACAAAGGGGGGAGGGGGTATGTTGAAGTGCGAAGGTAAAAAGGGGTGACATTATGTATGGGCGGTCCCGTACGATACAAAATGATTAATGAAACTTTAAAATCAAATTATGAAAATCAAAAAGACTTTAAAAATTAATGGTATTTTCTGATTTTAAATGTTTTTAAAGAAGCCAAAATGTTTAATGTCACGATTGTTGTTACCCCCTCCCCTCCTCTTGTCACAAACTGTCACAATTTCTCGAACCCCCCTCGAAGCGTGACATCATTTATGAATGACCCCATAAGTACCTCCCGCTTTAAAACGCCCATAACCATTTTTACGAATAATCGGACGATACTTTGCAGGAACCTCTTTTAATTCCACTTTTTCCGGATACATTTCAACAAGGGTTCTATAAAAAGAGTACAGTGGAACCCCACTATTCGTACACAATTCGTTCCAGGAGGTAGTTCGAATAGCGAGTTGTACGAATGGCGAATTATTTTTTTATGCAATGTAAGTTTGATTAATCCGTTCCAGACACACAGATGGTTTCTTATTTAAACCTATGAAAACAAATGTTCAGTACTATACAGGAAATTATACATAAATAAGAATTTAACTGCATTTTGCTTGTACTAAGGTGAGCTGATGTCATAAGTGGAATGTTGAGAGGAGGAAGAGAAATGGTTGATGTTACTGTTTGGAAGAGGAGCCATTTTCCATGAAAACATCAGATAACATCCCTTCAGGTGTTTTCTCCCTTGCTGCTGTTCTTTTTTTCCTGTCTTTTAGCACTAGAAGAATCTTGGGTTTCTTTCTCTAAAAACCTGTCCAATCTTGTTTCTTTGACGATTGTTCAGAATTTTTCTAAAATGATCAATAACATCGTCGTTAAACAAGATGCTGTTGACCACAACAGTTTTGGGATGCCATTTTTCCTCGACTTTCTGTGTTTTCTCGCAGGGGTAACACAGCTCTGTAATTTCTGCAACGAAAAGGCTTTCCTTACTACTTTCCTTAGAAAGTAGTAAATCTCAAAAAGTGTTAAAATTTTAAAAAATCCAAAACGCCACACAAATTATTTCCAGACGAGTTCAAAATGAGCATAATTTCTCGATTTTTTTTCTTATAAAAAGCCAAACTGGCAACCCAGCTGCCCCCTGGCGTCGTACGAATAGCGGGACAAGTACGAATGACGAGTTGCATTTTTCCTGAACAAGTTGTACGAATAGCGAGGCCGACGAATGGCGTGGTTCCACTGTATTTTAGTGAGGAAAGAGAGGATAGCTTTGAAACCAATACTGTATTTTGAACTGTCATATTGCTCCACTTTCGAATTTTTGTTGTGAAGAAGTGGTACAATTCAAGAATTAATTACCTGATATTTTTTGTAATGTCTTAGTTAAGAATTTAGAAAACGATTTCAGCAGATATGTTAAGTGAACAGGGTATGTAATTGATTTCACAGTTGAATAACTATGGTACTTATTCGCTGCAATAGGTTACTTTTCTATACGCTGAGTATTTTTTTATATAAATCCCTTAATTTTAAGTGCAGAGTTACCAAAAAAAAAAAACTATTACGTGAAAAAATATTACTGCAGATCATAATGCAGTAAATAAAGGGTTAAGCTCAGTCTTCATTAGTCAAAGTACTTTTCATTTCTATCTTTTCAGTTTCCCTTTCCGTAAAACACATACTTTGCTGAATTGAAATGGTTTTTTGGCAGCTGTGGTGCAAAACACCATTAAATCAAACTTAAACGCCAGCCGAATCTCTCCTCGGCAAAGTTATCTTTAGCTCCCGCTTTCAGTTAGTTTCTTTAAGACAAATGCACTTTTTCAATGGACAAAAGCCAAGATAGATTTTTTTTCCTTCTGATTTGATTGTATGTGCTCTTTCCCACCCGTGTGTAAGTGACGCTCAGTGCCATTTTAAATAAAATGAATGAACGAAATACTCACTAAGTAGCGTGGTTACAGAATATTAATTTTCTCTCGGAAGGAGATGAATGATTAAAAAAAAGGTTGCTGTGAAATTTCATTTGCTGTGAAAATTTCATACCTCTCACATGGTGTTTGCCACACCGGAACAAAAACATACTTGTTTCATTACATATTTCGTAGTTTTATGTTAAAAACTGTATCAACTAAAATAATATAAAAAATTCTGCTTTGAGCAAATATAAAATACAGTATCAAATGTTATTTTCTAAGATACAGAACAAATAGGCAAATATTTTGAACGGTAAAGTGTAATGAAGGTGTACTTATTTGGAGAAAAAAAAGCTTAACAATTTTAAAAAATGCAGTTCGATCACGAAGTTCAGACTTACGCTTCTACGATTCGAGTTTTAGAGAAGTTCGTTCTGCAGGTGCGTTTATTAGCATGCGAATCAGAATGTTTGCTTCTCTGTTTGTTGAAGGCAACTAAATTTATAAACTGGCATATATAGCATTACTTCAGAAGAAATCAAATATGCTAAACTAAATAAAAAGAGAACAGAAATGACACTTTCAATATACCACCAGTTCTTCCCGTGAACATGAATGGATTCTGCTTGGCACTCTGCCAGCGGGCTTGCTTTGGTTGATGGTAGAACTGTATCTAAATGTTCTAACACTTGAAACAATGGCACATGATTTTTCTTTGACAGGCTTCATTCTTGACTTTAACATTGTGCAGACAAAGAGAGGCAAGCGTCAAATTAAAGGCGTGAATACACATCACAAAACCAATAACATATATTGCCAAACTATTTGCAACTGTTAATTCTCAGAATGGTTGTCACTGTTTAGAAAAAGCCCACTTCGCGGGAAACATGAGGGCAATTTGAGATTCTACTTATCAAAAGTGTAAAGAAAGTTCAGAAAGAAACGAGATATTAATTCTCCAAACATAAGGCTCAATATACGAGACAGGATAAGTCAACAATAGCAATTAGTATTGGTTATACTTTCAGTAATTTTTTTGTCTTCGATACCCAATATAGTTGGACGGATTTAAAAAAAAAAATTTTTTTTTAAAACGATATGCTGCAATTGAGAAGGAAAATAAACTATTCATGGAAAAAAATACATTTTTGACAGATACTTAAAATGAAATTTTACGAAGTGTCAAGTGGGATAATCTAATAAGTGAAAAAAGATGAACAAGCAAATGAAATCATGATGCTGCACATAAATGCACATAATGCGATGATTAATCACACCGTTTACTGATAAAATGGCTTCAAATGATTGATTCAAATGATAAAAATAGACATCTACTAAGCTAAATTAAAATCTTTTTGTTTGGAAAAATATGTATTGTTTATAACTAATATCGAAAACACCGTTATTTTGCCTTAGCAAATGCCGGTTTTACGAAATTGCAAAATAACACGCAATACTGGCATTTGGTATTGCAATTACTATGCTCACACTAGCAGAAACGCGCAAATAGTGATAAACAGCGAAATTTATATGAAATTTTATCCAAACCAATGTGTTCTCCGACGTTTGGATTCGATTAATAAAAAGATATGTCCTTGTTTTCCCAACTTCAATATCCAAAATCAATGCACACTGATAATTTAAAAAGTAATGTACAATAATTGGAGAATTCCAATCATTTAAGCTCTTGAATAGGTTTGTTGTTCCCTTCATTATACCTCACTTAATCATTTTTATTCATTCAGTAAACCTATAAAGTTGACCACCTTTGTAAGCTGACCACCTCTCTAAGTTGACCACTTTTGTCAGGAACGGAATTTGCTGTATGTTGTACAATGTAGGAAAACCTTTGTAACTTGACCATATAAGTTGATTACCTGTCTATGTTGACCACTTATGTACGCCAAATTTGGGTGGGAGTATTATAAAAAACCCTTTGTAAGTTGTCCGCCTAATTGTTACTATATTTATTTGTTTATCTATTTTTGGAAAGATAAAAGAAAAATAAAATAGCTTCTCCAGGATATTTTATAAAGAATGCAAAAATGGCCTGCTTACAATATTTTCTTGACTGCATCAGAAACTTAAACAATTAGCTCAAGTCTTTATTTCTCCAACTTAAAAATAAATTAAATGCTAAATTCCAACCTCTCGACGCAGAAGAAAAAGAAAAAAAAAATCCTTTTGTGTTTACTTTAGCTCGGATAATGTTACAAATCTCAACGATAGCAACAGCAGGATAAAACCCTCAATCGATTGAGAACCCATTATTTTACAAGGCTAATGCCCTTTGCACACCTAGGTGCTTTTTTTGACTCCTCTTTCTATAAAGAAGTGTGTAAATAGCCGACGATCGATTGCAAATAGTTTTATCCTAAAAGTGTCACATTAGCCAACAGCTGCAGGAAGAAGTGCATGGTCGATATCACAATGTAATAGATGGAGAGAAAATTAGTAATTTATTTCAGTTTGGCGGTGATAACCGCTTCTAACTGTTTCTCTTGGCGTGATTTGTTAACTGTTTTATAGGGAAATTGTTTCTGATTGAAATAATTTTGGGGCAGTTATTTCTTTGACAGTAAACGTACTACACATATACTATATGTGTTTGGTTAGAGTAGGGCTTCAAAAATCCTGGGCTTTTTGAGCTTTCAACAATGAGGAACTGGAAAATGTCCTGCAGTTTTCCGAAAAAAGAAAAATATCAATATGCTATTACATAGAAAAGACACTTTTTACTATTTATATAATTAAATTTATACACAAACTAATAACGCTGTATTGAAAATTGCATTAAAAAGAAAAACTAATTATATAAAATTCAAACTAATTGTTACGCTTTTGAACTTTTTAAGAAATAGTTAATACATTTCCTTCCTTCCCTTTTTTTTCCTTCTTTCCCCTTTATTTTAAAATTCTCATATATATATCAGTGTAGCGTCACTACGGGAGGGAACTGTCTGCCCCTCATACATGATTCAGTTTTAATCAGTCTATAGAAGTAAAAAAAATATTTTTTACTTCTATAGACTGATTAAAATGTATTATCATTACCCGATTCAGAACCCCGTCTTTTAAAATAAATAAAAATGCTACGATATTGATGAAGTTAATGAAATGTACTTCTTTATTTTTAAAAGCCGTATCTTATGCCCGGGGCGCCGCTAGCTTATATTTTTGAGAGGGGGCAAATTCTGAATTTGCCGAATGAAACTTCGAATTTTACCGAATCATAAAGTATTAATTTAAATTAAATATGATATATTGATAATTAACAACTATTGTGTACACAAAACAAAATATGATGCTTCACTGCTGTTATGAATAGCATAGTAGTTGTCAGTAAGTAATATATTATATAATAAGAATAAGTAATATGAAATTTCCGCCAGAATTTGAAGAACAGGGGAAATTTTTGGGAGGTCGCAGTGACGTCCCATTGTGACGCCCCTGGTCATAATTTCAAGTACGCTGTCTATATAACATCGTAAGAAATTTATAATCCTGCTGACTTCTATTCCTATGACCTGGACACCTCTTCCGGGAATTTCTTGCGACATGCTTTTGTGAATTTCTGGACTAGATTGAGCAGAAAGTCGAAGAAAAAGCCAAAGACGACGGCGCCTTGATGCAATTATTTTCTCATGGCGTGGCGTCTAAAAGCTTAATTTCCCAAAGTTCCCCCTCCGCACGCGAACCACGTCTTGTTTCTTGGAGCCCGAGTGAAGACCTGACAGTCAAAACAATGGACCTGCACTATAATTTAATTCAACGAAAAAAATGAAATTGTCTTTTGTTATTGCCGAAATCTCTGAAACACGATTGTATCCTCAAACTTCGGTTGCGAGTCAGAAAAAGGACAAAAAAAAAGAAAAAGTCCCTCTAGCTTTGGAGGGACGCGGAGATGATGACTCACCCCTTTTCTCCCCATCCTCCCGTCTAAAAGCCGACAGGTTGTGTAGGGGAAGAGGAGGATGTGCATGAGCTGGGGTTTTCTTATCTTTCGGATGCTATTCCCCCCTCTCCAACCAGCAGCACTCGTCACTAGGGCAAAAGAAATCAACACTTTTCAAGGTTGTCTCCAGTTGGCTTAATGTAAACTGTAGGGTTGTTTTGAATTTTGGGATAGGACGCTTCAACTTTGTTTTTTGCTTTACTTGAGGATTGGTTTATATTTCTGTTGCTGGGTCTTCGGATGGCGATGTAAGACTCTTGAAAAATATCCACTTTACTTCTTGAGGTTTCAAGGTTACTTATAGCCTCCTATTTTTCAAATACGTTTCTATTCATCATTTTGTTTTTGAAGCTGCGATTTTCAACGTTTTTTTCTTGCTAGATCTTCTAACGCTTATGAATTCCCTGTCTGTAAGAGAGAAGAATGGAAATCACATAAAGTTAAACCTAATCTTACTTTTTTTAACCCAAAATACCCAACTTTTGTTGGAAACCTAAAATTCCTCTCTATGAATGTTACACAGATAGCTTTAAAATTTCTAGCTTTTTTCGTATTCAATATACCAAGGAGCAAAGACTTGATAGTAATGAATATTCCTCTACTTTTCCTGTTTTAAACTGTTGTTGTTGGTAGGAATGATTCTGCGTGTTTACAGACCTGTTGAATTCCTCAAGGACTGTCACCATGCGGTATCACTACCGCGGTTGCTATTACCACTTTTAGAATTTTGTTGCTCAGTTTCCAGACTAGAGGGAGGCACCAGGGCTGGGCTCTGACGATGTAAATTGCACTTGGAATTAAATTAGTTAAGAGTATCCAAGCCATATAAGTACTCTAGGGATTTTTAACATGCCGCATAATCATAGGACAATGACGCTGATGGTTTTCTGCATCTTGAGAATTCACCAACTTGGGGGTTTGAACCCGCAAACTGGAATGTGAAGGGCCAACACCTTGCGATTTCGTCACCCTACAGGCCAGCTTTCACACTAGTTATATTATTCGCAGAGTTCTGTTCCTGTGGAGTTTATCGATATTAATGGGCTGCTTCGCTGCTTGTCTTTCCTTGGATGTTTCATTTATTTTTTGCCCGCATTCAAAAACATGCTGTGTAATTCTTACATTTAACAAAGTCCCAATAAGATACGAGGTCAAAAATCTGACGCTAACTTCATTGTACCATTAGACATTGCTCACCAACTCCAAACCTTCGAGCATTATTACTCTTTAATTGAATTTTTTGACTGATTTCGATTAATTTTCTATGTGTCTTTACATGAATGTTTTAGTTTTTTAGCACGTTTCTGCTTCATGTTTATAGTTATGTCCAATATGCTTTCATAGTAATCCCAATAAGACTGACCGTAATTCTGCATTCTAAAATGCAGAGAAAAATGTTCAAACTGATATCACAGATTAATAGTAAGGTAAGACTAGAATATGATTGTTTTACAAACTAACTTAGCTTTTATTTAATTGGATAACACCTTTTTAACCTTAAAAGTATTTAATGTACAATCAAGCAAAAATAAAAGAAATATTGAAATTTTAATTATTACCTTTAAATTTCTTTTCCTTTGCTTGTACTTGGCTCGTTTTCTTGCTTCGATACAAACCATCTATAATTTTTTATGATCTTACTGGTAAATAAGAATTTGTGAGCCAAACTCAGCCTAAGTCTTCGAAGTTTGTAAATGGGAAATTTGGCAAATAATACCAGTCGAGACGGTACGAAAATGACCGCTCTCCCAGTAGTATTCGATAATATGCGGTTCGGCTACGAAAGAGCGAATGTAGTCACCGAGAATATTCAGCTTTTTTTTCCTCTTTAAAATCACGCTAGTTAGCGAACTTAATTTACAACTCGTAAAATCTCGCACAAGCTTACATTCCTTTGTCTCAAGGTGTATCATTTTTACTGTGAAAGTGGGTACAAATAGTGACTACAATACCGGACTAAAAATACAATACTGCATTCGGTATTTTTTTAAACGTTACCGGGAATACATGTGTTAGGATGTTTTTTTTCAAAGGTTACATTTTCACTTCTGATCTAACGCATTTTTGTGTTGAGGCGATATAATAAAAATAATGATAAAAAAAAAATATTATAATTAAGAAAAGGAGAAGAGGATTGGAACGGAAGTGACATAGCGATAGTAAATAATTGGTGTAGGTATTGTTACACACATAAAAAAAAAAAAAAAAAACTTAAAACACGAAATATTTTTAAAAACTTTTTCAAATGCATGCACATGTCTAATAAGTTAAATTCGCAGTTTTATTAAAAATAAATATTTATCCATTTTCGCCAATACCGAAAATACTAATATTTTATCGTACCGTTTTTACGAAATAGCGATATTTCATGAAATACTGGTATTCGGTACCAGTGGCGTGCGTAAGGGGGGTTAGGGGTTTAACACCCTCCCCCCCCCCTTGAGCCCTAAATAATAGTGCTTTTTTATATACTCGAATTTCTTTTAGTAGTTTCACAAAAGTATGAACACCCCCCCCTTGAAAAAATTCTGCGTACGCCACTGTTAGGTACACCGGTATTGCAATCACTAAATATAAAGAAAAGTACGCACTGTTTTTCAGTGTTTCTGTTTGAACGGTACTGACACGAACGTGTGATCATGAATGAACATAAGCCGTGAGTACAGAATACAAACGTACGGTCAGTCTAAGCCTGATGAGTTATAGGGAAAATCATGTATGAAAGTATGAGGGGGGGGGGGGAATGACAATGAGGTATGAAGGAAAAGAGTCTAACAATGAGGTGTGAAGAAAAGGAAATGTAACCGAAACAGCGTTGAACATTATCCTTAACTTTAACAACTAACTTGTTGAGCAGTACTCTCCTAATGATGTCTCCTGCAGAGCTTGATGCAAGTGGACACTTTCTGAATTTATTGCTGCCCCGAAATTGGCAATTACTGTTATAACTCAGGCAAAAGAAAGATAGAAAAAAACACGGAAAAGAAACTGAATAAAAAGAAAACTTGTTTTCGATTTTTGGAACACTGCGGCTAGGGCAAGCCCATACATCACACCCGCACTTCGAACTCTGCTCGGCAAGTCGAGAAAAATAATAAGAATAAATAAATATAAAATCTTCGAAAGAAAAGGGGGAAGTCGAGTCCCTGAATTACGGCCCCATGTAGTCGCCATAACTTTCGAGAGCGAGTGCACGTAGGCATCAAGTGGGCATATGGGGAGGAAAACGGGAGGGCTGAAAACGATTAGAACGGAACGACCCTTTGCAAATCTTCTGAGATCATTTTTTTTTTTTTATTTATTTTGTTTTGTCTCATTTTATTTTTGTATGGCTTCACCTTTTAGACCTCCTATTTGCAAGAGCTATACTTTTTCTTGCATTTTTATTTAATTTTTCGTGAGCGATCTTATTTATGGACTTTTTTTCTATGCTGACGAGTAATAGTATGCACTGAGTTGGGGAACTAAGGGTGCACAAAATTCTGCCTGCCCTAAAATAGGGATCTTCAAACTTTTGCTCTGAGGCCACTTTCGGGTAATGTTCACTAGGTCTCAGCCAAAAGCGAACTAAACAAATGCATTCTTTATTTAACAGAAACAAAGACTTAATTAGAGCCCGTTTGATGACGTTTGCATTTTTTTGCATGCATTTTTAGACTCTTTACCTGTTTTAGAACATGCTTTAAAAAAAGAATTTATGTCTTTTTTCCTTAGAAATTATTTTATGATTTTTTTGTTAGAAACAAAGACTTAATTAGGGCCCGGATTTTCACGAGGTTTGCATTTTGTTCCATGCATTTTTAGACTCTTTTCCTGTTTTAAGGCATCCTTAAAAAAAGAAAAAAAATATTTTATGATTTTTTTTTCTTAGATTGGAAGAATACAGATATACAACTTTTCTGTCAGATAACGAACATTCTTACACATTTCAAATTATCAAAAAAGCTTTTATTTGCAATGCTATTCATCCCTTGTAATTTTATGGAATCAAAGTTTTGAAGCATATTAAAATTTATGAAAAATTGTTAACGTGTCAAGAGATTATTTATATATATATATATATATATATGCAACTTGAATTATTTTATTCAGCCAAAAAAAAATTAATTGGAAAGTAATTTTTCGTTTAATTTTCAAGGTTAAAAAAAAAAAAAAAGCTTGACATTAGACTCTTGTAAGGAAGGTAAAATCCTTTATAAATCTTCACCTAACAAGCAAATTTCCTTCAGACCAATTTAATCAGGAAGTTTTTTTGGCATACAGTATGTGCGTAAAATAAATTGTTTGATTTGAATTTTAAGGCAACAGTTGAACAAATCATAATTATGCAAAATTTGTAAACAAAGTAAAATTCAAGTCTTTTTTTTTTTTGAACCCATTAACGCAAAATAGTTCAAAAATTTGTCTCAAAAATTAAAAAAGAAATAAAATAAAAAGCTCTGAGAGTATGAATGTGTTATTGGTTTTTTATTCACCGAAATGCAAAAAAAAGGTTAAAGAAAGATATCCTACCGTAGTATTGTACCTATGGTACTTAGAAAAATCAGCATGGGTTCTCACGTGGCTTTTGTAGTTAAACGGTCTCATATTTGATAATTTTCAAAAAAAAGGTCAAACGGGAAGGTTTCTGTGAGCCAAGAGTCAATTACTATGAGACACATATATGTACTTAGACTTCATGTGGTGTTGTTACAGAGTCAGGTTAAAAACCTGTGGTGCATGTAGAACTTCTTGAAATACAGGCTTGTTTACATCCTTTAGTCTTATAATTGAATGGTCAAGTTGATGATTTCATTGGGAAAATTCAACTTTTTAAAATATTTTTTTAACACTTGTGGGATGGATGATGAGATAGATGATTTCCAGGTTAAAACTGGATTTATTCAGAAAGTACTCTAAATAAATTGAAAAGGGGGCTTTTCAAAACTATTTTTGACGAGTTCCATGACAATCTGAGAAATTGGCCTTTATCCTTAAACCAATTAGATATTTAGCATCCTGCAGCTCTATCCTAATGAGTCTGAACTAGTCCTTTACTTCCTTGTCAATATTTTTTTCAATTTAGAAAATTTCCGACTAATTGACTCTGAGATTAAGTAGAAAAATGAACAACACAACAATTTTAGATTCCTGACACACTAGTGATACTCTTTCCCCATCGGGCTATGTTCGTTGACTGGGAATTCCTCGAAAATTATCCCAAGCCATCAAGGAAAAAGAGACAACCTGTTGATTCAGCTGACAACTCATTCTATTGCTTCGGAATTGTCGACAGAACAGGGAAAAGTAATCTTAGCAACAAGTCGCTCCTTTTTCTATAATATCGTGATGAGTTAGTTGTGAAGGATTACAAATCCGGATTGAGGAAGAAGTTCTGGTGTTGGCACAGTGACATGAGTTTCTCATGCGGTTGACTTGTGAATTGACTAAAGACAAAAAAAAAAAAAATCTTATTCCAAAGTTTCGTTTCGGGAAAGCTACGTTTAATTTTCATCATTTGAATTGAAATAATAACGCAATTATTAAAAAAGGAAAGGTGAACTCTTTTAAACAAACGTTTAAAAAAATTAATCGAAAATCAAATACCAAGAGAGAGAGAAAGTCTATGTAAAATATTAATAAAAAATAATAAAGCAAGGTTTTGGAGTAACCACTTTTTTGAGTTGCTCTGCTCCGACTTCTTAATACAGTAAAACCGCTCAATAAGGGACACTAAGAGGACTGGAAATTTTGTTCCTTAAATAGAGGTGTCCCTTCCTTGGATGTTCATAAACTGATGCAAACACATATACTGTATTTAGTTTAACTTTTTAATAATAAACAAGTGTTACCATTTAAGCTTAAATACTAAAAATGTTTCATGTATACAAATTATAGGTCGAAATTATTGAAATTAAAAAAATTTCATTGAAAACTAAAATTTTATCATAAATGTCGTATTGGAAAAATTTTGTAACTTACAGAAATTTATTTGAAGTAATCTTTTCGATGGGTTTTGTTTTACAGTACGTAATTTGGGATACAGTATACTTTTAGTGTACTTAGTGTACTTTTTCTACTCCTTGCATAAAAAACTTTTTAGTAACCGGGTACTGTCTGTCAATGCTGAGCACAGTAGGTTTTGACAAGCACTTTAAAATACACTTGTTTCTTTGCTCATGCTTCTAGGACTCATACCAACTTTCAGAAGTTAATTTTTAGAAAAATAAAATTTCAGCTTCCAGTAAATATTTCTTATCTATAGAACTAGAATTTTGTAAATTTTTCTCTGTGAATATCCCTTAAATAGAGTGTCCCTTATTCAGAGGTAAATACATTGCAGTCCGCATTCAAAGGGACTGGGACCAGAAAAGTGTCCCTTAATTAGAGGTGTCCCTTTTTCGGAGGCGTCCCTTAAAGGAGGTACTACTGTACTTGCTTCCGGTTCCGCTCCAGCTCCAGCTCCATTCCGTGCTCGGAATAATTTTAATACATTACGTTATTTATCTCTTCTTTTAGTTAATTATCAATATTAAAATAGGCAAGGACAAAGCAGTTAAGAACCATCTTCCCCTCTGTTTCTCAACCGATTTTCTTGCTTTTTTTTTGTTTAGTAATTATTGAAGAGTTTTAGTGATATCAATTTTTAAAAAAATGAAAACAGTTTATTATTAGTTAATTATTTCCCCTTTTCTTTTGTCAGGAAAGCCTCATTTATAACATGTCTTCGTTGAGCACATTATTAGGTAATAAAGGAGGAGGTACCAATCAAAACCACACATGTCCATTCTAAACGATTTTTGGCAATTCACGATAAACGTGTTTCTAAATAACCTTTTATGAAAAAATATATTTATTTATTTATATAGATTGATTTAGTCTTATTAATATTGTTGAGAGAAAGCTTTCAAATATTAGGAACCATCCTGTAATATTTGAATCAGCTGCTAACTCAATTTTGTTGAAAATGGACATGTGTGGTTTGATTGGTACCTCCTCAAATATAAAACTCATTGTTGAAGAGAGTTTGTTGCCATTAAGCAGTAATATTAAAAACAATTATAATACGAGTGAAGGGTTTTCTCAAACAATGGAATGAAAAATGAGAATAGTGTTTCTAAGCAAACATTTAAGTTTTACTAATCTGCCACACCACTTAGTACGAAATCGGCAGAAGCACAAGCGGCAACATTTATGAGCTGGTTCTGCAGCTACAATGATTTACAATACTTTTGCTTTAAGTGAGGATGTTTAAAATTAACTCGAGGCTATAATCGCCAAATTTATTGAATAATTCTTAATACATAATTATATTTACAGCATAATGTTTTCAATGCGAAATTTAATTACACTGTGCAACACGAAAAAGGTCCTTTAAATGAAAATGTCTGTTTCTTATGTATTTTTGACTGAGAATTACAAATCTGCAATTACTTTTTGCCTATCACGTACCATTTTCCCAAAATTCCCCATTTTAGCTTTTTACGTATTTTCTGGATAAATGTGCCTATTTTCGTAATTTATCGACTTAATTTACTATAAATTATATCTTTCTCATTGACAGTGAAATCGTTGCGATTCTAGAGACCTTTTTAATGAACTTGGGTTACTTAAGCGACAGTTTTTGACAACAAAAGCTTTATCTACTTCTCGAAGTTTCGAGTTTTTTACAAGACGGCAAAAATATTTTGTAGACTATTTTGCGGAGAAAGAAAAAATAGTATGCTGCTGTGATGTGAATGTAGTGTTTCAAGCATTGGGACATGAGCACAATTCAGCAGAGTGGCGCTTGTTTATAGGTGCTCTTCCATCTAAGTATTGTTTTCCTATTCATTCCTGTTGCAAATTCTGCAAACACAAAGGAAATTTCAAAATTTTGAGTGGCGAAAGCATATTAAATTATCCACTTGTAAATCTACAATGTGCCTTTTCCCCACAATTGTATATTAAACTTGGTTTATTGAAATATTTGTAAAAGCTCTGGACAGAGAAGGAGTGACTTTCTTGCATTTCAGGAAAAAAAATTTAAAAATTAAGTGAGGCAAAATTAAAAGAAAGGATTTTTCTTGGCCCACAAATTAAGGAAGTCCTTTCATGATGAAGAGTATGAAACAAAGAGTGAGAAGCCGAAAAATCTGCCTGGATGACCTTTAAATCAGTGTGCTCACGTTTCCTTGGTAATGAGAAAGCTGAAAATTACGAAAATCTTGTTGGTGACATGATAAAATGCTTTTGCATTATTAGGTTGCTATATTTCATTAAAACTACACTTTTTGGACTCCCCTATGGACTTCTTTTCTCAAAATCTTGGCGTAATTAGTGATGAGAATGAGGAAAGGTCTCCTCAGGATGTCTGTTTTAAAAGCGTTTCAGCGGTTGATAGAATGGAAGTATACGAATTGAATATTGCTAATATGTTATCAGGGCACACCAACAGATGCCCACAAGATGAAAAGACCAAAAAAATCTTTGTTGTGTTTGTGTTTTTAATAAGTAAGCGGCAGTTACATTCTTCTATAGTTAAATTGTATAAATATGA
This sequence comes from Octonoba sinensis, assembly GCA_038502835.1. Taxonomy (NCBI): domain Eukaryota; kingdom Metazoa; phylum Arthropoda; class Arachnida; order Araneae; family Uloboridae; genus Octonoba; species Octonoba sinensis. The sequence goes on from CM076604.1 coordinate 100,294,292, forward strand.
GAAGTGGGTCTCCAGCAAAAACGGTACGTGATGGACCATTTTGGTTTGGATATTTGAATTAAGCACCTTTTGTTTATAAATAATCACATAGTTTCATCTGAAGAACAAAAAAAAAAGTTCAAATTTGTTGCGCAGTGTTATTAAGGTTGAATTTCGACGGTTAGGAGAACTCGAGTTTTTTTATATCATGAAAAATTTAAAAAAGGTTCTAAAAAAGTCAGAGCAGTTTTGGAGCACAACAAGTTTCTTTTTCCGGATTTCGGGTATCATTCATAAATGATGTCACGCATCGAGGTGGGAGTGGGGGTTCGTGAAATCGTGACAAGGGGAGGGGGTAACAAGAAGTGTGACATCATGCAAAATCCGTGGCGTGTGACTAAGGGGAAGGGGTATGATAAAGTGTGACATTTTGTGACCGGGGGGGGGGGGTCAAATGTATGGAAAAAGCGTGACATCATTTATGGACAGTCATTTTGCCTTTTTTTTACTTTCCGCCGCCAAATATTACAAATCCCTCCCTTTTTTAAAAAATTTCCCTAGAATTAGTAGATTTTAAAAACCATCTAGAACAAAAAAAATCAATGTATGGGATCATTCATAAATGACGTCACGCTTCCAGGGGGAGGGGGTTCATGAAATTGTGACAAAGTGTAACAAGGGGAAGAGAGGGGGTAACAAGAAATGTGGCATTCTGCTTATGCAACATAGCGTGATATGTGACAAAGGGGGGAGGGAGGGAGAGGGGTCAAATATGTGGGACAAAAGCGTGACATCATTTATGAACTGTCCCTATAGTAAAAAAAACCAAACGCTTAAAATGGACATTCCATATATCGATGAAAGAAACATTACAAAAGGCTAAAAAAGTCCTTAAAGAGAAATGTAGATTGAGAACGGTCAATAATGTATAATTACTATAATCAATAATTGAAAAAAGTAACCTTGACATTACATAAGCATTAAATAGTAACTTTTGACTTTCAAAAAGAAGTAGGAATAGTTCATTCACACAGAAACACAGAGCTGTTTCCGAGTGGTTAAAAATCAGTACTACTCATTTTGAAACAAATGTCGTGATTGGCTTTTTATACACACCTCAAAACGCTACTTTTAGAGCAAAATTATAAGTAAAAATATTTTAACAAGCATGGTTAGCGTTCTGTAATTAATTCTCTAGGTTAATTTAAATACCATTTTTAATACTAAGCTACTTAGCAAGTCAAAGCTTTTCTGCTCAGGGGTCATTTGTAAATGATGTCACGCTTCGAGGGGGTCGGGGGGGGGGGGGTGGTTCGAGAAATTGTGACAATTTGTGACAAAGGGAGAGGAGTGGGTAGTAAGAAGTGTGACAGTACAGATTTTGTTTTTTATAACAAAATTTAAAACCAGCAAATTAAATTTATTTTTAATCTATGACGCAGTGTTTTGTTTCTGAACTGCAAGTACATACGTTTGTGTAATATAGCGTGAAAAGTGACAAAAGGAAGGGGGTAGAGAGTATGATGAAGTGTGAAATTTTGTGACAAAGGGGGTAGGGGTCAAATATATTGAAAAAAAAAAAGTGTAACATCGTTTATGAACGGTCCTGCAGATTCATAGAGCTCTTAATGAATTTTCTTTTTCGTTTTCTAGATTGATGCTAATCGGTAAAAATGAAAAAAAAAAAAAACCCAAAAAACCGAGGTTTATATTGGGAATTTTTATTGTTCAGTTTACTATAAAATACAAAGCAAAATATGGTTGCACAAAAAAAAAAAAAAAGTTTTGACAATGTGTTACTGCTTTCCTTCTCGCTATGCCTTCATTTTTTTTCACACTTAAAAATCAGGAAACGAGGACAGCAAGACGAGGGCAAACTCGTTGTGAACCAAAGAACTTGTTGGTTTGTAGCACTCTTTTTTTCTTTACTAGGGGTGGGGGGTGATAAAGATTTCATGTGTAAAACGGGCAAGAATTTAGGAAAAAAGTTTTAGTAATAGGAACATATTTTGTTAAAGTTCCAACACGAAGTTATTTTTCTAATAAATCGATGAATGATAATCCTTATTAACCCTTTAGACGCAATTTTGAAAAGTGTCTTATTTTTCCTTCGTAACACATCCAATATCAATCGCACCAAATGTGAAGCTTTTTCAATCATTCATAAAAAAGGCATGACTTGCCAGTTTTGTGTAGGTGTTTTTACTACCCAATTTTCGTTCGGCTGATGTGATTGAAAAATAAAAGCAAATGGCATAATATTTTCTTCTTCTTAAAATTATTACTAAATTATTTTTGAAAAATTTTCACTTTATCATACATAAAGCTCTAAAGAGTCGATTAAAATAAACTTGATGACCATAGTTTGAATATTAGAGATGTTGTGCCTGTTAAAATTAATGTCCGTTATACCGAACACCATGTTTCAAACGGTTAAAATAGTAATTTTTCGCTCCTTTTATTTAAAAAAAATTTCCCCACTTTCAATTTATTTTTTGCATATAACAAAAGCAAAAGTGTGTAAAAGTTTAACATTAATATTTCGGGAAGTAAAAGTTTAGAATGCATTATTATCGGGCTGGTGGGTCCTGTAATAAATGTGGGGCCATGGGGAAGCTGTGTTTGTTACGACGGAATATTGCTTCTAGAAATATTTTTTGGAAAAACTGCAAAAATCACATTTCCAAATCTTCAAATATTTCCTCCTATTGCTTTGGCTTTTAAGTCGGTAAAATGTATATATATCATGAAATATTTTCTAGCTTACACCATTTATTTTCTAGCTCACATTCATCAAAAATTCCTATCACGTTATGTGCTTCCGTGTAGCGAAGAAAAAGTAAGGTTTAGGAAAAATCGTTTAAAATGATGTAACTTGAAGTAACGCTACTGTTTATAAAAAGGATAGCAGCGAGATAATCTATATCAAAACTGAAAATCAAATAAGTCAGTTAATGACAATTTTATTTCATTATAAAATATGTCAGGAATTTATTTTCTGACTGGCTTTATCTTTGCAGGAATTTTTTTCGCAATCTTCCCGAGAAACTGTTAAAATAAATAAATCAATAAAAATTTTTGGGATGCTAAGAAATTTCTTTTTTTCTTTTAATTTCAACATGCAACGGGAGCAATGACGTCAATGAATTCCGTGACGTCATGAACTGAAGTCCAAATAAATTGCTTTTCTTTAAATTTGGAAATATCATTCTCTATAACTAATCTGCTACGGTGAGGAATATATTCCCTCGAAACTCCGGATATTTAAAAGAAGGCTTCAAAAACCAGCCATTAATAGGCGTCTGCGAAACATCCATCCCCCGCTCCCAGAAAGAATTTCCGAACACCCCCTTGTAAAAAAATATGTAACACAATTTGAAAATGAGAAACAAAATCATTTAATTCTACTTTCCATTCTTTCAAATGTTTATTAGGTTTTAATATCGTTTTTTCTTTAATATTCCAATCAACTTAAATGTTACTTTAAAGTACGCAATGTCTCTTCTGGGACACTTTTCTGCATAAATGTCATTGTGCGTCTAACGTATCATTATTAAGAACTGGTTGAATCTGATGTAAAAAAAAAAAAAATCTGACGTCCCTTTGAAGCACAAAGAAAATTTGGTTATAAAAGGGGGAAGGTGACGAAATTTCAAAGTTAACCAAAACATAGTAAGAATAATGGAGAATGTTATTTCATAAAGAGAAAAATAAAGAGAGTTTTCATAGAGAGAGTAATAAAAAGGTGGAGAGAGGCGGTAATTTTCCTCTCGTGCATCCACCACCACTTTGTGTCTGGTATTTTACGTCGTTTCACGTATGTAATTTATTTTGGATACCCCTTAAAATATGTGTACAAATATTTTTTTCTTTAATAACGTTAATTTTATTATTTAAAGGGTCCGGGAAAAGACACACCAACTTTCAAATAACAATAAATACGGTAACTATTTTAGAAAGCTATGTTTGTTTATTTACACAGCATACTTAGGTTTTGAGTGGGGTTAAAGTATGATATCATGCGTATGTTTGCCTTCACATGCACTTGCAAGAACCCAGACAGCACAGAACGTCCTTTGGATGTCCATTTTATGTCCAGAACGTCCAAATCTGGTCCGATGTCAAAACCGATAAAATTTGGACATCCTCAGATGGGTCAGACAGGACGCCTCTGTAACTACCACTTTGTTTTACCTGCGGACGTCCAAAAGTGATCCGCATCCTTTCAGGTCGTACCACGGACTTCATTTTCGGATGTCCTAGGGACTGCGCTCAAAGGATATCCCGCGTACGGGTCAGACAGGACGTCCCTGTAACTACCACTTTGTTTTACCTGCGGACGTCCAAAAGTAATCCGCATCCTTTCAGGTCGTACCACGGACTTTCTTTTCGGATGGCTTAGGGACTGCACTCAAAGGATATCCCACGTTTGAACTAAATCATACGTTTGTAGGATATCTTTGTCAACTTGGAATAAAATTTTTATTTTGTAATTTTTTTCTTTTGTTTCTTCATTTCACGGTTTACCAGAAGAAAAACATGTTTAATATTTTAAAAAGCAAGTTGAAGTTTTTACCATTTTATGCAAAAGTTGTTAAAATTACATGAAAAATAATGCTGATATATGTTTTTTAAAGTTACTGATGATAACAAATTGATTAATTTTACTGCACATAACATATTTAAGCCTATTTTCTTTAAGACATAAGAAATATTTTCTCTGAAATTGTAAAATTTCACAGAAGCCATCCAATTTTTATCGTAAGTCTCAGGATGTCCACGTTTTGACATCCTTGGACGTGTCAAGCATGACTCCTTAGAGCAAACATTTTGTTTAGTCTACGAATGTCCAAAAGTGATCCGCCACCTGTCAGGTCGTACCACGGACTTTATTTTCGGATGTCCTAGGGATTTCACTCAAAGGATATCCCGCGTTTGAACTAAATCATACGTTTTTAGGATAACTTTGTCAACTTGGAAGACATCTTTTATCTTTTCGTTCTTTGTTTAACGGCTTACTAAAGAAAAAACTAGGTTTATTATTTTAAAAACAAATCGTAAGCTTTGCTATTTCAAGCAAAAATAGTAAATATTACATGAAAAACAATATCAAATTATGTTTTCTGAAGATACTGCTGATATACAATTGATCAACTTTACTGCACATAATATATTTACGCATATTTTCTTATAAGCATGAGAAATATTTTCTCAAAAACCGTAAAGTTTCACACAAACCATTCGAATTTTATCGTAAATCTTAATTAACCACATTTGGAGGTCCTTAGACGCGGCAGGCAGGACGTCCCTGTTTCTAACATTTTGTTTAGCCTACTTATGTCCAAAAGTAATCCACATCATTTCAGGCAGAACCACGGACATTAGTTTCCGATGTCCTGGACTAGGGACTTCACTCAAAAGATATCCTGCGTTTGAACTAAATTATACGTTTTTAGGATATTTCTGTCAACTTGGAAGAAAATTTTTATGTTGTTATTTTTTTCGTTTATTTCTTTATTTTACGGTTTACAGGCGCTAGGCCAACCTTGTTGGTCCTAGCGCCTGTTGTTCGTGTACTTTTTGTATTTGTATTTATTTGTATTTACCAGTAGAAAAATAGATTTAATAATAACATATTTTTTTCCGATATTGTAAAATTTCGCATAAGCCATCCAATTTTTATCGTAAGAATCAGGATGTCCACATTTTGACATCCTGGGACGCGTCAAGCATGACGTCCCTGGAACTACCATTTTGCTTAACCTATGGATGTCTAAAAGTGATCCGAATCCTTTCAGGTCGTACCACGGACTTTCTTGTCAGCTGCCCTAGGAACTTCACTTAAAGCATATAAGCCCTTTGAACTAAATCATACGTTTTTAGGATATCTTTCAAGTTGAAAGCAAATTTTTCTTTTCTAAGTTTCCCTTCTTATTTTCCTTTTTTATTTCACGGCTTACCAAAAGAAAAAGCAGGGTTAAGATTTTTATTAAAAAGTTTAAATCTTTATTATTTCAAACAAAAAATAGACAAAACTGTTGGAAAAATAATGCTGATTTATATTTTCAAAAGTTATTATAAAATTGAGATTGCTGATGTAAAATTGAGTAATTTTTCTGCACATATTTTTGCGCAACCTTTCTATCCTCAGACAGCAGACAAACGAGTGGCGGTCACTATGGTAATGGATTATTCCATAGCAGTTTAGGTAAGACTATGAATTCTTTGTACGAGTTGGCGCCAAGGAAATAGGCGAGAGTTGCATTTCGCTTTGTACTTCGGTCGTTGCTAGACACTCATTTCTGCTTAATATTTTATGTGCCTCGCTTTCTTTCTCGTTTTTTAAATTGCTTTCATTCGTTTGTGGATTTGTTACGAGGAGTCAAAAATACTTTTGCACTTTTCGATTTCTTCTAATTGTAAAAATGACTTCTACGTTTATAAGGGGAAAGACTGTATTCTCAAGCTCGAGAATAATCCCTGAAGAAAACTGCATTCAATTAATTTTCGATGGAAGAAATGTGTTAACGCACGAAGAGTTCTTATTGAAAGGCCCAACATTGTGTTCTAGAGGAATAAATATTTGAGAACAATTGTGTACGCACAGTACGCAGGTTCAACAGATGGATTTAATCGATGGAGTTGAGCTTATTTACAAAGCATCTTCAAGTACTGGTGACTACCATAGCGAAAGGAATGGCGAGCAGTTCGAAAAATTGATTTTTGTTATACTGTTAAAGCGGATCGCGTCCCTACAAAATATTCAACAAAATTAACAATGTTAGAATTTCTGAAAGAAAAGAACATTGCCCATGACACAAAAAAATGAAAAAATTTATTTTGTGACTTGCTAAAGGATTTGTAAGAAGTACTCTATATTTGCATAGTGATTAGAAGAAAACCAAGACAATTATGAGGCAGCTTTACAATTTTAAAAGAAGGGACAGTATTTAATATTTAGGTAATATTTTGTTTTTGCTATTCCGCCGTTATTTTTTTCAAGATTTTTACCTTGATTGTATTTAAATTTTATTAGGTTATGCGACAAGAAAGTACTAATTACATAAGTCAAAGAATGGTAAAGATTAATTTTGTTTTTAGGTAACCAGTAGCTAATTTATTCTAATTCAATTTATATAATGTACTTTTTTTATATAAGGATCTGATTTTCTTTATTCCAGTTAATGTTTGTCTTCCGATGAATTGTTAAATTTTCTCTGCAATTTCAACTTGAATAGCAAATGTGTTTATATGTTAGTTCTCTTTTATTTCTAAATATAAATTTTTTTGTTGTATCAATTTTATCTTTAAGATGGGAACTTTTGAATCATATATAAAGCTTCTGTATTGTTATTTTGAGCTTCATCTAAATTTCCTGGTATCATTACTGCGTCACAAAAATAATTTCATGCCAATTGCATACTGGTTAGGAGAAAGCCAGGGCAAGTTCTATTTTTATGTATGTGCAGTATTTAATAATTATTCAATATTTAGTTTTACCCCTAATTATTTTAACACCTTATTTATCTCATTATTTATTTTAAAGTTGACTACCATCATAAATAACAATATTAATAGTCATTACGAACAATAAAAAAATAGTAAAATTGTTATTTGGAATGTCAATTTAAATAGCAATTTCCTTCTATCTTATAATCTAATCTGTTCTTTTTTATTTCTGTTTATTTACTTTTATTAAATTGGTTGCTTTTGAACTATATCTTTCTGCATTAAGTGTCTGTGTTATTATTTTGAACTTCATATAAATTTCTTATGTATCACTACATGTTTATAGAGGGCTGTAATCACAATTTTGCTATTTGCCTAACGATCAGGAAAATCCCAGGACAATTCCTATCAGGCAAGCTTAAAAACTATATGTGTACGTATATGTGTAGTACAGTCATTCAGGGTAGCTTTCAAAAACGTTATTTCTTTTAGCATATTTGGTTAAAGAAAATAGAAGGTTATGTGCTGCACCCAGCCAAATAGGTTATAAATCAGTTGTCTACACTTAATTTTTAAGTTTAGTCAAATATGCTAAAAATTATGACTTCGTTTAATGTACGCCCCATTGTTCAAAGTTTCCCTGAATGATTGTATTTAACATTATTCTTATATCAGTTTGTCCGTACTGGCATTTATTTTCGTTATTTATATTTTTAAAAGATGTTTGTCATTTGTTGTATTTAATTTGATGAGTTCCAGAATTTCTTTGAACTATATTTTATGAATTAAGAAAATTGATTCTCATCATTCAGATGCCCATTAGTTATAAAAATTTAATTAATAATAAGCCACTTTATTTATCATTGTCATGAATATCATTTTCAGTAGTCTTGGAAGTATATTACTTGTACTTTAAATCATGTAATGGTATATAGAGCTTTGGCAAACAATATGTTAAAATAAACTATTGCAAAACAAAAAGTAATTCTCATAAAACCTAAAAATATTTGGAGGGGGGGGGGGGTTAATTTTTGTTAGGAAACAAAGCTAGGTGAAGTGAAGTTTAAAAGAGTTATCTTTATTTTCCTCTTTTCGTACTGTGTTTTTACTTCTAAACATGTGAATAATTATTTGTTTTCGTAATTTTTTGTCTGTTCAAAAAAGGAGAAAGCAGCTAAAATGTTGAAAAATTTTCCCATCTCTATAATTCCTATACTTATGTACTATTATGTTTCAATAAAAAAAGGTTTTCCCTTCTGAACTGGTTTATTTTACACTTTCAACACTTCATAAACTAATTGAATACATCATTTCTGATTTTAGTTTTCGTACTATCATTTAATTAAAAAACTCATAATTATATAGAATATATATAATTATATTTATATATTAAGAATTGTTTTCTAGTAAAGTTTCCTGATGCATTTTCAAAATGATATATATATTTATATAGATATATGTCCTTCATTGAAATTTTAAACTGTTTATTGTGAAGTATCAAAATAAGAACGAATATGAATCCAACAGTACAAAATGTTCTTAAAATAAGTATGAATAATTATTTTCTCTAAGCAATAATTATCAGTTGTTATTAAATTCCAAGGTTACATGAAATTAGAAACAAAAGTTATTACAAGTTTTCTGAAAATATTTTTCTCGTGCATTAAATTATTTACTTGAGATATTGGTATAACTTGTATTTCAAATGAGTAGAAGTTAAAAATATAAAGATGGGTAAAGATTTTAGAGACAAATTTTTGATTAAAATATATTTAAATTGCTGATATATGGAGTAGTCCCTATTTAATTGTATGCAAAAATTGTTTCACTATATTCATAAAAGTACTCTTATTATCATCTTCATAATGAACATGTGATAAATTGCATGTAACTGTATATGATTATGTAGCTCAAAGCGTTAACATTAAAAATATTATTCACAACTGGTTTTATTCAGCTCTGTAGCTGTTATGTGGATACTTCTTTTTCAAAGTAGTATTTGGTTAAAACTTTAGTATTTCCTGCTGCAAGCTGCAAATTTACATTTACAAGATAACTGTTTTAGAACATTTAATCAGAAGAATTATATACGTGAAAAAAATATGTTAAATTACTGTTGAGTTGATGAATTAAAATTGCATCTTGTGGGTATAAACAACGAATAATACCTAAACGAAGTGATGGGAATTTTCTAAAATAGTCTCAAGGACATTGGGAGGATAAACAATTCATTGACATCCTTGGGATATCATTCTAACGAGGGCAGTGTCCTGTGGGCATTCAAATTGCTGTCCTTCCAATGTCCTGAAGAGCAATGACGCATAGATCCAAAAGAGGGCCGGAACAGTCGTCACAGATGTCCTAGGGACCTCACTGGAACGTTTTTAGGGCGCTTAGAGTTACTGTAATTTTAACGTACTGGGGGCAGCACAGCGCTATTGTCCAAAAAATAGCCTAAATATGAACGATCGGATGCCCTTGGAACCATTAGAGGACAGACAATTTCCGGACATAAGTTCTTCCCTGAGATGTCCTTTGTACGTCGCAGGATAAAAAAAGAATGTCCTACGGACGACCTGTTTTTTTTTTTTTTTTTTTTGAAGAAGTCCTGAAATGACGTCATTTGGATATCCCAGGGACCTCACTGGAATGTCTTTAGGACGTTTTGATATGTTGTCCTCTTAACGTCCTGCGGACAGCACATCGTGCTTGTCCAAAATATATCCTAAACATGAAGGATCGGACGTCCTTGGGACCACTTGAGGACAGACTTCTTTCTAAAATTAATTTTTTTTCATAAAAATCCTTGGGCAATAGACATCTGTCTCTTTCATTCTATGGGCGTTAGGATGAATACAAAAAGAAATGTCAAGTAAAACGCCAACTAGTTTGAGTCGAATCATTCTTCAGCCATGTAAGTTGGGGAATGGAAGAAGAATTGTTGCAGCTTTAACTGCAGAAAATTCAGAAGAAAGGAAAGCATTCCATTTCGATGGCTTTGTTTGATGGGGGAAAAGGGGCTTTACTCAGAAATGCAAATTTTTACTTTCAAGAACTCAAACTTAAAATTTTGGGGGACATAGAAAAAGCGCGATATATCCGAATGAGCGATATAACGACGGGTTATTGTAATATTAGTCTTTTTTCATTAAAAGATATTTTTTTCGATATTAAGTGTATTAAGGGCTAAAAATAATGATGACTTTTATCTAAATGGAAAAAAGAGTAGGAGATAGCTAGATTTAATAACCCCGATTTAAGTATGGGACCGTTCGTAAATGATGTCCTTTTTACCCACATATTTGAGCCCTCTCCCCCCCCCCGGCACAAAATATCCCACTTCAACGGACCCCCCCTCCCCTTGTCACACTGTCACAATTTCACGACCCCCCCCCCCACCCCTCGTAGCGTGTCATCATTTATGAATGATTTCTATGGTCTATGGACTGTTTAATGCTATGGTTAAATTCTGGGTACTTTTAAATCGGGGAAACATAACATTCATCAAATCCAATTCTGGACTTATAAAATTTATCGCAAATTGGAGGAAATCGTTAAATTGCGTATCGTTGAATCAATGCCATTGCCAGAAATTTTTCGGGGGGTGGGGGGCTGACTTTGAAACACTTATGTTGAGGAAAGTTTCAGGGAGGAATAAATATATGTTACACTGCGAAAAATTTCGGGGGGGGGGGGGGAAGCCTCTGGATACGGCCTTGCGTTGAGTCGAAGTTGCACGCATGAATTGACACACTGGAAAGAAGGCTTGTATAGATCTAGACGGAACTTCTTGTTTAATATTCCGATTGTTTTTCGCGCAACATTGATTTAAAGTGATCATTAGCTGTTGGTAATTTTTAGTATTATGGTTTTGCCAGGTTTTAGCAGCTCATAATTGTATTACCTTTTGATCCCACATAACCCATATCGGAGTATTACTTTCTGCCAATAACGAATTAGCCTTTCAGCTATATTTTCCCAGGAGTTCCCCCTTTTTTCTTTTTTTAATGAACAGCTTGTTTGTCACCTCGGAGTTAAGTGAGAAACATTGATTTTATTTAAATCGATGCTTTCCACTTAAATATCACTTTGAATTAAAACGATTAGATAACCTCTTCAGGAATGGCGCAACGAGTAAATAAACGGTTCATATTACTAATAATGCGCTTTTATCTGGATTAGACCAGAAAGGAATTGTTTCTTTTAAGTTAAAACTTATAAGTGTTGTTGAAGGAACAGTTGATTTAGAAAAGGTGCTTGTTATTTAGTAGCACTCTCTCTGTTAGGTAGTGAGGGATATTGGTTTTTCAACTTCATTTATTTAACTAACGGTTAAGGTTTGATGCTTTATTTCTTACTGTACTTCGCTTAATTTACTGCCTATTTCGTGAATGTCCGAAATTGAAAAATGTCGACAGTCACCGGTGATAGTCGACATTTACGATGCATGGGACTGGACATTCGACATTCTTGAATTTTGGACATTCACGGTAGCATATACACTCGATTGAAATGTTGTTGAACATGCTTTACAATTACAAAGTTTATTGCTTCGAGGTTCAGTAGTTCCTAGATGAAGGCGAAAGTTGATCTTTTCGCCTCCACTTTCCAGGGCAGCTTATATAGGGGGTGACTAACCGTTGGCCGACCTTGCGGGTGAGGGGACACACGTACCAAGTTTTCTGTCACGTAGGCACTTCTCCCTGTCGCGTAGACCAGTGATCCCCAACCCCAGGGCCGGCGGAAGGGGCGGGCGACCGTCCGGAGCGCCAAATCAGGGGGGCGCCGAAAGAGACAAAGTTTAATATTGTGTGAACAATTAATTTCCTTTTATTTTATGAATATTGTCTTGTTGTAAAAGAAAATTTTCGTATTTTTACATTGTGTGAAGAAATCGTACCATCTTAGGCACTTGGCAAATTCATTGGATGGGGCCCCAGAAAAAATCGCCTCGTTGTAATTTAATTTTAATAAATCACTGAAGTAGTTACGCATCAGTATTACTAATATTGTGTCCATTTTAGTTAAATATTGAATAAATTTTGTTTTCAAAATCATAGGTGTTACATATTTATAATAAAATAACAATTTAATCTGAACAAGAGCATTATCTGATCTGAACTATCTATTAATAAAACTCTTTTCTTCGAGCCTTCTGTTCCGCAAAAGTCTCTATAACATCATCAAAGTTTAAAGATCGAGCCATAGAATTTTCAATAGACAGAATAGCTAAGTTATTTAGCCTGTCTTGTCCGAGTTAATTAAGTAGGTTTTTCTTAATTTTAGTTTCGAAAATGATCTTCAAGCACCACCTGTAATCACAGGTATTGTAGCAAATAACATTAACGCAGTACATACTTCAGGAAAGAGGGATGACATAAAATGATTATTTATTAATAATAAATCAGCAAGTTCTCTAATACAAGAAAACTTTTTTATTTTATCTCTGAAGGTGGACCGAAAATTGAGAATTTCTCTGGCAAATGATACAGATATGTCTTTTTTATATACATATTTGAACAATTTTTAGAGCTTTTTTTAGTAAATCAGTACTTTCTCGGTCTCGGTTAACAAATTGTGGAAATTTCCCAAGCGTCAGTAGCTCGCCAGCCGCACCAAAGTACCGCAGCAAAAAATGAAGCAACCAATGGATGAGTTCCAAAAGGGATCTTATGAATGCGTGTAAATCTTAATAATTTATTTGAACTTGTGTATGGTCTTTAGTTGTGTCTCATTTTAATTAATTTAAATCTTATATAAAAGTTATATTTTTTGCTAAATTTTGTTAAAAATGTAAGGTTACTTCTGAGCTCGCAGCATCTCGCGCTGGGGGCCCCATCGGGTCAGGGGCCCTAGGCATTGTGCCTCTGCCACCTTATAGTTGAGCCACTGTGTAAAAATAAATTTCCATGAGTAATTAGTATTTAAAATTACTTCAATAGTATTTGCATGTCAACCAACAAAAGAATACGATAGTATTGGTTCATTTTAGCTCATTTCAAAACTAATAATAAAAATTATGAACGTTTTCCCTTAAGTGGCCAATACTACCGGCCGTAACGGCGGTTCACCACACAAGATAAATTTGTACTACTATTTTATTTAATCTATTCCATTGTAGTCAGGAATATCAGTATATTTTGAACATGATATTAATTAAAATATCTGGAATCTACTTACCTTTATCTAGAACAGTGATTTCCAACATTTCTCCCATTGCGACCCCAATTTTAACAACTTAGCTACCCGCGACCCCTTATATAGCCACACACACACACTTTCTCACAAGTGCATTGATGCAAAAAGGATACGTTAGATTCTAAGCTGTGTCTGAATTCAACACCACTGTAAATGTGTTTATTTTATTATGTTCAACTTCTGTTTAAAAAAATTACAATGGAGTTGGGCTAGAAGCTTGCATTTTTACTTGAACAGTTTTCTGCGTCCACTCTAATTGAAAATAGAATGCGCTTGGAATGGAACTAAATTTGGTACACACATAAACCCTAATGAGAAGAAGTGCTGTTTAGTTTTTGACGGTAATCCCGTTAAGAGGGATGACTCAATTGAACGTTTATTTCTTTACGCTCACTTGCAAGAAATAGTGAAAGCATTTAAACAAAATTGGTTGTCACCATATAATGAAAGATACACTGCTTTTATTTGAATATTTCTGTAAATTTTTGGAATTTATTAAATTTATGTACATCATTTGAACATTTTTCGTAGATAATTTAAATCTAATTCGATCATTTCTTTCTTTTAAATATTCTTAATGGTTTTGATACTCGGCGGAAACTCATAAATACTTGCTCCAGCTCCTCCTCATGCTCCGAATACTTTTGATAGGAATCGTATTTATCTTTATTTGCCTAATTTAGCTAGTTTACGCATGTTGGTGGTATCCAAACTGAAAGTTGATTACGGACAATTTATTTTGCTGCTGAAAAATCATCATTTGTGTCGGTTTTGACTTAAAACTAATTCTAATGCCAAAAAACGTGATTTGAAACATTTTAAAGTTACATTCTAATTTTAAAAGATCGGAACAATGGAGCACGACATATTTCCGTGCTCCGGCTTCGCTCCTACTCCAAGTGAAATCTCGTTGCTTCACTGCTCTGCGCTTCTGCTCTAGATCTCTGTTATTAAGAACTAAGTGAAGATAGAAAGAAAAGCTTTATTTTTGCACTCTTTCATGTACCTTTTTCAGTTGTGACGAAATATTAGTTCATTTAATAGAGAGCGAGAGAGAGAGTTTAGTATCTTTGAAAAACTTTAGGAAAGATTACTTTAAAAGTTTTTTCATTTGCAAAGAGTAGGAATTGCATTCGAACATGGTAGTCAAAATTAATGAACGTTTTGAAAAAAAAAACGAATTATTCATATCAAATAATACAGGTATATGTGCAGTGTGTTGTTATTATGTGGTTAATTATAAAAGAGCGTAGAAATGCATTGGCCACCTCTAAAACCTAATCTTTAAAAGCTATAATTAAATATCTTTGTTCCATTTTACGAGTAGATATTAAACAAATTTCAATGCTGCATCATATTTATGAGCGATTGTCTCGTGATTAAAATGTCTTACTCCAAAGTTATATTCTTTTGCATCAGTTATGAAAAGTTATTCTCTTTAAAAAGTTCTGATGAAATAGAGCCGAATAAACTAAACTCATTTAAAAAACGAAAAATGGAATACATAGACAGCATGGGTTCCGCGGAACTTTGACCGGGCTCCACAATTGATCACTATTTCACTATTTGCATGATCAGTACGAAATCTTCGACCAGTGTCAAAATTCGAAAACATCCTAGCTTAATGCTGGTGCTATGTCGCATATAGAAATATAAAACTTTTGATGTAACCCATTCAAAGAAAAAGTGTTGCCTCTCTGTTATTTGTCTTAATTTTTCATATTTATTTTTAAAATTTACTTCTTAATAATAATAATTATAACAAAACGATATTCAAATCGCACGAGACCACAAAGCCATGTGAGCAATTTTTTGAGAAATAGGTAGATGTATTTATTTAATTAAAAATAAAGTACTATTGTGACGTTTGTTTTCTATTACACATACCTCAAAACTTTATAGAATATATTATGCATAAAAAAAAATATTGTATTGATAATTTTTTTCGTAAAAAGGATTTTAAATCTTTTTCTATTATTCTATTATGTCCGTCGACAATTCTAGAAATGCGACATATGTACCAGCCAGAACGGGTTTTGCCACTTATGACACGCGTGTCACAGGTTCGCCATCAATGCTATTTATTCCACGTATTTTGCACATAAACGAAAACAGGAAAAGCTTTCTATTTATAAAATTTTGAGGAGTCTCCATTTCAAGTGAACGAATTCGAATTTATGATTAGATAAAGAATAAACCATGGAAAGTACTCGGAAACATTCCAGTTTGCATGTTAAGAAGGCGGCGGTTCGAACTGGTTTTGCCCGGAACCAAAACTGCCCACTTTGGCCAAAACTAAATACCAAAAGGACAGAGACGAAGTCGGTAAACGAACTCTCCCAATTTTATCGCAATTTTAACCGTGACGCTATCTGTTATCGATTTGATGATAGCCCATATCTATCGCTCTAAGAGGCCAAGATTAAAAAGACGTTGAGATGTGATGCCACTGGACATCTATCGGAAAAGATTCCACCGTGCGTTCCATTATGTGCATGGAATTCGAAGTGGAGAGAAGTATCATCGATATTCATGTCACCTTCTCACTTCCGATTTTTCGTGAAAGATAACTGCCTCGCTATAAATCCCATTCTCTTCCTTGCATTGGAAACTATTCCATAGCCTTTGTCCCGAAACTAGTTTCTTGCCTTCATGGGATGGAAATTGACCGCTCTTGTCCACTAATAGCTCCTCATTTGAATGCAGGCAGCAAAGGAATAAATCGGTAGAAGTATTAGCGGGACCGCCATTGAAATATTTCAGCTTGGCGTAGAAAATGATTTAATTTCGCCAAACAGCTGTTTTACATCATTGATAGGTTTCTAGTTCAGGTTGTTCGACATGTCGTTTTCGGGTAGACAATCAGGAGCAATTTATTCTAAGAGGGAAAATTGGATTTTTTTCTTTAATTTCAAAACAATTTTTCTTTGTCTGCTGTTCGCAGGAGTGCAGTTCAAGCAAGCGATTTTCCCACGATCAAAAAATTTAGCCCTCGGGAGATAATGCAAATGTGCATTCTAGGTTTGATATATAGAGAAGTTTTAAGCACGATTTACGTCTATCCATTTTTTTCCTAACTTTGTCTTCTTTATTGCACATATTTTGTACTTCGTTGCAAAAAATAAAACAATGTAGTCACACGTTTCGATAGTCAACAAATACATGAAGGAATAATAAAATGAAAAAAAAAAAAAGTAAATAAATAAAAAATTTCATACGTATATGAAAAAACTGGCGCAACTATGTACTGACAAGAGGATCCTCGCGGAAGGTATTTAAAGTGATATTATCGGGTCAGACGAAAAATTTCTTCAACTTCAATTTTTTTAAACTTCATAACAAACTTTTGAATGTTCTCTTTATTCATTTTAATTTTATGATAAGCAATGGAGGCGGTGGTGTGAGAGGTTCCCTTTCTTTTAGAGGACACACAATGAGCATCAATTTTCCATGATTACTGCAATAATTATAATTCTAAAATGTAAACTTGAAAATTTTTAAAACCCATCAATGCCCAATGTTTTTAAAAACCTTCATATATAATAAAGCTCAGCTGACAGTTAAAACGCATATTAGTGAGCATTAAGCAAGATGATGGAAACGATAGATGCGGAAACGATGGATCGAGGATCTGGTGTATATAGATATGTTTCCTCACTTGACGTACTACGAATGAATGTTAGAAACTATATTCATTCGCGTGAACTGGATACCCTATGGGTGCGGTGCCGTAGTGGTGGAACCTCCTCGGGGTCGGCCTGGGTAACGCTAAATCTAAGCCAATCCGCTCCCGGCAGATGCTAGGCTTCTTTGCAGAGGGGCTGAGGCTCTGGGCCTGGGACGGTAAATCAGGTAGGCAAAGCTCACCATCAGCAGTCCTTTATCTATGGCTAAAACTGGTAGTCGGGAAGTGTTCTGAAGAATTTGTGGGAAGTTCGAAGGACAAGCGCTACGCTCCGTACATTTTTAAACGACCCCGAAATCAGCCTGACTCCGGCTCCACAACCCTGTACTTTAGAGAGAGAGAAGTCTGAGGCTAATGATGAAGAGTGAAGTCGTCATTTTGGTATCTATATTGAATGTAATTTCGCTCGTCTTAAATAAATTTTGTGCTCATGTTAAATGACGGTGTTAATAAGACACATCCGAGTCCACATGCATAATTTCTGAATGTGGTCTTGTAAACAGCTAACTATGCTTCAACCTTTATTTTCCGCAACCGAAGCAAACATATTTTTCACAGACATTTTTAAAACAACTTTCAAGAGCTTTTCATTTATAAGAGATTAGAATTTTGTTAAATTTATAGGCTGTGGATTTCTTTCTTCCTTTTTTTTTTTTTTTGTGTGGTTCATATGTTGTTCCAAGTTCATAGATTGGGCATGGGCTGTTTCGTCATGTCTCATTCAAATCACGATTCAACTTTCGGGACACATGATACGTCGACCTTAAAATGAGTTGCTTGCATTAAGTTGGAACAGAAAAAATAACCACTTGTTATCAAAAAAAGATTCCTAATGGTAGAACTGGAATTTGAAGGCTGTCCTCCTTTTAAAAAGAAAATGCAAAGTAAGCTGTTGTTGTCAAAAAAAGATTCTGAATTATCGAACTAGAATTCGAAGGCCTTTTCCTTCCTCATCCCCTTCCAAGTTAAAGTTTTGAGTTTAACTAGCTTTTAGAAACAATGAGAAGTAATCTTTACAATACACCAGTTTGTGTTTTGGAATTTTTATTTTATGTAAAGGATATATATATCGGTACTGCTGGAGGCATTGGCGGATTTTATTGTGCCAAAAAAGTTAATCCATTTCCTTAAGCTCACCTTTACAAATACTTTTTCTATGGTGCGTATACATGGGAGTTATCTAGGACCTTAGAGATTGTTAATGGTGTTAAACAAGGAGATGCTTCTACTTGCCTTCTTTTTACAGTGACTCTGGAAAAGGTTATCAGAGATGCTGGTATAAACACAAGGGGAACAATTTTTAACAAATCAGTGCAGATTCTGGCGTGCGCAGATGACATAGACATCATTGCAAGGTCTGAAGGTACACTGAAAGAATCTTTTCTTCTACTAGAAAAGGCTGCTAAAATGGCAAAGCGTGCAATAAATGAAGGAAAAACCAAATACAGTGAAACCTGTGTAAGCTGACCACTTGCGGTGCAGAACTTTAGTGGTCAACTTATAGAGGGTGGAATTTATTTTTTTTTTTGTTGTCATTTCTTCATTTCTTGCACTATGCATTTATACATTTGTAACTATTTAAAATATAGCTTCATGTATTTACTTTACTTTAAAATAGTAACTAGCTATGTTTTTTTCAATTATCTAAAATATCATTAGACAAATGTAACCTGAATGACTTACAATGTATCCTATACAACTTTAATATTAAAGTACTCAGTTAAATATCTTATTAATTATGTAAGTTACTTTTTTGATGGTAAAGATTTCCTAAAAATACCTAATTTTTCAAAATGGCTATATCAGATAGAAGAAAAAAGAAGAAACTTATTTAAAGAATAAAAGAATGCTAATAGTATTTTTCCCATTTGGTTAACTTACAAAGAGGTTTTAGCAAACTTAATATTGATGTTTCATCCATCCTGATAAATGCTGGTCTAACATTATAGCATAAAAATATCCTGGAGAAGTTATTTCAATGTTTTTTTTTAAATCTTTGCAAAAATAGACAAACAAATAAATATAGTAATAATTAGGCGCTCAACTTACAAAGAGTTTTTTTACAATACTCCCACCCAAATTTGGCGTACAAAAGTGGTCAATATAGACAGGTAATCAACTTATATGGTCAAGTTACAGAGGTTTCACTTTATTATATAATATAAGCTATAGGGCTAATTCCGTTCCTGACAAACGTGGTCAACTTAAACAGGTAGTCAGTTTACAAAGGTGGTCAACTTTACAGATTTTTCTGTACATGTTTTGTGGAAAGCGAGACAGTCCTACTGATTTCCTCGAAATCGAGCAGCATAGGTTCGAAAGTGTAAAAAAGTTTACCTACCTGGGATCTGAAATAGAATACCGAAATGAAATCAGCCCTGAAATCCGTAGGAGAATTTTTCTGCCAATCGCTGCCTTTTGGGCTTAGAAGCCAATTAAAATTACGCCTGATAAAAAGAAGAGCTAAAATCCTACTGTATAAAACTCTCATTCAACCAGTATTAACTTATACATCTGAAACATGGTCTCTAACAGCAAAAGAAGAGAAAAGGTTGGTAGTCATTGAGAGAAAAGTGCTACGTACTATTTTTGGTGGTATCAATGACAGTGGAAATTGTCGAAGAAGATATAACTCTGAACTTTACAAACTCTTCAGAGATGTTGACATTTTGAAATTTATTAAACTGAACAGAATGAGAAGGGCTGGCCACCTCATGTGAATGGAAAGCGATTGGGCTGCATTGAAGGTTTTCAAGGCAGTCCCTTTCGGACAACGTCCAAGATGTCGACCGAAAGTGAGATGGGCCGACTGTTTAGATGCTGATTTTAGAGTAATTAAGACCAAAAACTGGAGATCCACGACCACAAGCAGAACAGTCTGACTGAATCTTTTGAAGAAGGCCAAAGCACTTGTGGGTCTTGACCAGAAGTTACTTGAATTATGATGATGAAAGGATATATATATATATATATATGTGTGTGTGTGTGTGTAAAAATTTAATCGTGAAAACAACGAATTGTAATTATTACCTGAAAGAATAACTTGCATGCTGTAAATAAAGCTTGCGTTCTTTAAATAGTTCGTATAGTAGTGGTAAAAGTGCAAGAGGACGCGACTTTTCGAAAAAAATGTGAAGGCGGCTCCCTACTTCTATTTCTTCTAAAATGCTTCCCCCCTCTTCTTAAATTTTCAAATAAATAAATAAATAAAATTTAAAAAAAAGGAAAAAACAAATTACATTAATAAGTTTATCCATTCAGATGGCATTTAGCCAAACCGTCTTTTATAGCTCACTATGCGTTCAACAGCGAAGCCATTGACTAAGCCTCTTTTTAAACACTCCGAGTGAATTTCTATTATTGTTCCATATGCATACTTTAATCTACTAAAAATATTTTAGAGTTTTCTGTAAAATTACATGAAACTATGCAATCGTAAAACTACTAAATTTTATTTTGAAGGATTAGAATTTCCATTAAAATACCCACAATAGTACTTGTAAAATTTAAATAAACAACAATGTATACAATGTTGATTTATTATTTTTCTTCACCTCTTACTTCAAAGTCAAAAACTAAGATGTAGATTATTAATTAAAATACTATTTTGTCAAAACATATTTTTTTTTTTCATTCAGGGGGGTGAGTCGCTAAGAGTTTGGCCACCCCTCCCCCGCTTTTGGTTCGCCCACTTCTTCCACTGAGGAAGATCATTGGGTGGTACTGATGCTGCATATCCAAAATGATTTATTTCGCATTAGGAACGGACTGTAATTCTTACTGACCTTGCACAAAAGATATCCTATCTCTGGTGTCCTATATTCATTCAATCGAGATAGCGCTAAGCTCCTTATTTTTTCAGGTTTCCATACTAATGCACATTTTAAATACGAACTCGATTATTCATTATTTAAAGACACCCATCAGAGCGAACATCCTTACCACTCCCCCTTCCTTTATCGTTCCCTCCCTACCCATTTATTGATAGTACAGAGTAAATAAAGATGAATTTTATAAAGTAATTGTATTTGCTTGCGCTACTATGAAAGGATTTGTTTCTACCTATTTTTTTTTTGGTATGCTTTGAGTAGGTATGCGAAAGTTTTTGGTTGCTTAAACGTGCTTTGTCTTTGAAAGGTTCAACTTTGATAAGAATATTTAGTATGATTTATTATTCCTGTCAGCTATGTTCTCTGATAATTTGTAAGAAAAAAAGTTGAGATTTTCTTTAAAAAATTCATTATCTTGATCGTGTGGAGGCATTTCATTTTCTGTAATGTATTGTTGTGGAACAAGGTTACCATATGGTGTTCCAGAAGTCCTTCCGTTTTAATCTTCTTTTCTTCTTCAGTTATCTCCCATCCTGAATTCTTTTTCTTTAGATTTTACTTGCCTTAGTCATTTTTTTTCCACATAATTTATTCACGTTGTAAAACGTTTGCAAACTTTCTCTTCAAAGGTTATCTTTTCGCTGATCCGTTAGTTCTGAAAATAACAATAATAAATACAGTGAAACTGGAGTTCAACAATTTTCTTTTAGTTTCCCTCACGGAAAGATTATAAATAAGAGAAAAATGGAAACCTTTACAAAATTATTTCATTAATGCCAATAACTGTTATTTTACGTCTTTAAATTAGAGAAAAATTCTAAAAATTGTTGGAAATCATTCAATTTACTCTAAATATATTGTCTATCACCTATAAAACAAGTTGTTTCTTTGTTTGTTTCCAAAGAGCCTACCTGGAAAACGGAAAGGCATATTAAGGCGGCCGGGAGTTTTCCCAAATTATATTTTAAAAAAAAGTTATTTATGTGTTTTGCAATTTTGAGCACCGATTCTTGCTCTACAGACATGACAAATAATTGCCCAGAGAAATATTTTTTGACGCAGTTCAAGAAAAGTGGACACTTAGGAGACATTTTGGAAAAGGGGCTATTTTTATATTTTCATGAGCTTTTAAAGCGGCAAATAGTGAAAATCTAACATTAGTAAGCGCCAAATTTGGAGGGCTATCATCAAAGTGTCACCAAAAAATCGCCAAGTCCGTCACCAAATGCCAACCAGCCTTCGAAGATGGCTATCTAATAGAAGCATGCTCATTTCTTTTACAATTTTAGTACCAAAATTAATTTTCATCCTTTATTAGCTCAAAAATGACAAGTAAAGAACAAGATTTTATCTGCAAAGTGTGCAGTAGGGTGTCCCCCCAAAAAAAACAACTTTCAAATCTTTAAACTCTCACCCCCTAAAAAGTTTCCTTTTAGGAATATAAGATCCCTGGTAAAATTTTAAAACCCTAAGAAAATATTTACAGGTCCCCCAAGATGGTCAAAATTTTCAAAATTGATCGAAATTTAACAGTATTTCACAAAAAATCCAGTGGCCACTAGCACCACCTACAACTATATAAAATGTTCCAAAATCTTATCTATAATAACCATTTATGTATACAAAAAAAAAAAAAAAAACCTTAACTGTATTTATTTACACAATCTGGAAGCAAATACATTTGCTGTAACTTGATTATTACAACCAAATAGAGCCATTGTTTTCCACAGAAGCAGATTGAATATTGACTGCCTCTTTCAACAAAGGAAATACACAACTCTTATTATTTATTTTGTGAGTACGGCTCTTGTGTATGATCAAATTTTACCATTTTGGGGAAAGTCTAGGCTCCCAGTAAGACAGAAACAACATGTTATGCAGAAAATCAAACATTTGTATGAAAAATAGACATACCTTATGAAACATAAAATAGAAGCAACACAACAGACCAGGTAAATCAAAAAGTATATTTTGAATGTGCTGATAAATTGACTAGTTAACAGAATAACTCATCAAGAATAAAGAGGATTGGCAGTTTTTGATATTGCAACAAAAATCAAGAGAGGGCTGTATTGGTCCTTTAGACAGACAATTAAATATACGTGAAAAAAAGATCAGCGGAAAGGCAAAAAAATTAGCTTTAAGCAAATGGAAGTTGGCATGCTCACTACATCTCATGAGCCAACTGTTTCTTTCACAACAGCATAATGTTCCATTGCTAACAATGCTGAGTTGAATGTGGAAGCAATAGAAAATGAAAGTGAATTTAGACAGAAGTTACAAGAAATAAAAAATGATGAATATTTCTCAAAAACTGGAAATAAACCCAGGCATAGATCAGCAATTACCTCAAAAGTTGCTGCTGTATTAGATAGAAGTGCTTTCCCGCATACACCGAATTCAAATTTACAATCTAGCTATCTCTCTCTCTTTCTCGTTTAGCTTTAGTTCTTAATTACTTCAAATATACCTTTTACAACGGTTAATACATATTCATTCAATCATTATTTATTAAGTCATTCATGTATTTATTCACTCATTTATTCATTCATTCATTCTTTTGCTTATTCATTTAATCATTCATTAATAAAAAAATATTCTTGAAAATTCTGATTAAAAAATTTCATAGGAAAATAGGCTCGTTAGTTCTGGATGAACTTTCTATTTGTTCATGTTCTACGTCATAAGAGCTTTCCGATAAAGTTTGTTCCAAGCAAATCGGTCCGTTAGATCAGAAATTATATAGGATTGAAATTTCCCCGTAGGCGGTATGTTAATTTTTTTGAACTGTTCAAAAATGAACAAAATTTGTTCAAATCAATATTTTACGCCAAGAACTTCTTCCAGTGAGCTTGTTTATGGGAACTTATATCTTGTACCCAGAGTTTACATAATTTGCTTCATTTTCACCCATAGGCGCTAATGTTAAAATTTTTGAACTGTTCAAAATTGAACAAAATATGGAAATAAGATGTCCTCGCCGAGATCTTTCGAATGCAAAAAGAATTTTTCTAATCGAATAATTCGTTCAAAAGTTATTAGGGGGGGGGGGGCAGACCGACAGACAGACAGACCGACAGACCGATAGACAGACAGACCGACAGACCGACCGACACATTTTTTCCCCATCTCAAAACCCTACTTTCAAATTTTTTATTTTTCAATCTTTATTTAATTACTTAACTTATTTTTGACTTTTCTTGATTTCTAACGATATTTTCACGATACATTAAGCCTTCTTTCATGCTTTATTATTATTTTTTTTTACTTTTACGGGAAAGTAGGCTAAAAAGCACCCATAGTGCAGCACCTAATAGTTTGAAAACATGTATTTCAGATCAGTTACCAACTGCTTCCCACAGCGCAATTGTCAAAATCTTTTTAATAGCTACTTCTTTTGTATGGTTCAAAGTAGATGTAAATATGTTAAATTTTGTTCTCTTCTTGACATTATTAATTTTCAATTAAATTTAATATTTTTTATTATATATTGCTGAAATGTATATATCTCTTTAACATGTTGAAAATTAAATACATTTTGCACCATTTTGAATACTCCTAAATGATGTTACTTGATATTTGTTTAATGCAAAACATCGTTAAATTTCAATCAGTTTTGAAAAATTCTACTTTCTTGGGGGACCTCTAAATATTTTTGTATAGTTTTAAAATTTTACCAGGGATCTTATGTTCCCTAAAGGAAACTTTTTAGGGGGTGAGAGTGCAAAGATTTGAAAGTTGTTTTTTTTTGGGACACCCTAGTGTGCAGTCTATGAAAAAAAACTCTCCACTCATTGCGATATCATCTTATTACGATTTCAGATTGCGGTTGTTAAAGAAAAAAAAATCACTTTTAAATCAGCATCAAGGCTATAGCTAAAATTTTTACAGAGAGGGTTCGTTTATTTCTTTTCTCCGCAATATTTCTGCAAATTACTTTAGGTTGTATTTTCCGGAAATATCCTGATTTCTATCCTCAAAAGACTTTCAGACCGAACATGCATTTTAAACCACAGTAGAACCTCTATCTGTCTTTCCAATATCTTTCGTCCTTCCCCATATATCCTTTAATTTTGACGATCCTATTAAGAAAGCTATTTAATAATATAAATTTTTCTCGCTTAAATAGTTTCTGAAAGTAGCAAATTTCTGCTTCTTGTCATCAGGTTTGATGATTATTCATCAGTTGATGAAGAGGCTGCTACATAACGATGTGGCTCGATTTCTCTTTAAGAAGTGATCGCAGGGAAAGGAAAAACGAATGATAATGCCAATGAATACGAACAAATCAATACACGATCGTGTGCAAGCATTTTGCTGAAAGCTCTTAAATGGTCTTGAAACAATTGAAAACCTTATTTACATGAATTGAGTGAAAATGAACATAAAGATTGATCGAGTACTTGTATATATTGAACAGCGATCTTGAACGGTTGAACAAAAATGAACATAGAGTCGATCGAGTACTTGTATACTGAAAAGGGATTTTGAGCGGTTGGGTGAAAGTGAACATAAGGGTTGATAGGGTACTTGTATACTGAACAGGGATGTTGAGCGGAACGTGAAGCAGGAGCGCGGAGCAGTGGAGCAACGAAATCTTCATCGAAACTGGGGCAAAGAAAAGTTTTGCGCTCCACTGGTACGATTTTTTCTTGCAATTCAGTAGTTTATATAAATGAGTTTCCTTTCTTTTCTTCCCTTTTTTTTCTTTTTTTGCATAATTTTTCAAGTGTAATTAAAACATTATATATATCGATTGATATATACAGTCTATAAATAACTGTTTTAATTTTTTTATCACATATGTATACACCTATTAATAAATTAACTAAAAGCGATGAATAATGTTATGACAATTAACATTATTTGGATCACGAAGCGGAGGAAGAGTAAGAAGTCGGAGCAGAGCAACTCAAAATAGTGACTGCTTCTGATCCCAAAGTTCAAAGTTGGGGAAAAAGCAGGGGAAGCGGGAGAGACGAAACAAGCAATATTATAACTTAAAATTTAAATAAAATATTTGTGTTGAATTTCGAGGGTAGACCTACTAGCTGACCATTGCTTTGATCATCATATTAAAAAGCTCATTTTGAGAGCATCTGGATGCTACAAGAGCAGCAAATCCTTCGTTTATGCAATCAATGATAAATCATAGAAACATTCATCCAGCGAGAGTGATTCACCCTTATCAACAGCATCAGCAACACAGACAGGCCAGGTGCTATAAAGACATGACAGGCACAGATAACGTGTAACGGCTTTCTGGATGGAAGTGAATGTGCTGGCATTCTTGTCCTAACTGGTTCGTATCAGCAGACGTGGACTAAATTTCCTTATTTATGATATTCTGTGATCAAAAACCTGGAATTGCATAAAAGTTGCGCTCCCATGTCTTCCTTTTCAAATGAATTTATGGAAGGAAGTCATTTTATAGTTAGTTATCCAGCATTAAAAAAAATGATGTGTGGTCTACAAGCACACTAAATGAAAAATTTTGGTCATTAGAAGTAAAAATGAATTAAATTATTAAACTAAAAAGAATAATAATTAGAATTTTTAGATGAAAGAATAAAAGGTATCGGTGGCAGCTTCATGACAAAAGTTAAGAAAGCGTATTTAACGAAATTAAACGAAAGTTGTTTAACTTTCGTTTAATTTTAATGGTACCGAACCGACTCTCTTTTTTGAAAGCACTGATGTAAAGGCTTCTTAGGATTTGGAAATAATTGCCTGATTTATAGTAGAGAGGGCTTTTTTTTTTATTCATTAAAAAAGATAATCGACTTTGATTATTATTTAATATATACAGTGAAACCTGTGTAAGTTGACCACTCGCGGTGCAGCACTTTAGTGGTCAACTTATAGAGGGTGGAGATTTTTTTTTTGTCATTTCTTACACTATGCATTGATGAATTTGTAACTAATTAAAATATAGCTTCATGTAATAACATTACTTTAAAATAGTAATTAACCTTTTTTTCCCACAATTATCTAAACTATCATAAGAAAAAATTAACCTGAATGACATACAATGTATCCGATAAAACTTTAAAATTAAAGTACTTAGTTAAAATGAAGATAAATATCTTATTAGTTTTGTAAGTTACTTAAATGATAGTAAAGGTTTCCTAAAACTACATAATTTTTCAAAATGGCTACATCTGACAGAAGAAAAAAGAAGAAACTTATTTAAAGAATAAAAGAGTACTCATAGTACTTTTCCTATATGGTTGGTTTACAAAGAAGTTTAGCACACTTTATATTGATGTTTTATCCATCCAGACAAATACTAGTGACGATCGCAACATTATAGCATAAAAAATATCCTGGAAAAATTATTTTAGTTTTTTATCTTTGAAAAATAAATGTAGTAATAATTAGGTGGTCAACTTACAAAGGGTTTTTTATAATACTCCCACCCAAATTTTCATCCATAAGTGGCCAATATAGACAGGTGGTCAACGTAGGCGGTCCAGTTACCAAGGTTTCCCTACATTATATAATATAATGCATATTCCGTTCCTGGCAAAAGTGGTCAACTTAGACAGGTGTTCAGCTTACAAAGGTGGTCAACTTTACAGGTTTTACTATATATATGTATATATATATATATACTACTTGAGTAAAATGAAAATGATGCTTTTAAACCACGTGATCATCGATGTATTGTAGCGCTTTACTATTTAGGAGTAATTGTTTGATTTATAGTTAAGATGTTTTTTTAAACTGATACTCGGGTTTGATTATAAATAAAAAAATAAATAAGTACAAGAATGAATATTACGTAAGTGAAATGAAAATGATGCTTATGCAGACAAGAGATGGAGGAAAACCAACGTAAGTTAGGGATCATTCATAAATGATGTCACGCTTCGAGGGGGGAGGGGGGTTCGTGAAATTGTGGCAAAGTGTGACAAGGGGAGGGAGGGGGATCAAATATATCGGAAAAAAGCGTGACATCATTTGTGAACTGTCCCTTACACAAATTTAAAAAAAAAAGGGAAAAAAAAAAACAACTTACATTTAGATATACCACTGGGTAAAATTATAGCAAACAATTGTCAGCAAGAATTAATAAAAAACAAGAAGTTCCGTCTAGAACTATACGAGCCTACTTCCCCGTATACACCGAATTCAAATTTATAATCTAGCTATCTCTCTCTCTCTGTTTTTCTCGTTTAGTTTTAGTTCTTAATTGGTTCAAATGTACCTTTTTCAACGGTTCATAGACATTCAATCATTCATTTATTAAGTCATTCATGTATTTAGTCACTCATTTATTCATTCATTATTTTGCTTATTCATTTAATCATTCATTGATTCAAAAATATTCTTGAAAATCCCGATCAAAAAATTTCATAGGAAAATAGGCTCCTTAGTTCTGGATGTACTTTCTATTTTTACATGTTCTACGTCATAAGAGCTTTCCGATAAAGTTTGTTCCAAGCAAATCGGTCCGTTAGATCAGGAATTATATAGGATTGAAATTTCCCCGTAGGTGGCATGTTAATTTTTTTTGAACTGTTCAAAAATGAACAAAAATTGTTCAAATCAATATTTCACGCCAAGAACTTCTTCCAGTGAGCTTGTTCATGGGAACTTGGATCTTGTACCCAAATTTTACATAATTTGCTTCATTTTCGCCCATAGGCGCTAATGTTAAATTTTTTTGAACTGTTCAAAATTAAACAAAAAATTGTTCAAATCAAAAAGTAAAATATGGAAATGATATTTCCTCGCCGAGATCTTTCGAAGGCAAAAAGAATTTTTCGAATCGGACAATTCGTTCAAAAGTTATTAGGGGGGACAGACCGACAGACAGACAGACCGACAGACAGACCGACAGACAGACAGACGACAGACAGACCGACAGACAGACAGACAGACAGACAGACCGACCGACAGACAGACCGACAGACAGACCGACAGACAGACCGACAGACAACAGACCGACAGACACACTTTTTCCCCATCTCAAAACCCTACTTTCAAATTTTTTATTTTTCAATCTTTATTTAATTACTTAACTTATTTTTGACTTTTCTTGATTTTTAACGATATTTTCACGATACATTAAGCCTCTTTCATGCTTTATTATTATTTTTTTTTACTTTTACGGGAAAGTAGGCTAATAAAAAACGAGCGATTAAGAGCCCAAAAAAGAAAAAGTCTCCCCCCCCCCCCCCGCACCTTTAGGTCAACAGTTCGTAACAAGATAAATGAAACCATGAACAAATTACGGCAATTATAGCATGGCCCGGAGTACATCTTGTTTCTCTATAGAGCACGCCCTCATAGATCACAATTTTGATATCAATCCTTTTCTTGGGTACAGAAGCGATAGAGCACTTCGATTGTTGTCAATGGGAGTTATCATTAGAGTAGGAGCACGTATGGAGATTTGCATTATCTTCGAAGATGGATGTTTGGGGACATTTACATGATGTGCTTGGGTGGCAGTAAAAAAGGTTATCTGTGATCGGGTGTGCTATTGCAATTCGAAAATGCGATTGGTCTTTTTTGTAGGTACGCTATAAAGAGGGTGCAGAAAAAATGGAGAAGATGTAAGCAATAATCGAAATTTTGGAATCATCAATCAGGAGAAATTGTGTTATATTTCGGTTGGTAGGAATTTATCTTCTGTTTGGTTAACGCTTAACGGGTATGTTATGATAAGTATGATAAGTAGTCTATTGAACTCTGTGATTTTTTTTCTCTTTCAAACACTATAATACTATAATTTTTACATAAAATTCAGGGTTGCCCACTAGAGGTGGGGAGAGATCATGCCGCAGCCTGTTTCATTGCAATTTTTAAGGGGTTGGGGACAATTTTTGAAGGGATCATTTGTTTTGGGTTGCTTCGTAGACTTTTAGGGGGCTCGTCATCTCTGTAAGGGGGGGGGGCACCCCTGTAGAATTTTTAGAATCATATTAAAAGTGGTCCGAAAAATTAACGAAATACAATTTTGTTCTAGAACTAAAAGATAAAAAAACTGTCTGCCAAAGAACAAATTTTCAATCATTTGCGGGGTGAAAAAATACATTAGAATATATAAGATTTTCACGTCATGGTGAGTACATTATGTTGTACATTAGTAGGCTAATTGGTTGTGGTTTTGATATTTTGTGTATTAGCTATATACCAGGATGTACCACAGCAATGGAGCCCAGGAGGGAAAACTGAAATTTAACCCATTTTCCTTTTTCCATTTACTTTTTTCTACGCCTAACTCGAAAGGGGCTCGTTTAGTATCCTGGCAAAGTGGACTCGTAATAATAGTGGGGGGCCATGATTGGAATACTGTTTACTGTACACAGATAGAATATTTGTGGAGCATCAGTGACAGCTGGAACAGCACACTGGTAAATTTTGTGACAGGAAAACCGTTAATTAATGAACAACTGGTTTTTCTGGGGGTGCCCAAGAAACACCCATGGTCATGGCGCAATTTGAGTTTTTTAAAATTTTAGGGGGAGGGTGTTTTAATGGGGTATTAACCATTTTTTGGAGAGTCATCGTCCTTGGGGGACTCCATGACTTGTATGTGTGGAGGGGTGTGTGTTTGGAGGGGGTTTGCTATCAATCGTATGGGTGGTGGACACCTCTGGATTCTTTGTTCTCTGGCAGACTATATCAGTGGAATATTGTATACCATTAGATTGTCTTACTGTAATCTAATGGTACATTTTAACACTTTATCAATCACAGGCAAAAAAGTAATAGTTCACTTTACAGTGATAGATTGCAATGGTAGTTTTTTTTTTTTTTGAGTCTGTGACACATTATACCACTGGTACGTTGTGAACTAATAAATTATACCAGTTATTCTTATAAAATTTATCTGCGTAGTGCACGAGTACCAGCATGACTACTATTCTATAGTATTGGTTCCAGTGTACCAGTTTAATGTACATATATCTAGTGCCATTGTGACATCATTAATACTACAAACTTTCATAGAGATGCATATATATCGTCAAAACGTGCTTGATTTTGTCTTGTTTCTTCTTAACCTAAACATTTTTACGCATCTATAAATAACAGTTACAAAATTTTGTCGATTGATTCCGAAACTCACTGAATCGAGATTCCTTAAATCGAGAATATCTTGTGTTTTAGATATCTTTTTCCAGAATGCTGGTTACAGTATCCCAACACGGTTTGCTATTCATTCCTTTTTAGTAACGATGGTTTTAATCAGACGAATATATTTTACCGTTACGTTTTTCCCAACGTATTTCAACTTTTTAAAAGAGCAGTAGCTCATTTGATATTCCTTTGGCACTGACGTTCTCGTTTGGAACTTCCCATTAGAACGTGATGAGACAGACGTAACGAACTTTTTCATGCAGCCGCAAAAAGAAACAAACAAAATCATGTGGTTTAATAGCGCATTCGAAAAACGATTTAGATAACTATTTTTGTTTGCTGATGGCAATTGTTGAATAATGAATGGCATTCCCACTAAGAAGTATTTCTTATGATACTTGTTCTAGATTGCATCGAACTTAAATTTATTCATCTGATTCTTGCAGTCTTGAATCTTGAAGAAGCTGACAAAGTACATTAACACGGTATTTATCTGATGATTCAATACATTTACTTCAAAACTGCGCAAAAATTTAAAATATGTCAAGAAATGGAGGGAAAAAAAACTTACTAAAATGTTCAGCTACAGTTTTCAGTTTTTAATTGTGTGATGTAACAACAAAGATACATTAACTCACACAGTGTATCAATTTGTGAGAAAAAAGCATGTGTGTGATATCTAGGCTAGGAGCATTGGCTTCAAAATTATTGTTGTCATCTTTTGAGATTTGCATCGCTCTCTGAAACGAAATAGTCGATGTGTTATCATGGATTGTGTGTCAAAAACAGATGGAAATATTCTTTACGTGTTTACATTCCAAACGGAAATGCGACTGTTTGAAGTAGGAATTAGTTGAGTAATATAAGGTAAAGCAAGCTACATTACTCGGCAATTTTCTCTATAGTGATTTTGATTTTCCTTGAAATAAACAAAATTAGTTTTCGCAGGGGGCAACGTAATAAAATGGAGACTGCTGACACAGTTTGACGCTACAGGGCATATTTTTCTCAGGTTACAAAGATCTAACTTTGTAACTGTTAAGATTAAGATGTACTGAAAATTGCTTAAAATCTCTTAACCTCATAACATAAGTTAAATATTCATTTTAAAAGTTATTTTACCATAAATTTTTATGTCATAGGTTGTATAAAAAAAGAATAAATGACACAAGTTTGTTCAACACATTATACTTTATTGTATATGTTTTGTTTATAAAATTGAAGATATTAAGACTTAACAAACAGTTGGATCACTAATAAGTAGACAAATTGAATATTCGTTTTAAAAGTCATTTTATTATTAATTTTTTTGTGTCATCAGTTATATTCTTAAAAATTACGTGGCACAGACTCGGGACAATTGTATTTTATTATATATATCATTTCTAGCAACGTGTGTTTTGTGTACGAATTCTCCGTCAACTTGTATATAGATACTCTCAGTAACGCACTCTCAAATATCACGAAACTTTCGTCGTTTTTGACGAAATGGCTTCGTGAAAAATGCTCCGAGTAAACCTTTCGTCAAATTGACGCAGTTTGTGCAGTACCTTTTTTAAGTCACGTGATCTTGCAAGGAAAGAATCGTTGTAAATGACGAAATTTTTTTGACGATTGAAGAATTCTCGAAAGTGAGAGCTCTATTTCTGAGAGGGTGTAGATATAAATATTATCAAATATTTTTTTTTTTCTGTCTAATGGGGCTGCAGTATTTGTCCTCAACCATTGCAGACCTAATGCGTTCCCAAAGATTGGTACCGACTCTTTCAGCGGCACCACAATGAGTGTGGTACCATTGCCGCAATTTTTTGACGCTCAAGGCAGGGAGGCTTTTCATCGGTAAAGGAGATGTTACTTTCTCCCTAGATGGCGGCACCTGAGCTCGTTGATGCAAACGGCACAAGAAATTTAATTTTGGCGAGAGTATTCATGCCAAATGGCTACTCAAGGGATCTTTAACATGGCGGAATAGCGCATAATCATACGACATGGGCTCAGACAATTTTCTGCATCTTGAAAATCCGCCAACTTCGGCCAGATTTGAACCTGCAATCTTGGGGGTACAAGGCCCGAGCCTTACCACTACGCCACCCTGTCAGCATATTATCAAATATAAATATTTATTATTATTTGGACATTTTTCTATGATTGGAATATTTTAAAAATCAAATCCATGGATTTCAAATCTCCCTTCGCATCTTCTCCTGTAGAAAGATATCCCTATAAAATAAGCCCTAACGATTGCTACTGCTTCAAAATAAAGCTTTTTGCTTATCATCGCATCAAGCGTGAGTGAAAATATGCATATGTTACCGTTAAAGTATGAAATCCGTTATTTTATAGAATACCTAGTTATTCCATGAAATAACTGATCGTGTCCGTTAAAGTGTAAAACTCTCTTGTATTTCATGGTTTAACTAGTTATTTCATAGAATAACGATCTGCAGCCCGTTAAAGTGTAAAAAAATCTTAAAAGAATGTAGTGAAGATATAGTTTGCTTCAAATGTATGGAGCCTGTCCATATATCATGTTCGGAAGATTATGCTTCAGAAGATGAAGTTGAGCAGAAAATCTGCAAATTGTGTTTTAATAAACTTAATGTTTAAAGAGAAAGAAATAAGTTTAAAAAATGTTTAGAAATTCAAGGCGAAAAAGATGAAATTAATGTCGGATAAATCTCATTCTGAAGCCTCAGTGGGGTTTACCGTCCGTATCCCAGTGCCTGAAGTGGACATAGGAAAGGTGATGCCAAATGTATTTTAGCTATCATCATAAAAATAACCGAAGAAGGATTTTTCCAATTGGGCACAAGAAACGGCCGCATAAAACAATTATATTTCCGATCCCAGTTCAGTGTCTGCGAACAAAAATTAATTAAAATCGAAGAAGTACCGGATGTAGAAATATCGCTTCGGTCGGTTGCTACAGCTCTACTGGTCAGGGATTTAAAAAAATGTTCGTGTAAAACCCAGTATGTCAACAAAAAATGTTTCTGTTTTAGAAATAATGTTCTTTGTAATTCCAAGTGTCATTTTAGTAATCCTTGTTGTAACAAATGATTTTATGGTACATTTCCATAAATACTAGGGATGTAACGAATAATCGGCCACTATTCGGTATTCGGCCCTTTGGCCGAATATTCCGCCTGGCCGAATAGTCATTTCATCACCTAGCCGAATATTCGGCCTAGCCGAATACTGGGTAAGGTCAAATTCGGCCGAATAGTTCTGCTGCAGTAGAAATGTAAAAAAAATAAAGAAATTAGTAGATTTTAAACATTTAAAATTGCATTATAATTATTAGAAAAGAATACATTAGTATATAGTTTTAATAAATAAAAATATTTTAGAAAAAAAGTACTTTTTTTAAACCTTGTTTTAGGCTTGACGGAGCAAAAACAGATTTAAAAGTTGTAATATTGTATTTTATATTTAGAATTTGCTCCCAAAAGCTGGCGATAGTTAATTATGTTGGAGAATATGATAAATTAATTTTGTTATTATTAACAAAGTGGAAGTCAGACTTTGTTTGGGTAGACTGATTTATTGTGAATATTGAGTATGAAAGAAATGTGAAAAGTATAGAATATATCATGAATATTTATTTAGATAGCATAAGTTACTGGGGCTTTTGAAAATAAAAATATATTCCAGTTAAGTGTTTCAAATTTTAATAGATCTTTTAAAAATAGTTATGTAAAAAAAATCCATAAAATAAAAATATTAACTTTTATAACTTTAAAAATATCTCCATAAAACTATTTTGAACAAGACAAAAGTTCATTAAACAATAATATTTGTTTAATTTGAATTAAATAATTAGTAAAATAATGCTAATGCTTACATTGAAACTTGTCATTTCTATTTCACTTGTGGGGGAAATCTTAGTTTTATTGCATTCAAAACAATACGGATAATACATTAATTTTAGATAGTTTTAGATTTTTAACAAACAAGAATTAAATCATACATCATACATTAATGTGTTTATTTGGTGTTTTACTTTGTGAATACTTATAATTTTGACATATATTTTCTATTACCACGATTTTCTAGAAATTTTAATATTCGGTATTCGGCCTAAGACATTGGCTTCGGCCTATTCGGCCTAGAAGAAATGGCCGAATATTCGCCTTCGGCCTTTAAGCAATGGCCGAATATTCGGTATTCGGCTATTCGGCCAAATCACTATTCGGTACATCCCTAATAAATACCACTCATACGCTGCAAAAAATAGATAAATTGCTTCTTTTTCATTTTAATTGTCTGTCATTAGTTTATTTATAGAATACCTAGTTATTTCATTTTAGATAAATTGTTTATTTTACACTTTAACTGTCTCTTATTAGTTAATTTATAGAATACCTAGTTATTTCATAGAATAACTAGTTAAAGTGTCAAATTAATAACATATTACACACTTTAACGGACACGATCAGTTATTTCATGGAATAACTAGGTATTCTATGAAATAACTGCATTATATACTTTAACGGTAACATATACACGTATTTACGTTTAAAAGGGAAATAAAATCGTTCTAATAGGCACTTCCTGTGTGATTCCCGCGCGTGGAAGATATATTTCTCGGTTATTTTCGACCTAAACATACATATTCCTTTCGTCGAACGTGGAAAGGATTTTTTTTCGAGGCGTTCTTTACGGCACTAAATGGATTGAGGTGAAGAACTCGCTCGCTGTATTCCAGATGGCCTTCGGAGAATTTTCTCCACAAACAAGGCCATAAATTTCTCTTCATGGAATGTGCATAAACGAATTAAAAGCATGACATAAAAGGTGAAAAGTACCAAATTCGAAAAACAAGAAAGTTGTTTTCCCGGGGTTGGGTTTTATTTCTATCAATTTATTATTTAAATTGGGAATAGTTGAAGATGTTATATGAATTTAGGGGAATGTGGGGCAAAGTGAAAGATTGAAGATGAACTAGATTTTTTAAAATGAACAAAATGAAAATTTGTCTTGAAAAGAACGGTACACCAAGAGAGAACTATGAGTTTTATAATAGAACTTCCATTGAAACGCTATTTTTCATTTTAAGCAGTACATGTGTACTTTACATTGAAAGTGGGAAATTAATCACTTTGCCCCATGCATGCGGCAAAGTGAAAAGTTTTTCCCTTTTGAGGGAAAATATTTTCCTGGAATAAATAGATTTATACGTGATGATTAACCCTTTGCATTCATATGTCGCCTTATGGTAGTCCAAATAACATGTAATGATTCCTATTTACGAGTACAGGGGGTTAAAAATACTTTTTATTAAACATACATGAATGACTACATGAATGAATAATTAATAAAAGGCGCGAATGAATAAACGAATTAATGAATGTACAAAGTAAATGATTAGTTAAATGAACGAATGAAAATCCTCTTAATAAATTAACAAATAAATGAAGTAATATTTGAAGGAAAGAGTAAACGTATGACTAACTCAGTTATCTATGCCCCTTTATGCACATGAAAAATTGTAATGAACATACCAAATCAAAACAGGCTAAAAACAAAATAATTTAACGCTGCACTGGACATTCGTAGGTCTTAATATTTAAAATATTAAAAACAGAAATTTTTCCATTATGTAATAGTAAAATAGCATTCTATAGAGCACTGTTTTCGGATACTGAAACGTGGGGGGGGGGGGGGCGCAGTTTACGTGAACTTTATATTTCCACAAGAGTTTAATCATCAAATCAAATCGTCGTTTGTCTTTTGGTCAGAAACGACCGCCAGTAATTAGAAGGCTTCTGAAAATGACTCACTCAGATATAGTTGAGCGTGCCGAATAGGCTCAGATAGAGGTTAAAAAATTCAATAAAAAATTTTAGTTTTGTTTTTTAAAGTAAATTCTTTTAAATCAAACTTTAGCTAATGGATCCCGTTGTAACTCGAGACAAGTGTTTTACAGTGATCATTTCTAAAAATGGGTCTACACAAAAGTTTTGAGTAAGTGCTCGCAATCACTGTTTACGGATACTGAAACATGGGAGATTAATTTAAAAAATGGCAGTTTGCGTGAACTTGACATTTTACAAAAATTTAGTCTTTGTTTTCCAAAGTAAACTTTTTAAAATGAAATTTTAGCCAATGGATCCCGTTGTAACTCGATACATGTGTTTCACTGGGATCATTTGTAACAATGTTTAATGTGTTCCCTACACAAAAGTTTTGAGTTGGTACTCCCAATCTGAGCACTGTTTTCG
Organism: Octonoba sinensis; assembly: GCA_038502835.1. Classification (NCBI taxonomy): domain Eukaryota; kingdom Metazoa; phylum Arthropoda; class Arachnida; order Araneae; family Uloboridae; genus Octonoba; species Octonoba sinensis. The sequence goes on from CM076604.1 coordinate 100,331,749, forward strand.
GATACTTTTCTCCATCAGACCCCTACCTGTTAGCCGAGGCCTTAGGATTGCTTACGTACGGGGAGAGGTAGTGGGGTCTACGGATTTTACATGCACATATCCCCAAGTATACATGGTGGTCTTCAGTGGGTATCGAACGCGCGACCTTCCAGGTGGAAGTCCGACGTGCTAACCACTAGGCTTGTTTTCGGATACTGAAACATGGGAGATTCATTCAAAAATGGCGCTGCTTGCGTGAACTTGACATTTCACAAAAATTTAATCAACAGATCGAATCGGCGTTTATGTCTTCTGTTCTGAAACGACCGCCTGTAATTATGAAGTCTTCTGAAAATGAATCACTCAGACATTGTTGAGCGTGCTGAATGCGTTCAAATAAAGGTTAAAAAATTGAATAAAAAATTTTATGATATTGTACTGCCGCGTGTTGTCTGCCCAATCTTTATTTGGCCTGCAGGTTTGCTCTTCATGAATACTAACGAACAGGTGCAGATAATGACTGAAACCTTGTAAACATAGCGTTGATTTAATGGTTTATAAAAAAAACAGTAATTGAGTAAAAGAAACGTTTTTATATTTGACGATGGACTGGCCTTCATTTGAATACTGACCACACATTTGGCGTTTAATTTCTAAAGGTAGAGTGATATCCATATAAAGTTTGTTTTCCATTGCATGTTTGTGATAGGATTAAAGCATAAATGTGAAATTGAGAGACTGGATGAAAATGTAACACAATTAAATGATTGCTTTATATAAAAACCTCATACGTTACATACACCTCATACGCTTTTTATACATAACCCTCATCCTCAGCTTCGTTTTCATTCTATTTTTAAAGGTGATGTTTTACAATCGTCTGTCAATGTTTAGAAATGCTACACAATTTTTCTAAAATTGTTGAAATCAATAATTAAATCAATTGCTTTATGATGCTTAAATTTTTGAGGAAATTTAATCATTTAATTAACTAATTAAATTAATTAACTAATATTTTAATTAATTAGTTAATTAATTAATTTATTTTTAGATGAGTCATTGTAAAATTTTAAAGAGTTTCGTGGGTTTGGATGCCTTGCCTCCATATAACTATTCTTGGTCGGAAATTGAATTTGAAAGGTAGGATTTGAAATTTAACTTCTTTAAATCGGTTAACAGCTACACCTTTAAATAAGTTAATGCTACAAATTTCATTTTAAAAACTATTCAAATTAAGTTTTATGGCATTGAAAACTGCTTACTTTTTTTACCGGCTGACTTGAAGCCATTTTGAGAAATCAGGCAATGCAATGAAGCATTTAATTAATACTTCTATTTTTATTCTGCTGTTTATTGTTTTCTTTTTAAGGCAACATCTTTCGGATGTTTAAAAGTCCCTCACCCCTTAAAAAAAAGACTGTTTTGAGTTTTTGAGGCAAGGAAGAGGTCCACGGGATTGATTAAGGATACATTATAAAAGTACATTGGGGGGAAATTATCTCCGATTTGGGATTTATTCTTGTTTCAAAGAACTACAGAGCTTTCAATTCCATTCTTTTCTTTCGTTCTTTCTTTCTTCCTTTTTTTTTTTTTTTGAGCTTTAAACGGTTTAGGCCAGACATGGTGAACCTATGGCACGCGTGCCAGTACCGGTGACATGCAATAATCATTCCAGTGGCAGGCCCGCAGGTGAATATTAAATTGCTTTAATTAACTCATATTCACTGAAAACAACAATTTAAAAAAGAGAGAGAGAAAAGAAGGAGGGAGGGGTCTTCCAAGACAAGCAGTCACTCTGTGAAGGTTAATGATCCTTACAGATGATTTTAAAAAATAAAACTAGCAAGTGGGAAGTGGCACACTGGACACCTGAAAAAAATAAATCATAATCTGTTACACTAATGGAAAAAGGTTCGCAATCCATGGCTTAGGCTCTAATAAGGAACTTTTTTACTTATTTCAATTTTTTGATTAAAATATGCTAATTTTTTTCCATTTGTAAAATTAAGTCAACTTAGTTTTAAAATGTTTGTCAGTACTATACTTTCTTCGGAATAAACTCAAAGCTGATTAACCTCAAAAACTGAAATGTTAGAAATTTTTTTTTTTTTTTACCAAAACAAGAAATTGCGACAATTCTAAAAATAATTCGCACACTCACACACCGATATATATATATAATAGTCGCGTCGTCCGGCCTATTTCTCGTGTTGATGATTTCCCCAGGAAGACAATATATATTACAAATATATATTAAACAATAATAAACGCAAAAAATTGCAGTCAGAAGCAAGTAAAAGAAAATAGTAAAACAGATTCGAAAAATATCGTCAGCGCTAAAATTTTTTGGTCATTTCTTTACAAACGTTAGTACTTTCACAGACTATCGGTAAAGGAGATGTTACTTATCGTACCAGCTGACCGCTATTTAGATCACTTGTTGAACGAAAGCCATTTTTAACTTGCAAAAAAAGAGCGAAGTTGAGTTGTACTCAGCACGGAACGTGAGTAAATTTGGAAAATTAATTAAATATCAATTTTTTTTAAGATTTAAAAAAATAATAAAAATAGCTAAAGATACTTCTGAATTCTGAATCCAACAGGTATTTTTCTCTTTTCTGAACGTTCTACAGTTCGCTTGTTTACTTATTTCAAACATACGCGAAATACAAAAGTGAGTTTTATATATATAGAACGGGTTCGAAAGGACACAATATTTTTTTTTTTTTTTGCATCCTCGACTGCTCAAATACTATTTAACGTCATTTCTTGTTTAAGTACCTCACTTTCTTTAATAGGATTGAAATTGATTATTATTTAGTAATGACTAGTTTTTTTCTGCCCATACAGCGCTGCACTAATCTACTGGAAAGATCATTAGAAGACACAGACAATTAGGTACCATTCCTTTCTTTACATAGTTCCTTGCTAAATAATACCTGAGGACATTTTAATGCCATAATTTTCCTCCAAGGGTTCTTTTTCGCCGCTCCTGCAATTTTGTTAATGTTTTCCACATCGCTTCGTCTGTTCTACGATGAGAAACAAGTGTTCTTTAGATGAAAAGCGATGTCTATTAGTAATTCAGTTCCAAATCTGGATTAGTTCTAAAACCTCAGAGTATGTCTCTATTTATATGTTCAGTTTGAGTAGCAGATTTTTTGCTTCCCCCGAACAGCGTCTCTATTAGTTGAAGCTGAGCAAGAAGAAGCAGTTGATTCTCGAAATTAATGCGGACTTTTATTATGCCATCGCCGGGCTTTAACAACTACAAGTCATTTGAGCAAGGAATCATGTGACCTTTTGTTAACTCTGTAATTGCAAAGCAGGAAATATTTTGAAAAGGGACATTGCTCTTCGACAAGAGTGCAGAATGCCTAAAAGAGTCCTTTTAATGCTCCAGAATGGGATCTTTTGAAAATTCACGTAAGAAAAATGGATCCTTCACAAAATTGTTGAGTTCGTGAGCATTAAAAAAAAAAAAAAAATCTCCTTGGAGGTTAAAAGAACGGAAAAATATGTTCTAAGAAAAATGGGACATCGGTGACGCGATAGCATTAATTCCGTTTATCTAGTAGCCTAGTTAATCTGATTGGTTGGGACAATAACCTCAAAAGTTCTATAAAGAAAAATGACAGATTTGCTACTACCTAGAGTAGCGATTCCCAAACGGGGTGCCGTAACCAGAGAAAAAGGATGCTGCAAGGCGCTCATGATATCAAACTTTTGTTGCTTAACTAAACAAAAGTGTTCGGTAGTAATAAGTTACTGATAAAGTACAGTGGAATCTGCCTAAAATGACCATTCTCGAGACCAACAAAACTGGTCACTTTAAATAGGTGGTTACTCCGCAAGGCATTTCCCCCAAAAATTTTGCAGAAGCGGTCCGTTTACGCAGGGATTCCCAACCTATTGGTCGTGACCTCCCTCCTGATTTTAAAATACAAAATATTATTAAGTGTTAGAACTGTGTTAAAAAAATAGATTAATTTTTTGCCTTTATAACGAGGTGAACTACCGTTGGCGTCTTACTTCCACAGGAACATAATTTCGGTGACTTTCAAGACGAAGACAAAGTTGTGAAGCACAACGGATGGCATCAAGAGTGTTTATTTATTTAATCACTTTGGTTTGGATGGGCGAATATACGTGATATACCTTATCTTGTCTATAAAACTGAGTCACAGCACGATATCGATAGGGTTGCATTTATCCCTTAAGATTTGAGTCCCTCTTTTGAAGAAAATAGCATTCGTAATAGGGACCGTTCATAAATGATGTCACGCTTTTTTCCGATATATTTGACCCCTTCCCCCCTCTGTCACAAAATGTCACACTTCTACGGAACCCCTCCCCCCTTTGCCACATATCACGCTATGTTGCAAGGGCCTGATGTCACACTTCTTGTTACACCCTCCCCTCCCCTTGTCACACTTTGTCACAATTTCACGAACCCCCCTCCCCCCTCGAAGCGTGACATCATTTATGAATAATCCCATAATTACTTGCAAAATTTTCGACCGTTGGTCTATCATGGTATTTCAATTTTTTTTTTTTTTTTTGTCATTGAAGTAGAGGAGTGTCAAAACATTGTTAGCTTTCTCTAAGGCAGCGGTTCCCAAACTGTTCTACGCGTACCACTAGTGGTACGCAAAGCCTCTCCAGGTGGTACGCGTGCAGGCAACAAATCTATCTATAATATATTGATCTTCTATTCTAGATAATAAAGTTACATAGCAGTGGTACGCAAAATGGTTCGCAAAAAAAGTGGTGGTACGCGACAAAAAAAAAAGATTGGGAACCGCTGCTCCAAGGAAAGGTGTCGATCCATCCCAACGCAGCACTTAGAGACAAAATGAGAGACAAAATCTAATACGAGACCAAGTATTGAAGTAGATCATTTCAATACTAATCCCGTCAGTTGATGTTTGCAAAAGAGAAATATTGCTATCCTTACCACTTATTTTTCTGATTTTTTCTTCAGAGTAGTACGAATATTATGTATATTATCTTTATATTATACATTGTTAATATAAATGGGGTCCTGTGAAAAATTCTAGTTCTTCCAAGGGTGCCATAACTTGGAAAAATTGGAATCCCCTGAGGTAGAGTTTTTTTTTTTAAATCTGTAAATAGTGCGATTGTTTCTAGCACATTAAAAGTTCAGATTTTTATATATATATGTATATTTTTTAATAGAGGGTCACTGGAAGTTAAAATTATTTTTAAAATGTTAGAAACTGCATCGACGAACCAATCTTCAATAATTTAACTGTGACCTGTTTTACCAATCTGATATAGCCTTCTTCCAAAGAACAGTATCAAAGTTAAACAAATAATGTGTTGCTAAAATTACTTACGCAAAAAGTTTTGTTCGTTTGAGTGCTCTTCCGAAGCTTTGGAAAATCATTGATTTTTGAGCATGGTTTAAATGAGGAACTCTGAATAATCCTCCTCAAATATGCAAAAGATCCCCGACATGGTTCGCATGAGGATAAATATTCATCGATATCCAAATATAAAATTGCATATGCGGCGACATTAGGCGTAACATATTATGCAAATAAATTTCACTTGTGTCAAGAGCAAAATAAACAACTATGAATCTGGCAATGGCTCTGCGTGACAAAAAGGCTTTCCGCTGAAATGGTGGAGTGATTGACGTACTTTATGAAGCGCAGGATTTGTCGGGGAAATTAATGTTATCTGTGAAGAAGGATTTACCACAAACTGGAATATGTTAAAGCTCTGTCCTGACGAAGTCGGAAGCACACAAAAGGGTAAAATGCACAGTTCAAAAAATAAAGAAATATATTTGTGATTAATTAGGAGAGCTTGTAAGAAAATAAAAAAATACAGTGTAAAAACTCTTGATTTTACAAAGTAATAAACGGACATTTAAGTAAAACAACATGCATGTGAATCAATACTATAACTGCAATATTTGGTCTCAGTATAGTTTGCGTCAATTATTATGGAATGTCGCTATAAACCAAACATGACGAACCTTTTTCGATCAGTGTGCTAATTAAATTACGGTTTATTATTTTCAGGAGTCCAGTGAGCCACTTGTTATTTTTCTTTTTTGAAATCATCATTAAAGATCTATGCATTTTCGCAATGTATCCGCTAATATTGTAAGTTTTCTTTCTTTTTTTCTTAGTTTTCATGTTTTTTCTTCTCCTACTTTCTTATTTTTATTTTTGAAATGTTGTTTCAGTGAATGTGTTTGAATAAAAGTAATTTTTATTAATCTGCAGACGTGCCACTGGAATGCCTGTTGCGAGCCACCGACTGGCACACGTGCCATAGGTTCATCATCGCCGCAATAAATCGTTTGCCTGATTCTCCATTGCCTTTTTCGTACATACGTAAGCTCAATAACTTTTCAAGCTTTTAAACAATACACATTGTTTTTCTTGTGAAATTGTATATTTTTAATTAAAATTACTTTTAGTATATCATTAACAAGAAACAATACAAATACAAAAGTGACGACCAGCTACAAGCACAGGGTCCAGCTAGGCTGGTCCTAGCCAAGTTATCAGTCCCCAATGATCATCAAGAGCTTTCTTAAAAGTTTTTACCCACAGCAAGTAACAGCCGCTTCCGGCAAACTATTCCAACTGCCTACAACCCTATTGAAATAGTAATTTTTCCTTATTTCAAGATTAGCCTGAGATTCGCGAAAAGCTTAAAACAATGACTCTGGTTCTACCTTCAGCACATAACTGTAGCCCATCAACATTTCCTGCTTTAATGAGTTTAAACAACTGAATCGTGTCCCCTTCGGCAAGCCGTCGATCGCGACAGCATTTTGGACAGTTTATAGTTTAAAAAAATAAATATAATAACTTTTGAATTGGATGGAGAGCTTATTATTATTTTTTCCTTCAGAAAATGTTTCTTAGTTTGTCAGACAATTCACCGGACCTAAAAAAAACTTCCAATAATATGGATTGTCAGTCGGCACTTTAACTATGCCCTTGGTGAGAGTTAATTCAAGAATGTAACTACTGCATTTCACATATGTGTTTTAGTTAAAACACAAAACAAAAACTAACAGTTTTTTAATCAAATTCGAAAGAAATAATATATTTGTACTGTTTTGATGCGAGTTAACGGTGTCGGCAAACCACTATTTTAGAAATTTTAAAGTAGGTGTTTTATAAGCACCAGAACTTGTTCTGACAAGAATTAACCTACAATTTGAAGACAGGCGCAATCCCAACATACCCTAGTAATAATGTATACCCCCCCCCCCGGGTCCTCCGAGTCGATCTTGGTGTTTGCCGAACTTGGAAAGTAGATCTTCAGTCAGTTTAGGTTGCCGACCGCTGCTCTAGTCTATACATATTGAGCCTATTAAGCCTAACCTCATAATCCAAGCCTGAAAGACCACTTATCAACCTAGTAACCCTCCTTTGAACCCTTTACTTAGTAGTCATCCCTTTACTTAGTAACCCTAGAAGCCCTTATTGAACCCGTAGATTTGAATTTAATAATAAGTAAATATAAGCTGTTGCTATATGTAAGATATCATGTAACATGGAAAGTGCATAAAAACTAAAAAAACCGCTGCAAATGAAATAATATTAAAAAAACGATGTTTTCGGTTGACACTGTCATAAATCGAAAGTGTCTGGCAACTTTTGGGTAAGCAGTGCGATCTTTTACAAAAATCTAATCACGGTACAAATTATAAGCAAAGGGGCTGTTCATAAATGATGTCACCCTTTTTTCCTACATATTTGACCCCTTACCCCTTTGTCACAATATGTCACACTTCAGCGAACCCCCTCCTCCCTTTTGTCACATGTCACGCTATGTTGTATAATGCATGATGTCACATTTCTTGTTACCCCTCCTCCCCTTGTCACACTTTGTCACAATTTCGCGAACCCCCTTCCCCCCTCGAAGCGTGACATCATTTATGAATGATCCCAAATGTATCTTTTGGAAGCCCTCGCAAAGGGATCATTCATAAATGATGTCACGCTTTGAGGGGGGGGGGGAGTGGGGTTTGTGAAATTGTGATAAAGTGTGACAAAGGGGGGGAGGGGGGTCAAATATATGGAAAAAAGCGTGACGTCATTTATGAACGGCCCCAAAGTGTCAGGGTAACGTCTTCCTTCCGTAGTCCTCTGCATTGTTATAGTAGCAACTTATGCTGTTTAGACCGGCATTTTGAAACAACTACAAGACCTTAACATGCCTCCTTTATTTGAAAATCACTTTCATTACGGATTTTTGTTACCACATTCAAATTTTTCTTTCATGTTTGCCAAGCTTTCAGGACTTTTCTCTTATTCACTAGAATTTGTTAAAAAGTCATTATATTTATTTCCCTTTCAGTAATTTAAATTTTTTTTCGGTTCAAAACATCTTTGTTTTAACCATTTCTGTTTTTTTTTTTGTGTCCCTCCCCCCCCCCCCCCTCAGTATTTTTCATTTATTTGCTATGATTTTTATTATTCAGTTTCAGGTGTGTAAGGTTGACACCCTAGTGCCTTCTAAAAGGAATACATATCTGCTGAGCCCATTTATAAAAGTGGGCCTGTTACTTTTCTGTTGTAACAAGATATAGATTTTTCCTCTCACACTTTTAATACTAAATTTTAGAAAGCTTGAAATATTTAATAAAATACACAACTTTCAATAAACATATTTTTTTTCTCTTACAGTTTTACCGATTTTTTCGAATTAAATGTTTAAAAATGATGCCAGAGTACATACACAGAAATAACAGCTCACCACTCTAATAAGAGTAAATATGCTTAGTTTTTTCCGTTCAAACACATTCTCGTTTAGTATGACGTAATACAAACACAACTTTTCCCCCACGTGATTTATAGGTGTTTTTTAATCTGAGTATTAGTCACTGAAAAAGAGTCATCTAGCATTGAGCCAGGTGCAAAGTAGTTTTATGCTGCTCCGATTCTAGAATGACAATCATTTGTCATCACCAGATCGCAACACCGCGTGTTCTCCATTAGAAACATCAATGCTCAACTGTAATTTTTTTTCTTTACTGGTAGTTATTAATGATAAAAATGAGAATGATTTTAATTTCCTCTAGAAGTTTATTTATATTTTATAAAATTGTCAAGAAACTACTATTGTTCTCCTATAACCGCTTTTTGTCCTACTTTCCCGTAAGAGTAAATATATATGTATATAAAAGGAGGCTTAAAGTATCGTAGAAATATCCTTAAAAATAAAAAGTCAAAAAAAAAGTTAATTAAATAGAAATGGAAAAAGAAAAAGTTGAAAGTAAGGCATTGAACTTTTGAGGGAGTTGTCCGGTTCGGTTTTTTCTTTTTTAGCATTTGAAAGGTCTCGGCGAGGACATTTCATTTCATGAATTTTTTTTTTCTAAATTTGAACAATTTTTCGCTTAATTTTGAACAGTTCAAAAAATCTTAACATTAGCACCTATTGGGAAATATGACGCTAAAGTATAGAAACCCTGTATGTAAGAGTATATAAGATCCAATTTTACTCAGGCAAGCTTATTGTAAGGAGTTCTTGGCGAGAAAATATTTTTCCATTTGAACAATTTTTGTTCAATTTCGAACGGTCCAAAAAATTTAACATTAGCGCCTACGGGGAAATTTGAATCATGTATAAGCCCTGATCTAATGGACGGATTTGCATGGAACAAACTTTATCGGAGGGAGGTTAAGACGCAGAACATGTACACTGCAAAGTTCATCCAGAACTAAAAGAGCTCATTTTTCCGCGAAATTTTTGATCTGGAATGTTAATAATATTTCTGAATGAAAGAATGAGTAAATGAATTAGTCAAAGAATGAATGAATAAATAAGTGAGTGAATGAGTGTGCATTAACCGTTGAAAAAGGTATATTTGAAGCAATTAAGAATTAAAGCTAAATAAGAAAGAAAGAGACAGGTAAAGTTCGACCACGGAATTTGGATATTTGGACGCTTTTGCGCATGACAGAAAAGAACGAATCCACTCGAGTTTTAGGGAAATTCGTTTTGCAGGTACGTTTATTTAGTACGCGAATCAGAATATTTTCTTCTATGTATGTTGAAAGTAACTAAATTTATAAGCTGGCATATAGCATCAGTCCGGACCGGAAGAAATCAAATATGCTAAACGAACTAGAACGAGAATAAAAACGGTACATACCTTATACCAGCAGTTCCTCCCTTGAACAGAAATGGATTCTTCTTGGCACACTGCCAGGCAGATCGCTTTGCTTAATGTAAATAATAATGTAATGTAATGTAATGTAAAATTGCTAACTGTAGCTAGATTATCCGTTTGATGTAGTTGCACGCGGTAAAGTAGGCCCGTATAGTTCTAGACTTGTTATATTCGCTTTATAAAAGAATGGACACTTTAGTATTTATTTTTCAGATACCTGGAACGGAACGTGGAGCGTGAGTGCAGAACAGTGGCGCAACGATGTTTTTCTCGAAACTGTAGCAAAAGAATTATTGTCCTTCATTGCTCCTATTTTTTTTAAAGCTTTTTTATAATTTTTTATCGTATAAAAATATTAATTAACTAAAGAAAGAATAGATTATATATTCGATTAAAATTATTCGGAGGACAGAGCGGAAGTATTCAAAAGTCGGACCGGAAAACTCAAAAAAGTGGCTGTTCCAGATCTCTCCTTTTTTCATGATTAGAATGTATGTATTTCATTATTGAAAGTTTTGGAAATAAGTCTCTAAACTGCGACCGGTTGTTTGAGTTTTATTTGACAAGACAATAACTTTTATTGTTCTTCTAAACTTTTAACTGTACGGGTGAATGCTGAAAAGGAGGGAGGGAGTTCAGATTTTGCAGTTATTTGAAACATAAAACAAAATAAAAATCATGTGCTAGCAGCTTTTTAGCACTCGACCTGCTGGTTCTGCTTACCTAAGATGAATAAGTAGTGCCTGTGCAAGTTCCGTTCTTCAATAAATGGTCTGAAAAAACAATAAAAACTCTTAAAATAAGAAATGTATAAATTGGAAGCTATTTTTCGACAGTTTGAATTTCTGCTAAATTGTTTCAAGTAAATCTTGATCAATAATCATACATTTCCAAAACCTATAATTTATGTAAATTTCAAAACCACTCTGATGGATATTCAGGAAGCAAATGTAATAATTATGAAGTTTTATGTGTGTGTAGCAAAATCCAATCTAAAACTGTTAATATATTTTTACATGCATGTACATCGCTAGGCTACAAAGAAAGAAACACAGGTTTGGTAAAATTGTACTAGCTTTCTTTCTTGGTTTACAACGGTCACACTGGTTTAGAGATCTTTCAGTACCACGTGTCGTTTTAAATATTAATTAACGTTCAAAGTTTTAGAAAATGAAAAGAATATAAATTAAATTAAGAAAAAGAAAAAAATGTTTGCTTGAAATAATGAGGAGAATGGAAATAAAAGTCGATTCTTGTCAGAAAAACATTTAATTTTTTAACAATCAAATAAAAAATTATTTATGTATATAATAGGGATGTAAAGAATATTCGGCCACTATTCGGTATTCGCCCTGGCCGAATAGTCATTTCATGATATAGCTGAATATTCGACCTACCCGAATACTAGAAAGATCAAATTCGGCCTGGGCAAACAGTCATTTCATGATCTAACCGAATATTCGACCTGGCCGAATACTCGAAAGATCAAATTCGGCCTGGGCAAACAGTCATTTCATGATCTAACCGAATATTCGTCCCGGTAGAATACTCGGGAAGATCAAATTCGGCTTGACTGAATGTTGATGGACTATTTGGCCGAGTAGTTCTGCTACTTTAAAAATGTAAAAAAATAAGGAAACCAGTTGAATTGTTTATTTCGAAAAGGTAACAACTCTTAAAAACAATTTTTTTTTTTCAGGAGATAGAAAAAATGACTTATGAAAAGTTGGAAAACTTTATGGGTCTGATCTTTTACTATTTTATTTTAGTAGGTAATAGCAATGCAATATTGGTAAATTAAAACGATTTATAATTAATTGTGCCATAAAAATTAACAAATTAATACTGAGAGTTCTTTCTTTTTCAAAACGGAGATGTTACTTTTTCTAAATAAATGATTCAGTTGATTCTAAACGTTTAAAATTGTATTATAGTTACTGCAAAATAATATATTAGTATATAGTTTTAATAAATAAAAATTATTTTGAAAAAAACTTCTTTTTTTTAACATTGCCTTTTGGTTTGACTGAACAAAAGCAGAAATTTTAAAGTTATAAAATTGTGTTTTGCATTTGTTCCCAAAAGTAGGCAATAGTTAACAATGATGGAGAATATGAGACTTTTTTTTTTGTTATTATTAACAAAGTGGAAGGCAGACTTTGTTTGGGTAGACTGATTTATTGTGTATATTCGGTAGGAGAGAAATGAGAAAAGCCTAGAATGTGGGGGTGTATCGTGAATAAGATAGCATAACTTATTGGAGTTTTTGAAAGTAAAAAATATTCTAGTTAAATATATGCATTAAATTTTAATAGATTAGTTAATTTCTTTTTTAAATCGGTATGCAAATACTTTTACATACCTGTAAAAAAAATCCCTAAAATAAAAATGTTAACTTTTACCGTTTGCTCAAAATATTTTAAAAGTTGTAAAAGTTTACTAAGCAATAGTATTTTATTGATTTGAATTAAATATTTAGTAAAATAATACTAACGTTTACATTAAAATATGTCATTTCCATTCCACTTGTGGGTGAAATTATTAGTTTATTGTGTTATAAGGGATCATTCATAAATGATGTCACACTTCGAGGGGGGGAGGGGGGTTCGCGAAATTGTGACAAAATGTGACAACGGGAGGGAGGGGCTAACAAGAAGTGTGACATCATGCATTATGCAACATAGCGTGACTCGTGACAAAGGGGGGAGGGGGGTCAAATATATGGGAAAAAGCGTGACGTCATTTATGAACGGTCCCTAATCTCAATTTCCTATTTAACTAGTTCTCTAAAACTCCAAGGCCAATGCACTAAAAAACTTTCTACAGTCTGAAAAACATATTTATGAGTAGAGTTTTTTAACTAATGATATGAGAATTTTTCTAATCTGACTGAAATCTAAGAGAAATAAGCGCTGAAAAACAAGTTGAAAAATTAAAAAAAAAGTATTACTTTCATCTCAACTTTTAACATTTCTTTTTATCTATTTGAATTTAATTAGAAGAAATTCCCATGCATACAGAAAGAAATTTCTCAAGACGTATGATTCTTTAAAACATAATGAACTGAAATAATGTAAAATAGCAGATGTTTTGAAATACTAATTTGATTCAATAGAGAAGTAAATTAAAGGAAAATAATCCTCGTTGGTGATAAGCATTGAATTGGCAGTTCTCTAAAAAAGAGAAAAATAAATTTTGACAGCGCATAGCAACAACCTGTACCTTCATCGGAAAATAAACCTCATTTAAATATAATTGCTCTTCATATGTCTTGCAATGTATCAGTATTTTGACACAATTTAATGACAAACAACATATCGTCTGAAAGGCAAAAAAAGAAAAAGAAAAATCTTAACGAGCAAAACATGTTTGTTGGATTTTTTTTTTCGTTTTAATATCAGTATTATCTTTTCATTGGATGATTTTTTTATCCTTATACATAATGTTCTTTTTGTTACATTGTTCGCAATGGCAGAAATAATCTTTGGCTATCACATTGTTCAACGAAAATTCACAGCATTCCTTTTCGCGTGTTGCTGGGGAAAAATAATTCCTGGAAAAGATTCCTTTTCAAGATGTAGAATTCACGAGAACCCGAAGGTTTTTATTTTTAGAACAAGTGCAAGTTTTATGTAAAAAATTGTTTTAGATGTTAGCAATATATGTTCGATGCATTTATAGTTTATGCAAATTTGATAAATATCTTTCTTTCTTTTTTGACGAAAATATTTATAACATTTTATTTGTTTTACATGCATGTTTTTTAAAATTATTATTATTTGAAGTGGGTTGTTTTGAAATTCAAAAATTCTAGTGTCTGTCTTGAAAGTAAAAGTATGTGTTTATTAAGTTCGAAATAAAAAGGTTTTACAAGAACAAAAATATAATAGTTTAGGAAAAAAAATCATAAACAAAAAAAGAAAAACAATACAGAGAAATAAATAATAAAAATAGTAAAATATTAAGAAGTATTAACAGCCAAAATGTAAAGATTGTTGTCTTCAGAAAAGTTGCAATCAACTTGATTTTATTGAGATAAATTTGGGGAGGGGGGCACAATTTCAAAAATGTGATTTTTGCTGTTCTTTCTTATCCTTTTCCTTTCTTTTCTTTCTTTCTTTTTTTGGTCACTGCTGGAAGAAAAAAATCACATAAAACAAGCGCGTTATTTTGTCTTCTTCAGAAAGGAAATAATTTCGGAATTGTGTTGCATAAAAAGAAGCAATGAAACACTATTTTTTGGATTGGTTTTTCCGTATGCAATGCATTAACGAAAGTTATAGACGGGTTGACTGAATAAAGGTGAAGAGGAATCAAGACTTTAAACGAACGAAAATGACTCACGAAATAAAGAGCCGTAACTGATTTTTAATACTAATTATTATTAAGATGAGTTTTTTTTTCGTGTCATACTTAATTTTTAGTAGCTTTATTATGCTTCGATATTAAGTGTTACTAACCCTTGAAATAGTATTCTTGAAATAATTAAGAATTTGAGAAAAATGATAGAAAAAGAGATATAGATAGATTTAGAAATTTGATCATTGTACACAGGAACGTGGGCTAGCATTGTGTAGTTCTAGATGTTAAATTACTGATATGTATTTACCCTTCGGATATGCATGCATTGATTTCCCAGCTACAAAAAGTCGTTGACAAATTTTACCACTCTCACATAAAGTAAAAAAATATTTGACCATTTGCCCATCACTCGCTTTCTTTAATTATCGATATGTGTTAAATCTTTAATTTTCTTTCGAATCTGCATAGCCAAGGAGAGGTTATTATCCCGAATGACCTCGTAACCGTGACGGTAAATCACACGACAGCTGCAGTTACGTTAAGAGAGAACTGAATCAAGCTCAAAACGTGCAGCTTCAATTGTCGTATAATTTCTCTGTATTCGACGAGGAAGACAAGCAAAGCAAGAGAGTATCTGCTTCCCTTACAACCCGCCTACGAGTGTCTTTGAACTTTCGGAGCTCCTGCATCGATTAATATTTTGATGTCGGTGGCATCAGTTCTGCAAAAACAAATTTAAAATTATCTCTGAAGTGCGCGGAAGATGTTGTTACAGACGTTCTACGAGTATTTTATGTGGAAGTGTGGGTGAATAACAAGACTATGCAGAGACTGCATTGTAGCTGCTGTTTGGAAAAAAATATTTATAGTAAAAAAAGATATTATAATTCAGGGGCGTATTTTTGCAATACATTAGAATGCACAAAGATAAAATTACGTTTCTTATGCTCTTTGCCTCCTAGTGTGATGCTATTTGCCAAGCAATGGATGAATACTGTAGTGACACAGACGATGGTGCCCCGCAGTACTCGCGTCGTGAGAAAGGCCTTGTGACGTAAGAGGGGCCCAGAAGAGGACCTAAAGTCATTACCTTTTAATGGTGGTCTGTTAAACATTTTGCAGGAGGGCCCGCATTCCTTTAGCACCAATACTATTATCGACTTCAAACAATTCGAGGAATTTGTAATCATCCTAAATCAATTACGAATACGAGAGAGGTTTACGATTACTATATATGGGTAGCAAATAACATTAAAAACGTTTATTGCAAGTAGGGCAGCGAAGTCACAGTCGGGCTGATTTTATGAAATAAAGGAGTCGGAGCATCTTAAAAATGTGTCGACTCCGACTCCCCCCCCCCCCCTTTTCTTTTTCTCTCTGAGGTGACTTTTATTAAACATGCCTATTTGCGTTTAGCATTATACTTGTGTCGCTTTTGCATCATTTTAAATGCACATTCTTTATTATTATTTAAATTATTAATATTATTGTTAGTATCATTATTATCATTATTTACATTTTATTTCTACATAATTCAATGCTATCTAGGTTTGAGTGAATTATTATTTAAATAACGAATTTTTCAACTTGTTGCACTTAATTTTTTGCATAGAAAATATAAATTTCGTATAAATGTTTCTGCTTTCGTTTTTTTCTGTCGCATCTATCGTGTCTTTTAAACTATGTAAAAGAAAGAAAAATCACTTTAATGTGTGTTGGTGATTCTCTGAAAATCCATTTTTAATAAATAGAAAACATTAAGTTTTCCAAATAATTTAATTTTATGTTTTAGTATCCGTTTGTAGACCCTTCTTAATATTTTACAAAGAGCAATGTAATATATCTACATTTGCTCTACAATAAAAAATTAAAATTCTTTATGAACGTTGACTCTGCCCATCAATGATTCTAAAGTATCTTTTTCTTAATGAATTAATATCTTAAGAGAAAGTGTGCTCCTCAAGATGGCTATAGATGCAAGTTTGGAGAGGTGTGTCCTTTTGAAAATATTTCCCGCCCTGCCTGTGGCTTTTTCATTCTAGTGTCAACGCTGCTTGCACTCCTATAATTTTTGCGAATAATCTTCTGTTTTTCGAATAGATTTTTTTTTCCTTTTGGCATTGAAACAGCTTTGTTTATATTTTTTCATAATTTTTCCTAGCTTATTTATTGAATAATTTCGTGTCAATTTAATAAATACATAAATGAAAAATAACAATAATAATTGCACTTCGTTTGAAGAGTACACAAACATCAGATTTAATGGTATGCAGACTTTTTAACCTTTTATTTGTTTATTTTGAAAGTTTCCAAGGGTATTGTTTTGTGATGGAAACCTGACAAAAAATTTTCAATGACACTTTTTTGTTTTTGTTTTTTGAAGATACCTGATGAAACAAATTTCGCGATTTTAATGGTTTTCCGAGAAATCTGAAATAAATAATTGTTTTATTTCCTACATCGAACGAAACTAAACCTCAATAATTTCCTCCGCTCCGTAGTTTACTGAATACGGATTGAAGGAAGTTTTGACGATTTAAGGAATCATTTGGGTAATTCCAAATTCCAATGGAAACCCTCTCTCTTACCTATGTCACTACGTTCCGATTGAAGGATTTCTCCAATTTGATCATTCGGTGAAATCTGAAATCTGACTCGCAAATATCGTGATTCACTTGTCTTTTCACAGAGTAAACAAAACTAAACTAGATAAAATAAAACATTCACGACTAATGTTTACCGTCGTTATTCAGAAATCCAATGTCAGAAACAAAAATAACGTTAAATCGCACAAAGCTGCTAATTGCGCACGCGTGTCCCGTGGTGAAAAGAAAAACATTTATCAATGCAAAAAACGTGAGCTTCTAGAAGTACGTTATTGGATCACGCTCATCCAGAAAAGAGATTCATGTTTTTCTGCATACCTGAAAAATTGGTTGGTTCAATATATTTACAAGAATGCCGGCTCGAAAGAATCAAGCAAAATTCATTTTTTAAAGTGTTAATTAAATGTCTTCTAAAATAAACTAAACTAATAATTATAATAATTATTTTAAAATTAATCAACTGTCTCTCTTTTTTCAAAGTCTGAAAGATCATAAAAAGTTCAATTTCATTAAATTAGCCATTTAAGGTGCGGAATGACTTGGGAAAAACCACAAAAGTTCTTGATTTTGCTCTAACTTTATTCGCTCAGAAGTGAATTAAAAATGTTACCTTATCGAAATTGGAAAGCTTGTATTGCACTTTGTTTCAATGGGCTTTTAAGGTGATAAAATGATGTTCCATCTTTAGAAATCGTATAAAGATTTCTCATTGTTTTAAACATTCCACTAAAGCAGACGACATTGAAATTCAGCATGATTGTGTAAAAATTATATTAAGATGTTACTAGATTTAAAATGATTAACCATTGATGAATACGACTTCAATTCGTTCTTATTCAATGGCTAAATTTTAAAATTTTACATGCGAACTTTCTCCTTATACTTTTAAATTAATATTTCCCTTTACTTCAGTAAGTGCTTGTACAAAGATATTGAATGTAAAATTCATCACCCTTTCATGCAATTACAGTAGAACCCCAGTTATCCGAAAAGCACGGGACCGTAACGTTTTCGGTTAATGGAGGTACTATAGAAATTTTCGGATAAGCGAGAATTATAGGCAAAGGCTTATATCCGACATCTTCCCCCCTGCGCATGAACAGGACTTAACTGATGAAGAAATTATTGCGGCAGTTAACAATTCCGCAGTCGAGCCCATAGAAAGGGATGCCGGTATTTCTCATACGGAAGCCACAAAAATCTTGGATGAAGCTCGTCGATATATTGAAGCACAAGGTGATGCCACGATTTTTGATGTTTTATTGTTTAAAAGAAGGCTGCATTCAAACGAACAAAAATCGAACAACAAAAGCAAATTACTTCATATTTTGTTAACACGATTGTTCTATAAGTAAAACTTTAATGTAACATAGTTTTGAAATAAATTCTATGCAAAATATTAATATTTTACGTTTATGTCATTTAGTATTATACATTTTATCGTGTACTGAAATTTTTTTTTTATTTACGGAAAAAACGGGCCGTTTGCCCGTCATGAAAAAAGAAGAAGAAAAAAAAATAGCATTTGCCCGTTGTGGAGAAAAAAAAAACGACCCATTTGCCTTTTCGGTTAAGCTGATTTTCGGATAAACAGGATTCGGATAGCCGGGGTTTTACTGTATCTCCTATGGCAGAGGCTCCACAACTTTCCCAATTTGCGGCACCTTCGGATGAATTAGCATTTCCTCGAGGCACCCTAGTCAAATAATATCTCTTCGTAATACATGTATTATATAAATATGATTGTATATTTACACAATTTTGGGAAAAAAAGTTTAAAAAAATCACGGAAATGCGTGGTAACAAAATTTTTTTCCCTCGTGGGCTGTGTAGTATTGATTCTCAACCATTGCAAGCCTAGTGCGTTCCCAGAGATTGGTACCAACCTTTTCAGCGGCACCACAATGAGTGTGGCGTCATTGTCGCAATTTTTGATGCTCAGTTCCCCCCAGATGGCGGCACCTGAGCTCTAATTGATGCAAATTGCACTAGGAATTTAATTTAGCCGAGAGTATTCACGCCAAACGGATACTCAAGGGATCTTTGACATACCGCATAATCATGCGACGAACGCTGTCGATTTTCTGCATCTCGAAAATTCATCGACTTTTGCCAAGTTTGATCCTGGCTTGGGCGTACGAGGCTTGCACCTTACCACTGCGCCATCCTGCCGGCGTGGTAATAGCATAAAATCAAAGATTCTAACTCATATTTGAAATACACAAAAGTTCTTTAATTGTAAGCATCACTTTTTCGTTTTCCTAGGAATAAAAAAGACTTGATATTATGAGCTCTTCCCGTCACCTCTCACCTTTTGCTGTGGCACCTCAAGATGACGCGGCTCCCAGTTTTTAAACCCTATGGTATCCAAAATTAGATTTTTTTTAAACCGCTTTTTATTACTTATTTATTTTACATTTATTCTTTGAGAGTAAAAAAAAAATACGTTAGATAAAAATGCTTTCTAGGTGCGGAGGAATCGGTTCAGGCTCTTAATAAACAATAGAGTACCATAATTGTTGTTTTCGTTTAACTTACTACTTGTAAGTCCTGAAATGTTTTCAAGCTCATCAATAGATTTCCGACAGCACTTTCCTGTCCCTTAACTGCAAATAAAGCCATCTAAATTGAAATGTTGAATCAGTAGTCCTAGGAATAAGTAAATAGAATAGCTTGTAGTGTCAGAAGGAATGATGAATTATTTTCAAATCCCTTTCCGCATAAATAAACACTGGAAAACACAATTATTTATGGGGGTGTTCAGTGGAAAAGGAATTATGATTGATTATTTTTTAAAAGCCGAAAATGGTGGGCAAACTGGTGCAGTTGGGGGAACTTTTGTCTGAGCTGCTGTGTGATGAAATTCTCTCCGTGATATAATGTGCAGTTTCAGTTTGACGGGAAGAATTTCATGCTGAAGATTAAGCGATTTTAAATTGTGAACGATTTTGTTCTGGAAGAAGTTGAAGTGAAAGTAACTGAAAATTACAGAATAAACTGCATTGGGCAGTAGCATGTTTAAAAGCGTAGAATAATGGTTATTATTATGAGGTTTTTTTAATTATTATAATTATTATTTTTAGGATATTTTTGAAAAAAAAACGGTTGTCGTATTTATGTTTCGATGCGTAAATAATAAATAAAGGGAAGAGGTGTGTGATCCGAGTTTTATGTGGATAAGGAATAGAATTCAGGTAAAGCTTTTAGAATAAATATTCTAGTACAGCGTTTCCCAACCGGTGGTTCGCGAACCCCTAGGGGTTCG
Source organism: Octonoba sinensis (assembly GCA_038502835.1). Taxonomy (NCBI): domain Eukaryota; kingdom Metazoa; phylum Arthropoda; class Arachnida; order Araneae; family Uloboridae; genus Octonoba; species Octonoba sinensis. The sequence goes on from CM076604.1 coordinate 100,352,075, forward strand.
CTGGATGCAGATAGGGGGTTCGCGAAAATAATATCACAATGGCGGAATTTTTAATTGCTGACGTAAAAGGAAAAATGAAGTTATAAATTTACATACGTAACGTATAGGATGGAGTGCAAAAATTATTTTTTAAAATACATTGTTTATCCGATAATGCGTAAAAGTTGTGGGCTGATATAGGAAGTATACGAACAGAATTTGAAATGTACTTGCTTTTTGTGCAACATAATATCGAAAATTTGAACAGCAAAGGAGTGTCGAACGTTATTCATTGATTTATTTTAAAATTTGAGCATTGGTTTCTCTTTATTTTTCCTCGTTTGAAAAGAAAGAAAGAGTCGGAAGTATGTAATTTTTCATTATTACGGCAATTTTTTTTATATACATACCTCAAAGTGAAAACGTAAGATATTTATTCATTAATTTTAAAATTTGTACTCACATTTATCTCACTTTATTTCCAACTTTTGAGAATTCATTGCTTGATTCAAAAATTTCTACGTTTACTTCTCATACCGTTTCATAATTTTTTTCTTGCTATCGGGAAAATAGTTTTTAACGATATTTTTTGCGAATACATATGTTTACTGTCCTATTAATTAGTCAAAAATAATAAAAAAAAAGTAATTTTAGTATTTATTTAAATGTAAGATATTTTGCAATTATATATTTATTTCTTGGTATGAACTATTGTGCAATATGGAATATAAATGTACTGACGAATTTGGAATTTTTGTTACACGTTACTATAAAAGCGGTTCGCCATTTTCTGTAGGATCTTGTAAGGGGTTCGCAAAGTAAAAAAGGTTGGGAAACACTGTTCTAGTAGGTGTCATTTAAGGAAAATATTTTAGCTTATTTTAATAGTACTGTTTGCCTATATTTCTCACTATTATAAACTTGTTAAATACTATAAAAAATGTTTTTTATTGTATTTTTTGCTTTATTTGCACTTTTACTTATGCGACTTATGCTATTACTTATGCTTTTTGAAAACGACTCCTTTATGATTTCATAACTATTCGCTCAAAAATTTATTCTGTTATTTCACTTTTGTTTTATCTCATTTGTGTGCGTTTTTCATCTTCTTTTTTATTTTTTAGGCCTTATTAACGAAATTTTCAGTTAGAACTTTGTTTTTCATGCTGAGTGAGCTTAGGCACAATCAACAAAATGATGTTTGTAATAAACCTTCTGAAAATGCAGTGCTTCTCTTTGTTTCTTTTCTTTATCTTTTTATTGATCGGGTAATCCAGGGAAAGCCCAAAACAGCTGCACATAGACAGCAATAATTATCCAAAATCGTTCCTCTTTTGTTTTCAAAACAACTATTGTAAGTTGTTGCTTTGAATTAGCACTACTTTTTGAAAATTGTGCCCTTAATTTGGCCATGATCTGAAAGCTATTCAGTTTTCATTCTTTTCTATATTTTCCATTATGAATTTTCATCACAGCTTCTGCAAACTTCTTTAAAGACCCATTGTCCAGCCAGCCTTTTTACTAAATTAAAATTTCAAAGTTATCCAGACTGGTTGAAAAGAAATTCAACAAAAAATTCATTGAAATCATCACACCATTGAAGTAAAGTCACGCAATTGATTGCTTGCAAGAAAGTGCTTTCTTTCTTACTCGGAATGAGGCCCCTTGATTTCGAATTTATAAAGACTATTTTTGCTCTTAATTCGAGAGATATAAGTTACTGATTCGATTAATATTAGATGGAGACAGAAAGAAGAATGTATATATTTTTAATGTTCGCTTTGTGCAAATAGGGTTGGCCAGGGTTCGACAAATCCCGGGCACCAGGTTGCCCGGGCGACTAAAAGAATGTCTTGGCGACTAGTTTTTCAGGTGGCGACTAGTTCGCAATTAAAAATTGATGATATTAGAATTTGATGATTTAGAATGATTATAGCTGGCTCCTAAAATTTTTCCCTGACTCCTTAGATTTTCGCATTTTTGTCGGACTCTGGGGATGGCTCTTGGTGATGTGTGCAATATTGAATAACCAGCGCCGGGTTTTGAAAATCGGTGGGCTTTCAACACAAAACGGGGAAGAGGAAGGACTTAAGATTAAATTAAAATTTTGACTCCGTATGATTATATTTTTAAATGAGAAATACTCAGGACCGCGACGAACCCGCTCAGCATCTTCGTGCCTAGTCTTCAGCATCTTCGTGCCTCAGGAAAAACCCTACTTATTTGTTTTTTGGTCTTAATTGCGGTTTTTTAAGGGCCTTTTTTCGACACGGCACCTTCGGGCGCCGCAGGACCTTGCACAGATGGACAGCGCGGGCCTGTACTCAAAGGAAAATGTCATTTTTTTTCCTGATTCCCTCCTTTCTATGAGTGAGTCCAAATTCTCTCATAAAAAAATACTTGTGTGTTATTAATGAGTGAGTGCAAACAAAAAATCCAGAAAGTAATGATACATCTTAATCTTTTAAATATAAGCGAAATCCACAAACGTTTTGGAAGGTGCTTGAGCACCCCAGCTCCCCCCCCCCCCCCCAAGTCGGCGACGCTAATAACACGTTGTTTAGTCACTTCGCCTTCTTTTTTTCCTGGATACTCATTTACTTGTTGAAAAACGTGCTTTTCCAGAGTTTTTAATTTTTGTCCGAAGTTGGGACCAGGGTTGCCAAATTTTAAAACTGCATATGCAGGACAGCAGGGGTGCACCGACGGGTTGGGGGGTGGGGTATCCGGTATACGACCAATTTTTAAATATCCAGAACCCGATCCGGTCATAAAAAATCCTGTCATTCGGGGTGTCAATTTTGATTTTTAAAATACAACTAATTAGTATATTTTGGAATTGTACGTAAATTAAAAATTTACAACGCATTGGGAAGCTGTTCGAAGTTTTAAAAAAATTTATACAAGTTACAAACATTAGAGCCAGGTATCTGTCACACAAGGGTCGCCAGGTATCCGATATCCGGCAAAATCAATGTCCTGGCAAGAATACGGGACTTTTGGCGTCCCGTGTTGAAGTTGCCCAGGACGCGGGACACCTTCTTAAAATTACGGGACTGGCCCGGAAAATACGGGACGTTTGCCAAACCTTGTTGGGACCGACGCAGTGTTTGTTTCATTCAGTAGTTTCCAACCTTTTTTTCCCCTTGCAATCCGCAAACCCCTTCTAAAATCCAATAGAAAATGTCGAACTTCCTTCTATGGTTGTTAGTAAATATGGAACAAAAGTATTAAATTTGCTACCACATTTATTTCCCATGTTTCACATTCACTCATAACAAGAAATGTAAACCTAATTGTAAAACATAACAGTTAAAAATGAAAAAACCTAAAATGATAAGTACAAGAAAATGAATATATTTTTTTCTCTATATGTTCTTCTTGAATTATTACTAAGGCGTTCGTGAAAAATATTATTTAAAATTAGTTCCCTGATAGTGCGAAGCAGTTGTGGAATGGCATGAACAATATATGTACCAAAATTTTAATAGATCAATAAATATCTTTCGATTCCACTTTTGGGTAGAAATATAGAAAATTCACAAAGTAATGAAAATTTACAGAAATATTGAATTTTATATATATTCAAATTTCTCATTGCGGTAATGCAGAACAGTTAGAATAAAACATGATAATTGTGGATAAAAAATTTCCCGTTCTATTTTTGGGTTTTTGTATGAGACATGGACTGAAAATGATATAAAATTTTATATTTTAGTAAATTTTTATATTCCCTGCTCTTCACGCTAGCGCGGTAAAAGTGGGAAATGGTAGGGGAAACATAAGTTCAAATTGGTAAAATAAATCAATAAATATTTTCCACTACCACTGTGACCCCACTGCAGAGGCGTAGCTAAGGCGGAGGGGGGGGGGGACAGCTGTCCCCGGGCGTAGCGTCATGGGGCGCCAAATTAATGTAAATTTATTTTATTTTTAAATGCGAAAAGAAAGTTATTTTAACTGAAAAGGTGTGAATATGTTCGAAAAAAAGTGGGAGCATCGCAAATCATATCGGGAATGACCAATGTAGCACAGGAGTGCGTGCGAATAGCCTTAAAACGCAGTGAAACAACTTTTGAGTTTGAGTTGGGATGTTTTCTATTCATCGGACCCGTGATGACTCTCTAGGAAGGGCTAGGGGCATTTTCTTTGAGCAGTAGAGATAAAAGAGACGGACGCCCAGAGAACCCAGGAAAGGTCACTTGGGAAGCATAAAAGTTTTCTTAATTGCCTACCAGGGGCGCCCCTGGCCCCCAGGGGTGCAAAGTGAGGGGGGGGGGGCGCAAAATCTTCAGTTGTCCCGGGCGCTAAAAACCCTAGCTACGCCTCTTCCCCACTGTCGAAATCAGGCAAAAGTAGAAATAAGTGTTTTCAAATTTTGTCCGCATCACCGGGAAATTTTGTCCGCATCACCTTCTCCAAATCACCGGGAAAACAATTTAATCTTTTTTAACGGTTCGTCTGAACATGTATGTTAATTTATTATTTCGTTTCTTCATTTGCGTTAGCAATTAAAAATTCCGCCATTGCAAAGTAATTTATTCATCAAATAGATTAAACCACCAATTGAGAGACGCTGGTTTAATCTATCGCTGGTTAATTTTCTGAATTTTTAATTTGACTGTAGAATACATCATTCCTTTTAACCTGAAATTTTAATGAAATTCTTTTTTTTTTATACATACACATAGCACATTAACACTTTTTTGTTCGACGCGAACGTTGTCGGTTTTTTTACGCACAGGCATAGTATCCCATTTTTAAGTCTTGAGGACAAACATTTTCACACGTGCACACAGTAGACGAAAAAGAAAACATAGACAGGCGTTGTCTTGTATAAGTAGACATGGCTTCCTTTCATTGTTCAGTTCACACTGCGATAATTATTTCCGAGCTTGCAGTCAGCTTCAAAATGGATGATTATCTAATTTTCACTATTTGTAAAACGGATAAAAGGCATAACTTCGCCCATCGGCTCTTTTATATGGGCGTGTCTCAGTTTGCATCACTGTATTGTTTCAAAAATATACCGAAAGATATTGCGCAGAGGTTGTTCCAACAATGCAATGTTATTATAACAAAGCAACTTCTTACATACAGCTCCAGTGTTCAATGCAGAGTTCATGTTATGAAACTTGTATAAATTACCAAATGCATTATATTTGTTTATGGAAGTGCAACTTATTTTTCTTTTTTTCTCTCTAAAATGCAAGGAATTATCTTTTATTAAAGCAATCTAAGTTGAAGTCGAGTACAAAGATTAATTCCCAATGATCAAGACATTTTCGCTACATGAGAGACCCAATTACTATATATAATACTATACGTAATGTCTTTCCATCTCTGTTAAAAACTGTGAAGAAAAAAAAAAAAAGAAAAAGGAGAAATTTAACAGTGACCATCCTGATCTAATTTCTGGACCGCGTTATATAAATAAACGCACTTGAACTCACTCCATGATGATGCGTAATTTACTGAACAGCATTTTCATTCAGTCTTGTGCTGGTTGCGCTTACATGGCCATCTTGTTTTAAGCGAACATATGTTTAGAGCTTCCGCTTAAAAAGGATATATTTCAGTCTATATATATATATATTTTGTACTTTATAAAGGCAGACTTCCAATGTTTCTTTTCTTTGTTTAGTATATATATATATATCCTGTATATACGCATTGAAATAAAATCATGAATGTAGACTACATTTTCCGCAAAAAATCAAATATCAAATGCAACTTTTGTTAATTTTCAAACATGAAAATTGGGTTTGGGATAAATGAGTATGTATGTGTCTGTCCAGTTCGGGAAAAATCTTATTTTTGTTCGAATGATCCTTCTGAGAACACCGCAGTCGCATGCTCTTTTTTAATTTTTATTTTTTGTATATGTGTGTGTGTTTTTTTACATTTAAATATTATTTTTTTCAATTTTGAACAGTATGAAAAAATGAAATTGAATTCTACGTGGAAATTTCTTATTAACTTCTGATCAGATTAGCACAAATTAGCACATTTTTGTCAAAAAGAACTGTTGATGAGAAAAATATAGCAAAATCGTTTTAATGTTATTTGCAAACGATTCAAAAATATTCAACACTCCCGTTTGCCGGCAAAATTCAATGAACTTTTGGTCTTAAAAAACAAACAGATAATTTAAAAAAAAAAAAAAACACTTCGTAGAATCTTAATAGATTCTTTTTAGTTTTCGTTCTTTCAGAGATCCTCGAGATACTTTGTATGAGCAAAACAGTAGGGGAGATGGGGGCGAAAATTTGTGAAATTAATGACTTTTGTCATACAAAAATTAAACAATGTTACAATAGAAGATCCAAATTCTTAAAACATATTAAGACATATACATAGTCTAGAAAAGCTAATTGACAAAACTCACACAAAACCTTCGACAAAATTAGGGCGTAATTTGCATGAGAGTTCACAGGAGTGTGACAAAGTAATTAATATCACAAATTTCGTTCGCTTTGGGGAATATTCTTAGTGGTTAAAAATATTAGTTTTTTCTCTCACGTTAAGAAAGATTTTACTGCCTGTATAATTCTTAATAATTTCCTTAGTGAGAAAAACAATACTTTTATTTGAGCAACATCCCATTAAACATCTAATCTCTTTTCTCCATAAATAATAGGTCCATGTCCTTTCTAATATTAGGTCTAATCAAGCCTTATTTTATCTTTTATTTTAAGGCAATTGGAGTCGCAGACAATAATTTTTTATTTCTTCTTGTTTGTAATGTTTTGATGATATTCTAACAAATTAATTTTTATAGACATTCTACTACTTTCTAATAAGTAATTTCAAGATTTGTGTGTATACAAGTACATTTCTACTTATGCGAGTGCATTCATAGTTATTTGCGGTTAATTAAAAAAATTAACGACGGCTGTCTTAATGTGCGCATAATATGAAATTAATATTTTCTTTTTTCTTTCTTTCTCATGGGGCTGCGTATGCCTAACCTTTGCAGACCTAGTGCATTCGACGGAAAACGGCATCCATTCTTTCAAGTATCGCCACTATCGGCGGATACCTTTACCACTCGAGAATTTTTACGCTCTGTTTTCCCCTAGATAGCGACACCTGAGCTCTAAATGATGCGCAACCGCACCAGAAATTTCGTTTAGCCGAGAGTATCCAAGCCAAACAGATACTCAAGGAATCTTTAACATGCCGCATAATCATACGATATGAGCGCTGACGATATGGGCGCTGAAGATTTGACGCCGACTTGGGCTTACGAGGCCAGTGCCTTACCACTACGCCACCCTGCCGGCATATTTACATTTTATATTTTACATTTTGCAGAGAATACTGATTAAATATTTGAAAAATGAGCAATAGTATAACTAGGGATCTGGCGCAGCCACTGTTTTAAGTTGTTTCTCTCCAAATTCTAAATATTTGCTCCGGCACGACTATAGCTCCACCCCACGCTGCTAATAATTTCAATACGCGATATTATTTTTTCATTAAATTACTTTTTAATATAATTAAACATTTAAAAAGTTTTAAAAATTGGAGTAGTGGAGCACAACAAACATCCTTGCACCGGCTCCGCACCGGTTTTGAGCAAAATATCCTTGCTCCGCGCTCCTACTCCACGCTACGCTCCAAATCCCAGAGTATAAAAGTCAAAATAAAATTAAGTTTGAATCTATACAAATAAAACTCACTTTTGTGTTCGCGTATGTTTAAAATAAGTAAACGCGCGAACTGCAAGAAAAAAAGAACTGTTGGATTCAGAATTTCACCAGAAGTAACTTTAGCTATTTTTATCAATTTTTTAATCTTAAAAAAAATGTAATATTTAATTAATTTTCCAAATTTACTCAAGTTCCGTGCCGAGTACAACTCAACTTCTCTCTAATATTTGTAAACAGTAAATTGTATGTATTTTTTGCACGTTAAAAATGGCTTTCGTTCAACGTTTTCGTTTTGATCTAAATAGCGGTCAGCTGGTACGATAAGTAACATCTCCTTTACCGAAAGTCTGTGAAAGTACTAACGTTTGTAAAGAAATGACCAAAGAAATCTCGAGCGAGACAAGCCAACCATTCCTAATTAATTTTTAGCGCAGACGATATTTTTCGAATCGGTTTTACTATTGTCTTTTAATCGACTGTGCCTGCAATTTTTTGCATGCATTATTGTGTAATATATACTTGCAAATTGTTTCCCTGTGGAAGTCATCAATATTTGAAACAGCCCGTGCACCGCCAAGCGACGCAGCGAGTCATACCAAATATAAAAGAAAAAGTTTTGTAAAAATCGCCCCATTGTGCCCCTTTCTCGTCTATTTTGCCTTTAAACTAAGATTATTGGACAATTCATCGTCCAAGCAATTCATGCTTCGCAATTCAAAACTTGTTGACTACCACTGAAACAAACCACCACTCGTTGTTTTAGTGGTGGTTTTAAAATTCGGATGTTCAGTGCGTACTTCAGTTTCTTTCGGTTTTGTTCATTTCCAATTGCCAGTTTGTTTCTACGTTCTCGCACTAGGGGAGCTAATTGTATCAGACTCACTGATTTAATTAACTTTCTTTCTATAGATTCGGAACTTCAGCGTTGAAGCATGAATGAAAACAAAGCCACGATGTTTTTCTAGAAATGTATTGTTCGAATAGAAGACGAACACCTTTAAGTAAGTAAACACTTAATGATTCTATCTAGCGTATTTACAGGTACGCTTATTGCGCATTATCTTTAAGTGCAAAACACAATTTCCACCACAAGATAATTACAACAACCGAAAAACAAACATGAAGCGAAAGACAATGAAAGGGTTTGAGAGGTAAAGACGGCGTACTCAGTTTTCGAGTATCATTATAAACACACCTGTTTTAGGGTGGGTGACAAAATGGGCGCTTGGCATTGACTTGTTTACGCTCGGCAACAATTCCGGCAGCTTTCCAATACTACTTATCGTACGACTAAAGAATTTTTGCGTTATTTTTTTTCACTAAGGTTGACGGATTGATTGATTTACTTGCTTTTTCTGAGAATTGTGTGTAAATACTAAATGTTTACATCCTCGAAATTCCATTATTATGGTGATGAACAATGAAAATAAGGTGCAAGTTATTTTGCTGCGCTTGAACTACACGTTTGAATAGTTTCGCTTTAACAAAAATAGAATTATGATGGAATTTTAATATTTCTGCTCAAACTTGAAAAAAAATTCTTTCATATGGTAAGAAAGGAAAAGAGAACAAACTGTGCAAAAACCTAAACAATCAAATGCTTTTATCTTTCTGCCTGCTAACACGAAGAAAACTTCTATTTGAATTGCTTATAACTCAGTACATGTCTTACTAAAGGCAAATTTTTCATATATTCTGAAAAGTTTTCAAATTCCAAAAAATTTCCTTTCGAATCAGCAAATATTAATATTGCAACTTTTATTTCAAAATCAGGAAATCCAGAAATTCCAAGGGTGATTTGTAAGAGGATCAAAATCCGCCAGATTACCGTTTTCACTATTAGAACCTTCCAATAGAATGTGGTAAATAATTTATAAATAAAAACGCGCAGTACATGCATTCCTGAAGACGAAATTTTCATATCTTTTATTAAAATTCCTTTTCAAATCAGCAATATTAATGCCACTACTTCCATTTCAAAATAAAGAAATCTAGAAATTCCAAGGTGTTTTTTAAAAAAAAAGGTCAAAATCCGCCGGATTACCTTTCTTACTACCAGAACATTCCGATAGTGCGTGGTAGACGTTTCTAGCGAATAAAATTTTAAATATCAATCATATAAGGTTTTGCATCGAACTTTACACTCTGGTGTAAAGTGATGACATAAAGTCAATTCTTATCACATTGCAAAACCTTGCAAAATATGCAACTGAAAGTTTGAAATCTGACAAAGTGCAGATGTGCCATTTTCAACTAATCGCATTCCATAAGCGAAATAACTCTATGAATGAAGCAGCCATTTAGATAATGAAGATGTAGAAAGGTGCCTTCTTTGGAATATGTACAAATGTTATCATACTTTAACCCGACGCTGAACAATGACTTTGCACCTATCTTAATGTATCTTTTCTCAATTTATCATGTGTGGGTTATGTGATAATCGGCACTTGCACTGATAGATTGTCTCATCTCTAGAACTGATTGGTATATTGATATTAATGATACATGATTGTATTTCTGATGAAAGATTGGTATGCTTCACAGTTGGTTAGAAAAAACGACATGATGGATTCATTTCGATTAAGATGATGACGTCATAAAGAGCACGGTGATCTAACGGAGTTTGAGTCACATTTTGATTTCAAAAATAAAAATGTCGGTTTGCATTTTTAATGTCAAGTACATGCAAGTTTTCCGTTGCGTTTCTTGTTCATCAACGACCGCCCCCTCCCCCCCACCCCCCCCAACTTGTGGATCTGCTTCTTGTGAAAATAGGGAAATTGAGAAGGGCAAAACATTCTTTTTAAAAGGTCAATCTCCCCTACCCCCCAAAAAGAGACAGCGTACCCCAAAAGACTAAGATCCCTTAAAAAACACCCACCCCCCGAAATAATTTCGAAGTCTCACACCGTGCCAAGACACCTCCCCCTCGTGGGGCACCTTGGAAAATAGAAAAAATCAGCATCGGAAGAAAACAACAAATTTCGCGCCTAAAATAAAGCTCCGAAAAGTGCCCCTCAGCGTATCACACCTTTACCGAATAGAATAATTCGCAAGTGGGAGTCGCGACTTTCGTAAACGAACAGTGTACATAAAAGTTTCGTTGAACCTTTATGTTCTTATGAGCTTTCATGTATTTACAGAATACTATCTCTTTACTTACTATCTTAAAACCGTCCATTCTCGGCTACTAACTTATAAAGAAAAGAATAGTAAAACTAGAAAAGGGGGAAAAAAAACGGAATTTTTTTGCTTCAAGGTGTTGATTATAGTAGATTCAGAGTACTATAATTAGGCTTGCCATATTTTTGGTTAGTGAAACCGGGACACATTAATATGATATACCGGGGGGTCTGGGGAAATTTTTAAAAAATTAAAAGCAAAATGGTGAGTTTTAAGCCTTTTTCTAAGTTTCGCAAGTAATGGGAGTGGGGAATCTGGAACCTTAAATTGTTAGTCTACCCACCTTTAAAAATGAAAAAGAAACTTCAGCTACTTAATTAACTTAAAATTTTTTTTTTCCTTTTTAATGAAAATTTTTTCTGGTCTACCATCTAGAAAGAAGTGTTAATAAAACAAAGTTTAAAATGCTTCATAAAATTGTTTAATTGAACAATTAATTACTGAATCTTATTTTTTTAAACTACAACTTTTTGTCTAACTTCAAAAACCATTTCAAAAAACATTTTTGTCAAACTAAAAAAGCTATTAATAAGTTAACAATGTTATTCTTTGCTTTCAAACGACTCATATTTCTGGCTTGAATGTACTTTTTCAAGATGTTTTTGTTAAGCTTGACTTTTTCATAAAAGTCAAAGCAAAGAAAACGCCAAAGTTTATTTCACATACAATCAATGCTCTTGCAGTGGACACCTCTGTCATCTTGAAGATTCTTAATGTCTTCATAAAAGATTCTTAAGCACATAAATTCATAACTTTTTACGTCTTACAGCCGTTTCCGTTACATTGATAAAACTGGGCGGGACACCGGGACAAGAGCAAACTACCGGGGCTGTCCCGGTCAAACCGGGACGTATGGCAAGCCTAACAATAATGATCCTTTAAGGCAGTGAGAAGCAAAGGATGTAAGTGACCAAAGAAAACCGCGTTTTAAGATTGGATCTTATGGTACTTTAAATGCGACTTTTTTCTAAATCATGTTGGGGCAGCACCTGACAGGGCTACCCCTAACATCTCTAGCCACAATACAGAATAGTGCTTTCCCTTCTATTTGTACTATTTATCTCCAAACTTCCAATTTTGTTACTTACACGCCTTTGCTTCTGGGTGCCTCCTTTTTGCTCCCTACAGTGACAAAAATAGTTGAAAACTTTTGTAAAAATGGTTAAAAATAATTATTCATATTATTTTAATTATTTATTTAAGTTATGCCTGACGGAGCTTCTTCATCAATAATAGAATAATTGCATTCAGAACTAAACAAGCGTAGTTTTATTGTTGTTCCACATTACTTTTTGTTGTGATGTTCACATATTTTTCTTTTTATTGTTTCTGAAATTCATTTGAATGAATAAAAATAATTTAAAAATGAAATAAAATGAAGCCTTTACATTTTACTGCATCAATCAATTAATCTCTTATCTTCGACAATGTTACGTCTGCAGAGAAATGTATTTTTTCTTTTAATGTTCAATAACGTGCTTTTTATTCTTTGAAACAAAAAAACTAAAAACATATTTAAAATCACTGCAATTTTCTCGATCATTTTGGTGCTGAAAATAGTTTTAGGTCAAGCGAGTTTTTTTAGTTAAAAAGGGTTGAATTTCTCTCGGTGGGAGATAATTTAAAAGATTTTCGATTTTTCAAAATATATCATTAAAAAAGTTACAAAAGTAACTCGTATAAATATTGCTAAAAGAGCTCAAAAATAAATTAATATCATATCCAAAGCCATACAGAAGCACCACTGAATGTAAGTTAATGTGTATAGGTCAACAACAACCATAAATTACAGCAATAATATTTTAGAATAAAAATTGAAAGTAAGTTTACGAGATGGGGGAATGTATGTCTGTCGGTTTGTCTTACTTATGTAATAACTTCGCTATCTATCTATAACGGATTCAAACAAAAAATTTTAAAAAAAAAGAAGATTTATTGAAATGATTCAAATACCTCTTAGGCATCATTTAAAAAAAAAAAAAAGAGTTTTGAACATTTAAACAATTAAGGAAGGATAACTAACGATTTATCCTTCCAAGAAACAGATATAGTGCTCTCGCTACAGTTAGTTAACTTTTCTCTCTCTTTCTATCATTTTCTTCCTTCATTTTCCTCCTTTCTCTCTCTCTCTCTCTCTCGCTCTCTCTTTGTTCTTTGTTTTGTTAAGTTAGTTTTCTCTTAAAAATAAATAAAAATGAAAAAATAAAATAATTTGAAAAATCCCCATGACTTTTTTTTCATCTAAGAGTTTCTTTGAAAATTGAAACTAGACTTTTGAAGAACTTTCTATTTCTAGTAATTAGATAAGTAGATAATTCCAGATAACATATACTAAGAAAAAGAAAACGATTTGACTTTCAACTTACGTTAATAATCAATTTCCTGCAAACGATAGTCTTATCTCTGAATACGCCAGTTGGTCAATGCATTTTTTGTCATATTGAACGTTTCTCACATGCATGTTCTATGTTCCATTCATCCAAAAACGGAATTCTAGAACACGTGGAATTTTTCAACGAATTTATCCTTGAGATTTGACGTAAGCGGACAGATATGCTTTCGGGCTCTTACAATAGTGTGATTATCAAAGTTCGAATGTGAGTAGATTCACGTGTATCTGGGAGAGGGTATGATTCATGTTTTAGGGAAAGAATCACTAAAATTATTGTTCTTTTAACATTGAGGTTGGTGAAGCAAAATCCTTTTTAAAGGGATCTTTTTTTTTCCCCCACGAATGCTAGATTTGATGTTAGCGACATCTCGGATTTTACGGGCCAGTCCCGTATTTTGAGAAATGGTCCCACATCCCGGAGAACTTCAATACGGGATGCTGAAAGTCCCGTATTCTTGTCAGAATATTGATTTTGCCGGATATCGAATGTCTTGTGACTCTTGTGTGATGGGTCAGTACCGGACATCTGGCTTCTGATGCTTGAAATCTATAAATACTATGCATTTTTTAAACATCCCACAGCCAGAGGCGTAGCTAGGTGGGGCCAAGGAGGGACAGCTGTCCCCGGGCGCAGCGTCAAGGGGCACCAAATTAATGTTAATTTATTTTATTTTTGAATGCGAAAAGAAAATTATTTGAACTGAAGAGGTGTGAATATGTTCGACAAAGAAAGTGGGAGCACCGCAAATCATATCGGGAATGACCAATGTAGCACAGGAGTGCGAGGGAAATCAGACAAATAATTTTGCGAAGCCAAAGTGTCCCATATTTCCTGTAGAAGTGAATGGTCGCTAATAAAAATGAAAGTTAAAAGGACTGATTTTTAGAGCTATTTATCATTTAGGAAGCATAAAAGGTTTTTAATTCCCTTTAGGGTCGCCCCAGGCCCCCAGGGGCACAGTGGGGCGCAAAATCTTCAGTTGTCCCCGGGCGCTGAAAGCTATAGCTACGCCTCTGCCCACAGCTTCCAAATACGTAATAAGTTTTTTATTTACATATAATATTAATTTACGCAATATAGTAGCATTTTCGAAATATGCTAATTAATTAAATATTAAAAATAAAAATTGACATGCCGGATAACCGGATCCTTCATGGTAGTCGGATCGTATTCCGCATATTTAAAAATTGGACTGCTACCGGATTCCCCTCCCCCCACTAAGACCCATTTAGGGCCTAAGCACTTAAAAAGTTTTGATGCCCTCCATACTTATCATTCAAAAGATATAAATAATAATAAATCAGATATTTTATTCAAAGCTGAAATACAGCTGGCGTTATAACGGCATTTTTAAAGAGAATTAACTGACTGACTTTTAGAAATATAATTTCACGTTAATTTAAAGCACAAATGAGCATTAAAACGCAGACATATGTTTCGGGATTGCTTGGAATCCCTTTTTCAATGCGACAGGGAGCTTCCAGATGCAAAACATCCAAATGAAGCAGACAAAACAACCAAAACAAAGCTTATATAGCCTAAGAATTAACTGTAAACCAATGAGAACGAAGGCAGTGTGAAGTGGAAGTAGAAGTAGCAGGGACAGCACCAATAAGAGAGCAACAAACGAATCCAGTTGAAAGTTCAGGAAGTAAAAAGGAATATCAATAAAAACAAAGCAAAAAGACGACAACATGCATAAAAATGTGAAAAATACATGAAAATTGCAAAAATAATAAAATAAAATACAAAGAATAAAATGGAAATAAAATAAGTACAGAAAATACCAAAACAAAAAGCAAAACAAAGTACACATGTAAAGGAGGGGGAGGGGGGGGGGAGAAAAAATTAAAAATAGACACAAAAAAGGAAAACAACAAGAAAAACAAGTTTTGGTTCCCAGTAAATTTGTAAACAGCGTGATGTCTTCTTTTTATGTGTTAAATAGTACATAAAATGTTTGTTTAAACATTAATCTTTTATTTTTTTCGTATTATTCTTTACGTAAACTTGCTTACCCCTAATATATATATCTAGTATACCTGAAATTTTATTTTATTTAAACTCTTCTAATATAATTTACATTTTTACAGCACAATTATTTTAAATTGTCTCATAAAAGATATAAGCAAAACTTTCATGAAATTTAAATTACAGTATATCTAACCAAATTTAAAGGAAAAAGGAATGATTTGAATAATATCTGTAATTAATTTGATATAGCGACCATTTGGTGGTAACGGCCCAAATAGTGAAGTTCAGATGGGGTCGCTATAGCGCAAGTCGACTGTGATTATTGCACTGATTTTGCACAATTTTTTCATGCGATGCATTGACAGGATTAGAAAGCATCTGGAGCGATAGTACAGCAAAAAAAGAAAATAAAGAAAGAAGGGGGAAAACAAAAAACCAACGGAACGTGCAGGAGCGCGGGTCAGTGTGGCAACGAGGTTTTTCTCGAAACTGAAGTGGTGCCGGAGCAAAAAAAAAAAAATTGTCATGCTCCGCTGCTCCGATTTTTGTAAAACTTTTAAATTTTTTCATCATATAAAAAATAATTAACTGAAAGAAAGAGCTAAATGAGCGTAGAAACTCAAAAAAGTGGCTTGAAAAAGAACAGTGAGAACTCAATGAAAAGTGTACATTTTTAATATTATTTAATTAATATAAGAATTCTGTGGTGATTCATAATTTGCCATGATGCTCTAAGCCCAAGGTTTCTGCGCTTATTGGTAAAATCAGCCCTGGTGGTCCTCAAAGAATGATCCGGTTTTGCGCGTAGAGAAATCCTAATCTTCCCTTATCACCGATATAGAATTACTTTATAATTTTGAGCCCAAGAACATTGTTCTTGACATATCCAATGACACGGTGTGTAACGTGTACCAAAACAAATGAAAATTGATTTCCTCCACGATTTGTAACGAAATCCATTATGGCACATGCTGTCCCAAAAGTCTTCGATTGTAATACATCAAATCATTTCATTTGTAAAACACAGCGGAGGCCGCAACTACCTGGAGGGTCTCCTCGAATGATCATAAAATGACGGCATTGTGGAGGTTGCAGCCCAGCGGATCAGAAAATAACTTTCCTTACGTGATGCACGGGGGCCATTTTGGCATCTTTCAATTGACGTATTTGGATTGCTTCTACGATGTGGCAGCTATTTGATGACATTCGATGGTCTCGCGAAATTGTTCACGCGTGGATATGTTTCTAGATTCTAGGTTTGAATATTTGTTGCCGTGAGTGATCATATGAAAAAAGAGGCCGATTTTCAGCGTAACCAATTAAGGATTCTCTTCTGAAACTTAGTGGAAACGCTTGTTTCGGTCTTCTAAACCTATGAACGTGACACCGTGTTCTTTGGCACTTATTATAAGTAGGACAAGAACGTGATTTTGCAACATGGTAACATCACGTTCATGGTCATTTGATTTAAATGTTTTAAAATGCAGAAGTAATATTACTCTCAAGTTCAATTCAAGTCAATTTTTGGAGAAAATGATTCGTCGTAGATCGTCAAAGAATCAATGTCGTTCGTAATGCAATATTTTGTTTCTTCAAGTACTAATATAAATGGGCCTCACTTTGGTGACATAACTCTTAGTAAACATTCGGTTTTAATAAAATAATCACTTAGTCCTTGTAGCCAGAAATTGAAGTATAGCATTTTTTATTGTTTCTAATGCCACTTGGGAATCCAAGTTCCTCTTCGCAGAACATTTCAAAGCACTCCATTTTCTACCAAACTAATTTATGTCATTAAAAGAAGTAGCGTACATTAACAGCTTTAAAAAAAAAAAAGAAAAAGAAAGAAAACGAATAATCAGGGTTGCGAAAAATATGAATCCAATTTCACTGTCTTCAGTAACTCCATTAGCTTGCTTCCTGGCATATAGTCTCACCCTATCCACCCCCAATTTACCTGTCCTCATACAAAGAGTTCAATCAGTGTCATTCTTTTTCCATCCACAGTTCTATAGTTCTGTCATTAGCAATCCAAACAATCTCATTTCAACAGAACAAACAATTGGCGCCAAGTGTCAATTCAATCTGGATTCTCCCTATTTTGGAATTTATTGAACCAAGACTGGAAGCAATTTCGTTTTGAGTCGAGAAAGTTATTGTGAGTCAATCAATTTAAAAGAAAAAAAAAGTAAATACTGCGCTCTTACTATCTTACCGGAGAATCCTTTTTTTATGCTTTTCTTATCGCACAAGTGTGGAAAAATATTCTGGGGCAAGGCAAGACGCGAGATTTATTGACCGTGAACACAAAATTTCTTTTTGTTGTTCATCATTTTTCGAACAATGTAATGTGGTAAGAAGCTGTGTTCCTTTCGAATTTTCGAACCTAGATTTCAGATTTTTCGAAAAGTATGGTATTGTTCCCAAATCACGTGATTTAGAACCGACTGTGTTGCAGAGAGATCATAGTGCCTTGTTTTCGAAAAGTAATGAAAGACAAAGTACGTATTTGTATTAAGATCTATGATTCAAAAAAATCTGTACGGTTTATCTTCTTTTTGCCTTCTTTTTTTTAAGTCCTAATGGAACATGAATATTTTTTTTATGTAATGAAGGCGAAATTTATATTTTAATAAAGGATCGATATTTAAAAAAAAGTCTGTACAGTTGTACAGTATTTACTTTTTTTTTTAATTTTTAAAGTAAAAGTGAAACACGAATATATATTTTAAAATTTAATGAAAGAAAAAATTATATTTTGATTAAAAGACGGTATTTCAAAAAAATCTGCACAATACTCTTTCTTTTTCTCTTTCTTTTTTAGTCAAAAAGAAATATGTATATATCTTTTAAATGTAATATATTTTAATTAAAGATCGGTATTTCAAAAAGGCTGTACAGTATTATTATTACTAGTTGTAGTAACGTTGTTATTTTCATTATTTAAAGACAAAAAAAAAAAAAAGAAAACATGAGTATGTTTTTTTAATGTAATGAAAGAAAAATTTTATGTTTTATTTAAAAATTTGTTTTGAGGTGGAATCCTTTTCTACCAATTTTTTTGAGTCAAAATGAAACATGAAGAATTTTTTAATGCAAAGAATTCGAAAAATGTCTGGTTCCAAAAAAAATTATGAAACGATCGGAAATATTTACTTCATTTTACTCAATACAGCTTACTTTTTTACGTCCTGTCCTTAAACAGCTATGGGGGGGGGGGGGGGGGGTTTGAAAATATGTTTATTTAAAAACTCACCGTTATAATCTAAAAACGTACTGTAGTTACATGTTTATAAAAATGAGCATTGGGAATGCCGAAAATACAAACTGAAAAAGTGTTTACATTAAAAGATTTTGCACACATTTTGTAGAACTGTATTTTTAAAAAGAATAAATGCCTGTTTATTTTGGTGGTGGCAGGATCTCGAGCTGATGATTAGACAAAAAAATTAGTGGATGAGTTCTCTAGCCAACCATAATTAGTTATTCTGTAAGGTACGCAGAAACGCAGTTTTGTACTGGAATAGTGCAAGGAATAAACAACGTAAGCAAAGTACAAATTGTCAAACGAGTAAAGCAAATAGCTGTTTCGAGGCTACGATGGAGCCTCTTCCTCAGCGCAAGAAAAGAAAAAGGAAAGTGCTCAACACACAACATGAAAGTTGTCCGTTCACTCCCAACTTTCTTGTTGTGTGTTGAGCACTTTCCTTTTTCTTTAATTGTAAATTACAGCTGCAATTTTGTGGAGTATTCGGCCTCTATTCGTGATTTTAAAATGCGATGGCATGGCGTTACCGAGTGTTTTGCACCTTTTGCTGTGCTTTCAGTTTTAGCGAAATTTAAATTGTACTGATGTATGGTTATGTAAATTGTATGTATGGTTAAAAAGAATGTTGGCAGTCACAGTTAAAATGCCATTGCATTGCATTTTTGCAATTATTTCTTCCATTTTTTTTCATTTCGTAACATTTCCAATTTCACACCCCCCCCCCCCCCCCCCGCAAAAGAAAAAAAAAATTAAATAAATGGAGCGAAATAAAATAACTACAACTTTTCTGAAATTGCCAGTTTCATCGTAAATAATTTGCCCAAGTTATCTTCCCACTTGGTAGGTCGTACCAATTTCCTACTGACATTTAGCGCGGATCTTAAATTATGGTTTTACTCTAAAAATAATTGTCTTTCATAATTCTCCCGGAAACTTAAAGTTAATCCTTTACTCCTAAACTGTACGCTTTTTCATGGAGTACATGCAGTAAACTTGATGATTTTCTCAAGGATAATTATGCGAGAACAGAATCTTCGTATCTCTGATGTTTGTGCGGTAATAGAATTTCTTTAGTTATTGTAGAGGTTGGTCAAGGAAAACGGGTCATTTTTCTTTCAAGTAATTTTGCTGTAAATGTAAATTATCATGGGATCTTGTTTTCTTGAACAAACAGTTACACTCAAATTTTCGCTTAAAAGTTTTTCATCCCGTGAAAAAAAGTAATTATAGTGCAGTTTTAATTTAGTTAAAAAGTCACTTCACGTCCTTAGATTTTAATTCGTTTTACGTCCTGAATTATTTCTGAATCTAATGTGTATTTTCATGAAGCTTGTTTAGGCAAATGAGTTTTATTACAAATTCATACCTCTGCATTTAAAATGTAATAAGCGTTTTCCTGTTTAACAAGAAGTTCCGTCTAGAGCTATACGAGCCGAGCCTTCTTTCCCGTATACACCCAACTTCAAATTTATAATCTAGCTATCTCTCTCTTTCTTTCTCAGTTAGCTTTAGTTCTTAATTACCTCAAATGTACCTTTTTCCAACGGTTAATACATATTCATTCACTCACACATTCATTCATTCAGCCCTTGATTCATTCATTAATTCATTTATTCATTCATGTATTTGTTCACTCATTTTTTTTTTTTCACTCACTCATTTATATAATCATTCAGTCATTCAAAAAATCCCCAACATTCCAGATCAAAAAAATTTGTAGAAAAGTAGGCTCGTTTACTTCTGGATTAACTTCGTATCCGTGCATGTTCTATCTATATCATAAGATGAACAAAAATTGCAAATAATAATAAAAAAAATGATGCTGAGAGCTTTTTCCAATAAGCTTGTTCAGAGGAATTTGGGTCTTACGCACAGAGTTTGCATAATTTGCCCATAGGCGCTAATGTTTTTTGAACTGTTCAAATCAAAAAGTAAAATATGGAAATGAGATGTCCTCACCGAGATCTTTCGGATGCAAAAAAATCTTTCCAATCAGACAATTCCTTCAAAAGTTATTAGGGGGGACAGACATACACACATTTTCCCCATCTCGAAACCCTACTGTCAAAATTTTCAGTTTTCAATCTTTATTAAATTACCTCACTTATTTTTGACTTTTCTTGATTTCTAACGATATTTTAACGATGCATTAAGCCTTCTTTCATGCTTTATTAATTGTTTTTTTCTTTTTACTTTACGCGAAAGTAGGCTAAAAATAGAGAGAAAGGAAAAAAGAGAGAAAGGAAGAAAGAGAGGAAAGAATATTAAGATAAAATAAATCGTTTGCCGCAGACATATATGTAAGAAGAAATAAACAATCCACCACTTTTTTTTTTTTTGGTTATCCTAACCTTTTTTTTTTAATTTATTTATTTCATTTTATTTATTCATTTTTTTTAGCAATTTTTTATTCTTTCACTTGTAGTCCAATTTCTCATCTTAATTGTCGAATGTACCGTAAGGAAAAATTAATTCAGGATCTTGGAAATAGAGGGAACTCTCAAGAAAATGGGAAGTCGTTGTTTCAATTACTTTATTGTTTTATTTAGTGTTTTTTTTTTTCATATAATTCAGGAATTTTTGAGGTGGAAAATTGATTGATTGGAATTTTCTGAAGCGTCCAAAAAAGGACCTGAATTTCTTTTGGCGTGACTCTTGAATATGTAAAATCATGATACAGTAAAAACTGTAAAGTTGATTACCTTTGTAAGTGGACCACCTGTCTAAGTTGACCCCTTTTGTGAGGAACGGAACTAGCCCTTCACCCTCTATAAGTTGACCAAAAGTGCTGCACCGCAAGCAGTCAACTTACACAGGTTTCACTGTACTTGATTGGCAATTATTCTTTGTTAAACAGGAATAAATAGCAAAAAAAAAAGGAACGAAGAAAAAAGTTTATTAGCATTGGTATCAGAGATCTGGAGCAGCCACTTTTTGCGATGCTCCGCTCCGACTTCTCAATATTTGCTCCGACTCCGCTCCATTTCCGAATAATTTTTAAAGATTAGATCATTCAACTTAAAAAAAAAATATTGTTTATATGATATACACAATCAAAAAGTTTTTAAAAAATGAAGCAGTGGAGCAAAACATTTTTTTTTTTTTTGCTCCTGCTCCGCTCCTATTTCGCGCAAAAGCTCGTTGCGCTACTGCTCCGCAGCTCCCTGACTGTTATAGACATTTTTTTTTGTAAACTGGTGAATTTAGTAATTAGAAAGTACATTAGGCCCTTCAAGATACAAAAGGCCATGCTTGTATTTTATTATAATTTGAAGCAAGGTCAAGTACAGAAACCTTATTAGGCAGCAAGACTGAAATGTCACTTGAATGCAGAATTAGAAAAAAGCGGAAAGCATTAATTTCTTTAAATGATAACCATAGTGTGTAATGAATGCCACAAGCATAAATTTCACGATCGTACGCTGTAGCAAAAACGTCTCTCACATTCCAATAGTCCGCATTTACATAAACGCAAGAAGCCTTCGTGATTCCTCTCGGCGGAAATGATTTCATTCTTGGCGAGCATTGGCGCTTGTTTAGCATGCCAAATGAGTTCGCCCCCGAACCCAGATAGCGATAACCTCTGCACCTGAATGCTGGCGATGACCATCTTGTATCCGCCGGTAGTTATGGCCTTCAATTTCGGAAGGAATAAAGAAAGGACACATCATGCGAAGGGGGTTTTGACGTCAATTCAGAACCTGATACTTGTTATTGTGATCTTCTTCTTCCAAGTGTCTTTTTATAGAAGGATATGCGGGCCTAATAGAAGTTTTTTTTTTCTTTCTTTCTTTGCTGAACTTCCTCCAGCGTAGATCTATTTGATACCCAAAAGATGAAAGTGATGCAATTTTCCGATTGGTTGCAGTGTTAGACGGTTTTAGAACGAACCCAGGAAAGATGAAGAGTGGAATGAAAATCAACAATTACTTTGAAAATTAACCAAAAAAACATCTTACACATGTTCAATGAAACAGATTTCTAGTCCTGCTCATCTTAAAAATAATTTCAAAGTACTATTTAAGCAAACAATTAATTTATTTTAATTATTAATTTATTTTCTTGAATTCTGGTTCTCAACTTCACTTTTTTTCCCTAAAAACAAGAGAAGATATTAATTTATTGTGACAATGTTATTATTTTTATTACGCAATGTTTACAGTAGCGGCAGTACTGCAGTGCCGGCCGGTATCCGCCAGCATTTTTGTGCGGAGCAGGAGTGGACCCACAGCACGGAAATTTCTCGTGCGCCTTTGCTCCTTTTTTTTTTTTTTTTGAAAATATTCATTAAAAATTTTAAAACTTCATTTTTCTGCATTAAAATTAGTTCTGAGTAAACAACGACAAAGACCGAAATATGAGTTTTCATTTGCAAAATAGTCTATAAATAACTTTTAAATTGCTACCACATAAATAACATAAATAAAATTATTAAATTAAATATATAAAAATGATAATATGATTCCTATTACAAGTAAAACTATTCGGAGACTGGAGCGGAGCTGAAGCAAGCATTTGAACAACTCAAAAATATTCTTGCGCCAGTTCCTTGGATTTTAAAATTGCTGTGGCTCCGTTTCATTTCCCTAACTGTCAGGTGAAATGTACTTCATGCAAAAATAAATATTAATAGTATGAGTATTTAATACTTCGAAGCATTATATTACAAAAATTAACAGAATTTACCTTACTGTCCGATTTTCTTAGCCGAAACCTTTCTTCAATTTGGGCATGCGTGAGATCTGCTTTGATTTCA
Organism: Octonoba sinensis; assembly: GCA_038502835.1. Lineage (NCBI taxonomy): Eukaryota > Metazoa > Arthropoda > Arachnida > Araneae > Uloboridae > Octonoba > Octonoba sinensis. Next base: position 100,375,283 of record CM076604.1, read on the forward strand.
TCAGAAGTAAGGTAAACGGAGAAAGAAAACGTGTGTTTTTACAAAGGATAATCAAAATGTGTGCTTGGAGTACGCACGAAGCACGCACGAAGAATCAGTTGCCGAATACCCCCCCCCCCCCACCCCTCCCGATGTTTGATGAAAATAATAATAATGATACTAATAAAAGAAAGGCTTATTTAATCATTTTAGTGCATCTATGTACTTTTTAAAAAATATCTACCTCGTATAAATCTGCATTTGGTATTTGCCAAGCGAAACGTCTTTCCAAAACAATGCCTGAACACCTGTCATATTCTTCGAGGGACTATCCAACCAACTTATCGTCTGGAACTGCGCTACACATTGTTTTCTCGTGTTCGATTTTTTGTTTCAGACCTGATTTCCATATGAATAAGTTCGGCAGACGCCCGTTCCATTTCTTTTTTTTTCGTTTCATGCGCCAGACATACAACTTGTTTCATTTTTATATAAGTTGTTTTGCCATATTATTTGCTGTTTTGTTTTTCTATATGAATATAATATATGCAATTTGTTCTCATGAAGATTAAAAAATAAGAAACAAATAAATAAATAGTCTCTACACGAGGCGTTTACTTTTGCATGCGTTCTTTGCAAAAGCTCTGTCCTCCCACAGTTGTATTGAGTTTGAACTTTCTATTATTTTTATGATTTATTATAATAACTCATAGAAATCGTCTGCCAGCGTGCACTGGGGTACCTACTGCATCCTAAGGTTCGCACGTTCGCAACAACTTTGCCACCCTTTGGGACCGTTCATAAATGATGTCGCGCTTTTTTCTCATATATTTGACGCCCCTCCCCCTTTGTCACAAAATGTCACACTTCAACGGACTCCCTCTCCCCTTTGTCACATGTCACGCTATGTTGCATAAGCGTGATGTCACAATTTTTGTTACCCCCTCCTCTCCACTTGTCACACTTTGTCACAATTTTACGAACCCCGCTTCCCCCCTCGAAGCGGGGCATCATTTATGAATGATCCCTTTTGAAATCTATATATATAAAATGAAAATTTGATGAACTTTCGAGTTGGCAACGCCCTTGTGGCTATACACTCTACAGCAAAATCTACACAACGTACGAGTACGAAAAGTGGCACAAAATTCTATCATATCTTGGTGATTTGCACTTCGAAGCTGTTTTTTTGAAATTCGTTCAATATTATTTAAATTCAACAATTAAAATATTAATCCTCCAGCATTTTCTTTACTTCAAACGAGTTCTTGAAAGTGAACTAAAGTGAAGTGAGTTTCATAAATTCTGCGGATGAGAATGTAAACAATAATGGCGCCTGCCTTGCATGTAACGAACATCAGTGTAGTTTAGAAAGTCTTTTCAGATTTGATTGATTATTTCAATGAAATTTATTTTTTAAAAAATGCAATCCATTAAAAATTGCAGTTACAATTACATCAGTTGCAAATAATGTTTTCTGCATGGGTGATTAGATTCTGATCCGACATTTCCGAAAATCTTCGAGCACCTGTTCCGAAATTTTTAAAATTTACTTATCTTAACATATCTTTGACAATTAATATCTGTGTTTTTCTTTCTACCTATTTTGTACTACTTTAAAATACTTTCAATACGATAATTCTTTCCATAAAAAAAAAAAAAAAAGACTTCTGGTATATAGGACCTTTCATTTAATTTCTTGAAGGATTATTTTTGAGCTTATATTATATATATATATATATATATATATATATATATATATTTGCGCATGTACTGTGCGTTGAGGAGGGAGGGGGCGGGGTGTTAACCTATATAGTTTTTTATTTTAAATTGATGGTGCATATTTTTTCTGAAAATTTTGTGTGAGTTTTTTCCCCGCTTAGAATCACAGATGGTTATTGGAAATGTGGAAAATTTGATTTTCTTTTTTAGAATGTTGTTGGGCCTGCTTAAACAATATATATCGATTACAAGCACTATTATTCAATTAAGCGGCTCGCCCAACCAGTTTAATTCAACTGGGATGAAAAATTTTAATATGTTAATAGATTATTGAACTTATTAGTAACATAGTATCTACTCATAAAAATACTATTCATTAATTAGCAAAAACAAGTAGCGAACAACTTTCACTGGAGCGGTGAAGAATTCAATTTTTCTTTTGAAAATGTTGACAGGGCACTGCTGCAGTGCGGATTTAATGGAGGGGGGTTGCAACCTCCCGTGATACACACATTCAAATTAGAATAAGTACGTTGTTTTTATATAAAAAATTTTAAAAATAGTTGAGGTATTTATGCATTTTAATGAATGTAAACATGGTTTTGAACTGATTCGAACTCGCCGATTTAATTTATTCATCCTAGGCATTTGCCTTTTTTCGAATATGCTTTTAGTATTTCAATTTGTAAGAAATACAGGAAGAGAGTTAGGGCCGTCCACCTTCTGCGAAACGCGTCGAACGACAGCCTATGCAAGTAATTTTAGAACTTCGATTTCAACTAATTTCGAGGAAGAACCCCTTTTCCCCTCCCCTAATCTTAGCAAAAATAGTGTAAAATTGAGTTTTTCGAATTTCAATTTCGAAAAACTTCTATGGAAGAGCTGTTGCCGTCTTTCTTCCTATTACATAACTGAAGATAACCCGAAGTTGTTTTCAGCTACTTCAGTATTGAAAACCATTTCATTTGGAGGAGGCGAGAGGCAGGATTTTCAGCCACCGCCCCCTTGACTGTACTGTAAATCCACTCTGCCCTCATACAAATATCAATGGTTACAATCAGTATCATGCAGTTAAGTGTTGTATTTGATTGTGGAGGGAAATTTAATACTTTAGTATATTGGTTAACCCAATTAATAACACAATAGTAAATACTAATCTGTAATTACTGTTATTTGTTAAGGGAAAAAAATCTTGAAATAAGTCAGTCAACAGTTTTTCTCTTTCTTCATTTTTTGAGATCTAATGAGAATTTTTAACATCCACTTGCTTGAAAAATAATGGAAGAAAGTAGGTTACCAGCATAAAACAAGAAATAACTTGATGCCGCTGCTAAAGTACACATGTTGAGAAATTTGTTCGTCTTCAAAAAGGTCGTTTCAAGGTATCTTAGATAAAAAGATCTTTTTTGCATTATATGGGGCTATTCTGTTATCAAGCTGGGAGTGAACAGTGGCTGTGGGAAAATTTTTAGTTTTAATCTTATACACAGGATATTCCATTATCCGCTACCAAAGAAATGTCTCTTTGACTTCAGGGGTGACACGCAGTCAGGACGGAGAGAAAAAAAAAACACCTTTAAAAGCTCCATAGAATAAAACAAATACTTTAAATTGGATTTTTTTTTTCTTCTTTGAACTGAGCAAAGTATTTCCTTAAAAAATATATAATCTGAATGTTTTTTAACCGCTGATCTAAACCGTTGTCGTCAACAAATACTTTAACTATTATGAGGCTCATGATACAAACGGTGGTTTTATTTTTCGATCTGCGATTTAAAAAACAAAATATTTATTATATTTCATTAAAACTCATACTTCATGCTTACATGATTTTTTTTTTTTTTTTGGTTGGGATAATCTTTTCCATGGGTGACACCTATCACTCCCCGCCCCGGGTATGACCCATGCTAGCTACTACACTGCATTCCATACAATTTTCACTATCAACATACTTCACATCAAGCCTCCACTGATGTTTTTTTATTTCATCAAACTGCCTACATATACATAGTCCAGAATCTCTTCCCCACAGCTTTTACTTTTCTTGAATAGGCTAAGGGTATCAGTAACTGTTACATTTTTCAGATGATCTTTACTAAATGGCTTTGTCTAATCAATGTATCAGTTCTCCATTTAGCCTACTTTGATTTGTAGCAGTTAAAATTTCATATTCAAAATTATATCAATTCGTTTCTCTGATTTGATTTTAAAATGTATGTTTATGTATAAAAAAACTATGTAAAAGTTTTGATGATGTAATAAAGATAAATATGCCACATGATTAGGCTTGCCATATTTTTGGTGAGTGAAACCAGGACACATTAATATGGGATGTGGGTATGTAATACCCCCCCCCCCCCCCAGAAATTTTTAAAACATTAGAAGCAAAATGGTGAGTTTTAAGCCTCGCAAGTAACGGGAGTGGGAAATCTGGAAAGATTGTTAATCTACTCACCATTTAATAATAAAACGGAATTTTTGCTACTTAATTTACTTAAAAAGATTTTTTTTTCCTTTTTAATGATAATTTTTTTCTGGTCTACCATCTGGAAAGAAGAGTTAATAAAATAAAGTTTAAAATACTTCATAACATTGTTTAATTGAACAATAATTACTAAGTCTTATTTTTTTAAACTACAACGTGCGGTAGTCAAAAATGTTGATTGTAGAAAAGTAATTGATTCATAAAAACATAAATTCTTTAAAAGTTTATGAAAATTAATTTAAAAAAAAATCTTTTTACATCTTATAGCCGTTTCCGGGACATTGATAAAACTGGGCGGGACACCGGGACAAGAGCAAAATACCGGGACGTATGGCAAGCCTACACGTGATACAAATATAGATCAATAAATATAGGTTATTAGTGATAGATTGAAATAATTTTATACCTAAATCAAAGTAGATATACATTTGTGGAAAAAGACTGGCTGAAAAAAGTTTTTTATCGTCTCAGAAGTGACTTAAGGAGTCGCCTTCGGTGTCTTGCTTGAGGAAAAAAACAAGTTGTGCCGTAGGCGCTGCTATTTTAACTTTGCACGGGCAACGCCGTTGCGGGTACCGCTAGTTTTATATAAAACTGTTTTTCAATTCCTTCATATTGTATGCAATTGAAAAACAGTTTTCTATCAAATTTCGTTCTTTAATTAATCTACTTTTTTAGAGAGAAAAAAAAATGATTATTTTTTCACTTTCCATTCATGAAAAGAACGGTTTGTAATTTTAACCAAATGCCATTGAACATTGATATGGGTAACTGATGTAGTTAACTGATTAATTGATTCATAACTGTATAAGTGCGACCAATTCTGAAAGCTCGAACTTCTATGCCTCGATTTTTCCAATACCTTAAAAAAATTTTAAAAATTTCCCTACACCTTCATTACTTTTAATGTAATTTTACCTCTTTAACTTACTCCCTGTGTTTGTAGGACTTACGAACGTGCCACAGTTCGATTACAAAGTTCTGACACTTGGACGCTCCTTCGCAGGGCAGAAAAGGACGAATCCATACGAGTTTTAGGGAAGTTCGTTTTGCAGGTGCGTTTATTAGCATGCGAATCTGAATGTTTACTTCTCTGTTTGTTGAAACTGATACATAGCAACAGCTCGGAAGAAATAAATCACGCTAAACGATCCAAAAGAGAACAGAAACGGCACATTCCTCATTATATTAGTTCCTCCCTTGAACATGAATCAATTCTTCTTGGCAGTTTGGCAAGTCAGCGCTGTGTTTTTTCTTTTTTTTCTTTTGAATGGTAGAATTGCACTTACTTTTGTCAAAAGAGTTATCATTATATTTCCGATATGATAACTCTTCATTTTCAATATCTCAAAGCATTATTTCTTCCCTTTGCTTTCGAGATACTGAGAATTGAATAGAGTAATCAAATATAGTGAAACTTCTCCTAAACGGACACCCCTCTTTACGCGCTTCATTCCCTTACAAAACATTTTGGGCTTATCTATTAAAACAACTCCTACGGACTCTCAATTACGGAGGACATTGTTTTGGGAGTGAATTGCATTGATGGAACTCTGATTTCTTACATTATTTCGGGGACAAGAAATTTAATATCGAGAATTAAATATCGGGAAATTAAAGTTTGGTGCAGATTATACAAGTAGCGAAGCAAATTAATTTCGCGAAATTTGCGCGAATGTCCCGCTAATATCGCGCTCTTTTTTCCGCGACAAATTTGCAATCCTAATGATGGGTATGTCGATCATGTTCAAATGGTTGCAGATCCATTTTAAGCTGTAGGTCCCCATAGATCCTTACGGGCACTTTATGTTTGGCCTATTTAGCCGAATGTAAGCGCAACACTTTAATTAGTTGTTGCGATATACCCAAAACAAAAAAAAAAAAAACAAAAAAAAATTGAAGCTTAATTTAGACTTTTTTACATTAAATGTTATGATGTTTGATTAAATTTTACGCACAAGTGGAAAAGTTTAACGCAACCCTTTCTTGGTGTTAAAATTTCATTTTTCAATTACATTCGCCTTCATAGAATCCAATATGTCATGTAAAAGTTAATGTTTCTTTCTACGGCGTGCACTTGGTATAATATTTAATGAGACAGTTTTCCGTTTTCTCGAATGTTCTACTTTAATTTGTTTTCAACTTTTGCTCTAGTTTTTTACCACCGAAAAGTTGATATCAATTTTTCTATTTTAAATATATTTATAAATTTCAGCTTTAGTTTTTTTTTTTACCTCGCAACCTGATTAAGTCCAGTTTAGTAGGTTTATGTCTGAAGCAGAATTTCGTTTTAAATTTGAAAATGTCCTTTTCCCCCCTTCTTGTTATTCTTCTGAGTTGACATATAGCTGCGATTGATTGATTTAGATTTCTCAAGTATATTTTATTCGAAAAATTGAGTGGCTTCAGCTTGTTACGAAAAACAGCTAATCAAGTAGCTATCTGACTTATTTGCTTTTTAGAAAATGGTTTGCGAATTAGATCAGCTCGAAGTTGAATTAATTTGACAAGATGATTGCCCGTTCCATTTCTTTACATATAAAAAAAAAGAGAAAAATTCCTTTAAACAAAATTATAAGCAATCGTGATGACGGTGTTTATCCTAAAGAAGGTAGATACTAATAACAACTAGCACTTATTAATGGAAGGAAATATGAATAACTATTGTTATAAAAGTGGCAGACTCGTCATTTAAGGGAGAATCGGGGAGAGGAAAGCCCTTAACGGCTTTAAGAAATACGTGTATTTACATGTATACATATAATATATATTGAGTATATACTCTTTTCCACCTTCTCCCCTTCCTTAGAATGATTGGCCTGAAAAGGGGGATTGCTGTACTGCTTCCAGAATTAAATTAAGTATATGTATGAGTGGAATTATGATACCGCTTTCAGAATTAAATGATGTATATGTATAAGCGGAATTACGGTAGTGCTTTCAGAATTAAATTATGTATATTGTATAAACGGAATTATGATTCCGGTTTCAGACTTAAATGATGTATATGTAAGCGGAGTTATGGTACCACTTTCAGAATTAAATTATGTATATGTGTGTAAGCGGAATTATGATACCGCTTTCAGAATTAAATGCTGTATATGTATAAGTGGAATTATGGTACCGCTTTCAAAATTAAATGATGTATAAGTGGAATTATGGTACTTCTTTCAGAATTAAATGTATATGTATAAGCGGAATTATGGTACCGCCTTCAGAATTAAATTATGTAGATGTATAAGCGGAATTATGGTACCGCTTTCAGAATTAAATTATGTATATGTATAAGCGGAATTACGGTAGTGCTTTCAGAATTAAACTATGTATATTGTATAAACGGAATTATGATTCCGGTTTCAGACTTAAATGATGTATATGTAAGCGGAATTATGGTACCACTTTCAGAATTAAATTATGTATATGTGTGTAAGCGGAATTATGATACCGCTTTCAGAATTAAATGCTGTATATGTATAAGTGGAATTATGGTACCGCTTTCAAAATTAAATGATGTATAAGTGGAATTATGGTACTTCTTTCAGAATTAAATGTATATGTATAAGCGGAATTATGGTACCGCCTTCAGAATTAAATTATGTATATGTATAAGCGGAATTACGGTAGTGCTTTCAGAATTAAACTATGTATATTGTATAAACGGAATTATGATTCCGGTTTCAGACAAATGATGTATATGTAAGCGGAGTTATGGTACCACTTTCAGAATTAAATTATGTATATGTGTGTAAGCGGAATTATGATACCGCTTTCAGAACTAAATGCTGTATATGTATAAGTGGAATTATGGTACCGCTTTCAAAATTAAATGATGTATAAGTGGAATTATGGTACTTATTTCAGAATTAAATGTATATGTATAAGCGGAATTATGGTACCGCCTTCAGAATTAAATTATGTAGATGTATAAGCGGAATTATGGTACCGCTTACAGAATTAAATTATGTATATGTATAAGTGGAATTATGGTACTTCTTTCAGAACTAAATGATGTATATGTGTAAGGAATCTGGAGCGGAGCGTGGAGCAAGAGCAGTGGAACAACGAGATTTTGATTGAAACTGGAGCGGAGCCGGAGCAAAGAAATTTGTTGTACTCCACCACTCCGTTTCTATTTACTTTTTATTTATTTTTTCATGTTTAAAAATCATGTAAGGAAAATTAACCAAGCAGAAAAGCAACTCTGAAAACAGTAGCAATGATTGTATTACACAGGACAGCAAAGATGCGATATCGAACAGTATAAATCGATGCGTGTGAAGGGGTTACTTAACATGTGGAATAGAGCTTGATGAAAAAAACAAAGGATTTCCCAAACATTCTCTCTCCTCGTTATTTCCAGATCATCTTTATTCATGAGATGTCGAACATGTTTTTCAGCAAGTTGTGGCGAGAGAACACCTGAAGAGACGTGTGTTCCAGCATTCTTGCTTCTTCGGATCACAGAGCAGTGGGGGTGCTCCCGGGGTTTTTGGAATAGTAATAAGCAATAAGCGGACCCCTGGTGTTGATCTACATAGCGATTGGGGCTTGTAGTCTTCATTTCAAAGAGGAGCCTCACGGGAAAGTGCATGGAACGATTGCATTGTAGTAGTAATTTAACATTTTAAATAAATCTCAAAAATAAATAATCTTAAAATAAGTCTCAAAAATAAATAATCTTTAAATAAGTCTCAAAAATAAATAATCTTTAAATAAGTCTCAAAAATAAATTATCTTTAAATAAGTCTCAAAAAGCCTAAATACATAAATAATAAAATCGAAAGCGGGCGAGAAGACCAGAGGCGTAGCTAGGGTTTTCTGCGCCTGGGGACAACTGAAGATTTTGCGCACCCCCCCCCCCCCCATCGTGCCACTGGGGGCCTAGAGGCGCCCCTAAAGGAAATTAAAAAATATATATACTGCCTAAATGATAAATAGCTCTAAAAAGCAGCCCTTTTAACTTTCATTTTTATTAGCGACCATTCACTTTTAAAGGAAAAACGGGACACTTTCGCTTTGCAAAATTATTTGTCTGATTTCCCACGCACTCCTGGGCTACATTGGTCATTCCCTATCTGATATGTAGTGATTCCACTTTTTTGTCGAACATATTCACACTTCTTCAAATCAAATAATTTTCTTTTTGCATTTAAAAATAGAATAAATTTGAAATTAATTTGGCGCCCCTTGACGCTGCGCCCGGGGACAGCTGTCCCTCCTTTCCCCCACCTAGCTACGCCTCTGGAGAGGACAGAAAATGAAGACATAAAAGAAAAGAACATGAAAGGAAAAAAATTACCAAAATCGCACTCATGGGCGACAAATTTAACGGCACACATGCTTCCCTCTCGTGTCCCGTCGTATGCGTATGCTCCAGCTATCGTTTCGATGTCTGGAGCACGTGCATCGGCCACTAGAGAATATGCAACTTCAATTCGGACTGAGACTGTGAGACGAAGTGTGACGTTCGCTTAAAAACCTAGCCCTAAATTGACACGCACTCTCTCTGTCACGCACACTCCAAAAAGAGAGAGAGAAACCTTGGACGGCACTGTGGCAGAGAAGTAGATTTTGCAATGTCATTTCATGACATACACCAATTAATTATACGGTTTGTTGTTGTTGTTTCTCATGCCACTTGGATATGCAAGTTCTCCTTCGCAGAGCGACAAGGAATGTAGGCAGTGAAGAGCTCCTTCCATTTATAGATGGCCACCACAACGGTGGAAGAACAACTTGGCTCATGATTTGGATGACATCAGATGGCGCCACAATGCGCCACCTTCCTTTTTTGACCTGAAAGTGATGGAAAGGGAAAGTCCTTACCCTCCCTTGGAGCTTCAAGATCCACGGATTTTACATGCACGTATCCCCAAGTGGTGTACGTGGTGGGTCTTTGGCGAGTCGGGTATCGAACCCCAGTTTCTCCGATCCGAAGCTCTACATCCAAACCACTAGGCTACCCTTTCAAACCGCATAAGTAAACGTGCTTTAGACGTTCGGTGTCTGTATAAGATCGTTTTTACTACTTTTCATAACGATTTGTACATTTAAATCGACAATACCTTAAATCTGCAGCTATGGATTTCGGGGTTGGTGTTCAAGCGAAAGTGAAGCGTCTCACAGCTGCACGTCCTCTAGTGAGCTTGCTCTAAACCTCGTTACAATGTCTGGAGGAAGTTCACCCAGTCTGAATTGGAAGGCACCCGGTAATATACTTTTCTCCACCAGACCCCTACCTGTTAGCCGAGGCCTTAGGATTGCTTACGCACGGGGAGAGGTAGTGGGGTCTACAGATTTTACATGCACATATCCCCAAGTATACATGGTGGTCTTCAGTGGGTATCGAACGCGCGACCTTCCAGGTGGAAGTCCGACGTGCTAACCACTAGGCTACCACGGCCCTTACCCGGTAATATACTGTGCATACCTTCTGATTTATTTTTCAAAATAGCGTATACCCTCCGCTTGAGACTTTTGCGCGGGGCAATTTAAAAACCTCTGTTAAACATGCTATCATCTCTGCCGTACCCATTTTCTACATTTTAATCTAAGTTACCTATCATCTTCCACCTAAAATTTCAATTAGTTTTTCGTTCGAATGGTGCTGTGTATGGTCACTAACCTTTGGAGTCCTAGTGCATTCCCCGGAAACCGGCATCCATTCTTTCAAGTAGCACCACTATCAGCGGATGTCATTACCACTTGAGAATTTTGGCGCTCAGTTTCCTGAGCTCTTGTTGATGCGAAACAGCACTAGGAATTTAATTTAGCCGAGAGTATCCCCCAAAAAGATACTCAAGGGCTCTTTAACCTCTTAACGGTCGGGTAATTTTCAAGAAAACGGTTATAAAAGTGCCTATTTTTTTTTTTTTTTTTTTCTCTGAAAATTAGAAATAAATATGTGTGTGAAAAATATTTATATTCTTTTTTAATTTGTTTTTATTTTGAAATTTTAAACACTACCGCCCGTCATTTTCACGGAAGCGAGAAACAGGAGACAAAATCTCATTTTCACGGAAGCGAGAAACAGGAGACAAAATCTCATTTTCACCGAAGCGAGAAACAAGAGTCAAAATCTCATTTTCACGGAAGCGAGAAACAGGAGACAAAATCTCATTTTCACGGGAGCGAGAAACAGGAGACAAAATCTCATTTTCACGGAAGCGAGAAACAGGAGACGAAATCTCATTTTTACGGGAGCGAGAAACAGGAGACGAAATCTCAGCCTGTCATTTTTACGGGAGCGAGAGGGAAGGGGTTAACATGACGCATAATCATACGACATGGGCGCTGGCGAGTTTCTGCATCTTGAAAATCCACCCACTTAGACCAGGTTTGATCCTGCAAACTTGGACGTACGAGGCCAGTGTCTTACCACTACGCCACCCGGCTGACTAATTCAATTAGTCAATCGTACACCCTCTCATTTTGAATTGATATGCAGTGTTCTTCCTACGAATACAGCGCTGAATTCACCTCTAAAAAAAGAAATCATTCACAATGAAAGAAAATTGCGACTTGAGGGGAGGGGAGGGGTGGCGTCCAAGTAATTAAAATATAAATTAATTTTTATTGACTAAGAAAATGTAGAGCTTATAACAAGATTTAGAATGAATGAATAAACATGCTACGCAAATAACATAATGTGATCTGCAAAAGGGGATTCCCCCCCTCCCCCTTTCCGCTGCCCAAAAAAGAAAAAAAACACGCGAAATAAAAACAGAGTGCTTGAAAGGGACGTTGTTGAGACTCCGAGTAGCGATAAATATGCTACTTTTTCAGCGCATGTAATTATTTAGGGAATGAACCATGTTGGCTAGCAAAGAAGAAAATTTATTGCGTCTTTAATACAATTTCGTAGTCCTTATTTTTTCAGTATGACAGATCTTAATGGACAAGCGAGGAGAGTTTAGTTGAATAATGACTGCAGCTGGGATTGAAATAGCATACTGTAAGGAAATGAAGGGGTTTAGCAATTGATAAAAGACCGTTAACAGTCATCATGAGAAGATTTGAAGTTCTTTTTTAGTGTTCTTCCAAGGGCACTTTTTTGCTTGTTTGTTTAATTATTTTGGTTGCTGGTATTAAATTTGGACTTGTCTTGAAAAGATTGAGAATAAAATGGATATATTATCAGCACAGATGCGGTTTCTGTAATTTGAAATAATTTATTACCAATGATTATTATGGAAAAAAATGTTAAACTGCCTGCTTTAAAAAGGAGACAAAAATATTGTAATACCACAAAAATGTTAAGGACATTAACAGTGAAAGGGAAGGTAGTTCTGGAGGGAATAAAAGGAACACTCTCTCACGAACGTTCTGGCAACCTTATCTATATAAGTTCGTAATGAATGTGAACGCACCGTATGTAGTTGTGCATGAGCAGACTTTTTTTTTTTTTGATCGAAACTTCAACTCGAAAGTGGGATTGGGGGTGCGGGGGAAGTGCTTATACAAGGATCAAGAAATTACAAAAACTAATCCGCGGAATAAAGATCTAACGTATTAGGTTTTTGAGTTTAAAAGGCAAAAGATTACAAAGAGTATCATCATACAAAGAAGACATTATACAAATATTATTTGTCAGTATTGTTCGTCAAATGCATATAAACTGGGGGGGTTTGGGGGGGGGGGGGGGGTGCTATACACGGGTCAGTCATTTTTCAAAGATTTTTCTGCGAAAGTTTACTGCCTGGAATGCATTTTGTGCAAATTACCTGCAGTTTAAATGTTCTTTCTAAATCTACGCTGCTTGATAAAGCGATTTACTTTGACCTTAATTTTTTTCCGCTCAGTCCTTCATCTTCTAACAACTCGACAAAGGTTCAACGAGAGAAGGGAGATTTGGGCGTCAAACTTCTCCCCAAAACTGTTGGTTTTAAGCAATGTTTTTCGAATTTAAGATATTATTCTACTTCAAATTTTTAATAGATTATAATAACAAATTTAAGTTTGTCAGAATTTATTGCAAAGAAATCTTAGTAGAAAAATGAATAAGAAGTTATGACTTGTTTAGTAATTGATAAAACTTCACGCAATTAGTTTAGGGGTTACACCAGGAAGCCCTTTTGTCTGCATGGTCAAAGAGATTCCTTGTCATCCTGAAGCACGTGTTATGCAATAATTAAAAGTAATCGTGTTTATTTTTAGTTGCAAAAAGGTTATAAGGATTTTTTGATTAATTAAAAAAATAATAAGTTGAAGTGTTGGACAAATTTCGTAAAATGTGCTCCTCAAAAGCTATTTTCAAATGTGGGGACAAAGTATGAAAAGTGGTGACTGCCCTCACAAAATGGGGACCTTATATAAATTGTATGGCAGATATTATTCCAGTTAATATTATAGCTCAGCGACTGTAAGCAGTAGTGGCCTTAATCCTTGCGGGTCAGTGGGCAAAATACTTTTGCGGGGCCTACATTATCATCCCCGTGAACTATTTTTAATTACAAATCAGTAGTAAGGAGCCACCACGGGGCACTCGGCGGTCGTCCGGATTGCCCAGTCTTGGATACGCCCCTGGCTGTAAATAACTTCAACTTAGATACAGAAGAATGATGTAGAATGTAAAAAAATAGCGCCTATGGTATGTTTTGCTGTGAATCTATTTATGTTTACATGTCGCTTAAATAAGGCTTAGCAGAAATTTGAACTTGAATATCGACTTTGAAATGAAAATCAAGTAGAAAAACAGCAATTTCCATACACATTAAACCCATCATTGCCTTATGAAAGATCGGTTGGAAGGCCATGAAATTTTCAATGGCCCCATTGTTTTCCGGAGTAGTTGAACTTTTAGAATAACTGTAATCAGTAAAACAAGTTTTCAAAATCAAAATTGCCTTACAATTTGGAGGTACAGTCGCAGATGATTATACAGCCCGTGGCGGGAATCGAGCTATTACATTGCTCTGGTTATTTATTGGCAGTCCGTATATAAATATGTTCCGCATCAAAAAACTACCTGCTGCTTGTAATGGTACCTTCGCATGTCTTTTATCTCTGGAGTTTCTTGATTGACACGAATGGTTGTTCTCGTTTTGAATAGATAATTTTACTCAGCGCAGAAGCAGGTTAGAAAAGGGTGCAATTCGCCTACCAGGGCCCCGGCAGTTATTGGGCGAAACGGCATGTAACGTCATAATGAGAAAAAAATGCACCAGTGGAGTAACTAGGGTGACTAGTGCCACTAGAAAACTTAGGGGGTTGCCCTCCTACAACCATTTAATAGATTTTCCTGTTCTAGTAACAGAATGAAACTTTTTTTTCAAAAAAAGAAGGAAAATTACAACGTATATACAACGAACAAAATATGCACATTTACCAATAAATAAATAAATAAATATATATCTAAATAAAACTTCAAAATAGATAAGAATATTCTCTATTATAATTCGAAAAGCAAAACAAGTACCAAAAAAGTTGAATTTTACCCAATATTAGAGATATAAAATTATCGGTAATATTCTTTTTGTTTTCCTGTAGGAGAATTGTTTGAGAAGACTTCTCCAAAAGACAGTTACAAAAATAGGGATATGCTACAGTATTATTTATTTTAACTCCGGACATTTTAGATGTGAATGACTAACTTCAAAATAAGAAAATACAGAATAAATTTTACATAATAAGCGTAACTTAAATGAATTATTTTTTGTTTTTTAAATTTTTCGGCATTTTTTGTTCAAATATATAGACTTGTCCTAAACGAACGTAAGTGTTCAACACTTCTAAAAAATATGAATTGTACTTCGAAGTAAATTTGAGAATTTTTATGAACAATTCGGGTGCACATGAAGTTTTCGAGAACATTTTTAAGTACTTATTACACTTAAATTAAAACTGTTAACGTTTAGTAATAATATTTTGTTCAAAATAGTTTCTTAAAAACTAATTATATATAAATTAAAACTTTTAATTTGTAATTATTATCATTTTTTATCTCTTCATAATCGTTTGAATAGTAGAATTTAAGAAAAGAAAAAAAAAAAAAACAGCAACATCTTTCAATTTTAAGTTATTTTCTCTGTTACATTTATTTCTGAAAAATCCTTTTATCATACTTTTAATTGCGTTTACTCAACGAACAAAAATCTTTTACAATACTCAGAGAAAATTCTTCAAAATGAAATTATATTTATAAGGGGAAAATAATTCTGAGAATATTCTCGATTCACATCTTTGATCACTATAAATTTAACTTCATATAAAACGCCAAATTACACTACCGTTTACAAATGGGCCAAAAAAAAAAAAAAAAAAAATGGTTTCGGTTCGCTTCTTAACTGATTAATTTTTTTAAACTATGCTTTTTTCTTCCTTTTTTCGTTACAATGTGATGAAAAACAATTTATTTTAAAGACAAAATGTCATTCTGTTTTTTATACTCAAAACTAATTTTAAAGCGGAAAAACGTCGTTTTTGAATTTACAATAATATTCTAATTTTCAAAAAAATCTAAGCTACGGAGCTCAACAAATTTCTTTGCTCCTGTTCCAAGCAAAAAACTCATTACTCCACTGCTCTTGCCACCACATTTAGTGCAACGGAACACGAGTTTTGGTGTTCAGTTGGTGTAAAGTGGGAAATTATTCATTTTTGGACGTACAGTAAAGCGTGTAAAGTTGACCACCTGTCTAAGTTGACCACTGACGTGCTGCACAGCAAATGGTCAACTTCACTGTCCTTTATTTTTTTAATGTGGTTGTCTAAAAAAGTTTAGACAGTATAACGTTTCTTAGAACATGAAATTTGTTAACTGCGTCACGCATCGAAATGTCATTGCGATTGCTCATTTCTATGAAAATAGGATAAATGAACAATCCCAATGAATTTTTGGTGCGTAGATGAGTTAACGAATATCATATGCTAAAAAGCATTCTGGCTGTCTATATTTTTTTAGACAGACACTTAAATGAATTCAACATACCTAAAATAATGAATAATTTCAGCTTCACGCCAACTGAACACCAAAAATGGTATCCAGTAACACCAACAGTTTTTGCAGTGTAGGAAAAGGCGTTATGCTTTTTTTTTTTTTTTTTGATAAAACTTCCCTAGTCTGCAGGTTTTACTTAATGATAAAGAAAATATTTTTTCTTTTTTTTAATATCAGTTGCTCAGGAATGAAACGACGAGTCGTATGCAAGATGTTCTTTCACTTTTAGCGATGATCGATGATTTAATATAGGGGCCGTTCATAAATGACGTCACGCTTTTTTCCCATATATTTGACCCCCCTCTCCCCCTTTGTCACAATATGTCACACTTCAGCGGACCCCTCTCCCCCCCCTTTGTCACGCCTCACGCTATGTTGCATGATGCATGATGTCACACTTCTTGTTACCCCCTCCCCTCCCCTTCTCATAATTTCACGAACCTCCCTCCCCCCTCGAAGCGTGACATCATTTATGAATGAGCCCATAAATTTAGAATAATTACTATTCATATTCAGTTACTTTAATTGCGGAAAGTTGCTTTCCAAACTCGTTACATTGCCAAACGAGATGTACGTGCAACAGTGGAAAACAACAGTCAGTAAAATAACAAAAGCGCTTCCTTGACGAGAAAAACAAGTTACAAATTCCAACCGAGCCTCAGCTCTTGTGAATCAGTTGCCCAGTCGCGCCGGAAACAAAACACCATCCTTCAAAAGTGAACTTCGTTTATTTTTAGTGGCAACCACTTTTAGTAGATCGGGCGACACTTTGGCAAGAGAACTCGGTGTTTGTTAAGTCGCGTGTTCTTTTGGAATAATAAGGGTAAGGTATTTTCGTTCGGCACTAAAGTATCTGATGAAATAATTGCAGGTTGTTTGGGTCAGATGCCTGTCTGTGTTGTTGAGAGTGAGTTACACTGTACGAAAGGGGCAAGAAGATGGATTTCTTTGAGATTTTTGCAACATTGAACTTTTGTTGAGAAAATAAGACCATCAAGTTTGGTTAAAGTCTGGTTTACTGTGCTCACAAGAAGAAAAACTGAACACATTGCTGAAGTTTCTGGTCACAAATGAATGCTTATGTACCGGCTCGGTCCTGGCCCCATAAGTCCCGCATTTATTGTAGAGCCCTCTAACTCGATCATGACACGGGCTTGTTCCGTTTTTTTCAAGCTTAGAAACAGGTGCACGGACAGGGGGGAGGAATGGGAACGGTCCCCCTCCCCAGACATGATACTCTTCTAGTATAAGTGTATCAAGCAGGGCCAGCTTCTCACAGCAAGAGTTAGGTTTGCTGGGCGTCAGCGCAGCCTAACTGTCTCAGCGCGGTAATGAGCGTTCGTCGGACTTCACTTCCCAGTAACCGGGGGAGGGCATTCCTACGGCCTGCTAACAGTTGGAGTAGAAAGGTCCTACTCCCCAGAAATCTAGTGTCCCACCAATTTTTAAATATACAAAATCCTTAATATACAGAATTAATAATAAATAATAATTAAAATATAAATAATAATTAAATATACAGAAAGGCTCTGCATAAGAGATCGGTTATATTGCATGTCAAATTTGATTTTTAAATTAAAAAAAATTAGCATGTTTTGAAAATAATATGTAAATGACAAAGATACTACGGATTTCGAGGCGGTGGGATGCTTTAAAATATGCATAGAATGTATAGGTTCCGAACTTGAGAGCAGGATATGCAGTATCTGGCAAAATCAATGTGCATCCGAATCCTAACGTTAGTTCTCTCAAAATAAAATATAGGGAGCGCTACTGGAAATATATACAGGTATTAGTTATATATTTCTCTTTTCAACCTGGGCCACTTCTCGACCAAATTACGTTCGATTGTGATGAATGTCCCGAAATTTAACCTTCAAATCTCATGAAAAGTAGACGTCGACAGGGTGGCGTAGTGGTAAAAGGCGCATGCCTCGTACGCCCAAGATCATCGCGGGTTCAAGCCTGGCCCGAGTCGGTAGATTTTCAAGATGGGGGCCGTTCATAAATGACGTCACGCTTTTTTCCCACATCTTTGACCCCCTTCCCCCCCTTTGTCACAATATGTCACACTTCAGCGGACCCCCTCTCCCCCTTTGTCACGCGTCACGATATGTTGCATAATGCACGATGTCACACTTCTTGTTACCCCCTCCCCTTGTCACACTTTGTCACAACTTCACGAACCCCCATCCCCCCTCGAAGCGTGACTTCATTTATGAATGATCCCATGCAGAAAATCTTCTGCGCCCATGTCGTATGATTACGCGGCATGTAAAAGATCCCTTGAGTAGACGTTTGGCTTGGATGCTCTCGGCTAAATTAAATTCCTAATGCATATTGCATCAACGAGAGCTCAGGAATCTCCATCTAGGGGCAACTGAACGTCAAAAATTCTCATGCGGCGAAGATACCACACTCATCGTAGTGCCGCTGAAAGAGATGGTACCAATTACTGAACGCACTAGGTCTGCAATAGTTGAGCACCAATACCGCAGCCCCATTAGAAAAAAAAAAAGTAGATACTATTAGTAATAATTTAACTTTGTGCAAAGTAATAGAAATAAAATTTCACGTTAAATTAAAGCACAAATGAGCATTAAAACGCAGACATATGTTTCGGGATTGCTTGGAATCCCTTTTTCAATGCGACAGGGAGCTTCTAGATGCAAAACATCCAAATGAAGCAGACAGAACAACAAAAACAAAGCTTATATAGCCTAAGAATTAACTGTAAACCAATGAGAATAAAGGCAGTGTGAGGTGGAAGTAGTAGGAAAGGGGGATTCCAAGCAATCCCGAAACATATATCTGCGTTTTAATGCTCATTTGTGCTTTAATTTAACGTGAAATTTTATTTCTAGATACTATTAATCTGAAAATTTCATTTTGTTGCTAACATAGAAAATATTGTGTTGCTAACATAAAAAATGTGTTGCTAACAGACACAAAAGAGACATTACCCATCTATTTTATTAGTAACATAATTTCAGTGCGAAAACGGTAGATTATTCCATGCACTCGCACACAATGTGCGTACATTGTACCTTCATAGTCACCGAAATGTTTTTTAGTTCAACAGAAGATCCACAGACCGGAAATTACTATCATAAATTCTCTGGAGAAATAATAGAAGTAAGTAAGTTGTCATGGGACAAACAATCAATAAGGGAACGATTTCTTTTGGTCCAAAACATGAACTGAATACATTCGTATCAGCATCACGTTTCTGAAGAATTAATCGAAATTCTCCTCGGTCTTTGTACAGTCCCATGTGACTTAATTTACTCAGAGTCCGAGAAACAATCCATGAACAAGAAAAACAAAGGCTGCTCTCAGTTTTGGACGGCGATAAATCAGCGGCGGAAATCTGAATGGTTCCTGTCACTTCTTTCCGGGAATGGTTGATAGGTTCGCTTTTTTTATAAACAGAAATTCATCAAATTTAGCTAGCGTGTTGATTTTAAGAACTGGAGGAAATTTCAGAGTGAATGTTATGCGAATTGTTCTGTACTTTTTTCTATCCAGTCCTAAAATTACCGCAAATAATTACTTTATTTATTATAGTGAAAGTCTTTTTATTATTATTTTTTAAAGCGAAAGTTTTCAAAAATATGTTTATTCTAAGTGTGTGAAATGATTTGCAGAAAGCATGAAAGTATGTTCGGATAATGTTTTATTATCAACGTATTTTTATTTTCTCCTTACAAAAACATTTAATTAACTTCTTATAAGACTTCTTTTAAAAAGATTATTTTTTTTCTTACAAATGCTTTATATCTTTCTAAACAGAATTTAGTGTACACCGTTAAAATACAATCAGTCAAACGCCAAGCAACCGCTGAAGGCGGCTGCACAGCAAGCTCCGTCAGGTTGGCGAGAGCAACAAAGAGCTAAGCGGTTGGCAAACAAAGCGCTAAGCCCCCTAGCAGTGTAATAACTGCTGACAACGATTTGTTAATTTATGTTCATATGCATAAATTGCATTTTCTAAAAAAATTCGGTTCACGTTCTCTTTATACCTTTCTATTTTAGCGGCTACCTTTGATACAAAAGATACTGGTCCTGAATAGAAATTTCCCCCTCATACTTTTTTTTTCTCTTTTTTCCCTATTTCTAATGGGACTGCGTATAATCATTAACCTTTGCAGACCTAGTGCCTACCCCGGAAATCGTTATCCATTTTTTCAAGTAGCACCACTGTCGGTGGATGCCATTGCCACTGAGAATTTGGACGCTCAGTTTCCCCGAGATGGCGGCACCTGAGCTCTCATTTGATGCGACTTGTACTAGGTATTTAATTTAGCCGAGAGTATTCAAGCCAAACGGATACTCAAGGGATCTTTAACATGCCGCACAATCATGCGACATGGGCGCAGACGATTTTCTGCATCTTGAAAATCCACCGACTTGGGCCAGGTTCGAACCTGCGATCTTGGGCGTACGAGACTTACGCCACCCTGTCGATTTTCCCCTCATCCTTGAGTTTAAGATTCTCAGTGTTCTCAAATGACTTTCGTTTGTTTGCACTGCGCACGAAAGGTCAAGGTTATCTGGAATGTCAGTTTTGATTCTTAAAATTTAATTAATTAGCATATTTTGAAAGCATATGCAAATTAAGAACTTATCAAGTATTTCGAAGCTGTGGGGATGTTTGAAAAATGTATAGAACTTACAGATAAAGTATCACTTATGTACGGAGAGGCTGGATCTTGCTACTTTAACATTATTTACAAATTATATAGCCTCACTTACAAATACAATTATGTGACATTATTTACGAATTACACTTTATATCATATTTACGTTAAACTATGCAAACTTATCATCATCATGTCCCATTACTTACAAATACGGTCAAACCACGTTAAAAGGCCAGCCGTTGGGACTGCGAAAATGACCTTAAAAACAGAGTGACCATAATCCCCCAGAAGAAATATCCATCTATTTTTATCTAAATTCAAAAACTGCAAATACGGGACAGCAGGTGATCGACAAGAGGATCCGGATACCGGATATCTTCATCGGATGCTGGATGTCCGGTATCCGGCCAAATTGTTTTTCTTTGAGCTACTTAAATAACACAATAATATCAACGTCTCAGCTTTCCATTGTAGGCAAACACTTACATTGTGATGGGAAGGAAAAATCCCCTGGTTTCGAAACTTTTCACTACAGAATTTAATTTTAATCCAGCAACCTCTATGCATTCAAGCATATGGCACTAAAATTTTAGCCTAATTTGTAAACAGCTTTGGAGGACGCAAATGAGAATGGATATCCGGCGGAAACCAGTTTATGGCGACAAATACAAAGGGAGAAAAACTTGCCTAATGAAATCGTGAATTGTGCGGTATATGCATCATATGAAAGAATAAAACTATTTTTCTCTCCTGATATAATCTTATCCCCACTCGTTGTTCATTATTTTCTGGTCACGTCTTTATGCCTATTAAGTGTTTCAACTGTTATTCGTCTTGTTTGCTGCTAATATGCCTCGGGCCCAAAGCGGTTGCCTCGAATATTATGAAAGATATAATGTAATAAAGTTGGCCATCCCTACGCAAATCACATTCAATTAAGCAACCATTTTTGACCATGAAACTTCATGGATTACAGCGTTTAATTTAACAGCCAAAGGAACTCTTTATCTGCTATTAAAATTTCGAGGATTACTTAAGTCTCAAAAAAACGCAATTGAATTAACCCTTGGAAGCACGAGTTTTTTGCGGAATAACTGGTAAAGAATGATCGAGTTTTTTTTTTTTTTTTGACAGAAAATGAATATATAGGTTTAGTATAAATTGTTTTTGGCAACCTCCCCCTTTCCCCTGACATTGCCAGAGGGAATTAAAATTTCGTCTTTAGACTTTCAACTTAGAAAATATTTCCAAGCGAGAATCCCACATTCTTTCCCCTTAACGACAGCAATGATAACCAAATATTGCTGTTTTAGGACTTCAGTTTTAAAAAGCCTCCGGGGGAGGACCCCTGAAACCGCCCTCCTGCGTGGAAAGTTAACAAACATAATCCAACATACGTTTTTAAGAGCTATTTTCAAAACATTTCCGCGGGAGAGTTTCCTCCTGTTTTTTGGTTTCAGTAGAGATAGCCTAACATGCGTTTTTAAGACTTCAATTTTGTAAAATTTCTAGATTTAGACTCTGAATCCCCCTTTCCCTATCCTCATCAAAAATAATCTAAAATTGAGTTTTTAAAACTTCAATATCGAAAAATTTCCCCGGGAAAGCCCTTTCATTCTCAGTGGCGTTACACACATGGTAGGTGTAGTTTTATTTATTAAACAAGAAGTTCCCTCTAGAACTATACGAGCCTACTTTCCCGTATACACCCAACTTCAAATTTATAATATAGCTATCACTTTCTCTCTCTTTCATGTTTAGCTTTAGTTCTTAATTACTTCAAATATACTTTTTTCAACGGATAATACATATTCATTCACTCAGTCATTCATTCTTTCATTTATTCAGTCATTCATTTACTCATTCATGTAGTTATCACTCGTTTATTTATTTTTTCATTCATTCACTCATTTAATTACTTTATCATGTATTCACTCATTTATTCATTCATTCGTTCTTTCACTCATTCATTTATTCATTCATTAATTCTTTCACTCTTTCATCGATTCAATCATTCATTCTTTCACTCATTCATACATTCATTTATTTATTTATTGAGAAATGCCCTTAAAAATCCCGATCAAAAATTTCATAGGAAAACAGGCTTGTTCAGTTCTTGTTGAACTTCGTATCAGTACATGTTCTACAGCGTAATATCTTTCTGATAAAGTTTGTTGCGAGCCAATCCGTCGTTTAGATCAGGACTTGTATGGGATTGAAATTTCCCATATGCGCTAATGTTAATTTGGTACCTTTTCATTATCAAGGCGCAAATCTCGCCTAACAAAATTTTTGGCGACGGAACACACAAAAGGATAACAACGACGATATTCCGTTTGGCGTTAGTTTCATCATTATTGGCGACTTTATCGCCTGCGCCGGAATAATGGAAAAATGCCGCAATTTTTTTTTTTTTTTTTTGAACTGTTCAAAAATGTACAAAAACTGTTCAAATCAATATTTCACGAAGAGAACTCCTTTCAATAAGCTTGCAATAGGAACTTGGGTCTTGTGCCCATATTTTACATAATTTGCTTCAATTTTGTCCATAGGCGATAATGTTAAAATTTTTTGAACTGTTCAAAATTGAACAAAAAATTGTTCAAATCAAAAAGTAAAACATGGAAATGAGATGTCCTCGCCGAGATCTTTCGAATGCAAAAAGAATTTTTCCACTCGGACAATTCGTTCAAAAGTTATTAGGGGGGACAGACCGACAGACAGACCGACAGACCGACAGACACACATTTTCCCCATCTCAAAACCCTACTTTCAAATTTTTTGATTTTCAGTCTTTATTTAATTACTTCACTTTTTTGTGACTTTTCTTTATTTTTAACGATATTTTTACGATACATTAAGCCTTCTTTCATGCTTTATTTTTTTATTTTTTTTTACTTTTACGGGAAAGTAGGCTAAAAAGAATTTTCAACTGTTATGCATTATTTAATTTGTTACTTCAAGCTTTTAGGGATTTAAATTTGAAGATAACGCGAGAGTTTGACATTCTTGTTTAGAAAGTTGTTTTTGTAACGCAAAGTAACTGGTGTCAAAAATAAGCCTCGGAACAAAACAAAGAACACGAGCACACATTTCGTTTGTTTATATTTTGATTTGTGGTAACCAACGTGCCGGTTCTGACCGGAAATTTAAGACAGGAAATCGGAACTGAAATGAGACAGTAAATGATATATTTGGTGCAGCCTTTATCAACGGAGAAAAAAAAGGAAAAAAAAAACGCATTTCAAATAACAATAGATGGCCAATACGTCAAAGTAGCTCCCTTAATTAATCAAATATTAATTACAATTAGCACCGAAACAACCCTTGTTCGACGTTGTCAAATATCGGTTTCCCGAAATTGTAAAATAGAGCGAAATACGGGTATTCGGTATAATGGTATCGTTACAGCAAGAGATATGGGGTAGCCCCATTTTTGAGTTGCTCCGCTCCGACTTCGCTCCATTGCCGTTCCGTGCCTTGAGTAATTTTATTAGAATCCATTCATGTGCAAGGAATGTGCCGTTTTTGTTCTCGTTCTAGTTCATGTAACATTCTTCATTTCTTCAGAACTGCTGCTATATGCCAGTTTTTTTTAGATTAGTTGCTTTTAACAAACAGAGAAGCAAACAATCGGTATGCGTACTAAATAAACGCACCTACAAAACGAACTTCCCTAAAACTCGAATGGATTTGTTCTTTTCTGCAACGCGCAGAAGCATCCACATGTCAAAATTCCGTTTTCGAACTGTATTTCTGACTTTTAAGGAACGTTTTCTTTAATGTCTTAGACATACCAAACCCGAACTCTGCAAACTGATGTTACCTACTAACAATTTTATCGAATAAAAACATTTGGCGGATAGCGCTTTCTTCAAAACTTAAATATTGCTTAAAAAATCATATTAAAACATAAAAATATAAACTTACTTTACACGCATTGGAAAAGTGATTCCTTGTAACTCCCCGAGGAAAAGGCAATTTCTGTTTTGAACTTGTGATTTACTATGTAGACGCTTTGTCATAAAAATTTGTCATATAATATTTGAGAAGAATGAATATAAAATAGATTATATAGAAAAATAATTTAAATGAAAAATGGGATAATTAAAACATATTCTCATTATGTTGAAATATTAAATAGAATATAATATTAATAATAAAAAAGGTTGTTAAAGCGACAGTTTTATCTGATTTCTTTTTTTAAATAGGTTACATGGATCGTTTGCTTGTAATCGGGATTTCATTTAGTACGTTAACTAGCTCCATTCTTGAAGTAAGCAATTTCATTAAACTTATCAATAATCTGCTTAGCTGCTCAAAAATGTTTTCTTGTTAAATTTTAGTTTAAAATGTGCCCTGCCTTCATTCCTACAAACTGTAACAAAAACTACATGTTAATATATTTTACGTTGGCAATTCTTTTCAAAAAGCCCATCTCAGTAAATTTAGTTTGTCGCTTTCCTTAAATTCGTTTAATAAAAATGTTAGTGAAGAATGACCCAAAGACCAAGTAGAGAAACCTGTATGGAAAAAGAGAACCTTAAGATAGACTAAATTAGCATTTCCCAACCGGTGGTTCGCGAAAACATTATTGCAATGGCGGAATTTATAATTACTAACGTAAGAGAAAAACGGAATAATATATTCGTACGTATTTAGGATGGAATGTAATTTTATTTCTAATAAATTGCTTTCCCGTTGATGCGAAAAAGTAGTATACTGGCATAGGATGCATACGTACAAAATTTGAAATGTACTTATTTCTACTGCTATCTTATTTTGAACGCTTCAAATCTGTTACTTGAAAATTGGAATCTCAAAATGAAAGATATTCATTGATTTATTTTAAATTTTGAACGTACGTTTCTCCTACCATTTTCCAAATTTTCCTCACTAGCGCGAAGAAAGAGTGTGGGAAGCATGAAAATTTACCAACATAAAATTTTGCATTATTTTCGACTAATGTCTCAGGTATAGACCCTAAAGTGGAATCGGAAGGTATTTATTCATTTTTGTACTCACATTTATCACTTTATTCCAATTTTTGCGAATTTTGTATATTTCAATCCAAAAGTGAAATTAAACGATATTAAATGATTGATTTAAAATTTTGTGCGTATATTTCTCATGCCACTCCTCAACTTTTTCACACTATCAGGGAAATAATTTTGAAAGATATTTTTTACGAATACATGTGTTTACTGCCCTATTAATAATTCAAAAGGAGCAAAAACAAAAAAGTAACTGTAGTTTTTATTTAAACTAAGATGTTTTACAATTATATTTTCATTTCATTTTATCAGGGTTCCCACGGCCTTAAAAAGTCCCTAAAAAGGCCTTAAATTTGGAAATTGATTTAGGGGCCCCTAAAAGGCTTTATTTTCTTCCAAAAACTCTCAAAAGGTCCTAATTTTTATTTGTGAGGCCTTAAATTTATTTCCCCTCCTCCTTTTCCAACTCAGAAGTCATTGTCATGGAACACTAATGATTCATTCATGACATGGATTTTTCAAAACTGGTAAATGGGATGACAATCTACATGTATTGATATATATATGTATATTTTTACATCTGCACAGTGGCAAACTTGTATGAATTTTCTATTCTAAGTGAATTTTCATTTGATGTTACGATCGTTCTGGAATTTTACAAATTATCTCAGAAGCTAAGTGGTCACAGAGAAATCAATGACACCATGAATTTGCTTGAGAAATCTTATGTTATGGGGAAAATAAAAAAAAAATGTGAAGAAACATACCTACAGTCAGCATTTCTTCCCTTATCTTTAACTTAATCCTAACTTTGGACGATCATGTTGATAATTATTAGTATTCATTATTGTAGCCTTATTAAAATGCAATGCTTAAATTATTTTTTAAATAATCTGCCTTCAGAATGAACATTGATTTAATACATTGCTATTGCTTGCTTTATAATGGTTTAAAAGCTCGTTTTTATGAAGAAAAAGACACATTTATTTTAAGTCATACTTCTGAGCAGATAAAGTGTGATTTAAGGCAATAAATGGATACATCTTTAGTTGGATGCTTTTACCTAGAAGTGCACTTCTGCATTGAAAAAGGGGTTCGTTGCAGCCTCAAAATCTTTTGCAGAATTTGCATAATATATGTTGTTTTTACTCTTTCAAAATTTTTAGTTGCATGGATTTACATGTATAAAAGGCATAATCATAAGACATATCATATTATTTGGATAATACACTGCGGCACTGCAGATTATGTGCTGAGAAATGTTGTTGGAGGCAAAATAAAATCTGGTTGTGGTTTATAGATTGGAAAATTAGCTAAGCATAATATTTATAGCTATGAAGAAAATATAACTATTAAAGGAATAAATCTTTAAATTTAAGATAAAATTTGAAAAAGTTGACTTTTGTAAAAGATTTAATTCAGTGAGATGTTCATGTTGCTGCTTCATCATTCTGAGGAAAGCATTTATTCATAACAATTAATTGATCGTGCATGAAGATGCATTAAATATACATTAAAATCCATTGGCGGAAAAAGTAATAGTTCCTTAGTTGTGATAACAAAGTTTTAATGTCATTTCCAGAACTGTTCTTGTTTTTTTTTTAAGTTAATTTCAGTGTTGATTGAACATTTGACTATATTCAGTCGACATACGATATCATTCTTATTTCTTCAAAGAAAAGCCATTCTAAATGTTATATGTGGCCCTAAAAAAGTTACACGTGGCCTTGAAAAGGCCCTAAAAAGGCCTTAAATTTCACTTAGAGATGAGAGTGGAACCCAGTTTATGAACTATTATGCAACATGGGAAATAAATATTCTAGCCAATTTTATAGTTTTGTTACCCGTTACTAACAACTGCAGAAGGGGGTTCGCCATTTTCTTTCGGATCTTAAAAGGGGTTCGCAAAAAAAAAAAAAAAAAAATGTTGGAAAGCAGTGGAGTAAATGATTAGGGGTTAAATGCACCGAACTATTAGAATTATTGAATGAATTTTCAAAACAAGTTGGGCAAGAAATTTTAAAAGTTGGTAGAATGCTTGAATGTTGCTCTTTAACAGATAAAATAAAATACTACAAAATATATTCTGACGTGAATAAGTCGGCTTGAGGAGCGGAAGACCTGTGGACCTGTCCAACGGGATTCCTTTGGAACAATTTCCGAAACTCAGAATGACTCATAAAATTTTTGTTAAGTTTCGCAGTAAATAACAATAACCATAATTAAATTAATTCACTATAATTGGATTGTTTTTAATCGAAAATTAAATTTTTTTAATCAAATTATTTATGGAAATATAATAGAACTTCGTCAAACATTGCTTTTGGAATAAGAAGAGTAGCTAGAGAGAAATTTAATTACAAAGCCCTTTCCAATATTTTAACTCTTTCAGACGTGGTGTCCTATATACCGGACATTAACTTAAACCGGCGCAACGTTTATAATATTCAAGCTATGCTCATCAAATTTATTTTGTTTAACTTTATGTATGATATGTGTTTAAATTTTTCCAAAACAAGTTACTAATAATTTCAGGAAGAACATATTATTCCTTGCTTTGATTTTTCAATCGCATCGGCCGAACGAAAAATTGAGTAGTAAAGACACTTATTTTTTTAAAAGTTATTGTGACTTAAATGTCCTTTTTATTATATAATTCAAATAGATATAATACGAGGGTTAAACTCTTAAAGGGGAAAAAACATCACAAGCTTTTTTGAAACTTTCGTCTGAAAATGTTAGTAATTACAGGTAACATAAAACGCATATGAGTTTAATTCCGAAAAATGCAACCAACAATCACCCGTGAAAATCGATAGTAGCATTAGGCGCAGGGAACTGGAGCAGCCACAGTTCATGCTCCGAATGATTTAAATATATTCTGTTATTTATGTATAATTTTTTAATTAATTATTATTTCAATGTGGTAAAAATTTAAAAAAAAAATCGGAGCAGTGGAGAAAAACAAATTCTTTTGCTCCGTCTCTATTCCAGTTTCGAGCAAAATTTTGTTGCGCCGTGCTTCTGTTCCACTCTCCGCTCCAGATCAGGGCCTTATTTACCATTAGGTCCGGGACTACGGTCCCCGCCTTGAGGGGGCCCCCTAATTTTGGTTATTATTATTATTATTATTGTAATTTATAATTTTTTAGAAAAATTATTAAAAATAGCATCTTTCGAAAACAAACTGGTGTTAGCTGTTCTGTTGCTTCACAGAAAATTTAAATTATTAAACTATTTTAAAACCACAAGGAATTTCCAGTTTGGAGGTCCCCAAATTTTGGTCTCACAATTTGAAATTTGAAAAACAAAATCGATTTGCACTTTGGGGGCCCCCAGATTTTATTCAAATATTTTCTAATTTAAAAACAAAATCATTTCGCACGTTGGGGGCTCCCAAATGTTAGTCTGACTCTTTGACATTTGAAAAACAACTTAGTTTTTGCGCTTTGGGGGACCCCAAGTTTTACAGACACGTACTGAATGTTATGTTTAAAAACATTTTGTTGCGTGAGGGGACCCCTAACATGAGTTGTGCCTAAAGTGATTCAAAATGTAAATCGGACCCTGCTCCAGATCCTAGATTTAGAGTGAAATTTCTCCAAATCCACCAACTGTATAAGAATTCGGCGATTGGTGAATGAACAGCTTCCAGGAACCTGCGCCCCATCCCCCTCCAATTAATTTTTTACTACAACAACACACCCAGCCCTCCCCTCCCCCCGAACTTACCTCAAATTTGCATCATACTGCTAACATAAATGAAAAATTCGATTTCTTTCTTTTTTTTTCCTCTCTCCAATTTCACGACCAAAGATGGAGAAA
The DNA here is from genome assembly GCA_038502835.1 of Octonoba sinensis. Classification (NCBI taxonomy): domain Eukaryota; kingdom Metazoa; phylum Arthropoda; class Arachnida; order Araneae; family Uloboridae; genus Octonoba; species Octonoba sinensis. The sequence goes on from CM076604.1 coordinate 100,404,869, forward strand.
TAATGACCTGACAGTTGCGATGACAATTGAAGGTTAAACAACAGAGAACTAGGCAATGGATGACAGCGGGCAACCAAACAGAAAAAGAAAGCTCTTGATTTGCTAATGAGTATGGATGCAAACTTCTGCAGCGTAACAATTATTTACCTGGCAGCTAATGGAGGTTGTTTTACGTACGGGATCTGAGGTGGCAAATGTTATCTAATTGTTATTTAAAGCCTTCATTCAGATGGAGTTTAGTTTCATGCTCTTTTCAGGAAGTGTTCAGAAAGCACACACACAAAAAAAAAAAAAAAAATTGATAATAAGTATTAGTGTTATTATAAAAGTACGTAAATTCTTGTTTTCCTCTTATTCGACTTTTTAAAATGTATGTTGTGAAGAGAAAGATTTCACAGTGGTAAAAAAAAAGAAAAAGATACATGAATGATAGTGTTTGTTTTATGCATGCGAAATAAAGCAAAAACAAATTATGGAAGCCTTAGGTAAGACCGGGACATTAGTGGACCACTTTTGCGCTTTTTATTTATTTATTTGTTTATCACAATAAGGAGAAAAAGCTGAGTACTTTACAAAAATTACAGACATTCCTTAAATATTTTCCGTTATGTTCCTTTTTTTTAAATACAGTATTTGCAATGCATTAAGAGTAAAAAAATGTGTGGACGAAGGAGTCCAATGTGCCGCATTCACGGGTTGCAGTGCACCACCCTAAATTAAATTAATATAAATTATATTTTCCTTCTGAAATTAAACTTTCTTGTGATGCATTGGTCTAAGAAACACATTGTAAACATTTGTATGAAATAAAACTATCAAAAAGTAAAGGGAATTAAAAAAAACAAGAAACCACTGAAATTAAGAAATTTTGTTAAGGGACCGTTCATAAATTATGTCACACTTTTTTCAATATATTTGACCCCTCCACCTTTGGCACAAAGTGTCACACTTCAACATACCCCTACCCCCTTTGTCACATGTCACGCATAAAATAAGTTTAATTTGCTGATTTTAATTGTTTTTGTCGAAATCAAAATGCTCGATGTCACATTTCTTGTTACCCCATCCCCTGCCCTTGTCACAAACGGTCACACTTTCTTGAACCCCCCTCCTCCCCCTCAAAGCGTGACGTGACATCATTTATCAAGGACCCCTAAGTGGAAAAAAATTGAAACCACTTAATTTCCAAATTTAATGATGGAAATATTGAAAGACACATTTGAAGAAACATCTATGTACTTTCTGAAGGCACATATAGACCAGGATAACCATAACAATATCCATCATTGTTAGCTGATTGTGTCTTGTCCTTCCCATCAATAATGGATTCATCTACTGCTGTTTCTGGAAATGTAAATTCATTTCCAGTTAACTTTTTATGTACAAATATTATGTGAACAAAATCCTCGTCAGTGTCTTGTCTATCCTACATAGTAGACTATTTCCATTTCCTCTTTTGCGACTGCATAGCAAATAATTGTCTCCATTTAATTCAAATACTTATTTTATTTTTAGAAATTTAAGATTTTTTAAATTATTTTCATGTTAACACCTTGCATTTCATGTGTACATGTAAATTTAAGTAAAATAAATTAGCTATTAGATCTAATTTACACTTTTAAACACATTGGATGGTGGTCCACTGTGGTCCACTGTGCCCTATGTTGAAATGAAGCAAATAATCGCACTGAAATTATGTATAAACTATAAATGTGCAAAGCCGACAGGTTGGTGTAGTGATAAGGCACTGGCTTTGTGCGCTCAAGTTCGCAGGATCAAACCTGGCCTAAGTCGGTAGATTTTCAAGATGCAGAAAACCGTCTGCGCCCATGTCGTATGATTTTGCGGCATGTTAAAGATTTCTTGAGTATCCGTTTGGCTTGGATGCTCTCGGCTAAACTAAATTCCTAGTTCAGTTTCTCATCATTCAGAGCTCAGATGAAGCCATCTAGAGGGAAACTAGGCGTCAAAATTCTCAAAGTGGTAATGACATCCATCGATAGTGGTGCTGCTTGAAGGAATGGATGCCGATTTCCGGGCAATGCACGAAGTCTGCAAAGGATAGTGGCTATACGGAGCCCCGTTAGAAAGATAAAAGTGCAAATATTTTTTAGGAACATTAAAACAGTCATATTTTACATTTCTAGTATACCTATTTAGTACTTATAAACATAAGTTCAGCTTTGATAAAATTAAAAAAAAAAACTGCGAGATGGAAAAATTATTTTGAGCTCCTCAAAACATAAAATCTGCACAAAATGGGTACCCTAAGTAGTAAGAAGTACTTCCCATCTAATATTTTTGGCCGCAAATAACTATAACCATGCTACCGTCTATGAGACTGAATATGAAGGAAAGAATTTCGATTGTAATAGATTAAATGGGTGTGGTCCACTGTCTAGGTGCACTGTGCCCCAGTTTCGCTTATATTCTTCAGAATTTAATTTCAAAAATAAATGGTTTGCAATTAGTCTGAATTCCGTCTAATCTGTAAAACAAAATTTCGTTGAAAAAAAAAAAAAAAGTCAAGAGGTGAGCTCCCATGAGCTCCCATGAGCTCCCGTGTAAATAAGTCGTTTTATCGAAACATAATATAGTACCAATAATGAGTAAAAATTTTCCGTTATCAAAAACTAAAATAAGTGAGTATGGTAGGATGGGGTAAAATGGGTCACTTGATAAAAAAACTCAAAAAAATAGAACTTGAAATTAAAAATTTTAAACCAATATTTTTTATGTTACATTTCAATGTGTTGGCAACATTTTTCATTCTAAAAAAAAAGTTAGGTTCTTAAATATGGCAACACAAAAAAAATATTTTTGTAATTTTTGGATGATAGTGTGCTAAACATATGGTTAACCAACTTCTGAAAATCTCTATATTTTTTCAAATAACAGCCCAAATTTAAAGGATTTCCTCAACAAGAAACTTTTGAGAGCAATTCCGGCCGAGCACATAAAAAAATATTAAATATTGAATTTTTTACACCAGGTTTCTTGGATGGGGTAAAATGGGTCAGGGTTAGGCTTAGCTTGTTCTATTCTATTATTGTTTTAAAATTTACTCAGTTGCACCTGACTGCAGAAAATTCCTTAATTTAAACAGTATATGTTGTTTATTTTATTGAAATTAAATTAAAAAAAATTTTTTTTGAATGTTTTCCCTAAAAAAGATCATGTTGATGTGGTAGAGAGAAGTGATATGTGAACAACAATCTAGAACAATATTATTTTAACATTTCAATGTAATTATAATTCAAAATGTTGCTAAATATGTTACTTACTTTTTTTTCAATTTCAAAGTAATAAATAACTTTTTATCATTATTTTGCATTATAACCCATTTTACCCCACGACGGGGAAAATCTGGTCACAACTTTATAAGCTCAGTTAAACTATTTCATAATTAAAAAATAAATGTTAAACTGGCATAAAATTGATCTAAAGGAGTTCAATGTTAAGATGCAATTGAAAAGAAATGGGAAATGTTTCTGGTTTTGTTGCTATGAAACTTTAATATGAAAATAGCTAAAAATTGACCCATTTTACCCCACCTGACCCTCCTCATTTAATGCATGTTGTAGATATGTTCAGTAGCGTGCGAAAAACGTAAATCCCTTAGAGAGGTTTAAAAAATATATAATATAATAATAATAATAAAGAAAGAAAGAAAGATAAAGAAAGCTTGGAAAAGTAAATAATCTTTCTTTCTTTTCTGCACACACACACACTCACTAGGAAAAGAGGAAGATTTATCTGGGCACCGTTATTAAAAGCTGATAATCTCTAGTCAAAATTTCAAAAAGCATTCCTCTGATTTTACATGCATTTAATTATTTCCTAATTTCGGTAATTTTTATGTGTGATTTACACATTTAATACTTGTTAAAACTTCAGCAAGATTTTACGCAACATAAAAAACATTATTACACATATATAAATTTAGTTTTGAACTATATATATTATATGTATATATATATGTGTGTGTGTGTATGTTTTTATATATAGAGAGAGAGAACCAAATGAACTATTTCTCCGTTTTTCTAAGCTAGATTTTCTACTTTTATTAACATTTGACGAAAAATCAAGTATTATAATCTAGTATATTTACAAATAAGTTTCTACTTGCAGAAATTTCTCACTAAGAAGCACAAGTGTTGAATCAATTGTTGTAAAACACAAGTTAATTTTGAATTTGTCTTCAAGTGTTTTGGGTTTGGTTTATCGTCAACCCCGCTTCTATCCACAGACATTTATAACATTTTGTGTTTTTATTGTATTTACCGCTATTATATCTTTCCTTTTTGTGTGATTTTTGTTTTAAATTTTCACACAAAATACATATGTGGGAGAAAACAACATTTTGTATTTTAAACTAGTTTAACTGTATTAAAATTATTCTCATTGCTCCAAAAGCCTACTTCCCCACTCCCTTTTTTTGCATTGTCCAGTCTCCTCTTAAACTGAAAAACTTTAAATCATGCTAGCATGTTTAACAGTTTTAACTGTAAATTTGTGCGCGTTAATCTTCGATTTGTTTATATTTGGACCGTTTATGTGTTTCTATTTGTTTGGTGTGTAGGATCGGTTAAAAATGTTCTCTAATTACTGCTCACTGGCGATAGATTAACTTCACCAGTGCACTGGAAAATTGCGTCCTATTTTAGATTGTACAAAGCTGAAGCAGCACCAAAAACAGTTTTATATAGAAAAGTCTCCTAAACATAGATTCATGAAAATGCGTAATTATTTTTACTGCATGAAAAAATTGGGAGGGGGGGGGGGGGGACAGCCTCCGATTGTCTACGTTCAAACCCATGATTTAGTTTCGTCTCCTTGGAGAAGATTTCTAGCTTCAAAGGTCATTGTAAACATTTTGTTACAAATCCGGGTGCTGTGCCTGCTGACTTGAAATGCATCTGAAATACAAAAACCTTCCTGTGCATTACAAAGCATCGAAGAACCACTTCACAACAAATGCGCTAAACTACTCCATTTCCGGACAGTTTAAAAAAAAACAATCAATCAAGCATGATATAATTTTGGATTATTCAAATGAACAATTTTCTTTTCTTTCTACAAGTGCATAGCAGTAACTTACAGAATTGCACTGCGGCGCGTCTGGAACTATATCATTAAACTTGCCACAGTTGGTTGAGCAGTCAAATCAATCGCGCAATACAGGGTTCAAAGTGACGGATTTCTTTGACAATCGATCACTTAAAACGTATGCCTTCCGTTTTACCAGTTTTTGCACTTGCAATTTGATTGCTAGATGCAATCCATTTTATTAAATAAATGGTCGTTAGAAATTGCTTGCAGTAAAAATAGGTGATGCAAATTATTTATGATTGATAGGTTTTTTATTTGGATCTTAATTTGTTTGACCGCAGTGACTTTTGTGAAAGTTCTTTAAAGATTGAGCGAATGTTTCATGGCTTTTTTAACCTTAAACGATGGTGATATCAGATTTATTTATAAAAATAACAAATAATGATTCACCATAAATAATCGATGTACGGAGCTTATCTAATGTAATTTACTGAGTTAAGAAATTTTGAAAAAAGTTTTAAATATAAAAGTTAACTAAAAAATATTTTAATTCTTGCGTTCTAATTTCATTACTCAATTGATAAATTCTGACATTACTACCCTGAAAGAGACTAGTAATGTGAAAATTTATTAATTCATTGAAAATAATGATAATAGTAATAATAATGAATAAACTTACAAATAAATAAAAAAAAATAATGTAAAGATGGAAGAGGAACGAAAAGATCTTATTTGAATTAGAGCCAGATCTGTAATATGCACCTATCTGATATAATTTATCATAAACGTAAGTTATTTCGAGACAGCGCTGAACTGGAAACGCTACAACGTTAAATACAGTTTGACCTATTTATCATCATAAGCCACATTGATTACATATTAAAATTTTCAATCAAGTGTGCAGCTGATTTTATAATACGCTTGCACGCTCGTTTATTAGTGGCTTTTGCTGTTGTAAATCGTTAGTCACCCACCGCGTTCTCTGCTTTCACGTACTTTAATGTCCGATGCAATTAACTCCATGCTGCGAATGACAGCGTGTGTTATGATTTGAAGTTATAGCAACGAGGTCCTAAATTAATGCCGAGTTAAAGATACTCATTATAGGGGAGAATATATGTATGCAGTTATTCAAACAAGTTATTTTTCTTGGGGGTCATTCATAGATGATGTCACGCTTCGAGGGGGAGAGAGGAAAAATTGTGACATTTTGTGACAAGGGAAGGGGAGGAGGTCGCAAGAAGTGTGACATTACATATTTTGATTTCCATAAAAATATTTAAAATCAGCAAATTAAATTTGATTTTAACCTTTCATTGATCTTTTTGTATCGTGAACATCGATGTTGATTAAGGTTTAAATTTACTTCTTGTTAAAAGTTTAAAGGGAAATTTTCTTAGGAATTAGTATATTTTACTGTTTTATACTGATAATCTTTTATGTTGTAAGCCTTAACCTCATTTTATACAAATGAAGTACATATGTAATCATTATTATTATTACTATTATGTTCACAAATGGTCATTAAAAGTTCAAAAATAAAATTAGAAAAGTGTTTTATAACGCAGTGCTTTGTTTTTAAACTGTAAGTACATAAGATTATGTAATATAGCGTGACATGTGACAAAAGGGGGGAGGGGTCAAATATATTGAAAAAGTGTGACATCATTTATGAACGGTCCCTAATTATTAGCTCTCCCTCCCATCTCAGCGTTTTTTTCTACGAGCAATAAATTATGAACAACACTTTGATAAACTGTTTTGACTTAAAGTAATGTCTTTTTATAAATCAATCAAAAAAAAAAAAAAGGCTGTGCGTCTTTTACCATTTTCTACGAATAACATATTGTGGCATTTTCTGAAAAAAAAGATATGCCGAAAGAATTCATGTTTAATTAAAATCATTTATCTTCCTCCGGAAATATATCCCGGACGCGGTGGTGAATATCCGCCTTAATTAAAATCACGCTGGGAATGAATTATTTAATTCCAGCGGGGAATGATTGATGATTGAACTCCCACCATTATAGACGACTCGTTCTCACACCTTCGGTGTTAAAAGAGCCTCCAGAAATACCGCTGACCTGTGCACGCCATACAGTGAAACTGAAACGTGTTGTAATAATTATTAATAATTTGTGAAACATCTCATGATGGGCTTGACTCTGCATAATCTGCTATGAATCGCGGTTTCTGTCAACTACAGGGGAAAAAAAACTATTGGGATATACGAAGGTTTTAAGAAATATCAAACTCAGAATTGAAAATAGTATCAATAAAGTATACTGTTTTTAAAATTTAACCTCTTCATTCCAAATGTATCCAATTGGGTACATTTTGAAATACTGTTTATTAACTACTGTTTGTGCAATTTGAAAGCTAAAACACCCTTTTGAAATTAATCAAAAGATAGTTTACTTCGTTTTAAAAATAGAAAACATGGAAATTGGGCATTAATTATTATTTAAACTAATTATTAATTAAAATTAAAAAAGAATTAGTTATTTTGTTTTGTAATCATTTTTTAAATCAGAGAACCAAAAAATTGCGTCAAAATTGTTTGTGCTTAGTTTTAGGGTCTGAAGAGGTTAAACCTTCATTTATGTTATTGTGTTGACTTTAACATTTTCCTTTAGACTTTGGGATACTAATCCTCGGAAAATGTGTAAAAGGTGTTCTGGGATCATTCATAAATGATGTCACGCTTCGAGGGGGGAGGGGTGTTCATGAAATTGTGACAAACTGTGACAAGAGGAGAGGGTAACAAGAAGTGTGACATCATGCTTATACAACATAGAGTGACGTGTGACAAAGGGGGGAGGGGGTATGTTGAAGTGTGACATTTTGTGACAAAGGGGGGGAGGGGTATGTTGAAGTGTGACATTTTGTGACAAAGGGGGGGAGGGGGTCAAATATATGGGGAAAAAACGTGACATCATTTATGAACGGTCCCTCTACTGTGCAGCCAATGCCGGAACCCATCTCATCTTGTCTGATAGTTACAGACTAAATTATTTATACATCTGTGCCAGTAATGTTAAAATTCCATTAGCTTTTAGTGAATTATTTGAAAACATGGAGCTTTTTATGATTTAAAACATGCATATAAATACTATTTGTTTAGCTTAATAAGCATGAAATGTTAACTTTTGAAAGTTGATTTTGAAATTCTTTTTTCTCATTTACAACAGGTTGGACAATTATTAAAAGTATTTTTTATTTCCCTTTTACTGATATTTATACTAGTTAAAATATCAGATTTCTGAAAATCCCTAATTTTGATTTTGGGTGGAATGAAGGACTAAAAGCGCTATAGTTTTTCGTTTTCAGCTACTATTTGTTCTTTTGGAATTCATGCTTATCAAAATCCCATAATTAAAGTTAATAAATCATTATGCATATTAGTAATCATCAACGTTATTGTTTTGTATTGTTTTTGTCTTAAGAATGCGAAAATTTCATTTTACGTAATGCCTTTGAGCAATTTAATTTTCGCCGATTTACTGACAAAATTGTTCATGTGATAACATTAAATAAACTTAAAAAAATAATAATAATTTACCGATAGACAATTTCTCTTTGCGTTTCGATGGAGTTTCCTTTTTTTTTTTTTTTTTTTTTGGGGGGGGGGCGGGGGAGGTCGATGCCACAAATATCCGCGCTTCGGTTAAGACCCATGCTAGCAACGCCACTGCTCAAAGAAACCCTTGATATCCTTTTTGATCTCGTAGGATTAAAAGAGCATTCTGAAGAGCATCGGCCTTTTTAAGCCCCTTGTAGAACCACGTGACGCCACGTGTTTTATTACTCGAGAACTGATAAATCTCCTGTCATCCATCAGTGTCTATTTCTTATTCTCGCGCGTGTCTGTTCTCGATTCCCTTCTCGAAACTTCTTAATTCAGGAATTCCTAGATTTTCCGAGATAATAAGCCTTATATCTCTCTTATCTCCTCAGTTGATTAATCTATAACCATCAATGTGTTGATGGGTGAAACAATCGCGCCTATTGATGAGTATCATCGAGAACGTGCTCTGCGATAATTGTGCCCAATTGTGAGTGTTGAGTGTTCGTGCTAGAAAGGGTAGCAAATATTTTTTTCAACTTAATAATGGAACACCTAAATACCTATTTCTTATAAATTTTATTTGAAAAACACATAAAATACTCTAAAAATATTAATCTAAACAGGCTCTTTCTATTAGCTTGAGTTGCAGCTTTTTGCTCACTAAGCAACCACCTCTCTTTGCAAAGCTTCCCGCCAAACAGCATTGAAAAGAAATTCAAGGATCTATCGAAACTTTAAGGCAGTGATTCTCAACCATTGTGCCGCGGCACTTTTGTGTGTCGCCAATTCTTAAAGTGTGCCGTCAAATTTTAGAAATGTATATGGTAAAAATTATCGTGAGAATAATTAATTAATCTTAGATTAACATTAGATGCCATTATCCCATCACCAACATAAAAACGAAAAAAAGATCGAATGTTAAATGTAGAAGACGATATGAGAGTAGCCTTGTCATTTTTAAGAACAAAAAAAATGGAATTATCAAGAAAACATCAAGCTCAAATTTCTCATTAAAAGCGTTCTTATTATTACCTTCTAATTAAACCCTTAATAAACGTGCTGTTGCTTTTGTAGTACACATTATAATATTTTATTTTACGCTTAAAATTATTATGATAAACTATTTTACACAGTGTATTTTTTCGGTAAGTAAACAACTTTTAAATTTATCTTTTTCTTTGTGTGCCAAATTTTGAAATCGTTAAAAGTGTGCCGGGACAAAAAAAAAATATGAGGCTCACTGTGGTAAGGAGTTGGCGGTGGGGGAGGTTCTAGGGAAAGTAGGTGTGATGAAAGGGGGGGGGAGGACAGGGAGGATGCTAGTTTGTCAGGCCAAATAGGTATCAATAGTCTTTACGGATGAGGGTTTTTTTATTTTGGAGAGAAAGAGGAAGGAAGATACATGGCGGGCAAATTGAATATGATAACTTTTTACGGCCGAGGGTTTGGGGGCTTAACATAAAGGGAATCTTTTTTTGCTGATAAGAGTTTTAGGTTATCTTGGCGGGCAAAGTTTTACATAAGGTTGTTTTTTCAGAAAATCTTATACACGGTGATTGTTTCTGTTTTTAAAGTTACAACGGCGCAGCGTTGGAAATTTTGAACTGAACTTTAAATAGAATAAATTATGTAATTAAATTTTATTAAAAATGCCTAAACCATATGCTGCATACTCTGTAAAGCCTTATTAAACAACGCGTTCATATTTCGGTAATTTCATGCATTTATGCTTTACAGCAGAAAACTCTCCGGTCTGAGAGCTAAGCGCGCGTTTGCGCCTCCCGTAGGGAAAGGGTTAATGGTTAGATGAAATCATGCAGTGAAACTTATTAGCAATAAAAGCTAAAAATTTACACCCGCTTTGAAGTTTAAATTTATGCATCTAAAATATATGTGGGAAGCATTTGACAAGCTTATATGGTAATCCTCGCTTTTTATTTCTCCCGATAATGATGGACTCCTATCAACAAAATGTTAACATAATTATATTTAAAAAGTAAAGAAAAAACACACACAGACTATTCGATTCCATTTCCAAATCTTATTTGCGGATTAATTTAATTAACCTTTGGTCAAATACAGCTGCATGTAATACGTTAGTAATAAAATTACTTATACACAGTTTTATTATACCGGAAATTTCGTTCGATCTATTGAACGCGAACCTTATTATCTATTGACCAATCAAAATTCGTGACCTCTGCTCCAATTGATTGGTTCAGTTTTCTTTTGGCTGATACACTAAAACTTCACCTGTGCTGAATGAAATAAGAAAAGAAAAAAAAATAATGATCCATATAAAACTACATATTCTTCTTTGACTAAACCTCGTCATAAATTCAAATAAACAACTACTATTTCTTCTGGTGAACCCTCTGTTGTTTATTACGGTTAGGCGCTGCTTGATTATTAAAATGAAACAGACCTTAATTATCAAGAACGGTTTAATGACCGTCAGGTTCAAAAGAAGAAGAAAATCACAGCAAGAAAAGATGCTTTGATGACTGATCATTTGCATAGAGTAGTTTTTACGATGCAAGGTTTAATTACGTTCACCGTACGAGGGATGATATATTTTTACTAATTGGAGAACTATTGCTTATTTTTCTCCTACTCTTGGATTATACGCTGAAGACCTACTTGCATTTTTATTGCCTATGAATTTTTATTAAATTTCTTTTTTTCTTTTCTTTTTTTTTTCTTAGATATCATTCTAACAACAAGGAAAGGAGAAAGAAAAGTGGGGGTCTGCAATAAAACTAATTTTAAGAAAACGAGGTTCTTATTGAGAAAATAGTAGGGAGAAGCTGATGTATACTAAATTTTTCCGCGCTATTTTCTCAATAAAACCTTGTTTTCTTAAAATTTTTCATCAAAATTCAGCTGGAAAAAATTTAAAGTTTTTGGTTTTTCTAATTAAGCTTTAAATGGAGATGTTTATGTATTTAAAAATTTTCTATTAAAATAGCTCACAAAGTATCTAGTACTATTAAAATTGTCCTAGTTTTCTGGTATGTAGTATGTCAGAATAAAATATATGCTTTAAATAGAAAATTGAATCGGCACAAGAACTAAACTACGATTGATTATTTATTGAATCGAAAAGTCGAGTAATGGGCAGTTTTATTTGAGTTCAAAATAAAAATAATCTACACAGAGAATTTCCAATAACATTTATTCAAATTTGTTCATTTCTATAGAAAAAGAGATGCAGTTGTCTCTTCTGTACTAATTTTCTTTTCTTTTTTCTTTAAAAAGACATTAACGGAAATCAAATCACATTTTCTGAAAATACAACCTTTTTTTACCAAAATTTTTAAAAAATAAAAATAATAACATTAAAATAACAGTTGACCGCTTATTATTATTATTATTATTATTATTACTATTATTTTGTATATTTAGATTCAACTATCTGAAATCTGAAATATTTGAAAAATTTCAGAAATGTGGATTGTGTGCGTTTAACGTTCATAGTTATCCTATATATTTTTTTAAAAAATCAAAATGTTTTAATGAAATAAATGTCATTCAAAATGTATTCAATGAATTTAGTAACAAACCAAAAAAGGCAATTCTCGTGTAAAAATTCAGTTAACACCAAATTAGAAAAATAGAAAATGCCTACATAAAAAATTACAAAACCACTGAATATATAAGGGAAAATATATTTACATTTGACATTTGGACCTTTCTGCGCATGGCAGAAAAGAACGAATCCATTCGAGTTTTAGGGAAGTTTGTTTTGCAGGTGTTTATATTTAGTACGCAAATCAAAATGTTTTCTTCTCTATTTGTTGAAATCAACTAAATTTATAAACTGGAGTACAGCATCAGTTCGGAAGAAATCAAGTATGCTGAACGAACTAGAACGAGAACAAAAACGGCACCTTCCGTATACAAGCAGTTCCTCCCTTGAACATGAATGGTATCGTCTCGGCACTTTGCCTGGCAGATCGCTTTGGTTGTTGGCTGTAACTGTACTTGACCAGAAAACTCAAATATTACTTGATAAGTAATTCAGTAGCTTAGTTTCGAAGTCTAAAGTAAGAGAACAAAATTTGCATAAAAATTCCCGATTCTGGGGGCGGGGGATCTGTTTTTTTTCTTTAAACTTTACGCCCAGCCTTTTGATTACTCAATACTATGGAAAGAAAAGTATCTAAATATAAAGAAAATAAGTTTGAATTATAAAGTAAAAAGTAAAGGTGAGAAGTTAAAACTTGCTTTTTGATCAATCTTGCTGTAACTGAAAGAGCTTCCATTATTTATGTGGAAAAAATTGTTCCACTTTTGAAACATTATGGAATAAATATATATGCAATGGCATACAAACAGTGTCTTACTCTGTACCTTTTTTCGAATGTGCACCATTTTACTTAGTTACAAAAAAATTGTTTTAAATATCTCTTCCGTTATTTTTGTTAGAGATATAAAATTCTCACTCGTAATCTTTTGGAGAACATTCTCAAGTCTATTCTCATAAAGGAGAATATTTGAGGATGCTCTCCAAATATTATCCTAAAATGGCAGCAGGATGGATTAACAAATAACCTTTAATATGTATATTTCCCAAACTAGTCTACAAAGCATCATTGTCTCAGAATTCTAGGCTTAAGACACAAGTTCCTCTTACAAAAGATTTATATCAGTATAAAAAGTAATATTCTTCTAAAAGGCGCGAAATAAACGATTTATTATATGTCTGATTTCCTCTCTGCATTAAAGGTCATTAAATACAGCCCATTCGAGAGTTTATGACCTACCTAAACCATCAACAAGTAAAACTCGTCAACATAAAAAACAATGAAGATCTATAGGATTGGGTTGTATCGAACAATATTTTCTTACGGACGTCTCGGAACAACTTGTTCTTGTTTTTAACCTTAATGGCGATTTAGTGCGGCTTAAGCCATGCTAAGCTTAAAAATCCCGGAGGCTGACATTGAACTGCGCTAATGGTTCTTTTTCGATTAGAGGTTGGCAGGAGAATCGATGATAATAAATAATTCTACAAGCCGTTTGTGGTGGTAGGCAAGTTTCGTGAGGTGACGTAAACAATTTAGCTACGAAAAAGAGGAAAAATATATTAAAAAGAAATGCAGTTTCAAGACGGTACAACGAGAATATTTTTCATAAAAACGTGGATTACGACCTAACTATTATCAGCTGAAGAAACTTTAAATTATTGGATGTTTAAAACTGTTAGCTAGCAATAGCATAGAATTTATTAATGCATATAAAACAGAAACTAGAAATAATTAATAATAATTAAATAAATTTTAAAGTTGATGCTCATTTTAGTAAGACGACCACGTAACAAAATTCCAGTAACAGAATTTTATAGAGTACATTATTCCTGATAAAATGTCATATTTCATGTGTTTCCAGTGCAAACAGTTTATAAATACCAAGGAATGTTTCGTCCCCCCCCCCACACTGTACAAATCTTTATTGTTAAATTTCTTTTTATTTAATTTAAAATTAATTGTTACAATTAAGTTTTATGATGACTGGTTACTACTTCCGTTCTCTACTTCCTGACTAGCAGCTACTTTCACATCAGACACAACAACCAATCATTTTATAAGTAACTCCCGTTTGATTATGCTGTCTCTCAGTACCTTTTCAAAGCTATACCCTGTCCCACCCCCCGGGACAAGAGGAGAAAAATGAGCGGTTTAGATATAGATGTATAGATGAAAACTGGGAAATTTGGTTTGTCGCCAGTGGCCGGTAGACTCAGTTCCGTTAGTCGCCACTTTTTAAAATTGCCAATAAGAATTGGAAACTAACTTTAAAATTGCTTAGAAAACAAATTAATTATTGAAATAAAACTAGAAATGTGCAGATTTGAATTAGCACATGATAAAATTATTTCGAACTTTAAAAATGATTTTAAAATATACAAGATGCTGAAAGATTGAAATTCGGACATTAAATTTTCGCAAAGCGCGTGTTCAATATTGGCATGTTTCCACGAAGCAAAAAAATGAGAAAAATTCATTCCGAGAAGAAAAAGAAAAAAAAAAAAAAAATATAGTAGAATATGCTAAAAAGTGACCGTGCAGGAGTGGCGATCGATGATGCATGTTTTAATCTCCACTTTTACTACTTTAACCGCCAGGTGGCGAGTGGCAACCGCTAATTTCCCCTCCATAGGCTTAGATTTTATGAAGCACGGAAGAGAGGTTCCCTATCTCACCTAAGTCATAATATTCAAAAAAGTGAAAGTGGCAGTAAATTCAGCATAAAGAATATTTTAGCAAGCTCTTCGTCGCGTACTAATGACATGTCTTTATTTACATTACTTTTTAAATCATTCAAGATAATTTAAATCAAAGCTGATTCTGAATTACTATGAGATAATTCCATCATAATTATTGCACAAAATTTTATGTATATTTAAAAGCAATAAAACCCACATAAGATTATAACACTTTCAAACGTTATTCAACTTCAGATAAAAATTTATTATAAAGAAAACTACATTTTGAAATTACAATAAAAACTGTCTAACGCCCTTTCGGAGAAACTTCGGTTTTGGGTTGGGGTCCCCTTGCTCCGGAACTTAAAACTGAAGAGGATATGCAGGGTAAGCCTCCTCATTAAACTCTCCATTGTCAACCTCCTAAAGCTTCCAATGCCTCACAAAAATTCTTCCTTCAAACCTATTCAAACTTGATAATTACATCCATCCGCTGCTAGTTCTTTTTCCTCGGTACAATGACGCTTTTCGAAAAAATCAGTTAATTGTAACCGCAGGGAGTCCGTCTCCAGCCAGGTTAGTGACCCAGATCCGATGGTCTTGTCCCTCTTCAATTAGCAGATCAATTTTCGGCTCTAAGTTTATTTATTTTTTGACTTCCAGAAGGCTTGGCTGACAGACAGAAACCTTTCGTTTGTGTCGAGAAACAGTTGGTCTTCTGACGAAATAGAACCACTTTTGATTGTTTTTGTTCGATGAATTGCTTGACTAATTACTCTTAACGGTAACTTTAACACATACGCAGAAGGTTCACGTAAAAACTGACTTTCACCCCGAGGCAGTTCGAAGCTCTTTGTTGTTGGAAGACTTTTAATGTGTCATGAAGAGGATAACTATCATTATCCAACTGGTTTAGGTAAAATATTAAGTTTTTCTTATTTTTAGATTATTTGGATAATCTGTGGTAATAAAAATTAAGATATTCTGTAGTAAATATAACAAATAACGGTGCCATTTTAGTGATTAATATCATTAAATATCGGAATTTTAATTATGAGGAGAAGACATTTCTATGGATAGCATCATCGTGAGTAGCCTAAAAGTAGGAATGAAAGCCAACCGGATGAATGATCAGAATCACTTACGGCAGGGGTCCCTAGCCCTATGCCCGCGGGCACCATGGCGCCCGTCGATCGGTCAAGGTGAGCCCGCTGTTGTGCCCAACAATAAAATATTTCAGTTTTCCATTTTAAACTAGAGAACTTTTAGAATCTAGAGTAATAAAGGGCCATACAATTAAGAATAATCTTAACCCTATAATGATAAATGACAAGGAATATCATACAATCAAAATATAGATAACGACTCTTACAGATGAACGCCTTGACGATTGCTTGCGAGCAGGAATTTCTCATCATATTCCCCTAATTGTGAAGAGCTGGCCAGTGAAAGGAAATACCAAAGATCACATTGACTGTATTTTATATATTTTGTAAATATTTTTTATAATTCGTATGTTTTGCAAGCAATTTAGTAATCATTTATTTTACACAAGAATATTGATACTAATTATATCAGAATTTTTTGTGCATTATATGTAGTGTGTATTCTTAACTATGTTTACCAACTATAAATTTGTCTTAAAAAACATAACGGTGCCCGCCCTTCGACCGAAATTCTGGTATGTGCTCCTAGGTACAAAAAGGTTGGGGACCCCTGACTTACGACTTTTAAACTTCTTCAGCGAATTTCTTCAGTGCAAATTGCTTCATTGAAATTTTTAGGGGGGGGGGGTGTTTTAGAAGGGCCTTAGTCTTTCTTTTGAGGGGAGCGGGTGCTCCGTTATTTCTACTCTTTGCATCCTCTTTTTTACCCGTAATTTCCTTATTTTAAGTCATAAACAGTGATGTAGAACAGATGCACTGAGTAGTGGAGCAATAAGATTGCTCCAATTTTGCTCGAAACTGGAGCGGAGACGAAATAAGATATTCCACTGCTCCGTTTTTATTTTTCCTTTTTTAAGTGTCAAACAAAAAATAAAATTTGAAAATGGTATTAATAATGAGAACAATAAATTGTGGCAGTCTGCATATTTGATAATTCTGATCAGATCAGTTTTAACTATTTCGCCCCTAAATATTTCTGATATTTAATAAAGAAAAAAAAAGCACTAATACTTCTTAATGAACAAAATAAATATAAATTATAAATCATATAAGTGTTCAGAAAATACTCGGAGCACAGAGGGTGTTCAGACAGATATTCAAACGTCGGCGCGGAGTCAAAGCTGAGAAATTCAAAAAAAAAAAAAAAAAAAAATGGCTGCTCCAACTCCTTAGTCATATGTTATTTTAAATTTTGAAAGACACTCTAACTAAAGAGTTTTTAATGTATAAAATGAAAAATATAAAAATCAAAATCTGGAAAACAGATTGATTATTGTGATTGTAACGTTTTTAGGACTTTGCAAGAAAATTAATTTTTGCAGCTATCTACTACAATCTGACCTGAAAAATGCTAAATAATAGTAAAATTTCCTATGAAATGAGACAAGAATCAAGTTTCCAAGACGAACGGCTTCGATTGTATTGAGGAAAAACTTTTTTTTTTTGCTAAAACTCTGTTTTTTTCTGACTTTAACATCAGCGAGGCACGTGTTAACCATCAGGTTAAGCCGAAACTTCGACTATCACATTTTCTTGCCTATAGGTACATTTAAGAGCAAAAATTGGATTTTTTTTTTTTTTTTGCCCTACGCAGGGGGTCGACAAAGCTTGGCTCGCGATTTGTATGTGGCTCTTCGGCTACTTGAATGCGACTCTTCACAATTCAGAATTAGGAAAGAGAAAAACGCACTTAGCTTTCAAAAAAGGCATTATAGTTATTATCAAATGTTTACAAAATAAAGATGAAATTATCTTTATTAGCAAATTTAACTGATTAGAACATGTATTCATGTTTTAAATTAACAACAATTAAGTAGTTTTGTTGTGTCCTCTCGCGAGACGAGGAAGACTGGGGGCCCTTATAGATAGGAGTTCGACTTCCGCCCCTTTGAAAGGTCTCTTAATTTTTGAAACAGCTCCCAGATGAGAGACCGTCACCTGGGGTTGACACCCCCAGAGGTATCGTTTCACTTGGAGGACATTGGAGCTACGACGGATTTTACGTGCACGGTTCCAAAGCAACCAGCCGCGAGAGGTTGTCCCCCTCCCGAACCACTGACCACAGTCAATTTGCTTCATTTTCGGTGTTCGGCGGGAATCGAGCTTCTACCGACTGGTCCACTGCGGGGCGATTAACTAGTTGCTCGTAGTAACTTAATCAAGAATCAATAGTAATTATTGATAGGTGGTTTTTTTTTTTTTTTTTGCTTTCCTTCCTATGTCCGTATCCAACCTTTTGGTCAAGATTCGACGAGCAGCCCAATATAGTTAACAACGATTAACAACAGTTACGATCCGTATTGTCTTTTCATCTGGAACGCTTGACGGAAAAAATGTCATAACAGCTTGGAAAGTGCCGAGGAACTCTCCATTGTTAATAGTAAAAAGTAAAATTTTTGGAACAAATGAATAAACAAGAAAAATAATTACTATAAATAAATAAATTATACTATAAATAAATAAAAATCCATCGTAGTGAATTGTTTATTCGCAGTCCTTTTAAGAGAACAATAAGAGAGAAACAAGAAGTTCCGTCTAGAAATATACGAGCCTACTTTCCCGTATACACCGAATTCAAGTTTATAATCTAGCTATCTCTCTCTCTGTCTTTCTCGTTTAGCTTTAGTTCTTAATTGCTTCAAACATACCTTTTTCAATGGTTAATACATATTCATTCAATCATTCATTTATTAAGTCATTCATGTATTTATTCACTCATTTATTGATTCATTCTTTTGTTTATTCATTTAATCATTCATTAATTCAAAAATATTCTTGAAAATCCCGATCAAAAAATTTCATAGAAAAATAGGCTCGTTAGTTCTGGATTAACTTTCTATTTGTACATGTTCTACGTCATAAGAGCTTTCCGATAAAGTTTGTTCCAAGCAAATCGGTCCGTTAGATCAGGAATTATATAGGATTAAAATTTCCCCGTAGGCGGTATGTTAATTTTTTTAAACTGTTCAAAAATGAACAAAAATTGTTCAAATCAATATTTCACGCCAAGAACTTCTTCCAGTGAGCTTGTTCATGGGAACTTGGATTTTGTACCCAGAGTTTACATAATTTGCTTCATTTTCACCCATAGGCGCTAATGTTAAAATTTTTTGAACTGTTCAAAATTGAACAAAAAAAATGTTCAAATAAAATATGGGAATGAGATGTCCTCGCCGAGCTCTTTCGAATGCAAAAAGAATTTTTCCAATCGGACAATTTGTTCAAAAGTTATTAGGGGGGGACACACCGACAGACAGACAGACCGACCGACACACTTTTTCCCCCCATCTCAAAACCGTACTTTCAAATTTTTTATTTTTCAATCTTTATTTAATTACTTAACTTATTTTTGACTTTTCTTGATTTCTAACGATATTTTCACGATACATTAAGCCTTATTTCATGCTTTATTATTATTTTTTTTTTTTACTTTTACGGGAAAGTAGGCTAAAAAGAAAAAGAAGAACAATATTTGTATTACTTTTAGTTCATTCAAACAATCTTTAATCCAAAATGCAACAAATTATTCTGTTAAGCAGGGACCTTTAACATTGCGTCTGTGGAAAAGAAAATGAGTGTTTTTTTTCTTTTTTTTCTTATAAAATTGGATATTCCTTTGGGCATTTCCTGATTAAGTGTTGCCCATTTAGTTTAAAAATAAAAACCCCTCTGTTTACATTTTTTAACTTCAGCGGTTGTTATTCTTTTGCCTTTGTGGCCAAATGCGTGACTCACAATCAACCACGGCTGCAGCTGTATTAAAAAGTGACACATAAATGATACTTCCATTGTCTGACTTTCAAGCCTCAGACGATAACCGGAATCCACAGAACGATTTCCCCCCCACCGTCTGGTGTGGTAATACACCCTTAACTACTGAATAAATGCTCACATAATTTTTTTATACTTGCCTACATTTTAGACGCGCGGATCCTTAGCGATAAAAAGCAAACATGTTTTGACTGCGAAAGTACAGAAACCAGACAGTGCGACTTAGTGTTCTTAAACAATTTTATTGGTAGCTTATGGATGGCGCCGCATTAAGGGTAGATTTTAGTCTGGGAATGTCATTGTATAAGAATTATCTGTCAGTAACAGCTGATTAATAAAGATTTTCAGACGCGATGTTTTGAGGACTTTTGATATGTTATTGAAATAGCTACAACTCACTATTGAATGCCCGTAGTCACTACGGATAACACCCGAAATTTTGTTTATTAAGGGATACGGGAAAACCAAATTTTCTTCAGAAAATTACACATTTTTACTTTCCGGTTTATCGAAAGTAATAAATATTTGATTACTGATGTTCCTTTAGAATGATTTAAATAAGGAAATGTCTTGGATTTAATTCGTTTGTGTGTATCAAATGATGTAGCCATTTGCAAGTGCATTGCCTGTAGTCGAATGTGTTAAGGGGTTATTCATAAATGATGTCACGTTTCTAGGGGAAGGGGGGTCGAGAAATTGTGACAGTTTGTGAAAAGGGGAAGGGAGGGGGTAATAAGAAGTGTGGCATCACACATTTTAGTTTCTATGAAAAACATTTTAAATCAGCAAATTAAATCAATTTTTAAAGTGTTTTTTATTTTTACAATTTGATTTTAAACCCTCGTTGATTTGATTTTGTATGAAAAACACTAATGCTAATTAAGGTTTGAATTTACTTCTAGTTGTAAGTTTCAAAGGAAATCCTCGTAGACATTTACACTTTTAAGATAAAATAGCTCGGGGCATTTTTTTCAGAATTTGCACAATTAGTATTTTTTTTTACTTATTATATAAATCTTTTGTTGTAAACTTTTTTTTGTTGTAAACCTTAATCTTATTTTTTCAAGTTAAATCCACACGTAAGCATTATTAATATCATTCTGACAAACGTCATTAAAATATCAAAAATTAAATTAGAAATGTGATCTATAACGTAGTGGTTTGTTTCTTTACTGCAACACTGCAAGTACATTTATGCTTATGTAATAAAGATAGACATATGACTTGGGGGGAGGGGTATGTTGACGTGTGACATTATGCGACAAAGGGTGGGGATCCAATATATTGAAAAAAAGTGTGACATCATTTATGAACGGTCCCTTACAGCAATACAAGTCGAACCCATTTTATATAAATACATTGACTTTTATACGTTTCTTTTTATTTCAATAAAAAACTTATACAGTAAATCACCGTTATACCGCGCCTCAGCGTACCACGGAATCGGATATACCGCGGTGACTATCATGTCCCCCGACGTTTAAACCACCCTTTATCATAGCCATTTAAAGGTGATTCCTTTGTTACCTTTGTAAATAAAGCCTACTAGAGCACACAAATATTCTAGCCAAAGAGCTCCAATTCCCCAATCACACACACTAACAGGTAAACCCAGTGGTGTAGTCCTGGGAAAAAAGGTGGGGGGACGCTTGCCCCCCCCCCCGAAATCCCAAAATTTTTCGCAATGTAGCATATATTACTTCCTGAAACTTTCCTCAACGCTAGTGTTTCAAAGTCAGCCCCCCCCCCCCGGAAAAAAATTTCTGGCTGCGGCCTTGGGGGTAAGCTACATATTTTTTTTTTTTTTTGTCTTGCTTTGTCCAATGGATGCTAATAAGCGCAAATCAAGAGTAAGAACCAAAAGCTCTAAAATCAAGCCAGCTGGGCCCCGCCCTCACTATTTCAGATGAATTTAATTCAATACTTTTTTCCCTTCATATCATTAATATATCGTTAACATATGTATGAAAACAAAGAATAAGTCAGAAAAAAATTATTTTTAATGCATAAAATAAGTCAATTTGTTCGTTTTTAAATAATTATTGAATTGTTTGTAAACACTATTTTAAAATACGGAGCTATGATATGACAAAAATGTGTCTGTATTTGCTGCCCACCTCCCCCCAAATAAATTTTGAACTTGTTAATTTCATGCACAGACATGTCCATGCTTGTTCACGCATACATAGATGTGTTTAGCAGACTAACTAAATCATCGCCTTTAAGGAACCATGGTCTTAAAATAGCTTGAATCACAAAAATGTTCATTTTTCGGTAAATCAAATTACATTTAAAAGGTTGAAAAAATATGATCCCATTGAGATCCCAAGTTGAAATTTTGCATAATCGATGATAAAATAGACGGAAATATGTGAGAATATTTTGAAAATTTTCCATGATACGTTTTTCGAGAAATTTAAAATTTAAATTTTAAGGTCATTTTTTAAAATTTAAAATTTTTATAAAATTAGCCATGATGCATATCATATGAAACGGCATTCATTATGATCTTTACTAAAACTTCTTATTGAGCCTGTTTTGTGTTGAAGCATACCATGTAAAAATGTGAGTTTTTTACAAAATCAAACTGAGAAACAAAACAGGATAAAAATCTAAAAATTTGGATTTTTAATTTTCTTGAGAGGCACAGATGATAAGCCAAATTTGAAGAAAATAAAAAAAGGTGAGTTAAATTTTTTCTGAGATTTTGGATCACTTGCATGGAATGACCCCTAAGTCACTTCCATTTTTTCCCTGTTATTTCTCCCATGCCGGTATTGCATTGGAGAAATAACGGAAAAAAATGGAAGCTACTTATATGAGTTTTGGGAAGGCAAAAGTAAAAAAAAAAAAAATTAGCGTCGTTTCCCTCCATTCAACAGGCGCGGCATTTGATCAATCAGGAGTGGGGGTCAATCGTCCCCCCCCCCTAGACTTTTAGTAACGCATAGTATTTATACGTGTGATTATGTATTTTGTTGTTTTTTTAATATAACATGCATTGAATATATACCCCCGGAAAATTTTGGAATGACTGGCCATTCAGTCTAGGTTTGTCTTTTGGCGGCAAAAAGGGCGACAGTTCTTAGTAAAAACAACAATCCAGGCAGTGCTCCCCACTGAAGAATGAATTTTATATGTATCTTGTAAAAATAAAATCTTACGTTTAGAAAATTTCAATTTTTTAGTTATTGAAGTGGTTAAAAACAATGTATTAAAACACCATATGTTATGATATTTCTACCTTGATTAATTGAAATAATAATTTTTAAATAATAACAATAATAATTTAAAAATAATTTCACATTTCTTTTGTTTCACATATTCATAAATATGTAACTTTTTTTAACCCTTTAATAGGGTGATGGTTAAAGTATACTTCACACAAAGTTCACCAACTTAAAAATTTATAGTAAACTCTTCTAGCGGGTGGGGAGGTAAAACGCATTGTAATTTTTAATGACCAATATAAATCTTATTTTTTTATCTATATTTTAAAAAAAATATTGATCTACCATTACTAAAAGGAAACCAGAAATTTTGGTCCAGCCTTATAAAGAGTTAAGACGTAATTTTTAGGAAGATAGCAAGTTACACATTACAACCCTAATAGTTATTAAGTTTCTCATAATAAAATATTTTCTAAGTGTAATTATTTCTATTCTTTTCATTATACAGGGTAGTAAAATTACTGAGCACAAATCATGTTTGAAAAAAAAAAAAAAAAAAAGGAGAGAGAGAGAGAGACAACACAATGGGAGGTATCATGGTATCAAATGATTATGTTTCATTCGATTAACTTCCAAACACAATTCAAACATGAAAACTTTTACTCATATTCTTTATTTTGTTCCTTTTTTTACAAACATGTAATGTGCCCAATAATTTTGCACCACCCTTCACCCTGTACGTAAAAATACCGAAGAGCAAAATTACAAATATAATATATAATACGGTGTGAAAAATAAGCATATAATATATATTTTGTTTTGAAAACAATAATTTAGCTTTAATCAAATGCTCAATTTCAGAGGTTTAAACTGAAAAAAAAAAAACGTCAAAAACTTTTATTATTCAAATTTGAAGAACTATACAGTTCGTCAACAAACAATGTTAATAATTATATTAAAAACATAAAATAAATCTTATACAAATTATTCTCAGTGGTTTTTACTATTTTCGGGTAACATAAGGATACCTGATGCATTGGGGAGAAAAAAATTATTTTTGTTTTGAATTAAAATCAGAGATCAATTTGTGTATTTCATTTGCATAACATCATAGACATCAATAGGCGCCGAACAAACGAGAGCAACCAAATGTAGTGTCGTTGGATCTGTTCATTCCTTAGAAATTGGCTAGGAGGCCAATAGGAGCTAACTTTTACCAAGGCCGTAGCCAGAAATTTTTTTCGGGGGGAGGGGGGGGGGCCCTCTGGATACGGCCTTGACTTTCACCATATTTCTATGTGTGTGTACTTATTTCATGCCGAGGAGAAAGAGTTTGAGAAATTTTTAAAACTTCATTTAATTAAAATACAATATTTCAATGCAAACACTTTAAAAAAAAGTAAATTTATTTTTATTTTAACTAACTTCAAATTTATTTTTTCAGCTTTTTATGCTTCACTTATTTAAAGACTTAGCCAAGAAGAAGGAAAGAAACTTCAAATTGAAATAACACAAACCAAAATTCAAACTACTCAATCTTATTAAAATTCGGAGCGAGAAGAAAATGAATTATATTTCAGTTTAATTTTATAATCGAAAACTATTAAACATGAGTGCATAAATCATAAAAAAGTACTTACAATTCACTTTGATTGGATGTTTCATCTCTTATTTCAGCTGATAACTCCGTACTAGTATTTCTGCGTTTGGAAGGGGTTAAAAATGTTTCCAACAGATTTTGTTGCCTAAATCTTTTCATTCTTTCTTTTTCCCCTGCTTTTTGAGAAATTGCTTGTTCGATCTAACGAGTGATCAATGCATCAATGGATAGAGTGGCGTACCACTACTAGGACAGACAGATTATATTTTTGTGCGTTATGTCAGTCACTTTTAGAATTTAGTTTGCATGTGATGTTGTTCAGCAGGTGCATACAATATTGGTTTCCGAGAGCAATTTAAATCAGACCCATATCTCCAGACTTTTTCTACGAATCTGTTTTCTTTTTTTGGCTTGGGGGAGGAGGGGGTTCGGTCGAAACTGACGATCACGAAGAACGAAAACAATTATCTTGAAGGGACCGTAGGACAGCATGGTTTATTTGTCTCAAAGGGGTTTCTGGTCGGGTCATTGAAGCCTTATAGCCCTGGGCAAGCAGCAATTTGGAAACATCATAAAATACTCAACTGGGTATCGGCTACCTGATGAACTGTGGCAACATGTGGGGTCACGACAGAGAAAAGCTATTCGGCCGGTTCCCACTCCCCATGTAGGTGGTTTCATTCAATTAGCTGGCAATAGCAAAGTTTGTTAACAATAGGAAATAAATGGAAAAGCGTGGGACTGAGAAAAATCAGTTTGCTTTTGCTTCATTCCAGTCTTATTGAATTTTTTTCTGACTGTGAAAATATAGGCCTTTTATGTGGTTATAATTTTTTTTAGTTTTATATAAAATTGTCTTAGAAAAAAATCAAAATTAAAAAATAAACCCCTGAAGTACTTTTTGGATCTTTTGGGCCTGATAATCACCGAAAAAGAAAAAAAAGCTGAATAAATTGAAAGTGATAAAGGCATTTTAAAATGAATTTACACCGCAATTTTGTGCCGTGCCATAACAGGTTTTTGCACAGATAATCATTTATAATCCAAACATTTTTTTACATTAATTTGGTTTTGAAAATGTTTAACAAAAAGGGTAATGCATAAAGTTTGAATATGCAAAAGGCTTGAAGCGATGACGAGTAAAAGGCTTGAAGCGATGACAAGAAAACAAATGATTGTGAAAGAAAATGTTTAATATGCTTGTAGGTTTTTCGATATTGCATACCAAAAGGAAAGCTACTTTTTTTTAAGGTGAAGTCTAGGGGGACGAAAGAGGACGTTCATTGTCCCCCAACTTTTTTACTCTAATAATAACAACGTCTCACTGTTTTGAAAAAAAAAAAAAACAGTACAAGCAGTGTAAATATTTTGATTTCAAAACTTATGATGATATTTGAAACCTCTCCCCCCCCCCTCACACCTATTTCCTAGACAGGCCAGCACAGTTGAAACTAATTCTCTGAATTTATGTAGTTCCCGTTTACTCATATTTTAACGCGCTTATTTTGACGAGTAATATTAACCTGCGATTGTTCATTGTTGTTTGAGAGAATCAGGGAATCCCTTTTTTTTCTTTCACGAATTTAAAGTAGAAGTAGCAAGCAGCCTTTATGTATAGTTTTAAAAGCTTCTGTCTTATTTCATGAAGCTCTTAATTTACTAATGAGTGCCTATTTTGAATATTAAATAAGTTAGGAAGCTCAGCGTCCCCCCTCGACTACACCACTGGGTAAACCCCTATTGTAATAGGCCTGATGTACACCTTTTGGTTTATAACCTATCGCTCGATAGACTGATTGCGCAGTTGAGATGTGTGCTTCTTGCACAGCAGTTACAGTTAATAAAATTTCCCCAAAGAAGAAAAGAAAAAAATATGCTATAGAAGAAAAGGCACGAGTAATTGATAAAGTTAAAAATGATGCAACAAAAGTGAGTATTGTTTGGATAATGTGGTTCCGCGGGTATAGTTTCACTATACCGCGGTTATGTTATAACGCGGGTGCCAAACATATCCCCGACACCTGCGTTTTAACGGGGTTTTGGTTTTACTGTACTACTTAAAATGTGGTAACATAGTACTCTTCATTATTGTAAGTTAATAGTCTTAAATTTGAATCCAGGAAATCTGGATTCAAATTTAGTGTTAAGAGCCAAAAAAGTAACTTGTCTACTTGACTACGAAAACGTGATGAAAAAAAAAGAAAGAAAAAACTACCGCCGTGTATGGGCGGCGGAATAGTTTTTCTAGGTTGGCTGGCACCTCTGGTTGAAATGAAGTTTTCTGCTGTAACCGGTTTTGAGTAATTATTAAAATCAAGTATAAAGTAGTAAATGAGTAATTTAGGTTGGAGAAAGTTGAAATGCCCTTTTAACTCTATAGATTTCTGTTTTTTTTTTTTTTTTTTCATCTCTCTGTCTATATAACAATTGGTGGAGGTTCGACGGAACGCTCATAAACACCAATGTTGAAACAAACGTAATGTTTCCGATGAAAATTATTGAGAAATAGTTGTGACGGAACATCATTTATTTTACGAAAATTCTGGTTGAGTTTTAGTTCGAAAATAAATGTGAAATTCCAAATGCCAAACCTTACTAATGTACTGGTAATGAATCAAGTCAGAAATCAAAAGGTTCTGGGCTTTAAACCAGGCATCGACTTTGTGTGTGCCTTGAGAAACAAGGCACGCGTTAGTTGTTGCACGCCGTTATTTTCTAACTCTTATAGAATGTAATAGAATGGCCTGATAGGAGTTTTTCCTAATTTTTACTCTACTCAATATATAAATCAATAGTAACGGTTCCGGAAGACAAGAAGAAATTTGATGAGCGAGCTCAGATTAAATGAGCTTAGAAATAGGTTTAAATAGTAATTATTTTTAACAGATTCCATTAACTTAATATTATTTCCCAGAAAGTTCTCTGCATAATAATTGCAGTGTTACACATATATCAAGGAGTTCGAGCATTTTTAGTTATTTATTTATAATATATAGAGCGTCTTTTTGAGTGAAATATATACCAAATTTTCAGCTTTAAAATATTGTTAATTATTTTATTGCCTATAAATCATTTAATATAAATTTATTAAAATCAAATAAATATATAGCAATGAGGTGTAGAGTGCTATTTTCTTCCCTCCCCCCTGAGAAAACAGGAATTTTATCTTTTTAATTCAAACCTTTAAATAGAAGAATCAGACATAATAATAACTATCTTAAACGGATATCCTCGAAAAAGCTCTCCGACAGTAATTATCTTTTGATGTATCACAAAATCAATTGTTTTTCCAAGCAATTTCTGGCATTTTCCGGCAATGCGAGTCGAATTCAATAACAGTTTGTTTTGTTTTGTTTTTTTCATTTACGAATTGCAAGAACTTGTTCTTTTTGCAAATGGCTGACAGCTAAAAAATTAATCCAGACGAACTTACGTTGCCAAAATAATTACGATATTGTTATCGGGGAATATATCTTAAATTGTTTCGTTCTTTTATCTGTCGAGAACCAAAAAAGAAAAAAATCATTTCCTCGTTTGCCATAAGGAGAGTTCTAAACCTTTTAAAGTTAAAAAAAAAAAAAGAAGAAAAAAATCATTTGATGGAGAACTTATCGAAAGAATGTGCTTTAAATTTTGCACTCACCTCACGTCTTCCTAATTCTATCTGAAAGGTCTGCAATTATACAATAAGGAATATACAATCAGGTGAAAAGAACTCTGAAAATAATTGTGCTGAAATTTATTTTTACGTAAGAAATAGATTTATAATTATACTTTACTTACACTAGTTGCTTTAAATTATACTGCGGCCTAATTTACGTCATTATATGATCTTACAAAGACATTATAAAGAACATATCATTATTCATAACAGCATTTAAATTTTTTATGCATTTCATAATATGCAACCTCAAAATAGAAAACTTTTATTAAGAGTAGAATTTAAGCGATTTCTGATTCGCATTGGTGGTACACGTTATATCATATGAAACTATAGCTCTCAGGCAATTATAATCTTATTATTTAAGTTGTTTTTTGTATTGCGTGTTGAGGTATGTAACAATAAAATGTACCTGATCCAAAACATTACTATCCCGATTTTATATAAAGGGCAATTGTATAAAGTTGTGCGATAACGTATTTAACTGATTCGAAATTAAGGATCTGTGGCTAAGTAGTATTTATAGTTCTGTTAAAAGAAGCTCTAAATCAAATTTTGCTTCGTTGCTGCCATATAAACAGATCTGAAATCGGCCCCTTCCCCCTCCTCTTAAAAAAAGAAGCGAAATTACTTTGATTTTAGAAAACCCAATCACAGCACGACCACGGACTTTTGATATTTGGACGCTTCTGCGCATGGCAGAAAAGAACGAATTCATTCGAGTTTTAGGGAAAGTTTGTTTTACAGGTGCTGTTCATTTAGTACGCGAATCAGAATGTTTGCTGCTCTGTTTATTGAAAGCAACTAAATTTATAAACTGGCACATAGCATCAGTTCAGAAGAAATCAAGTATGCTAAACGAACTATAGTCTGTGTAATTAGAATAGGCGCATCAAGGTCGCGTTTGCTGCTTTGTCTCCATGGCAACTGCGAGAATGATTACATAGCCAGACTTTTTTTTTTGCACTGCAGTTGCATTACCAGACCTCCGATTCAAAATATTAGAATAGTTGAGGAAAAGTAATAAGAAAGAATTTATTTTCCATTTATTTATTTTTGATATTAAGGAAATGCAATCTGGAATGTTTAAATAAGATTTTAACATTTACAAAATATAAAAATACGATAAATTAGATATACAATAGCTTTCTGAAACACATCAAAATGTCAGAATAATATTTAGATTGGTTGAAAATATTTGAAAACTTTGTCTGACGCAATATATTTTTGCCATTGAGAAATAAATCTGATTTTAATCCGTCTATTATTATTTTAAGTAAAACAACAAACTGACTTATGTTCCTAAACCAAGTGGGGAAAAAGTTTCTTGCACGGAAACCATGGCGACCAGAAGGGGAAAAGGTAGAGTTGTGTGACCTTGACACGCCGATTGTAATTACACAGACTATAGAACGAGAACAAAAACAGCACGTGTCTTATACCAGCGGTTCTTCCTTTGAACATGAATGGATTCTTCTTGGAACTGTGCCAAGCAGCTTGCTTTGGTTGGTGGTAGAACTATAAACCTAAAAGGAGTATTTCCAAAGATGTAAAATCAAGCTTATTCAGACATGTTGACTTTTTATATTATTTATTTATTCATTTATTGTGATGATAAGGGTAAATACCACTCTAGTGCATATTCCTTTTATCGCCTTGGATTTAATTTGTGACTTCCTCTGTGTTGTGTATTCGTGTGCTTATTTATCCGAATTTATGCATGAAATGAAAACAAATGAACTTATGCAATGGAGTTGAGGCAGCCTCGCTCTACAGTGCCCATAATTATAGCTCAGAACAACAGTCGGAACAAAAATATAAATTGTCCCTTTTCTGTTGTGAAATTTTATTTGCACCATGAACTTTAAAAATATTCCTAAAATTAATAACAGCGAATGCATTATTGAGCCATCGTTTTTCAACCTGGGGGTCTAGAAAAGAGTCGTTGATTTTCGACCTCGAGTCGAAAAACTATCGACTCAGGAATCGATCGTTTCTACAGCCGATCAGTGCGTGCGACTGGGGTCGCAATCCGACCGAAAAAAGTAAGAAACATACTTTTATTACATGAAGTGTCTTTAATTATAATGAAGTGTTTCAGGTTCAACGTTCTACTAACAAAATATCAAGTATGTCACAAGGTGTTTTATGCATTTTTCCGGCTTTTAAGGGGGTTGCAAAGTGTAAGTATGTTGAGAAAGGATGCATTAAACAAATTTGGAAAAAATGGCAATATTTTGTTTTCCTTTCTCTTCTTTTATTTTTTGTTTACTTTCATTTCTTCTTTCTTTCTTTTTTCTTATTTCTCTCTTTCACTTTTTTGAAATGCTTATCTTCTTCCTATATTATAATTTAATTGGATATCAAGAGTTCAATAATGCTGCTGTAAACTGCTATATATTTAGTCATCGAGACGAGAAGCACCTTAAAAATTTTTTTTGAAATATTTTCATTTCACAGTGACGGCTACATATTTTTAACGTCACTGAGAGGACAAAAGGTGCATAAATAGGGCATTCAAATAAATCAAAAAGCACTGATTCAATGCCACAAACTTCCATAAACCACCTCAAAGCAAACACTAAGCCTTAATGTTAACTCAAATGCTTCAAACAATATAAAAATCTAGAGACGTAAAATTTAAAATAACGACTTTCATTGTGAAATTTACGTCATTTATAGTGGGCGGTGACGTTAAATTTTACGCAGTTATTGTTTGTCTTCGATTCATTCATACAACCGTCAAACTATTTCTTATGTCGTAATGAGGCGTACGATTTCCAATATTTCAGTTCTGAAGTTGAAGATGGCACAACTCGCTTAGTTCCTACTACGTAAAATGAGTCACATCAACTGCATCATTGTTGCGTCATCATTGACGTTTTGCTTTCGAGATCAACGGAATATATTTCTCAAAATTTTAAAACTTGTATTTCTTATGTTTGTTAACCTTTGTATTAAAACGTGTCTTGATTGTTTTCATAGAATTACATTTTTAAATAGTATGTTGTGACCTAGTATGAGTACTCCTATTAAAATCAAGAAAAGGTACCGACCGTAATTTGCACTAAATCATAATCGGGCCATGTTCCCGTTCAGGTACACTTGCATAATAATATTCGTTCGAATCGTTGCATTACTTCTTTAAGTGTGCACTTAGTGCGAAAAACAAGCTATTGTGAGATTGCGAATTACTCTTTGGTGCTTTAAAAAGAATCAGCACCATTTCCCAATGAGGTAAAACTGTATAAATTGTGAAGTTATACATTAATAAAATTTTTTATTACATTGCATCTAATTTTATGATTCACTATACCTATCCGCTATGAAGCTACATTTGAAGCACTAAGCAAATTTTTTACAACGGAATTGTGATTATTGTTGATTATTTCAATTATCATCCT
Organism: Octonoba sinensis; assembly: GCA_038502835.1. Classification (NCBI taxonomy): domain Eukaryota; kingdom Metazoa; phylum Arthropoda; class Arachnida; order Araneae; family Uloboridae; genus Octonoba; species Octonoba sinensis. Next base: position 100,436,469 of record CM076604.1, read on the forward strand.
GAGATACACATTGCATTTGCTTATTAAAAGATGTGCTAGGGATATTTTTCTTTTCATGTAACATTTGTTCTATTTTGATTAACTGTTAACGCGTCAGAACAAGAAATAAATTTTTGAATGGAGCAAACGGAATAAAATAGGCAGCGAAAATGCTTATTTTTATTATATTCCAAGATCTATAAACTTACAAACAAGATATAAAAAATATATTTAACCCAGTTAAGAACTGTTGTCCTCAAACAGTTTTCTGAGTAATCTGCGAGTGCTGTCCGTGTGGTAAAGTGCAATCTTTAGAACAATACTTGGCAAGAATAAACGGGAACTGAACTCAGAACATTGAACTTGAGTTGTGGGAAAAAGTTAGTGAAAAGAAAGTAATGGGTAAAATGCCAAACGAAAGGTTTCGTGGCGTTAAGTTTCGATATTGTTAGTCTATTTTAAAAAATTAATTATTTGAAAGTAAAATTAACAATTATTCTGAATTATTTTATTGTTAAACTTTTTGATTAAAAAAAATCACGTATATTATTTGATTTTTATGTTTCTTAAAAATTTATAGAAAAGTAGGAAACATTCTGTCTTTAACGTTTACATGCAAATACCCAGCGTGTAAAAGACTGAAATAATTAAGTTATGCATTATTTTTTTCTAATTTTACTGTAACTAAAAATCTTCAATACTTTGGATGTGATTTTACTCTTCGTTGTCTCTGTGTAAGAGTAAATATTTTTCGTATGAGCTGCATTTCAACTAATCCAAAAAAGTTTTATTCAGTGCTTGGTTAGAAACGTCCTGACTAAATCATAACTCAATTTAATGTAATAATACAGTAGTGGTTCCCAACCTTTTCAACGTCGCGCCCCCGTCTTAATAACTTTATTGCAGGATAGAGTTATTTTTTCTTTTTTCAATGTAATGAACTTCTGTGAGAACAGCGGCACATTTTTCTACCTACGCAAACGATTTTTTCTTCTTCCTTAAATGCAGCATATAGTACTTTATTTTATTCCTATTTTTCCCACGCATTGTTTAATTAGAAATTCATAAAGCGCTCGTTAATTGTTTCAACATAAGGTTCGATGGAAAATTTATGTCGCATATTTTTTGCTGTTGAATAGATTGGTCGTGCGTTCATGACTGGAAAATAAAAGAATGGTTATGTCTTATTAAAATTAGCACGGACAGGTGGAGTGTGATTGGTATGTGGGGGGTGTGATTGGGTGTATGGGTATAAAACGAGCAATTTAACAATAGATTTACCAGGCCGTTTTCAACCATTTCTAAACTTTCATTTTCCACCAAATTGCTACTAATTATAATAAAATTAACTTATCCTACTTACCGTGTAATAGGAAAAGCCAATGCAATTGAAAGTTTCACTATAATTAGTAACAAATTATGCAAAATGGAAGCTTCGAAACAGTCAAAATAACTAGCCCGTTAAATCTAGTGTTAATATTTTTTGTATTGTAGAAAAGACGAAAAATATCTTTCTGTTCATTGTTGGTTCGAGGAAATATTCAGTGATGGCAATCAGTTTAATGGCAGCCACTTAGTCAGTTGCATTTATTCACACCTGTAAACTTCATTTTCAAAAGAGAAAAGAAAAAGAAATCAGTGCATTTTATTACGCGACAGTAGTTTTTGACACTTTCAAATAGTTTTAGAAATTCTACTGTAGCATACATAAAAGGCAATTTATAGGAACGGGTAACCGGTTTTTAAGAGGTTAGATAAGGCACCGTTCATAAGTGATGTCACGCTTTTTCCCGATATATTTGACCCTCCCCCCCCTTTGTCACACTTCAATGGACCCCCCTCCTTCTTTGTCACATGTCACGCTATGTTGTATAATCCTGATGTCACACTTCTTGTTACCCCCTCCCCTTGTCACACTTTGTCACAATTTCACGAACCCCCCTCCGCCCTCGAAGCGTGACATCATTTAGGAATGATTCCTAACGAAATGTAGAAACCGAATTACAGGCCCATCATTTCAAAATTTGCCAAGAGGGGGGGGGGGGGGATGGGGTAAACTCAATGTATATTGCATTAAGAAAGCAACAAAATACATGTACATACATAGAACTACCTTATATTTCCCGAGCCAGGGCGGGAAATTGACCCCCCCCCCCCTAAATGACGGGGCTGTCTAATTAACGTAGTGGCTTCAACTGACGTCACATCAAATCGTTTGAGAAATGCTGTGACTCTCCTTCTGGTGCGGACCCCTGAATTATAGATACTTCATACAGACGATTGGCTAGTTTTTCAGAAGGTTTATATATGTATCATATTGAAGCTATGATATTTTTTACATGACAGTGGGCAACGACCTCATATACGTAGTTTGAAGTTGAATAGAAATATATGTTAGAGATATGTTTTACAGATGGATGGTATAAACTTACAATACCGAATGATCTTAGTCTCAACACCCATTTATGAAAAAAAAAAAAAAAAAAAAAACACCTTCATTGATATGCCGATCTGCCAACGTTCCGGACCAGCGGCCTCATTGCAGCAAAAAAAATCCCTCTGCCGCTTGGCTCGAAACTTTTCCTAGTCGTAAAACAAATGCAAAACAGTGTTGTTCCATAGGACCTCCATTGTAGGGCGCTATTGTTGGAAGCGGTTTCTTTCATTGAAGTGAAAACGGTTTTAACAAGTGATCGGAAGCTGATGGAGAAAGCGAGGTCATTTTCGTTGCCATATCACGCTTTGTTAATTCGGCGTCGCTTTTGTTCTGAGATGGCAAGGGGCAAAATGGTGTTAGTCTGCACATAATGAATTCTGGCCGCGTGTACCAACATCGCCCTATTTCAAATATTAGTGTATTTCGCAATGTGCGTTTTGAAATCATGTACTACAATAAAAAATCTATTAATTCCTTATTTTTGGTGCTTACCCCACCTCAATGATTATTTGTAATTACTAAATCGTTCACTAGCTTAATATAGTTGCATTTTTCAACGTATTTTTTAATGTAAAAATTCAGTTACAACTATTATGTCATTAATTTAGTAATATCGTAGAAATTCCTCCAAAAAAATATTCAAAAAAAATAAATCATAACATAATAAATTACAAGATATCCCTGATAATTAAAACGGATTCATCAGAAAATAAGAAAACTCCAACAATCGAACAACAGTCCTGCAAATGGTAAATAAGTTAGAAATGAGCTATCCTCTTCCGAGAAATACAGGAAGGTTACTCTTTCGGTTGGGAATTCGTTAAGTAAATATTCACAATAAATAACTATGGGACCGTAATAAAAAATATAATTTCACGTTAAGAAAGCACAAATAAGCATTAAAATGCAGACATATGTTTGGGGATTGCTTGGAATCCTTTTTTCATTGCGGCAGGGAGCTTCTAGATGCAAAACATTTAGAAACCCTGACTAAGCGGGAAATCAACAATTACAGACTTAAACAAAGTTTAAAACCTCTTCTTTCTAACTTCAGCAGCTGCAAACTCAGAAATCACGTCTTCAAAATTAATGCTTTGCATTGCCTCGTTTTCGATTGCTAACAAGGCAAGACTTTTTAGTCTAGCGTTACTCATAGTCTGCCTTAAGTAATTTTTGACTAATTTTAATTTGCTAAAAGCTTCTGTCGCATGAAGCAACTGATACGCAAATTGTCAGAAATAATTTCAAAGTTACCATAAGGTTTGGAAGAGATTCTGTAAATTCTAATTAGTGGTATTCAAATGCCAAAATATTGCAAGGAAAAAATTCCATTAATCGAAACTTCGAAACGTATTTTTCGTACGATCCTACGAAGCTGTGTCGTACCCTAGTTGGTTCTTATCGAAATCATAATTCTGAACCTTCTTTCATCGTTTTCTTCTTGTCTCGGATGTTCTAGGACAGTGATGCGCACCCATGACCCGTGGGTTAGACGCTGACCCTAACACAAGATATTAAACTAACCCGTGATTGATTGGGAACCATTCGTTTGTTTACGCTGGTTTATTCAGATTTTCTAATTTGTGTGGATAATTTATATTCTATTTGTATTTTTTCAAGCACTGCATTGACACAAAAGCAATTTAAATGCTGTCTATAATCTCCAGTTTAATGATTAATATTCTAAAGTTACGCAAATGACGACAAATGCGTTTGTGGTATATATCAAATAAAGTATAATTTTACTCATAATGTTGTGAGTAAAATTATACTTTTGTTTGTTGGAAAAAAAAAAAAAAAACGACAAACCAACGTAAATATAACCTTCTTTAAAGCACTTTCTTCAAATGAAATGTATGTAATTTTAGTTACTCCTTGATCATTCAAACACGTATTGCCATTTGCAAAAAAAAAAGAAAATTTTTAACCCCACTAACATTTTTTAAATCGCCAAACCCCGCCCATTTTTACCAGTTAAGCTCATTGAATTTAAAAGATATTTAATTTTTAAAATACTCAGGTAAAAATTTTGAAACTTAACTTTGGTGCAAATGGGGCATTAGTGACCCACAAGCTAGTACTAAAAAAATTAACAAAATTTGACCCACGTCTCAAAAAGGTTCGCCATCCCTCTCCTAGGATGACAATGAGATCAAAATCAGAGCCCATGTCTTGTCATTGAATGCTGATTCTCGTGAAAGCACTCTGGATCTTTGTCGCTTAAGTTTCTGTGTGTGTGTGTGGGGGGGGGGGGGGGGTATGGCCGCTAGGAGTATTAGGCGTCCGAAATGACATCAAAGGGCTACCGAAATGAAGAAAAGCCTATGTGCATTTAAATGGAAAATGCTTTATCTTTGAGCGTTTTGGAAGACATTGATTTCGGTTTGAAATTACAATTTTACTTTACACTATTACGAATTTTTAAATTCTGACTATTTTAGCGGTTAAAAAACATTTTTAATATATGTTTGGAAGAAGAAACTTTGCCGAGTTAAAAGTAGCAAAGAAAGAAAGAAAGATAGAAAAATGATCCACTTTTAGCTATTTTTTCTTTTTTTCAGCTGGATTTTTTCCCCAATCTTGGCCGGGTGTCACCGGGACGCCCCCACCGCCCCCCTTAGCTGCGCTACTGCTCGGAAACTGGCATCCATTCTTTCAAGTAGCACCATTATCGCCATTGAAACATGACAATTTAGACGTCAAGTTTCTTCACCGGAAGGTGAAGCTCATGGACTATGACGATGCGAAACTGCGTTAGGAATTTAATTTTGCCGAGAACATCCGGACCCAAATGGATACTCGAGGATTCTTCATCATTCCGCAAAATCATACGACATGGACACTGTCGATTTTCTGCATCTTGAAAATCCTCCGACTTGGGCCAGGTTTGATCCTGCAAACTTTTGCGTACGAGGCAAGTACCTTATTACTACGCCACTCTGCCGGCAAAACTATGAATATTGTCATATCGTTTTGTGACAAGAATTGTAATTCCTTAGCTAAGAGAAAGTTTTAAACTACTAATAGTGCATCGATTTTTTAGCGTTTTATATGCATTTATAAATAATAGATAAAACACATGGTAATTAAAAAATGTTCTAATTTCTGATATTTCTGATTAAAATTTGTTCAATTGCAACTCATTTGGTAATCGCTCTCCAAGTCTTCAGACGCAGAAGTAATTTTCTTAGCATATTCGTTGCGCCGGAATCGAAGAAATTTTAATTGTTGAGATAATATTATCAAGAAGAAAATGAACGAAAATTCCGAGCACAGTAAAATAATAAAGACATCTTGCCCATTGCTACCCCTCCCACTAGAAAGGAAAGAGACCAACATTCTGCGCTAAGGGTGTCACAAATCATTGAAAGTTACGGAACATTAAAACTTCCTTTCCATGGCTGTAACCTTGAGCTTTCCCAAATTCTCTGACCCCCCAAGCCATCTGTTCTCTTTAAGTTTTCGTTGAGTACGTGATTTTTGGAACTTTTCGATAGAAACAAGGAGAAACACTTGCTTGATTTCCCACGAATTCTTTGTGTTTCAGAGGCTCAGACTGGGGACAGGAAAGACACATTTGAAGCCACCATCCCCTTTTTTCGATGTACTTCTTGAGAAATGTTTAGTCATCATCGGCATTCCTCTGATAATTCTGGCATCTGTCTCCTTGCTAGGTAAAACAGAAGGGAATATGGCTGGTAAGGGGTGCTATATGAGGCGAGACGCTTGGATTGATTAATGGTTGTAAATTCTTCGCCTGTGCGTGTTTGCGGACTCCCTCGAAATTTCTACCAGTTAGTTCAGTGGTGTACCTCTTTGCAGTGATTGCTCAAGGCTCGTTAATGTGCGAGGGGATTCAAAGTTATTTCTTTGAAGACTGTAGTACTGATGTTCTGGTTCTGATTATCCTAGGAATTGTTCCGAATAAACCTTTTGTTACACATAAATGGAATTTCAATATAACGACAATAATTCAGGGCTTCATATATAGAGAAAATAAAGCACTCTGCTTAATCCTACATTTTTGAAAGAAAATATCATACTTGGAGCATTAGTTGATTTTAGAGTGATTGTTTAAGCAAATATAGTTATTAATTCTCATACTAATTTATAAATTATTGAAAATAGATTCCAGAAGATTAATGAAGCAGTGGCGTAACTAGCAAGGGTGGCGCCCGGCGCGGTCACCCTGGCTGACGATGGTGTCAGCCCATGAAAAAGATTAACACAACAAAAAAAATTATGTAAACTCGAATTATGCATTGTGATGCAATACATTAAAAAAACCATCACAACTTTGAAACAGAAAAAAAGGGGAAAGGAGGAATGTCATTCTTATCTTAATATTTAAAGTATTTCTTGACGGCAATGGCGTGTTTATCAGTTAAAAAACACTTCGAATATATTTTGGGAAGGAAACACTTTTCCAAGTTGAAAATAGAAAGAAATTGATAGGAAAAATTATCCAATTTGAAGTACAGGGTGGGGCAAAAGTAATGACCCAGTTTTGAAGGGTTATAAAAAGAAAACTAGTACAGTTTGAGACTTAATTTTTTTTATATTTTGACCTGCTCATAATCCCATTTTTTTACATTAAGCTTTGAATATCACTTCAGCAAGAGGGCGGCCTTTAGCACCAATACACTGATGCAGTCCATTTCTGAAGTTTTGGGAAACTTTTCTGCACATTTCAAGGGGGTATGGCGGATATTTCCTCGAATCGATATTCCCTAATTCGGTCCTTCAGCTCTTCTAAAGTATGGGGAACTTTCTCCTTCCCCACAAAAAAAAAAAAAAAAAAAAGAGCTTAAGAACCGTAACATTACGCGGGATATTGAAATGTACACAAAGATGCAGTCTATTCTCTCTATGTGGAAAAGTAGACTGCATCAGTTTATTGCCGCTGATGGCCGCCATATTGCTGAAGAGGTATTCAAAACCCAATGTAAAAAATGGTATTAAATACAGATCAATGTTCTAAATCTCAAACTGTATTAGTTTTTTTTATATAACCCTTCAAAACCGGGTCATTTTCCCCACCCTGTATTTGCTTTGTTCAATGGAGCTTTTAAGGATACTTTTTCTCTTTCGTAGTGGCTGGGTGTCACCCTTGAAAGGGTGGCACCAGAAGCGGGCGGCCCCCACTTAGCTAAGCCACAGTAATCGTATTTTTAAGTTAGTCTTTATAATGGATATGATGTCTTCTGGCATCCGTGCTACTGAAGAGTGGAATACACTCAGCTACGAATATAAATACACTTGTATTGTAGCTGATTTGTCACTTGTAAACTGACTTGTAATTTGTAAGCCATCCATTAGTAATATTGAAAAATCCACTGTATTTCTATTTCATTCTTTTTCTTCTCTTCCTTCAGTTTCATTTGATGAAAATTGCCTCTTTTTATTTTTATTCGTGTTCGAAGTACTGTTTGTTCTCGAAAGCCGCGACTACCAACCGGGAACGATTCTATTTGACGACAGGATGATACCCTAAGACCCACAATTTTGGAAGTTTTATTTTAGTCAAGTGTTTTTTATTTTTCTCGACGTTGAATTATTCCATTTTTCATTTGAATACTCGTATTTAGCACAAAAAAAAAAAAAAAAAATGGAAAAGCACGCAGCTAGTTTATTTTTCGCATAAAGTTAACATACCTCATCTTTTATTTTTTTTCTGTTACCTCTATTTCGATGAAATTGAAGCAGTCCTGACGCATGCGTAAAACGAAGAAAGGTTTCAGCTTGGAAAAACAAACAGTACAGCTGATGCTCGGTTTTACGATTCTCCAATTTACGAACACTCGATTTTACAAGCAGTTTACTAGTCCAAAAGATTTTTTCGATTGAGATAATACTTTTCTATTTGATGAACATTCTTCGTGGACCTACAGTTAGTAAAATCGTGCGTCTACTAAACTAATTTTTGAAACTTTTCCCGACCTTTGGATCCCTCTGATAATGATTTACTTCACTCTAATGCAGTCACTCTTTGTTTATCAATTGCACAAAAAAGAGAAAGAAAGAAAACCTGGCAAAGAAATCCAAGCAAATCAGATTATAGTAGTTATTTCAGTGCCAAATAAACATGAGTAGTATCCTTTGTTTGAATGAGATCATTTTACTACTAGAAAAATTCGTCCAAGTGTCTCCAGAAATAATCTCAACAAAGCGCCGCCATTCAAGTGTTCACCTAAACATGAAGACAGAAAGGTTAGAACACAGCCATTAATTTTAGAATTGCTCTTGGGGAATTACTTAATTATGTTATTTTTAGAGCTTTCTTGGTAATTTTTTGAAGTGGTAAAGAATGAGACCTTAGTTTCTGCTGTTGGAAGCGGTTCTTTTATTTATTCATTTATTTATTTATTTATTTTTTACCATGGAAAAATAGTAAATTTACCTCGTCAAATAGTACTCTGAATTTTATGCGCTAAAGGGCTTTGTACTGAGGCCAGCTTTTATGAATGGTCATGTCCCTTGTGTAAAAAACACAACAATGCAACATAAATGCAAAAAGTAATTTTTGTTGAAAAAAATAGAGCCGGCTTCAAATTATAAACTGCGCTAAAAAGTAAAAAATAAATTCCTTTTTTAAACAACATCGATACGACTTTTGAAGAAAATTTTTGAAGTCTATGCAAGATTTTGAGTCCAAATTGAGACTGGGGCACACTCTGGGGCCTTTATATTTGTAATTGATTCATGATTACAAAGGATTTTGTCGATCATAATTTTGCACCGACTTCAAAAATTATATTTAAGAGTCGTATCGATGTCGTTCTAGGAATGAATTTATTTTTTACTTTTTAGCATCGGTTCTTTTTTTCCCACCAAAAAACTATTTTATTTAAATTTATTAATTTTTAGTGTAAATACATTTTTTATACGAATTCTTTATCCAAGGGAAAAAAAAACATACCAAAGGGCCCACCTTCTTTGGATGATTGGCACTAAAAATCAATCATTTGTATGAATTTTGTTTTGAAGTTGATTTTAAAATGTCACAAGAGCGAACAAACTCAATGGATTTAATTTTTCTTCAGAGAAGCCTTCTTTCAAACTCTTATTATAATTGCTTTTAATATTATTGCTTAATGGCAACAAACTATTTTTTAACGATGAGTTTTATATTTATTAAAAATTTTCTTAACAAGTCAAGCCAAGTCCTTCCAATTAAAAGCAAAATATTTATTTTCTACCCAAAACTTTCTATCTAAAGAACAAATGTAGTCAAATTGATGTGCTTAATTTGAGTTAGACGACCCTGTCTCGATTTTTAAAAAAATCACCAAAATCGGTTTATTTAGTCAGAAGCAATGGAAGAAAGAACAACAAAATCACTACATTCCTGCCCATAACATTTTTCTAATTATCGAATATGGTCAAACGAAAGTACAGGACTTATGGGAGACCCCCGTCGCTCGATTAAAAAAATAATCATCAAAATCGGTTCATCCAGGAGAAAGTTATCGATGAACAAACAAACAAACAAACAAAAAAAAAAAAAAAAATACAGCAATTTAAAAAAAAAAAAAATGAACTGATAACCATCCTCCTTGTAGAAGTTGGTTAAAAATACAAATTTGCTGAAATGATGAAACTTACTGAGGTAAAACTATTGGGGGGGGGGGGGGGCTGACTCGGGAAAAAATCTTACTTGCTAAAAGAATAGTTCCAATTTTAAAAAAGTCTAAATTCAGAGGAATTATTGACTAGTAGGGGGGAGAGATTTACGTACTAATAAAACATTTAATAACTCGTTAGAATAGTAAATGGCAAAAGACGCATAAACATTGCAGAAAGTTCAAAAAAAAAAAAAAGTTCTAAAATTAACCAAAGCAAGCCGGCTGGCAGAGTGCCAAGAAGAATTCATTCATGTTCAAGGGAGGAATTACTGGTATATGCAATGTGCCGTTTTTGTTTCCGTTCTAGTTTGTTTAGAATACATGATTTCCGGCGAACTAATACTATATGCCAGTTTATAAATTTAGTTGCTTTCAACAAGCATAAAAGCAAGCATTCTGAATCGCGTACTAAATAAACGCCCCTGCAAAACAAACTTACCTAAAACTCGAATGGATTCATTCTTTTCTGCCATGCGCAGAAGCGTCCAACTATCCAAATTTCGCGGTCGGACTGTAAGATTAGATCTAAATTGGCAGATCCTAAACAGAGGCGTAGCTAGGTTGGGGCAAGGAGGGACAGCTGTCCCCGGACGCAGCGTCAAGGGGCGCCAATTAATGCTAATTTATTTTATTTTTAAATGCGAAAAGAAAATTATTTGAACTGAAGAGGTGTGAATATGTTCGACAAAAAAGTGGGAGCACCGCAAATCATATCGGCAATGACCAATGTAGCAAAAGAGTGCTGGGAAATCAGACAAATAATTTTGGGAAGCCAAAGTGTCCCATTCTTCTTTTAGAAGTGAATGGTCGCTAATAAAAATGAAAGTTAAAATGGCTGCTTTTTTGAGCTTTATCATTTAGGAAGCATAAAAGTTTTTTTTAATTCGCTTTAGGGGCGCCCTTAGGCCCCCAGGGGTACAGGGGGCGCAAAATCTTCAGTTGTCCCCGGGCGCTGAAAACCCTAGCTACGCCTCTGATCCTAAAAAACAACTGTAAGTTTTAACTTTGCTGACGAACTCTCCGACCGGCGACGAAATCATGCCAGTTATTAAAATCTAAACCATGAAAAACATTAATAAATCTACTGCATCAAGAAGCCAATAAGTAGTATACTTGTGATGGGTCACATTTCAGTGTTCTTTTTACCTATGCGTCAAAATTGCGATAAATGTCATGTTCCAGTGACAAAATCACAAGCAGTAATTCAATATAAAATGCCATGTTATTCTATAAACATCATGCAATTCATATATATAGTTCTATAATTACACTAAAAACAGCATACATGTCTTATACAAATGGTTAATTCACCTTGAAACAAAGCTCCCTTCATAGATTTCATTTCCAACTCACATGGTCTACTGACCACATTTACCTGATCGTTTTCAAGGTGATTATTTCGCTTCAGTTCGCTGAGTCGAATTAAAACTGACAAATCGTTAATTCACTGAGCAGAAGATTAGATTTAGATTGAAGACGTCTTCATTGCAATGCAAATCAAATTGAGATCTTTGAAAAGTAGCTGTCACTTACTAGAGAACCGACAGAATTGGAACAAGCGAGAAATGAATTATGAACGAGCATGAAAATTTGCTGTCTATGTTTAGGGCGCTAAATTCTTATTTTATTTTCCCGCAATTCACTGCGTTTGAACAATAGCGTCCATTCACTAACCACCTGAAGGTAAAAATAACTGAATTAATAAATAATTTGGAAGCTTGGAATTTTGTGAAGGGTCTTTCTGATTGATTTAAGTTTTGTGAAGGGTCCGTTTTGATAAATTGGAATTTTGTGAAGGGTCCGAAAACGGACCCTAATTTCTTCTGGCTCGACCCCTGGTTTAAACCAGTTTTTTACTTAATTAAATTGTTTAAGTATCATACATTTTATTGGTTCATCATTAAAAACGAAACGTTTAAAAGAAGTTGTCTATTCAATTTAACTATGCGAAAAACTATCTCTAAGATTTTAAATAATATCTCATGATTTAAGCAAATGTAGTTTTAATAGTCGATTTCAAACAAGCACAAACACGAACTTCTAATATTTTTGAAATATTTTTCTAAATCATATTTGTTCCAGACACTGAATCACGTTGATTTTCACGCAGGAAAAATGCATATGAATTGTTTTATCGCATAATACATCACGTACAAAGTCTTGTTAAATGAGAAAAAAAATTTCAGTAATGTAATAATAACCTGGCCCCGAAAGTTGATGACCTGAAACATCCCTAAAAATGCTCTAGAAATTTACCAAAAATGATACAAAAATGCCCTTAGGGGCCGTTCATAAATGACGTCACGCTTTTTTCATATATATTTGACCCCCCTCCCCCCTTTGTCACGCGTCACGCTATGTTGCATAATGCATGATGTCACACTTCTTGTTACCCCCCCTCCCCTTATCACACTTTGTCACAATTTCCCGAACCCCCCTCCCCCTCTCGAAGCGTGGCATCATTTATGAATGATCCCTTAAAACTAAAAAACATCGGACTCAATTTTTTGAAAAATGCACTCAAAATATGAGGTCGAAATTCGATTGAAGCAGTTTAAATATTTGCTTTTTGAACAATTATTACAATAACATCATAAAATGAATTTCTAAAAAAATAAATGAATAAAAAATAAAAACAATGCAACCAATGATTGGAAAACATATGTTTTGACAATTTTAGTATCTCAACTGAGAGAATCTAAATTACTCATAATACTAATAATTAAGAATATATTTTTTTTCTTTTTAAAAGACCACATCCGAAAAAATTTTTATTTCTTGAAAAACTTCTTTCTCATTGCAGACATAGTTGGGGCACATTTGATGTAAATAAACAGAAACACTCCTGGAGAAATATTCTCTTCAAATTCACACGAAATTTCTTCCTTTTAAAGCACCGGCAACGTTTTTCAGCGTCAGAAATTCTTTGTTTTCTTGAAGTTGTCTTTATTTTGTATTGCAGCAATAGATCGGCAATTCTAATGTTCACCAACCTTATATATATATATATATATATATATATATATATATATTTATTTTTTATTTTTTTATTTTTTTTGTAAAACTTAACAAATAAACCGAATTAAATTTTAATCAGAAAAGAAAAAGAGCTAAAACATAGAAAAATGTATTGAAAAATTAGAGAATACTTAAAAATGTAAAAACTGCTGTAAAAATCTTTTTAAAAAATGCTAATAACTGAGCTTGGACAATAAGCAAATGAATATGTGCATCTGCAAGAGCATATTTTTGCTTCTTGTGCCATTAGTGCATACAAATGTATCGAAAGATTAAAAACAATTTGTTTTTTGTTCGGAAAGAATGAACAATAATCGAGCGAACTATAAAAAGCCATTTTCGTTTAAAACGAATACTGCAACTGCAGTAGCTAATAAGAAAATAAAATGGATTAGTGAGGGGGAGAGAGTCAGCGAGAAACCATGAATTAAAAAATGTGTCTGGACATGTTGAAGTAGGGATGAGAATTTTGAGTTGCAAATCGATTAGTTCTATTTTTAGATTAGGTATTCGAATTTTCACGTATAAATAAATATACCTAAAATAAAAATCATGAGAGATTCGACGGCGTGAGACATTCGATTGCCGATTATGGAAGTGACTTCAGATGCAAATTTAATTTGGTGTGTTATTTGTAAAAAAAAAAAAAAAACTATGTAGGGTCAGGTGGGGTAAAGTGGTCATACGGCACATAAAAAGCTATAGCTTTGAAATAAATAAAGCAATTGGCGCAAATTTTTAATTTTAGCTTTTAATAATTAGGAATTAAATTTTACATTCGAAATTATCTTAATGGTTGCTCTTTACTTGAAGAAAAAGTCTCTTATACAACACTTTGAAACTGAAACAGCTCTTTTAAGTTCTCTATGACATTTTGTTTTAAAAAATTTGCAGCAAATGAACGTTGCTGGAAGCTTTACACAGATCTTGAAAATACTTCCTCACTAACCGTGAAGCTAGATCTAGTTTATATATTATTTTATAGTTCTTTAAGTAAGATGGGTTAAAGTGATCATAGTATTAGGCTTAACACGGATCGATGTACTAAAATTACTTCAGGTTAATTTATAAGATATAACAGGACTTAACTTGCCTAGGCACTCACGGGAGCTCAGATTCCATATTTATTTTCAATATAAAAATTTTTTTAAACTATTTTGGAGAATTCCGGCTATTTACGCATACAAATAAATTTTGAAGACTACAAGGCTCAGCACTTCTTTTGTCAAAAATTAAGCCACAAGGCAGATTGTTAATTAAACATTTACTTTACTAATATTGTATTCTTTTTCAAAAATAAGTTTTAAATTTACTCTTTAGTAAACAGGATAGAACGCAGTTGAGCTCAAATGCAAGAGAGATTGAAATTATTATAAGCTGGCCTTATTACAATGGTGTGTTTATCATTGAAAAATTTTTAAAAGCATTTTTAATAAAATAATTTTCAAGTTGTCAGTAATTCAAAACAGACTCATTACAAATATTATTAAGCTGTAAATGTTTAGAACTGGCAGTACTTCGAACAAGAACAATACATGAAGGAGGGAGAGAATTAAAAATAGCTAGGTTAAAAAATGTATTTTCCTCTCAATTTGATTTTAAATAAGCTATATAATTATCTCAGAGCTATCTTATTAGCAAAGTTTTCTTAATGTGTAATTTAAGCAATTTAGTCATTCATTAAAAGCTATTTTTAATTTTTTCACGTACAACTTTGAATTTCATATTTTATGTTTTATTATATGTATTAAATGAAAGGACAGACTTACCATCTAACATTTAGGGATTTAAACTTAAGAATACCTGCTATTATGTATCCTAAAATATTTTACTACTTAACTTTGTTTTAAGACCATCTTTGCAGCAGCTTAAGAGACTGAAATAAATAAAGCAAAGGCGTTACGAAGATGAGTCCGACTTTTGACCGTAATAGAGGGCATTGATAAATTCAGCTGGGTGAAATAAGGGGCCGTTCATAAATGACGTCACGCTTTTTTCCCACATATTTGACCCCCCTCCCCCCTTTGTCACACTTCAGCGGACCCCCCTCCCCCTTTGTCACGCTATGTTGCATAATGCATGCTTCTTGCTACCCCCTCCCCTCCCCTTGTCACAATTTCACGACCCCCCCCCCCTATCGAAGCGCGACATCATTTATGAATGATCCCTAAAATTGTTTCCTTCCTAAAATGCACCTTTGTTAAGTATTTTGAAATACTAGGGTTATTAGCACTTTTATATGGTCTTTTTTTCAATCATGACCACTTTACCCCATGCACTACTCACTTTACCCCACCCCAAGGGGTAAAGTGGTCATAAATACTTCCCAGAATACGGCCCCAGAAAGGGGGCCGTTCATAAATGACGTCACGCTTTTTTCCCACATATTTGACCCCCCTCCCCCCTTTGTCACAAAACGTCACACTTCAGCGGACCCTTTGTCACGCGTTACGCTATGTTGCATAATGCATGATGTCACACTTCTTGTTACCCCCTCCCCTTCCCTTGTCACACTTTGTCACAATTTCACGAAACCCCCTCCCCCCCTCGAAGCGTGACATCATTTATGAATGATCCCAAGAAAGCGTTATAAAACTATTTTACTTAATTTTTTTCTGCTCAAAATTTGATGCAATCTGTTCTTTAATAACGTAATGTAAAATATCAAGCAAAAAATCTAAAGGTTTTGTACAAATTCTTATATTTACTGGCGACGAAAGTTGAAAAACGTGGTTTTTATGACCACTTTACCCCACCTGACCCTACTGTGTGCATTCGTAGAAGTTGTAGGGAAATTTTCTTCAGAAATGATATTGAATGACGGAAAGCAATTTCAAACTACATAAAATCACTGTGATTTATTACAATAACAATATTTAATGTGCATAACATTTTCCCCTGAATAATTGTTTTAATATGCATTTATCGCCTTAATGACATAACGCAAAATTGACTAAACAATCATTTTTTTATTTCAGATATCCAATCATTTCTGTAGGTAAGTCAACAAAATATTAGTGCATATTTTAAAATTTTTAGTGTATGTGTTGTGCATATTTTAATAACTTTTTAGTGCATGTATTGCAGGTTGTAGTAACAACAAAGTAAAATATAAGAAGCACTAGGATTTTATCAATACTAAAATTACAAACTAAATTTTTATCAGTACTAAAACAGAAATACAGCATTAGTTTCTCATGATGAAAACTTGTATTATTTAAAATTTAAATCTACAGTTCGACCACGGACTTTTGACATTTTGAAGCTTCTGCGCATGGCAGAAAAGAACGAATCCATTCGAGTTTTAGGGAAGTTCGTTTTGCAGCGTTTATTCAGTACGCTAATCAGAATGTTTGCTTCACTGTTTCTTGAAAGCAACTAAATTTATGAATGGCACCAGTTCGGAGGAAATCATGTATTCTAAACGAACTAGAACGAGAACATTGCATATAATAGCAGTTCTTCCCTTGAACATGGATGGATCACTCTTGGCACTCTGCCAGGCAGATTGCTTTGGTTGATGCTAGAATTGTACCATGCAGGAACAAACAAGGTTGGATGAAATAATTTAAGCGCTTGGACAAGTTGGGCTGTCGTACGTTTGCGGGCAGGGCTGGTTTTCAAAAAATATGTTTTTAAAAACTTGCATGACCATGCATAAAGTTGTTCATCAGGACGACTCGAGATTAAGAAGCATCAATCATATTTTCTGACTCAATCGTAAACAGATAAGAATCGGAGAACTGAGGATTAGCATTACTCATCTCTTGGATACGAATGAGATAGCTTGTAACACGTAAATACGTCATTATAAATGCTAATTGGTAGAGCATGTCTTCTAATTAGCATTAGCGATCGTATCTTGAGACATCAAGTTCAAAACAAAAGAACACTTCTACGGTCTCTATGCCTGCAAAGTGTATTTTTTTTTTTTTTTTTATCGATTTTTCTGGTTTGTTTACTTCTGAACTTGGATGAAGGGGTTCTCTTTGTTGAATCGAAAATAAATTATTCAGAAGTTAAATGGTTCGTGGTTTGAAATCACATCTCGGGTAGCTCATTAATAATGTCTCTTTGTTGCGTACTGCTCGGAAAAGAATTGGGAAAAAAATAATTTTTTATTTCATATATTTTTTAATTTATTTTAAAGTATTATCGTGCATATAATTGTTAGATGTTAGCACGGTAATTTCATTATAGTTGCCTTCTATTGACATTTTTCTTTTTTTTTATTTACACACCGGTGCGAAATTTATTTTAAAGACATTTCCTCGAAAGTTGAGTAACTACTTCAGATAGTTAACTAACTCCTAGTTAGTCGACAGTCTAACGTTAGTGCTTGATTTTATATTATAGAACGCAAAATTTCATTGTTTTACTCTCACTCTTCCATGATTTATTTATTTCCCCTCCACATTAACATACATGAAATGCATAAAGACAAAAACAACAAATTTCTTCACAATAAAAATTTGGCTCTATTCTTTACTTGCATTAAACAGAAACGTTTAAAGACTTCTCCCCCTGGTGCAACGGGAAACAATTCAACAACATTGCAAGAACAATTATCGTCCTTATCAGGATCATTGTTGAGGTTGTTCAGACAACACTCTCCTATAAGTGTCAACAATACGCCTTAATTTCTCTCGAACATCGCTGGGAATTGTTTTGCCATCAGGTAATTCCGCAGACAATGTTATTCGAGATCTGTCGTTGCCTTCTTCGCTTTAATGTCCTACACACGTTTTTTGCGCTATTTTCTGGAAAAATTGTTTTGAGTAGTAGAAAATTTATCAATAAGACACATTGAATATGTTATTGACTAGTTACATGTTTATAGTCTTGAAAAATTTCTTTGAATTTCACTTTTTCCCTTTTTCTTTTCCCCATGCGGAGATTTTCTTTTCTTTTCTTTTTTTTTTTTTTTTTTTGAATTTCAAACAGTAGGTACTTAGACAATGGAAGAAGTTTTTGAGTTTTAGTTCATATTTTTACAAATCGGAATATGCTTCTGAATTTCAGGTATCGGTATTCCGCTTCGGTTTTTACAACCAGTGTCGTTACACAGAATTTTTTCAAGGGGGGGGGGGATTCATAATTTTCTGAAACTACTAAAAGAAATTCGAGTATATAATAAAGCACTATTATTTAGGGCTCAAGGGGGGGTTACACCCCCCCCCTTGCGTACGCCACTGTTTACAACCGTTGTTTTCTGAATTAAAACGAAAAATTCTGGACGAGTTTAATTAACTCAGAGAGAAACAAAGGGATGGTAAGTGACCAAAAAACGATTCCGAGAAAAACGCGTCCAAAGTTTGAATCTTACAGCACCTTTAATGTTTTTTTTTTTTTTCTAAATCAGGTTATTGCGAAGCACCTGTTAGAGATTTCACTAACATCTCTTGCCACGATAAAGAATAGCGCTTTCCCTATCATTTGCACTGGTTATCTCCAACTTTTCAATTTTCTCTACAAATATTTAAAACTGTCTTAGCTTTAAGTTTAAAAATAAACTAATAATATTTTAATTGATGCTTACTACATTAAGCTCTGCATACCAAAATAAACAGTTCTTGAATTCCCTAACGGATAATAATAACTATCCCCGTCGGAAAACCGAGTCGTCTTTTCATGTTTTTCTTTGAATAAAATTCGAAGACATTAACTTACTTGTAGTTGCAAATGTTTGAATATCTAATTACTTTACATCTCCCCCCCCCCCCCCACACACACACTCATACTTTTACGAGAGAAAAAAATATATATAAACTTTTTCAGAATATGCAAATATTTGAAAAGGGAAGAATGCCTTTGGTTACGTCGTAGGCTGGAGCAAAATTCTTATTTAAAACTATTTTCATCTATTTTTCGTCGAAAAATATCAGCAAATGAAAGGAAAAAAGTAATTAATCTACACTCCGAAATTTTCAAAACAATGATCCGAAACGCTACGAACAGTGATTATTATTTCTATTTTCCTAATCTATAGAAACCTAAGGTGAGACCTCGTCCTTAGCTGGATTAAATATTCTAAAAGGTTGTGAGAAACGCTTTCGTAAGGGCAGGTGCATTTTCAGAAAGAAGGTGGCACACAAACCAAGCGCATAATCACACGCAACGAAGATCATTCAAATTTCTACCGCGTCTTACGTATATTGATTGATTCGTGATCGGAGAATCAAATGGTTTCTTACCGCAGACAGAAATGATGAGTAATGGGTTTTCGAAGCAGGAATAATCTTGAAACTTTATTTTTAGCTTCGTTATTTTCGCGTACAGTTTTCTACTTTTCTTGGCTTTTTTTTTTTTTTTAAATATGTCGGTATTGCTGCGTTGCTATTTAAACTTTTACAAGCTTGTTTATTTAACGGACGTAATGATCTGTATTTGGCTCTGTGAGGGCATTTGTATGATTGATTTAAGAAAAGAAGATTCCTTTGACTTTGGTTATAAATAATGATGGCATAATCGAGAGGAGAGGATAATCGAATGATCGCAAATCAGGGATTTTTATAATCGAATAATGAACAAGGGTGGGAATCTCTCGAAAGATTTCGCAATGGAATGAACATCTCAAGTTATTTAAGTATCGAATTATTTCAATATCGGATGAACATCTCGAATTATTTGAAGAAATCTTGGGCATAATCGAGAAGAAAGAATAATCGAATGATCGGATATTAATGATTCTTATAATCAGTGGCTCAGCGAGGAGGGGGGGGGGGACCAAGGGGACATGTCCCCCCCCCCAGAAGACGCTTTTTTTAATTATTATTATTATTATTTTACGATTAAAACAATTTTTTTTCCTCATGTGTTATTTCTAGATTAAAATCCAAGCAATTCCGAAAATTACACATTTAAATATTGGAAAAAACACAAAAACAACTGTATCCCTAATTTTTTTCTTGCGTATAAAAATCGTGCATCTCATATGTATCAACATTCGTCGTCATCATGACAAATAAGGCTCGACCGATGCATCGGCGCCGATGGTTCAACAAAGTTGCCATCGGCCATCGGCATCTACGGCCGATGGGAACTTTAGTAAAACATCGGCCCATCGGCCTTGAAAAACATCTAAAAGCCGATGCAAGGCCGATGTTTTTCGCAGGGACAACTTTTCAGAAAACATTATGTCTTTAACTCTCATTTTTCTCCATAGCTAGATTTCTATTTCCATACAATAACAGACCGCACATCAGTTAAAAAAGAGCCCAAAATTATTGTCATTCTACAAAGTATTTGATAAAAGTTCCGGAAAAATAGTTTAAGCGTTGCTGCCCGAAAACCTTCATTATTAAAATTATTTCTCTTGAAACAGAATGCTCGCGAAATAGAATATGTTAAAGTAATAGAGGCGTCTTTAATGAGTGCTATTTGTTTTTCGCACTAGGTTAGCTGCCTCATTTTTGTCCGTTTTTCATTTAATAATGATAGTGCATTAGATGTCATTGTGCAATAATATTATACCATTTGCTTTTAGTTTGTCATGTTTCTTATTATTCCGAAATTGTAATCAATACAAAGTCAACTCAATCAAAGTACGATAATTTTAATTTTTAACAGCGTAAACTTTTTCTCTTAGCGTTTTTTTTTTTTTTTCTTCTTCGATCCCACGTGTTACTGTTTTTCTGAAATTGTGCAGCAATCTCGTCGCATATTGCTTTTAGTCTGCGGCTATTCTCATTATTTCATTTTTAGTTTACAACATAGAAAAGATTGGTCAAAAATAAGAAAAAAAATTTCCAGTATAAATGTTTATTGATCAAAATTTTATCTGTCCAAGTTCGACTTGCAATTTTCAAAAATTGAATTGTCAAAATGCGAGTTCGCGCGACAGGATTTAATAACATCTTAATTAAAATGCTAAAATTTCTTTATTTTCAAAGATTGATCAATGCATTTTTTTTTTCAAAATACTTTTATACGATAATTATTTTAATTTTTCCTCGTTTATACGTTTTTTTAGGGCTTTTTTTTTCTTCTTTTGGCTTCTTTGATGCCACGTGTTAGACAGTTGACAGTTTTTCTGCTATTGTACAACAATCTCGTTGCATCTGCTTTCAGTTTAGAATATTTCTTGTTATTTTATTACTAGTTTACAACATAGAACATATTTATAAAAAATATGAATCAATTTTTCAGTATAAATGTTTATTGATCGACATTTTATGTGTCCAAGTTTGACCACATATTTTCAAAAATTTAATTCTTAAAAAACGAGTTCGCGGGCTGGAGTAATACCTTAATAAAAATGTTACAATTTCATTAATTTCAAAAATTGACAACGTATATATAAATATATATATATATTTTCCAAATACATTTTAATATTTAATATTTTATTTTTATTTTAGAAAAAGAGCTATTTTTAGTTAAGATAACTTTTATAATGAAAAATAAACATATAATCGTTCCCGCTTTTCTTTTAAAAAGGGGGGAGGAATTATGAAAAAACGTCTGAGAGGAGGGGGTTGACAATTTCGTTAAAGATACAAACCGACATTATTTGTTAGTCTGTATTATAACATCTGCATTCCTCTCCATGGAAAAAAATAAGAAAATAAAGGCAGCTGCAATTGCCATTTGTAGTGCAGGTGTTATAAAGAGAAAATGTTGAAGGAAAGGGAATTAGACCCGATCCGATCCAATAGTTGTTGAGTTTTTTTGCAAAGATAAGAAAAAGAATTAAAAATTCTCTGATATAGCATTTTTAATTTTTTTTAACCTCCAAATAGGTTAAAGGAATCACTCGCGATCCTAGTAAAGTAATTAGTTTTAGTTATTATGTAAATTTACCCCAAACAGTTTAGCGGGGCTTGAATAAAGCATTTGTGTTTGTAAATAAATAAATGATTTAAATGACATTTTTGACAAGCATTCTACACGTTTTAATGATTTAAAGCGACTTTTTTTCCCCTCGGCCATCGGCCGATCTCGGAACAATCGGCCAACCATCGACATCGGCCAAAAAATGCCATCGGTCGAGCCCTATGACAAAACGCAATAAAAAATTGAAGATTTAAAAAAAAAAAAAATGCAGAATCACACAATGATTAAGTGATACTTTAAAATATGTAAATAAATTAATTTAAAACAATGCTCAAGCACCCCAAAGCCCGACGTGCGTACTATATCAAGTTTCAAATGCATGTTTGTTTCTCCAACATACGAGTATTTCACATTTCAGTATTGTAGTACTACGCGGAACAACGATCATGCCCCCCCCCCCCCCCCACAGAGCAGATTTCTGGCTGTGCTACTGCTTTTAACTGAATAATGAACAACAGGGGTGAAATTATCTAGAAAGATTTCGTAATTACCATTTCGAGTTATTTCAATATCGAATGAACATCTCGAATGATTTCAGAACCGAATGAACATCTCGATGTGTCGAGGGATTTTAGTATTAAAAGAACCAGGGATTTGGAGCAACCACTTCTTGAAGTTACTCCGCTTCAACTTCTAAAAAACTTGCTCCTGTGCCGTTCCGTGCTCCGAATGATTTTAATACATTATATTATTTATCTCTTTTTTTTTTTAGTAAATTAATTTTTTTCTTATGATACAAACCAAAAAAAGGAAACAAAAAGTTGGAGCCGTGGAGCACAACAAATTTCTTGGGTCCGGCTACCCACTGCTCCGCGCTCCTGCTCCTCTATCCACTCCAGATCGCGGGAAAGAACATTTCGAGTGACTTCAAAATATAATGTGAGTATCTGAAATTGTGTGAGAAAACACAGTTCATAGAGTTTATGACCCGTTTTCACAAAACAAAAAACTTAAGTTAATTAAAAAGCAATTCAAGCGCAGAAGTTAAAGACGCACAGACATTGCAGAAAGTACAAAAAAAAAAAAAAGTTCTACTATCAAACCAAAGCGATCTGCCTGGCAGAGTGCCAAGAAGAATCCATTCATGTTCAAGGGAGGAACTGCTGGTATTAGGAAAGTGCCGATTAGTTCGTTTAGCATACTTGATTTCTTCCGAACTGATGCTATATGCTAGTTTTTAAATTTACTTTCAATAAACAGAGAAACAAACATTCTGATTCGCGTACTAAATAAACGCCCAGCAAAACGAACTTTCCTACACTCTCAGAAACAGAACCCTCAGTTTTGATGATTCTTCAATCGTCAAGAAAATTTCGACAATAGTAACGATTCTTTCCTCGCGCTATCACGTGACTTTAAAAAGTTACTACACAAATTGCGCCAATTTTCTTTTTTTCTGCCATGCGCAGAAACGTCCAAATGTCAAAATTCCATGGTCGAACTGTAGTTGTTTTTGTACCGATTGCAGATTTGTAGCAGAAAAATGAGGCTTACAATTTCAAAAAAAAAAAAAAAATTCAGATTGTAATAAAATTATAATTTACTCAGATAACTCTATCAGTATGTCAATCAAACAGCTCAGTACAAAATACGTGCCTGAAGTTGAAATTGCAAAATTTGTGTTAATTTATGGTACACAAAAGACATAAGACAGTGGTTCACACAGTTGTCCCCTAATAAATCACTGGAATAGTGTTTTGTTCTTTCTTAATGCTGTTATAGTACGAGCAAGGAATTAAATGAATAATATAATATCATTTTTGTTTGGTAAAATCACATTAACCGTCTGCTCAGTTTTATCAATTTTAAAACTTTTTCTGTTTCATTTTCGGCATTTGGCGAAAAATCTTACGTGATAAAAAAACGTGATAAAAAATTGCCAAGATTGAACTCGGGATTGCCTTGATCTTGTTCGAATTGTCTTATTACTGCCGATTGCTTCAATTAGAAAAAATTAATCTTCTGCACTCATGACTTATGAAAGGATGTTTCCAGATCATCTTCAAGTAAGTCACTGTTATTGTGTCGGATGTGAGTTATATTTAGCGAAAGACTTCATTTGTTCGGCATTTTGTTACAAGCTACTAAGTCGCGAAAAAAATTTGACGATCTACTCAGCAGCGGATTTAGGCTTGAGGGAGCACTAGGCTCGAGACGATATGGCGCCCCCTAGACCTAAAAAAAAGTTTTTAAAAATCTTTTTGTTGGATATTTCAGATTTTAGTACTAGCCTGATTAATTATTTTAACAAAGAAATTCTACCCTCAAAATGGTACTATGTTTAAATAGTAAGAGCGCGCAATAAAATAAACTTTAAAATTTGGTCTTACAGTTTACAGAAAACCCAATCGATTTTTAATTTTAGTCTTCTTAAAAATTTTGGCGCCCCTCAAAATTTGCCGCCCTAAGGCCCGGGCCTCACGGGCCTATGCCTAAATCCGCTACTGGATCTACTGCAGTGAGTCAGAGTTTGCAATAAATTCTTTCATAATAAACCAATTACACAATTTAAAAGTTACATAAATAAAGATACCTTAGGAGTTGAGGGTCTGTAAAATGATTTTTGTTATTTTCGCAACGATTTGTAAGCCTTCAATGGAGGCAATTCATCGCGTCACGTGATAACGGTGATCGCTGATTTGTTTACCAAACTTTTAGTTAAGTTCCACGTGGAGTTCACGAAGCAAAATTAGATATCTTAAAATTAGAATATTTTCATAGCTTTTTCTGATTATAAACCAAGTAATTTACCTTTAATTTAATCATTATAAAAGAAATTTATTAATTATTACAGTAGTTATGGTGTTTCATTTAGTGTTAATTTTATATAACGTAGAACTTTTTTTAGTCCTAGTTTTTAATAACGTAGAATTTAATTAGCGTAGTTTTAATTAGATTGGTTGAACTCGAAGTAAAGCTTACATAGCTTTCCCGTGACCTATGACGCTGTATGAATTGCCTCCATTAGCTCTACCTGAAAACTGCAGTTATGGACGCACTAACTTTTGCCAGGATGCTGACAAGTTGATAAACGTAAAACAAAAATTAAATTAGTGTTAAATGTAATTTTGAATAATACGCTGTTTTCTAAACGAAAGTATAGATGTTAAAAACCATGGGAAAATGTCTGTTATACTTTTCAGAAGAAAAAAGAAAAACCATTGATCACAGGGATAATTTAACAAAAATATGTATTTATTTCTATAATTTGTATAATTCTTATTATGCTGATTTTTTTTTTTTTTTTTTTAAATCTTTTCAAAATATAAGTTCTAAAGCTTTTTCTAACCGTGTGTTTAAGCGGAAAAATGTTTACCACGTAAATATGTATTCTTTTCAACTAATTTTTTTAGAGATTTTCTTTCTTTTGTCTTAGCGTCGTTTTTAAGTTAATGAGATCAAATTTCTTTGCTTTCTGATAAACTTTTAACTAAACGTGAAGAGGTTTTAGTTAATTATATTTTTACAATACACTGAAACTGAATCAGAATATTTATCACACTCAAAATGGTTATGATATGTGATATCACCACCATAAACGTGTCTATCGATATGTGTGTATTTATATTGTTTAATTTAGTGCAGCATTAAACATTTGAATGTCCGTATCATTCTATTGAAATTCCTACTTGAACATTTTTGCCAATATTCCTTTCTTTATTTATTTACTTCAGCAAGGTGGGTACAGGCTGCTTGGGCTCCATATAAACTCCTTTAGGGAAAATTCAGTTTTTAAAGTTTTTAGAAAACTTTACATTGACAAACTATTCTTTAAACCACTCCATGAATTCTTATGAGTAAAAATTGACACAACTTCATTCACTCAGGGGCCTTCAACGCCAAAATACTTTTCTTAAGCTGAAAGAACCCTTCTTAGATTTCAATATGCTTTCAAAAATTTATAGTTCTGTGATCAAACGTAAAAAAGTTGTAAAGCATTTTTTCCACCATCCCACTTACAGAAACTGTAAATTAATTGCCAATCACTGCTCAAATCAAAATGATTCTTTTCTTTCTCAGTCCTTTGTTTTCATTGATCATATTACAAAGATGCCCTCAGAGAGATGGCGCACCTCCGTGAAAATCTACGGAACCCCCCAAAACGGCCAAACAGTCGACCAAGCCCCTCAAATGTTCCTGAAAACACACAAACCCCTGCGCCATGAACCCACCCTCTCTGGTGGTCCCCCCTGCATATTTTAACAATGTCCATTTGCCCATCTTTTCCAAAAATATAACATATTTTCAAGACAACACATAATTGTTTGTGGGTATATATAATTTATCCAGCGGAAAATTTCAAAAAAAAGGGGCGGCGGGGGTTAAGCATGCTTTCTCAACCTGGGAATTGTGTACAAGTCACAAAGTGGCCAAAAAAAGTAAGAAACTTCATTTAATCAACTAAAATATCTTAAATTATATTCAAGTGTTATAGAAATGTGTATTTTATAAAGAAGTTGTTGTAGCAAGGGGATCGCAAGGCGGTACAAACGCTGAGGTGGACAACTACGGGGACGGCGTAGTTGTCCACCTCAGCTGACACTCTTTGGGGGGGGGGGGGGATCCAAATAGATTTATGAAAGATATGTATATGTCTAGTAGGCAAATTTTGCAAATATATTTTCAATTATATTCGATCTATTAAACATTTTTAGCTTCCTTTCTATGTCCAACATCATCCTACTTAAGAAAAATAATATTTTTGCATTTGTTTTTGTTACATTTGTTCAGAGCGGATGCTTTTCAAAGCAGTCGGAAGGTCTAAAGCCCATGTTTCATAACTGCTTGCTATTTAATGGCAATTTTTTCAAACATTTAGAATTGAAGAGTGTTTGTGGGAAACGGTATAAGGGCCAAGAATATTATTTTCCGAGTTTTTGTGGAAAACGTTCTATGTGATGATGCTAATACTGTAGTAAGATAGTTATTTAAGCATTAATAGTCTGTACAAAAAACATATTTATTCCTAATTAAATAATAAGCAAGTTTTAACAGTTTTTTTTCTTTTCATTTCTTGAAAAATTTGCTGTTTGGCACTTATACCATTTCCCAACAACACTCCTCAATTATGAGGCTTGTTATGTGCGTTAAACACATTTCATGCCTCACAATTGTGTAACTCACAATTGCATGGTGAAACTGTTTTATTTTTGACCGAGGGAGTACCGAGAAAGAGGTTTTTGTGAGAGTACCTAGAATTTTACATCTCTACCCCTATTTTCATTTACCTCAATACATCTTAAAATGAATTCTTCTCCGTTGAATATTCACAAATTCTCTTATCTTTAACGTTCTTCTTAAATTAGTACTTTAAAAACAAAAGCAAGATATCCACTTGCTTCAGTCATTAGCACGTAATAGATTTCGGCAGAACCAAGGTTTATTAACCCTTGACCACTCTGTACTCATACAATAGATAACACTTCCAAGAATTGTCTTAATAGCTGTTAATTCATCAAACCTTAAGAAAGTATAATTGATGCTGGCGTCGTTAAAACTTCGTGCAAGACAGTAATACGAACCGCACTTTGTTCCATCTTCTGCCGCTAATCTTTCATATTGCCTATTGAAGAAGAGACTTCCTGTAATATATTTGTTTAAATCATATATTGCTTCATTGTATTAGTATGTATTTAAAAGCTTTTCGCATTCGTAGAGTAGTATATTTTCTGATAGCGTGACATATTATGTACAGTGAGGAATAATTCTGATTCAAGATACTCAAAATGATGTGCATCAACTTGGAGTTGAAAAGTTGGATGTGTACTTTTGTGATGAAATAGTTGATTGGAATTACCATGTCTATTTATAAGTTTATACTAATTCTTAGTCAAAGGTTTTTGGTCTCTAGGAACTCTAGCGTCTTTCACTAAAGAGTAAATTCTAAATCCAAACGTTGTCAGATTAACATTAAAGATAAATTTTGTTTGACTCTCTTTCTAAAACATGAAATGATAATTTAGAAAATATTAACCCCTTTAGACCCCAGAATGAACCACAGACAATTTTGACACAACTTTATGGTTCTCCGATTTAAAATTAAACATAAAAAAGGTAATAAAAAAAACGTTTCCTAAATTTTAATTAACAATTAGTTTAACTAATAATTAATACCCAATTTCCATTTTTAAAACCAAGTAAACCATCTGTTGATCAAGTTGAAGAGCTTTTTTTGTGTTTTAGTTTTCAAATTGCACAAACACTAGTTAAATAAACAGCATTTAAAAAAGTATCCAATTGGGTACCGAGGATCGCAAGAGGATAATAATAAAATGAATTCTGAAATTTCTTAGCTTTTTTTTTGTTGTTTTTGTTTCCGTGAGAAACATGAAAATTTGCTATTCAATTTTTCTTCCGTTTCGTACCGTTATCAAAACAGTTTATACTGCACTATTGAAACGCCGTACAACATGGCAGTTGAGTTTCAACTGTGGAATTTTCTATACTTTTTACCTTTTGAAATACATAAATAAGTATGGACAAAAAATAAGTGGCTTTCTTTCGTTTAATTTTCTTCTGAAATATTAGAAATTATTAAAATATGCATATTTATTTATGGTCCTTGGGGGGGGGGGGGGAGGTCTGAAATTCTGTGGATGGAGTTTCTAAAATTCCGCATAACCAACTAATTGATTGAGGTTTTTTGGAAGCTCTAAATATTTTTCTTCATTTTTCTTCAAATGTAAAAAGAAAAATTGTCAAAAAATTTATTTATTTGGGAAATTTTTTAATGTTGGGCATTGAGAAAAATGACTTATTCAATACAAATTACTTAAAGAATGACTTATTTAATATGAAATGTTTAATACAAAATGAATTGAGCAATTTTTCATATTCATTTAATAATGCTGTACTTTGCATGAAATATTGTTTGTTACAGTAAATTTGTTTATCAATTTTTAAAGAATATTGTGTAAAGGTTTTTAGTTTCTCAAACACTATCATTGTTTTGAAATATAGAAGAGGAAAATGCTTTTCAATTTGAAATTATTTTCTCTTTAGTTTAAACTACTTTGAAATTCTTTAATTAGTAATGATATAAAGTTTACTTATTGGGCCAGGACAGGGGTCTGCAAAGTGGTGCTCGCGAGGCGTATGTGGCTCTTTGGTTACTTGAACGCGTCTCTTCATATTCAGAATTAGGAAAGAGCACTTTTCATTCAAAAAAGGCATTCTAAATTTTATCAAACATTTGCAAAATAAAGATGAAACATTCTTTATTAGCAAACTTAAACTGCCGACAACCTCTCGCGGCTGGTTCCTGTGGGCCGTGTACGCTAAAGGGAGCTGGTGCACGTTAAACAGGTCGTGGCTCCAAAGTCTTCCAAGTGAAACGATACCTCTGGGGGTGCCAATCCCAGGGGACGATCTCTCATCTGGGATCTGGTTCAAAAAATAAGAGACCACAAAACTTGAGGTCAAGTCAGTCTTCAGCCCTCGTGGTTCTTCGTCTATAATGAAGCTGCATATCACCATAAGCCAGTGGATTATTGATCTTCTAGACCTGGGTAGTCGGCTTTCCTAGGTCAAGGGGATTAGTAACAACAACGATAACATATTACGAAACTATGTTTGTAGTTTCAAATCTTTGCCCTTATTAATTAACATGTTTACTACTTGCAGGAGAGCTGTTTAAGAATATATTCTTTCTTATGCATGATAGTGTATTCATTATTCAATGAATTATATCAAAACATTTATTAAATTGTAATTATGGCTTTTTCAAAAATGTTCCGACTCGCTAAACGGTGAAATTGGATCTTTAAGTGTCTAAAGTTTGTCGACCACTGGGCTAGGAAGTTTTAGAACTTTATGTTTGCTAGTTCATGGCTCAGCTCAGATTATGTTATTTGTCGAAATGAGGGGTGTGTCATGGATTATTACTCTTGAAATATCTTCTAAAACGATTAATTAAGGGTCAGCTGTAAATTTCGTGAGGAGCAAAAATTATTCAAACTCTGCAAGAGATGAGGGAGAGAAAAATAATTGCAAATAATTTGACTCCATATTCCATTTTTCATTCCAAGTTTGAGCTGAGTCCTGCTGTTTAGTACAATTTATTTAAGTGATTTTTTCTTTCTTTCTTTCTTACTTTTTTTTTTAACCAGCCCATTCTTGAACTGTCCCTGTTACTTGATAAATTTTGTTAAATTTTCGATGCAGTTCTCTTTAGTTTTGAAGTTCTTGTTTTCTTTCTTTCTTTTTTTTTATTTTTAATTTAGTTGTATACTGAACAGGTTCGCGTCCCGGCTTCCTAATGCGATAAGAGTCAGTACATTTCTTTCTTAAGTCATAAAAAATTTGATATGGGGAACTTTATTCGCCGCAATTCCACCGCAACAATTAATCAAGAGTGTTTCCTGAACCAATTTAGCCACTTCTAGCTTCGAAGTAAGAACCATGACTTCTCAGAATACTATCTAACTTGAATGCTTTATCTCGGACAGAGGCATCTATTTGTTTGTGTAGAGTCTCGTTTTTTACTTCTCAGTGCGGAAGAAAGCTTTTCAACAGGAACTGCGATTATAATTGCGCCTGCAATCTTCGTATATGCATAATATTAAAAAAAAAAATTCTTTCCAGTAAACACGGGGTTGCAGCTGTCTTCATATCGCTCAGAAAGCTGCCTGGAACTGATCGCCAAAGCAGATGTCGGGGGTAGTGAATAAACAGGACGTGCCTAGGTTGAAATAGAACACATTTGTTTTTGCCATGGATGCATTTTTCGTTGTTATAAACCAGAGTCTTTCAATGTCTTCTTCTTCGTTTCTCCCTTAACGTCTTCAGACCTCAGAACTAAGCACAAACAAGCTTCACGCAATTTTTTGGTTCTCTGATTTAAAAAATGATTACAAAACAAAATAACTAAATTCTTTTTTTCTATTTAATTTTTGTTCGTTTAAATAATAATTAATGCCCAATTTCCATGTTTTAAACGAAGTAAACTATCTGCTGATTAATTTCGAAAACAATTGGGTGTTTTAGGTTTCAAATTGCACAAACAGTAGTTAATAAACAGTATTTTAAAATGTACCCATTTTTTCAATTTTCAAACCTCCTTAGATTGTGACTGTTTGGATTTTATTAATTTTATTTATTTTGCGAGAAACTTTTTTTTTTTTGCTTTACACTCGTTTACAAAAACACTGGGGCCGTGGCAGAACAGTGGTTAGTATATCGGGCTTCCAACCGGAAGATTGGGTGTTCAATACCCGACCCGCTGAAGACCCACCATGTACACTTGCCGATACGTACGTATAAAATCCGTGGACTCGGAAGTTCCGAGGGTACTGGAGGGCGGGAATTTTCTTTCGCTTCACTCTTAGGTCAAAAATGGAAAGTGGTGTATTTGTGGAGGCCTCATCTGGTGTCATCCAAATACGTAATGCGCCAGCCAAGTCATACGTCCACCGTTGTAGTGCTCATCTATAAGCGGAAGGCGCACCTTACTGCCTTAATCACTGGTCGCTCTTCGAAGGGGAGTTTGGATACCCAAGTGACATTAGAAACAACAACAACAAGAACGACAAAAATATAAATGCTGTCTTGAGAGATGTTCGTTTCACGAGTTCTAACTCCAAGTAAACCCCTGTCCCTTTTTGGAAAGTGTTATCTGTGATTGTTGTTAAGAAATATCCATCTGAGACTTTAAATGTAAAATTAGGCTTTATATTATGAGCTTTCTACAACTGAGTTAATTAGACCGTTCAGTCCAGTTAAAAGCGAAGAGTCGAAAGGGCATAGCGTTTGCTGTTTGGATAGATCCTTCCAAGTGCAAATGAGTGTAATTCAGATGCAAAACGCATCATTCGTTGACCGTTTATTAACAATGTGCACGTCGAACTGCTTAAATTGAGATTGCTTTTATTTTTTGTTGATAATATTTCAAAGTTGCTTTTTGTCCGCGAAAAAGGGCTAATACTGAGTCATCATCTTGATTTGCAATATTGCTCAATGTGGTCGAAAGGGTTAGTTTTGTTCACAAAAAAAGCGTTGTTTTATTCGTTGAGCTTTTAATAACTTTTCCCTTGTATTCAGCTGGAACTTTGTGTCAACAGCTATTGAAAATTGAATATTGGCTCCAGAAAACAATTTACGAATAGAGAAACCACCTGTGCAAATAATTAATTTTCACAGCCAGCGAATACGTGTTTGACCGTGTCCTCAATTTTTCGCGACACACGTGGCCTCGTTCGAAGCTCAGATCTCAAACCAGGAAGAAGTAATAGTAATAATAGTAAAAGTAATTAAATTTTTTTTTTAATTTGGGCTCATTCACCAATTTAGGCCGAGCGGTAAATTTTGTCTGTAAGGCGCAAGTCTTGAAATGTCGCCCCTTAATTTATATATTTATTTTTCTGTAGGTTTCATGAAACGTAAATCGTTCATTTCTAGAAATAAATGTACCAAAATATAGCTGAAAATATTTATTTGAATTCATTTCTCATCTGTCAAAAATTTAGCTTTCATAGTCAAATTGATGCTTTTCCTCCTTCTGGCGTTGGGTCCCCACCAAAATTTTGTGCAACATTCCAGTTTCTCTGCTATCTCTCTGATCATGTACAAATTGTCCATATTTTTTTTTTCAGTTTCATGGTTTATGATAACCTATACTATTAATATTATTGTAAAATCTGACAAATTTATAGCTAAGATTGCGTTAGCGTTTGACTAAATTTCTTTCAAATAAAATGACTTTCAAACAACGACGTCGCGTACCGATTGTATATTGTAGTGTTTGTTGCTAACCTTATTGTTTTAACTTTAACTACTTTACTTCTGCTTACATCTTGTTCTGTTATATGAAAAAATGCATCATGCATCGACTGTCTGAATTGCATGATGTATTTTTTCAAATAATAGTACAAGATGTAAACAGAGGTAAAGTAGTTCAAGTTAAAACAATAAGATTAGCAACAAACACTACAATTTGAAATCTCCTTTTTACGCATCTACTCTGGCTGACTTCAAGGTTTTATGAAAGTACTAACAGCACTCAATGGTTTTGGAATTAATTGTGAGACTCGTTTTTAACATTTCTCAGCGCTTTTTAGAACCAGAAAATGAAATATAAAGCTCTTCTACTTATAGCCCCGGGCCAATGATCGAACCTTAATAGTGAGCTCGTGAGTACTGAAAATATTGTAGTAAGAAGTAAAATACCAAAAATACCCCTGTATGTTCCAGTCGCAGACTGCTATCCCGAAAAGTAGAATGTAGCGTATTTTACTTCCAAATTAAGCAAGAATTTTCTGAACTGGAAATTTATTCCTTTAAGAACTTTACTTCGAATTAAGCAATTGTATCAGTTACTTTACTTCGATTTTCAAAATAAATAAATAAATAAAAATGGAAAAATTATAACTAAACGATGTTAGAACATGGTATTTTTACATACTAGAACACTATTTACTTGGTACACTAAGCAGTGACGGTGCTGCGTACATTCGAGGTGCCCCGTGGTGGGAGTCGCGCATTGGACGGGACACGTCCTTCGGCGCCCTATACAAGATTTAATTTTAAACAACGCACATCAAATAAAAGACTATGCACATTTTTTTTGATGGAATATTTAAAATTATGGGAATTTTAGAAGAATCTTGTAAAACAAAACAAAAAACTTCGAAATTTAAAAAAAAATGCAGAATTTAAGCTTCAAATTACTTGAATTTAAAACCATTCTGTAGAAATGCACTAGAAAACTAACAGTAATAAAGCAAATTTTTGTAGCTTTCCTTCCTTTATTCTTCCAATACAGACAGCTGCTCGTTTAACCTCCGCTTTACGATGCCGCCTGATGCGATCACCTCTTCGTATCACAGCACCGCACGGCCCTGCACCATTTATGGTGTTTTAAAAAAATCTGTTTGTTTTTAGTAAAATCTTCTCTCATAACTTAAATCAGGGAACTGAAGCAACAACGTTTCGGGGCGGCTCCGCTCCGACTTCTACCAAAATGTAGTAAATGACGGCCCTGGAAGTAAGTTACCAAGATTGACCGAAACAGTGACATTTTTTATTACTACGCATTTCGATTACTGAAATTACTTTAACGTCTCATTGAAACTTTCAAACTTGTGAGAGATGTTCTGATTTTTGTAAACGACTCAAGCTGCGTTTTCATTCTGCATTTAAAATAAATAAATATAATTGAATTGAATTAACTACGTTTCAGTTAGTCAATTCCATGCTTTTATTTGGAATTGTTTGGAAAGTATTATTCAGGTTTTTCTTTTGTTTATTTATTTATTTGACAAAAACTATAATTGGAGAAGTTTTGAAAATTTTAAAAAGTTTGATTTTTAAAGTTAATGATCTCACACCAATAAGGTTTTACTTTCAAATTTTATTCCTAAACAAAATTGGAGTTTATTGATGTTTATTTCGAAAAAGTATTTTGAAATAGCCAATGTGCCACCTTATTAATCCATCAACAACATATTCTAATTTTTTAAGCAATGATAGGGCACTTTTAATTTGTTGAAAATTCACTTCTTTCCTATTCTCTCAATGCGTGATTATTAAAATTGCATAAGAAATGCAACCAAAGAATTAATTTCATGCTACAAATCTGATTTGTTTTTAAAGCAGCTTCCTGAAGCGCTTAAAACTATTATGAATCATTCTACAAAACAGCATTCAAGTGTTATCGTTCCATTGTTTGTCTGGAACCCATATAGAATTATATTATTGCCCTTTTTGTTCTTAATTCCATTGGAAGTCCTTTGCGTGTAATGGCGCCTTAAACGAGAAAACGCGTGCTTCTCCGTTGTTAGAAACAAAGCAGGCTTAGAGCCACAACTATTACGGACTATGGAAAAGTATTCATTTGGGCTGGCAAAACAATAGCTCAGAATTCGAAGTTTTCATTTGGAAAGAGCCCACCTGTTATTACAGCCGTCGCTCATGAAGACAAAATGCCAGGTTATGACCTAATTTTCTTATTTTAAGTGTAACCCGATGCAACAGCCTAATTGCTTTTGAGATAGCAGTATATTTGATGTTATATTTCTTTGTATTTGTGTTCATTTAAAACGTAAAATAAAATCTGGAGTGTAATTTAAATGCAATTTGAAGAAATTTTTATTTTCCCATGGAAATTAACTGAAAATTAAAGCTTCCATGAATGTTTGTTGAAATTGGATTTCCCTTTGGTAGAAAAATAAAAAACTGATTTTTTTTTAGCTCTTGATTTCAAAATCATCAAACTGGTTTAGGTTTATTCAATTTCATTTGGTGATGAATGTAATTTCGTTTCCTGGAAGAAAAAGAAAAAAAAAAGAAAGGCAATACTGATATTAATGAGAATTAGGAGTACTACATTCATTGATATGTATTAATTTGTAGAATTAAAACTTTTCTAAAGTTAAAGTCGTGAGAGAACTAAATATATATTTCTTTTTTGTCTTTCAATATGCACTCAATTCCTTCTCAGTACATCTTTAAATCATTATCTTTCTAACATATGACACATGTTCACATTATGTATGTATTTACTTTTTTTTCATTAAAATTTGATGACAGTCTACGAAGTCCTTTTGTATTCAATATTTTTTAACGCATTTAAGACACAAATTTTGAAAAAAAAACCCTAATTTTTGTACAAACTGAAATTTTTTTTTGAGAACCCATGACTTGGGTGTGACGATAAAAAAGAATCATTGCTTTGATTACTTTAAGGGGGGGGGGGGGATTATGTGAAATGAAGGAAATAAATGATGAGACATGGTTTTGGAGAATAACTCTAATAGGTTAGTAGGGGATGGTCTTTCAGATATAGATTATAGTTTCAGACTTGAAATTGCGAAGGAGAATAAGAGGGGCATGATTCAATTGTTTCAATTTCTTAAAATGCAGGATGGTTGATGGGTTACATTTTTAAACAGAAATTTTAAGGCAGAACCAGAGGTCATTCTTTAAAAATTTTCAAATCCCAGACTTATCTTAAAATGAGGAAAAAACCCTTCAACAGGGGTGTAGACATTTGGAATAGTTTACCGGAAGTAACTGTTACTTGCAATGGAAAATATTTTAAAGAAGGCTCTTGATCTTCCTGGTGCATTGAGAAATTGACTAGGATCACCTAGCTGGATCCAGAATCTTTGATAAAATTACTTCTTTCATTTTTCAAAGCCTTTAATTCTATAATTAAATGAAAGATGGGCATAAGCGAGATTGCACAATCGAATGATCAACTTTAGAGTGTGTCTCTCGAGTAACTTCACAATCGAACAATCAAGAATTCACTGAATCTTTAACGATTTCATATCAACAAAAAAAAAAAACTTTTTTGTAAATTATTTTCTGAAATTCGGTCAGAAAAGTATTCACTCCAGGGTTGCCAAACGTTCTGGATTTTCCGGGACTGTCCCGTACTTGGAAAAATTTTCTGCGTCTCGGAGATCTTCAATATTTTACGCGTCTTTCTTTTTTTCAATACTATACGCGGACTTATGCCGCAAGAATATGATAAAAGTAAGTCCCATATTCTTGCCAGGATGTTAAGGTTTCAAGCCTGTTAATTCTATACATTTTTTTTTAACATACCAGAGCGCCCAAATGCGTAATATTTTTAAAATTTACATATGTTTTAAAAATTTTCTAATTGATTAACTTTAAGAAATCAAAATTGACCTTCCGGATCAGGGACGTAACAAGGTCATTTTCCAACAGTGGCAAGACCAGGCTTTAGTGCCCCGTCCACACACACCAATATACAGACAAAACAGAAATAATATATGTGTTTGTATACGCACACGCACTTAGAAAATTTAGCGTCCCTAAAATCTGGCGCCCCGGGCACGGGCCCCGTTTGTCTCCCTTCCGGCCCCCAGTTACCCCTTATCCGACCCCCTATGCCGGATAACCGGACCTTTTGAGCAGTGGCCAGATTGAATTCTGGACATTTAAAAAATTTGAAAATCGGTCATATACCGGATATTCAGCCCCCCCCCCCCCCGGTACGTTCCCGCTGTCCCGTATTAGCAGTTTTTAAATTTGGCAAGCCTGATTCACTCTTATGAGGTCGGCGCTGCGTGAAGAAAAAATTCAACGCTGAAGGGTTTGGTGCACTTGATTTAAAAAAAAAAAAAACAGTCAATCAGCAATGAAACATATTTACATTAGAACCTCTCTTAACCGGCCTTCGCTTTATGCGGCCCATATTTTCAAAATACAAAAAATAAAAATAGCTTTTAGATCTCTAGCTATATGAAAAAACTGGTTCTGCAGTACTCGAGTGAATTTTTTCGTGGAATCCCGGAAAAAGGTGACATTCTCATCTCGGAGAGAGGGAGGGGGCGGGGGGGGGGTCTGGTACGGGTCCTGTGAAATTTAGTGTGGCTATCTAGTGTGTACTGAAACGCAGTAAATCATCACACCTCCACTCTTTTAAATTGCATAACATATCTCCCATTTTTTGCTATCCTCCGTATTTTTACTTAAGGGGCCGTTCATAAATGACGTCACGCTTTTGTCCATATATTTGACCCCCCTCCTCCCTTTGCCACAATATGTCACACTTCAGCGACCCCCTCCCCCCCCCTTTGTCACGCGTCACGCTATGTTGCATAATGCATGATGTCACACTTCTTGTTACCCCCCCTCCCCTTGTCACACAATTTCACGAACCCCCCTCCCCCCTCGCAGCGTGACATCATTTATGAATGATCCCTAACCGGCTTACCATCGGTCCCAATTAGGAATCATTCATAAATGATGTCAGGCTTCGAGGGGGGGAGGGGGATTCGTGAAATTGTGACAAAGTGTGACAAGGGGAGGGGAGGGGGTAACAAGAAGTGTGACATCATGCATTATGCAACATAGCGTGAATCGTGACACAGGGGGGCAGGAGTCCACCGAAGTGTGACATATTGTAACAAAGGGGGGGAGGGGGGTCAAATATATGGAAAAAAGCGTGACGTCATTTATGAACGGCCCCTAAGCCGCTTAACAGCGGTTCTACTGTATTTTTTTTTTTTTTGTAAAGTCAACGACTGACTTAGCTTTATATTTTGATTGTTGCTATTAATTTTTCCCCGAATACATTCATATAATTTCAACAATAGGTAAATTATCATCGTTAGCAATAAAAATAATTTTTGTGTCAACAGAACCACTTTGCAGCAACAGTGCCTCTAATTCTGATTGTATAAAACATGCATTTTATTCAACACTAAACTTTTGTCGTTTATTATAATCACCCGGGTATTGTTACCAACTGATTTTCGTCCAAATGTGAGCGCATTAAGTGGCGTCCCCTATATTTATATGCATAAAAAGTTTTATAACTCCATGCCACGCATATAGGACATTAAGAGTTACATTATTTTGCAGTTGTATTTCTCAGATTTGAAGCCAATGTGAGAAGCCAAACTATCATGACGATTGAAAGCTTTTCTATTCGGGCCAAGGAGAGCGCTACTCGTTTACTAAACAGGCAACTGCAAATATAACATCATTTAGAATTTGATTTTCTTTTCTTCTATTATTTGGGTTAAAAGCCTGAGTGATTTATTGCAATGTTGGTCGTTTAGCTGGCCATGCACAGTGGAGCAGTTTTCTATTATAGAAAAGCGGATTAAATAAAATGGGTGTTTGTATACATTAATTTTATATGAAGTTATTATTATTCTTTAATTTATATTATTTTTAAATCTTGCAATAATGCAACCACAAGATGCAATTCAACTTTCAACATGTTTGCTACGACCGTTTTATGATTGCTATTTGTTCTGTGTATACGTTTATTATTTTCATACGTTTTGGAGTTTGTAGATTGCTTACTTAACTATACCTTTAAATCTTCCACTTTCTGGGTGGTCTGTGTTTACAAATCTCAGTTATTGACAAAGAGCACTGTCAAATCTAACTCAGAACTTTTGAACCATTTCTCTTTAAAAACTATCTTCTTATTAAACAAAATGCGTTTCGATTTATGACTGGTTTAGTTATTTATTTGTTTATTGTTAGCGTTATTTATTTATTTGTTTTTGAGCAGTCAGCGATATTTGATATTTTCGGTTGATTGGGTTTGATGTAAGAGTCATTTTTCATTTGTTGGTTTTGCTTTTTACCTGTATATATATATATGTGTGTGTGTCCACTGGGAAATGCCGGTTCGACGGTAGCGCCATCAAGCGGATAGTTTAAAAGAGACAAGCCAGTAGTTGAACGGGAGATCTGGTCATGAGTGAACATGTTGGCACTGTGTTTATGACAATTTCGATTGAAGTGGTCTTCATTACCTGTAAATAGTGTGCATTAGCTGTAAATATATTCAATTTTTTAATCTTTATTTTATTTGGGGGGGGGGGGAACCCTGAGCGCCGATTACACCCCTACACACACACACACACACACATCTCTCTCTCTCTCTCTCTCTCTCTATATATATATATATATATATATATAACAGTTTTTCTTAGCATATCACCCCCACTTTATCATCATCATCATCATCATTATTGTTGTTATTATTTTACAGCCCGGTAAGATGTGCGCTTATACAGGGCGCAACCAGACGGGCAACCTCCCAGAACCCTTGGTTTTCTCTTCATTTTAAGCAGTATTGCCAATCTTAACATATTAATACGCATCCATATAAGGACCAAACCCTCCCCCCCCCCCCGGAGAAAATTCTGTTTGCGCCACTAAGATTCTTATTTTATGTTATTTTGTTGTCGTTTTGGAAGGATTCAGTTTTAGAATTATCGCCCCTTCAAAACTAATATTTTGCACTAAAATTTAGTTTCCGAGCAAACATGTGTTTCGTCTCAACCAATTAGTCTACCGCATTCACGCTAGGGGGTTTATTTGGAGAGTGGCGGAAATACTGGCAGTCGATCTCAAGAGGACTCCCAACGCGTTCGTCCTTCGGAAGAGAAGAGTTTGAGAGAACTCCTGCTGCTTTCAAACCTTGAAATGAAACGCAAATAAGATCCAAAAAGCAAGCCACTAACAAGGTCCTTCAAAGCGTTAGCCGGCGGAGGAATAATGGAAATTAGAAGGAGAATGGTGTGTTTTGATAATTTTGTTTTCCACTTCATCCCCCGCATCGCAAAAAGAGGATGAGGGCTGGGAGGCGACATGTTTGGCCTCGGATGGGATTGATCGAGGCTGTTTTAAAGATAGGTTAAAAAGTATTTTGGGGAAGAATACTCTTCGTCTCTTTTTGCTAAGCGTTGTAAAAAAATTTAGCTGAATTTCATTGAACACTAATAAGTAATAACCGATGCAATTTAGTTTGAGCGAGATCGTAAAATTTCTTCAACCGTTCAAAAGGATCGGAATAAGCTTATCTAGTCTTTAGGGCTAATTTTGAGGTGGAAAATGCCAAAATAAATTGAAAATAAGATTTTATGGGGTCGATTTGTCTTACTTAGCTATCAATTTTGATATGGAGAAACACAATGCTGGTAACATTGGTGTGGGTCATTCCACAGTAACGGACGTTACATTTACACAGCATTTTTCAACTTCAAGGAGCTTTCTAACAAACTTGTTGGGTATTTTTTAGGTTTTTAAATTTTGGCTAGTGAATTACGAAGTATGCAACAAATTTTTTAAAGACATATATGTATTTGCTGTCTGTTAAATTTTTTTTTTTTGAAATTTCGTTACGTGTGTTACCAGAAAAGTAACACACGTAACGAAATTTCAGAATTTTTTTTTAGCAGACAGCAAATACATATATGTCTTCAAAAAATTTTTTGCATACTTAGAACGCATGTACTTTTACTAGCTAAAATTTAAAAACCTAAAAAATACCCAAGAAGTTTGTTAGAAAGCTCGTTGAAGTTGAAAAATGCTGTGTAAATGTAACGTCTTTTACTGTGTAATGACCCGTGTGGGAATAGTGTTAAACCAATTAGCCTAACACAGTAAAGACCATTTAAGGATTTAATTGAGTGAAATATTCTTTAAGGTAGAAAAGCCATATTTTACTATAGTGATTCTAAACCACTGTGCCGCGGCATTTTTGTGTGCCGCCAAATTCCTAAAGTGGGCCGACGAATTTTAGAAATGTATATGTTACGGCGTATGTTCGACATTCTCCGATTTCGGAGATTCACTGTAACTAGTAAAAATTACAATGCTTTTCTTCATTACGAGTAAAATTTGTTTTTCTTTAAGAAAAGTAGACTGTAAAAGAAAACTTGTTTTTACAGTTAAATACCATATTTTTAACTTATGATTACGTATTATCATAAACTATTTAAAGAATGTCCTACTCATGTTTGGGCGATAAAAAATGCACTATAATTTAGCTTGGCTTAGTTTATTGTTGTGACTGGTTAGCACTGGAATTTTGTTTACTATCAATGTATCTGGTGAATGGGGATACATAAAAGTCTCGTTTCTAATTGCGGTTTCATAAATGACCCGCGAACCACGAAAAATGGATATAAAAAATATATATTTATAAATTTAAGATGGCAAAGAGTGATTTTTGAGTTTCATAGAAATCCGAGATGGTCAGGTTGATATTCTTATTATTTTTTGTTGTGGTTGTTGTTGATTTGATTTGAACCATACATCCTTTCATTACTTGTACATCTATTTATTATCTAAAATTCCCGTGATGATTTTTCCAGGATGCCCGGTCTAAAGTCGTTGTGGTTACTACTGTTCTAAAGAGACTTACCTCCACGTTGAGTGGTGTTTGAGTTAAAACTTGGCAATAAGCAATAAAACGCTTCCATTCTTGGGGAAGAAATGAATAAATATTACAGATGCACAGAATTTCCAAAATATTTTATGCACAGGTTTCGGGGTTTTAAGTTTGAGGAGCCTTTTCTTGAAGGGAGAAAAAGTATGGTGCTTCTTACGCAGAGCAGCAGTCACGCTTTCACTTACATATCTACGTAGCTGCTATTTATCGTCGGAAGTAGGAATGCACCGATTAATAGGCAATAATCGGTAATCGGCCATTTGCCATTGTTCATGTAAATACACACATTATATTTCTTAAGCTAAAAGAATGCATTTTCTCCCTCCTGACCTCACAAAATAATATGTGTTTTATTGCAATATTTTTCGTGCATCAATACTGTCTTCAATAGTCCAGCTTTAACATAGTGCTTAGGATTACTTTACAGATAATATAAAGAATAAATCTCCTGGATAAAGTGATTTCTAATTATAAAAATGGAACTACTAATTTAAAAGTGTCTATTGGCCACTAGTTACTATTTAATCAATACGAAAATTGGTTCACAGAATTTGAATAAAATCTGAAAATAGTACTGGTTTATTAGCCTACTTTCCCGTTAAAGTAAAAAAAATAATAATAAAGCATGAAAGAAGGCTTAATGGTGTCGTGAAAATATCGTTAGAAATCAAGAAAAGTCAAAAATAAATTAAGTAATTAAATAATGATTGAAAAATAAAAAATTTGAAAGTAGGGTTTTGAGATGGGGAAAAAGTGTGTCTGTCGGTCTGTCCGTCGGTCTGTCGGTCTGTCTGTCGGTCTGTCCCCCCCTAATAACTTTTGAACGAATTGTCCAATTCGAAAAATTCTTTTTGCATTCGAAAGATCTCGGTGAGGACATCTAATTTCCATATTTTATTTTTTGATTTGAACAATTTTTTGTTCAATTTTGAACAGTTCAAAAAATTTTAACATTAGCGCCTATGGGTGAAAATGAAGCAAATTATGTAAACTCTGGGTACAAGATCGAAGTTCCAATGAACAAGCTCACTGGAAGAAGTTCTTGGCGTGAAATATTGATTTGAACAGTTCAAAAAAAAATTTAACATAGTGCCTACGGGGAAAGTTCAATCCTATATAAATCCTGATCTAACGGGCCGATTTGCTTGGAACAAACTTTATCGGAAAGCTCTTATGACGTAGAACATGTACAGATAAAAAGTTCATCCAGAACTAACGAGCCTATTTTCTTATGAAATTTTTTGATCGGGATTTTCAAGAATATTTTTGAATTAATGAAAGATTAAATGAATAAGCAAAATAATGAATGAATAAATGAGTGAATAAATACATGAATGACTGAATAAATGAATGATTGAATGAATATGTATTAACCGTTGAAAAAGGTATATTTGAAGCAATTAAGAACTAAAGCTAAACGAGAAAGAGAGAGAGATAGCTAGATTATAAATTTGAAGCTGGTGTATAGGGGAAAGTAGGCTCGTATAGTTCTAGACGGAACTTCTTGTTTAAAATATGAAATTGGGGGAAAACAAATTAGTAGTCACAGAAATTAGCTAATTCTGTTCAGTTGAAAATTGTAGACAAAAAGAATAGTGATGCAGAAATGGTGGTATATTTATTTTAGTATAATTATAATTTATCCGCAACCCATTAATCGGTATCGGCTGATTAACTTCTGCCGATTATTCGGTGATTGGTAATCGGCCAATTTGCTTATCGGTGCATTCCTAGTCGGAAGCATTGAAAGAAAGATTATTTCAATTGATTACGCGAAACACATGTATATGTTACGGTGAATGTCCGAAATCGGAAAATGGTCGACAATAACCGGTGAATATCGACGTACACCAAATACAGAATGTCCGCAATCACCGGTGAATATCGACATACACCAAATACAGAATGTCAACAATCACCGGTGAATATCGACATACACCAAATACAGAATGCCGACAATCACCGGTGAATATCGACATACACTAAATACAGAATGTCGACAATCACCGGGTGAACGTCGACATTTACTATCCACCAGACTGGAGAATGTAGACATTCTCGAATTTCGGACTTTCACAGTAACATGTGCGCATTTGTGCGCCAATAACGTTGTTTTTTTTGTCATTTATAATTTTAACTACCCAATCTTTTTCTTTCTGAAATCTTTTAATCCTCGTTACTGTTTTCCTAGGTTGTGATTCGAATGTAGGTCGAATGCTTTAATAATCCCTATATTTTACGATTTTTTTTCAATATGGAAAAATGTGTGGGTAAAATTAATAATAAATCCAATTTCTTCGTTTATTAACATTTGTTTTTGCATATCTCTAAAAGCAATAAAACGTTGCATTTCAAATCTAAATGAAACTTGGCTTCGTCCTTCTTTAAGGCTAATATTTTATTATTATTCTTTAGGAAAGTACAGCTCAAGGATTCCGCGCTCTAATATTCTTTTTCTATTTGGTCGGCACTTTTGAGATGTTTCTCTAAAAAAAGCGGGTTGCGGAAAATGATTTATGCTCTGTATCTAAACCATGAGAAGAAAAATCATTTACTTCTCTGTTTGACTTATTTCTTTTCTTTCGGCACGTGTCTTTTCACGCTGAAATAAAGTCACCGCTTTTTCTGTAACTTTTAAAGCGTTTAAAAACATTATTTATACTCAGAAACCCCCTTTTCTTGTGGGGGTGGGGGTGGTAAAACGGAGTTGAAATTTATTTCAACGGGCAAACAATTTGCGTTTATGAGAAGGGACCTTTCAAAATTCGCAGTCACGAAAACTGCAATTAAAAAACA
Source organism: Octonoba sinensis (assembly GCA_038502835.1). Taxonomy (NCBI): domain Eukaryota; kingdom Metazoa; phylum Arthropoda; class Arachnida; order Araneae; family Uloboridae; genus Octonoba; species Octonoba sinensis. Next base: position 100,480,831 of record CM076604.1, read on the forward strand.
AAAAGGGCTTCGCAAATTTTTACATTTTATGCCGGCAGGGTGGCATAGTGGTAAGGCACTGGCCTCGTACGCCCAAGTTCGCAGGATCAAACCTGGCCCAAGTCGATAGATTTTCAAGATGCAGAGAATAGTCAGCGCCCATATCGTATGATTATGCGGCATGTTAAAGATCTCTTGAGTATCTGTTTGGCTGGGGTACTCTCGGCTAAATAAAATTCCTAGTGCTGTTTCGCATCATTCAGATTTCAGATGCCGCGATGTAGGGAAAATTGAGCGCCAAACTTTTCAAGTAGTAATGGCATCCGCCGATAGTACTGCTACTCGAAAGAATGGATGCCCGTTTCCGGTGAATGCACTAGGTCTGCAAAGGTTAGTGACCATACGCAGCCCCAAAAGAAATAATTCTTGAGTTTAGAAACGAATCCCTCACAAACTTGCAAAAATGATCCCTTAACAAATATTGCAATCGGAAAGAAAACGTACCCTTCACAAAGCACACTTTTAATGCATATACGTTTTGATTATTCTTATTTCAATATTTGGTGATGAGTGTCGGAGCAATGACTATCCATGCTATTGACGTCCAGGCGCGTCACACACAAACACATATATACAGGGCTGATCCTAACTCTCTCCAGAATGTCAAAAACCTGTATTAAAATGACTAAGACGAATACTACCTAAACGAACCAACGACAAAACTAGAAACAGTTCATGTTTTTTCTTATATAGCGTCGTTTAAATGGGCGATATATCTTTTGCCATAGCCCTCTTTCTCACCGAATTTAACACCGTGGGTGTTTTTCTTGTGAAGATAGCAACGTACAGTTCTACTATCAGCCAAAGTGATTTGCCTGGCAGAGTGCCAAGAAAAACCCATTCATGTTCAAGGGAGGAACTTCTGGTGCAAGGAATGAGCCGTTTCTGTTTCTCGTTCTAGTTTGTTTAGTCATGGCTGCCTGCGATCCTATAGCGGCTGTCCAGACGCGGAGCCAGAACAAAGGAATAAGCGTTCAAACGATAGTTATCTTTTTCCTCACTGGTGCGCTGCAAGAATGTACTAGAATTGTATGAAAATACATTACGATAGCATTGTTTTTGTCGGGTTTGTAGCATGCATCATGAAGGTTTTTTTTTTTTTTGGTAAATTTTTAGTTTATGAATTACTGATCGGAAATATGGCTCCCGATGTTTAATTGTGTCTAACATATATATATTTATTTTAAAGAAATTTTTCATCGTAAATGAAATAAAAACGAAAGAAAGCAATGGAGTGTTTTTTCTAAGCATTAAATTAGTGATTTCATACATTTTATAATTTTAGGGATTTACTAATTTCACGTTTGGTTTTATATGCATATATTTTAATCGTTTTTTTACTTCATGTCACCTATTCAATTACTCTACAAATAGAAATTGTGAATTTGATGCTTTAGATGATATTTCTAATCAGTGAGGGCTGACATTTGCATTTTCCCCATATGTCTCGAACTTTACTGGTTTTATTTATTTATTTATTTGTGCATCATATTATTAATAAGAAAACTTAAAAAAACTTCAAAATTTGGTACATTAGGAGAAAAACTTGTTGTCAGCTATCAGAATTAATTTAAAACTTCATCATAATATTTTCTAAAATTATTCTATAAAATAAACTTTAGAATGATGAAATTCTTGCTTTCCCTGAAAAAGTTACGTACGGAAGGGATAAAAAAAGCACAGAATTTAGTTCACGCAGCATATAGATACAAATAAAATAATACAAATTATTTTATTGATAAAAATTATCCCTGCTGTCGCGGGATGTAGAAGGCATGCATGCTGCAAGTTTTTCTGTGTCTGATAGTATGTCAGTATCAGACTCACTATCACTTTCCAGTTCCTTTGAAATCTCAAAACTATCATCATTATCTGAGAACGAATCATTCACTAATTGGGTGTATTCCTCTTTTTTTAAATACAGTTTTCTCTTTGCCGTTTTAATAACTAAGCATTTGCAGCGCTAGCCAACTCCGAATAGAAATGAAGACAAGGAAGCAAACCACTGAATATCTTTATATCGGCAAAAAAAGAAATAAAAGTATTTGGAATGATCCGAACCATTTACATGTGTTAATATCGTCTGATCCCAGTTAAAGCGCCAGCTTGTTTATTTTCATTACTCATTGCCCCCGCTGCTCTGTCATAAATCCTTCCTTTCTTCCGGAACCAAGAAAAAAAGATTAAAAAAATGCTATGGAAATGAAGGCCAACATTCTCCAGGCTCATCATGAAGCGTTTTCTTTGCAAGGCCTAATCTTTGACCTTTCTTACTTAATATTTTAGGATTTTATTCTAAATATTTAACTAGTGTAATTGCTTTAGATGAGATCAGCAAAAAAGTCGCCACTCTTAAATGATAATCCATCTGATTAAGTTAACTGGAGTCAGCCACACTATACAATTAAATACTAGTTATTAGTATTATGCTATTAGTCTATTAATAACAGTAAAAAATTGTTGCATTAATCATTTACTTAATGACATAATTGTCCAACTGATCTTTGTTTGTTAAGTCACTTCACAACCTAACTGTTCCACTTTCCTAAAATAATTAAATTTACAATAAAATGGAATTGAAATAATTCAATTAACACATATATTTAAAATAACTTTATCATAAATATAATAAAGTAACTAATAACCATTTAAAGACTATTAAATACGGCTTTCAAAAACCTGCTAGACAACTTATTTGAGCTACACAATATGAAAGGATAAATGTATTTCATAAAATTATGCGCAATTACTGTCGTTCAAAATAAAAATAAATCTGAAAGCATAATATGATCAGCCAATTGCGAAGAAAATTTTCTCTGTGTTCATTATATATAAAAATATACGTATGTAAGAAAAGTTGTATCTTAACGAGCAGCTTCAAAGTCTGCATGTGTTTCTACCAAAAAAACCCCGATATTTTTATTACTTCCTCTGTGTTAAAAAGTTTTAATGGCAAACACATAACCCTGCAACTTATTTTGATAGTTACTTTTGCTCTCAACACTTAAATGTTTACCTGTCTTGAAATTCAAGCCTTTATACGCGATGATATTGCTATGGTTAGCCCTTTAAATCCTCGCTTTTAAGTACATGCTAACAGCGCCAATTGACTGAAGTGGCAGAAAATGTAAGTTCTGCTTGCACGCACTTTTTCGCCCGTTTGGACAGCCGCTATAAGATCGCAGGCAGCCATGGTTTAGTATACTTGATATCTTCCGAACTGATGCTATGTGCCAGTTTATACATTTAGTTGCTTTCAATAAACAGTGAAGCAAACATTCTGATTCGCGTACTAAATAAACGCGCCTGAAAAACGAACTTCCCTAAAACTAGAATGGATTCGTTCTCTACTGCCATGCGCAGAGACCTCCAATTGTCAAAATTCAGTGGCCGAACTGTAAAGAGTCTGTCAACAGGGTGGCGTAGTGGTAAGGCACAGGTCTCTCACGCCCAAGATCGCAGGTTCGAACCTGGCCCAAGTCGGTGGATTGTCAAGATGCAGAAAATCGTCTGCGTCCATGTCGCATGATTGTGCGGCATGTTAAAGATCCCTTGAGTATCCGTTTGGCTTGGATACTCGCCGCTAAATTAAATACCTAGTGCAATTCGCATCAAATGAAACCATCTAGGGAAACTGAACGTCCAAATTCGCAGTGGCAATGGCATCCACCAAGGGTTCACACATACAGCACTTCTAAGGACTAAAATAATTGAATTGTTTCTGTGCGTTTTTCTTCATTCATTCATTCTTTTTTTTTTTTGCATTTGTCTTTTCTTATATACTTCCTCACAGCGAATTATGAATAGGCCTGTATATATTCATTTACTTTACACGGCAGATTTCTGGAAAACTATGGAAACAAAAAGGAAATGGACTATTAAACTTGTAAGTGATAAGCGCCGTTATTATTTTCATTTCCCAAAAACCGTCTGCCAAGTCACGAGCATTAAGCTGTGCTCATCTTTACACAGCTTGCGTCCGCCGAAGAGGTAACTGGCCCCGTGCGGTTGCCGATTGATTCTCTTACCAGCGCGCAGCAGACTTTTACGTAATGGGTAATAACTGATTTGAAATAGAAACACAATGTGCGCATTATGAGTGTACGGACTGAAGGAAGTTCACAACTGACGCCACTTATAACTGAGAACTAGACGACGAGTAGTTAAAGGGGTTTTAAACACCGCTCGCCCCCCCCCCCCCAATCAAGAAGTTTTTATTTGTCTAAAATTAATTTGCTCCCATCCCCCCTTCGTTATTTCAGTCTTACAATGGACATTGCTCATGCATGTCCTACTAAGAAGGTGAAAACTTTGGCATTTTAAGGGGCCGTTCATAAATGACGTCACGCTTTTTTCCCATATATTTGACCCCCTCCCCCCCTTTGTCACACTTCAGCGGACCCCCCTCCCCCCTTTGTCACGCGTCACGCTATGTTGCATAATGCATGATATCACACGTCGTGTTACCCCCTCCCCTTGTCACACTTTGTCACAATTTCACAAACCCCTCCCTCCTCGAAGCGTGACATCATTTATGAATGATCCCTAATAAGTTTTAGTAAAATCGCTTTCAGAAATTTTAGGCAAAAAAGTCGATGGAAGACCGCCCCCGAACAAAATTTCCGTTCACGGTCTTGCCAAGCGAAGCCAAGGGAAAAAAATTCTAAGAATGAAAAAAATAGTGGTGCCTTTAAAATCATTGTATAGCTTGCTCAAGAAGGTAGAGTAACAAATTGCATCAATATGCAAATATTTAATATTTTCAAATCATGGTATTTGAACTGCTTTGTTCCATGAAAATCGGGGAACTTGAGCAACAATTTTTTTGAGTTGCCGCGCTTCGACTTCTAAACATTTCTCCAACTTCGCTCGTACTCTGCTCCATGCTCCGAGTATTTTTAATAGAAATCACATTGTCATTTTTATAAGGAATCTGGAGCAGCCAATTTTTTCTCGTTGCTCCCCTTTGACTTTTAAATACTTGCTCTGCCTCCGCTCCGTTCTTCAAATATTTTCTATTTTTTTCTCTCTCTCTTTTTAAGTTAATTCATTTTTATATGATAAAATTAAAAAATTAAAACAAAAATCGTAGCAGTGGAGCCCAATAAATTTTCTTCTTCCGGCTCCACCCCAGTTTCTAGTAAAATCTCGTTGCTTCACTACTCTGTGGTCCTGATCCAGATCCCTGATTTTTAGCCTACTTTCCTGTAAAAGTAAAAAAAAATAATAATAAAGCATGAAAGAAAGCTTAATGTATCGTGAAAATATCGTTAGAAATCAAGAAAAGTCAAAAATAAGTTAAGTAATTAAAGATTGAAAAATAAAAAATTTGAAAGTAGGGTTTTGAGATGGGGAAAAAGTGTGTCGGTCGGTCTGTCTGTCTGTCGGTCTGTCCCCCCCTAATAACTTTTGAACGAATTGTCCGATTGGAAAAATTCTTTTTGCATTCGAAAGATCTCGGCGAGGACATCTCATTTCCATATTTTACCTTTTGATTTGAACGATTTTTTTTTTCAATTTTGAACAGTTCAAAAAAATTTAACATTAGCGCCTATGGGTGAAAATGAAGCAAATTATGTAAACTCTGGGTACAAGATATAAGTTCCCATGAACAAGCTCACTGGAAGAAGTTCTTGGCGTGAAATATTGATTTGAACAATTTTTGTTCATTTTTGAACAGTTCAAAAAAAATTAACATGCCGCATACGGGGAAATTTCAATCCTATATAATTTCTGATCTAACGGACCGATTTGCTTAGAACAAACTTTATCGGAAAGCTCCTATGACGTAGAACATGTAAAAATAGAAAGTTCATCCAGAACTAACGAGCCTATTTTCCTATAAAATTTTTTGATCGGGATTTTCAAGAATATTTTTTAATTAATGAATGATTAAATGAATAAGCAAAAGAGTGAATGAATAAATGAGTGAATAAACACATGAATGACTTAATAAATAATGATTGAATGAATATGTATTAACCGTTGAAAAAGGTATATTTGAAGCAATTAAGAACTAAGCTAAACGAGAAAGACAGAGAGAGAGATAGCTAGATTATAAATTTGAATCCGGTGGTGGATTTGAATCCCGGGAAAGTAGGCTCGTATAGTTCTAGACGGAACTTCTTGTTATTCATTCAATTGATCAATTTTATTATTATGTTATTTTTGTTAAGCAGCATAAAAGTGTTTTACTTTTATTCATCCTAATCTTTGATTATATTTTCAATATAATTACAGATTTAAAAGAAAAGAAAACGTCCCTTCTTTGTTCACTCAAAACTCATTTCTTTCGGAAAAAGGAATTTTGTAAATTTTAATCAAAATGTAATAAATGTAAAGTGCTGTAAGTAAACCCTCTCTCCCATCATTGGTCTGCGTTCCTGCGCTATGCTCCGCATCATATCTCTGTTGAAGATGTTTATTTTACAATATATTTTTTAAAAATATTTACTTCACCACTTTAAAATATTAATTTTTTCGATCATCTAATGACGAAAAAAGAGAAGAAATCATAATCCATTTTATCTCTTGTGAAAAATCAATTCGTTCTAAAAATAGCGCATAGTTATCAGAATAATTTGTGTTGATAGAACTTGTATTTCCTAAACGTTTTTATTTTTAGCATTTATTTCGTTCATTTTAATTCTAAAAAGGATGAATTGCGAAAAACGAGCATTCTCTATCCAGATTCTAAATATCACTCCAGAAAACTGAATTATATCTGTAGGATATTGTTACACCCTCCCCAAACCGGATATGTATAGAACATAAATTTCACCATTTTTATTTTAAAATAATCCTTACAATCCTAATAAACGTCTTCTTCGAACGCCAGAGAAAATAATTCTTTGAAATGCAGCCTGTGTTATTCTAAAAATAGCAAACAGAAATCTTCTGTGGAAAAATAGGCATGGTATTTATTTTCATTGCAACATTAGTAAATTTGAAGTCATTAAAAACGCAGTTGCAAAAATTAGAACTGTTTCAGATTAGCATTATTTACTATTTGGGAAACTTATTTAAATACAGAAAATGAAAAGCATTTGAGTTATTATTTTTATTATTACTTCAAAAAATCATAAATCTTTTTTTTCAACAAAAAATTGAGCCACACGTCATATTTAATGTATTTTCATAGATGCTTGGGTATTTCTTTGCAGCAAAATATTTTTAACCATTTTCATGTGAAGCCTCAATCACACAAATTTTATTACAGCATGCATGAGATGCGCTAGAATTTTTCTTTCATTGTGCAGTACATTTTAAAGATAATGCATCTTAAAAGAAGCAGCATTACCAGTTAGTGGGAAATTGAAAAAAAAAAAAAATAGGCACAATTACAAAGCTATGAGGGATTGAAAGACGAGGATACTATGGAAATAAAATGCAATTCATTCCTAATGCAGTTAGCAAAGTTAATGAGAAAATAGGACTTGAATAACATTGTATGTCCTAGATAATCCGTGGATAGATTTTATTGAGACAGTTTGGATTAGAAAACTAGTGTTCAACTCATGGGGGAAATTGACCAATTTTTCCAGCATAGCTCAGTTTACTTGCATTGAAGAAATTACTTGCGATTCCGAAACATCGCTATGCAATTTTCAATCATGTGAAACAACGCTAAACTTGTCAATGTGCTGTGACAGCAAAGAAGTTTTTTTTTCCTTTCTAACGCGGCTGCGTATAGTCACTAACCTTTGCAGACCTATTACTAGTGCATTCCCCGGAAACCAGCACCCATTCTTTCAAGTAGCACCACTATTGGCGGATGCCATTACCACTTTTGAGACTTTTGACACTGTTTCCCCTAGATGGCGGCACCTGAACTCTAATTGATGCAAAACTGCTCTAGAAATTTAATTTAGCCTAGAATAGCAAGCCAAACGGATACTTAAGGGATCTTTAACATGCCGCACAATCATAGGACATGGCTGATGACGATTTTCTGCATCTTGCAAATCCACCGACTTGGGCGTACGAGACCAGTGGTACTTATAGTAAAGAAGTATTCTTTGTAATTCGTACTTAAATTTTTATTTTAATAACTTGTATGACAATCTAGGCGTTCTTGATAATCAACGGTTCATTTCAATTTGAGAAGTTTATTACAAAACATGTATTTTAAATAATTTGCGGTGTGCTTTAAACTGTAGTTAGAAAACTCTGTTAGAAATCAAGTATTTTAGATATTCCCCACTTTTGAGCCGTTGTGTTCACCTTATGAAAGTTTGACTGAACTCTGTACACGATAAAAAAATTGAACGTAAGAACATCCAATAAATGTTTAGGGAAATCGTTAGTTATAGAGTTCACGAAAAAGCTTTATTTTAATCAATAAAAGAGTATGTTTACAACTACGAGCTAAAAGCTATTTCATTTCCGTTGTTGCACAATAAAGAGGGATAGAGTGGGAAAGAAGTGTTTTTGTGAACTATTGTATTCACTTCACCGTACAAGGTGAAATTTATTATTATAAATATTAAAAAAACTACTTAAATTTAATTACTTACTTTCTCGGAACTAAATTCTTAATAAAAGTTTAGTTTATGAAAACACCAATAGGGTCAGTTTGGGTAATTGTAAACGCTTTTTCAATGTTTTAACTTTTGATCCTTCCCTACCTCTTGAATGAATTTAGAGATAAAACTGTGAGCATTGTAGCCACTACTGTACTTCTTGTGAGTAAATGTGCACAAAGATTTTGGCTTTATGACTATTTGTTAGCGAATGAGCTTGTGTTTTATTTTCGGTGTGTTTTATTTATTTTATAAACAGTGATTTATTTTCGAATAAGGTTGATGCAAATGGAAAATTGTTTCATACAAAGTCTGCTTGAAGGCTTAAGAATTTCCGGAGCAATGGTTCTCAATTTGCGGCCAACAGGCCGCATGTGGTCCGCTGAGCTATGTTATGAGTCGGCTGAGATCATTTAAAGAGAAATATCTTGCAAAAAATCAAATAATGCAATAAATTTAAGTAAAATTTGTCTCGCAGTGCATCGGTCGGTTAAGCTTGAATCCCACACATCACCGAAAGTGAAGCACAACTGGCAGTGGTCAACGCTTGAGAGGGTGACCACCTCCCGCGATTGATTACTCTGAGACCGAGTGCGCTAAAGGGAGCTGTGCACGTAAAATACATCGTCGCTTAAAATGTCCACCAAGTTTGAAATAATTTCCGCTGAGGGACCAACTTAGGTGACGATCTCTCATCTGGGAGATGGTTCAAAATCATTGCGCCGCTCTGAGCCAAGTATACTTCATTCTAGCGGAGCTCATTAATAATCAGTAGGAGTTTCCTTAATTCATGGTCGCCCTGCAAGAGGGCTTGGATTTACAAGTAGTGGCATTAGCAACAACAACAACAGTTATGTAAAATATACACAAAAGTGTAATTTACATCAAAATATAATACTTATAGTCCCCCCAAAATATTGGAAGTAGGATAAATTTAAGTGTTTACAATTACCCCAGAGTACGAAATATATGGGGTGATTGTAAACACATAACTTGCACATGAAAAATAACAGGGAAGATTAAATTCATAACTAAATGTTTTTAGCAGCATTCCAAATGACAAATAAAAATGGTTGAAACTGCTTACTTCGCTTTTGTAGATGAGCTGGAGAGGAAAATGTAAGATCACTAAATTATGTTAAACAAGTTTTTTCATTGTGCCATTTTCAATTAATAGTGACGCTTCCACAGTTGCTTCGAAACTTACGAAACTGTTTCAATGTCTTCCCTATGCTGCCAGTTTATCACTCACAAGCAGTTAAGTTTTCAAAACCACCACAGGTGTAGTTATGAAGCTTGTTTACAATTACCCCATGTTTACAATTACCTCAACTGACCCTATATAAATAAATAAATAAAAAGAAAGAACCTTCTTCAATTTTCTCTCTTAAATAATAAATGTACTCTAGTATTTTGTGCTTGAATAATCAATGTAATACGCGCACATGCAAACGAAAAAAGTTAATTCATTTATTAAAAAATACTAACTCACTCATTCAAACCATAGTTTTTATTTGCTAATATATTTATTATCATCATCATTATTGCGAGAAGAGAAAAGAAAAAAAGGAAAAAAAAGGAAAATTACATGAAACACCAAATATTATGATAATTAACAAAGTCAATTACTTAAACCAACTTGGTATTTTCGCGTGCACTTCTAATTATTTGGTCAAATGTCATTCGTAATTATATATAAACAAACAAATATGTTGTCATGACCCCTAGTTAAAGTTACTGCTTATACTCATTCTTAATACACAACATTTATTACACTGGACAAATAGACATAGAAATTGAATGAAATATTTACAATAAAATCATGAGCGCAAAGACATGCAACCTTCTGCTCGTAAGGTTGTGTGCAGACTTTTTCTAAGGGGTTCGCACCCTTTGTGGTGTTGTTGTTGGTCCACTGTTACTGGTCAGTTCTGAGTACTCACGTGAACAGAGTGTGGTGGACACGTGCACATGTCATGATTGTGTAGGTGTATTTTTATTTCGAATATATTTTGTAGGACTCTAACTAAGTGTCGCTGCAATGTTAGCTTTAGATCGAATTATATTACGATAATTCAGAGTTGAAATTGTGGGTCGCAACCCCAATCGGAACTTCCAGCGGTGTCGCCAAATATTTTAGCAATTTTGATAATTCTTTAACTTATGATAATTTACAATTACCAAATATTTTTACATAATGTATCTGAAAATAGATAAAGATAAGACAAATGAAAGACTTGCCGAGGTATCAAATGATTCGGGGTTGACAATTGATTGTAATACGAAGTTCGCAAAAGAATTTGATAGGAGTCGCAAACGAATTTCCTATGATTTCTGAACCTACCATAAACTTTCTTTTACCGTTTTGTACGATATATTTGTGTGAGACGACGACATTTTCGTCGTTAACAGCCATAAAATCAAAAAGGGAGAGAGTTTCGAAAACTAAGGGTTTTCACGGAAACGAAATTCTTAATTTCCAAAATTACCGAAAATACGGAATTTCGTCAAAATACGAAAAAATAACATGAAGGTCTAATTTATGACTCATTTATCGAAGAAAACATTTTTAGTTTTCCACTCTATCTAAAACCTTAAAATACACTGTGGTTTGTATATAAAGATTGAAATTGATTTATGCTGAACATATAATTAGAACGTTTCCTTCTCTATGCTTTTAGTGTGTACTTTCTGGGATAACCCTTGCTTCTAAAAATGTAACCTCTCTATTTGAATATGGCGATCCTTCTGTTGATGCAGGTGCTCCGACTACATATTCAATGTTGTCATTAAGCCTTGAATTAAGTTTAGCCCTTTGATGCAGCTTACCAAGCACAATGAGCAGTTAATTCAAGCTCATCTTCCTTTCCTGACAAACAAAAAGATAATGACACATTTCCTACTGCTCATAAAGGAGGGTTGTCAGATAAAGACCAATTTCCGAGGCTAATTTCCATTTTTACGAAAGCAAACAAGTCGAAATAATCCCGAAAGTATGAGAGGAACATTTAACCGAATAAAAAGTGGGAATGAAAGAGCAGCAGCAGCCACGGTTTTGTTTACGGAAATGTTCGCTCGGTAGGTTCAGCCTCAGCTCCCCTCGCGGTTTTGACAAGGACTTGCTTGTTGCGCAAGACCGCTTGGGACGCCGCCATTAAGAGCCACATTTTAATTTATATGTTTTGATCCGCAGTGGTGTGAGCTAACGAGGACAGAGGCCTTGGAGAAGTGGAATATAAGCATAAAATTATTAGGAGACGTGAAAATAAATTAGCAATTAGGCAGAAAACTAGTTTTATTCCTGGAAAACTGGGTATTACATTACGCAAGAAAATATTCCATAGGGATATTTTCAGTTTTTTACTTCTTTTTATGCGACAAATACTAGTTAATTAAACTAAACGTAAAAATATTTCAAAGGTGAATTTTCTGTGTTGAATTATCCTAATAGCGACAACTTGAAGGCGTGTCTTGGATAATTATTTAATGGAGAAGGATTTTAAAAACAATCTCTGTATTTGTTGTCCAATTTGCAAAATGTTTTAAGAGCTCCTTAGCAGTCCCGTCATTTTGGCGATCAGGAGATGGTGGGAGGGGAGGGGGGGGGGGGGTCCAACTGACCCCTCTGACTTTTAAAAACGCATTGAACATCTTTAAAAATATATTTTACTATTTTTTTCCTATAACATGCATAGAAAATATACCGTTTGCCTCAACTCCTCATTGGAAAATTTTGAAATGACGGGCCTGGCGCCTCCACAATTTTAGCTTTTAGTTGCAGAAAAAATGTACATAAATTGTTTGCATTTGTAATTATCGAATGCAGAAAAATATTTTCTAGTGTTTGTTTATGGTCTACAAAAATAGAACTTCAAGAATATTTTAAGGAGTCATTTTGCATTTTTTTCAATTAGAATTAATATTTTTCTTTCTGTGAAAAGTAGAACTTACGTCCAGAAGAAAGGAAAGAAAAATGCAGGATCTGATTTATATTGCAGGCTTTAAATATTTGTCTGATGTGATACTTTTGTATTATTAACGACAAATCAATAATTAATGACAAAGAAGATAAAGAAATAAGAAGAAAGAAATAAGGCAATTCAACTACCGGAACAATTAAGTGAACAATTTGACAAAGTTGAAAAGGTTATTTTAAAAAAAAATTTGAAAAACCAAATACAATCTTCACTTCTGAAATACTTCTGTGGAGTATGCTGGACATTTAAATTTTGTTTCAGCTTTATTTTCTGTTGACATCATTTTTAATTGGCAAATTAATTTATTTAAATAAAATAATTATTCTTTCGACATTTTTCTGCTATCTATTTGCTTTTAAAATTACTTGATCTGAAATAAAGTTAAATTACATCTATAGGTCTCTCCTACTTATGTGTCTTTTTTCGGAGGTCCCTTGTTCCAACGCGACCGATAAGTAGGGTCACCGTATTTTCATCAGTCGAAGTTAAACCCAGGACATATTCACTATCAACTCGTTCTTACTGTTTTTGTGTTTCTTAAGATTAGTTCTAGCTTTCCTAATTTCAAAAAAATGACTTGAAATTAACTCAGAAGCCTGAACAGTTTATAGAAGAAATGCTACACTCAAAAAGTTATTTCTAGTAACTTAATTGTACTTTTTATTAGGCATAAAGTTTTGAAATAATAATAATAATATACATTTCATCATAAAATTCACAGCATGAAAGTGCTGCATTAATGTTAGTGTTTAGCAACTGTTTAACAGTACATACTAAATGTCAAACCGTTTCTGTAGTGTGAATATTCCCGATAATTAACAAACCTCTCTCGACTAGAGCAGCTGCTCTGCGAAAAAACATTAAAAATTCAACTGCAGTTCGACCACGGAATTTTGACATTTGGACGCTTCTGCGCATGGCAGAAAAGAACGAATCCATTCGAGTTTTAGAGAAGTTCGTTTTGCAGGTGAGTTTATTTAGTACGCGGATCAGAATGTTTGCTTCCCTCTTTGTTGAAGGCAACTAAATTTTTAAACTGGCATATAGCATCAGTTCGGAAGAAATCAAGTGCACTGAACGAACTAGAACGAAAACAGAAACGGCACATTCCATTGACCAGCAGTTCCTCCCTTGAACATGAATGGATTCTTCTTGGCACTCTGCCAGGCAGATCGCTTTGGTTGATGGTAGAATTGTACTATAGGGAAATATTGGTGCATCAAGAAACGCAATAAGTCATAAATTTGAAAACAAATTGCTTGCCTGGCAAAAAAATTCTAACATTTTTGAAACCCACAACATTACGCAAGGCAACACTAAAAATCCGGGAATATGCGGGAAAATGCCGGAAGTATGGTAAATGGTAAGTTTACGCCTAACTGAGATTACTATACCTGTAAGTGCAGCTTTTTCACCTTAGTACTCTCTGTACAGCAAAGCTACATTGCCGTTCGTAGTGTAACATCATTGATCAGGGGACAGCAACCTTTTTTGGCTGCTGGCCAAAAAACAACAAAAGCTGTGCATAAAATAGGGGCTTTGGGTCAGAGGCATTTTCCTTTTTGGTATTTCATATCAATGGTAGTTTCATGTATGCAAAGTTGTTATGCATTACTTTCAGTTTTATTTTATTTATTTTTTAATTATTTCTAATTGCATATTCTTCAAGTGTTCGTTTCAAATTTGTTTTATAAATTACTTTTATGTATTATACTTTATTACCGGCAGGGTGGCGTAGTGGTAAGGCGCAGGCCTCGCACGCCCAAGTTCGCAGGATCAAACTTGGCCCAATCGGTGGATTTTCAAGCTGCAGAAAAGCGACAGCGCCCATGTCAGCGGCATGTTGAAGATCTCTTGAGTAACCGTTTGGCGTGAATACTCTCTGCCAAATTGAATTTCTAGTGCAGTTAGCGGCACCTGAGTTCTAATTGATGCAATCTAGGGGAAAACAGCGTCAAAAATTGCGGCAATGGTACTACACTCATTGTGATGCCGCTGAAAGAGTTGGTACCAATCTCTAGGAACGCACTAGATCTGCAATGGCTAAGAACCAATACTACGCTGTCCATTAGAAATTAAAAAGATTAAAATTAAAAAAATACTTTATTTTCGCAACTAAAATGGCTCCCTTCGTGGGTTTTCAGAGGTCTGTCCTAGATAGTTGGAAATTTGTTCAAGTAATACACATATTAGCGTTCAGAAAAGTATCTATCACCCAACTGGCCGAAATAAGAACTTTCAAGAGATGTTGACTGCGACTGTGATCTTTACTGTGGTGAAACCAAAAGCTTTTTCTAGAGAAGGGAGTCTATTCATAGCAACCCTTAAATTGTGTATATACATTCATGCAAAAATTTGCAAGCATGACTCGAGGGCAAGATTTCTAAGGGGCTTGCATTTGAGAACGTTTTTCTGGTTGGTCCCTGAATCTTCAGTACTTTTCTGTTGCTGTTGTTCTATTTTTTAAAATAATGTACAGTGAAACCTGCTAAGTTTACCACTTGCAGTACAGCACTTTAGTGGTCAACTTATAGAGGGATTTTTTTGTTGTTATTTCTTACACTATGCATTTATTCATTTAAAACTATTTAAAATACGGCTTCATGCAATGACGTTACTTTAAAATAATGATTAGCTTTTTTTCTCCCGCAATTATCTAAAATATCAGTAAAGAAATTTAACCCGAATGTCTTGCAGTGTATTCTATACAACTTCAAAAATAAAGTACTTAGTTAAAATTAAGATAACTATCATATTAATTATGTCGTAACTTATATGATGATAAAGATTTCTTAAAAATATATATTTTTCAAAATAGCTATATCAGATCAAAGAAAAAAAGAAGAAACTTATTTAAAGAATAAAAGAGTGCTCATAGTAGTTTTTTTTTTCATTTGGTTAATTCACAAAGAGGTTTAGAACAAATTTTATATTGATGTTTCATCCATCCAGACAAATACTGGTGTAACATTATAGCATGAAAACATCCTGAAAAAGCTATTTTAGTTTTTTTTCTCTCTCCAAAAATAGATAAACAAATAAAAATAGTAATAATTAGGCGGTCAACTTACAAAGGATTTTTATCAAAGGTGGTCAACTTTACAGGTTTTACTGTATTCATCTTCAAAATGTAAAACGAAACGCAGAAAGGCAAATTTCAGAACTGAAAACATTAGTATTTCAAGGTTTGTAAGAACATTTTCTTGAGTAAAAAAAGAAGAAACAAGAAAGTAGCGCATTAATTCATAAATATCAAATGCAATTGTTATCACACTTATATTCTTTTGCATCAAAGGAACCACTGCAAAAGTCAGATGATTGTTTATTTTAATTATAAGGACGTAAACCCTCGAGAATAATATACTGCATTTAGATAGAAAAACTTAATGCTGTCCGACGATTATGAATGATGTAGGGGTTAGTAGTAAACAGTGGGACACATTTTAGAAAAACATAAATTAAGAGCTAAATAGAACTTTCTGAAGTAATTTCAGATATTGACTATTTAAATCTACTTATTGGCAGTATCTTTAGCATAAAATGTAATAATATACGTATAAAACTACCGAAACATATCTACATGAGCCTGTTTTTTTATATCGTCAGATTAAATTTTTTTATACATAAAAAATGAAATTACATTTTCCAGGGGTCATTGATTGAAGACCCTTGATTCAACAACCAAATTTTTTGTTCAGAAACCAAACCAGAACCGCTTTCCTCAATCCTTCCATCAAAAGCAGGAAATTCTATAAGTCTGCTGTCCTGCGGATTTCGTACCTCCAGACGCAATTGTTCGCAAACTTACATGGAACAATAACCCCGTGAAGAATAAAACAAGGTCATTTTATACGCCGTAAAATACGGCATAATTTTTGTACGCCGACCCTAGACTCCATGCCAGACGACACATAATTGGTTAAATGTATTTCTTCTTTCTATTCTATTTTCAGTAACTGGAGGGCAAATATTATTTTACCTAACCATAAAGCTACTTCTGCCTGCCCGGGATCATGTTGGTTAGATTATCTGTCATCTTGTCGTGCAGCGTAGCGTTACGAATTTCGTGTTCTAATATGACGTTTATATCAGAATGCCAAACAAAATGACATCTGCCATGTTTAACCACAAACAATTTATGCATCTCTCACTGCTAATAGCTTCCAAGCTTTAATATTTTGTTTGGTTGACCTCGGTGTTTTATTAAGGCTATAAACATTGAATGGCGTTGTTGTTTTGGGTTAAATTTCTATTAGAATTTTCATAGAAATTCAGCTTTGATAACAGAATTGCTGAAGCCATACAATTTGCTGGATGCATATAGATCACAACTTTCTTATCTAAATCATACAATAAATATCTCTCAAAGTAAATGAGTGATGAATAAAATCTCTCTAAGTAAAGTCATTAAAGACAAAATCTTCAGAGAGCACGTAATGAATCATGAGTATTTTGTAGTTACTTCTTATTTTGTTTAATTTTTTATTCAGAAAAATTGATATCCACAAAAGTTGGGCTAATAAGGGCTCTCACTTCTGTTTTAATTAACTTAAAAGCTTGGAACAACTTTAATACTATGCGGAAAATTCCGCTCTTTCGATTGGTACAAAACATGCAAGTGTGCGAGTATTTTTTCGCCTAAAACTTAGCGAAAACTTAAAGATTCTGTATTTGCTTGAAGTTGGGACAAAAAAGAAACAAATTTGAATTTTTGGGGAAAAAACGCTTCGAGGTGTATCAGGGCATACTGGTACCTTTAACCAGTTTCGTGTTTCGGGACTTTTCGTCTGCCCAGGAGACAAAATCACATAAGAAATATCCATAACTCACGTTGCTTGAATAAAAATTTTTAAGTTCTGTGTTTATTATAATATTTGAAAATTTTGTTGATTGAAAATTCTCTCAATGTTAAACGACCACCAAATAAAGCTAAACCAACCAGATTCCGTTTTAAGAAAACTTTTAAAAAATTGATTTCAAGCAGTGGCGTACGCAGAAAATTTGTTCAAGGGGGGGGGGGGGTTCATAATTTTCTGAAACTACTAAAAGAAATTCGAGTATATAATAAAGCACTATTATTTAGGGCTCAAGGGGGGTGGGGGTTAAACCCCTAACCCCCTCCCCCTTGCGTACGCCACTGATTTCAAGTATTTTTTAAAACTCTTTTACGTCGGCTTACGTGATACTAGATGTTTTATATTAATATTAGACAGGGTTATTTAAGATTGAAAATAATGAATTTAAAAGTTCTAAAACTACCCAATTATTCAGGCTGAACTCATTAGAATGAAAAGAACCAATTCTAAAATTTATGACACTTTTATAAATGCCAATGAATTCCAGTCCATTTCTTTTAAAAGCTGAACGCTGCCTGAAAATTTCCTTGCTTAAAAAGCACATCAATCACTTCTACTTGAATGGCGTTAAGCTGTTCCAAAAACGATTAATTTTCATTACATCTAAAAAATTTTGTCAAGAACAAAGAAAAACAGAAATAGAACATGCTTTTTTACGCAGGCAAAGCCGATTGTTCCACTCCGTTAGAAAACGGCTCTTTGTGGCGCAAGACAAACACATCTCAGGCGATATGAGTCACTCGACCTTGATTCATACGATTATTCTGCTTATTTTTCTTTTATTCTGTTAGAGTATCTTAATATAAACAGAATTTATCTTTGTTTTATTTCTTTGTTACTAAAATGATGTGAGCCCTGAAAATGGGAAAAGCAATTCTTTCGACTGAATAGTTTTATTTCTTTATAAGGGAATATTTAATGTTTTTTTTTCTTCTTTTGACTTTTTATTTCAATTCAACATAAATAAAGCCAGGAAGTGTTGGTTACTGCACAATAATCGCGAATCTAATATAGTTTCATAACAATTAATCATTATTTAATGAACAACTTATTATCTTAAATTATTATTATTATTATTATTTTTGAGATGGATTTCTAATCTAAATGGGTCTTAAGGTTTAAAAAATTTAAATCGGCTCGCGATTTAGAGGAAGAGCAGGAATGGGCTTTGAGAATATAATGTATTAACGTATATATGTGTATGATTTAAATAAAAACGAAATACATACTGTATGTATTTTGTAGTTATTTAACATAGGGATCATTTATAAATGATGTCACACTTCGAGGGAGGGGGGCTCGTGAATTTGTGACAAAGTGTAACAAGGGGAGGGGGCAACAAGAAGTGTGACATAGTGCTTTTGCAACGTAACGTGACATGTGACAAGGGGGTAGGAGGTCCGTTGAAGTGACATTTTTTGACAAAATGGAGGAGGGGGGATCAAATATAGGGAAAAAAGCGTGATATCATTTATGAGCGGGTCCCATACATAGTTACCTTGGCCTTAGCCTTACCTTGGCCTTTAGCCTTCCCCATGTGGAAAAATCTGAAATGACGGGAAAAAAGCCTATGCCGCTGATTTTTATCTATAAAAATGAAAAAACTCTTTTAAATTATAGCATTTTGCTTTTTTTTTTCTTATTAGTATTTTTTTTATTCTCTTATGCGTTAAATCACTATCGGAGGTAATGGTTTAACACAAGATAATTCATGGAATTCATGGATGCCCACCCTCCTTCAGAGCGATTTCGCACCTCCCTAAAAAGCCACAGAACTCCCCAAAACGATGACTCCCAAAATTGGCCAAGCCCCCTCAAAACACCCCTTCCTACAACTTTTGATGGCGCAATATGCGTCATGACACTACAGGTGGGAACCCCCGTTTAATTATGGAAATTTTGAGAATGTACTATGGCTCTTTGATGTTTACATTAGTTATTGATTTATATTTTATAATTCTTTTTGCGTCCCTAGTTATTTGTTTAAATTAATAATCTCTATGCAATAACCGTCACAGTTGAAAACAATATTTAAATGAAAATTGGTCATTAAATGCTAAGTATTATTCGTGGCGGAAATTCCATGAAGTGCAACTAGTCTTCGAGTGTCGCCACCCTTAAAACGCCAAGAAAACGCCTTGCTCGATCTCAGCGATTCAGATAATCGTGTCATAATTGTAGGATGTCCGGAGTACGCGCAAAAAAAGACTGGACGTTTTCTTAAAAACCAAGTACTTAATAAAAATAATTTAACTTTGTGTAAGTAAACAATAATAATAAAATTACACGTTAATTTAAAGCACAAATGAGCAAAAAAAATGCAGACATATGTTTCGGGATTGCTTGGACGGTTTCAAAACTATCCATGTTCCTTTCTTCGCTAAAATACTCTTTATAGAACCCTTGCTGATATGTATCTTGAAAAAAGGGAATATAAAGACTGTCCCGGAAAGGTACCATTAGGATTAGGGATGTAACGAATATTCGGCCACTATTCGGTATTCGGCCTGGCCGAATAGTCATTTCATCACCAAGCCGAATATTCGGCCTGGCCGAAAAATGGGTAAGGTCAAATTCGGCCTGACCGAATATTGACGGACTATTCGGCCGAATAGTTCTGCTGCAGTAGAAATTAAAAAAAATAGTAGATTTTAAACATTTAAAATTGTATAATAATTATTGCAAAGGAGTACATTAGTTTATAGCTATAATAAAAAAGAAATAAATTTAGGAAAAAACTACTTTTTTTAAACCTTGTTTCAGTCTTGACTGAGCAAAAACAGATTTTAAAGTTGTAATATTGTATTTTATATTTAGTATTTGCTCCCAAAGCTGACAGTAATTAATTATGATATATGAGAAATTAATTTTGTTATTATTAACAAATTGGACGTCAGCCTTTGTTTGGGTAGACTGATTTACTATGAATATTGGGTAAGAGAGAAATGTGAAAAGCCTAGAATATATCATGAATATTTAGATAGCATAAGTTATTGGGGGTTTTGATAATAAAAATATATTGCAGTTAATTGTATTAAATTTTAATAGATCTTTTAAAAATAGGTAAAAGCCCCATAAAATAAAAATATTAACTTTTATAACTTCTAAAATATCTCCATAAAGCAGTTTTAAGCAAGGTAAAAGTTCATTAAGCAATAGTAGTTCTTTCATTTGAATAAATAATTAATAAAATAATGCTAGTGCTTACTACCATAAAATCCGTCATTTCTATTCTATTTGTGGGCGAAATTCTTAATTTTATTACATTCAAAACAATAGAGAAAATAGATTCATTTTAAATAGTTTTAAATTCTTAACAAACAAAATTAAATTATTCATCATAGATTGTGTGTAATTGGTATTTGACTCTGTCAATAATTTTAAATTTGTCAAATACTTTCTACTACAACGATTTTCTAGAAATTTTAATATTCGGTATTCGGCCTAAGACATTGGCCGAATATTCGGCTTCGGCCTAGAAGAAATAGCCGAATATTCGGCTTCGGCATGGAAGAAGCGGCCGAATATTCGGTATTCGGCCAAATCACTATTCGTTACATCCCTAATTAGGATATTGGTAAAAATGGTTTGCTGGATGGAATTTATAGAGAATGGTACGTATAAGTACCGTCAGTAGATAAAGGGTTAAAGAGAATAATCGGTAATTTTACGAGCTTTCAAAAAGGAACGCTGTATCAAACACCTGATATTTCATCTGTTCCATTTTGGAAAATGTGATCGTAAAATTAGCGAAGGAACGGCAGCCAATCAGCATAAAGACAGTCTCGCTGTTGCTATTCCTGCCAGGAGCAGCTGGAGGGCAAACAAACATGCATACTCAATTTACTGTAAAGTGATCTTTGTTTTGTTGTAGTTTTAAAGGCGTGACTGCAAGTCACGGCAGGGGTGTAAGAAGTGTGTGTAAAACATAGGGGAAACGTAATTTATGCTTCCCTTATTTGTCAGCTTCAATTATTCTTGTTTTGCGACGTGAGATGTGCTATTAGCAACTTGATGAACCATTGTTTACAGCATATTGCTTTTGCTGTTATACCCCTGGAGGAATATATTAATAGTATAAATCAAAATAATGGAAGTTGTAGTTGTGTTAAAAATGTGGTTTTTAATTATTAATATTAAATACCATGTAAAACCTTGATCAATAAATATTTTAGATTAAAATACTTAATTCAAAGTATATTGCGTTGTGTTATAAAAATTTGAGTTAAATATATAACTATTCATATGCTGAAATAGAAAATCAGTTGTTATTGTGAATAAATCATATTCATAATTAAAAAAATCACTTATTTATTCATAATAATTATTTCATTAATTTCATAAAATTTCTTGATTATATTGAATATCTTTAAAAATCAAAAAAAAACTTACATCTTAGGCATTAATAAAAAAAAACTGAATTGGCCAACAAAAAAAATATAAAATAATGATTGATCAATCAAAAGACAATGTTAATGACCTGCGGATCCACGGCTTGAATTAGCACTCTATTTGATACTTTCGCTGATTGATGCAGGCGGAAAACTTGATCACCAGAAAGCGCGCCTTTGCTGCATAATGCTCTTCTATATTCGTTTCAAAACACATAATGTCCGTGATGCAGTTGTTCATTGGTATAGCATTTTTTCATCATGAAAAGCAGTCATCAATTAATGAGTGTCCATCAATATAGATGAATTCATTTAGAGATTTAAAGTTCAGCACAGGGATCCTGATTCATATCATACCATCTCTAAGTATAAAAAGAGATTTGTTTCCTTTGATCGGTCAATGGATACAATCATTAAACTATCCAAAAAAATTTACAGCATCTTGATTACTTCGATCAACGCATTTTTGTAAGGATAATCTTCACTTCAAAATGCAATTTCAAAAAAGGCAGTTATGTATGGCATCCCCAGTCAGAAGGAAACACAAAGGAATTCCTCTGCTGGGGAGCTAGCGAAAAAAGCGTCACTCGAGAATGCTATCAAGTTTCCAACTGACGGAAAAAAATGCACATGGCGAGGCACCGGAACAGGAAACCTACGCCACAGGATATAGTACATAAGTAAAAATGGTTATGATTTGAATTTATCTGGCCAAAAGATTTAGAAAAAAGTGTAAATAAAAATTGTAGGTGTTTTAAAGTATAGTTCATGCAAAAATTAATCGCGGAATTTAATGTAAATTATAATTCTAAATATCTGTGAAAGAAAATGGCATGCTGCGCAAACCTACATTACAAGTGCGTGACAAGTTTCCGTCACGGAGTAACAGTCAAGCAACAGTTAAGCGTTTAAAAAAATAAATATTATTCAAGGCTTGAATAAAGTAAACCTTGAATAAATGAGAAAATATTATTTTGATAACTAAATGTATCAAAAGAGAATTAATTGATCTTTTGTTACATTATCCCCCCCTCGAAGGAAAAATTTTAAGTACCCCGAAAATATTCTAGCATATATAAAAAAATTTTTGGCCAGAAAAATGCAATACACTGTATGCATATAACTTCATTAAAATATGATGACAATTATGCATCTGTATTTTCCTGTCATCAACAGGAATATCAATACTTGATGCAGTCATGATAAATTAATATATAAAAAAAAATATTTCAGCAGTTGAATAATTAAAATTTTTGAATCACCCAGAATCTCACTCCATATACCATTTCATTTCAAAGTATGAAAAGTCAACATTGTTTTGCATTTTAGTCAACAATGTTTGTAAACAAACTGCCATGATAATGTAAACAACAACAATTAAAACAATTCTCTGCATGTTATCATTTTACCAAATTATTCAAATCGATCAAATTTATGCAATTTCACGTTGACACAGTAATGCATTGCTAGTCTAAATTTTCCCCAAGTTAGCTAGGCTTGAGGAAGAAAAAAACAATTAATGCACACAAAATATACAAGGTAGCTATTCTTGTATAAAAACAATGTGAATTACATCTTTCTCAGAGTCATTGAATATTAGTACATGATACAAACAGAAATATTCCATTCATTATTTAAATTAATCAGTTGGCAGGGAATATTTTACTTATATGCAATTTAATTGGTTTGTCATTTGTATTTTCATTTCTTACTAAATAATTATCATTCCTAAAAATTCTCTCAATGACATAGGGACCTTTGTATTTGGGTAACAAAACACCAGGATTGTTTAAATTTTTTATGTAGACCCTGTCATTTATCTCAAATTTTGTGATAGATCTACCCTTTAATTGCTTTTTATGTTGTTCAAAGTATTTATCCTCATTTGTAGCAACTATACTCCTGTTCTCCTCAGCACATTTTTTTGTTTCAAGAACATATTTGTTATAATGATCTACTAAAATAGGATCTGCAAATTTTTCCATTGGTACATTGATAGATCTACCATAAAATAATTCTGCAGGAGAAAAACCAGTGACACTATGAGTACTAGCATTATAATGGAGTTTAAATAACATGATTTTTTGTGACCATTCATAAGTTTTTTCACATAAAGCAGCAATACTTTCTTTGAGTATTCTGTGGGTACGTTCAATTGCCCCATTGGAAGCAGGATAGTAAATTGAAGCTTTCCTATGCTCAATATTTAAACTGTTAAAAAATTCCTCAATTTCTTTGGAAACAAAGTTTGTCCCATTATCAGTTAGAATGATCTTAGGAATTCCAAAACGAGAAAAATAAGTGTTTAAACATTTTATAATAGATGATGAAGAAATATTTGCCAATGAAAATGTCTCTAAGTATCGTGAATAGTGATCTAAAATAGTTAAAATGAAAAAATTGTTATCAATACTTCTACATAATTTACCAATAATGTCACAAGCCAAAAATTCCGCGGGCGCAAGATTCTTTTTTGAAATTAATCTTGGAATGGTTTTAGCAGGTTTAGGTTTATTTGCTAAACATTGTGGACAAGCACGACAAAATTTTTTTACAGCAGTAAACATGGAAGGAAAAAAATACATTCTTTGAAGGAAATTAAATGTTTTCTGGGTAGCAAAATGTGGTAAGTGTGCATTTTCAATGCATGCCTCCCTTAAACTAATTGGTACATAAATTCTTTTAATATTGTGACTTTTACCCCTTTTTGTGACTTTTACAATTTTTAACAATAATCCTTCATTATTTATACAAAAATTTTCTGAAGTTTTTATGTCATTGTTCTTTAATTTTTGAACAATACTTAAAATTTCCCTGTCTTTTTGCTGTTCTTCGAGAATGACTTTATTAGATAAGTCATGTTTTGGTTGAAAAATATTAATGTTGTTAATAGATAATTGTTCATCATCATATACTCTACTTAAATAATCAGCTGGGTTGTTGATTCCTGGTAAATAAATCATTTGGTATGAAAAATCCTGTAAAAATAATAACCATCTGCTGACAATATCAGGTTGTTTATCAATATGAATGAAATTTGTCAGACTTTTTGCATCAGTTAAAATTTGAAAAGTAGTACCATACAGAATTTCCCTAAAATGTTTAACAGAAGCATATATTGCAAATAATTCACGCCTTATAGATGGATATTTGGATTCAGCAGGTGTTAGTTTTTTGGAATAGAATTCAATGGGATAAAACTGGTTGTTTACTTTTTGCATTAGTATTGAAGATATTGCTTCTCTACTAGCATCAGTAACTAAAAATAATGGAGCATCCTTAACAAAATTTTTTAAAGTGGGTTTATTTAAAATTATGCTTTGCAACTTGTCAAAGGCATCCTGACATTCAGATGACCAAAAAAATGGAGTGCTTTTCCTAGTTAAGTTGACAATAGGAGAAATAATTTCTGCATAGCCCAATATTACATGGCGAAAATAATTAGTCATCCCTAAAAAAGTTTGAACTTGTTTGACATTTTTTGGAATAGGAAATTTAGAAACTTTATTGATGTTATTTTCTGAAGGAGAAAAACCTTTGCTATCAATGTTAAAACCTAAATACGTTATAGAAGATTTACACAATTGCAATTTTGCAGGATCTAACGTTAAGTTAAAAAGTTTAAGCCTGTCAAAAACTTGTTGCAAGGTGCTAATTAGCTCGTCGATTGAATCAGCAGCAATAACAATGTCGTCGAGAAAAAATTGTATATTAGGACCTTTTAGTTCATTTAAACAAGATGCTAACAAGGATACAAAATATGATCCACTGTTGCGAGCGCCAAAAGGAAGACGCTTAAATTGATATGAACCAAGTTCAGAGCAAAATGCCAATTTTTCCCTATCTTTGGGTTTTATTTTTATTTGAAAAAATGCAGATTTTAAATCCAAAACACAGTAAATATTTCTACCAGCTATATTTTGTACTATGTCAGAAATCTTTGGCAGACACACTTTAAATGGTTCAGTGATGGAATTTAAAAGTCTGAAATCGACTACCATTCTAAATTTCAATTCTTGATCAGGATCAGAAGGATTGGGTTTCTTTTTTACAAAAATTACTGGAAAACAGTAGCTTGAATTGGAAGTTTCTAAAATGTCGGCCTCAAGTAATTTTTTTAGCTCCTGTTCAGCGAATTTTTTAGCAATTTTCGGGATAGGATAGGGTTTTGTTTGAATAGGAAAGTTATGCAAAAGTTTGAATTCAGGAGTAACTAAATCAGTGGAACCTAATGTAATATAGTTTTTGGAAAAAATAGGATAGTTCTTCATAAGTAATTTGATCATTTTATCTTTGTCAACTTCATTTAAATGTTTTAAATCAAAATCATTAGGAGATAATTCTTCCTTTCTTAATTGTAATACTTCTTCCATATTCAAATTATTGATTTGCAGCATTTGAGATTCACATGGTTTCTTAATATCATTTTCAAAAATTTCTTGAATTGATCCTAAATTTTGATCCTTTTGAATCATTAAGTTTTTGTTGGATTTGTTTTCAATGATCAAGAAAATAGAATCAACTTCTTTGGCAGAATGTATGGATTCACTGATATTACATAAATTTTTTATTTTTCCTGGAGTAAATAAAATCAATTGAAATGGTTTTGCCTCAATAGGAATTTTAATTTTGATTATTTCGAAAGAATTGGGTTTAATTGAAATATTGAGAGCTGATTTGACTTTAATTTGCATTGTAGTTGAATTTGCATTATTAGAGATTGGTTGATTTTGTAATTGATTTGTATTAATATTTGTTTGGTTTTTACTAGAAGTAGTGGTTATAAAATCCAATTGAGTTTTGTCGGAAATTAGTCGTTTGTTTACAGAATCAAGAATTATTTTGTTTCTGTGGAAAAAATCATACCCCAAAATTAGTTGATAATTGGCATTCCAATTGAAACTAGTTGTGAAAAATAAATTGGAAAACCATTTTCCCTGGATTTTAAATTTCATATCAATTGCAGATAAATATGGGATCTGCTCGTTGTTGATAGTTCTGATTTTTACAGAACGAGACACATAATTAATTTTGACCTCACCCTTGATCTTATCTAAGACATCAGTTTGACAAATTGACACATTCGCGCCACTGTCAAGGAGAGCAAAAAATTTAAATTTCCCAAATTGGATCTCTATTATTGGTAAGGAATTATCTGAATCGGTACATGACATGAGAACTCTGAATTCCTGATGATTTACAACATTATCAATTGCTTGATTGTGCTGATAAATATCATTTTGAGTATCATTCAGCTGTATAGTTTTTGTCGATGCCTCACCTATGTTAGATTTTATTGGTATTTTGTCATTGTTTTGGTATTTTTTATTTTTGCCCTGTTTATTGGATGAGTTTGATTGCTTTTTACAGCCCTTGATTTCAGGATTATGCCACCTTTGAGTGTTTACAACAGAATTGTGGGTCTCCGAATTTTGTAGATGGCTGAAATTTGTGTGTCGAAAACCCCCTATTAGTTTAAATGTTTTTTGAACTGGTTTTTATTGTAATATGGTTTGAAACCCCTGCCTCGCTGTCTTTGATTGAAATTTCTAAAGTTGGATCTGCCCCTGTTTTGAAAATAGTTAGAATTTTGATGATCCCTTGAATTACCTGGATAGTACCAGCATTTTGTTGTCAAGTGTCCTTTCTGACAAATGTGGCAAGAAATTGCAGTTGCTGCATTATTATACATATTACCAGGTTGAGAGCTTGAAGGATGAAAATTGGAAAACTGATTACCCTGCATTGCATTGATCTCATATTGAAAAGATGGTGCAGCTGGATTTAAATTTTGTGGTTGTTTCAGTTTTTCGACGCATTCTGTTAACTTTTGAATTTTATTATTTGTTTCAGCCTGACTTTGTAGAAGAACATTTATCTCTACCTGGGAATTACAAGCAAAATTGCTTGGGTTGTTCAAAGCTGATTCGATATTTTTTGCAATTTTTATTGCCTTAAAAAAAGTTGGAGGACCCTGCTTCATGGTTTCTAAACGTATTTCTGGGCGTAATGAATTTAAGAATTTTGAAAGTTTTGTTTGTTCCAGAAGGTCAGCGATTTCTTTTGAGTTGTTATTTTGAGGGTTCAAATACTTATCAGCGGATGCTGCAATTAATTCACTTACTTCTTGTACAGATTGATTAGGTTTTTGGGAAATGTCCCAAAATTCCCTCTGGGTTGTTTCGAAATTTGGTGTTTGAGTGAATTTTTTAGTCAATTCATTGCATACTTTGCATCATCGATTTTTATCTAAAAATTTTGTTACATGGTCGAACACTTTGTCCCTTAATTGGAGTTTCAGAACAATAAGTTTCTTTTGTGCGGACCATTTTTCTAATGATGCAATATCTGTTAAGCTCTGAATGAAATTTTTAACATTCTCGGCTTTTAATCCAGAAAAAGTAGGTATTAAAGGAAGTAAAGAACTGTCTGCCATGTTTAGTTAAGGCAAAAAAAATATCACATAAATATGCAATTAAAAATTCAGATATCTAGCAATCCCCCAAAATGCATTTAAACAAATGAAAAAATATAATGAAAATAGTTCATGTGTGAAAAATATATTAAATTAACCTGTAAAACATGAAATGCATTCCAAAATTGAATTATAGTATTTTCAAAATCAAATTCTCAAGAATTCATGCATACTGTAATTGTAATTATAAATATCACAGTCATCACAGATAATCGCCTCAAAAATATTCATGAAAATCATCAAAATAACATGACACAAGATCGGTAAATGGACTGAAATTCAGGTTGATAATAAAAATAATGCAATAACCCAAAAAACCTTTCTTTAAAAACTAAACGTTTTTCGTCACGGCGCCAATTATGTTAAAAATGTGTGTTTTAAATTATTAGTTCATGCAAAAATTAATCGCGGAATTTAATGTAAATTATAATTCTAAATATCTGTGAAAGAAAATGGCATGCTGCGCAAACCTACATTACAAGTGCGTGACAAGTTTCCGTCACGGAGTAAGTCAAGCAACAGTTAAGCGTTTAAAAAAATAAATATTATTCAAGGCTTGAATAAAGTAAACCTTGAATAAATGAGAAAATATTATTTTGATAACTAAATGTATCAAAAGAGAATTAATTGATCTTTTGTTACAAGTTGAAACTGAGCTCTAATAATAGAAATGATACAGGTTGTATCTGGGGGACAGATCTTCTTTTCTAATAAGTATTAAGTTAAAAACCTGTTGAAATATATTCATGTAAGCATATAGTGCAGTTTTCTGCACTACCTTTTATACTTAGGGATCATTCATAAATGATGTCACACTTCGAGGGGGGAGGGGGTTCGTGAAATTGTGACAAAGTGTGACAAGGGGAGGGGAGGGGGTAACAAGAAGTGTGACATCATGCATTATGCAACATAGCGTGACGCGTGACAAAGGGGGGGGGGGAGGGGCGTCCGCTGAAGTGTGACATATTGGGACAAGGGGGAAGGGGGGTCAAATATATGGGAAAAAAGCGTGACGTCATTTATGAACGGCCCCTTGGGGAATACATTAAATTTGAAACGAAAATTATGATTCCCGAGGAAGGATTCCGATTATAATTACGATCACTTGAGATAGCAAACGACAGATTACGGTAGTAGATTAATAATTTTCTAACATGCTCAAATTTCTATGAAAGAAAACCTGGTTAATACTGTTTCATTATATCATAGTCATTTTTTTTTCATTGGAGATATGAATGAGATTTACTCTAAATGAATTGAACTATACATATCTAGAACAAAATTTTAGTATGAAAATACTTCTATAAACACAATCTATGTTTATATGTAGTAACAGATCATAATCACAACTTTGATCAGAATTCATTTACCTACACTCATCTATACTGATCATAATGTCATAGAAGTTTTTCAAAAAATTAACATAGCATCAAAAATAATTGAGTTTCATAGTATTTACTCATTAAAACTTCATATATACACCAATGATTCTGTATAACAAACATTCATAACATAATAATATAAAGAATTCATGCGCCCAGCGTTTTTCGTTTTATAAGAATTAGAAACTCTGTTACCATAATGTGACCAATTTATTCAGAAATTCTGCCAGGCTCATAAGAAAATTATTTTCTACCTTTTTAGTGCGCAAGAAAAACGTTGTTTTTTAGAATTTTTTTTAATTTATGTAGTATTATTCAACTTGATATTGCTTATTACTAGAGCCCAGATGATATACAATTGCAAATGGTGCATATGCAATGCACATTTTTGCGCCTTTTGGAATAGGCCATGAAAAGAGGGAATTTTTTTAAATAAATTCATTGCGTGTTTTCACCCGCTTTTATTTATTTATTTTTTTAATTATTGTTTTTTCCCCTTGAAAAAAAAAAAAAAAGATTAAAAACAAACAGTATTTTGTTGTTTGTAAACTGAAAGAGACCAATAACTTTCTAAAAGGTGAGGGCACGAGTCGTCCTACCGGTATCTCAAGCGGTGAAGTTAATTACTTCAAATACTGCTCACTAGCATCTGTAGAAATTGAAGAAATATTTTCTTCTTTAGAGATGATATTCAATGACGGAAGGCAATGTCTCAACTAGCGAATATGAGAACATATTGTAATTTATTGTACTTTAAGTATTCAATGTGCATAGAAATTTCTGTGTGAATTGTTTTAATACATATATATTTATTGTTTGCCTAACCGACAAATGGCAAAAATTGAAAGTTCAATCTTCTTTTTTTTTTGTTTAATTTAAACTTCTTGTAATTCAGATGTAACAACTTTCTCTAGGTAAGTCAAATATATATATATATATATATATATATATATATATATATATATACATATATTAGTGCTTATTTTTTATTTTAAGCACATCTTTCGGGTACTTTTAGTGCATATGTGTATGATTTTTTACAGCGTGCAGTTTTATCTCTACTTATTAGCATTACTGACAACAAGAAGTTTCGCATAGAACTATACGAGCCTACTTTCCCGTATACACCAATATCAAATTGATAAATTTAGCTATCTCTCTCTTTCTCATTAAGCTTTAGTTCTTAATTACTTCATATATACCTTTTGCAACGGTTTATACATATTCATTCACTCATTCAATTAATCGTTCTCTCATTCATTTATTCGGAAATATCCTTAAAAATCGACATCAAAAAATTTCGTGGGAAAATAGGCTCGTTTAATTCTCGATGAATTTCGTATCTGTACATGTTCTTCGTCATAATATCTTTTCAATCAAGTTTGTTCCTAACAATCGCGTCAGTTAGAACAGGATTTACATAGGATTGAAATTTCCCCGTGGCGCTTATGTTATTATTATTATTTTTTTGAGGTGTTCAAAATTGAACAAAAATTGTTCAGATCAAAAAAAATGTTTCTCGTTGAGAGCTTCTTCCAGTAAGCTTGCTCAAAGGGACTTGGATCTTAATGCCCAGAGTTTACATAATTTGTTTCATTTTTGCCAGGCGCTAATGATAAGATATTTTGAACTGTTGAAAAATGAACGAAAATTTTTCGAATCAAAAAGTAAATTATGAAATTGAGATGTCCTCGCCTAGATCTTTCAAATGCAACCCCCCCCCCCCCACAAAACAGACAATTTTTTCAAGAGTAGTTATTGGGGGGGGGGGGGGTGCAGATAGAACCGAGACACATTTCCCCCATGTCACACAACTTCCAAATTTCTATTTTTAATATTATTTAATTACTCGTTAATAACTATCTTATCTATCATTTAATAACTTATTTTTGACTTTTCTTATTATTAACGATATTTTTATGATAAATTAAGCCTTCATTCATTCTTTCTTCTTAAATTTTTAAGGGAAGCAGGCTAAAAAGTCAGAAGATTTTTCTAATAAATTCAAAAGAATTTTTTTTCTTTCGGAAAAATGATTAATATAATTTTCTGACTTAAATTATTTATTTTTTTCAACACCATCAATAATTACAATGCTTTGTAGTCTTTGCTGACTTAAAAAAACATAGCTCTTTTCCTCTCCCCCGCCCCTCTTTTTTCTTAACATTAAAAATTCACCCATATTCATCATTACTATCTATTTCGAATTGAAAGTACTTCACTCGGTGCTCGTGGGAGATCAAATATGGTAAAGTTGGAGGAAAAAGTGCTGAAATTGGGTGAAAATCATTACATTTTTCTGAAAAATTGTTATAGTTTAACAATAAATTACCAAAATAAAAAATTCTTTGCAAAAATCGAAAAGAAAAAAAAAAAAAAAAACTTCGCACAAAATGAATTACGAACGTAAAATCGTATAAACTGGCCTATTTTCGCAAAAATTACGAAAAAATCTTAAAAGTTGGCAGCTATTGATCATCAACTCTAACAACTTCTAAGACGGATTGAAATGCAAAACATGAAAAATTTAGGAATAACAGATAATTCATTCGTCATTTGTACAATTTCAAACTTTTTCATTTCTATTTAATTTAATTTGCTAAGTAGTTTGATCTTAATATTTAATTAACTACTGGTTTTATTAGTTATTTTGAATATATACTTCTTCAATTAATTTCGAGAAATGATATTTTCAGGATACAAGCACATTTTCCGAAGTAATTTACTTCTGTGACCTCAAGGAATTCTCAAGAAAGTTCGTATTCTCATTCCTGCCTAGATTAGTTTGGTAAGTACTTCTTAACATATCAATTTTTCGTCATGGAAGACATCTGTACAGAACATAGACCTATCAGTGTTTTTTCTCAAAAATATACTAGAATTCTTTTATAAATGAATTATTCAGAATTATTTCATAAATGAATTACGAGGTACATAATTTGCTTATTGGTGCATCCCTAAGGATGCACCAATAAGCAAATTAGCCGATTACTTTATAATCAGCTGAAGGTAATCAGACGACACCGATTGAATTATAATAATAGTTATGTTAAGTACCACCATTTCTTCATCACTATTCTTTTTGTTTCCAATTTTCAACTTTACAGAATTGGCTAACAGTTAACACCTGCAAGTAATGGTTTATTTTCCCCCATTATTATATTTAAAAAAATACTTTCAGATTCTGTTCGTATTTTGTGAATAAATTTTCAAATTGATTGTGAAATAAAATCAGTCTGTTAAATAGACTTGAATTTTCTATCGTTTGGATGCTAAACGTTTTGTTCTGCTAAATTAAAAGTATCTACTGGCCAGCGGCCAGTAGATACTTTTAATTTAGCAGAACTATTTTTATTTAATAGAATTTATCCTTTTATTATTCATAATGTTTGTGAAGTACTTCTGAAGCACTATGCTAAAGCTAGACTATGGAGGAAAATATTGATATATTGAAAAAATGATAGAAAAGTGAAAATAATAATATTGAAAAAAATCGAAAATGATATTAATTAAAAAAAAATGTATCAAACATCAATCCTTGTGAAAGGAATTAAAATCGTAAACTTATAAATTAAAAAAAAACATATTTAATAATTATTATTTTCTGTTGAATGAAAAACAGTGAAAAAAGAAAATAGTTTGAATTGGAATTCTCTTAAAAGCAGCCCATGGTAACCAGTAGTCGTCTAAATTTAGATTGAATTATTGATTGAATCCTTAGTGGTACAAAAATTTCCTCGACTTAGCTTCATCGGCTTAATCAGATACTATACAGATAGCCAAAAATATTTTTTTTAAGGAATAGGATTGAACCTTTGGGCCATTTTCTATATTCACTTTAGTGCATTTTCTTACTGTCATTTTTTCTTAAAGTAACCAAAACTAATAAATTTGTTATTTCAAAATTACTAATGTAAACGGGTATAAATGATAAAGATACCAGTCTGAATTTCCTTCTAGAATTTTTGCTCGAAAACGTTCATTTTAAAGCTCTTCAGATTGATTTGTTCCAGTCCCATGTTATGTAAGCTGGTCCTTTAGGTTTTCATGAAGAACAAAATCACTTATAGAAATGAACAGTGTCATATCTGCAAAATGGACATTTCTCAAGAGAGGAGTTTGAACGTTTTAGAATTTGATTTATTTAATTACCTTATTTGTTTCTTTCAATGATTATAATCGATTGCTCAGAAAATAGTTATTGTTCTAGTTTTCTCTCACATGATGGATGTTAATAATGTAAAAAAAAAAGAAATAGAAATAACTATAAAAAGTTTTTACAGAATTGCACTAAAACAATAAAATTGGCCTCTAGGCTTAATTTTTGGACATTTACTTACGGCAGTATTCCCGATGTAAAGAGCGCAAAAATCTGAAAATGTAGATATAAAAACCGAAAAAAAAAACCCCCATTTTTTGCAGAAATGACACTGTTCATATAAGCGAAATGAAGAGACTGCAGGATGCGTTCATATAGTTCAACTGGCCCTAAGAATTATAAGTTTTTAATAATAATTTAAAGAACTAAATGGCTTCACTCCCTGAAAATCTGTATGATAACCAATTAGGGGATTATCCGTGTCTGCAGTTCTGCCGCTTATGACAGAAACCCAGTGAAAAAAAACCTAAAAAATTCGTTTCATTATTATTTGCATTAATGTTGACATTGTGGCGCCATCTATTAACGAAATACGGGAACGATGCGCTTCTCGAAGCCAATGACCTCCGGTCACGTGGACTCTTTCACGAGATGCCCTGGATGCGAGGTTCGCCGAATAGGTAATACACAGGCCTGTTCCAGGGTTTTATTTATTCTTTCCACTCTAATCTGGTCGTCTCCTCCCATTTTGTAATTGCGATTCAAAAGCTAAAGGGGGAATTGTGATAAGAACAACAGAACGTGCGCAGAGAGTTAAACACGTTCACTGTCAAAGATCAACTGGGCTGGAAAGGGGAAAAAAAAAGGCTAAGTTCAAAGGACTGCTACAGGTACATGGATCGTGTTAATGGGGCAAACTTGATCTTTCTTTTAAGTTCTACAGATTAAAGATATTAATAAGATTCGATCGTATTTTATTTAAATGAATAACAATGTTTAATAGGTTAGAATATTGATATCTTTTATTATCCTCTCATCAGCCGGTAAAATGCAATCGATTATTTGAGTATAGTAAAATATTCAAACAGCCCTGTATTCGACGAGGATAATATGCGTTAACTAAAATTTTCCATAGAAATTTAATACGAAAGATATTAAACAAAGTTTTAACAAGGATATGTTATCATATGACCCTTGAGATTTAGTTCGGACTTTTTAACAACAGGTAACAGGACCAGTAGAGAGCATAGAGATTTTGCTCGAAACTGGAGCAGAGATGGAACAAAAAGTTTTGATGTGCTCCACTGCTCCGAATTTTTTTAAAAGATACTTCTTTAATTTTTTAGCATATAAAAAATCAATTAACTAAAAAGAATGAAATAATATCTATTAAAAGTATTCGGTGCAAGCACTTAAAAGTCGGGGAGTAGCAACTCAAAAAAGTGGCTGCTACAGATCCGTATTTAATACGTTGTGATACAAAGTTATCGCGTTCTTCATATGCTAGACTAAAATTGAATATTTCATAGTACAGTAAAACCTGTAAAGCTGACCACCTGTCTAAGTTTCAGAAACGGAACTAGCTCTATATTATTTAATGTAGTGAAACCTTTGTAACTTGACCACCTGTCTATATTGACCTCTTTTGTAAGGCAAATTTAGGTGGGAGTAGTATTCTAAAAACCCTTTGTAAGTTAACCGCTTAATTATTATTGTATTTATTTGTTTATCTATTTTTGCAAAGATGAAAAAAAACTAAAAGAACTTCTCTAGGATGTTTTTTATTCTATTTTGTTAGATCAGTATTTGCCTGGATGGATGAAAAATCAGTATAAAGTTTGCTTAAACCTCCTTGTAATTTAACCAAACGGAAAACTACTATGAGCACTCTTTTATTCTTTAAATAAGTTTCTTCTTCTTGCTTCTATCTGATGCAGCCATTTTGAAAAATTATGTATTTTTGGGGAATTTTTGCCATTATATAATTAACTGAAATAATTAATAAAATATTTATCTCAATAATAACAAAGTACTTTACTTTTATAGTTGCATAGGATATATTGTAAGTCATTCAGGTTAAATCTCTCCAATTATATTTTAGTGAAAAGAAAGCTAATCACTTTTTAAAACAACGTTCATACATGAAGCAATATTTTAACTAGTTACAAATGAATAGTTACAAATATTCAAATGCATAGTGTAAGAAATTTAAAAAAAAACTCTACCCTCTATAAGTTGACCACCTGTCTAAGTTGAGGACTTAAGTGCTGCCCCGCAAGTGGTCAACTTACACAGGTTTCACTCAGGGTTGGTTGGTTTAAACCAGATGTTTTTTTTTTAAAAACCACTTGGTTTAAACCAAATCTTTTTTCATTTATTTTTCACATTATTAAAAATTGCAAAATCCAATTTATGCAAAAATTACAATCACAACACTTGATAATTAATGAATTTGTGAATTAACAAACTTTTTTTTAATCAGTGCAATTTTTTCTCATTTCCTATCTACATGTCAGACTATTTGGGTTTTTCTAAAATTAGCTCAGAAAAAGCTAATTTGAGAAAAACGCTTCTCAGTCATTATAAAAATTAAATGATATTGTAATTCCTTTAGTTAAAGAATATATATTAGAAATAATAAAGTATCTTCATAATAACCAATTTGCAAATGTATGTTACAGATAACTTTTAAAAAAAAAAACAAAACTTTTTTCATTTATTTTACACATTATAAAAAATTGCAAAATTCAATTTATGCAGAAATTACAAGTAAAGCATTAGATAAATAATGAATTACTGAATTTGTAAATTAACAACCCTTTTTTTTAATCAGTGCAATTTTTTTTTCTAAATTATTCTCTTATTTTTAAAAAATATATTTAACCTTTAATCAGGAAAAATAAAGTTTGTACATTGTATTACTTTTACAAAATTGTTTTTGTTTTTATAAATATATTTAAGCAGGAAAAATAAAGTTTGTATTTAAAAAAAATTTAAATAATGGTGGTAATTTCTAAGCCAATGTTGCTGATTTGCATAAGGGTTATCATTGCTAAATCCCGCAAGTGATTGATTTTTTTACTTTTAAAGTAAAATATATCTATAGTTAAAGACTTGTAATCATTTGTTGATATTAATGACACTGAAAATCAACACACATTATTTTTAATATATCTTTCATTTTTGCTCTTTTTTCATTGATTTAGTAAAATATGCTTTTGTTAAAAATCAACCCGCAAAATAATTATTTCTTTAATAATTTGCTGAAAGGTCTATATAAGTAGAGTATTGTAATATGTTAATACAGTAAAACCTGTAAAGTTGACCACCTAAGTTGACCACTTTTGGTCAGGAACGAAATTAGCACTATATTATTTAATGTAGGGAAACCTTTGTAACTTGACCACTTATGTATGCCAAATTTGGATGGGAGTATTATAAAAAAAAAAACCTTTGTAAGTTGGCTGTCTCAATTATTACTGTATTTATTTGTTTATCTATTTTTGAAAAGATGAGAAAAAAAACTTAAATAAGTTCTCCAGGATAATATTTTTTATGCTATAATGTTAGACCAGTATTTGTCTGGATGAGACATCAATATAAAGTTTGCCTAAACCTCTGTGTATGTTAACCATCCGAAAAAACTACTATGAGCACTCTTTTGTTCTCTAAATAAGATTCTTCTTTTTCTTCTAATTGATTTATCCATTTCGAAAAATTATGTATTTTTAGGGAATATTTTCCATCAAATAAGTAACTCGCATAATTAATAAGATATTTATTGTTATTTTAACTAAGTGCTTTAATTTTAAACTTGTATAGAATACATTGTAAGTCATTCAGATTAAATTTATCTAATGCTATTTTCGGTAATTTCGAAAAAAAAAAAAAAAAAGCCAATTACTAATTTTAGAGTAAAGTTAATACATGAAGTTATATTTTAATTAGTCAGAAATGAATAAACGCCTAGTGTGAGAAATGACAAAAAAAAAAAAAAAAAACTAGACTCTCTATAAGTTGACCACTAAAGTGCTGCACCGTAAGTATGCGTTTCACTTTACATAGGTATGATTCACTCTAGGTAACTTTCTGAAAAAATAAATTAAAATTCAAGGTTTTAACTTAGTTATTTAATTAATTATCAGCAAATTTATTACTAAGAACATTTATTCACAATTAATGATCTAAAATCTCCATGATTTTCCAAAAGTCAAATTGTTTTGCCTACAAATCCTACCAAATAAACCCGGTTTAAACCAAAAAAACCGGTTTTTTTGGTTTAAAAAAAAAAAAAAAAAAACAGGTTTTTTTCCAACCCTGGTTTCACTGTATTTGGAATATTTTAATCATAATTCTAAAACGTTTTTAATTATTACAAAAAAACATATCTTTTCTACTGTAAGCAATAATGACATCTACCAATTTTCTGTTTTTTTTTTCCTTTTCGTGATGGAATAATATTTTTATTTCACTTCATCACAATTACAAAAATATGCCCCCCCCCCCCCGATTTTATCATTTTTGAATTGTAATGAAATGTAAAGAAAAAAATTCCACGTTTTGATGTATATAGCTTCACTGTAATCAAAAATTTTTTTCCTACGAAATGTCATTTCCTCACGTATGAAATTGTCCTTATTTGGTACTTATGGGTCTACTTACATTATCGAGTAGGAAATGATACTGTGAACTTCGTGCAACATTCATGGATCTTACATAAATAAAACACAATCCTGATATGTAATTTTTATTGTACTAATATTTCAATCACAGACAAAGGCATGCATTTTAGTGAACATTTTCTTCTTTTTAATCAGATAATCAATTGAACTAGATCTTGTAACCTTTTTCAGAATGCTCCCCCCCCCCCTTTAAACATTTAGTGCAACTTTTTTTTTTCAGAATTCTAATCTGTCAATCACAGTCAACAAGTCAGCACTATATGCATAGTTTGATAAACAATTATACTTAAACTTGTTAAATTCTGATCAATAAAACACTATTAGATAAGGGATCCTTCATAAATTATGTCACACTTCGAGGGGGGAGGGAGTATGTGAAATTGTGACAAAGGGAGGGTAGGAGGTAGCAAGAAGTGTGACATCAAGCTTATGCAACATAGTGTGACATGTGATAAAGGGGGGTAGGGGTCAAATATATAGGAAACAAGCGTGACACTATTTATGAACGGTCCCTAAGATGAGAATGACTAACACATCTAGAAATGAATCATTTTTGGATTACACAGAGCACTTTTATCTAGTGGTTCAATTTTTGTAATTTCACAAAATCGGAAAAAAAATATATAAAAAATGTGCACTTTTTTATGCATATATATTATAATGCTTAATAAGGAGCTTACAACAATTATGTTCATTGCATAATGTTTAATCCATCCAAAATAATAACAATAATAATAATATTTAGTTTTAAAGAATCATTTCAAAATCTAGTTTCTTTGGACTATCTAATTCTTAAACTATTACTTTGATTCAAAATTTGATAAGTATCAAAACACATTATTTTGCAATACACAGTAATTTAAAATGCCCCCCCCCCCCACGTATTCAAAGAAGGGGGGCTGAATTTCAAATGCAAAAAAATAACACAACACAAAATAATTTACTCAAAATATACATGAAAGAGTGCGCATTATTTTTCTAACATAATCAAAGAAATATTTTGCGTAAAAAAGAAGAAACAATTTTGCACTATTGTAAAATACATTTAATGATGAGGATAACATTAATTCCTTATTAGGTATCTGTAGCAAGGAGGTAGCTTAATTTTTATTTCAAAATACTATTTTCCAAATATGCTGTGATATTTAATTATGTCTGATGTAACAACATGCATAGCATAGTGTGAGAGTAAAATATGTGTAGTAGTTGTACAGGTAAGACAGAAGGATGAAGTCAAATTACTTCAGAAGAAATCTTGAGCACACAGAAGAGAAATACATGACAACTAGTTTTGACGACAATATAGTGGAATCTTTTCATAAATGGAATGGAAGCACTTATATATTGTTATTTAAATTAATACTGAATTTTAATTTATTGGATTTTAAATTAAAAACTGAGTATCAAATTTTTAAAGTTTAATTTAGTTGCAAATTATATAACATTAAACATATTGTGGTTCAGATATTATATTTTATGATCATTTATTAGCAATTTAAACCAGAATTAAGATGCAAAAAAAAATATTAATAAATATTAGAACAATATAAAATAATTACAAATATATTATTAAATAGTACTTTTTCTGGATAAAAAAAGTATTCAGAAGTTGTTTAAAATTTTAAGATAGTTAATTGGCTAAAAAACAATTACAGGTTTTAAACTATAATTCATTTGAAAATTTTAAAACATTGAAGTTGTTTAATCAACACCAAAATGAAAATAAAAAACAGCAAATAAATATTGATTTAAAAAGATACAACAACAATTTATAAAAAAGAAAAGGCATTTACAAAAAGAGCATTTCTTTTCATCATCTGCAAAATCTTACAAAAAGTATTTTAATCATTGAAATATCTCTGCAAAAAAAGTCAGAGTAACAAAGTCAAAATTTTCTGGACTTTTTCTCTCCATGGAAAATCTTATGACATACAAAATATTAAAGATGGAAAAATGTTTTTGATAGTTTTAATATCAAATGTATAAATGCATGTTTCTTTGGATGGAATGTTATTCTTTTTACTTTAAGCTCTAAGATAAGTATATGTTTATTTGGACGGATGTTTATGTACAAATTATAATAATTAAATGCTGAATGCATTTCAATAAAATCTAAATACATACAAACTTTAAGACTGGGGGAAAAATAGAAGAAAAAAAAATGCCATAGAGAAAAGCAAGAACATTGGAGAAAAAATGCTCTCCATGCATTTTGTTTTTGTAATATGCATACACCATTCATTAATTTCAGCAGCACTTATATTGACCACTTTTAAACTTTATGTTGGCAGTGAGATAAAACTTTGAATTAGTGGATTTTGAGTCCAATTATTAATTTTGAATCATAAGATAATTTATCATAAATTAATGTAACAATAGATCAATAATAAACTAGCAAAAATTAAAAAAAAAAATATATAAAAAAAAAACCAACTACTAGCTAATGTTTCTATTTTTCTACAATATTCTTTCACTGGAAAACATTTTTTTTAAGCAAATACAGATTTTTAAAAATGATTTGTAATAAGGCATCAAAACAGCCTCTTTCTTTCCTAAACTTTTCAAAATAAACGTATTTAAATGTTAATAAAATTTTTGATGCAATGATCTATATTTTAATTAAATATGTTTTCAGAACTATATAACTGCATGTTTACGCACAAATAACTCGTAAACGCGCTTTGATCACTTTAATTTTTTTAATTACATAATCTCAATTGCTCTAAGTAATTACATGTCTTTTTATATCATCAAAAACTACAAAAGTAAGGATTTGTATCTTGAAAAACTTTTTTTCAATTCAGACCTAGTTGGGGTAAATTTGAAATAAATACGATCACTCAAAGATTCATTTTCTTCAAACTCACAAACTGTATCTTCCGCAATTAAAACACCAGCAACTTGTTAACGTCAAAAACACTTTGTTTTCTTAAATTGGTCTTCATTCAGTTCTGCACAATAGATTGCCAATTCTACCTTAACCAACACTTTTAAGTGTTTTTTTTAATTTAATAAATTAATAAAATTAAATTTCAATTAGAAAATTAAAAAACCAAAAGAGCAAAAACGTAGAAAAATGAGAAAAATACTTTAAAATTTGAAAAATACAGAAAAATGCATTATCATCAACTTCCGGGGTCTTCTAATAAACTATTTAGCAAAGCTAGTATAGTAATATAGTAAAATTCCTCTGAACGGACACCCCTCCTAGGCAAACAGTTTTAATTTACCCCCCCCCCCCTTGCAATAAACTACTGAGCTTAAAACATTTTTATTTTGCTGACATCTCTTTATTACAGAAATATTTTTGTCCCACTAGTGTCTGCTATAGAGCAGTTTTACTGTATAAGTAGAATGTCATTTCCATATAAGACAGACATGACACATATTTCTTGTTTCATTTCAGGAGCTAAATATTGAAAGAGCTTAATAAACTTGGGTGTGCTTGAACATCATCATGCCCACTTTTAAAATATCGGAAGATAAGTCTAAGAAATGAAATTTTGAAACTTCATATAAAAACATACAGGGACAGAAGTGTCAGTTTTTTTGACATGTCTGTCCACCATATGCTTTTTATATAATAACTCAAAGTATTTATTCCTTAGACTAAAATTCTTCTATTTTTGAAATAGGCATGAAAATGTGCAAGCACGACAAATTTTATTAAGTTATTCATACTTAAAATGAATAAAAAAAGTTGTGGCAGACATGGAATCAACTAGAACAGATCTGAAAAATTTCGAAATTTTTAAAAGCCAGTGCTGCAGAAATTTTTGAAGTTGAGCAAGTTGCAATAAAATACATTCATAAGTTGCACACACACAAGTTCAAAAAAAAAAAGAAAAAAATCATATTAAAGTACATCAAAATTAAAAAAATCTATTTGATGTGCAGCTAAAAATACAAATGAAAAAGTGCAGTTTTTGAAAGGAATGTATTTCTGTAATTTCTTTAACTTAGAAATTCAAATAATAATATTCATTATAAAATCATGTAAATCAATGCAATATTGTGCACCACATACGTATTAATATGAAATTCAGTTTCAGTGGAGAAAAAAGGTAAAAATAAATAGGATACATATAATCTCTAAGCAACAACAAATAATACTGAAAATCAATCACATCACTAATCAAAACAACTGTTAAATATAAATTACTCTGAGACAAGTCTTAAATGGCAATGGATGATGAAGCAATGTACAACCATGCAATATGTAAGATCCCCCCCCCCCCCCACTACAAGAACTATCTTCTTCAACTGATGTACTTTGTGATTAAATGATCTATGGCTTCAGAATGACTAACTTCCATTTCTGACTAGAAGAGATGAGATAACTTCATGATCATGATCTTTGAATTAACCTGAAAAATTTATAAATATTCATTTCAGCTCTCAGAATAATTAAAAACTCCCCCCCCCCCCATTTTCTAGCATGATTTTCCCCTTGCATTTTTCAGGGGAAAATTTTCTTTTCGATGACTTAAGAAAATTAAATACCTGCAAAAAACCATTCTGATAACGCCTCTGGTTTTCCTCAAAATGTCAATCACTTCATTAGCTGGTTTTCTAAGCATGCATTCTCGATTCACCTAAAAGAAAAATTTTAAGTTACAAAATAAAATGAATCAACCAAAACTATTTTTCTAAGAAGTTGTAAATTGGGTTAATACAGGCTATTGAAAACAAATAGCCAAGAATGAGAAACATGTAAATCAATAATAAAAAGTTAAAAAAAAAAAAAAAAAACGTTTAAAAGAACTATTCACCTTTAGAAGCAAAATTGGTCTTCTTCTAAAATAAAT
Organism: Octonoba sinensis; assembly: GCA_038502835.1. NCBI lineage: Eukaryota > Metazoa > Arthropoda > Arachnida > Araneae > Uloboridae > Octonoba > Octonoba sinensis. The sequence goes on from CM076604.1 coordinate 100,524,062, forward strand.
TTACAGCCAATTGCAAGGGTTCTGTATTAATGAACTATTTAAGTATTCTTTATTTACTAGTTTATTTAAACAATATTTATGGTAAAGTTTTCAAACAAAACCATTGCTTATCAACAGGTTCGACCTAATGATTACTTTCCTGACATTTTGAACTAAATTTTAATAAAGCATAAAAAGAAGCATGATAAAATTATTTATTTCATCTATAAAATTAGTCTTCTGATTTTTATATTAGGGAAAAAAGTCATGCTTGTATAAATCATTAGTAGGTTAATCATGATTCTCAGTAAAAAGAAAAACTTTGACTTTACACAAAATTTCTAAGCACCATGAAAATAATAATAATAATAATAAAGAAAAGGATGTATATAGGTACCCCTTCCCAAACACACAATAGGCACATATAAGTATTATACAAGGGGTACATCTAAGTATTATAAGCTCAAAAAAAAATCTTTCAAGTAATTAAATGAAAGTTCTGTAATATGCATACATATTACTACAAAAAGATAGTAAATAGGCTTGTTTAAATGAAGATGAAAAAAAGAAAGAAAATAAACACAATTTCTATTTCACAGGAAAATGCTTATTCTCTTAGAGGAAAATATGAACATTTTCCTTATCCAATAATAGGCTTACTGCTGCAGGGAAAAAGTCCGCATTTTTTAGTTCCTCAGTAAACAAAAAAGACCACGAAAGAGAGAGAGAGAGAGGAGATATGGCATAAATTCAGATATTATTGCATTGATTAGATGCAAAGGTTTATAAATGCATAAATTGTATGAAAAGAATGCATTTCAAATATTTTTTTACATGACACAAAACTTGAAAAAGAGCGAGGGGGAAAAATCCTCTTAAGATAGGAAATAAATAACTTTAGATGTTTAAGCTTTTACATTTATGAGATGATCTACAGCTAATGAAATCACTAAATAATTAAAATCTACCAATCTAAAAAATCTCATCATCCGGAATGGAAACAAGTTGGGCACGAGTACTCCCATCCTCATGCTAAAACATTGCCGACTGATCACACCTATCAGTTTCATTTGGTCATTACATTCTTGGAGAAAAAAGAGTGTATTGTATGGCTCTGAAAACATGATGGCTGACCTTGAGAGAGTTCATTTCTTAGGGAGAAAGAGGAGGAAATATTTCACTGACACAGAATCAATAAACAATGCAGTAAGTTACTGATGAAGCAAACCAGCTTTAGTTTTTCAAGTAATTATATATATATATAAAGATGTTAAAACCTTAAAACATCTTTTACAGACAAGTGAACTGGCATAACTGTTGGCTAATCTTGAAACACTATTTAAAAATTATGTAAAGGAAAAGAATAAATACACTATACATCCTTTCTTTGATCCAAATCATCCTTTCTTTCTTCCAAAATTTTAACTTTAGACTCTGTATTACTTTTTGAATAAAAAAGGACCGTATTGCTATTATTTTTTGAATAAAAAAGGAATACCGAGTCTAAAGTTAAATTTTTAAGTTGAAGGGAGATTCTCTTCCATGTTTTATGCGAGGATGAGATCACAATTTTTTGGAAAGGAGAAAAAGTTGTGTTAAGTCATGACCATTTTAATACTCGTGCATTTACTACTCTCGAAGTCTGTGGCAGTGCCTTGTTTATCAAAATTCTTAACAATAGCTTACTTTGTAACACAAAAAATGCTATCGAGTTCCAAAAATAACATTCCCAAATTTAATAAACATTTTAAATCTTAATAACATCAAGAACTCCATCTTGTATGGGTATAAATCTTCTACAGGCACAAATCTGCAGTCCCGACTATTGTACAGGAGATCTATAAGAATTTCGGTGGCAAAGGATCATTCATAAATAATGTCAGGCTTCGAGGGGGGAGAGGGTTCGTGAAATTGTGACAAAGGGAGTTAAGCGGTCCGTTGAAGTGTGACATTTTGTGACAAAGGGGGGAGGGGGCAAATAAATGGGAAAAAATGCGTGACACTATTTATGAGAGGTCCCTAATCCTGCCATCTCACTTTAGCCTCTACAGTAACATCTCATTTCATGACACATAGCAAAAAAATACATACTAAAAATATGAGTTCATTGCTCAGATACACAACTAACATACTTGCAAAACAAATGGAAAGAAAAACCAAAGAAAAATAACTTTTTTACAACAAACCTCAACTAAGCGGTCTCCAACTTTAATTCTTCCATCTTTGTCTGCTATACTAGCAGGATAAACTGCTTTTACTTCACAGGCTATTGGCAGTTTATTTCTGGGGCTTTCAGGAGGCACTTCTTTGGAATCACAAAGACTAAACCCAAGACGACCATGCCATCCTCGGTCCAAATCCACATCAAACGTGTGTACCTGAGCAAACAGTTCAATAACTATTACTCATTCTTCACAAAAAATCTCATGATATATTTATCAGTTTTATTTATCATTTGCATCAAAAAGCAGTTTAAATTTTAACAGTGCAAAAGTTAAGGACATTATTTCAATTCTAAATAAAGGTTAGTCCAATACTTCAATGGAATTGGAAGTAAGTGTAAAACTGAAAACAGCAGTTGGCTTATTTTATTTTGAAGACATCAAAAACAATCACAGATTACTTAGAATTTATTTATTTATTTAAAGTTTACATAGAAAAAATGATGCGAACAAAATATTTAATAATCTTACATGAATAATGTCAATAAAAAGTTGATATATCGTCTTTTTTAATAATATTTAATACAAGACTTGGCAGTTTGGCATTCAAATCTGTAGCAAGAGTGCTCATTTATCACTGTAGAAGATCTTTACACTGCTGTCCAATGAAGTGCAGTTCGCTATAAACTACAAAACTTCTCAGAAGTAAACTATACATTTTGCAACTAAGAAAGCACAGAAGAATTCAGTAGCCTCTACAATGACTAGTAGTACAGGATCAAACCTGGCCTGTCAGCTTGCCAGTGAAATTTGCAAACTACAATCATATGCCATTTCAAGACATAACCAGAATATTTGTAACAAAAAATAGTGTTTCAAATTTACTAAAAATTATAATATAAACTTTCTGTGGTTGCAAGAATAATTTTCTGTATATCGGTTAAACTATTAAGCAAAATAAAAACCTCTTATTCTCTTTTTAAAGTTTGAAACAACTAAGAAAAAACATTACTAGCAAATCCCTGTCATTCCATTATCAACACACACACACAAAAAAAAGAGAGAGAGAGAAAGAAAAGAAAAAAGAATACTAATCAACTATTTTCTCACAAAAAGAAACATTACCATATGAAGAATAATGATGGATTCATACCAAGTACAAGCCTAGTCCCGAGCAACAAATTTCCTGTCTTAACCCTTCTGTTAAAGCATGTTACATAATCCAGCATTTTTAGCAGGGTTCTGTTTTTGTGAATTTTAAAAAGATTGTGAAAAATCAAATAATTTTGTGAAAATTCAAAATTTAAACATATATTGATATAAACTTTTATTATTATTTGCTGCTTAGCGCTTAGTTAATATATTAACCCTGTAAAAGGCATGATTTTGTGAAGGGTCTATTTTGATTGATTCACGGGTGAAAAATCAAAACTCGGTTTTGTATCAGAACTATCCATTTTGTATCAGGTCAACTTACAATTTTGTATCAGAATTTTAGCAGGTCAATAAAAATTTCGCTAGATCACCACCAATTTTGTATCAAGTTAACTCATAATTTTATAGCTGCTCAGTAATAAGCTCTCTAAACAAGTTTTTGGTTATCTTTGATAAGGTTAAGTTTTGAAATTAGTGGTCGTTAGTCATACTTTGCACTCTAATTTTCAGTTTCAAGATTACAATTTTGCACCCAGTCGTCATATTTAATGTCTTAGAAGTCTTAAAATAATGACTGGATGCAAAATTGGAAATGTGAAACTGAAAATTAGAATTGCATTTTTATCTTTTAATGTACCTTAGGCCTGACATTTCTAATGTTCTGTAAAACAATTACTTATTATATAGATTTAATAACTTCTACAGCATAATTATACCCAATTGAATGTCAAACAAGAAATGATATTATTCTCAATAACTTAGTGTGTTAGTAATAGCAATCTTTTCCAGCAAAACAGGAAAAAAAGCCAGTAATAATATTAATATGATGAGCTACATTCAAACACTTTACAAATTAAAAATATAACAGATTAATATTCAGAATTTAAGTGCTATGCAATTGCATGTATATATAAAAGTAACACCAGTTTTCCCTCCCTTTTCCTTTGTTTTAATGTAGGTTCAAATTACTGCTACTTATAGCTTCAGTGCTTTTTGTAATTGTGAATGACTTTCCTCATAATTTCTGAACTGAAAGAAATATGACACAATTTTAAGCTATACATCATTTTTAAATTTATTTAATTTTCTGTCTATTTTCTGCTGTTTAAAAACTAACACTGATTTATCCCTATAGCAGACAATAAAACAAAGTATAAGTACAAAAATAATCTTTCAACTTTGTTTAAGAATTATTATTTCTCCAAAAATATTAGCAACTATTACTAATTAAAATGTAAAATATGCTGATTTAAAGTAGCTTATGTTAATTAAACTTCCAACTTTCAAAATAACTGAAACATAAAGAGGATGCAAAAAGATTGAAATTTGGCATGACATTTTCAGTAAAAAATATGTTTGATGCTGATATTTCCAAAAAATTGGTTTTTACTTATATTTTGTAATAACAATGAATATTTTATCGAAGTTCTAGAGAAGATGAAAATTACAATTATCTGCTGTTTGTTTCTTTGTAAAGCACAATTTAGGTTTTATGATATTAAAATAGCAATTTTCGTACAGAAATATCGAATTTAGGCTTTTTGTATCAGTATCAGGAATTAAAAATGGTGCAATTTGGTGCAAATATTCCACTCTTGTTAATTGGAATTTTGTGAAAGGTTCAAAAAACGGATGCTGATTTCCTCTGGCGCAACCTCTGATAACGTTCAAGATAAGAAAAGAAAAAAGGGGATGCCTGCGCAGCAGAATTGATAGAATTTTGCTGTTGCTGCAATTGGTATAAATCAAACATTAATTTGAACTTCAAAAAATTTTATACACAAATCAAATATTTAGCAAATTAAAACTTTCTAAAATCATTAACTAATATATATTTTAAATATTATCTTAAAGAAGATTATTACAAACATGTTATTTTGTAGAATGTTTCATCATTTAATAATAATAATAAAATGCTTAATGCTACATACCCACTCATTTGCATAACTTGTAGATCTAGGGAAAGGTATTGGTCTGTCATCACTGTCATCCTCATCATCACATGTCATTATGGATGATGTAAGCACTTCACTACTTGCATTATCCAAAGAATCTGTTGACACTTCATACAAAATTTCAGGACTACTAGATTCCTCAGAATCTGGCATAGTACTACCTCTCCATTTCAATAGATTTTTACCCTTTTTAGCAGGACTGGAATTGTTCTCACTGTTTTCACTAGATTTTACTTCAGCAGTTGAACACATGACACTGGACTGCCGATGGAAACTATCCTCATTACCAAATCCTGTCAGTCGTTTTCTCTCTGATGAGTTTAGAACATCAAGAGATTTTGGCCTCTGGTTTCTCTGAAGACCTCCACCCTCAATGTATAACTCTTCTGTCATTCCACATAGCTCCATGCTTTCATCCATAATATCGTCAATCAGGTGTTCCCGCCCACCTGAAGAGGAGCTGCTAGTGCTTTCTGTTGAAGAACTGCTAGGAGCATTTGAGGGTCTATTGATTTTCCTTTTAATCTTTCGATTGAGGACTCCATTTTCAGTGTTATTTATTTCTTTGTGTTTTACTCTGTCATTTAATAGTTCAACTGCTTCCCATCTTAGTGGCTTGGTTATAGTATAATCATCTTCAAAATTGCCAGGAGTAAGAGGCGGATCCTCACGGAAAAGTTTCAGAGTTACAGTGTCAGGAGTATTCCGAATGAATTCAATTGCCTCTGCATGAGACATACTAGAAACAGAAGTTCCATTAACCTGGAAATAAAATTTTGAATACTATTAACTTAAAAATGCATTCAATTAATTCATCAGTTTTTTTTTTAACTTTTAAAGACAAAAAGGGAACTTACTGTGTTTACGTAGTATTACAATAGGAAAATATGAATATATTCATGGTTAATTCTATATAAGCACACGCTTATATTGGATTTACCATGAATTTGAAAAGTTCTTTATAAGCATGAATTGCTTATATATTGAAGCAATTCAAGCATATAAAGAACTTTTCTAGAGCATTAATTGGTTTCACGAGTAATCTTGTTTTAAGCAATGGGAAACATTTACAAAAATAAATTAAAATGGTCACCATTTTGTTATGAGTCCAGATAAAATGCAAGAAGTCAGGAATTAGATGATGGAAACATACTAAGAAAAAAGTAAAAAAGCATTCAATTGAAATCAAGTTTGTTGAATGGCAATGTGAACTTGATTACTACATTTGGGAAATCACACTTGTTTGCCCTATTTTAGAGGGACCATTAAAAGTACCAACAACTTCTCTGTTGAAATTTCCTGTAAAACAATGATAAATGAAAGATGCTCAGCTTGAGAACAATCCATCTCAATTGCACACAAACAGCATAAACTATAATCAAAATTTCACATGAGGCATTATTTTACTTTTTATACCATTTATTTAAAATTTATAAATTAATTTCCACACTGGAAATCTTGCTTGCATGAATTTTCGAGCACCCTGCATAAAGTGATAAAAGTTTTCAAACCCTATACTGTATCAATATATTTAATGTACAGATAATAAAACTGGGAAAAAAAATCTATTTTAAAGATTACATATAGGAAATAAAGAGAGATATTCAGGAGAATTTCTCAAGAAAAAAAAACTGACAGTAAATAATAGTGGTTTGTTTAGTACGTAAGAAGCTAAATCACAAGCGAAAGTAATGGATTATCAATTAAAAAATATTCAAATAAAAGCAAAGACTCCACAACAAGTGTAAAATATAGAGCAGAGAAGACTAATTATTCAAAATATGTTCAAAATGACAAGCTAAATGGAGTTTATTACAGATATGTTTTTTTTAAAATTATTATTTATATCTATTTGAAAGAATATTACAATGTTTATTTTGGTTGTACACTTTGATTTGTGCTTCTTTTTTTTCTACAACTGAGAATTTTTCTTTAAACTTATTGCAGCCACCTTAAGCTGAAAATTGCAATGAAATTGACTTAAGCTCAGTATGGCAGAAGAAAAGACTAGATATATAAAGACTTGATGTACTAAAATATGTCTCGGAAAGAAAGGGGGGGGGGGGAAGCTCATGTAAAGATGAAAAAGTAAGAGGATGTCGTCCCCTTTGACTTCACCGCTGATTCAGTATTAATTATAAAAATATCAGAATCATCAACTCACCTGTAAAATTCTGTCACCAGGTTGTATTCTGCCATCAGAAACAGCTGGTTCCCTCACTAACGCTTTAACATAAATTCCTTCAGGAGCAGTTTCAGCAGTTTTCTCTTTCCTTGAAATAGTGAAACCCAAACTACCCCCTCTTTTGATGAGAGTAATTTCAAATTCCTACAAATGGAAAATTAGTACATATGGTACAAAGGTATGACTTCTTAGAAACTTCTTTTAATGATGAAAATAAAATAAACATGTTTTATGTTATAACAAATGTGGTTTGAACCTAAAAAATGAAAATGGGTTCTTGAAAGACCAAATCTCAGCCATTCAAACAGGAGATGTTAATATACCGCAGGAGATCTTATTTATACTCTTAGCAAGGACAGCGCCATAGGTGACATGTTTAAAATTCAGCACGAACAGCGTTGTACTTGTACTGCTAGTATAGTATGTTTAAAATTTTTGCAATTATAGTCGTACAATAGCATATACTGGAATCAATTCAGCTATTGGTATTTAAACATAAAATATTGTTATTGCAAAAATTTTTGGTTTGGTGAAGCAGTGGGATCCAGAGTCAAGTTTTTAAATAGGCAGTAGGCAGTCTAGGGCGACAAATTTTATTTTTTTAATTCATTTTTTGCTACTCTTGAAAACAATATATCAGCATTATTCTTATTCTTTTACAATATCTTTTCGCTTTTATTAAATGAGATTTATTTCATTCCAGTTCATTGAAGTAGGATATTTTTTAAATGGACAAAGGGGAATAACTTAATAACCTGCCGCAAATTAGTATTTGCCCTTTCATCACAATGAATAAATATAAAAAGTCTGCATTTGCTTCTGCCTAAATTTGAATTTTTAATTTTGGAAACTTGTTTTTTTACAAGCTGTAGTTCGATTTTCAAAGTATAGCTATGACAGCAATTTCTTTACTTTTGCAGAAAGGGTGTGGTGGAAGATTTTAGGGTTGTTTATGGGCTGCAAGGAGCTAAATTTAACCCTAGTGGAATCACTACATATACCTGATAATTATTCATGTGCAAATCCTTATTGCTCAAGACTGCAACTAAATCTTATATTTTATTATTATTGGAAAGGAACTTACCCCTGTCTCAACATTATAGGTGCTGTTATTCTCAGTACGAGAAAGTGAACTACTTGCTGAACTAGAAGATGACTCAAAGAAAGGCCAAAATCCACCCTAAAATGCAAATTTTAGTCAATACAAAACAATTAATTATAGTTTTATTAAAGCAAAATTTCACGAAAAAAGGGAAAAATTTTTAGCATTAAAACGCAGACATATGTTTCGGGATCGCTTGGAATCCCTTTTTCAATGCGACAGGGAGCTTCTAGATGCAAAACATCCAAATGAAGCAGACAGAACAACAAAAACAAAGCTTATATAGCCTAAGAATTAACTGTAAACCAATGAGAATAAAGGCAGTGTGAAGTGGAAGTAGAAGTAGTATTAAAGGCACCAATAAGAGAGCAACAAACGAATGTAGTTGGAAGTACAGAAAGTAAAAAGGAATATCAATAAAAACAAAGAAAAAGACAACAGCGTGCATAAAAATGTGAAAATACATGAAAATTGCAAAAAAATAAAATAAAATACAAAGAATAAAATGGAAATAAAATAAGTACAGAAAATACCAAAACAAAAAGCAAAACAAAGTACACATGCAAAAGAGGGGGAGGGGGGGGGAGAGAGAGAGGAAAAAAAAAAAAAAAAAAAAAAAAAAAAAAAAAAAAAAAAAAAAAAAAAAAAAAAAAGGAAAATTAACAAGAAAACCAAGAAAGAACAACAAATTAAAGGAACTTATGCCAGACCTGTGAAAAATAAGGAGTTGAGGAAGAATCATTAACCAAATTAGAACTATTCCTGTTAATATGATAAGCTTCCCAAAAGTCAAGTTCTAAAGGGGAAGAACATTTTTGAATAATTTTCCCAGAATTGAAATCAAAAGAGTGGTTGGAATTCCAACAATGTTGAGCAATGCTAGACTTATTCAGCTCTTGCTTACGTACATAACCTTTATGCTCATTTAACCGAATTTTCAGAGCACGTTTTGTCTGTCCAATGTAAGAAAGGCCGCAACGGCAACTAATTTGGTAAATACCCCAAGTATTAAGTTGATCAACAGGATCTTTAAGAGAAGAGAAGGAAAGTTTGTTGCTAGGAGCAAAAACAACTTGAAATTGAAACCTTTTTAGGATTTTAGCAATACGAAAACTTACAGAATGAAAGAATGGTAACACAACCAAATCCTTTCTAGAAACCACATGATTGGGACCAGAAGTTTTTTTAGAAAGTTTGTTATGAATAGAATCAATTAAAGAGTGAGAAAATCCTCTATCAACAGCTACAGCTTTCAGATAGTTGAGTTCAATCTTGAGAAGCTCAGGAGAAGAGCAAATATTAATAGCACGATGGACAAGAGCATTAAAAGCCGAATATTTTTGGTTGGGAGGATGAGACGATAGTCTGTGAGGAGGTAAAGAAACAGCGAAAGGTTTACGATAGACAGAAGTTGTGAAACCAGACTCACTCCTAGAAATCAAAACATCAAGAAAAGCGAGGCTACTATTAAGTTCTTTCTCACAAGAAAACTGGATATTAGAATCAATGGAGTTCATAATCGAAAGAGCATCATCAATACCTAACAAGTTACTGTCCGTTAGGACAAAACAATCATCCACATAACGAACATAAAATTGAAATTGCAATTTTTGGAATAGTTTTTCCTCAAAATAATGCATATAGAAATCACTTAAAATAGGACTAAGAGGACTTCCCATGGCTAGGCCTTCTACCATAGCATAGAATTTACCATTAAATACAAAAGTGCTCTGTTGCAAGCACACACGAGTAAGAAAAACTAATTCCTCGATTTCCACAGAAGTAAAATGGAATTCAGAAAGCCTTTTCCTGAGGCAAGTCAAAGCGCCATCAACAGGAACATTAGTAAACAAAGAATTAACATCAAAAGAGGCCATAACCGAATTATTCGGAACGAAGTTATGAAGTTTCTTAACAAAATCGGTGGAATTTTTAACAGTGAAAACATTCCGACTCCTAAGTGGAGAAAACACAGAAACTAAATACTTGGAAAGTTTATATGAAGCAGTGCCAATATTGGAAACAATTGGTCTGAAAGGAATACCTGCCTTGTGTACCTTCGGTAAAGCATAGAAACGCGCACAATTAGCAACAGAAGGAATCACAGACCGTTTAGCAATCAAAGGAATAGAATGAACAGACTTAACAGCAGAAGAAATAGCTTTTAACTCCTTGTCGCTAGGATCTTTATAAATTTCAGAATAAGGACCAGAAGCAATTAAATCATCAGTTTTTTCAACATAAGATGATTTATTAAGAACAACAATCTGACCACCCTTGTCAGCTTTGGTAATGACCAAATCAGAATTTGAAACTAAATTATTGACACAGCGTTTCACAGAATGGGTAAAACCAATATTAGGAACTTTTGAATTGAAATCAACATTGGAAGCAATAAGATGCCGAACTGACTCTTTTTGAGTGGAAGTTAAGGCACTAAATTTGAAAGCTTTTTCAACCGGAGCAATAAGTTCAGAAAAAGAAGGCTTTTTAGCCAAAGCAAAATTGTTATTACATTTCAAAGCATTAATTTCATTACTATTCAAAGAAAATTTCGAAAGATTTACAACCGCATTCCTATTAACAAGAGGCAAATCAGCCGGAACAGGAACATTTGAATCGTTACACAAAATTTCTTTTATACAAAATTTCAGTTGTTTGAACATTTTAAATAGCAGTAAATTATGCACTTTTCACATCTTTTCTCAACATTATTTACACCTTTCAAATGGGAAAAATACAATATTTAAAGAAAACATTCACCTTGAATAGAGAAAAAGAAGGAATCAGTGATTTTGAGGGACGAAATACTTTTAAAACAACCTCAGAGGGTGCAGAACGTAATACTTCTAAGGCTTCCTGAAATAAAAATTTAAATTTTAGCATAAGCAATATTTTTATAATAAAACGAAGTTTTGAAAGCACAGTGACGATAAAATATTAGTTTTTTTCTTTATCCATGTCAATCTACTGCTCATATTGCTACTTATGTTTTATATATACTGCATTGTATGTAAGAAATTGGTTATTGAATATTATGTACATATTTATACACACCACAGTTGCAAAATAAAATTGCAATAAAAAAATAGAAAATTTAATACCTCATAATCTCAGAAGGAAAAAGAGAAAGACTCTTGCTTTCTCTATCTTTAGAATTTGAAAAAAAAAAAAAAAAAGACCCCAAGGTGCTGAATATCTGCTTTCTGTGTTTTCAGGGTTGTCAACATGCTGGGGTGGGGTGTTATAGTGCATAATGCACTATTGAAATTTTTGGGCAGGTTGTTTTCAGAGGGTTTGGTCTTTTATTTGGGGGTGAGGCATTGTTCTTGGAAGGCTTGGGGCAGTGCACCATTGCTCTTGGTGAGGCAGGAACATCTGGTGTTTCAATAGCATAAATACAAATTGTATGAAACAATAACCAAAAAGGTCGTTATTTTATTAGAAATGCGATTGTTACTTATGGTCAAAAAATTGTAGTAATGACTAAGATGTTGTAGATGGTTAAAAAAAAAAAATCCTGCTACTAGGTTTATGACAATTTGTAACATGTGTACTTAATCCACATATTTTCAAGAAGTGATTTATAATAAATAATATGAATATATGTCAATGAGCACCATTTTATTAATTTTTATATCAAAACTGGTTTTTCAGCAAACAACCAGGAAAGAGCATTTTTTTTTTTTTAGGTCCTTCAACTTAGTCGACTTAAAAGCAAAAATTGAGTGCCAAGAAATTTCCTTAAAATTTACAACTTCTACCCTTTTTATTAAAGTAGTATGTTAGAAAATTTAAATATTTTCTCTTAAAAAAATAGCTATACAATTAGCTGCATATTCAAGATCTTTTAAAATTCCTCATCAGAAATTAATTGGGGGGGGGGGGGGGGAGTATTTGATCACGAAGAAAACTTACTGTGTTTGTTAATCCAATCATGCTGATTCCATTTGCTTCTAATAAGACATCACCTAATGCCAGCTTGCCACATTCCAATGCAGGTTGTAATGGATAAAGCTTTCGAATCTGAATCAGTTGGGAAAAAGGATCTTTTCGAGATGCATCACGACCGCCAGATATGCCGAGACCCAGCCCCCGGCTGCTTTTGCGTATTTTTACAAGAAAGGTGTTATCTAGAATGTACAGGAAATTTGAATGTTTTAATATATTCATTTATTAATATGCTTAATAGCTTCAATTTACTTCTAGCATTTCACACATTAAAGTTGACTAATTTAAGTAGGTACGAAATCTCATGCAAGCTGTCATCACTTTACTATTGTTTAAATCCAGCTAAATAATATGCACTAGAATATATCTGCAAGAAGTCAACTAAAATTCTTATGGCATAAAATTTTCAAATTATTTTTCTTTCAATAATAGTTTCTATTCTTCTTTCTCAGATTTGTTTTTTTTTTTGGGTATTAATATGCAAAAAATGGTATGAGTTTCCAATGCTAAGCAGCAGTCATGGCTGTCTTCTTTGAAATTCCAAACATGCGTAATGCATGTTTTTGTATATTTCTTTTTTAACAATGTTAATTTTATCATTTCTTTTCTGCAAAAAAATAAATGTTTTATTTCTAAATGCCATAAAATTTTACTAATGCTATGTTAGAAAAATAATGGCTATTAAATATATATGATAAATTTCCAATGAACAGAAACTGAGTTAAACACACATTCAGTCATAAAAATTAAGAGGTCAGTAAGGTTAGGATTATGAAGTTTGATTTTTTTTGTCTGGAATTGTTTTTAACTTCACAGAAAAAGTTCTTAATAATTAATATAAAGTTTAATTTGACAATATTAGAAACAATACTGTGCATACAAACAATATTTTACAGCATTGATCCAAAAAAAAAGGGACATATAGAGAGATCCAAAAAAAAAAAAAGATTTTCGTTTCGAGGGATTGTAAATGAAGGCAAGGAAAAACTCCCAAAGACGATCATGAGATAAATTACAAATATGCCGAAATATTATCGTGTAAAAAAGCAGACGGAAAAAATATTTCGGAGAAAGGTGTAGCGATTGTAATAAAGGTTATGATGAAATTTTTTGAGAGCTGGACTTTCCAGACACACCAGTTCACATGTTCGAAACGCGGGTACATTAAATATTGGTTTGATCTAACTCATTTTTTAATAATATCAAAAATATTTTCTTACCTGAAGTACTTTTATCTCCAATAATGGTTGCTTTTGGAGATGTCAAAAATAATTATTAATCATAATTTAATGCAATAAATTGAAATAAAAGTAGATAAATATTAAATAATTGCTATTAGAAAGAATCTATTAAGAATTTAAAGAAAAAAAGCGACCATTAATCAAAAAGCACTATTTCATTATGCTTTAAAATATAAGAACTTAAAAGAAGCTTCCTGCGTTATCCACAGAATCGAATTTGACATTACCTTTAATCCATAATAACAGAAATAACCTTCCCCCTCCCTTGTTTGAAATTTTTACTTCTTGTAAAGTTTCATCTTTTTTATAACTTTTTTTTTTCCTTCGAAAAGAAAAATTAATAGATGAAATGTCAATGTCATAATGATAAGTATCAGCTGAATACAAAATTATTGAACTATTGTATGATAGCTTAAAATACATATAGACATTGTTTTTTGGATACTAAATACAATTTAAAGTAAAATTTCGTTTTAAAGTAAGATCTTTTATACTAGAATAAAAATCTGAAAAATATTACAACACTATGTCTAACAACAAATTTTAAAGGCAGTAGGGGGAGCTTGGACCTTCCCCAGATTGAGTTATCATGCAGTTTAGTTTGAGACATAACATATAGTGGTCCAAACATTCAACTTTTAAACAAACTTCCTAGTATCAGTTATCAATTATCATCAAATTTAATTATATATATTAGTATTAAATTATTATATATTTAATTATATATATAGTATTAATATCATCATCTTGATGATCGCTACGCTTCACTGGGCTTTTTAATGATTCTAAGCTTGATATTACATTGACTCAAGTTTTTCCCTGGCAAAATATTTAATAATTCTTATTACTACAATATAAAATTTATGTATTCTAGTTTACATGAGAGCTTCAGTGATTGTCAAATATGAGCAGTTACCATGTAATGGCATGCAAATATTGAAACTGCGACATAAAACAAGAAGCCATTAAAGGGTGTCATTTAAAATCAGATTGATATTTGAATGAACATCATAATCAGAAATCTGAAGCAGCCATTTTTCTGAGTTGCACCACTCTGTGCTCCAAATAGTTTAATGGGAATTGTATTATTTTTAACTGTTTTTAGTTATTTTATTTATTTATTTTATTTTTTCTCGTGACAAAAATTTAAGAAGTCACTTATAGCTTATTTATTTATAAATAAATATGTAATGTTTTACATGTATTGTGCTGCAAAAAAAAAAAAAAAATTAGACACCCAAAAGATAAAAAAACAAAACATTCATTTTTAAGTTCATAAGAGAAATTTAAAAAAAAAAAAAAAAAATGGAGCAGTGGATCACAACACATTTCTTTGCTCCAGTTTTTAGCAAAATTCTCATTGCTCTGCTGCTTCACACTCCGTATTTCAATGAATTTAAAATGCAGTGCATAAAAAAGCCTATGAATTTTAAAAAATATTATAATTTTCAACACAATCTGTGAGAGAGGAACAATTCCCTACTCCTCTAGGTCCATTTAGTAATATGTTAAAAACAAAAATATTTTTACGGAACATGATAAAAAAACATTCAACAGTCATCAAACTTGGAGAATAATACTGTAAATGCTAACCAGAGTTGCTGTAATTGCAAATATCTTCTAGCTTCTTTAACTTCTTTTTTCGTATGGGCACAGCTGGTATTTGATGAATATTACTTGAAGAACCTAAAAATGAAGGAAATATTAATTGAAATATTACGAAAATTATTTTTGACAATTATACAAGATATAAGACAAATGATCAAAATACTTTGTGCTAAAATGTAAGTACAAAGATAAAACAACGTGAAAGAGCACAAATTCAGAATAAAAATTTTTATTCAAAAATTTTGGGCTTTTTCACGTTATTTTATCTTTGTACTTACAATTATACATGATATTTTAAACTGTTCATATTACAGTTTTTACTGTAATATGAACAGTTTAAAATAAACACTGTAATACAGCGGAATCGGATATAACACAGTTATTATTATGTCTTAAATTTAACAGCTTCTTAGATTAATATTTTCCTGAATTAGCCAAAAAAAAAAAAGTCTGAAATTTTCGGGAAAGTGCCGAATTTTAGGATTTTTTGAATTTTGGAATTCTGCATTTGGGGTTCGGTACTGTAATAACGTTAGGGGTTCGGTACTGTAATCACGTTAGGAGTATCTTTTTACTCTGTAGTTGAGGATTTGTCATGCCTAAATTCGTCATCAGCAGATTGTGGCCCAAAAATAGGTTAGTTTTACGTATGCAAAAATGACTTTTCTGCAAAACCGGTTTAAGACAAAATCAATGCTGGGGGTTTTAGACTTTGGCGGATTTCAGGTCGACAGATTTGTACTGGCATTTATTGAGAAAAAAATCATGATGCACTTACCTCTGTTGCAGGCATAGTTCCGATACAATTCAAACAATGCTTGATGTGGATTCATGAAATGTGGAGAATAAAGCAAACAATCGGTGCTTCGATTCCTATAAAGAGACCCACTAGTATTCATCTTTTCTTCTTCATCAGAATTCTCAGCAAGATTAGGAGTGCTTTTGTACAATGACATAGAATTTTGGATCCTGCTTTCATAGACATTCTTATTTTGAATTTTGCCATGTGGACTCACAGCGAAGTCATCACTACCACAATGTTTATCAAATTGAGAGATCCTATGATTTGACTCTACGTTACTTTGTTGAAATGACGAAGGAGCAGATGAAGTATCTTTGGCGGCATGAAAAGATGGAGAACTTTGGACTGAAGTAGGTAGCGAAGAAAATGTTTTTTCTTCCAATTCATAATTTGTTAAAAAACTGTCAGCAATGTTTTCGTTTGCCATATTTTTAACATTGTTCTCAGCTGTGGTAAGTGATGGCTTTCTTTCAAAATGAAAAGTTTCTGTTGAATTGCATTTTTCATCATTTACTTTTCCAGGTACATCAGAACATTCAAGAGTTTTGTCAGCTATGTTCTGAAAATTTTCGTTTTCAGTTCTAACTTCAAACAAATCTCCCTTTTCCAAGACAAGATGAGCAACTTGAGGACTTTCTCGTAATTTGGTCACAACTTCTTGATATGATAAATTGTCCAACATGACACCATTTACTTCAAGCAATTTATCTCCTGAAAATTTTATATTCATAAATATACGTAGTAAAACATAAACAGGGATAGCAGTCAAGTTTTCAAAATTTTAGGGGAATTTTAGGAACATTCTCGCAAAATTTTAGGAACATTTTAGGGGCAACTTATTGTAAAATTTCATAATCTATTTCTAGTTTAATGACTTTTGAATTTATTTCATGATCTGTAGACAGGAGTAGTAATGGGGAGTTCGATTTAATACATGAATCAAAACCGTTTAATATAAAACAATCAAGTTGTTGTATTATTTCTTTTACATCTCTTAGCACATTTAGACACACTTATCTCTCAACTTGCCAATCCATATTTTCCCCTATACTTTCATTTAAGACAATAATGTTTACAAAACAATGTTTGAAAACATTGGCAAAAGAAAGGAAGGGTCCAAATATTTTTAAACAACATTTTAAAATTAAGCCTTAAAGGAATATTTTTAGGAACAAACAGTGATCAGAATCTTTCACACAATTCCTACAACAGTTGCTGAAGGGGAACCAGCATTCCGCAGGATATTATTAATAAGGATTCTTTAATGAACCCATGAGGCAAGCCTAAATAATTGTGCTTTGCTTTCAATTGCTCACAACAGGGTTCACACTGGGGAAAAATACAAGGTGGGATTTTCCACCTTGACCAAAATTTTAAGTGGGATTTTTAAAATTTAAGCCCAAACAAAATTTTTTTTGAGTGGGATTTTAAAAAATATTGCGGGAATCGCGCAATCGTGCGGCCTAGCGGGAACCCTGCGGCAATGAATTGCAAGATTTTAACAATGTAATAGAAACCAAGAAGAGTGCTGTAGTGATATGATTCTGAATTTTAATAAATGTACAACAACGGTCTGTAGAGTGCTAGTGATTACTTTTACTGCCTGCAAACTTTGGGAGAAATTATACAATTTTATTCCAGGCGAAAAATTTAAAGTCCTGAAAAAATGGTCAGAAAAGGGAACGTTTAAGATTTTAAATAATTACTTTAATTACTGCAGAACCAACATTAAAGAGAAATATCTTCCTGTTGGCTCTATGCTAAATAAAAAAGGTCTTGGCTGATATACGAGTTTCAACTGGAGTTGATTTTCTCAAATTGTTGCTGCCATAAAATTAGTTATTGATAGAATTTTTATCATTATAATTATTTTTTCGTGCTTCAGAGCTTTATATTTTTTGTATGGATTCTTGTGAAACTTCAGCTAGGTAAAAGAGATAAGGTCTTTGCTTTTAATTTTCGGGAAGGGCTTTTTCAGTTGGAGGGGTATTTTGTGGCATATTTTCATTGTAATTTAAAAACGTTTTAAGCATTATTTCCCCAGGTGAACAGTAATAGAGTTTTCTAATCGCATGCTTATAGAGATAAAACCCTAGCTTAAATTATTTGCTTCATGAAAAATAAAATTAAAGAAACTTGCCTTTTTAAAAAGGAATTATATAGTGCCCATTATTTAAATTAAAAAAAAAAAAGAACAAAAGGCAAAATGTAGTTTAGGCTTATTAATCCAAAATTTAAAACTAATAGTAAATAGAAATAAAGGGGGAAAAATTTCTTAAATAAAAAAAAATTAAAAATTAAACGTCAATTATTTTTTTAAGCAGAAAAATACCAATTTTTTATTCCATTTTACATTGTTTTCATTGCAATAAGCACGCAATCCTCCCTCCAAAAACTTATGCACTTGGTGTCTTATTTATTATTTCCATCTTCGTGAATGACCAAACATGGCGACTTTGTTCGCGTAGCCGCCATGTTTGATGAAAGGGAAAATGGAAAATACATTGGAGATAAGACAGCATTGGTTAATTAACTTACATTTTCCAATAGAATTGAGGACTTGAAAATCATTGTTATTGAAATAAAAAGTAACAAACATAAAGCAAGGCATTCAGCTAATGCAGGGATGCACAAACTTTTTTTGGGTGAAGGGCCAAAAAATTAGAAAGCATCAGGTTGGGGGCCAAAGTCACGTAATGTTTTATTCATAAAAATACAGGGTGTATTTCAGTTTTTATTTAGAGGTAATCTGTAAAAATTACATGTATATGTAATTACTGTACTCAGGAAGATTATTAAATAAAAGTTTAAAAAAATTAATGTAAATGAATTCAAACAAAATAAGGTATTATATTTCTAAACAATTAATTGCACAACATTCATGTATATCAATGAAGTGATTGGTCAAATGGCAAAAAAGAGGAATACTAAAAATTTTTACAAAAATGTGTGCAAATTATGAAAATGGAACAAATGGAAAATGAAAAGGTAATTTAAACTTAGAAATACAGAGCATTATTCTCTAAATTATAATAACTTTCTTTATAATTTAGATAATTTGTCTTTGACATTTTATAATGTAAAATTTAAAATATATATTAAGAGTTAAAATGAGAAATTAATTAAAAGTGCGAATATAAATACAGAAGAAATAAACACACATATATTAAATAGCAAAATATAAATGCTGTGAGTCTGTACATCACGTTAAACCCTTGCAAATCAAAATTACTACTAGTCAATTTGGCTGGTAGAATTGTTTTTTTAACTAACCATTTACAAAATCTTATTAGTTAAATTAGCATAGCAATATTAAATTCATACATTGCTACATGGACAATAAAAAAAAAAGTTAAACTGATTCCTTTATCAAAAATCAACACATCATTATTTTGTTCCATGGCATATAATTAAATTTAAATCCTTTAATCACTAGTTTTTCTGCAGATTAGAAATAGATCTTTGTGAACTAATGTAAAAAATCGTTATTTATTTATTCAATTCCTAAATACATATCAACAATAAAATTTTCTTAAATATATATCAACAAAAAATTTTTTACATTTTGATGATAAATTACCATTTATAAAGTAAAATAATTATTCAAATTGATATTATTAATTCTGAAAATTAATGTTTAGTTAATAAATTTTTATTCATTCATAACTACTAGCCAATTTGGCTAGTAGAAATTGTTTTTTAACTAAACATTTACAAATCTTATTAGTTAAATTGGCATAGTAATACAGTACAGAACCTCTTACTCAGGAACCAGAAAACGGGGAATTTTATCGTGAATTTCCTGTCATTTTTGAAAAGTTCGTGTTTTTTCGCCCATTTAGTAAAAATACGAATTTTTTTAAATGCCTTTAAAAATACGCATTTTTCCGTTTACAAGCAACATATTCAGTGTTTATAAGTCGAACAATTTAGTCTAAAAACGATGTTTTTTTAGGGGAGGGGGGTGTCAACTTACTTGCAGATGAAAATTAGAAGAAAAAAAATATCCAACGATACTTGAGAAAAATCAGACATTTTCTCTATTTTATTTCAATAATTAAACATGAAAGAAATAAGTGATTACATTCTTATACATTTATTTAATTGTCTCGTCAGTATTTTTGAAGACGAATTGCAACAAAAGTCGGAATATACGAAAGTTCGGAAAATTTCTAATACGGCAGATTTGCGAATTTTCCGCAATAGCTGATCGTGTGAAAATTAAACCTCGTTTATTTTTGTTTTATATATATATTTTATTTAGTTAAGAGCTGAAATAAGGTAATAAGAATTTAAAATTGATATTAAGGCAACAAAAATTGCAACTGTGAAAATGAATTCTTTATTACAATCGAGTTTGCAAAAGCAAAATCGTTTTACACAAGTATGAAATTTGCGCGTTTCTGCATGTAAACATGTTTCTTACATTTCGTTTTCCTACTTTTTGAAATCATTTATTACTGTAAAAGTGATTGATGATCAGATTTTACAAAAGTAATAATTTGATAAAGAAGATGACCGATTCGGAAAGCATCCAAATGGTGCTACACCCGAACGATGACAAAGAGCAAGATAGCGATGAAGACGAAAATAATGACATTTTGCCTGCTCTGTCTAACGATCGTTGCTTTGAATTAACTAAAGAAATCATAGCAGGAATGGGACAAAAATTTTTTGTAGACGAAATAACGCACATAACGGCTGTTCGAAAAATCCACCAATCGAATTTTCGACCATTTCCCGATAAGCTATTATTCTGAAACTTTACATGTAGCTCAGCACCAGATGACAATGCAATATTCTACCACTTTTATCATGATTTGATTAGTTTCTGAAGTATTTCCAATAAAATAAAATTAAATATGGCGATTAGTTCCGAAAATTGCGACCAAAATTCAGTAGCGGCGCTGCGATCGTATCTTTTTACTACGATTTTTCCTAAGTTTTTTTTACAATTATTATTATTTTTTTTTTTGTATTTTTTTAAAATTTAATTATAATTATTCTTTTTTATCAACTATATTAGCGGGCCAATTCAAAAGCCTCGGCGGGCCATAATTTGTGCATCCCTGAGCTAATGCAGTAATGAAGGCATTAATTGCGGACCAAACATGGCGCTCTCGCTTGCGTAGACGAATTTCAGTGAAGTTTTTAGTGTCTACAGCAGAAACACAGAGGTTTTCCCCTAATTTTTAAAAAAATATATAGGGGATATAGGAAAACTTTGAGTCCCACTTAAGTGAGCGGCAGGAAAAGCATTTTTTTAGGAACATGAGCAAAATTTTAGTATAATTTTAGGAATTTTAGGTGCTGCAAAAAATTTGGGGAATTTTAGGGGGAATGCGACCCCTGCATAAAATAAATATTACAATTTATTTATTTTTAATTTCGTTATTATTAATATTATCAGTGGTGTAGCCTGAAGAAATAGTTGGGAGGATGCTTATGCATACGAAGATAAGCAATTGAAATCAAAAGTGAGGGGACGCTTATGTTAAAATTTGAAAAATGTGGGGGGGGGGGGGGACGCTTGTATTAAAATAAAAAGGTAGGGGGCCGCCGTCCCCCCGAGTAGCCCCTCGACTACACCACTGAATATTATGACCAGACTTTAAACATTTATACATGGGATCATTCATAAATGATGTCACACATTGAGCGGGGCTCATGAAATTGTGACAAGGGGAGGGGAAGGGGTAACACGAAATGTGACATAATGCTTATGCAACATAGTTAGTGTGGCATGTGACAAAGGGGAGAGGGGGTATGTTGAAGTGTGACACTTTGTGACAAAGGGGGGAAGTTCAAATATATGGGAAAAAAGCGTGACATCATTTAGGGATAGGCCCCATGCAAATGTGTTCTTAACAGACATACACTTGTGCATCATGTTAAAAACAAATACACACACATTCATAAAAATAGATTATAGTCTCAAAACCAAGGAGCAATTTGCCTCCTTCTCACTCCCCAAAATGACAGCCTAACTTTATTATTTAAATCTTACCAGGTTTAATTCTACCATCCAATTCAGCAGCACCATTTGGGATAACAGAATGAATGTAAATATGCTTCTCTTCTGAGCATGATGAATCAATGCCTTGCTGTAAAGAAAAAAAAGAGTTGACAAAAATAAAATTACAACTCTAGTCAAAATCATAACATTTTTTTTTTTTTTCAAAACTATATGTTATAACACAACACTAACTCGACTTCGAAAATCAAGGAATAACATTACATTTTGAAATACTGCTATAATAAATGAACCTAAAATCCTAAACAACTTTGTAACATATTATTTGGTTGAAAATTACACAAAGCATTTATAAAGAATTAAATCCACTAAAATGATTTCTATAACCAATGCTGTAATGGGAAATTTTTCCCATGGATGGTGGGTGTTGAAGATGAGCCTTTAATCGGGCATAAATTTATTTCATTTATATTTTTATGTTGTGATGGAAACGAGATGTCGCGAACCTGAGACAGAAACCTCGAGCAAAATATAGTTTGAATTAATAGAAAAAGAAATGTAACGTTAAGAAGTGAGGTGCTCTTGAAATAGTTTTAATATATGTGTAAATGTGTCATAAATGTTCTTTTTGTAATCAAGATTTTCGTCATTGAATTATCAATCTAGACAGGCTGTTCTCATTTTAAGAAAAGTTGCATAATGAATTGTAACAGTAGGGCTTATGCTTTTCAATTTTGGTATAGGAGCTGGAATTTAGTAAGAGGGTAAAAAAAAGAAAAGAATTCTAAGTGAAAGACAGTGATAGTGAAATTTATCTTAACTAAGCTTAACATTGCATAAAAAGAAATAGTTTAATTATAAGTAACTTAATTTATTTAAAAAAAAAAAAAAAACATTTCAATCGACTTTTGAGGTTTCAATTTCATTCTTTTTAAGTCCAATTTCCTAACTCACCTTAAACTACAGGGATCTAAATCAGGTCAAGTTCAATGAAATATTTACAGCCAAACATATAAATATGACAGAAATTTTGAGAAAATAAAACACTAAAATATAATAATATGAACTCTACAAGAAAGAAAAGAATGTACATGTATGTATGATTTGAGGTACTCATTGTAAACAATTGATTACACTATAATGATTGAATACTTACATAAATATTCAGTCCCAAGGAACCACCTTTCTTGTCCAACACAACATGATATACTTCTCCAGGAAGAAGATAATTCTCACTCCCAATTTGTTCTGCCACAAAAGCAGTCTTTTCATTAGAAATCTCGCACTTATTTGAATGCTGACTTGGTAAATGTTTCATCTGGGATGCAATTATATCAGGTATATTGCAGTTTTCTATAGTAAAATGCGAATTAATCATGTTCAGGTCACTTTCTTTACACTTTTTCCCAGGAGAATTGTTGGTATGATTTATTGTGATATCAGGAGTGTCAAGGTTCAGCTGTTCCTGCTTCTTCTCCCTTTCAATGTATTTCTTCCTGGGTTTGGGAATAGGTGTGTCAGGAAAAGACGTACTATCTGTAAATGAAAATAAATGATAAACATATTTTTAGTGCACAAGCCAGCATGGCGACAAAATGACAGTTGTAGCAAACTCATCAATAAATGTAGACAAAATCATATGTGGAACAGAAATTTTTGTCAGCTAAAATATTAAACTGTTTTTTTCTATTTTCTATTTACATTTTAATGATAGTGAAATCAAATATGTTTTGTTATTCGCAAAGTGTCGAGCAAAACAAATCTCTTGGAAATTGAAATCTATGTACTTCCTAAAAGCTTTCAACACTAATTTGCATTGTTGTTTTGATAAATATTATTGATACTGTGTCTAAAATGGTAGATTACTTGATCTAAACTTGCATTGAGGAATCAGGATTTTCTATTTTTTCCCTTCAAAAAGCTGCTTTAAAGTGCAAAAAATGAAACAGGAATTTGTTTGGAGATAACATAAAATAAATTCTTTAAATTGAAATGTAAAAACAGCAAATACAGGTATATTTTATTTAACTGTTGTAATTTCAGAAGAACTACTATTACAAAACAGAAACACATAAAATTAAAAGTTTTTGTGCTGGTTTAGCATAAAATACAAAAATATATACATAGTTCAGCTATGAATGAAAAGTATTTTTGCCCTTTACTTTTGTCTACCACATTATATTTCTGGACTACTATACTAAAACCTTGGTGGGCCCTTTGAGCTATTAAGGGGGCTGCACACTGAGAACATTCAGAGGAATGTGAAGTTAAGGAGGATTTTTTCGTAACTTTCCACACACTGAGACCAAACCAGTTCCGAGTTTGCAAAGGCATGAAAAAATAATCTCCCACCTTCAAAATACTCCTAGCGGTCTCAGTGTGCTGCCAGCCTAAATCTTCACTGCCATTGTCTACTCAACCATATTTGCATACTAAAATTGGAGCTAAATATTAGCTCCTTGGCTAATTAATACTGCGTAGAAATCACATTAGTATAAATTTATTAATAGACAACAAAATCAAGTTAAACAGCAAAATGATTACAAATAAGACAAAATGCTACACTGTGAGAAATAAAACTAAAATTTCAATTTCAGCATTGTTTGAAGTGGAAGTTAAAATATATTTTAATACACTGGCTTATTGCAAGTTTGTGGTTTTCTGTTATTGATACAGTTCAGTTATATTTGTTCATTTAATGCTAAAAACAAATGTTTGATTTAAAAAATATATCGGAAAACTAAAATTTATCATATTTTTTGTCTATTCATCTTGTTAATTTTTGCACAGGCCTTTTGTAACACTTTTAGGCATCATTCTTTCTCAGTTAGCACAAAAACTATCTTTTTAAATGCTTAAATTCCCTTTTTTATCTTATCAAGCAGTGAAGTTGATGTCATTTGTTAATTTTTCAAAGACTTTGAAAACTAATTGCATTTTCTCGAAAATAAATATTCACGAAAGTGATCCCAGATTATCATTGTATCCCTTGAGAAATCCAGAGCAATAAGTTATTAGAAAAATGCAACAAACATATTTAAATTATTTTAACTGATAAAGAAAACCATCTGCACTTTTTCTACCAAATTAAACTTAACATAAAATGTCAATTATTTCTTTGATTGAAAAAAAATACATAGTTAATAAATTCACATCAATTTAATGAATTACAAAAGTATCTGCAAAACAAACTTACTTGACAATTTGTCTTCAGAAAATTTCGTCTTTAGAGATTCATCGGTACAAATCCACATTTTGGATTTTGTAAAAGAAGGCTAAAAGAAGTGGTAGAGAAAGTCAAATTAATAATTTGAAAAAAGTCAGTGTTTTAATTTGTAAAAAAAAAAAAAAAAAACTCCAAAAACTTATAGGTCTTAAATTCTGAAGCAATGAAACAATTTTTTTCAAGATAAAAATATTAGAAGCATCATTATTTTTGAAGCAACTATTTCATTGTTAAAACCTTGATGAAACTTGATTAAAACTGTTGATACATCAAAAGCAAAAAATTAGTTTAACATTAGTCAAAACTGCAAGTACATTTTTGAGATTTCAATTCCTTACTAATCATAGTAGTACAAGTCAATCATTTGGACACAAAAGTATTAATAATCTGGTAAAGAAAATAAATCATATTTTTAAAATGTAATATGGCAAAAAACTAATTTGCTTCAAGACACACACTGAATGGATGTTAAAAAAATCTGCATAACACTGGCAATTTCATTTTATTATATTTTATTGAAATATGTGATATTTTGATACAACTGTGAATACAACAGGAAGGAAACATACAGTTGATTATACATCTCTTTGAATAATAAAGGTACTGCAAAATAAACAATCAAATAGTCTTTTGAATACTGCAAGTGAAAAAGAAGCATCGAATATGTGATATGTTATGTGTATGAATATGTGATAAAT
Organism: Octonoba sinensis; assembly: GCA_038502835.1. Classification (NCBI taxonomy): domain Eukaryota; kingdom Metazoa; phylum Arthropoda; class Arachnida; order Araneae; family Uloboridae; genus Octonoba; species Octonoba sinensis. The sequence goes on from CM076604.1 coordinate 100,550,100, forward strand.
GATACCAGTGGGTGGTTTATAAACTTGAAACATATTGCTTGAAATAAAAATTTTGAGTCTTATGAAAATGTTTTATGAAGCCACAAATCAAGTTATTTAATAAACTGGAAAGAAAAAAAAGTTGAATGCTAAATGCGGTAACATTTAAAAGCTAGAGAAAAAGGTTGTTGTCTGCTAGATTTCTTCTTTCAGCGGAATTTCACAGAAAATTGCTGACCTTCACTTGAGAAAAAAGAAATGGAGAGTCCATATTTTGTAACATTCCAATGATTCAGATCTGCTAACCCCTCCTAACCAATCTTCACCGTATCATGCTTCAATTTTTGAAACTCTTTTCCTTAATCAACTTGTCTCATGCTTTATTTGTTATCAGTGAGAAACATCTGTTCTCTTTATGTGTGTGAAAAGCCAACATAAAAATAAAATGCTAAATAGCTTTTTTTTTTTTTGGGGGGGGGGGGGGGGGGTAATTTTTTGTTATTTAAAGATTTGATGATACAAAAAACGGGCGTTCATGGCAACAACATCTATTTGATTGTGTAATTCCAACCTTCCACTATAGCAAGTTTCACTCAAAGAGCCAAATTCATCACATGAAAGATTTCCTTTAATATAACGAAATTTAACAATTTCTTATGATATGGTACAAACCTCTATCACTTCTTTTTGAGAGTAAGGTGACAAAGCAGTCATTGTGTCTGGTCTTCCAAAAACAAGTTCAACAGCACTATTTGAACATTTAATTAAATCAACCACATCCAAATAATAGTCATTCTGCACATCAATACCATTGACAGACAAGATTTGATCTCCTGGAAAATAAAAGCAAAAATTAAAATCCGAACACAACAGAATACTTGCTTTTCTTTCATGTCTTTAAACATTAGCATAATATAATTTGAGTTGAATCATAAGACATATATTTTTCCTTTTGGGGTTGCCACTGTCACCTCCCATTGGGGTTACAATAAATATTTTATCAATTTATGCACCACTCAGATCATGTTTTGTTGAAGGTATATTTAGTGTTCCAGTTTCAAACATATAAAATTCAACCTTTAATCTATGAATATAGCTTCTTACATTTCACAATTATCGTTTTCTTTCAGAATCATTCTCATTATGTTGAAAACTCATATGCTAAATTAACTGAAAAATGCTAATGCAATGAGAGTTCCAAACCTGCAACTATGCTTGAGTGTTTCAGAATGTTTATCTCCTTTGAAAAACAAGATGACGTATCAGATTACAACAGTTCCTTGGAATTTAATAATGCTAGTTTTATGGCAGCTGCAATAGCAAAAGTGTATTCTCAGTCATCCTGTTTCAGCTGACTGTTACAGATGATATGAGAAGGATACAACTATTAACATTATACATTTAAATCTGCAAATTTTGCAAAATTGTTAAAGTAGTGCTTAAATTACAGGCTATAAATGAGAAATTCCTGCAATTGTTAAAATTATCAGGTATTTTGGCACAGCCATAGCAACAATATTTTTTTTTTGGAAAATTATCATCAAGAGTCTTAAACTATAAGTAGCAGTGGTGTCGTTCTGAAAAAAAAGTTGGGGGAATGCTTATACATCTGAAGATAAGTAATTGAAATCAAAAGTGGGGGGACACTTATGTTGCTTATGTTAAAATTTAAAAAATGTGGGGGATGCTTGTACTAAAATAAAAAGGTAGGGGGACACTATCCCCCTGCATCCTCACTTGACTACACCACTGATAAGCAGGGTTCGTTGATTTAAATCAGCTTGATTTAAATCATGATTTAAATCGTGATTTAAATCAAGTGATTTTTTAAAAAAAATCATTGATTTAAATCGAGTGATTTTTTTTCAAAAAAATCATTGATTTTACAATGTTAGAAAGTGTTGTAAAAATGAAATATGTTACAATTACAACCACTATTTCAAACAAAACTTCCTAGGTCCATTTGTATGTGTGCATAACATATTTCATTAGTTTAGAACTAATTACTGTTTTGTTAATTTTACAATATTACTCTTATTTTTCAAGCATCTTAAGAGCAAAGCATAATTCATTCAATCATTAAAATTAGAATTCATAATAATCAGGAAACATTGTGTTTTTTATCTTAAAAATAGTATTTTAGATCGATGTAATAAATGCCACACAATAAATTCAGAATGATAATATTTAAAACAACAATTGATAGAATTTAGAATATGTATCCTTTCATTCATGTCCCTTAAGGTTTTTTTTCCTTCTAAAATATTTTTTAATCTTAGAAGTTTTTAATAAAGATATTTGATTGAAACAAAAAGTTTCAGTTTTTAGTAATGGTATGAGCATATGATTTTACTAAATGGGTAAAAATATTTCAGGCTGTTTTATTTATAAAATAGAAAAATGATTTTAAAGTACACTCACAATGAAAAAATTAAGAACACACAATTGTTACTTTTTTTCAGCTTTCAACAGCAAAATAATTCAGATTAAATTAGTTCATTTTATCTGTACTTATGAGTATACTATTATTCCTGGTAGGGTTAAGTTTCATTTGAGTCATGCATTTGTATTAAAATTTGCTTATTATTATTATTGAAAAATATTTACTGCTGTGAAAATATCTTAAAGTGTATTTTTGCATATTGATTACCATACCATATTGTTTATATGAATGTGACATAATCAATATCCAAAATATTTAAGGTCTTTTTAAAAAAATCAAAAAAATCCGATTTAAATAAAAAAAATCTGATTTAAAAAAAAAAAATCCGATTTTTTAAATTTTTAAAAAAAATCAAAAAAATCACGAACCCTGCTGATAAGTAGATAACAAGGTAGGTTGTTAGCCTCACAACAAACTAAATGAATATCCGCTGCAGGAAAATGCAAGTTTCGTGAGAGGTGCTGACCCCTCCTATAAACACAATGGTGATTGAAAATAATAAACCTTACAACCCCCTTTGAAGCAACATTTATCAATGACCCCCAATGCATAGATTTTTTCCCCTTAACATAAACTTTTTTCAAAAAATTTTTCCCTATCCCAAAAATATTCTTAATGTATAAATTATAATTTTTCATCAGATATTTGTTAACATAGCAAGACAATATTTGTCCAACTGCAATGTAAATTCGAGATTGAATAAACATCTTTTTGCGGAATTGTTTAATTTAGTTTTTCCGTTTGAGACCAATTTCCTCGTAAACAAAGTTGATATGAGCACTAACTCTGTTTGTCAACACTAACTATAAAAAAGAGAAGGTATGAAACTGTTTAAAATTCTATTGAGTATAAAATTATTGCAAGAAAAAGGAATTGATGCATGATACAGTAGAAATTATCCATCTCTGATGTAAGAGAATAATTATCCACGAAACAAGAGTGAGCTACCTGCACAGATGTTTCCAGCTTGTTCAGCTGGGCCTCCAGGATGCACACATTCTACAAAGGCTCCATGCAAGAGAGTTTCATACGTGTTCCCACAGCTAATAACCATGCCAAGTCCACAAACAGGGTCCTTATTTAGCTTCACAGCTCGCATGTTCACATGTTTGCCTGGGGAAAACTTTTTTGTAGCATGTGGTGCTTTGGAGCCGAGATCTGAAACAGAGAGAAGTATTTGAGTAATTTGTAACGTTAGAATAACACAAAAATCAATGTAGATTAAAATTTTAAAAGTTAGAGTAACTTCAAAAATAGCATGCATATTGTGCCTTGACAACAAATCCCAAAGTCTACAATGCATCACAATGATCTATTGAAGAATTGTCCCTTCAGAGACCTTCAGTAATTGAGAAATTACAGTGCATATTGCCATTAAAGCTTTATCTCACAAAAATTTGCAAAGACACAGTTCACCAGCTATTCTAGTGAAGCAATCAAACACTAAAGTTATGCAGAATTTTGAGTTAAGGCAGTAAATATATTCTCATAATGAGTCATCAAAGAACATGAAAGCTAAGTCATAATAATTACTTTAAATCAAAGTCAATAAAATTACCATATGCTAAACTTTGCCACAGTTACTGATCAATAAAAAATGAAGACATACATAATTCAACAAGTTTCATTTTAATATTTTACCCCAAAAGCATTCAATTATAAAATAGTACATGAAAAAACTGCACGAAGTTCCCAAAGGTAGACAGTGGTTCCCAAAACTTTATGATAAGAATAATGAACTTAGCAAGATCCTGTTGCTATGACTGTTTTGACAGCTTGCATGACCTTGATATATATATTTCATCAGGCAAAATTAAAAAGTAGTACACTTCATTTCTTTAATTGGACTATAACATGCAGCAGATTTGTTATTGCCCCCAAGAGGTCTTTCATAAGGACAGTTGTTTTCGTACAGTGAGGCAATTGTCTCATGGATAGGACTACCAACCAACTTTAGATTACATTTTGTTGCGAACATTCGTAAAACGCCATGTTTACAAACAGTTAGCAGCACATGTGCATGCAGTTTTGATTAGAGGATTCCATAGGAATCAACTTCAAACATAATTTTAATTCCCCAATATACAAATGTTCACAACGGATTACAATATCTTAAGCGCAACTGGGTAAACAGACAACATCACAAAGAGAAGAAATGTTTAAACACACACCTAATAATAAAACAGTTCAGCCGTCGAATGAATTGAAATCCATGAAAAAACAGACACACGCAACTTAAAAGAACCAAAGCAATGCAAAAATCACGAATGTGAAGTTCCCACACGCATCCATTTGAGAATGAAGTGGAACGATATTAACGCATAGAATCGCCAAATGCAGTGACCTTGGACAGTGATCGCCAAATTAACCAGCGTGAAAGCAAGAAATAACCTTCCTATTCTTCAGTGAAACATTATAAAACAATATTCAAAAGATACAGCTGCATTACTGGGATTGGCATTTTTCAAGGGAAAGGTTAAGGCAGTAGTTCCTAAACTGGGAAACTGGATGCCATAGCGAGATGTGAGGGGTGCTGCGAGCAGCTTATAGTAAATCTTTGCTCCAAAGTAAACAAAAAAAAAAAAAAAAAAAAAAAAACAAATTATATAAAATTTTAGAAAATAAGATGATTGTTTCTACTTTTTATTGCCGGAACAAATCTTTAAATTGGCTTAAAAAAAGAACATTAATTCGCATTTTTGCATGGGACTTCATGCCTTACCTTCTCAGTAGATGATAAAAATAATTTTGTGCCAAATTTCATTCTAATCCGTTAGGCATGAATTTGCATTGCGAACATACAAACAAAAAGACAAATGAGTTCTTTGGTATATATAATGACAAAAAATATTGAAAAGGAAAAAAATCAATGTATTGCAATGACATGCCGACGTTATTGATTTTATACAGAGGAAGCTTGGTTATATTGAGTTTAATGACGCAAGTCTCAATAAGCGTAATTTCCTTTCTCTCTCTCGTTTTTGCTTTTTCTTTTTGAGGATAGGACTGACATTTCGAAAAGTAAATTTGAATATTAAAACAAGCACATTCGAATATTAAAGTTAGAAAAAAAAAAAAATCAATTATGGTTCAGCCGCAGCAAATTATGTCAGATGTATTCATCGCAAACACCTAGAACCTGTGTCGAATACAAATGTAGCTTCTTTACAAATAAATTTTCTTACTGTTCCCCTGACTGTGAATTAGTTAGTTACTACAGAATTAGAAATTTTTCATCGTGTGTTTATGTTTAGCGAAGGTTAGCTGATTTTCGCTTGCGGTACGCCACGTTAAGTTTTAGCTCGTCCCTTTCCTTTCCGACGATTTTGTCGATAATCTATTTTCACTAGAACATCTGTATAGATGAGTAAAATATTGTTATTACATTTACATAGTGAAATCTATGGCAGAGTTAAAAAAATATTTCAGAAAACGACACTAGTGTTTCTGGAAATGTGAAATAGCAATACGTTTCGGAAAATAAACAAAATATTTGCAAATGTGACAGTAGTAACATATCAGGCTCCCATCGACACTATAGATCATATATGGGCAACGTTCGGCCCGCGTGACGAGTTTATATGATCTGATCCACGAAACATATTAAAACCTTTTCAAATGAGTTCGTCTTAAGGTAATTAGTATTAATAAAGAAAGTAATTTATGTTAACTAATATATCGAGGCATCAAACCGAGCTTACAGATGAAATTTTGAAAAAATTTTACGCCTGTGTATTAGTGGAATTGATCCCAACATCGGTTACCTTGTTTATCATGTTCAAGCTCACAAGCTTCTCATTCATTTCTGCTGATTATAAGTAAATATCTAATCCTTAGTCAGTACGATATTATTCTGGTGCTTGTAACTTCCCGCAACTTCAAAGGTTGCCCATACCTCTGCTATAGATTTTCGACAAACGAGTAACTTCGTGCAAGACCACAAAGCAATCCATATAATTCCCAGGCGTGCAAAAAAGAAAGAAAGAAAAAAGTCAAACTGCAAGAGATACGCGTGGTAATCAGAGGATTAAGAAGTAGGACACAGTCCCCCAAATCTCCTAACAGAAAAAGTGAATTATCTTTCGTTTAGAGAAAACGTTTATTTAAGCTTTTAAGAGTAAAATTTCCATAAATAAGTATAACGGATATTTGCGAACAAACAGCCCGGCATCTAGCACTATAATCGAAATTTACGGTAATAGTGATCATAATCCGATTATAGTCAAAAACAAAAACACCTTCCACTCATATTTACCGTCTGAATCCGATTGTTTTTCTAACCACACCCACACCAAAGCAGAAACACATTACTTCCCTAAACAACCATCCCTTTCACCCTTTTTTCCAAACTTTTCGGCAGACTTGGATCTTTCAGAAACTGCATAGATGAATGATCCAGAACGGATCTCGAATAGATCGCAACGCCCCACTTATTCCAGGGATGTAGGGATGAGTTCTGTTATTATACCCCTTATCTCTGCCAGACCGTTACTTTCTTTACGGATGATTAAGGAATAAAAGAACTCCTCGCTGGCATTATGAATAAAGCAAACATTACTCTTCCCTTGAACAGAAGATTTAGTCGCTTTAATTGCTCCAGTGATAAATGAACCAATTTGCATTAACAAAACACATACTATCGAGTTAAAATTTCATAACATTATCAGGTCTATTTACAATTGCTACCACGTCTACTACAAGCACGGAACAAAAATTGATTCATTGATTTTTCGTCGAGAGCTGCAAGAGTTGAACAGGATCTGGTTAGTAGTATCTGTATATTATTCATAAACCCCGCCGGCATAGTCTGTATTGCAGAAGGCTTCCCGCGTCAAGGGTCCTGACATAAATGATATTTAATATAACTTGGTTGTAACCAGTGTTGCCAAATTAAAAAAACTGCAAATACGGGACAGTAAGGGGGGTAATTGGACATCCAGTATCCGACCAGTATATTCCCGAAATCCGATCCGGCGGCTACACATGAGATCCGGTTATCCGGCATATGAATTTTGATTTTTAAAAATTAGTTAATTAGTATATTTTAAAAATATAGGGAGGCTAAAAACTTACAGCGTATTTGTAAGCTGCGGGATGTTTTAAAAAATGTATACGAGTTACAGGTTTCAAACATCAGAGCAAGATATCCGATATCTGGGAAAATCAATATCCTAGCAAAAAAAAAAACGGGACTTTGACGTACCGTATTGAAGGTCCCCGGGACAATTTTAAATTAAGGGATTGTCCCGTAAAATTCCGGACGTATGGCAACCCTTCTTGTAACATTGTCACTAAGCAGCCACAAAGCTGCCAGCCTGTTCTCTTGTAAGTTCCATACTGCTCTAAAATCTTGTTTTTTGGTGTAGCTCTGTCTGGCCTGCGCTGAAAACCAGCGTTCATAATGGTTACCTCAACTTCCTCTCGGAGTCAGAGACAGTCAGAGCCGAGAATCTGAATCTGACAACCAGTTTGCATCTTGGACGTACCCTAAGGGAGCAATCTGAACAAAATGGAAGTTCAAAGCACAGCATCGGTTTCAAGACTATCTATGTTCCTTTCCTCGCTAAAATACTCTTTATAGAACTCTTGCTGATGTGTATCATCCTGAAAAAGGGGAATGTAAAGACCGTCCCGGCAAGTACCATCAGAATATTGGTAAAAATGGTTGCTGGAATGGAATTTATAGAGAATGGTACTTATAAGTACCGTCGGTAGATAAAAGGTTAAGCTGTAGTTTTCCTCAGCAAACCATAGAGGCATTTCGCGCTCGGCCTGTTAAGCCAAATATTGATGCACAAGATGGTCGGTCGTTTGGGTTGCAATCAAAGTACCATTCAAAACCTAAGACAGCTAGCTCGGTAGCAAGACAGGGCCGGAATTCACAACTTTCGCACTTCTCGGCCTCACGCATGGAGCTAGATAAGGCGGAGCAAATACAATGTGAAACTCGTGCAATAGTTTATCTTGTCTAAAATATTTTGAAAGTATATTAAGCCATAACAGGTCCTGTAAAGATCACACATATAAAAACTATAGACCTAAAAATCATAATTAAGCAATTTATTCATCTCTTTCTTTGAACAGAATGAGGAACACGTAGCAGAAAAACTATATCAAGTTCTGAAGAACAATAAAGTCGAAGTCAAAAAAAAAAAAAAAAACTGGTTGTGCTAACAATCCCCAAATTTACCGATTAGTAGGACAGTGGTCGCCTAACTTACGAAGCCAATGAGAAACCGTGCCGTTTTCAAATTCTACTACGAGCTACATCTACTCAGCACCCCCCCCCCCCCCGCCCACACTCAAAAGAGGGCGAGGGAGAGAGAATTAAAACAGAGATACAAAAAGAAAAAAAAAGTAAGAAAAATTTTCAATTCTCACTTATCTTGATGTGTCAAAAAACAAAAGCAGTTACAATATTGACCCAATTTTCGTTTTTTCATTTAATACTTTATATTTATGCCAATAAAATATCCATTCGTTGTATTAGCGAAATTGAAAAATCAACTAGTAATCGTCGGTGCAATAATCTGCAGATTACCCCTCCTGAGTGCGTCTGCGATCTAGAGAAAATGTCCTCGTGAGCTACAACTATCGCGATCGAGAGTTTGGCGACTATTGCTCTAGACTCTTTTAATAGTATGCAATAATGAGATTTTAAACAATGAAGAACAGGATCCATATAGATAACTAGGCGACCCGAGACTATCAAAAAAAAAAAAAATCTTCATGCTTCGAAAATTTGGAGTCTTGTTGAAATTCTGGAAACCGGACTCAAAGTTGCGTTACATAACATTTTTAAGCAATTTCAATTAAGACTATAATTCAGAAGTACCTTAAAAATTAGAAAATATGTCACAAAAATGAATATTTCAATGCGTAATAAGGAAGCAATTAAAAAAAGAAATCCATCCTGAAAAACGAGTACATTTTTTGTTTTTAAATACAGTACAAAATTCATTTTTATGAAAAAAAAAATATTCTGTTCGTTCTCTGCATTTGAGTCACATGACTACAATATTCATATTCAACACTTAAAAAGCAGAATTTAACCTACATTTTTTCAATAAATAGCTAAAACTCTTAATTATTTCGTGTTAATCTCTGCATCAGAGTATCCATTGTAGGCAACATACCGTTCGATCGTTGTTTTTGTGTAATTTTCTTTATAAAAATATTAAAATTTTTGTAAATACATACACGTATTTTATATTTTTGTTATTGTCTCACATCCGGGGAAAAAAAAAAAAAAAACCACAATTAAATCCGAAAAAAATTTAAATGGTAATAATAATAGCAATTAAAAATCCTGAAATACGTGCATTTTATTTATTTCTCCATTTTGTTATTGTCTTAAATACAAACGAGCTGATGTGTGCACCACATTGACTCCCTTCTACTTAAATATAATATACTTTTTTTTAAGAACACACACACACACAAAGCATGCCTTTAGGGTGAGGCATGAAGAGCGTTTTAAACATTTAAACCCACTAGTTCGTTGAGAACCAATGGGGGAAGAACGGCAATTTTAGAAGATCCTAAATCTTGTGAATGCTAACATGGGGATTCTACGGGAAAGTCGCCGAATATCGCATAAATCACCGAGCCATCCGAGGTTTGGCTTCACTATTTTGCGCCAAATTCGGCGAGATACTGCCAAAGGTGAAATATTCTCAAGTTGTCGCCAAATGGGCACCAATACACTTAACTATGGATTTGTTTTCAGTAATATCCTTCGGTAAATATCTTGACATTGAAAACGACTGGTAATTTACATGCAATTGACACAAAATCACATAAGCCCTTTTGGAATATCCGAATGCAACCAAAAGGGGAGGTGTACAACTAGACCGTGTACAGGTCCTACATACGAAATTTCAACCATCTACGACAAACTGTGTTTGAATTATGCGACATATGCACATGAGAACGTACGAACATACAGACGGCACGACAAGATTCGTCAAAACGGACTCGAGGATGATCAAAATCGATATTTCAATGGTCCACGCACGTACGTATGTACATACATACGGACATTGTAAAAAAACTGTCCAAACTAATTAATTTGTGATTTAAACGGAAATTGAGTGCGGAATTTTTCGCAATTACAATACTTCCTCTACTTCATAAAAGGAAGTTAAAATCAGATAAATCAGAGTTGTTGAGTGATACAGGGTTGAAAAAGCAATTCGCTCACCGACGAAAATAGTATTCGAACAAAATTTTAATTGATCAATGCTAAAACCCTGCAATATACTTAAAAAAAAAAAAAAGGGATATGCTATGATTAGTGGCTGGTTTTTGTACTCTAATTGTGTATAATTAAAGTTTACAAATTTTTCTTTCTAAATTTAAACATATGGCACTACTGATCATAACGAGTTTATACTAAGCAACCACGCATCAGTTCCTATTGTATTCGGAGAGCGAAATCATTCCGTTTTATGAGCAATTTTAGAAATATTTTTAAGAATTGTTGTGTAAGAATAAACCCTAAGTAGATTTAATTAGAATTTCTCAATTTTTATATGAAATGCATAAATAGTGAATTAAATTTAAGAAATTACGCTCCCTACTTTAAGTTCTTTTTTTAGACAATGGATTAGATTTCTAGCTTATGGCGAGGATTACAACTACCTATTTTTCAAGTGAAAAAGTAACGGAATAACTTATCAACATTACAAATAAATGAAACACACAACAAATCACAATTGCTTCCTCAAAATCAGGAAACGCGTATGATGATTAAAACAACATTCTACAATGAAACTGGCTTTCTTAGACAAACATTTAAAAGCCGTAATTCCGTCAAGCAGCACTTTATAAAAAGCTTTAAATCTGTGCCACCAGGAAAAGCCTTGAGGGATATCAAGTTTAACTAAAACCTCTAAGATTACAAAAAGAAATTAAACCTATATAAAACAGTTTTTCTGTTGTGGAAATTTTACACGCGTTGTTGGTAATTAAAGTCTGACTGTATTCTAAGAACACTTGTTTTCTCTTTTATTATTCAAGCTATTCACCGGGAAAATAAGAGGAAGCTGAGAGTTTATTGTGATGTCTGTGGGAAACATCAAAATACGGTAACAACTTAAGCAATTCTGCCCGTGCATCACTGGAATGGAAGGCTCGCTAGAGGGTAATTTCATATGTAACGGACTAACACTTTTGGTAAAAAATTTAAATTCTAGTGATTACAGTGAAGCTATGCTCACCGAAATGTTCATCATATTTTTTTCCTTTGCATCTCATAGTTAGCAATTCAAAGATAATAAAATTATGGAAAAACGATTCGTAGATACTACCTACTACTTTTATTTATCTACTAGCGGTACCCGCACGGCTATGCACGTGTTAATAAATGAAAAGACCAGTCGATTCGCCATTGTGTATATAGCTATAACTTTTTAAAGTGTAAACTATGTTATTTTATTAAAATGAATTCCACATCAATAAAAATTAGCCGCCCATGACAATCAACCAGCGATCCTACACATTTAAGCATTGGTTTTTACAAAACAAACAATAAAAAATAGAAAAACGAAAGAAAGAAACGAAAAAGAAAACATTTAAAAGAAAACGCATTCTGTTTGTTTAGTTCAAGTACCCACACAAAAAGGACGATTATAATCCATTGCAATAGTTTTAATTAATACATTTTTACTATAATTAGTTTTTATCTATTATTCATTGACAGCAAAACAGAAAGACGAAATTTTGTTGCTTGCAGAAACTAACAGCAGCAAGAAAAGCTTTGAAAGCGTAAAAACCTTTCATCTGAGCCCAAATAGACAAATAACATGTTTGCTAATTCACTGTAGAAAAAAATTGAATAAATAAAAATATAAATAGTAATAATAAGTTGGAGTAACAAAAATCGCTATAAAGGATAACATTTCTTTAAAAAAAACCTTGTGCAGTATTTTAATTCGTTTTAAAAAAAGAATAATCAAAATTCAAAAAATAAATTAATTGATTAATTAATTAAAAATCAGCTGCTCCGCAAAATGATAAAAACGTCAAGAAATAAATATTAATTCGTTAAAAAAGAAAAGGATCATAAACCAGTCGCCATGGTAACCATTCAACTAAAATTAAAGTTAATTACCGTTAAAAAATAATTTCGAACTACAGAGAAAAACGCTTATAATTTTCTTTTCAGGTTAATTTAGTGGCTTCGAATTTTAGCACGAAGAATAAAACTCTTTCTGGGACAGTTTTTTACGCGCTTTTCAACGGTATTAAGCTCGAAAGGATTCGATATTTCCTTCCCATAGAAAACGACTATTTTATGAAACTTTCGGCTATAAATTGGAATAAAAAAAGAACAAATTCGAATTTCAGAAAAAACTCTCCGAGGTGCACACCTCCATGTTCCAAACTAATTTCGTGCCAAATTTCATGAAAATCCGCCGGACGGTCTGGGCCCTACGCCGGACACAGACAGACAGACACACATACTTGCTGCTTTATTATTAGTAAGATAGAGATAGAGATTATTATTACCATTATTGTAAGTACAAAGATAAAACACGTAAAAAAGCATTTTAGCCCAAAGCATTTTGATCATTCGTCTTATATTACCATTATTATTAGTATTATTATTATTATTTTAGATTTGTGACGGAATGACACAGGAATGTCAATCTGCTACAAAGCGAAAAATATGCAAAATAAATAAATAAAATTGAAAAAAAAAAAAAAAAAAAAAAAAAAAAAACCCCCTACGTGTCGTTAACAACGCAAGGGGTGTGCATTTTGATGACTTAGCTTCACACACTGTAATCATTCGAATTTTGATCAAAAATGTCATTCATTACATATGAAATTGTCCTAGGTAGGAGAAGTCTTAATTAAAAAATATTTGAACTAGTACACGATGGTAATTGTTATATTACGACAAATGTTCAATAAAAAAAAAATTGTTGGCTACGACCGATCTAAATAAGTTGTGTGATTGATCGAAAAATATAAATTTTACGTGAAATCTTTGAAACAAGCTTAATGAAGGTATTTTTGTTCAGATAAACCTTATCAAACAATAAAGCTAGACACTAAGCTGGGCAAACAAAACCCCATTAGCTAACATCAACTATTTGTACCAGCCGTGTTTCACTGCATTTTTTGGGAACTGAATCTCATAAAGTCACGAACAATATTCCATCGAGATCTGATGTTCGTATAAAACCGCAAAGTATGTTACAATATTTCAGAATTGTTGCTGTGTATGAAGTCGCAAAACGTGCGACTAGCATGAGAAAATTCCAACTGTTGTTGTATACACGTATTTTTTTAAATTCAAAACGAAGCGTAATAAATTTGAAAACAGATGAATTGTAACAAAACTCCTCTATTTACGTCACCTTACTGAAATAAAAAGATTACCAACATCAAAATGATGTTGGTAAGGGGTCCTTCATAGGGCTTCGAGAGGGGGAAGGGGGGTGAAAGTTTGTGACAATGGGAGGGGGTAACAAGAAGTGTGACATTGTACATCTTGATTTCTATAAAAGCATTTAAGATCAGCAAATTAATTTTTTTAATTTTTTTTGCTTTCCATAATTTGATTTTGAAGATTGATTTCATTGATTTCATTTTGTGCCGAATACATCGATGCTGATTTAGGTACTATTAATACTAATTATCTTTTTTGTTGTAAACTTATCTCATTTTATACAAATTAAGTACACTTTCAATCATTATTATTGCAACACTGCGAGTACATATCGCCGGTCCGGAAGAACAACGACGTAACTGCAAAAATTTGGCAAATGCAAATAAGTCCATATACAATACCAGAAACACATCCCTTACACAGGGGAACATGGATGAACTAATAATTACAAGTTTGTATCTTCTAAAACAACGAACAATTTTTAGAGTAACAATGACGTAACTGCACTTAGGGGTTGAAATATTAGGGTGATTAAATCCTAACCCCTGGTAAATGAAAGTAAAGTATATATCCTACATTCTCTAATTATACCATTATTTTCTGCCATACACCCTTTTCAATTACTATAAGTTTTATACAACTGCAAATCGTTTTTTTACTCTCCTGTAAAATTGAAGTTTTTGCATTTACGCCACTGTTCTTCCGGAACGGCGATATGCAATGCAATATAGCGTGACATGTGACAAAGGGGGAGGGGGTATGTTGAAGCATGACATTTTGTGACAAAGGGGGGAGGAGGGTATGTTGAAGCGTGACACTTTGTGACAAAGTGGGAGGGGGGGGGGGGCAAATATATTGAAAAAAAGTGTGACATCCTTTATGAACGATCCCTAATCTTTTTATTCCAATCTGATTGATTAAATTAAGGAGGGATAACTCTAGCAGAGCTCAGGTGCTTTTATGACTAAAAATAATGGTGTACATTTTATTATACGAAATTAATTTACTACCAAACCTAACACGAAATTAAAAGACAGCGGATTCTAATAACACATAGACAGTAAGTACATGACACATGACATCAGTTTTCTTTTACCGTTGCAAAATTTGTATGTATTTTTTTTCTTTTTTTTTTAATTTAAAGAAAACTTCGATTCAACGATTTCCGCAAATTAAGAAAGATCTTTAAAATCCCGGATTGGATTTAATTAATGTTTTGTTTCCCCGCTTTAACGATAGCTTTCAAACATTTATAGAACCTTGTTAAAACGGGGTTATACATTTATTTACTTAATTATTTTTTAATAGTATAGACTTTCATTAACGAATTTCCTCTAAAATATTTTTAAAAATCCTATCGATAATTTGTGTCGTCCATCTTCGGAGAATTAGTGATGAATGGGGAAATTAAGGGAATAAATACTAAGAAACTTACCCACACCTTTCAAACAATCCTCTACTCTTTAATAGATTGTATGTATCAACGAGCAATTCTACGAGTGAGAACGGAAATGCGTCAGGATGTAAGAAAAAGGGAAACTGAAATATCAGAAAAAATGACAATATGAATTCCATCAAGTAGTTGTAACTGTGATCAATTTTTATTGTATGTTGCTGTCGGATGTGTCACCTTTCTTGAATGAGTTACGTTTACACACTACAGTTGATGCGTCGATAAATGTTGCGAATTTTCAGCTTTTGAGCACCTGTACCTTAAATTAACAGTTCGTCGCTTGAAAAGAATAGTGATACAACTCAAAAAATACCGAAAATGAGATTTTTAATTGATAATACTTTTAAAAGATTGATCTTTTATATGGAATAAAGAACCAAGTCGTAAATAGCAAAGTTGCCCGTAGATAGCATAAGTGTCTTTTCAGAATGAAAATAAAACGCCATTTTTTTGTTGAACAGGGGCATAACTCGTGTTGTGCTTCGACTGCTGCTTGGGTGAGTACTGCCAATTTTATTGAAAAAAGGCACAACTCTGATTAGGGCCTAAGTGATATAGTCCCTTATAGATAGACTTGCCATATTTTTGATTAGTGAAACCGGGACATATTAATATGTGATGGGCATACAGGATAGTCTGGGGGTATGGAATAGGAATGAAATGAACAAAACCCCCCGCCAGTGGCGGGGTGGTCTGGGAAAATTAAAAAAAAATGAAAGCAAAATGGTGAATTTTAAGCCTTTTTTTAAGCCTCGCAAGTAATGGGAGTGGGGAATCTGGAACCCTAAATTGTTAGTCTACCCACCTTTAAAAATAAAAAAGGAATTTTTGCTACTTAATTTACTTAAAAGGATTTTTTTTTCTTTTATAATGAGAATTTTTTCTGGTCTACCATTTAGAAAGAAGTGTTAATAAAATAAAGTTTAAAATGCTTCATAAAATTGTTTAATTGATCAATCAATTACTAAGTCTTATTTTTTTAAACTATAACTTTTTGTCTAACTACAAAAACCATTTCCAAAAAAAAAAAAAAAAAAACATTTTTGTCAAACTAAAAAAGTAGTTAAAAAGTTAACAATGTTATTCTTTGTTTTCAAACCACTCATATTTCGGACTTGAATGTACTTTTTTTCAAGATGTTTTTGTTGAGCTTGACTTTCCCATAAAAGTTTGATCAAAGAAAACGCCAAAGTTTATTTTACATACAATCAATGCTCCTGCAGTGGAAGGATTCTTAAAAACATACATTCATTACTTTTTACATCTTACAGCCGTTTCCGGGACATTGATAAAACTGGGCGGGACACTGGGACAAGAGCAAAATACCGGGACTGTCCCGGTCAAACTGGGACGTATGGCAAGCCTACTTATAGAGCAACAGAGACCCATTTTGTGTTGTGTCTGTATTGCTGTTAATGTAGGATTTTTTCATAAAATTTTATTATGGACAATAGAGACATATTTGGAGCTGTGTCTGTATTGATTTTAAGGTTACACTTTTTTTAAAGACCTTTTCAGGGTTATTACACTATTCCTCAAATTGTTGTTTCAGAAAAATTGTTGTTTTTATTCGAATGAGACACAACTCAAACTCTCCTAAATTTGATTAAAATTTCCAGGAACCCTAAATGGCTAGCACAAAAACTGCATGAAATAAACAAAAAGAATAGTATTAACCATTTTTTAAGGGACATTACAATAATTAGGAATTGTTATGAATGAAACAACAATAAATTACATATCGCAACAATTTTAAAACTGCTCTCCTGAAAAACTTCCTTTTTTGAGTTGTGTCACTATTCTTTTCAAGCAACGAGTTGTTCTGTTCATATTCTAATGAAATTTCAATGACGTAAAGTGATAGACGGCATTAGGCTTCTGGGAGCATCATTATATTTATTATCAGGGGTGTACCAACCGGGGGGCGGGAGCGAACGGGACCGTGGATCGGTCCTCCCAAAAGACATCGCGTATTCGATATCTTACCGACTTTTAAATATCGGGAATCCAATCCGGATACTGTACGAAAGTTCCGGTTATCCGGAATGTCAAAATTGATTTCTAAAATTTAAATAATTCGCATGTTACGAAACTATATGCAAATTACAGGTTCCCTGCGTGTTTGGAAGCTGTGAGATGTCCATTTAGTTTTCATTCTTCGTTATGCAGTTTTAAGCTTCAAAAGGCTGAACTTCAAGGAAGAAGTAGAAAACCCAAATCACAAAAAAGATGAACTCCTAATCAATTACTATGATTATTGGTTGACCTTGAAAACGGAATTCTTTTAAGAGATAAAAGAAAATTTCACACGAAATGTCAAAACGATTTCTTAAGGATAATGCATCGATTTTTTGCGAGATTTCGCCATTTTTAGTGAATAAAGTTATATATTTATAATTTCTCTTGGAATAAATAATTCGCACGGGAAAAAAAATAAAAATTTTAGAATAAGATGTTTCAATAAATCACGAAGTACATACGCTCATTAAAGTAAATTTTCATAACTACAATTTTGAAAAAACAAAAAAGTCTGTGTGTTGTCAACCATTTTATATTTAGTTTTTACCATAAAAACCTTGCATAATTTTTTTTTTTTTAAGATTTCGAACGCTACAATGACCGATCTTTATGGTCTATAGTGGTTTACCAAGCAAGATTTTTTCATTTTAAAAATCACTATTAGGAGTGTGCTTTTGTTAGCTTCAGGAGAATGTCAGCAAATTTCATATTTTGTTCATTAATGCTTCTCTCATAAGTACTTTCTGTTCACAGACGAGGGGTTAATCTGATGGAAGCAAACGGGAGCTCAGCTTCTGCACTTATTTTCAATTTTATGTGCATTTTTACACAATAGACGGAATTCAGACTGTTTTCGCCTTAAAATAATTTCTCAAAGACTAAAGGGTTCCCACACTTTTCCCATTAGAAACTGAAGCCCTGACACAGACGCCCACTCACCGTGAACACTAAAAAACGGGCATACGCATTAGTTATCCGACATAAATACTACTTCGTAAAACATATTTATTTTTAGCTATGAATATATTTCGGTTTAATTACTACGAATGGATGCTTAAAGCCTTTTTAAGCTAAATTTTCAGCAGAACTCACTACCATAATATAACATGCCACAACTTAAATACACTTTTTACAGACACAATAAAGCCGAATGAGATAAACTACAAACGCAATACAAATATCTATATAAATAAAAATGTAAGTGTTCGTTTGTTCATAACCGCAAATCTCCGAAAGTACTTCACCGATTGCTTTGAAATTTTGCCAGTAGACAGAGTGATTCAAGAGGAAGGTTTATAGACCCGTTAGAAAAAAAATCCGACAGGTAGTTCCTTTTTTTATTCAAATTTTACGCAAATTTCCACATTATTCCCCAATATTGGGGTGAAAAAAAACCGTACACATATTAATATAATATATCGATCGAAAGCGCCGATTTTCCTGCACAATATGAAATTTGTTCGAAGTTTCTAAGTCAATAAGAACGCCAGTTATAAGCGGTTTAATTCGATTTCTTAAGGCTTACCTTGATTCAAAAATAATAATTAGCAGTTTCCTCAACTCCGCGTGAATAGTGTTAGCTTGATCTATGTAAATAAAAATGTAAGTGTTCGTTTGTTCATCACCTCAAATCTCTGAACGTACTTCACCGATTGCTTTGAATTTTTGCCAGGACATTGCATTCGAATGCGTGCGTGTTTTTATATATTAATAATTAACTTATAATTAATTTTTAATTTTGATTTAATTATTTCGTTTTTTTACGGGAAAGTAAAAGTAAAAAAAATAATAATAAAGCATGAAAGAAGGCTTAATGTATCGTAAAAATATCGTTTAAAATAAAGAAAAGTCAAAAAAAAGTGAAGTAATTAAATGAAGATTGAAAAATAAAAAATTTGAAAGTAGGGTTTTGAGATGGGGAAAATGTGTGTCTGTCGGTCTGTCCCCCCCCCCCCCTAATAACTTTTGAACGAATAGTCCGATTCGAAAAATTCTTTTTGCATTCGAAAGATCTCGGCGAGGACATCTCACTTCCATATTTTAGTTTTTGATTTGAACAATTTTTAGTTCAATTTTGAAGAGTTCAAAAAAATTTAACATTAGTGCCTATGGGCGAAAATGAAGCAAATTATGTAAACTCTGGGTACAAGATCCATGTTCCAATGAACAAGCTTACTGGAAGAATCTCTTAGCGAGAAATATCAATTTGAACAGTTTTTGTCCATTTTTGAACAGTTCAAAAAATTAACATAGCGCTTACAAGGAAATTTCAATCCTATATAAATCCTGATCTAGCGGACCGATTTGCTTGGAACAAACTTTATCGGAAAGCTCTTTTAACGTAGAACATGTACAAATAGAAAGTTCATCCAGAACTAACGAGCCTATTTTCCTATAAAATTTTTTTATCGGGATTTTAAGGATATTTCTCAATGAATAAATGAATGAGTGAAAGCATGAATTAATGAAGGAGTGAAAGAATGAATCAATGAATAAATGAATGAGGAAAAGAATGAATAAATGAGGGAATAAATATATGAATGAGTAAATACATGAATAAAGACATGAATGGTTAAACGAATGAATGAATGGCTGAATAAAGGAAAGAATGAATGAGTGAATGAATATGGTTTATCCGTTGAAAAAGGTATATTTGAAATAATTAAGAACTAAAGCTAAAGGAGAAAGAGATAGTTAGATTATAAATTTGAATTTGGTGTATACGGGAAAGTAGGCTCGTATAGTTCTAGACGGAACTTCTTGTTAATGTTTTATTAACAAGGTTGCCACAGAAGAAATTTAACAAAAATAGTTGCTTTAGTAGCATATAAAAGTATGAAAATAGTAGCCTAAATAGTAGCCATGGCTCAATGACAAACAAGTCTTAATTAACTTGTTCAGTGATGGGTACTTACTTATTACATTCAGATCTTATATTCATACATAAAAGAGTTGCTATGAATTCAGTGTAATTTATAAAAAACAATTGCATTTTTATAAGAAATAAACACGTTTCCGAGCATTAACTTTTTAAACCGAAATAACTATTTCATATCTACCAAAGATTAAAAATATCAATAAATAAGGAGTGAAATGAAAAATCAAGTGAAAAAAAAAGATTGCAGTATGAGAAGAGCAAGATTATTAATGCAAACTAAACGTACTTAAGATTTAAGCACACAATAGCTGATCGTTTATTTAGATACATGTATAATATTGAGCTACTTGATTAATGAAATTCTAAGACCAAGAGGAGGCACTATCAAAAACACTGGGTTTCTTTTTTTTTCAAATATAATAATTGTTTTATAATATTGGAAAAATCACCCAACAGACAACTGCTAAAGATAATCAAAAATTTTAAAAACTCAATTTTAAGTTACACGGCAAAGAAAAAAAAAACATTTTTGGAAAAAATATTTTTTTAAACCAGTAGATTATTAACAAGGCTGAAATATTTAATTCTTGTAATTAACTTGTATGATCACTAAAACTTACAAGAATTTTGTCAAAAATTATTTTATTTTCGGCCAAATTTTTCAAATGGGCGTAACAGAATGACGTCCGTGCAAGTTTGTACTACAGAAGTTGAAATGCAACAAAGATTAAAAATTATGGTAAGTTTAAAGTTATTGAGCTCCAAGAGGTAGAATTTGTTAGCAAATGAGCACGAGTAAGTTTTTCCGAAGCCGCTGCAATCGGATTTCGAAAAGCGTAAAAAATCGGGTCCGAGCCTTGAAAGAGCGAAAAACAGAAAAAATGCATAGGGAGCCTTGAAAGAGCGAAAAACAAAAAAAATGCGTAAATTTTACTCGTAGTTTGTAAAAGTTAGCAGGCTAGGCTACTTACAAAACTTTTCGTTGAAAAGAAAGAAGGGATTTTCGTGGAAACAAAATTCTTACTTTCCAAAAATACGGAAAAAACACATGTCTGTCTATGTGATGAGTGGGTGTTTCGGACATATCGTTGCAATCCTTGGCCGTGCAACATCGTGGATATTGTGGTTAGGAACCAGTGTTATTGGTTGCCAGGATTCGAGAGAAAAGGTGAGGGTTACCAAAAAATAAGGAGAAAAATCGCATATTGCAATATTGAAACGCATATCGCACGCACGCAGCGCAGCTTCCATGTTGACTACCAAATCACACATGAAAAAAAGCAAACTAACTCCTTTCATTGGCAGCACAGCGTCAGCTTCATTGGCAGGTGCTTCAAGGTCAATATGAAGTGTAGGCAGTCGCTTGAACCAAGATGGAAGTTTGAAAAATTACGGCACGGTTTTCCGTGAAATAAAAGAAAATATTTTTCCCAAAAATATTTTTTGGTACATTTGAATAAAAGAATTTCAAGAGAGGTAAAAAAAAAAAAGTTGCCTAATAGTCGCCTTTGAGTAAAATTAGTTGCTTTTTTGCCTGATTTCAACAAAAATAGTTGCCATAGTTGCCTGAGGCTGAAAATAGTTGCTTTTTAGTCGCCTGTGGCAACCCTGTATTAAGGAGAATGAGCCACTGCACCGTGTGGCAGGGTACAGCTATTTTCATTTTGATTTAATAGTTTTGTGTTTTTTCTGTTTGTATTGAAGTATTTTGTTAGCATTTTTCACTTAATGATCAAGACGAACTTTAAAACAAAGATTTCTAATTTTAAATGACAATTTTTTAATTTAGAATTTTTGTGTTTGTGTTTCTTCTGTTTGGATGAGACTTATGTTGGAATTTTTCAATGTGCCGAGCCAGGCAAAATCAAAATCTTCACAGACAATGGAACGACAAAAAAAAAAAAAAAAATGCGTGCAAGCATTGAAAAAACATAAAGCTCAAGACCAATCAATCAAATTGAGCAGTTTAGATCTAGACACGGATTCCTTCTCACGTGGCCAATTATATATTGCGGGTTCTAGAATGGGTGATTCAGAAATCTATATTTTCAGATAATGAAACAACAAGCATTGTGAAATGAAACATATTACAAATATGTGCTTTCTCTTGCTTTTCCATCAAAGCAGACTGAGCCACAGCAACGCGTGGCCGGGTACAGCTAGTAATAAATAAAACTAGTAATAATAAGGCGGAAGTACATTCCATTTGGCGAAAAGAGCGTTTTGTTATTTGAGGATTGAAGATGCTGTGACTAGGAGATGATGCTATGCAACAAATAATAAGTTAATTTGAAAAAGAATCAGTTTTAATATCAATCGCCACGGCAGATGAGAACTGGAGCCGTTTAAGGACCATTCACAAAATTCCAGTGAATCAAAACGGACCCTTCACAAAAATTTAATCAATCAAAACGGGCACTTCACAAAATTCCGATTTACCAAATCGGACCTTTCTCAAAATAATTCATTAAATCAATCTCCAAAGGAAATCCAAAATACAATTATTGTTCTTTCAATTTCAGTTTCTATTGAAAAATCGAACTATTTTCACAAAATGTTTTGATTTTTCACAAAAATTCTTCTCAAATTCACGAATATAGCACCCTGTGATAAATGCTGGCTCAACCCTTGAGTAAGTGACCTTTTTAAAATGTGTTTGCGATTGAATGGTGAGATTTGGTGTTTGGGGAAATTCTTGCGATGGGAATTCTAATCAAAGGATACTAAAGAGCAAGGAAGTCGGGAGGGGTATCACTTTATTGCTAAAAAAATCGTGAGGATTATAATAACCTTTAAAGCATATGTTGGAATTAACAGAAAATCTTCCTCAATGAAGTCCTCCTACCAAAGGAATGGAACGAAGAGGATGCAGTTGAAAAGCTTCTTACGAAAATGGCAGCTACTATAAAAGCAATAACAGGTTGAAAGAGTGGTTTCTTAAAAGGAGGTTGAAATTCTAAGCATCTGGAAGCTTTTTTTCTTCCTTCATTTTCAGGAAAAAAATGTTTTAATTCAAATCATCTAGCGATCAACTAAACATAAATCGCATTACAAACTGGATCTTACAGTAATAAGATTCCAACATAGAAATTGCTACCATATTTTGAAAACTGCTTATTTGAGAAGGAAAAAGTTAAAAATAAGGCTTCGAAATTCAAGAAAAAAACTTGAATAAAGGGGGGAAATGAGTACAAATCATCATAAAGAATTCAAGAGAAAAGTCTAAGAGTTTGAAAATATATGCCGTAAGTAGGGCTTGACCCAAAGTACAGAACCCCATACCGAATGTAAAAAAACTTAAATCTATGTGGTTTTATTGTTTTAAAGTTGCACATATAGAGCTGTTTCTCTGCTAAGAAGTAGCACCGGATAGTGCCTAAAGTAGTTAACTAGTGCTAACATTTTTTTTTTTCTTTGAGAGGGGGGTTGTAACTTCTCCTTAGGCTCAGGTAGCTCCTATAGAAATTTTTCCGGTGGCAACCTTTTCGTAAATAAAGATTTAAGAACCAATAAGAGTAAAGTATCACAACTTTGAAATTAAATAGTTTAAAAATTCAGTTTATTTACATCGTTGTAACATTATGAAATTTATGAGATACAAAAACGTTTTATACAGCAAGCTTTTAAATAAATCGACATAAAACCAATTTTAAAGTTCTTCAGAAAAATTTTACAGAACCCCCTACGTACTGACCATCATAAAGTTAAATACTTGAATTGATATAATGAAGTTTAAATGATTAAACATTTAATGAGAGTTATTCTAATGAATGCTTACAATTTTGTTTTCAGTTCCTTAATATCATTGGGAAGAAATCTATCCGTGACTGCGCCCGGAACCTACGACGTGTCTAATTACAATAAATAGGAATGATCATGAAATTTGTCTCTTTGTAGCAATCAGTTAAATGTGACTGTGTTCGTAAAACTCAAATTACCATGACGTTGTCTTGAACATTTACCATCACATTTTCTCCTATAAATCTCATGTGATACCAAAACCATTTAACGATTTTTCAATTAAACAGTTTCAATGCAATCAAGGATGCAATTATATGTTTAGCTTTTTTTCTCATAACTAGTGCAACATTACCCAAATAATGTTTAGATACTTATGCTATCACTGTGTAATGCTGAAGTAAAAGTTAATGTTTCCTATTAACTTTTGATTACCTTCTTTTACCTTAAATGAAGTTTGTCTAGTGATTTAGAAAGTGCAATATAAATGACTACTATGAAAAGTGGTTTTAATGAAAAATGCGTAATAGTGATCGTTATAGCACCCAATTATGTCCTAGTATACTCTATCTCAAAAAAGGCAGCAAAGAGAAAAATGGTTAATAAAATGAAAACAATTTTTTGAATCTTAATGCAATTTTTGCAGATTATTGAAAAATTGAGATACTATTCGAAATAACAGAGGGAAAACAACTATTAGTTTTCAAATACAGAATACAAACAATAATGTCCCTAACTTGTGCTAAAAAAATTCAGTTGAAAACATTTATTGGTACTGCGTATGACCACCCAGATGTCGACAACGACGATTCATGCTTGCAAGCAACTATATTTTTAAAATGCTCTTGACATAAGAACAACATAGCATAATAGCAACTGCTGAAATAAAATCTGTTTTTATATCCATTGCATTATACAGTCCTACGTGTAGCATGTCACTGAGCATGCATATTTTCTTCTTGTAACCTCTCTTCTTCTCGAACTATTCTAATTTTACTGTTTGTTGCTTACTTTTTGAGACAGAGTGCAGTTTGGACCCCACTTTTAGCTGAAGGTTCCGCAACAATCCAACTGGAGCATTTGATACTCGTCTTGCTTAGCAATAAGTGGTGCATTATTTCATTATTTGGATTACAACGTAACTAGTCTTTAATCGAAGAAGCACTGGAAACCGCATTAGTTAATAGTGACATATGTTACGATTTGGAGATGGGGAATGATGAAACACTGAAATTAATGAAAAACGTTTGAAAATTAAAATATCTATTTTATTTTTTGAATAAGTAATTGCACTACTCATAGATTCAGGACATCATTTGACGGAATAAGAGCATTTGTTAGAGGTTGGCTTTTCCTATAAGAATTTTGCATTGCATGTTTTATTCGCAAACTTACACCATAATGGGAGTTTATGCCTATAAGCTTGGTGAAATAAAACAGAAATGTATGTGCAACATACTGCTCCATCAGAATCAAGCAAAAACATTAAAAAGAGTGATATCGAATAACAGTAAATTGCCTAAAAGTGTGTTATATTCTAGAGCAACATATACAAGACAAAATGGTTAGAATTTAACAACCCATTAATTTACGAAAATATTGTAGAAACAAGAATTCAACATCTGTAATCTCGATGCGTGACGGCATTAAAAAAAAAAAGGGAAAATAAATACATAAATCCTTGAGAAAACAGAGACAGAAGAGATCGTGAATCAATGAAAGCGGAACATTTCCAGAGCCATAATGCCTGAGGAGCACAGCTGAAACGATAGCTTTTCGAGGAAAATAGAAGTTCAACGGTACGACTGCACACATTTTCTTTCTAGGAAAAATTACAGACATGAAATGCAGTGCAGGGAAAGTTTTGAGTAAAACAGCAAAATTGGAGAAAATTTGTTGCACTTCCTTTTAAAATAATTCCATGTGAAGGTCTCGTCTGATTTAGTGGTGTGGTAGTTACGTGGTCTGTCAAGATCGTCTGACAATTCAATTCATTTCAAATCGTTCACTTTTAGGGAGAACAAAAGCGAAACAAATGGAAGAAAATTGCCTGTCAGGAAATAATAAGCGATTTCAAAATATAGATATGAAATGTTACATAATTATTTGCAAGGCACGTCACTGGATGTCAATGTCAAGAAGGAAATAATGACGGAGGGATATTAGCTAGAAGCAAAAGACGAAATCAACACCTCACACCGTTTTCAACAACAATCATAATAATAAGAATAACTATGCGTTGAGCTTTCATCGCTATGCAATAGTAAGATTTACTGAAAAATATAAATTTTGTTACATTTGAATAGTATGTAGCTAGTTTTAAGAAAATGACGTGCGTAAAAGTTAATTCTATATTTATATAGAAATACAATTAATTGAGAATTTAGAGAAACCATTTAATTGCACCAGGAACTTTCTTCCCATAGTACCCAACAACTTATGTATCTTATTTTGTGTCAAACCTTGTGAAAAATATATGTAAAATAATGTATTGAGTATTTGAACTAAAAATAATATGAGGTTAAACTTTCCTACAAAGTGCATTGTGAATGAAAATGTAACAAAAAATCGATAGCTTGCAATTCGAATAGTCGCTAATTCACTGTAACTTTAATCGTCAGGATAGAATCACAAAGTAATATTTTCCTTGTTTTCTAATTTTTGCATTCCTTTTTATAAATGTGTATGCAGGTTTCCCAAACCTTTTTACTCTAACCGAACTCTCTTGAGAATTGTCCAAGCTCAAAAGCATCCTAACGTACATGTGCATAATATTTCTTTCCTTTGAGCGTCAATGCTCTTATTAAATGATAATAAATGTAAAAAAGGATCATTTTAATGAGGCAGTCTGGAAGCAATATTATTATGACCAAATTCAAGAAAATATCAAAATTCTATTCTTAGTTCCAGCAAGTTTGAATCATTTAATAGAACACTGCTCGAGTGTCCATAAAGAGTTTCCAGACTGTCTTTACAGTTAACATAAATAGGAAATGGTAACAAAAACAAAACACCACATTGTTAACCCCATATTGTTACCAACAATTTCGTTATTTACTTTAAGAGAATTAACGCTATCAAGACTCTTGATTTCTTGTGGAACTCTTAATTATGCTTCGCGGAACCTTAAGGTTCTAGAGAAACCCGGTTGGCGACCGTTAGTGTATAATTTCTGTTGTCTGTTCTTCGTTGTGCTTGAATTCGTTGCTTGCAAATCTATTTTTGTTTCATGAAACTTCTTAACAAGGTCGATCTTCCAAATCAGTACAGAAGAAGGATCTAACCGTCTATCACAACAAATTTAAGGGGGAAAAAATCGACACACTCCCTGGCACATTTGTTTGACTGAAGAGGATACGTGCTGAGGATTTTTAAAAAGATGAGGTAGAAAATTTGAATGAATCGAACACAAAGGAAGAGCAAGAATTAACGAAGCGTGTCCATTCTAAACCGACCAGTGTTATTATTACTGAGAGATATTGTAGCTACAGGCTAACAGTTGACAATCCGAACGAGAGATGTAGTTTGAAGATTCTTCAACAAAATTCAGTTGTACCTAAGTTGACAAGCCAAGTAATTCATTTGCACTAAAATCCTTGTTTTGCTTGAAGCAGCAAGACATTGAAAAAGGAAAACACGTCAGTATAAATAGATTAGGAACTAGGGGGAAATATCCATTTATCACTTACTGATATGAAATTTGAAGTGGGAAAACAATGTCGGAATTTATTTAATCAAACGCAAGCGCTACTTTAAGCGTGTATTAAGACCCATGCCCCTAAGTACTTAAAAACATTTTAATGCGCACGCAAATCAAATTGCAAAATATAAATAAACAGTAGAATAATCAGTTATCATGCAACATAAAACAAAATGATTTGGTTATATAAAATAGCGCTATGCAACGATTAATATGCTTAATATTATGAAAACCTATTACGAAATTTAAAGGGACACCTATGATTTTTTTTCCTTTGTCCTCCCCCATTTAACTAGCTCCCCTTTTTTTGCATCATCATGGAAAGGTACTTTTGTGTGCACACAGATGCGCAATTTTATATATGCAACGTTGTTGCTTTTTTATTTACTTGATATAGAGGTCGTTGTAATTTCTTTAAAAAGTTTCTAGCGTGTCGGTGGAAATATTTTTGATATGAGTGTGAATGACATCGACTTTTCTCGCTCCTCGGTTACAAATGCTATGCAAATCCAAGCTTCAAGGTTAAAAAATCATACAATCAAGTAGACTAGAGACGAATTTTAAGTTATTTTCGACCACGTAACATTAAAGAATGAAATTAATCCTGCAAAACTAAGCCGGAAAAAATACTCACAACAGACAATTGCGGGTGTGTACAGCCATTCTTGGAAAACTAGCTCATAGTAGGACGTCGGAATCAAAGTGACCGATCTGGGTCATCGCATGGTTACCTATTCTAGATGGACACTGTTACGATTGTATTTTCTCGTTAGAAACAGAAGAAATTTCGGTCAAACTGGGAACACGACAAGCCACATGAAAGAAGTAGATTATTTCTGAAAATGAACGGAAAAGGGACAAATGAGGTTCTTTTATTTTGTTTGCTCAAGTCATGTGCTCGCGAGCCAGAGATATTTTACGATCGCCTGTATTTTTATCAGTTCGGTAGAACCGAAACTTTCGTGAATGATGGAACAAATATTCAAGCACGAGAACTGTTATATATTAGCGTTTCCGAAACTTTGGGCCTTGCGATATTACAATAAGT
Source organism: Octonoba sinensis (assembly GCA_038502835.1). Classification (NCBI taxonomy): domain Eukaryota; kingdom Metazoa; phylum Arthropoda; class Arachnida; order Araneae; family Uloboridae; genus Octonoba; species Octonoba sinensis. The sequence continues at coordinate 100,578,759 of CM076604.1, forward strand.
AACCTATTTAGTTTTAAAACTGGAGTATTGTTGTGGAATTAACTTCTAAAATTATTTTGTAAAGCAAAATTTCCATGAAATCAGGCAAAGGTTATTTATATATATATTTTTAAGTTTCAGAAAATTGCTTTATGTATTTAAATGAACACAATTCGAAAATTTATCGAATTTTAAGCTTCAGAAGTGAATATTTGATTATAAATACTCCTTTCTTTATGAAACTTTAATTTTTATCCGTAAAAACATTCTTCACCATGCTACTCATTAGAATGGTGTTTAGTATATGGCGTTAAAATGAATATAAAGGAAAACGAAACAAAGTGTGTTTTATTATTATGCCTTTCTAACATTTTTATTTTTAATAAGTATGTTTAAAGTTAATCTTTCCTTTCAATTTAAAGACCAGCTCTAATTTCCTGAAAGAAGTCCTTTTAAAAACAAGCCTTCTTCCTGCTAATCACGATAAATGTTTACATCAGAGGCTCATTCGTCAAGAAGTTTCAAACATGCTGTAATTATGCACGAATATATCCATCAGGAAATTTTGAGGAATTTGCCAAAATATCTGAATTACTGTAACGTTTCAAGTAGCGACACCAGCGATTGCATCTGAGACTGATAACGTAATTACACCGAAAATACAAATGTATTTCAAACAGATAAGATTTTTCCCATCTGAAAGCAAAAATGGCTTCTTTGCTTTTTGGTCTCATTCTAAGATGGCCAGATACAGTTTTGAATCATTTGTATTCACCAGAAATACAGGAATATCGTTATATTTCCGGTTCAAAGCGTAAAAAAAAAAAAAGAACTAGTATCATTTCTTTTTTTTTTTTTTTTTGAGGAATTAGCAGGGCAAAACAATAATGGCATTAAATAAGGGGAGAGCACGGTGTGACATAGAAAATATAATACAGGAATACACGTTACCCCAAAACATACACGCGTTTTGGGGTAACGTGGAACTCCTTTTTTCAGTGCAGAAAAGTTTTGAGTTCGTCACACAAGTACGATCGCAATGAAGGCACGCCTTCATTGAGATGATAACTAATAATTATGCTCTAGTTATAAACTCTAGTCACATATAACCGTTTTTTTATCACATTTCAGCTGAACCGAGATTCCGCTTACAGTACTTTTATCAAGATTCCTCTGTGATTTTGTCGCTGTTTCATTAACAATGATTTTAGAACTAGTAGTTCCGGTAAAGTCACTACTAGTAGTCCTGTGTAGTCACTCATAGAATGATTGGAACTGCGACAAAATCACAGTTCTGTGACACTAACGAGGTGGGTGGTTTTTTTTCCTCTTGCATTGTTACATTGTCCCAGGCAACACTAGGCAAGTTCGCTGAGCTGTTATAAGCAAAATGTAAACAAGTAACTAAAATGAAATAAATTCACAAATCTCGCAAACATATTGTCACCGGCATAAACGTAAGATGGCCATTATTTTCGCTCCGCTGGTATCCTAATTGCGGGCAGGCAGTATTTGCCAGAAAGAAGAAAATAAGCTGCAATTTTATTCGGGCGATGAAATGCAATAGTATGCATAGCGCATATAGCAATTTCATTCCAAGTAAAGAATTCGAAATGCTTAGGGCCATCTTTAAATCATAGCATTGTTCTATATCACTTAGGTATAATTCATATAAGCGTTCTATAATTCACTTTTCTGAAGCCTTTCTTGTGTATTTCCTGTGAATTTCAAGTTTTTTTCTTTTCTGTAGCATTATGCATCAGTGGACGATGGAATGAATAATTTAATTTAAGGCAGGTCTAAATATTCTCACTATCCTTAAACGAAAGAAGTAACTACAACCGTACAGTGCGCATACTGGAAGTATAGTCATACGATAACGATAATCATTGTAAACAAACTGCTTATGCTCACAAACCTATTTTGCTTTCATTACAAAATTAATAGTCTAAGATCCGGCTGCAGAATTCTGTGCTCATCGAGTGTTTGCTAAAATCTAAATTTTTAAGCATATTTATGATTAGGAGAATATATATCTACCAGGTTGCCTATCAAAATGTAGCCGCTAATATTTTTAATTAAATTATTGTTAATTGATTTTTCGGAATAAAATTCATTCACTTGTTTTTTAAATAAAATATCGTCCACTTCACGGCAATATAGATAAAGACTCTGAAAAATCACGGTTGCCGTTGAGCACTTAGCCGCACCTCTTCGCAGCCAGGTGTACACAGGTATGATTTTGATGCATTTATACGTTCATAACGTACATTTGTTATTTATATATCAAATTAAAGCTATTTTTTTTCTGTTTATTGTGATATACGGTTGCCTAATTAAATCTGGCCGCAAATAAGGGTTGCTGGTTGTTAAAAATGCCAGCTGTACGACGCTTTAAAGCCATTGCGCATGCGTCGAATGATAGTGTTCTCAACCACAGGTTCAATCAGTAGTAGGGACAACTTGATAAATACTCCAAAACAATAGTCTTCTTTTTCAAAATGACGACGCATGCGCAATGGCTTTAAAGCGTCGTACAGCTGGCATTTTTAACAACCAGCAACCCTTATTTGCGGCCAGATTTAATTAGGCAACCGTAAAACAGAAAAAAATTAACTTTAATTTGATATATAAATAACAAATGTACGTTATGAACGTATAAATGCATCAAAATCATACCTGTTTACACCTGGCTGCGAAGAGGTGCGGCTAACTGCTCAACGGCAACCGTGATTTTTCAGAGTCTTTATCTATATTGCCGTGAAGTGGACGATATTTTATTTAAAAAACAAGTGAATGAATTTTATTCCGAAAAATCAATTAACAATAATTTAATTAAAAATATTAGCGGCCATATTTTGATAGGCAACCTGGTAGATATATATTCTCCTAATCATAAATATGCTTAAAAATTTAGATTTTAGCAAACACTCGATGAGCACAGAATTCTGCAGCCGGATCTCGTACTATAAGTTATTTATTACGTTTTTTAGTTCAGTTGACTGTTCTACAAAATAATTACCTCCATAAAAAGTAACACAGGAAATTATGAAAGGAAAGCTCTTTTTCTAAAATATGATTTGCATTATAACTTTGTGGTCAAATAATTCTAAACAAGTTTATTGAAAGTTTTTCTGGCCTCTAAGGTCGTTTGCAACTCTTTAAGACACCGCAATTTCAACAAGAAGTTCCGTCTAGAACTATACGAGCCTACTTTCCCGTATACACCAAATTCAAATTTATAATCTAGCTATCTCTTTCTCTCTCTTTCTTATTTATCTTTAGTTCTAATTATTGAAAATATACCTTTTTCAACGGATAATACATCTTCATTCACTCACTCATTCATTCTTTCATTTATTCAGCCATGCATTTATTCATTCATTCGTTACCTCATTCAAGTGTTTATTCATTCATTTACGCATTCATGTATTTATTCACTCATTTATTTATATTTTCATTTATTCAATAATTTATTCATTCATTCTTTTCCTCATTCATTTATTCATTGATTTATTCTTTCACTCTTTCATTTATTCATTCATTCTTTCATTATTTCACTCATTGAGTCACTGAGAAATATCCTTGAAAATCCCGATCAAAAAATTTCATAGCAAAATAGGCTCGTAAGTTCTGGATAAACTTTCTATTTCTACATGTTCTACGTTATAAGAGCTTTCCGATAAAGTTTGTTCCAAGCAAATCGGTCCGTTAGATCAGGATTTATATAGGGTTGAAATTTCCCCGTAAGCTCTGTGTTAATTTTTTGAACTGTTCAAAAATGAACAAAAACTGTTCAAATCAATATTTCACGCCGAGAACTGCTTTCAATAAGCTTGCAATAGGAACTTGGCTCTTGTGCCCAGAGTTTACAGAATTTGCTTCAATTTTGTCCATAGGCGCTAATGTTAAAATTTTTTGAACTGTTCAAAATTGAACAAAAAATTGTTCAAATCAAAAAGTAAAATATAGAAATGAGATGTCCTCGCCGAGATCTTTCGAATGCAAAAAGAATTTTTTGAATCGGACAATTCGTTCAAAAGTTATTAGGGGGGGACAGACCGACAGACAGACAGACCGACAGACAGACCGACAGACAGACAGACCGACAGACACACTTTTTCCCCATCTCAATACCCTACTTTCAAATTTTTTATTTTTCAATCTTTATTTAATTACTTCACTTATTTTTGACTTTTCTTGATTTTTAACGATATTTTCACGATACATTAAGCCTTCTTTCATGCTTTATTATTATTTTTTTTTACTTTTACGGGAAAGTAGGCTAAAAACGGAAGTTTAGGATTAACGAAGGAGCCCATTTATTCGTCAGATTCAAGTAATTCAAAGTTATGAAAAGTGCTGGAACTCCTGCTTAAGAACCTTTAATAACTTCTCCCTCGGACTTCCCCATAAATAAAGTGGATACATAAGAAATAAAATTCTGGGATGCTTCGTACAGCTCGGCTATGGTAAGTTAGGGCATCAGATGAGAGTGTTTATTTCTTCTAGTGGAGTTCAGTGAAAGGGGGAGTAATGTTTATTAGTGCTGAGTTGAGTTGGTTACTTGAAGAGTGATACTGCGAAGGTAACCCAGCTGCAAGTTGGAGTTAATCAAAGCCATTTTATTGTCATGTGCAATATAAAGACTTACTACGATGTAATAAAAATTTTCAGAAAATTTTTAAGCAATAGCAATGTACTCGAAAATCGGATCTGATCATTAGGCATCAATTTTTGCTTTTTTTTTTTTACAATAGCGAAATAACTTGACAATTAAAAAATTCATCGTTTGAAGAAATATGATGATTTCCCCATGCCGCAGAGCAATACCACGTACATAAAAAGTAATCATAAAAATACAGCTGGCAGTGGCACACAGTCAAAAGCTCTTTTATAGCTATTCAGGTCTGTCGAGCTACATCTACATATAATACTTGATCGTATTACAATAATGAAACATTGATTAAAAAACTGCATTAAAGAAGAAAGAAAGAAAAAATATGGTTGAAAACAAAAAGGAAGCGACGAAACAAAGCAATGCGCGTTCCAGAAAGAAATTGCTTGAATAAAAGAAGTGATCTATTGTGTTCATGCAGCATAATTAATTTGGAAAACAAAATGTAGTTCAACAGCCAAATCAATGAACTCACTCATTTAACCTCCCATTGTTCATTACTAGGAAAATATAATATTTGTGCGACGCCGTTTTGAAAGATTTGAAGACGCTTTAGAAATTCAGTCGGTTGCATTTTCCCACTTTTACCACATTTTCTCGTAACGATATCAGAAAGTATAAATACTTTATCTCTAATAAACAAATAATGAATGAAATGCTATCCAAAAGAATATTTTAAAAATTAAAAGTAATAATAAAAGGTGCCCAATTAATTAGGAGCACTGATATTAGGAAATAATATTCAATTAATCATTGTCAAAACATGTAAATAAAATTATTTCTGTCTTTGTTTATCGTTATGATAATTTCACTTAGAGAACCAATGGCTTTCGGTCAGTTGAGTAAATGCATTGTAACAAAAAATATAGTAAAAAAAGAAGAAGAGAAATAAAGAAACTATAAATAAAGCTAAAATTAAAAAGATAGATGCAAAGTAATTAAAAACTCTTTTTGTATGATTAGAAATTACGAAAAGTTAGTTCTTCATATGGTTGCGCACTCTGTAGCAATTTTTATGTATCTACCTTTAGTTTTAAATTAAATATACTTAATTTTTAAAAATACTCTTCTTTAAAGCTTTATTTGGCCTCCAATCGTACATAAAAACTCTATATGGTTTTGACATTACGTTTTCAGCTGCTAGACTCACTGCGAATCTTAACTCCTGATTGCTTCCAATGGGTCTCGGTATAAAAATCATTACAAAAGCTAAAAACTCAAAAATGTTTTTTTTTTTATTAAGAAATAAAGGCTAGAAATCATAATTTTTCGTCATCGCAACTTAAAATAAAAGGAAAACTACATTGACAATAAATTTGTATCGTCTGTTCGCGGATGAGAAAATTCTTTCAGCATGACGGCAAATTCTCACGTAGATTTTAAGCTTTCTAGGTTATAAAGCTACTTATGTCAACTGTTTACAGAAAATATGCCAATATCTATGCAATTACAGAAATTAGCCAATATCTATGCAAAATCATATGCAAACCGCTCATTTCTTTCTGTCAGGTAATATTCCATTAAACGTTATACATTCATTTTTAAAAAGAAGGACGAAAAAAGAGAGTGAGAAAAAGCAATGTGATCTTACATAAGCATTAAAAGAGAGGGGAAATGTGTTGTAGAACATATCTAACTTAGCCACATAAATTTTACTACACAACATTTCGTATAAAATGCTTGGTACTATATTCTGGTTCGCATAAACAAATTTAATTGCAGTTCCCTCAAGATATAAGTTTCATTGAAAGCGTTAACTGAAAATTTACTTACAGAGATATTAGGGGACGTGGAGAAACATTGTTAAATTTCGAAATAATGTAGATTTGTGTTTCATATGCCCTTCTTTTCCCCACATTTATGGACTAAACATTGTTCTCAAAGCATAGTGAAAATTCTAAAGTTGAACACAATGCTACAATACACGCAAGCACGTCGACAAAGCGACAATTGTTTTCAAGACATCAAAAAAAGGTAAAGACTTTAAATATTTTATTAACCAGTTTGTGCGTAGACTATCGTGAAATTTAACTGTTTGTGTTGTTTTTTGCATAAAAAAATAATAAGGTAAAATGTCGCTGAAAAGTATAAATTTATGTGTGTTATATATTTTTTACTTTTATCTACCATTTCATAATTTTGAACCACTATACCAAACCTATCGGGTCTTTTTGGACCACTAAATTTTCGCTGATAACGTCTACCCGAAACCTTACTAATTACTAACACTATTATATTTTATGAGCCCTAATGAATCTGGGAAAAGAAACTGTATTTTTATCAACTGTTTATTAACTATAGAGGACAATTCTTTCTAAAATTGTCACAATGAAGATAAAAGTTTAATGACCTGAAAAGCTATCAGAACGTAAAATATATTTAAATTTTTGAGCGGAATGAAACTGCTATTAATCTGTCCTTATTAGTATATAGCCAGTAGGATGCGTGGTTTACTTCTAAAAATATCAAAGTCAAGGTACTTGAAACCGAAATAGCTAGAGCTGAATAAACGACTCTCCACTCCAGGCAAAAAAAAAGCCATTTTCATCCCCTTTTATTATTCATCGGATGAAAGGAAACGTTCTTAACAATAGGGGAAATTCTTTAGTTGCTTCCAAAACAGAAGGTGGATTATGCAATGAGATGGATTTAATAATTCCTTAATAGAGATTTTTTTCGAACGATTAAATGCAATGAGATGAAGGTAAATATTCCATTACAGAGAAGTGTTTATTTGAATTCCTGCAATAATTACCTTCCTTATTTTCTCCATAGGTATTTATTATATGCAATGCAAAAATGTGACATATAACTTAAGCGAAAGTCTCAATTCTGAATCAAATCATTTCAGATGCCAATCAATAAAGAGGTGTTCAAATCATACAAACAGAATTCTACAAGATTCTGTTAAATGGAGATTGAGTTAATAATTCGGAGAGGCTACAACAGCTATAAAAACTAAAATCATTCATTGCCAATTTCACGCATGAAATATTTTTATGTAGCAGAATTGCTTTCTCTTATAAACAAAACTAAGTCATTGTAACCAGCTATGGAGTTAAAGTTACTCTGATAAGTCTCTTTTGGGAGAATTAAATATGGTCATTGTTCTTTGTAGGAACTCTTCGACCTCTCAAAGAATGATCTCCTCTTTTTAAGAACTAAAATTTAGCAACTTTTGGGAACTAAGCACGATATCTTCTATTTACGTGCCGATATCAACTACTTTTACGAAGAACATTTCTTTATATTAGGGATTTATCATTTTTTCCTTTCGGTATTTCTCACGTCTTTGAAGCTTACCACGCATTTTGAAAGCAAAAGTTTGTTATCGTCATTTTTTGACAGAGATCGTCCTCCAGCTTTTGCTAGGCTCGTCAACCTTTTTAAGATGCCAAACCTTTAATTTTATCTTTTTTTAAATAACATTTTGAGCTCCCGCTTACGAAATTCGTCGCCAGTAAACTTCTTTTCTTAAACAAAAAGAAACATTTTATCCCTCTGACTGCTCATTTCTTTAGGGAATTCGATTCGTTAAAAATTGGTCTACTTTACGTAACTAAAGCCATCGCTGGAATAAAACTTTAATCACTGTCCAAATACTTGAGAAATTGCATTGCTGACGTTTTAACAATGAAACAGCGGGATAATATTTTAAATACACTTAAAAAGCTCATGCCCGTAGAAATCGCGGTATGAGCAAGTTTCCCTACATTTTACGTTGCACGTGGAAATGGCGAGATAATCAGTCAGAGGGTTAAACTTGAGGATATGCATTAGCAAGGCTAAATCGTAATGAGTGGAAGGCGGAAATGATGAAAAAAGTTACATAAAAAAGTGAAAACGGTGAAAAGAACCACTGTCCAAACAACAGCACATCCTGTTTTTCAGTTCCCAGACAAAAAATAAATAAATAAAATAAATTGCTGCAGTCTTTTTAACATTATTTAACACGATACTCGGATACATGCATGCGCTTCAATCATAGGAAACAAGGCGCAGAAGGACGGTTGCATGATACAATCAGGAACAGTGTGTTTGAAAAGTTACGTTTACCTTAAGATTATCCAGCTATTTAAACGTCTAACTAGCACGTTATATTTGTTTTTGAATTTCTTTCATTAATGTCCGGTTTATCAACTGGTCGCTCATCAGTTGAGTATGAATATGTGTAACATTTTTTTCAATACATCACGTAGTTACATGTCAATTCCTCAAGCGCCATTTTATCACAAAGATATACGCTTCCTATTCCTGCACCAAATTCTAAAAAGACAAGAGAAAAATAAAGCAACGAAACCACAGAAAATAAAATTAGCATCCTCTAATCTTTATCGGTAGATTAAAGAAGGCATTGTATGCTGCACTTTCGCCGGAAGTTTCTTGACGTGAAAATATGTGTCCATTCCACTGGCGAAGTAAGGTTACGATGAACAATGGAGGTCGTTATGGTGTCCAGCCTTCCAGGCGGGTATTTGATAATATTCCACGAGTAAGTTCGCCATCGATGCCCTCTTAAGATAAATTTCGCGATTTACAGCAAGTCACGACTGATGAATGACATAATCTTCAAATACATTATGACGTATCCCAGAAACGTCCTGCTGGGAAGTGGTTTCATTTAAGGAACAAGAAAGGTTACATTATCAAAAGGGAGGACGGGGGGTACAGCCGGCACTTCTGAGTACGGTTCAGACGATAACAATTAGGCTTAAGCAAATTGTTTCTTTGTTTCAGAGGTTATTTTCAAAACACGAAACAAGTTTTTAATTACAGTACTTTAAAAAGTTAAGCATTCGCAATAAGACACATACACGTTTAATTACTATAATAAGACAAAAGAGTTTGCTATTTGTGGCCTCGTTTGTGCTATGCATAGTGAAAAGGAATGATTATTAGTGCTGAGAATTGCATTTGTTTCGAAAAGCAATTAAGGCAAGAACATTTGCTCAAATGAACAAAGCGTTCCGTGTCTGTCTTACTCTCGCTATTCAGTTGTTGTTGTTGTTAATGCACTCTATTCTGCTAAAAACGAATTATTTTAAAATAATAAAAAAAATATTTTTGAAAAGGAAAGGCGGGAAATGCCCTGAGATAAATATTAAAATAATTATTTTGAAATATAGATTGAAGTAATTGAAACGATATAATGTGGTACAAAAACAAAACATTTAATAAAATTAAGTTATTCTAAGCTTGCTTTCATTTTGTATCCTTTACTCTAATACTTTAAGCACATTTCTCACCTACTTGGTTCTAATTGTTTATTATGATCATACTACGCGAGCGCTTTTGTCTTTACATTTCCCTCCATTTTTATGCAAACATTGCATGAAAAGGAAACACAACTCCATTACGAAATAGAGCTTACAGGAAAGTTTTGGTACTGGGAACTTTTTTGTAATTCTGGTAGTCTGTAACCCAACAACCGACCATCTTATGCACTTATATCTGGCCAACAGATCAAACACGAGGTGCCCCTATAAATCGCTCAGGGAGTTACAGCTTAAAGTGGGATCCGAACCAGTAGAACATGATTGGAAGAAGTGTAAGGCCAGTGTTCAAGCCCAGATACATGGCGCGGAAGATTTTTGATCTACCATCTACGTTACTGGGCAGCATTTTTTTCATTTCTTCAGAATCCCGAGACAGTCAACTAGTACTAGCGACGAACTAGTCTGTCTAAAGACATAAGACAAACCTTTTGATACATAATAACTATTCTTACTGGCACTACCTGTACAATTTATAAAGGAATTCAATTAACTGCAGAAACAATCGCCATAAAGCAAATTTACGAACAAATATAAATATGGACTCTGCAGTAGTTGATAAGGATCTAGATAAGCAACCTTGTAAAGAGCAATCATATAAAGAGTTTTTTCAACTCAGTAGCAGTAGAAACGGACTGGGGCAAGTAGCTCTATCCTAGTTCATCAATTTATAAGAGACTATAAATACTGATAACGTGCACAATTTTAAACCTGATTTCAATGTTACAAAATGCTTAGTTTTTATGATAGAAAGCTGTGTCTTCTTTCAAAAATTTTGAAGAAAAAATCCAGAAGGGATTATTTTTACAATGAAACATAATTTGTTAACGATAATATTGCTAATGAGTCACAAAGGGAGATAACAAGGTATCTTTTCTCATTTACTTGAAGCTATATAACATAATGTCTTCTACTAAACCAATTAATTGAAGCAACTTGATACGGTAAAGAACTATGGATGAAGAAATTAGAATGCCGCATTTTGTAGAGGAGGCCTATTTTAATTTTTTTGCTGGATTTGCCTTTTTCAGAAAATGTGCTGAATGACTACAAAAGCAATTCTTTACATCATTTTTATGAGTTCTAAGAAGCGTAACATTTTACATCTATAGCAGATATTCTTTGTAAGTTCTATAAAAATTTTACTTTAGAAGTGACTTTCACATTTTCCCCCCTAAATAGTTACCAACAATGCAAACAAATAATGACCAAGTTAGATAAAGAAAAAAAAAAAGGTTTTAGAAAAACCCTTTCCGGTCCTTAAAATTTTTATATTAAAGGGAGAATACGTATTATTGCTCTTTTATGTAATTGCTGTCTAAAAAATAGAAAACTAGTCTACAGTCAAATTATCGGTAGGTTTTCAATGTATATTTTATGAGAATTCACATCACAGAGTGTGAAGGCACTCTCTTTGGACATTATACAGTGGCGTTCCTAGCATGGGTGTAGAGTAGAAAGCCCCTAAGAGAAAAATCATATATGAAGAGCGCTTTATTTTGAAATGTTCATTCAGTTTCAACTAAGCTATTAAGCTTTGACACTTTTTACTCTAAAAACATCATTGAAATTCCAGATGGATCTTCAGTTTTTTTCGGGGCAGGGAAACCCCATCCGCGCTCATGATTTTCTACTAATTTTGATAATGGCAATAATAATAAGAATATCAGAAATAGAATGTATTTATAAAACTAAGATAAGTTTAATGCTGAGAAATTCTTAATGTGCATTTTTTTAACTTTAAAGGAAAGACAGATGTCAAAAGTTACTATTCCCAAAAAATGAAATTTTAGGTAAATTTTCGGGTTAAATTTGGTTATGTTAGGTGGCTCCCCTACGGAAAATTTTCGAAACTTTGGTCTTAGCAACGCAATTTTCACCATCTTTTGGGCCTTTAGGAGAAGAGGGGTTACAATGCTGAAAATCTTTCAAAACGAAGTCCTAAAAACATAGTTTTATCTTTGGTGACAATAGGGGACGGGGAGGAAGGACAAATTAGCAGTTCTTCTCAAAGAAAGTTTCCAAAATTAGCTTCATAAAAACGTAATTTTAGGCTCTCTTCGAGAACATTGGAGGTCAGGGTTCCCTCAGGTATCTTTCGCAAAACTAATGTCAATTTTACACCACCTTTACAAAATTAGGGGAAGGAGGAACGAAAGGGATTTCTTGAGGATTTTTTTTTAAATTGAAAAATAAATTCATTTCCTCAATTCGCTCGTTATATCAATTATACATTCATTTAGTTATTCATGTTTAATAAAAAGTATTTTAACTCCCTGTACTCATAAATATGAATCATTACATGTGATTCGGTCTACCATAAGGCAACATATAAAACCAAAAGCTTTTACCACACAGAAAATTACTTCATTAGGAAAATATTTCAATTTTTAAAAGTTTCCTGCCCAAAATGAAAAATGAGATTTCAGTGTAAATTGAAATAATATTTTGATTTACATTCCCCTACATATCTGAAATGGCGCCATTCTGACTCTTTTTAAAAGAATGTTTCATTTCGAATGATTGATAAATATAACTATAACAAGCGGAAAAAAAATTACAAGCAAAAGTAAGATGTGGAAGTACAAATAGATTACGTATTCGTATATTCAAAATATCTTGAAAAAAAAAAAAAAAATACAATTCACGTACATATATTTTCAGAAACTCTCAAATCGATTTTGGGTTTCACCCGTAAAAGGTGAGACCCGGGGCGGACTAAATTAATTAAGTCCAACCTCCTTTTAATTTATTAAACGTAAATTTTAAATAAAGTAATAATAAACTACTACAACAGCAAAACAATCATAAGACTTCGCTTCTCCGTTTTTTGTGTAAAAATAATTCATAAGCCCATTTTATTTCAATAAAATAATAGGTTTAGGAAAAGCATTTATTCAAACGATACAATTTCGAGGCATGAAGTTCTGTATTTCTATAACTGTGAGTAGAGAACTGCTGGCAATCATTCTCCTCCAAACTATTTTTCAACAATTTATTATTATTATTACTATTTGTCACTTTTCACCATTCATCTACTAATAAAATTTAATGATTTATCGACTAATTAAGGTATTATAATTAATTAAAAGCGTTACTTATACTATTGCTTCTCTACCTAAAACTTTTGATAAGGCACTTATCCAAGTACACAAACCTTCTACACCAGATGCTAAAGCTGGGGAGTTAAGCAATAAAACTCTATTTGCAAACAACTAAAATTTCTACCGTCAATCGTATGTACTTCAAACTCTAGTCTAGTCAACGTTTATGTTAATTTAAATGTTAGGTTGCACTAAATATAGCTGCCTCCTTTCAATTGGTTACAAGCCACTTTCGGTTTGCTAAGGAATTTTTTCATTACTTTTTAGGACTTTCCGGCTTGTTCCCCCTCCCCTCTCAGTTTTAACTTTCGAAATTTTTCGTTCGTAATTCATTTTTTTTCCTCTAAATTCTAATGATTTTTCGCTCAGTAATTTTGTTTCCTGTCATTATTATTATTATTATTTTTTTTTTGCCGCGCGTTGTTAAGTTGTTTTTATTAAATCTTTTTGATTGGTTTTCTTCAATCATCAAAGCTCTCTTTATTAGTAATTAGATGTTTTCATCTAGCAATTACGACTCATATTTTCTGTATTTCACTAATATTTATTTTTGACTACATGCTACACCTAAGGATGTATGCCCGCTCATAAAATCTGGGCCTGTATATATCTAATATGAAACAAAATATCATACGTTATAAATTAGAAACGCACACCATCACTCACCTGATCGAAACCAAAACAATCTTTCCTCATATTCCAAAGCGAACTGCGAGTAGAGAAAATAAAGAGAACTAATCCAACCTGAACGCACGCGCGGGGATGGTTTGGAACGAGCGGCTTCCCAGCACTACAGACCACTAGAGAATAGTGAAAACAGTAGGTCACACGCCGTTGGACCCCGGGATGGGGAGTATACGGGAAACAGGTTTTCGAGATCGCGTTGTTGAGGAGAGGAAAATCAAATTAAGTCGACAACAATGCCGGAAAGAGCATTAAAAAAGAGAAAGAACTCTTCGGAGGATGTTGATGTTGCTTTTCAAGTGTTCAAAAACCGAGTGATGGAAAGTTGCTAAATTCTGAGATTTCGAGTGGCGGTGATTCATAACTTTTGATGCTAGCGAGCACCTGCCTACACTTTCACAAATGTTAAATTCATTTTAGTCTTATAGAAGTTTTGAATTTGAAAGTAAAACCGTGACAATAATACAATAAAAGAATTTAGGCATTTACAATACATAATTACTTTGATGCTGATAAATTCATAACGGGTCCGTTTTTGGAGAACGAGACTTTTTTCAAAAGTGCAGTAGTCGGAAAATCAAAAAAGTAAAAAGAAAAATGAAGGGTTAGTAAAATGTTCACCAATATTTGACAAAAAATAAATTAATAAATAAATAAATAAATAAAATAAAATAATAAAAATAAAAAAAAGAAGGAGAGGATAAAAAAAATTTAAAACTCTGGCAATAAAGGGATTATATATATATATATGCTTGTATATATTATATAAAGACACACACACACGCACACTATATGTGGGTGTGTCTTAAAAACGTTTGCTTTGTGTGCACAAAAATAATTTTGGGTGTCACTCGTTTTTCAGGATAAAAGGGAATAATTTAATACTGAATTTTACCCGTTGGCGCTACAGTTAAAAATTTTCGACCCGTTCAAAAATTGCCTCAAAAATGATCAAATTAAAATTATTTTCTGTATATCTTCAACGTCAAGCGTCCTTTCTAAAACAATTCGTTCAAAGTAAATTTGTCTGCTTTTTCAAGGATTAAACACGATTCAAATATCTCCTCTCCCATAGAGCTTACTTATTAATTTTTTTGAACTGTTTAAAATAAGAGAAAAACTGTTCAACTTAGAAAAGGAAACACAGAAATGAGGGTTCCCGGCGAGAATCTTTCGGGAAAAAAAAAGTTTTTTTTCGAGCCGCTCCTTTAAATTATTGGATCGAAGTCCAAGGATTAGCAGCTTATTCAAACTTCTATTCCTTTTCTCCTTTTAGCTTCTCACCGAAGCAATAGCCAAATAGAGAACTTCGTGGTACCTCATTAGCCTCTTCCCCGAAAAGAAAACCATGGCTAATATGAAACCGATTATTTTTCTCCGCATATGATTTAGTTTCTTTCATACGCTATGTGGCTTAAAACTGCCCCTTTTATACGCAAAACTTCAAAATGTTCCTTGGAAGAGCAACTAAAGCTTCCACTTTCTGACGACTTTTTAAACCTCCCATCCCACATTAGTTAAATTCTGCGCACGCTTATTACTGTTACAGTTTCAGTGACAACAAACGATTACGTTATATTCTGCAGAAACAGAATTTGCAGTCCATTATTTAACAGATGAATTGTTCTTATATTTGGCTTCTGGAATTTATTATGCAATAAAAACCAAAATTGTAACCATCAAACTCATTTGTTGTTGTTATACTACAGCTGTCTTTTCATCACAGCAAAACAAACTCAATTACGTAAGCAAAAGAATATTACTGTTGTGCCTGACCTTGAAACAGCAAAATCATGCAACTTTTTTACCATTATACGAATAAGAAATTCATTTTCGTCGAGGTCAAACAAAACTAATTATGCAAGATTAATGCAAGAATTACGTTAATTAGAAAGCACAGAGGCATTGGAAAGGTGACCTCTGATTATTTGGAATCATTCGCGTACATATTAAAAAAACATGCGCAAATAGAACGATTTTATTATTATTGTAAAAATACAACGAAAAGGAGAAAATGTACCCTGCTTAAGAAAAAAGTTTAGCTGATAATTATTTGTGAATATATATATATATATGCATGAAAATTTATGAACAATATTAATTCAGTATGATGTTTAGTATGTAGTACACAGTGATGCGATGTTTGAGCTGCTAGATAGTCATTATTGAAACTGCTAACTATAGATAATTTCTCGACATCAGAGTAAATATAAAAAATAATAACTACTACAAGTGTTCTACTGTTTTTGAAAAAAACAAAAACAAAATTTCAGCTTTAAAGTCAACAAACTCATGCACTGACACTTAAAAGTTTTGTAAAAACATACACAAAAACATTATTATCAATCAACTTTTTAATATATACAAAATTCGAGGCAGTAAAAAAGCATAAATAAACTTTGTTTAATTTGGTGTAAAAATAAATACCTCTGTCCTTAAGTTTGACTTTATAAGTTAAATTACAGCGTAAAACGAAACAAACATGAAGAACAAAATTTCCGACTGTAGTTGTATAAAAAAGCTAATATACAGTAAGAAGACCACGGTACAGGTGCGGATACATCATGGTGGAAGCAATAATGGGGACAATTGACTCGGCAGCAGAATCAAATATTATTAAAAATTACATTAATAAACAAACAAAAACTCTGTAATTTTTACCCCTTTCGAAACAAATTTTCCGGGAAACATTTAAAATTAATATTCATTTAAAATACTCTTTTCTCCTATAATTTTCAAAAGAAATATATGAAATAACCAGACGCGCCGCTCTTTGAGAGTGAAGCATGATTGAAAATTACATGAATAACGAACTAATATTTTAGAATTATTTCAAAAGTGAATTTGTTCCCCTTTAGAAATTTTCCGTTAGACAGGCAAAATCTCTCACACACACACAAAAAGTCCCCTCCTCAGCAAAATCCTGTATAATTATTTATTTTAAAAACATCAAGAACTACTTAAAAAACGCACCAAATACAGACTACAACCTGTCCTTACAAATCAAAACCAAAAAAAAAAAAAAAAAGTCAACCACAACTGGCGTAAAATATATTCTGCATCAAAAAATTTTCTAGAATGTGATTTACTACATTCCCGTAGTGAATGGAATAGTAACGATTGAAGCTTTAGAAAAGATAAAATTGGGAAGATGGTTCTTTGAATGCCAAAGTTCTTCTAGAGACATAACAAATCAGAAGACAGGAAATGGAAAGGAACGGCATGCATTTCTTATCACGCAATCGCGCCATGAATAGCAAATAGTACAATATCGTTTGCTTTGATGTTTTAAAAATAATTTTTCTGATTTTTCCGAGTCGAAGCATTGAAACAATTTTCAAAGTTGCATCCACAACTGATACTGACTGCATAAGAAAAGCTTAAAAATTCATATATTGTTTATAGTATTTTAGAAAGTTGATCTAATAAACCTTTCTTTAGTACATTTCTGATCCCACATACCTGGTTCTTATCAGGGAAAAGAAAAATTCTATGTTTATACCGTCATCAAAACACACACACAATTTGTACATTAATAAGTCGAAATTCAACGCAGCAACTATAGATCCTTGATTTTGAAGTGAAATACGGGTTTCTACGTTGACATTTTTGCCTCATCAAATACACGCGGCGTCTGTCCACAAATCGCTACAAGACTGAAATTTGCAGCAGTAAACTAGTTTTTTCATTCAGGAAAATTCTAAGGGGTCGACCTAAAGAACTTACCTCAATCCGACAAATGCGAGCATAGTAAAAACCTAATTAATTACAATTTATGCGCTTATTGAAATTTTTTTTTTTTTTTGAAAAATTGGCTTTTAAAAGAAATTTTAATTGTTGTATAGGTGACATTTGACTCCGTTGGCTATTAAGTTTGCCAACCAGTCTTTGCCAAAAAAATGTAAGCATCCACTTAGTTCATCCTTAAGTCAGACAGTTTCAATGTCAAATTAAACAGCCAGTCACGAAATATGACTACCTTTGTGCACAGATATCTATAACGTACGAACTCAGAATCAATTACTTAAATACATAATTAGTAGCGCAACTGAAATAACATAACCAAGGCACAGTTATTAAAAAGCCTTTTTAATAAATGGACCTTTCTCGTGAGTGGAAGACACTAAGGGCCCAACGCAAAAATGTAATGTATAAACTTTTTAGGATATTTAAACAAAAAACAAACCAAAATATAAATAACAGTGACCAAACAAGACATTTTAATTGCTCAAGAGTAAACATAATTGAGGAGAAAATCATAATGAAAAACCTGTTGACTAAAGGAGAAATCTTAAGAACGAAGGCTCTATAAAAGGATTATAATGATTGAAGAAAAATCCCGATTTCCAAGGAAAAAATTCTGAAGGAAATTTTCTGATATACTAATGACTAGGGGAAGAATTCAAACTAGAGGGTGAAATTCTTAATCATGAGGGAAATTTTTACTATATGAAAAGATCCCTCTTAAACCATATGACTTTGAAAGTGAAAAGGGTTATCCCCAGGGCGCCGTTGCTGTAAATACGGACCCTACACATTGAAACAACATAAACACCTTTCAAATGGTGATTTTTGATGCATTTCCAGGTCTCACAACTTCGTCCAATTTCCTGATATACCACAAGCAGCCCTTTTAATGCTCAATAGAGGCTCAAACGACATCCGGCACCGGGAAAAAGGATGGGCATTTGAGAAGTTCATGTAATGAGCGTTAGCTCCAACCTCGCCCATGGCAGATAATAGGATAAAGGGTGGGTGGGCACGCTTGGAGCAGGTACTAGAGCAAGAGGTCCCGTGTAGTATGGATAAGATGGAAAGTCATAAGCCACATCGTTTTCTAAAGGTAAAGAACACTGTCAATGAACTCTGCATATGTTGCAGTCAATGGTAACCAGTTATTTTTTGAAGCTTCTCGGGTGCTTTCTAGTCAGTGCTGAGAAGGATACGATACAACAGACAGAAGTTCCGTGATAATACATAAACTTATTATAATATGTAAAATTAAACGACCAAAAGAGGGAGTGTAGAGTGGCACCATGATAAAGGCATTCCGTTATAGTTCTACCGCAAAAAAAAAAAAAAAAAAAAAAAAAAAAAAACCTTGGCAGGCAGCGTTGAAAAATATGATGCATGCGTAATGCTTAAATATCAAAATGTGGGATAGTTATGATATGTATATCACAGATGCTAAAACTATTTTTAAACTGTATTTAGTTAAATATGTGATATTATATAAACAAGAATATTATAAAATGGGTTAATTACAAATTAATCCTCACTTACTCGGTACAAATTGCTTGTATAAAAATTAAAAACATCACGATTTTTAATAATTTTCACTTCACTTAAAACAAAAATTAGATTCATACAAATGTTGTCTGTGGTACATATTTAATATTTATTTAGCATTTACATCTTATGTAATGTAATGTAAATTTGTTCATCATAATAAAAATATACCAATTATGCTCTATCTGACACATACTTTTAATTTTGCTATATTATAATAATCAGCCTTTCATTCCTGCAGTGGGGTCGATAAAATGAGGACCAAGCATGTTTGGGAACTAAACATGACCGGAACACTTGACCGGAACTTCTGCTTCTGCACCCTAGGGCCCTCAGTCTCGAAAACTGGGATGGGCACAGTAGGCCATACCCCCCAAAAGGGCTGGCGCGCCACTGAGTTAAGTATAATACCATAATTCTAGAACTAAACAATAAAAGTTTGATTGATTTTGATTGGTTGATGCTTAATTTTAGAAAATTAACAGAGAAAATAATTTTACACGACTAGTTTAGTGTTTAATTATCTGATGAGTACAGTGAGTCAAAGCATGGCTGCCTGCGATCGTACAGCGGCTGTCCAAACGGGCGAAAAAGTGCGTGCAAGCGGAACTTACATTTTCTGCCACTTCAGTCAATTGGAGCTGTTAACATGTACTTAAAAGCGAGGATTTAAAGGTCTAACCATTGCAATATCATCGCATTAAAGGCTTGAATTTCAAGAAAGGTAAACATTTAAGTGTTGAGGGCAAAAGTAACTATCAAAATACGTTGCAGGATAAAGACAGAGGAAAAAATAAAAAGATCGTTTTTTTGGTAGTTACACATGCAGACTTTGAAGCTGCTCGTTAAGATACAACTTTTCATACATACGTATACTTTTATATATAATGAACACAGAGAAAATTTTCTTCGCAATTGGCTGATCATATTATGCTTTCAGATTTATTTTCATTTTGAACGACAATAATTGAGCATAATTTTCTGAAATACATTTATCCTTTCACATTGTGTAGCATAAATAAAATGGCTAGCAGATTTTTAAAAGCCGTGTTGAATAGTCTTTAAATGGTTATTAGTTACTTTATTATAAAGCAATTTTCAATACATTCATGTTAATACTATCAAATAACAGCAGGTAAAAGAAAAATGACATAGATTATGCTTAAAAAAGTTATTTTCAATATTTGTGTTAATTGAATTATTTCAATTCCATTTATTGTAAATTTAATTATTACAGGAAAGTGGAACAGTTAGGTTGTGAAGTGACTTAACAAATAAAGATTAGTTGAACAATTATGTAATTAAGTAAATGATTAATGCAACAATTTTTTATTGTTATTGACAGACAAATAGCATAATACTAATAACTAATATTGCATTGTATAGTATAGCTGACTTCAGTTAACTTCAACAGATGGATTATCATATAAGAGTAGCGACTTTTTTTTTTTTTGCTGGTTTCGTCTAAAGCAATTACACTAGTTAAATATTTAGAATAAAATCCTAAAATATTAAGTAAGAAAGGTCAAAGATTAGGCCTTTGTAAAAGAAAACGATTCAATAAAATAAACAATCAAGGGAAAATATTTTCAAATATTACAATTAAGTACAATAAATGATAAATTAAAAATAATTACTTAAAACGCTTCATTATATGCAGTTCAGAGTTATCAAGATTATTTTTAAAACTTGTAACTGACAATACATACGAGCCAACCCCCTGAGCAAGATGGTGCATACTAATAGGTTCGAAGTCCCCCCAAAAAGACAACCACCCAAAAGGGCCAAAACTCCATGAAAGCATGCCCCCCTGTCCAGGGGGTGTCCAAATTTTCATCACAAAATTTAATGGCGCAGTCTACGCCATGAACTTCCCTTGTGGACACCCCTGCATAAGAGCAATTTTTCTTTAAATATCACTTTAAATATTTTTATTTAGATGACACACTCCTTGACAACAAAAAGCAATGAGTATTTTCAGTCGGGGCGGGGGGGGGGGGGGGGTGCAGGACCGTCCGGAAACTTTTTTATTTTACAAGATTGTCCCTCCACTTTTCAAAATCCCCCTCCCCCACCACTATTTCATTACAATAACTTATGCTCTTACCTGTAAGCCTCTCCCCTCTCACCTCTTTTTTCTTTTTTTCTGGACTACACTGAATATTCTCAATTTTTAATACCAAGACTTTGCAACAGGCATTTCAGTCTTCGATGAAATCTACCAAAAGCTTTCGGATTCTCTGATATTCTGTAACCTGATTTTCCTTAAATCCTTTCAATGTTTCCCCACTTTTAAATTAGAAATCAGAAACACGCTTTAGGGGGCATTCATAAATGATGTCACGCTTCGAGGGGGGAGGGGGGGTTTGTGAAATTGTGACAAAGTGTGATAAGGGGAGGGGAGGGGGTAACAAGAAGTGTGACATCAGGCTTATACAACATAGCGTGACATGTGACAAAGGGGGTGGGGGAGGGGGACCGTTGAATTGTGACATTTTGTGACAAAGGGGGAGGGGGTCAAATATACCGGAAAAGAGCGTGACATCATTTATGAACGGTCCCTTAGATAGTTTATTTACTTTTCTATGTTTAAAGACTTTATGGTGTACAAAATGGGTGTACTCATGAACGCGTAGAGAATCAACAACAAATCTTAGAGGGAAGTCCCCCTTCCTTTTAGGTATTTCAATTGTAACCCTTGTTCATGTAGTGCAAGTTTAATTTTAAAAAGGTACATTACTAGATTTATAATATAGATTCTCTCTCACTCATTCCACTTTTAGCTTTATCATTCTATACAAGCATAAGAAATTTAAACGTCTCAGAACAAAAAAAAAAAAAAAAATTAAAAGCATAATATAGACATAATATGAAGTTCAAAGTTCACTTTTGAGTGGTAAAAAATTAATGAGCGGACCAACGTTCTTATAGCGGAAGTTGCAAAAATTACACCATACACATGTTTTGGAATTAAAAGGAACCCCTTTATCAATGCGTAAAGATTTGACCTAAAAAATGTAAGTAATCCAAGTGAGTGTAAATCACTCGAATTACTTGCATCCAGATGCGTACAACTCTATTCATTGATAAAAGGATTCCTCTTGTCCCGAAATATGTTTTCTGAAATTTGGGCTATAATGACGTTTGTTTTCTTATTAATAACCTGAAGTACAAATAAATAAAACCAATGCATAAATAAATAAAACCAGTAAAGTTCGAGATATAAGGGGAAAATGCAAATGTCAGCCCTCAATGGTTAAAAATATCATCTAAAGCATCAAACTCACGATTTCTATTTGCAGAATAATTGAATAGGTGACATGGAGTGAAAAAACAAATAAAATATCTGCATATAAACCAAACGTAAATTTAGTAAATCCCTAAAATTATAAAATGTATGCATTCACTAATTTAATGCTTAGAAAAAACACTCTACTGCTTTCTGTCGTTTTATTTCATTTACGATGAAAAATTTCTTTAAAATAAATATGTATAGGTTAGACACAATTAAACATCGGGAGACATATTCTCGATCAGTAATGCATGAACTAAAAATTTATCAAAAAGAAATCTTCATGATGCATGCTGCAAACCCGGCAAAAACAATGCTTTCGTAATGTATTTCCATACAAAACTAGTACATGCTTGCAGCGCACCAGTGAGGAAAAAATAACTATCGTTTGAACGCTTATTCCTTTGTTCTGGCGCAGCGTCTGGACAGCCGCTATATGATCGTAGGTAGCCATGGTCAAAGTCAACTTAAAACAGAGAACCACTATCACTGTGATCCGTTTCTCACTCTCATCATTGTCCTACTCATCACCAGGGCCTTATTTACCAATAGGCCCGTGAGGACCGGGCCTAGGGCCCCCACTTTGAGAGGGCCCCCTAATTTTGGTTATTATTTTTTTTGTAGTTTAAATTTTTTTAGAAAAATATTTAAAAATAGCATCTTTCAAAAACAAACTGTTAGTGTTCTGTTGCTTCACAGAAAATTTGTATTATTAAATTATTTTAAAACCACAAGGAATGTTCACTTTGGGGGCCCCCAAATTTTGGTCTGACAATTTGAAATTTGAAAAAAAAAAAAAAAAAAAATCGATTTTGCACCCCAGATCTTATTTAAACATTTTGTAATTTAAAAACAAAATCATTTTGCACATTGGGGGCTTCCAAATGTTAGTCTGACTCTTTGACATTTGAAAAACAAATTAGTTTTTTCCCTTTGGGGCCCCCAAATTTTGGTGTGACTGGCAAGTTTTACAAACACATACTAAATGTTATGTTTAAAATTTTTTTGTTGCGTGAGGGGCCCCCAAACACAAGTTGTGCCTATAGTGATTCAAAATGTAAATCGGGCCCTGCTCATCACTATAAATCTAGTTCCATTTATACTTACTCCTACATAATTATGTTTTCTCATTATTTCATTAACTTAGAAGTGAATCATTGGAGTAATCTAGGTTGAATTTATAGTGGGTAACTTTAAATAATGCAAATTTGTGGTTGGACGTATATGATGATAGATATCAAGAGATATATATCCACCAATGCTGCTGGCAAGGGTGCCAAGAAGGCTCCATTCATGTTTAAGGGGGAAACTGCTGGTATAAGGAATGTGCCGTATAGGGCTCGACCGATGGCATTTTTTGGCCGATGGGCCGATGCCGATGGAAAAAAGTCGCTTTAAACCATTAAAACGTGCAGAATGCTTGTCAAAAATGTCATTTAAATCATTTATTTATTTTTATGTTTATAAAAGCATAAATGCATTATTCAAGCACCGTAAAACTGTTTGGGAGAAGTTTACATAATAATTAAAACTAAAAGAATCACTCGCGATTCTAGTAAAGTAATTAAACTATTTGGAGGTTAAAAAAATAAAAAATGCTATATCCAGATGATTTTTAATTCTTTTGTCTTATCTTTGCAAAAAAAAACTCAACAGCTATTGGATCGGATCGGGTCTAATTCCCTTTCCTTCAACATTTTCTCTTTATAACACCTGCACTACAAATACCAAGTGCAGCTGCCTTTATTTTCTTATTTTTTTCATAGAGAGGAATGCAGATGTTATAATACAGACGAACAAATTATGTGGGTTTGTATCTTTAACGAAATTGTCAACCCCTCCTCAGATTTTTTTCATAACCCCCCCCCCCTCCCCCCTTTTTAAAAGAAAAGTGGGAACGATTATATATTTATTTTTCATTATAAAAGTTATTTTAACTAAAAATAGCTCTTTTTCTAAAATAAAAATAAAATATTAAAAAATTTCGTGCCCGCAGTAACGCCTTGTTAAAATTACCCTTGTTCGATACCAAGAAATACTGAATATTGCTTAAAAAACATAGACGTGAGATTTTTTTTGTCATTACAAATGAATGCTGGGTCTTAATAACTAATCTTATTAGCTTTTTTTTCTTGTGAGTTGAAAATTACACTGAAATACTTGACATGTTCTTTATATTTTCATGAGCACAATGTAAGGTCTCCGAAATAAACCAATACTTTGGGCACCAGCAGTTTTCTGTTGACAAATAATCTTCTGAAGAACAGGTGATCGTTTATAAAAATTAAGATGTATTTTGAAAAAATATATATCTAGTTATATGTACGTTGTCAATTTTTGAAATTAATGAAATTGTAGCATTTTTACTAAGGTATTATTCCACCCTGTCCCTCGAATTCGTTTTTTAAGAAACAATTTTTGAAAATAGCAAGTTGAACTTGGACACATAAAATTTTGATCAATACACATTTATACTGAAAATTTGATTCATATTTTTATACAACAATAAAATAACAAGAAATATTCTAAATTGAAAGTAGATGCAACGGGATTATTGTACAACAGCAGAAAAAAATTAAATGTCAACTGTCTAACACGTGGCATCAAAGAAGACAAAAAAAAAATGCGCTGAAAAAACGAAGTATAAACAGGGAAAAACTAAATAATTATCGCATAAAAAAGTTAAGATGTATTTTGAAAAAAAATATTCATTGATCCATCTTTGAAAATAAAGAAATTTTAGCATTTTTATTAAGATGTTATTAAATCTTGTCGCGCGAACTCGCCATTTTGAGAATTCAATTTTTAAAAATTGCAAGTCGAACTTGGACACATAAAATTTTGATCAATAAACGTTTATACTGGATTTTTTTTTCTTATTTTTGACCAATCTTTTCTATTTTGTAAACTAAAAATGAAATAATGAGAATAACCGCACACTAAAAGCAGATGCAACGAGATTGCTGCACCATATTGCAGAAAAGCTAATACGTGGGATCGAAGCAAAAAAAAAAAAAAAAAACACTAAGCGAAAAAAAAGTTACGCTGGTAAAAATTAAAATTATTATCGTACTTTGATTGAGTTGACTTTGTATTGTTTACAATTTCGGAATAATAAGGAACATGACAAACTGAAAGCATATGGTATAATATTATTGCACAATGACATTAAATTCACTAAGTCATTATTAAACGAAACACGGACAAAAATGAGGCAACTAACCTAGTGCGAAAAACAAATAGCACTCATAAGACGCCTCTATTACTTTTACTTTATCACATTCTATTTCGCGAGCATTCTGTTCAAAGAGAAATAATTTTAATAATGAAGATTTTCGGGCAGCGATTGCTTAAACCATTTTTCCGAATTATCAAATACTTTGTAGAATGACATTATTTTTGTGCTTTTTTTAAACTGATGTGCTGCCTGTTATTTTATGGAAATAGAAATCTAGATATGGAGAAAAAAGACAGTTAAAGACAGAATGTTTTCTGGAAAGTTGTCCCTGCGAAAAGCATCGGCCTTGCATCGGCTTTTAGATGTTTTTCAAGGCCGATGGACCGTTGTTTTTCTAAAGTTAACATCGGTCGCCGATGCCGATGGCCGATGGCAACTTTGTTGAACAATCGGAGCCGCAGCATCGGTCGAGCCTTAGTGCCGTATTCTGTTCTCATTTTAGTTCGGTTAGCAGATTTGATTTTTTCCGAACTGATGCCACTGCCAGTTTAAAATTTTGTAGCTTTCAACAAACAGACAAGCAAACATTCTAATTCACGTGCTAATAAACGCACCTGCGAAACGAACTTCCCTAAAACTCGAATGGATTCGTCCTCTTTTGCCATGCGCAGAAGCGCCTGGAGTCTGAACTTCCTGGTTGAACTGTACCTGTAGGAGTTTTTCGTATTCAATTTTAAATTGTTTAACACATACATTTCTGTGCACCTTTGTTACGCAATAATACCGATGAGATGTTTCAAAAGCAGGAGCAATGATAACATATAGCACAGGTAGAAACCGCTACATACTTTATTGCCTGATAATTCCTTTGTTAATATTACAGATCCAGTGTTTATAGTACATCTCAGTGAACTGTTCCAAAAGTGCGTTTCGAGATATATATATTTTTTAATTCTTTAAAATGAATTTACTCACAACCATAGCCGAATCATTAAACAGGCAGAGTAGGTTGCTGCCAAGAGCGGTGTATTTTTAGGGGAGCCAAATTTAACTTTTATACACTCTAATGCTACTCATAAACCAAAAATTTTGTTTATTTCTCCAGTCAGTCTTGTGCTGTTGATGCTTGTAAATAAATTAAAAAATTAGAAGCAAAAATAAGGACGGATGTTTATTTATTTATGTATACAAGTTCCCTTCTTAGCTTACTTTCCCGTAAAAATAAATAAATAAATAAAGTGAAAAGGGGCTTCATGTGTCGCAAAAATATCGCTAAAAACAAAAAAAATTCAAAAAAAGTAAAGTAATTAAATAAAGATTAAAAAAAAAAAAAAAATTGAAAGCAGGGTTTTGAGATGGGGAAAATGTGTGTCTGTCGGTCTGTCTGCACCCCTCCTAATAACATTTGAGAGAATTGTCCGATTCGAAAGATTTTTTCTGCAATGGTAAGACCGCGGCGAAGACATCTCATTTCCATTTTTTACTTTTTGATTTGAGCAATTTTTCGTTCAATTTTGAACAGCTCAAAAAATCTTAACGTTAACGCCTATGGGCAAGAATGAAGTAAATTATGCAACCTCTTGGCATAAGATCCAAGTTCTATGAAGAAGATTATAGGAAGAAGCTCTCGGCGTGAAATATTTTTTTCTTTGAATAATTTTTGTTCATTATTGAACTGTTAAAAAAATTAACATTATCCCCTACGGTGAAATTTCAACTCTATATAAATCCTGATCCAGCAGACGGATTCCCTTGGAACAAAATTTATCGGAAAGATATTAGCCCGTAGCACATGTACAGATACGAAGTTCAACCAGAACTAAACTAGCCTATTTACTTATGAATTTTCTTGATCGAGATTTTTAAGGATATTTCTGAATGAATGAATGAGTGAAGAATGAATCAATGAATAACTGAATGAGTGAAAGAATGAATAAATGAATGAGTAAAAGAATGAATGAATAAAAGAATGAATGAATAAATTATTGAATAAATGAGTGAATAAATGATGAGTGTGAAAGAAAGAATGAATGAATGATTGAATAAATGAGTGGATAAATGAATGAAAAAATGAGTGAAAAAATGAAAAAATAAAGCTAAATGAGAAAGAGAGAGAGAGAGCTAGACTATAAATTTGAAGTTGGTGTATACGGAAAAGTAGGCTTGTATAGTTCTAGACGGAATTCCTTGATTCGCATTGATGTCCAACACTTCTTTTATCAGAACAACAATTTGACAAAGCAGCGAGAGTAAATCTGATCTTGCCAGAAATGAGCTCTAAACGTGCACTTAGAACAATGAAGAGAAAACTAGATCGAAATCCCTGACCTTGAGACGAGGTAAATTGCAAGGTAGCAAATATTAAATTCGACTAAAATTTGAGAGAAAATTTCCCGCTTCGTGACCTCGAAAGAAGACAGCTATAATTGGTGCCAGCTACTAAATGAGCATCAACTCGTACCAGTCGTTTTCTGGAAAAGTATTACTTTAAAAGAGTTTCATTTTCCTCAAGAAAGGTAATTAGCTTATAGTAATAGCATAATACGGGTAGGTGAATTTTCAGTAGGGGAGAAAAAAAAAGGAAAAATAAAAACTTGCATTAAATCTTGAACGAAGTGATCGACAAGTTGTGATCTGTTTTTAACTTCGCACAAAAGGGAGGGAAAAGAAAAACATTGCGGTTACAAATTGCTTAACGTAAAAATCAATAAATGGCTCATGTGAAAAACATTAGAAATGCATTCTAATGGCGTGTTTATAATTACTTAATTGGTGTAAAGTGTCTGTTGTGTCTCGTTTTTAGAGTTCGAAATGGTTTTAAAAAATAACATTTTATAATCATTATCTGAAATCGAGTTTACTGAATATCTGACGGTTGAGTGTCTGACATCACAATAACATGGCACGCAAACCAAAATTTATTAAGTCGTTGAATTTTCCTGACGCTAAAAAAATTTAGACTACTCAGTGGTGCGACAGCCCATTGGGGGCCCTCCATGGCTTACTGTGCCCATCCCATCCCAGCTTTCGAGACCGAGGGCGCTGTGGTGCAGAGACAGATGTTCCGGTTAAGTGGTCGGCCTGAAGCGGAAACCCCAGTGTTTAGTTCCCAAGCATGCTCGGTCCTCATTTTATTGACCCCAATGAAAGGATGAGAGGCCGAGTAGACCTTGCAAAGCCCGGGTATCGAACCCCGGATCTGTGGCATGGTAGCACGGAAGGTGACCACTCAACCACTCTAAAAAATTTAGACCATCAATAAAAGCAATTGAACCTCGGTTATAACGAGGGTGAAGGAATTGAGAAAATTTGCTCGTTAAGTCCGAGTGTTCGAAATAACGGATTTCAGTATAAATTCAAATGTTATTGCATACAAATAACGGTTTAAAAAAGAATCACTTTTTTTATTTTTCATCGTGCATTAATGCATGAAAAAAATGGTCCTTGACATTGTAGTTAAAGATAAATCATGTTTTCTGCAAATTTCAAACGTTTTGATGGCGTTGACAAACTTTCGTTGTTTTTCTTCGAAATTTCAATAGAATCTCACGAAACTTCTTTCTGAAATTTTTTTTTTGAAGAGTCTCTCAAGAAAAGAAAAGAAAAATACTTGCTAAATTCCAGGTATGCTTGTAATAACCGGGTTTTACACAGGGATTTTAACATAAAATTTATTTTATTTTACCTCTTTAGCATTGATTCGTTAAAGACGGACTCGTGTTAACATTCGTGACCTCGAAAGAAGACGGTGATAATTGGTGCCAACCAGTAAATGACAAACACAACTCAAGAAAGGGAGGGGAGAAGGGCTAGTGTGGACAGGCAATCCTCACAAATTTCACAAAAAAAATTACAAAATAAAAATTTTTTTACACATCAAATATTCTTTCAAGAATTTAAACTTTTACCTTTGATTTGGCTGATTGTGTGAAATTATTCGGCTGTACCGTTTTTTAATAATTTATTTAAAAAAATGTTTTTGTCCAAACTAGCTCCATGTATTGGGGTTAGTCCGGACCAATTTAGAACGCCAATTCAGACAAAATGATGCAGCTCTTAAAATTGTTTGTAAAATATGAACAAAATAAATTTCACCCTAAAGAGAATGTTCCTTGGCACTGTTAATCTTCATAAAGTACGAGTATATTTTAAAATGGTGATGTACCTAGTACGTCTTTGCTATGAAAGACTGCAGTTCTGCAGTTGGGTATGTCAGGAAACGGTTTCGAAGACAAGCTCACGTGCATTGCAAAATTACAAAAGAGAGAGAGAAAAAAAAAGATAGTAAAAAAATAGGGAAAAAACCGGTAAATTAAAATGTACAAATAAAAATATTGGAAGCTATTTACTAATTGTTATTTGTCGCAATTGATAAATAGTTTAACCTTAAAAACGGTTTTAAATCTTAAGCCTATTATAAAAATACATTTTTTGAAAGAAAAAAACGTTAAGTGCGTTAACGTTATAATGTTTACACCCTTAGAAAACTACACATTCTGCCTTCTTGGACAATATCTGAAATGTGCTGGGCCTGGACGTCTTACAACGTATGAAGAAAATGAACAAACAAATCTCTTACCTTGATTACTGCTTTCTTAACTTTTTTCAGTCCTTCAATTTTTATTTAATCAGTTTCCATGTCAAAAAAGGTAACTTACACTATGTTACCATTTGATCTTCATATTAAACTGATATTTTTACCACTTAAAGATGAAGAAGGCTAATTTAGAAATGTCCACACTAGCCCCATGATGTCAATTACAACTTATCACATCTACACTGGTAAAATTAAGCCTTGTGAAACGAAAGTGGAGTATCAAACATGTAGTAATTGTATTCATTTGTAGCATAATATCCTCCTTTTCGTTTGAAATGTTTTTCAAAATAGGCAAATTTCGCAGTTTAAAAATAAAGCATTCATAAACTTACTTTTACACAGAAAAACCTGATTTTACTAATTTCGAATAAACTATTACATGAAATTTCCTTGAAACTTCACATGGAAGTGTTTAAACTGAAAAATAACAGAATTATTCACGTTGTCCACACTAGACCCCTTCTCACCTAATTTAGCTGATAGTAAGAGCACAATTCACGGGTAGGAACATCTTCAGCAGGGGAGAAAAAAAGGGAAAAATGAAAACTTGCATTAAATCTTGATAACAAAACCGCAACTCGGTAGCAATCCGCAATAGCGAAGTTCTAAATAAATTGATTAATTGGGAGTACACTCTTTTCGCGTCACGAAAAAATGTTACGGCGGTAGCATACGCGCCATAAATACCATATTTACCCACCTTGCTTTTTGACGATTCTGTAAGATATCGACAGAGTTGAATTTATAGTAGATATCCCTACACACTTTCGCAGTCAGTACTTCTGATCTGGCCGGTTAAGCAATATTTTGTTTATTTCAAGCTGTGTGTGTGCTATAATAGAATTTTACTAAGTGCCCTTCATCAGTTATTATCAAGTTTGTGTTTTAATTTTAAAAACAATTAAATAATAATAACAACATCCGCTCGATTCTAATGATAATTTGAAAATAAAATGCGTTATGCATACAGGTTTAAATTTGTCGCCAGAGTTTTTTTTTTTTTTCTACGAGTGTAATTTTTTACTCTTAGTGTGTCTCTAATTTCAGGAATAAAAAAACCAACAATATCGGGGGGGGGGGGGGTATATTTTTAAATGTAAATGGCCTGGTGGGTAGGGCGGCGGACTTCGAACCAGAAGGTTTGAAGTTCGGAAAGATAAAAATCCACGATTTAGTGAAGATACGTGCACGTAAAACCCGTGAACCCCGATGTTGCTGTCTGAAAAAATTTCCCTCCTCTTCAGTCTCATGTCTAAAAGGGGCTCCCGGGGGGGGGGGCGTAGTCATGGTGGAACCATCGGACTACAACGTCATAGGGTTTATGCGTTAACGTCATAGGTTAAAGCCTTTCCGGTAACCTTTCAAACAGCCAGCAATTACCATGACTTTAAAAAAGATATATAATATTATATATATTTCCACATACGAATATATATATATATATATATATATATATGATTTTATTTTATCCGCAAAATTTTAACTGTTTTCGGGATGAGTATGCCTTTTTCAGGATTGATAAATTAGTATTTGAACAGATATTGACAAAATTAAAACTGATACTCTTAAAACAAATAACAATAATATAAAACGAAACGAAGTATTTGTATCTTCCTCATAAAATTATAATTCCAACTCATTTTATGAGCTGTGAAAACATAAAACGAACGTCCAATTAACCCAAACAGTAGCTGCAAAACGCGCGAAAAAAAACGGACTGATTAAATTCACGTCATAAAAAGGGGAGAAGGTTATTTAAAACATAAACTTGTCGAACTTCAGAAAAGAAACGTCAAGAACCTACATGGGCATTGGTGCATAGCGATCATTCTAGTAAGATAGCCCCCAATTAAGCCAAGAGAATGTCTTTTAACATTTTCTCCTCTTAACAAGTTCGAGAGCTGGCTTTTATTTGTGACATAAAATGGCAATTTCAGATTTCTTTCTTTCTTTTTTCTCTTTTTTTTTTTTTTTTTTCAGAATTTAATTATGGTGAAATCAAGTGCTGCTGCTAAAATCGTGAACAAAGGACATTGCACGACAATTTCTCAAGTAAAACATTTTACATGGTTTAATTGCATAACATTTATAACTCTGTCAATTCATTCCAAGTTTACTGTTTGAAAAGTGAATGAATTTGGTGCAATCTCTGTGTGGGAAGCTTTTCATTCTAATGTTTTTGTTTATGCATGCAATAGCACTTCGATACTTGAACTGAAGCTGTAATGGCGATAAAAACATGGCCTTCATTACTAAATTATCTAACTTCCATTTACAGAGCTTTGTATGATTGTGGGTGATGGAAATTTTACGCAAAACCCAAACAGTTCAATCAAAGATGGAAGATCGTTGATTCAATGGTCTTTTCAACATGTACACGTAACATGCTGATAATATGAGAAGTAAGTAAGGCGTTGAAACAAAACAATAAGTAAACTGTAAAAGGAGAGGGGGATAAAATCACGAATAAAAAAACATATATATGAAAAAAAAAAAAAAAAAGAAACTATGGCTTCACGACGGAATCCATACAAAATCTGCTCTCTCAGTGATTGGGAGATTACAAGACACTTAATCTCATCAAAAGAAGTATTGTGGCTAAACATAAAACAATCATGAAGGAAGAAAGAAGTCGGAAGCATTCGTGGACGGTACTTTTCGCAGCCTATTTCGTGTTCTAAAGAAATGGTAAAGATAGCACGACCTCGAATAGCTTTTCAAGTTTAAGTGCTTACTCTTAAAAGGAGCATAGAGTCTATTGTCTCACTTGCAATTATAGTTTACGTATTTTTGTCTAACAAAAGAAGGTCAAAGACATCGAAAAAATTTAAAGAATCACCAGAAGAAACATCTCAACACTTGATCAAACTCGAATCCAATTAAGAGGATCGTGTTTTAGGGTACGTTTAAGGCTACTTTAGGCCCCCTCCACCTAAACGGAGCTTTCAAAACTTTATAACCACGCAAATAGACCCTTTATAGAAATCACAAAGGTCAAACCAATTTCCGAAAATATAAACAGATCATTCAAACCATAATTTTTTTTCTCAATTGTCTATTTTCTTTTTACAACACAGGCATAACCGCGGTAACTACTCTCATTGCATTTAATGTCTATCTATCTATCTATGCAGTGGCGTACGCAAGGGGGCGGGGTTTAGGGGTTTAACCCCCCCCCCTTGAGCCCTAAATAATAGTACTTTATTATATACTCAAATTTCTTTTAGTAGTTTCAGAAAATTATGAACCCCTTGAAAGAATTCTGCGTAAGCCACTGTATCTATCCATATACATACATACATATCAGGCTTGGAGTAATCGCGATTACGTAATCGTAATCGGCTGTAATCGATTACATTTTGACGTAATCGTAATCGTAATCTGATGATGGCATATTCTCATAATCATAATCGAAGTTGTGTAATCCCGTAATTCTTTTTCTCCCGGAATATTAATCGTAATCTTAAGGAAAAAATCCGTAATCTGCTAGTCCTGCAATTGTGTAATCTTGACCTGCTGAAAGCTGAAAT
Source organism: Octonoba sinensis (assembly GCA_038502835.1). Lineage (NCBI taxonomy): Eukaryota > Metazoa > Arthropoda > Arachnida > Araneae > Uloboridae > Octonoba > Octonoba sinensis. Next base: position 100,612,363 of record CM076604.1, read on the forward strand.
TTTTAGCGCTACCCTTGGATAGAAGAGATAAGATTACAAGAAAAAGGATTCAAACTGTGTACTGAAGTCCTATCCTAAGCGGTCTGTAACCTATGGGCGATCATAATATAAAAGGTTCTGTGTGGCGGTCGCAGAGCCTTGATGGCAGGACCATATAATAGTCAGCTAGAGACGCTTGTTGTCCTACTTGTTGCGGTCTCTCAGAATTCTTAATTGCGGCTCCACTCTCCATGGGGAATGGCTGGAGAGCCCGAGAAGAAAGGGAGTCTGGTCTGGAGTCTGGATATGTCACTCGCATCGCCTTGGGGCTCTCAGGGGGGGGGGGGGGTTTTCTCCGGTCTCCTCCCGTCGTCCAGTTTCGGTACAAGAGCGGTAATCTGTTCGCAAGTCACAGATTTCGGGGTAGATAAGAAAGGGGAAGGTGTCTATAGAAGGACCAAATGCATCGGTCATTTTGCTTCCTTAATTACCCCTTCAAAACATATTCAAACGGTTGGGCAATAGGCGAGAGTCTGGACGGGACCACCGAGAGTAAAAGAGAGTTCCCCCTTTCTTCTCTCCGCGGGGGTCCCGGTTTGGAGCCGGCATTAAGAATGGGCGCCCCATTTTCCCTTTCAATAATCGAAGTAGACTGCCCCCCTGAAAATCTAGTGTTTGTACTATCACCTACACACATAAAGAGAGATGAAATGACTTTTGTGTTTTCACCTTTCTTTAACGGCAGAAGTGAAGAATTTTTCTAAAGAATAGCACATTTACACTTCAGCAATTTAGGAGCAGGCGTTACATGATGCTCTATGCTTAAGATGCATGAAATCTTAACCCTGGTACGTGTGATTATTATTATTTTTAAAAATATGTTCTTCGAATAATTAAAAAAGTACATACATTTAAATCTTAAATTTATTTATATTTTAATGCTAATATTCTTTTTAATTAATAGGTATGTAAAGGAAAATGATATATGTTCAGACATTTTCCCAATTGTTTTTTACATGCATGAATTAATATTTAGGAATTATTTAAAAAAATTAATTATCTTTTTCTTCTTAGAATTACCTCAACAGAATTTTGTATTTCAGTTGAATCTTGTACGTTAAATTTGTGTTGTAAAATTACTTGCACTTTATTTTTTTATTAAAACAGTTAGTACATGGGAAAAAATATATGCTCGTGCATGTTTAAAAAAAAAAAAAAAACACAAAAATCATATTAAAATATTATAGTCATTCGTATTATAATTATTCTTCATATTACTTTTTAACGATTACTAATTTTGCTAAGAGTTATTTGAATGTTCATGTTCAAATTTTTTGAAATTATTCTAAAATGCAGCATTTATTTTCAAAAGATTATTTATCTCTTACACGATTTGAATATTTTGTTATCCCGTGCAATTCATGCACATCCTATAAGTGATTTCATAAAGAATCATAGAAAATTATTATTTTCAGTTAACTAATTGGGGTTATGTGAAATATTTGCACAATTTAAACTAGAAAATAAATACAATGGAGAAATATACATTTTCAGAAATTGCGGCCAACTAAATTTTGATTGTATGCACACAAAATAACAATGAACCAGGTAAATCACTTATGCATTATATATACATTTAGTGCATCGTCTTTGCTTATATACAAAATACGATCACTGTAGTTATCCCTCACATGAGTTTTAAATATTCGAAAAATACTGAATGTGCCTTTCCTGATTATACATATATATATATATAATGCAAATTTTTCATTTCTGCAACGACGTCATAATTCCAGAACTGTGATGATGAAATTGTTTCATTATAATTGCATTCATCATCATTTCAGTTATCTCTTATAAAATCAAAAATTTAATTAAAAATCATAACTTTTTGATTTATGACACTATTGTGAAAATGAGAGTTGTATGCATAAAATCGGATAATTTTATGCTAATCTAATCGTAATCAAAATCGTAATCGGATGTCATAATCGTAATCGATTACATTTTTCAACGACTGTAATCGCTTCCGTAATCGTAATTACTTTTTGGCAAAGGATTACAATCGTAATCGTAATCATAATCTCTCAATTTCTCCCTTTGTAATCGTAATCGTAATCGATTACGTTTCTTTGTAATCGACTCCAAGCCTGATACATATATACATGAAAAAAAAAAGGCATTAAATATCTTTATAAAACATAATCTTTATAAAACATAACTTGTCAAGTTTAAATATCTTATTTTTGAGCGGTAGTTCAAAATATATGTCCACTATAAACAAGCGTCATGTGTTCAACAACGTAGGGCATAGGTTACCAACCTTTTTTTACCCACCGCCCACTTTGAGAATATTTTTTTTCTAACACCCCCCCCCCCCCTTTTTTTACTTGCGAATCTGAAATAGCTATTCCCACGAATATATTTTTGAATGTGTAATATTATACATTTTAATAGTAGATAGGATATGATCACATCCTATTTCTGTTTTTAAGGAAGACTATTTTAATGAGAGCAATCAAAACGCATACTTAATTATATGGAAAAGTATTTTTATTAAAATTTCCTAACTTAACTTATGAGAAGTTTAAATTTGAATGAAGCCTCTGCTTCACTTGGGTGTTTTGCATCTAGAAGCTCCACTACTGCATTGAAAAAGGGATTCCAAGCAATCCCGAAACATATGTCTGCATTTTAATGCTCATTTGTGCTTTCTTAACGTGAAAATTTTTTAAGTTTTACATTGTGCACAAAGTTCCTTTATCTTTCTTTATTTAATTAATCTGCAAAGCCCCTACGTGTCATCTCAACGCCCAATAGTTTTCTCTGGGTCTTTTACTGCCCACTGAAAGTCTCAAACGACCACAGGGGGGGCGTCATCGCCCACGTTGAGAACCTATGACGTAGGGTCAGGGTAAAAAGTAAAGCTATCATTTATTTATGTTAGCAAATGTGATTTCACTTTTTGTGCCTATTAATCATAGTTTTTAATTAATGTTTGAACCTCTGGTGTAATTGTTGAACGTGGCCGAACACTAAACGAATTCTAGGAAACGATTTTCCGAGATTCTTAGATAACATATCTTTCTAAATTCATCTCTTGCGGGAGTCCCGGCTACCACGCAGGCAAAATTGGTGGACCTCTTGGGGGGGGGGGGGGGGGAGAGAATGCATAAGGTCTGAAAAATGGCGCGGAACCAATATACAGCTCCATTGCGGGAGGAGGCATTCTCACTTCACTTGTTGACAAACCGGCAAAAAAGCATTAACAATGTTAATAACAGCGACCCATGTCGGACATTTTCTCAACAGTAAAGCAAAAAACATTAAACAATATAGAAACGTATAAATGTTGCTCTTTGACTTTTCAAACAACGTCAGTGAAAAATTATATGATTGCGGGCACAAAAATTGTCAATGAAGCTTCATTACATTATCGACCAGTCAGCACTATGGCAAAAACAGGAACTTAAGCTTTACTGAGACTCAATGTATGATAATCGTTTCCGCCTTTTACCTCAAAAAAAAAAAAAAAAAAGAGCAAGACGAGGTATAAATTTACTGTAAGTATATTCTGACAAGATATAACCTCAGATCAGTTTTTATCAGATGCATACTGCTTTTAAGTTCGTAGTTGATCTTTTGCAAAACCTCTCACGATTTATTCTTCTAAGTCGCAACACCTACATTGCACGAAGTTCAACAGGCGTGAGGATTAACCTTGAAATTCTATCACTCTGGCGTTCGATGTGCGTATTTCCTTTTTACTCATCGCTTGTAAGTCACGGTGAGCACTCCAACTTCGACCATTTATTCGAAATAAATATTTATTACGACAAAAAAAAAAAACCGAATAATTATGACAGAAATCACGACGTTACGTGTCTTCGCTCGGCCATTAATAATTCCACCTTCATTGTTCTGTCGTAATCACCGACGCATAAAATAATATATGTTTTTAAAGGTGCTTTAATCAAGATCATATTCAAAGCAATTTTTCTCCAATACGAATGCAGGCAGTAACAGGAAGAAAAATTGAATATCAAAACAAATTTAAGCAAATTTCAGCTCAGATGACCGATAGATCAATTTCAAACAAGAAGTTATGTCTAGAAGTACACGAGCCTACTTTCCCAATAGCATACACCAATATTAAACAGATTTATCTAGCTATCTCTCTTTCTCTTTCTGATTTAGCTTTAGTTCTTAATTACTTCGAATATATCTTTTTCAACGTTTATACATATTCATTCATTCACTCACTCATTTATTCATTCAAAAATATCCTTAAAAATCCCTGTAAAAAGTTTCGTGGGAAGATAGGCAAATAAACAAAAATTGTTCAAATAAAAAAGTATTTCACGCCGAGAATTCGTTCTAGTACGCATTGTTCATAGGAACTTGGATCTTAACCCTTTTCACTCGTATGTCTCCGTATGGGGGACATCACTCGTTTTACCATCGCGTTCATATGTCCCCGTACAGGGGACATCGCATCTGTACACCTTTACGTTCGTATGTCGTAATAAATTATGTAGCCATATTCCCATCCTAGGTAATATGCTTCATTTTTGCGCATAGGCGCTGATGTTAAAATTTTTGGAACTGTTTACTTTGAACAACTTTTTGTTCAATTATAAAGTGGAAATGAGATGCTCTCGCCGAGATCTTTCGAATGAAAACAAAAAATTTTCGAATCGGACAATTCTTTTAAAAGTTATTAGGGAGGGAGGGGAGGACAAAAGGACACACATTTTTCCCGTCTCAAAACCCTATTTTCAAATTTTTTGTTTCTAAATATTTATTTAATTACGTGACTTATTTCTGACTTTTTCTTCTTTTTAATGAGATTTTTACGACACATTAAGCCTACTTTCATTTTCATTAATTTATTTGTTTTTTAAATTATTATTGTTATATTCTTTACCAGTACTTGCCAGTACTACTGTCAGTAGTATTGGCCTGTAGTCTGTACTTGGGCAGCGTAAAAGAAGTAAATATCAGAAAGAAAGAACTTCTTTGTTTGACATAAAATCACAATCAATTAAACATGAAAAGGCATAAAATCCAATCTTACAATTACAATGACAAATAGCACAATGCACGGTATTTATTCTTTCTTCTTTGTAAAAAAAAAAAAAAAAAAGTTTTGAAAGATTATTTCATTGCAGTTCAAAGTAATCTTCTAGAAAAAGTTTTCAAATTAATCTTCTAGAAAAATGAGTTTGACTTCAAAGTTACTCGATTATTATTATTACATTGTGAAATGGGTTATCAAATTTCTGATTTAATTCATCTGTTTTCTTTTTTAACCGTTTTTAGCCAACTTTCCCGTAAAAATAAAAAGAATATAACAATAATAATTTAAAAAACAAATAAATTAATGAAAATGAAAGTAGGCTTAATGTGTCGTAAAAATCTCATTAAAAAGAAGAAAAAGTCAGAAATAAGTCACGTAATTAAATAAATATTTAGAAACAAAAAATTTGAAAATAGGGTTTTGAGACGGGAAAAATGTGTGTCCTTTTGTCCTCCCCTCCCTCCCTAATAACTTTTAAAAGAATTGTCCGATTCGAAAATTTTTTGTTTTCATTCGAAAGATCTCGGCGAGAGCATCTCATTTCCACTTTATAATTGAACAAAAAGTTGTTCAAAGTAAACAGTTCCAAAAATTTTAACATCAGCGCCTATGCGCAAAAATGAAGCATATATGAAATCTTTGGACTTAGCCCTTTGCACTCGTACCTATGCTTTAGAAAGTTAGCAAATAACTCGTTTTTTTTTTTTCCATGTTCTATCAACAGACTACAGGCCAGTACTACTGACAGTAGGGCCGTGGTAGCCTAGTGGTTAGCACGTCGGACTTCCGCCTGGAAGGTCGCGCGTTCGATACCCACTGAAGACCACCATGTATACTTGGGGATATGTGCATGTAAAATCCGTAAATCCGTAGACCCCACTACCTCTCCCCGTGCGTAAGCAATCCTAAGGCCTCGGCTAACAGGTAGGGGTCTGGTGGAGAAAAGTACTACTGACAGTTGTAAGATTGGTTTAGCTGTAAAAGCGTACGATTTCATCGGTTTCTGCGAAACCATCATTATATATATATATTTACAACAAAAACACTCATTTGATACGATATTTTCAACAAATTTGGAACTGAGAATGAATTTAATTTCTTCAATTCGTTTCGTGCAAGAGAAAGAAAGTTTTTTTTTTTCTTCTTCATACATAATTTCAGGTGTTACACACATAAAGAACTCTTTGAGACGTCACAATATATGTTTGTAAGGTACAAAATTTCAAAGAGAAAATTCCCTCGGGCCGTTTAACGTATTTTTGTTTCACACAACGTCTTAGCTACTGTAGTTTTAATATGAGTTAAAAATCGGTAATGGAACCTAATCACTATTTTTTAGACAAATTTGTCTTGTAGTTCATTATTATTTTTCTTTACACGAATCAAACTTCGAAAGTGCGGCCGTCATGACTACGAAGAAATGAAATATCAAAGAAGCAAGAAAAACAATGAAAATGAAAGAAAAATAACGCTCTGACTACGACGTCGAAAAAAAAATCTCTATTTATGGCAGCTTTTAATCGAAAAACAACACAAAATATCTATCGAGGACATAGATAAATTACGACTAAGTCGCATTCCAAAAACATTCCATACTGACAGATAGAAATTTCAGCGATGATATTTTTGGAATAGGAGCCAGACTTAGAATGAAATGGTTCCACATTTTTCAGGTTTCACGGGGGGAAAACAGATGTCATCGTCAGATTTTCATTCTTTCCTTTTTTTGGACGTAATTCATCGTCGATGTGTTGGCATCGTTTCACACAGCTACGGATACAGGCTTTTGATGAGGAGCGAACTATTTCTTCGTGCTTTACATAGCTCTTTGAAAATTTGTTCTGAACGGGAAAAAAAATATTTTTTCTGAACAGGATAGTTTTTCAATTGGTTATTCTAATATTATAATCTTTACTACTTAACCCAAGGAGGGGGGGGGGGGGATTGCTCCATTGCTTCTTTCCTGTAACCGCGCCTGGTTTCACTTTATACTGAGTTATAGACAATGCGGATAAATGAAATCAATTTTTTCGTCTTTATGTATTGATCGTACTCCGGTCAAACGATGCATCATTCAACTTAAATTTCAGTAAACAAGAAAAAAAAAAAAAAAAAAAAAAAAAAAAATTTTTCAGAGCCTTGAAGAGCGCTATGCCATTCGAATTATGCTATTCAATATTCGAAATTATTAATTATTTACATAACCGTTGCTTTACACGGCAACAAGAATTTTTAGACACGAGATGAATGTAGTGTTTGACTTGCTGCAAATCATATATTGTAATACATAAAAACCTAATTACATCACAATTAACAATTAGTCTTTTAATAATCGATATATATTCACCCTTTTATTTATATAAAGTTAAAACGATCTGATTTTGGCTTAAAATGGTTGATGATTGAACGGAACATTTTCCATTGAAGTGCACTTTATTTCAGTTTAATAAAGTTAACCTAATAAAAAAATTACATTTTTAGGTAAATGAATTTTATTCAGAAGCATACCGTGATTAAAGCAAATAGCAAACACTAATTAATAGCTTCTGAAGAACGTTAGGAAAAGGTATATCCTCTTAAACTACTATATAAAGTAATGAAAATACATGTGTTAAAGATGCATTCGTAGAATCCTTTTAAATTTTATTTTTAGGCTTTTTGTAAAGGGAAATAAAATAAACTTAATATTTTTATTCAAAAAAATTACACAAAAGATACACTCTTTTTACACAAAAAGAGAAATTGACTTTTTTCGCTAAGTTTCAGCGCAGTTACACAATAATATTCAGAATTTAAGTAAAAAAAAGAACATAAGCGAAAACATATGTCGCCAAAAAAAAAAAAAAAAAACTGTTATAAATTATTCATTATTATTATTAATGAAATGTTATACGATGTGACACTATTTTCTGGAACGCAGGATCTATTATAATAGATCCTAAGAGTAAGAGCTACAAATAATAATTTCATCTATAAAACAACAGATTCTACTAATACTTTAAAAATATATACGTTATATATATATATATATATATATATATTACAAGATTTTAAACATCTAAACTCAATTGTCCTCTCCTTGAAAATTAAAACGTTTCCCCTATACGCATTTTCATCTATAATATGAAACATTTTTTCATGTTTCTTCGTCGCTTATTAAAAGCAATAAAACTCAGTCTTAAATTAAAAAATATATAAATGGATGGAATCACCTCTTACTATGTCTTATTTATACTAATGTGTGAAGTCTCGAATTTTATACAATGGTATAAAACCAGAACCCCAGCTATTCAAACATTGGTGGTAACATATGCGTGATACAATCGAGCTCGATTATCGTAAACCGGGCTTCAACGAGGGAAATGAAACACAAATTGCTGTTACAAGCCAGTTACAAAACCCGATTATTGCAAGCATGACTCGAGTTTAGCAAGCATTTTTTCCCCCATGAAAACATCTTTAAATGTTTCTCCCTGGAAAAAAGTTTCACAAACTTCGATTGAAAATGTGATAAATATTTTTTGGAAATTTTACAAGAATTTGATTAACACAAAAAAAGAAGAAAAAAGTTAAAATTTGCAAAAAAAAAAAAAGGCTTGTTTTTATTTACAGTTTTTATGTCGGACCACTTCCGCAATTGCCTTTTCCTTATTTATTTTTATGCAATAAGATTTGAATTTGAAGTAAACCCGGTTAATATAAGTACTCAGACTTAACAAGAGGGCCTTACACCCTCTCCTTCTTATAATCGAGTTAAATTGCACTAGCAATACCGACACGGCGATGGTCAAGACAGGAATTTTGGCAAATTCTAAAAATTCAAAAGAAAGAAGGGTCTAAAGCGTTTTCAAGTTATCGTATTCTTGTCTTTTTGATAACAAATTAAAATCTTAAACAAATATACTATTACTGAATTTCAATAAAAAGTTTGTGAGATTTAAGTTATAGAAATCAATTCCATCAATATCAGACCACACAATAATAATAACTAACAGTAATAATTAATAAATATGTATGTATCATTTTATTAATTTTCTTTTTTATATTTTAAATGAGACTAAGGCAGAAACACAGTGGAGTAGTCCTGGAAAAAAAGTTGGGGGGACGCTGATACATAAGAAAATAAGTAATTGAAATCAAAAGTGGGGGGACGCTTATGTTAAAATGTAAAAAGTTCGGGGGGACGCTTGTATTAAAATAAAAAGGTAGGGGACGCCGTCCCCCTGCGCCCCCCCCCCTCGACTACACCACTGCAGAAACATGAAAAGTAGGGGGTGCCGACCTGGGGTCATGGCACAGACTGCGCCATTGAGATTTGGGAGGGATAGGGGAGGGAGCGTGCGTTTCAGGAGTTTTGGGGTAGACTGTTTGGCCGATTTGAGGGATCGTCCTTTTTGGGGGTTTCGTAATTTTTTAGAGGGTTGCGCCATTGCCCTGAGGGGGTTGGCACCCCTGTAAAAAGCACGTTGTAAAAGCAGAACATTCCAATGGATCTCAAGTAAATATGAGTTCTGACGTTTTTAATAAAATAAACTAACATTTGTTATAAAAATAAAGAACAAAAAATGGACTGCTAAAAAAAAAAAAAAAAAAAAAAAGTATCCATCTGTTTATTTCTGACAAAAGAAAAAAGATTGAATTTGTCTGAAAATAAATAAAAGAACTTAGAATTATAATTTAAAAAAAAAAATGGACGAGAGAAAAAAAAAATCCGTAAAACAATAAATATTTTAACTATTAAATTTAATAAATAAAAATAATCTGAATGTTTCAAGAAGAAGTAGAGCCACTACTGTTATCAATTATAACTGTTTCATGCATTTCCGTTGATGAGGAAAATATACACAGTTTTGAGAAACAGAAAAGCAGTTTGGCAAATAATTTTCCATTATTTTTAAGTCAGCCGATGCGTAAAACACCTTTTCATTAAAAATAAATAAATAAATATGAATGAAATCAGTTACTTATAACAAATGTTAAACATATATATATAAACCCCAGAATTATAACAATTTACATACTCCCTTTTCAATTTACACAAGAATTTTCCTGTAAAATTTTCATAAATAAACTTATATTTAATATTTGCCCGCTCATTTTCCCCTTCAATTGAAATTCGTAACAAATTTGGCTATTGCCCCTCAGAAACAAATAAACTAATCAATTAATGAATTTCAATTCCGCAGAGAAGTTCGACTGAGAGTTCAAACACCCGCTCACCTGTTGCTCGCTGAGGTACCATATTATATCCTTGGCAGAACTTGAGCATGCTGAAAAGGGCACACCTGACGAAGCTGTGATAATCCGAACACTGGCCATTCCCTCACGGGCGAGAGACGAGGGAAAACGGCGCGCAACTCAAGCGTGCCGCTCCAAGCGTATCTCACAAAACACCAGGCAAAAGGAAAAAAAAGAAACAAGAAAGAAAAGACTAAAATTGGAAGGAATGTGACGCAGACGATCTGTGGCGGGGGAGAGTGACATCAAGGACACCTTCACCTCGTAGAAGAATGTTCTTTTCATCCGAGTCCAAAACTGTAGTAAGAGAAATTTTCGAAAAAAGGTTTTTGGTGATTTATTGGAATCAAACTAAATATGTGAGAGAAGATTGTAGATATATAATAAATATATCTTCATGTAACGAAGTTAGATGATTCCATAGAAAAAAAATCTATAAAAATTGAAGTTTGAAGGGGTCTTCATGGAGCGCAGACGGAGGCAATCTCTTACAGAATGATGAACACGTAGATTGGTATATATTTCGTTCTATACACAACTGAAACATAATCTTCGCTTCATGGGATTTTTAAAACTCTTTTTGTATAAAAAAAAATACCAGTGTATCAGAAATGCTTTCTTTTTTAAAGACAAAAAAAAAAAAAAAAGAAAAAATCGTTGTATAGAAAGAATTTTCAGTAGAAAAAAAAAAAGAAAAGAAGAAGGTATATTGAGATTTCACCGCTGAAAACATTACTGTGCAGAAAAAATGGTTTTACAATTTCCTTAAGACTACACTATTATGTGAAATCGTCCCCGATCGTGTTTCGTCTGCAAATTGTAACGTTAAACTACCTATTAGGGATGTAACGAATATTCGGCCCTTTGTGGCCGAATAGTCATTTCATCACCTGGCCGAATACTGGGTAAGGTCAAATTCGGCCGGGCCGAATATTGATGAACTATTCGGCCGAATAGTTTTGCTGCAGTAGAAGTGTAAAAACATGAAGAAATTAGTAGATTTTAAACATTTAAATTTATATTATAATTATTGCTAAAAGATACATTAATATATAATTTTAATAAAAAAAAATAATTTAGAAAAAATTGCTTTTTTAAAACCGTGTTTTAGGCTTGACTGAGCAAAAACAGATTTTAAAGTTATAATATTCTATTTTATATGTAGCATTTGCTCCCAAAAGCTAGCAATAGTTAACTATGATGGAGAATAGGAGAAACTTATTTTGATATTTATTAACAAAATGTAAGTCAGACTTTGTTTATGTAGACTGATTTATTGTGAATATTGGGGGAGAGAGAAATGTGAGAAGGTCTAGAATATATCATGAATATTTAGATAGAATAAGATTTTGAGGTTTTCGCAAATAAAAATATATTCTAGTTAAGTGCATTGAGTTTTAATAGATTTTTTAAAAATAGGTATGTAAAAACACCATAATATAAAAATATTAACTTTTATGACTTTTAATTTTTTTTCATTTGAATTAAATAAGCAGTAAAATAATGCTAATGTTTACTACCAATAAAACCTGTCATTTTTATTCCACTTGTGGGTGAAATTTTTAGTTTTATTGTATTCAAAACAATACAGAAAGTAGATTAATTTTAAATAGTTTTAAATTCTTAACAAACAGAATTAAATCATACATCATAGATTGTGTGTAATAGTGTAATTGGTGCTTGACTTTGTGAATAATTTCAAATTTGACAAATAACGTTCAATTACAAAGATTTTCTAGAAATTTTAATATTCGGCCGCCGAATATTCGGTATTCGGCCTAGGAGAAATGGCCGAATATTCAGCTTCGGCCTTTAAGGAATGGCCGAATATTCGGCTATTCGGCCAAATCACTATTCGTTACATCCCTATTACCTATGTCATACAGTTTACAGAAAACATTTGGCTCGTAGGACAATTTATTGATAGAAAACTTTGTGTGTGTGCGTGCAAAGGGTTCATTTTCTATGATTGATTGACTGATTGATTGAAACTATCGTGAACGATTTTCTGCATTTTTATGAGATTTTGCTACATATCCAGAATTGTTTTTTTTCAGGGGGGGGGGGGGATATGTTTAGGAGCTATTTATTAATTTGTAAACGTATTTCGGCTTCTAGTAAATATCAGAATTTCGGGGGGGGGGAGGGGGGAGGAAGGAGCTAACTCCGATATTCTCCCTTGGATATGACCATGTCTACAAGTTACGGCTGCTGTTCCTAGAAAAATGAAATACGGAAAAGTTCCCACATGCCTATATGTCCAGGGCTAGTCTGTTTGTTTAAAATTTTTCCTTTCAGTTTTAATTCTTTGTATTTTTAAGCTTAATAATGCTATTTGATTTTATCCTTTGTTTGCTTGACGAGAGCCTGATTGGAATGGATTAAATTCCAACTAATAAAATTAAGGCAGCAATTTTGAATGGAAATTTTTCGCCTGTCAGTAAGCACAAATCTCAACAAGCCTTATCTTGAACAAACTCTCAATAAAAAGAGCCCATTTCTTGTACGTCTTGGATTAAAACTTCGCTATCTTTTTTCAAGCCGGTAACGTGAAAAATTTGACAATTGATTGCAGAATCGATGTGATTTTGTCATGTGACGGGCTAAAACTATAGTGAAGCTAATCAAATTCTGATGAGAATTAGCTGAATGCTGAATGTATCGTTTTCAAAAACATGAATCACAAAGGTGCTGGGCGAGCTAAAGCAAACAGGGTTTATGGGATAATAAATAAATTTAAAGTTCAAGCACCAATTTTAAGGAAAAAAAGAATTCAATAAAAAGATATTTATCCCCATTCGGTAAAAAAAAGTAGCAAAGGATTTTCATAAAGTAAAGCAGGATTTGAGTCAGGGTACGAATCTCAGCAAGGGTATGAATGCTACAGATCATATTACTGATCATGTATGTATGAATGTTTTATTTTTTCATACATACATATTTTTTTTTTTTTTCACCGAATGTTTCTTGTAATTTGGATCTCACTTTAAGCCGCAAGTCTCCCAACAATCCAAAAAGGACGTTTATGCTTAACGTGTTTAACTAAATGTAAGCGCACCTGATGGTCTTTCAATTCTGCCTGGCGGAAATAATTACCTTGCATTACTGAAAATTTAATGCATGTTTTCTTTTCGGGAGGGGGGGGGGCATTTGTTTAAGTTTTTAAGGGAGGAAAGGAAAAAAGTGTTTAAATGAATTGTTTAAGAATTTTGGGGAAAATGCTGACTTTACTGAGTAAATTTCAAAAATACCGACTAAAACTGACCAAGGAGAAAAATACTGACTTATACTGACCAGTTTTACGCCCTGGTCTCTAGCTGAATTAGAAAAGCTTCTAGACAGAGCAATTGAAACTCTGCCGTTTCTATCTATTTATTTATTTATTTTTTTTTGGGGGGGGGGGGGGGAGGACTTTTGCAAACATTTTGATTTTTTGATAAATCAAAAACAAGTAAACATATCGTGGTAAATTTTCGTATTTTCCCAAGTCTATAACAGTAGTACATCTGTGCCAAATTTCTAGAAAATCCGAGAGGGTGAGATTCTCAACTTCTGTTGATTTGACATTGCGTGCTTCAAAATAGAGTTTAACTTTACCGGGTGAAAAAGTAAGGAGAGTAACGTGAAAGAATATAGGATAAATTAGTTCTATTTTTAAACCATATAAATCCCCAAGGTAATTTTCTGGTTTCTGAGAATGAAAGCATTTTACAATAAAGAAGTATCTCAATATTATCACAGCTTAAAAATACTGACGACCAAAACGGAGATATTTATAAACGTTAAGAATCGGTTTAGATTCCAAAACTAACAATAATAATAATAATAATAATAAGATTTAAACACACATAATAAGTCTTGCTAAAAATATCCTATTGAGAGGGCAAAAGGAATTTTCGTTTCCTGTTTCAATAATATCATTGTCTTTTCTTCAACAAAAGTTAAGCAAATGGAATTCGATACATTTCTTTGATATTTCTTTATTTAAAGAAGTAAATTACAAAAGCGGGGGGGGGGGGGGATGTTCAAATGTTATTTACAATATTTACAATTTACCACGTACTTTGTGTTATTTTATAACTAACATTTCATTTCATTTTCTTTGTGTTTATAACTGCAATTATATTTTTAAAACAGTAAAACAATATCCTTAACTCCAACAACTTGCAAGTGTAAAGCAGAAATGTAAGAAAATACGTACAACTGAGAATGAACATCAAAAGGAAATTTGCGCTTAAATAAATCATTTTGTTGTTGATAGCCCCATTCGGGTCTACGGTGTGACACACTCGACGCGGTTCAAATCCAAAATTCTGAGAAACATGCAGATATAGTAGTTGTGACACTAATGTCTAATTTCAATTGAATTGACTTGAGAGTTTCTCTGAATTTCTCTTAACAGGTATCGGTATGCAAATTTGAGTGGGCCGAAGAAACTTAAAAATTTCTAATCTGATAGCGGAAAAGCTGTGAAATGGGGAGACTAAAAAGAGTTAAAAAAAAATTCGTTAACATCTTCCGGCCACGCATGTGCTCTAATTGAAGTTTGCTGAAATTGTAACAAATCAGATTAAAAAAATAATACAGTATGAGTTGAATGGAAAAAAAAAAAAAAATGGTATGTTGTTAGTATATTTTTTCCCTTTAGCTGTAATCTACCTTTATTCGCAACTTTTTTTTTTTTTTTCAAAATTTCTTTTAATTTGAATGACACGTTCCGCCGCACGCAGGACAACTCCGCCGAGGGGGTTGGGAGAGTTTAACCAGGTGGCATTGGTTTAACGCTTGGCAACAAGTTTAAAATAGTAATATTCAAATACACAAGAATTTGAACTAGGACATTCTGGCAGCGGCAAATTAAAAATATCAAGAAAGCTCTTATTATATTCTGTGTTTTTTTATAATTACTTATTTTAAGAAAATATCATACGTGTGCTGCGTATAAAAATATAAGGTACGGGCAGTTGAAGAAAATTGCATGTATTACTCTAATTTTGGCACTTCCCTGGCACACTGATATCGATTATGAAATGCATGAAATTCAAAAGAGAGAAGCACGACTATAAAAAGACAGAACTGTTAATGGGGGGGAAAAAATGTTGCTCAATCATACCTGTGCTTTAGTAGACAGGAGACTAGTAAATCGTCTGGGTGGTGCACAGAAAATATCCACAAAAGCCACGACAATGGGGATAACAACCGCTCAGTCACATGTTTTGAAACTTCTGTGGACATTCTTTCAAGGGAGTTGAGGCAATGAAATCTCTTTCACCCCCAATAAGTAAGGCGGGAGTTCGGTTTAGAGAACACAGGGAATTCGAGGAATTTTTGAAACAAGATGGGTGACATACCATTTCTCAAGAACTTGTCCTGGGATCAGCGTACTTCTTCTTTTTAAGAAATTTTGTAAACAGCAAGGATATATTTTACTCAATGCCATTTTCTTATAAAGACATTTTAATGAGCCACTTTTGTGATATGGATAAAAAAGAGGAAGAGAATACCAGCATTCGTTGAGAAAATCTCATTTTATCTAGCGACAAGCAGTACCCGCACGGCCATGCCCGTGCTAAGAGTTTTAGAAATACGATAAATTATTAATGTCAGTAATTGCAAAGTTATCTGAATAATGTTATTACTAAAATTTTATTTATTATTTTTTCAGTTTAACGTATAGTATTAGATGTTGTGATAAAGATTGCACATCGCCGTATTTCCTGAATATATATATATATATACTATACATCACTCAATATCATTGGTAGTCCGCTGGTCCAAAACCAATACCAATTCGGAGTTGCGGCACTACAAAATAAAACTTAATAGTCTGCCGGAGCAGAGGGATCGTTCCTCATCGATGCCTTTCACCCATTATTTCATTAAAGTAAATTTATTTCGATAGTAAGATCAGTTTTAAATGCCCAAATTCAAAATTTATCTAAATTCTTAATTTTCCTGTATAATCACCAAAAAGAGGATGTGTCACCAAAAATGAAAGTTTTAATAAGGTAACCCTTTTCAACTAGAAAATGGCGTGGCCGAATTGTCCTGTGCGAGGTAGAGGGGGATAAGTAGCGGCGGAAATATTCCATCTGGGAAAGAGAGGGCTAAAATTTGCGGTGGAATTTTCCCGTTCCAAAAAAAAAAAGACTTTAGTAGTAGGCGGCTTAAAGGTGTTACAAAAACAAAATGAAACCATCAATCCTCCTGCTGAAAGAAATAAAACAAGTTCCGTCTAGAACTGCACGAGCCTACTTTCTCGTACATTCCCAACTACAATATTATAATCTAGCTATATCTCTCTCTCTCTCTTTTAGCATTAGTTCTTAATTACTTCAAATATATTTTTTTCATATATAATAATCATTAGAAGAATAATGATAATCAGAAATTTTCAAAAAACGCTTCGAAGTTCATCGTCCGACATTTGAAATTGCCTGTGTTACGAAATTGCAAATCTTTAAGTGCTTTAGATTCGTCCGGGCATCGCACCACGCAGACAGACAGACACACACTATTGCATAGATAGATATAGCAACCTTACGGAGAGGGTTAGAATTCATTTCACACGAAATGGTTTTCCATGGTTCGCTCTGCTCTTTTTTTATTCCTTCTTCAAAAGTTAAAAAAGAATAAATAAACGCCACTAAAAACACAGAGAAATATGCTTTCATTTCCAAATGTGCAGAACTTAATTAGTGGGTAAATATTCATATATTACTGTAGTTTAACTGCACATGCCAAAAAAGTAAGCGTTACATTACGGTTTTCTTCTCAGTTTCAAAACCACACACGGTTTTATCAAGCATTGTATCTGTAACTTATTGTTGCTGTTGTTGAATGTCATAGCAATGAACATTTTTTTAGTTTTATAAAAATTAAAAAATGTATTTGCCAACAGTCTTGTGATGAAGAAGCTTGCATGGAAAACCATTGCAGTTATTCATACATCAAAACGAATTTGTGACCCAACAGGAATTTATCCATCAAATGTATTATACTCGAAAGAAATGAGTGAAGAAGGAAATCTCGAATTTTAATCATAGCAAAAGAAAACAAAGCGAGTTATCCTATCGTGGTTGAAAACGGAATATTTCGATGTTAATGAATTTATGGATAACAGTGACAGTTTTTACACTCAAAAAAGAAAAAAAATGCGTGTCAGTAATATCACCCTTGAAGCCGTAATAGTGGGGGGGGGGGGGGGGCGAAACTGGTTGTCAGGTGGTCTGAGAGTTTGTACGCAGTTCTAAGGACGAGCGTTACGCTCCGTGCCCTTCGGGGTAATCTGCATAACCTTCTTATAGTTGTCACGATGTCAGTAGGACGTAGTTAGCCTTATATAACCATAACCCCCCCCCTTTATATTACTGTATTGTTTTCACAGTAAGAACTAATGAAATGCTACACATATTAATCTTATAACACTAGTACCCGCTCTATGGGGTAAGATCGTCAAATTTAAAATGGGACAATTTTGCGCAGGAATGAAACGGTCCCTAATTATTTTGAATCCAAAAAAAATAAAAAGGAAGGAAAGATTCTGACATATTTATCAGAATTTTTGAAAATAGTTTGGTTTAATATGAACAAAAGCAAATTACTTTTAATAACCACCAAATTTCAAAACGTAAAAAAAATGAGGCTGATTTGAGCTCTTTTCAACCTTACTAGCTTATTGTTCCGCGGAATTGCGGAATGTCAAGAGTGTGTATGTTTATTGTAAAGTTGAAAAGAGTGCGATTTTTTTTTCTGTGTCGCAAAACTTCCATTGAAAGAAACAGACAACTACACGCAAATTCTAATTCCAACATGTCCTAATTATTCAAGTTCGGTTAGGTGTCCTCATCTGCACACACTACTCGTTTTATGAGAGCAGGGACGGAGAGGAGGGGGGAGGGGACTATAATTTAAACGGTTTTCAGAAACAAACACTAATACTACTAATAACTTCCTAAAGCTTTATTAAAAACCCATTCCGAAATTGTATTAAGTTTAATGCAGTTTATTTCCTATCAGATGCAGCTTTAGAGGCCGAATTTTTAAAAAAATGAATATGATTATTTCATAACGTCTAATAATGCATCAGAGGAGATTTAGAGGTTGAACAAAAAAACATAAAGTTGAAAGCCAGAAATTTTAAGATCGTCAAACTTAAAAATTTTACATTTTGACTTTCGATCATTCGAATGTAAGTGGAAAATAATAAAATTAAAAAATATGAATAAATGTACGAAAGAGGAGGTGGGGATTAGAGGGTTTGGAGAGAAAAATGATTTTAAAATAAAACTGATGATTGTAAAGTAATAAAATGAAAATAAAGAAATAACGTAATTAAGGTGAAATAAATAACTTTTAGAAAAACAATCCAAACCTTTCTATAAATACCAGAACAGTTGAAAAATACAAACATTGAAAAATGAACGAATTCAAACAAAATTAGTCAGCTTAAGAAACAGAAAAACGATTCTTTAGCAAGCATTTTAATTTCTGCAGATTTAAGTCTTAGTTTTTAGGATTCTGTCAAATGGAATCCAGTTAAGTAAAACTGAAATTACACAAAGGTTTTTGTTCGTTAAATTTAAACTCTTTTCGCCATGAAGTCTTTTTGGAAGAGATCATTTAATGCAGCTATTAAAGGCATGCTACTTGTGTGATTTCTCTTAAAAATAGATGTAATACAACGTTTAAAAATCACTTTCTAAAATAATAATAAAAAATAATAATAATAACTAATGGTTCTCATTTTGTAAAATGTCACCTGATAACGAGCCATTTTTTTTTCCTTTCCGAAACAGAAAAGTTATTTAAAGTAAAAGTCGAATCAACAATACGAGAATACTTGAGAAAAATGCTTTTACTTAAAAAAAGTAATTAACATTAAATGGAATGAAATCGTACACTAGCACACCTATTAATGGTTTTGAGTATTTTCTGAAGAAAGACAAAAGACAGTTAACACCCAATGTGGAAAAAATAGTAATCCGATTCATCACAATTCGTCCGTTCTAAACATGACAATGACCGTCACATGTTTTGAGCTTCTTTAAAACAAAAGCACAGATGTTTGCGAACAAAATCGTTGGATGTGATATAGAACAGGCCAAATAAAAACATAAGAACTATCGGAACAATCTCGTTTCACAGTCAGGTTATTTTTATGTAGGCCTAACAAGCATTCAATGATTCAATCTCAGCGCATCTTCTCACCTCAGTCATTTCACCGTTCACATTTAAGAGAACAATGGTTTAAAATAATTTTTAGCAGACTGCTTCCGCATTTAACCAAACTGTAACGTAACAATGAATAGGGTCAGGTGGGGTAAAATGGTCATAAAACCCACTTTTTTCAACTTTCTTTGCCAATAAATATAAGAATTTGTCCAAAACCTTCAGATTTTTTGCTTGTTATTTTACATTACATTATTAAAAAACAGATTGCAATAAATTTTGAGCAGAAAAAAGTTAAGTAAATTAATTTTATGACGCCTTCTTTTTGGTATGCAGGTATGACCACTGTACCCCATGGGGTGGGGTAAAGCAGGGTTGGAAAAAAACCTGGTTTTTTTTGGTTTAAACCAGGTTTTTTTGGTTTAAACCGGGTTTTTTTGGTTTAAATAGAATTTGTAGGAAAAACAATTTGACTTTTAGAAAATCATGATCTTAGATCCTTAATTGTAAATAAATGTTATTGATAGTTAATTTATTGATAATTAATTAAGTAACTATAAGTTAAAACCTTAAATTTTAATTACCTTATATAGGTGGCAGCACTCGAGTCGTCAACTTATAGAGGGTGGAGATTTTTTTTTGTCATTTTTTACGCTATGCGTTTATTTATTTGTGACTAATTAAAATATATCATCATCTATTAATGTTACTTTAAAATTAGTAATTAGCTATTTTTAACAATTATCTAAAATACCATTAGATAAATTTAATCTGAATGACTTACAATGTATCCTATACAACTTTAAAATTAAAGCACTTAGTTAAAGATAAATGTGTTAGTTTACTTATTTGACTGTAAAGATTCCTTAAAAATACATAATTTTTCGAAATGACTAGATCAATTAGAAGAAAAAGAAGAAACTTATTAAAGAACAAAAGAATGAGGCTCATAGTAGTTTTTTTGAATAGTTAAGAGGCAGATTTTATAAGAATCAGGCAGGTCATTATACATGCCATTTTTGATTTTGTTGAAATTTTTATGGTGGATTCTTCTAATGATTTTAAAAGATACCTACAATTTTTTTTCTCTAAAAAAATTTTTTTTTGACCCCCAAAAATTCCTAAAGTGCGTCATGGCCCAGTATTTTTCTCAAATCGACATCTTTTTGCATTTGATTATTTCAGAGCATTGAACATCAGCCAAAGTAATTCTTGTGATTATAATATTAGCTTTAGTAGTTAAAGTGAATAATGTCATAAATTTAATGGCTGACCTTCAATGCAACCTGGCAGGGTTCGGCAAACTTTGTCGCGGAAAGTGAAAAAGTGCCATATCCGAGACCTCCTGGACCCATGCACTGAGGGTCAGCCATAATTATAGGGGTTAACTTGTGTAGTACTACTCAATATTAACTTCATTAACTAATTTGTTACATGGCTGACCCTCAGTGCTGCCAAAAAACACGTACTTTTTTACCTAACAAAATGAAAAAATGCCCTTTTGGTGACCCTGTATTTCTGTGCATTGAAGGTCAATGTGGAACTTAATAACTGCATTTCATAATATAAGGCCCATATTTTAAAAGACAATTGACAGAACTTTGGTTAATGGTCATGTGAGCCTATGGGGCTTACTTTTAGGCATTATGGAAATAGAAAATACAGTAATAAAGCATACAATTAGCTATAGCTTATTCATTAAATATCATTTTATTTGTGACTATTCAATATGCAAACATATCTTTTTTACAATAATTTTATTTGTAGCACGGAGAAACAATTTTCCATGGAATGGTCCAAAATTGAAAAATGAGTCGAAAATAATGTTTATCATTTTGGTAAAACTTTTTTGTTGAACACCTTAAAAAAATGTTAAATACTATTTTTTTTTTAATATTCTAATGATAAACATTGATGTTTACTCTTTTCAACATATTATGGTGTATATATTTTAAAAAAAAGTAGTCTTTTTTTTTCTGAAATTCTTCATATTACAGCATTTAATTTTAAGGATCTGGCAACTTCTTTCATTATAGACAACCTGAGAACCAGGCGCGGTCCAAAGGGGGGGGGGGGTCGGGAGGGGTACAGAAGAAAGGCAGTTTGGGGGGTTGGAACCCCCCCCCCCCAAACTGCCTTTCTTCTGGCAAAATTTAATTGGAAAATCAAAGCTTCAATACAGCTCCAAGGGAAGTTCCTAAGTTACAATTGTTTATGACCCCCCCCCCCCCCGAAAAATATGAAGTTTTGACCGCGCCTGCTGCTGAGAACAAAAAAGAGGAGAGATTTTCAATTCTGAGAACAAAATTGAAAATCGCTAAAACAAAAACTATTTTAATGTGTTTTCTGCATTGTTGCTTATTCATTTTCTACTATAATGCACAGTGTAAAACATAAAATACTTATTAAAAAGCTTTTTTTTTTTTTTTAATTGGGGGAAGGGAATTCTTTAGATCACATCATTTATCTTTCACGATCTGGCAACTTCTTTTATTATAGAGAACATGAAAACAAAAGAATTGAAAATAGCTAAAAAAACAAAACAAATACTATTTTAATATGTTTTCTGTATTGTTGCTGTCTACTGTAATGCAGAATGTAAAATATAAAATACTTTAAATAGCTTTATTTATTTTACAGCTTTCTATCTTGTTTTAGCTATTTAGAAAATTGTACTAATTTTTTTTAATTCCAAATCTTACTATACAGCTCTCACTCATTTTCTCGACTCATTTTTCAATTTTGGACCATTCCATGGAAAATTGTTTCTCCGAATGTGATCGCTAACAATTACAAAGTTATTTATTTTTTGCTTATGCTACAAATAAAATTATTGTAAAAAAGATATATTTGCATATTGAATAGTCACAAATAAAATGATATTTAATGAATAAGCTATAGCTAATTGTATGCTTTATTACTGTATTTTCTATTTCCATAATGCCTAAAAGTAAGCCCCATAGGCTCACATGACCATTAGCCAAAGTTCTGTCAATTGTCTTTTAAAATATGGGCCTTATATTATGAAATGCAGTTATTAAGTTCCACATACAGGGTCACCAAAAGGGCATTTTTTTCATTTTGTTAGGTAAAAAAGTACGTTTTTTGGCAGCACTGAGGGTCAGCCATGTAACAAATTAGTTAATTAAGTTAATATTGAGTAGTACTACACAAGTTAACCCCTATAATTATGGCTGACCCTCAGTGCATGGGTCCAGGAGGTCTCGGATATGGCACTTTTTCACTTTCCGCGACAAAGTTTGCAGAACCCTGCCAGGTTGCATTGAAGGTCAGCCATTAAATTTATGACATTATTCACTTTAACTACTAAAGCTAATATTATAATCACAATAATTACTTTGGCTGAAGTTCAATGCACTGAAAATAATCAAATGCAAAAAGATGTCGATTTGAGAAAAATACTGGGCCATGACGCACTTTAGGAATTTTTGGGGGTCAAAAAAAATTTTTTTTAGAGAAAAAAAATTATAGGTATCTTTTTAAATCATTAGAAGAATCCACCATAAAAATTTCAACAAAATCAAAAATGGCATGTATAATGACCTGCCTGATTCTTATAAAATCTGCCTCTTAACTTACACAGAGGTTTAGGCAAACTTTATATTGATGTTTCATCCATCCAAATACTGGTCTAACATTATAGCATAAAAAATATTATCCTGGAAAACTTATATAAGTTTTTTTTTTATCTTTGCAAAAATAGATAAATAAATAAATATAATAATAATTAGGCAGCCAACTTACAAAGGGTTTTTTATAATATTCCCACCCAAATTTGGTACTTAAGTGGTCAATTAGACAGGTGGTCAAATTACAAAAGTTTTCCTACATTAAATAATATAGGGCTAATTCCGTTCCTGACCAAAAGTGGTCAACTTAGACAGGCGGCCAACTTACAACGGTGGTCAATTGTATAGGTCTTACTGTATTACCACGTTATAATACTTATACAGACCTTTCATCAAATTATTAAAGAAATAATTATTATGCGGGTTGAGTTTTAACAAGAGCATATTTTACTAAATCCATAAAAAATAAGCAAAAATGAAAGATACATTAAAAATAATGTGTGTTGATGTACAGTATCAGTAATATCAACAAATGATTACACCATAACACTAATACAAATCAGCAAGATTGGTTTAGAAATGATCACTATTATTTATATTTTTTTTAAATACAATTTTTCCTG
Organism: Octonoba sinensis; assembly: GCA_038502835.1. Lineage (NCBI taxonomy): Eukaryota > Metazoa > Arthropoda > Arachnida > Araneae > Uloboridae > Octonoba > Octonoba sinensis. The sequence continues at coordinate 100,636,044 of CM076604.1, forward strand.
ATTAAAGAATAAATATATTTTTAAAAAAGAGAGAATAATTTAGGGAAAAAAAGAAAAATTTGCACTGATTAAAAAAATTTTTTTGTCATTTTACAAATTCAGTAATTCATGATTTATCTAATGCTGTGCTTGCAATTTCTGCACAAATTGAATTTTGCATTTTTTTTATAATGCGAAAAATAAATGAAAAAAGATTTGGTTTCTAAAAATTGTTGTCTGTAACATACATTTGCAAATTGGTTATTATGAAGTTATTTTATTGTTTCTAATATGTATTCTTTAGCTCCAGGAATTACAATTGCAATATCATTTTAATTTTTATAATGACTGAGAAGAGTTTTTCTCAAATTAGCTTGTCCAGAGCTAATTTTAGAAAAACCCAAATAGTCTGACATAGGTAGTCTGTAGATAGGAGATGAGAAAAATTTGTACTGATTTAAAAAAAAAGTTTGTAAATTTTCAAATTCTTTAATTATCCAGTGCTGTGCTTGTAATTTCTGCATAAATTGGATTTTGCAACTTTTAATGATGTGCAAAATTAATGAAAAAAGATTTGGTTTAAACCAAGTGGTTTTTAGAAAAAAACCATTTGGTTTAAACCATGGTTTAAACCAAACAACCCTAGGGTAAAGTGAGTAGTGCATGGGGTAAAGTGGTCACAATTGAAAAAAAAAAAACTATATAAAAGTATTAATAGCCATAATACTTCAAAATACTCAACAAAGGTTCATTTTAGAACGAAAACAACTTTATTTCTGGCAAATGAATTTATTTAGGTCCTCTATTATGGTCAAAAGTTAGCCTCATCTTCGTAACATCTCGTAGCTTGCTCCAGTCTCTTCAGCTGCTGCATATATGATCTTAAAACGAAGTTATGTACCGAAACATGTTAAGGATACATAATAGTAGGTATTCCTGGGCTTTAATCCCTAAATATTAGATTTTATGTTTGTCCTTTAACTCACTACATATAATAAAACATAAATATGAAATTCAAAATTTTTCGTGAAAAAACTTTAAAATAGCTTTTAATTGATGACTAAATTACTTAAATAACATATTAAGAAAACATTGCTAATAAGAGAATTCTGGATAATTATAGCTTACTAAAAATCAGTGGGAGAAAAATACGTATTTTAATCTAGCTATTTTTATTTCGCTCTCTCTTTCATGTATTGTTCTTGTTCGAAGCACTGCTAGTTCTGAACATTTACAGCTTAATAATACTTAGAATAAGTCTGTTTATAAATGAATCATTGATACTTGACGATTCTTTTATTAAAAGTGCTTCTAAAAATTTTCAGTTCTAAACACATCATTCTAAGAAGACTGTATTATAGTAATTTCAATCTCTATTGCATTTGAGCTCAGTTGTGTTAGTTCCGGTTTACTAAAAAGTAAATTTAAAAGTTATTTGTTTAAAAAATAATACAGTATTAGTGAAATAAAAGTGTAACTAACATCTGCCACGTGGCTTAATTTCTAACAAAAGAAGTGCGAGCACTGTTGTCTTCAAAATTTTAATTGTCTTGCGTAAATAGCCTGAATTCCCTCTAATAGTTAAAAATTGAAAATAAATATGGAAACTGAGCTACTGTGCATTCCTATGCAATTTAATTCCTGGTCTCGCATAAATTAACCTAAAGTAATTTTAGAACATTGGTGCATGTTAAGCCTAATACTATGACCACTTTACCCCATCTTACTTAAATTACTATAAAATAATATATAAACTAAATCTAGCTTCACGGTTAGTGCTGAAGTACTTCTGAGATCTGTGTAAAACTACCTGCACCGTCCATTTGCTGCAAATTCTTTAAAACAAAATGCCAGAGAGAAGTTAAAAGAGCTGTTTCAATTTCAAAGTGTTGTATAAACAAACAAATCATGTGTTTTCTCCACCTAAAGAATTGCTATTAATATAATTTTGTAGGTAAAATTTAGTTCTTGATTATTAAAAGCTAAATTTAAAAAATTACATCAATTCCTTTATTTATTTCAAAGCTATAGCTTTTTATTTGCCGTATGTCCACTTTACCCGATTGACCACTTTGCCCCACCTGACCCTACACTGTACACGAATTTCGTCTGCTATTCAAAATCTAGTGAACTTCCTAAAGCTTTATTATTTCGAAGTTCTGAAACCAATCATGAGGAGAAAATTGTTTTTATGAAAATACTCTCGTGTATGTAAGATGTTACTTGTTCACATTTTGCTTCAATCGCATGTTTTTATAGATTTTTCCAAAATAAAAAAGGTTTAAAAGAGATGATAAAAGCGCTATCAAACAAAGCAATTTAGATCACTGTTGCATTAGTCGGGCGGGAGGGGGGGGGGGTAGGATTCAACCCCTTCAGTTCCGTTTTTTCCAATCCCCTCAATCACTCGTCACTCGAGATATTTGCAATTGGGATGGCCGATGAAAAACCCCTTGGTTATGAATGGAAAAAAAATCCCAACAGTAGTAGTATTTTCCGTTTTTTTTTCTATCCACAGAGATTCGACATAAATTTTGTTCACTTGAAACATTCTGCTAATTTAATTCAGGTTAAGGGTTCAATATCGCTTGTAATTTATTTAGTTTGAAACCAGCATTCAGGATTTCTGCTTCAGGAGTTCTGGAAACTTCAGGATTTCTGCTATAACAATCTTCGAGAATGCCTTTATTTTTATACCCAAAGACAAAGTAAAAAAAAAAAAACAACCTTTGCATGGAAAAAGTAAATAATTTCATTTAGTTAACAAATAAGGTTGAATTCCATAGATATATGAAATATTGAATCTGTTGGAGGAATTTACAAAATGCCAAAAGAGTGAGAAATTGGGACAAGAGTTTAAAACGTTACATGGTTGATGTTGGCCTTAAAAAATGCATCTTATGATAGCTTAAAAGTGGATGTCATGGAGAAGTAAAGTAATAAAGATTTCATCAAAGCAGTTTCCAAACCCCCTTCCCTTCCCCCAGAGAAATAAAATTCTCATATAATTTAAGCCAGTGGTCGGCGACCCGTCGATCGCGATCGATGGTGAGTTTATTATTATTCTTTCCTTCAGAAAATGTTTATTAGTTTGTCAGACCATTCACCGGACCTAAAAACACTTCCAATAATATGAATTGTCATTCCTCACTTTAACTATGCTCTTGGTGAGAGTGAGAGTTAATTCAAGAATGTTCACATGTGTGTTTTAGTTAAAAACAAAACAAAAACTAAGTTTTTTTTAATCAAATTCGAAAGAAATAATATATTTGTATTGTTTTGATGCGAGTTAACGGTGTTAGCAAACCAATATTTTAGAAATTTTAAAGTAGGTGTTTTATAAGCATCAGAACTTGTTCTGACAAGAGCTTGTTCTGCAATCCCAACATGTCCTATTAATAATGTATACCCCCCCCCCCCCCCCGTCCCCCAAGTCAATCTTGGTGTTCGCCAAACTTGGAAAGTAGATCTTCAGCCAGTTTAGGTTGCCGAACGCTGATTTAAGGAATGATTATTTTTAGACGAATAGCTACATAATAATCTATTACATTATCTCTTTCTTTATGTACAAAAAAAGAGTAATTCGCGCTGCTGCCGCTGTCAGCGTGAAATTAAGAGAAATTCTGCCTTGCGGAAATCCTACCAGAGGCAAAGCAAGATGGGGGCAAGGAGGGACAGCTGTCCCCGGGCGCAGCGTCAAGGGGCGCCAAATTAATGTTAATTTACTTTTTTTTTAATACGAAAAGAAAATTATTTTAACTGAAGAGGTGTGAATATGTTTGACAAAAACGTGGGAACACCGCAAACCATATAGGGAATGACCAATGTAGCACAAGAGTGCGTGGGAATTCAGACAAATAATTTTGGGAAGTCAAAGTGTCCCATTTTTCCCTTAGAAGCGAATGGTCACTAATAAAAAAAAAGTTAAAAGGGCTAGTTTTTGGAGCTATTTATTTAGGAAGCCTAATGGTTTTTAAATACCGTTTAGGGGCGCAAAATCTTCAGTTGTCCCCGGGTGCTGAAAACCCTAGCTACGCCTCTGACTCTTACAAGACAAAAACTATGACCACGGTGATGTGAAACATTTATAGATTCACATTCGAATGATAGTTTTAGAATTATTTAATTTCAAAATCAGCGAATTTGTTTTCCCATTGTTTGCGCTCCCCAGGGCTCAATTTTAAATGAATAACTAAGATTTTTGGAATGCGAAGAGCGACCTGTATATTTATGCCTAACACAGCTTTTTTTTTTTTTTTTTCGAAATTCGAGTTCTTTAAGTTGAAAAAATACAATTTAATTTTCAAAACTGCCACTTTTAATGCAGGTTAGGCAGTTATCTGAACCTGAAACGTCAATAAGAAATAAAATAAAAATTTTGAAAAAAATATGTTTCTTAAAACAAAGTTTAATTCATTTGATCACAAAAAAAAAAAAAAAAGAAAGAAAATTTAGAAATATGAAGAAATATTTTTTTTTTTTTTTTGCAATCATTTCAGTTTTACGAAACAGTAGAAACGTAATGAGCTTGAGCCATCTGTTTAAGCTCTCCAGGGTTCAATTTTAAATGAATCAATACGATTTTTGGAATGCAAAGACATGTATATTCATGCCTAACAAAGCTCTTTTTTCCGAAGTATAACTTTTTTAAGTTGAAAAAAGGCAATTTAAACTTCAAAACTGTCACATTTTAACCCTACACTGCGAGATGTTGTTTTTAAACAACACCTCTATTTTCGACACTAAGCTCTTGTTTTGCATTATTTTTAACAAGTAACGTAACCAAAAACACCGCCAAATCAGATGTCAACAATGCTATTTTCTTGAAAAATTTAAATCGATGTTGCATGTTTTATGTATCGGTAGTTTAATAACAGCTCATTATCAGGGCCAGGTTGAGGATTTGGGGACTCACAGGTGTTAGAAGTGATGGGGCCCCCTTCTTATTTGCATTTAATAATAATTCTAATGATTAAAATATGACGTGTAATTAGTTAATAATTATAGTTGATCATATACAATGTTATTGTCGATTATAAGGAAGAAATTGGATGAAAGTACACGCATTCGGTTAAGTTTTTTTTTATGTTACATCATATAATGTTGTACTTAATCTGCTTAGGGACCCTTTTTAAATAAGGTTTCACCAAAAATTTACCTTGAGATTTACTATAATTAACACAGTTCTTTATAAATAAACACACAATACTAAAATACCCTATTTTACCTAAATTTTTTAAACATTTCACTGAAAATGAAAAACATAAGAAATTCTGTCCAATAACATTTACAGTTATACATAATAAAAAATTAAACAGTACCACAAAAAAACCGTAACAGTATTTATAGCTACTTTTAGAAACAATTTAAACATTGACTCGTCTCAAAGTTTAACCGGTGTAATCATACACTAAAAATTATTTGCCAAAAAATACATGAGAATCTCCTAAAATTCATTTATCTGGAGTCTGAAGTAATTTTACAGGGAACTAAAAACAGGAAATTACAAAGTCTTTAAAAAAGGTAATTACAGATAATAAAAAACAGAACATTCAGCAAATTGACAGCAACAGATAACGGGCCGCAGTAGAAGCACCATCTGTGAGTACACTGAATTTTTAGTGCTGGTGCACAACATCAAAGGTGAGTTTAGTTGAGATTATGCTGATGTGACTCTTGTGTCTTAGACCAAACGGAAAATATTTAAGACATTTTTTGACAATTTTTAAACTGGTAGTCGCAGATCTCAACTGTGCAGTTTTACGTAACTTCATAGATCTTTCTCTATTGTTGTACAGAGTACAGAAAAATAAGAATTTTAATGTGAAACTGTCATAAGAAAAGCTTGATTATTTGATTTAAAACATTTGTAAATTTACAAAACATTCGGTTTCTTTCTCGGTTCGTAATCTTTTCTGTCTTTTTGTAGAAATTTTTTATAGTGCGATTATGGAAAGATCATTTAACTTTTTGTGGATCATTGATGATCAACGAGTTTCCTATTATTTTCCTTTTAGAAAAATATCTTTTTCCTTGTGACATTTTTGACCATCATCAATACATTTTGAAAGCAAGTCACTGCTTTTGAGTGTAACTTGTGTTCAAAACTTATTTTGTATGATGGAGATGATGGAATGGCAGATCATATGGAAGTCTTAAAGTTGAATAAATAAAATGTTTGAAATGGACCATTTCATCAATAATTGCAGTCTAACCATCACAAGAATAAGATTCTACAAATTTTTTCAAGGCTCTTGGATTTCTGCATTATTTTTAGAAGGGATTTCGCTGACAAAACCGAATAATGAATAAATTTTTTCAAAGATTTTAAACTATGATATAGCCCTGGATTTAATTTATACACTATCGGTATGTATATTTCAACTCTGAGTTTTTTCCTCTTTTGAAACGACACAAGTGTAGCATTTCCCGCATCAAAGTGCTTTTCCTCACATGAAGGGCTGTCGCTAATGGGGGTGGGATCAGCGACTTCGTCCAGTCGGCGAAATCTGAACTAAAACTGGCACATTTAGTGCTTCAAAATTTTAGAGTTTGAAACTAAAAAAATAAAATGGGTCAACAGTCTTACATAAATTTACATTCCTTCTTACTTTTTAGTGGGAGCTTCTGACTTCTTTGATGTCCCAAGCTCACTTCATCTGCGGCTCATTCTGCCCACTCGAACACTAACTCAAAGATTGAATTTTTCAATTCATTCGGGATGCAAAAGCTTTGAGTAAAAAATTGTACCTCATTTTACAGATGCTCTGCTTCAAGTTTCATATATATTTCAATCATTCTCTCTATCTATAATATATGTACAGTAGTGTCACAAAGCGCATTTGGGTTACATCCAAAATTTATTTGAGAGTTTCTGAAAAATGTATGGGCATCAAGTGTATATTTTTTTGCAATATATTTTGAATGTACAGTGGAACCCCGCCATTCGTCCGCCTCGTTATTCGTCCAACTTGTTCAAGTAAAACTCAACTCACCATTCATACTTGTCCTGAGATTGGTACGGTGCCAGGGGCCGCTGAGTTGCCAGTTTGGCTTTTTTTAAGAAAAAAAGAATGAAAAATTATGCTCATTTTGAACTCGTGTGGAAATAATTTCTTTGGCGTTTTGGATTTTTTAAAAATTTTAATACTTTTTGAGATTTTACTAACAATTTTAACTTTTTAAGGGGACAGCTAGAGGAAGTAGTTGAAGAACTCTTTTCTTCAGAGGAGGAAAGTAGTAAGGAAAGCATTTCCTTTACAGAAATTAAAGAGCTGTGTTACCCCTGCAAGAAAACAGAGAGAGTGGTGTAAAAATGGCGTCCCAACACTGCTATGGTCAACAGCATTAACTTGCTCAACGACATTATTGACCATTTTAGAAAAATTCTGAACAACCATCAAAGGCAGACAACATTGGGCAGGTTTTTAGAGAAAGAAACCCAAGATACTTCTAGTGCAAAAAGACAGAAAAAAGAAAGAACAGCAAAAAGGGAGAAAACACCTGAAGAGAAGTTACCTGATGCTTTTAGGGAAAGGGACTCCTTTTCCAACCATTTCTCTTCCTCCTCTCAGTATTCCACTTATGCCATCAGCTCACCTCAGTACAAGCAAAGTGCAGTTTAATCTTTAATTATGTATAATTTAATGTACAGTATTGTACATTTGTTTTTCATAGGTTTAAATAAGCAACCATAGGTGAGTCTGGAACGAATGAATCCAATTTACATTGAATCTTATGCGAAAAAATAATCCGCCATTCGTACAAATCGCTATTCGAACTGCCCCCTGGAACGAATTGTGTATGGATAGCGAAGTTCCACTGTACTTAATTTATTAGTATGCCCACATCATACTTTTACTCCAAAAAAAAAAGAACTTTTTTTTTTGCGTGATACATTGATTAGCCGTTTGAAATTAAACACATTCTTTTAGATGGGTTCAAAATATCTGAAGACATGATTTAATAACTGCTTTTTCCCCTATGTGCGTGTAGGTGTGGCAAACCTTTTATTCTTTGTTTGGAACGGGAAAAGGGATTGGAAAATGCACAATGCTTTTATTTTAAAGATCTAACATTAAGATTAATGTAATGCCAAGTATACTTTAACAATAGTTAGAAATGAGTTATTTTTGAGTGTATTCCTTTGTGTACTGTGCCTTGGAAAGTGCAAAATTTGGTAAGCCATTTAATATTTTAATTTCTCATTTTTAAAGCAATTTTATAAATTATTTTAATATTTTACTTAGAGGATTTTGTTGCAACTTAGTATAATTTCAGAATTAATTTTTGAGAAGAAAAAATGGTCAAGCTGAAGTCCCACATAGTTTCGCAATCGAAAAAATATCATTTTAGGAATGAACTGGTGATAGGAAAAATCCCATCGAAGCATTCAAATTTATGTTTACTTTTTAAACTTCATAATGTGTTTCATTATTTTATCTTGTGGAATATATTTAAGTCTCATTAAAATGAATGCTGACAGTGGGGCTGAATTTGCATGACAGCTTACGGCAGCTCAGCTCCTTTTAAGTCCTGGGCAGTAGAACAAATTTATTTATAATATGGAGTTTTCTTGTGCTTACAAAAAAATTTAATGCACTAAAGTGAGACTAATTTTTAACGTCACTTTTAGAAAGCTTAAATGCAGTGCTGGGCTTGGACAGAGCCCCTGTCTTGAGCGGTATTTTCTGAGCAACGGCAAATTCAAATGTATCGTCAGAGCTGGATCCAAGAGGGGTTTAAATACCCTCTTAAAGTGAAAAAAAGAAAAACCCAAAATTGCAATTTACCAGAAGGCTTTTGGAGGGTCTTTTCCGACCTCCCCCCCCCCTTCATTATCGTTGTCAATGTAACCAAAAAAAGCGTAAAATTGCATTTTTAGAATGTCAATTTCGAAAATTTTCCAATGGAGAAGCATTGCAACTAACATAAAAAGATAGCCTAAAATTGCATTTTACGGATTTCATCATGCCAAAAAGTTCCCAGGTAGAATCCCGGAATATCCCCCCCCCCCATGAATGTTACCATATATTATTAATATGTTACCATAAAATATTCATATAACCTCATGAGACCCCAGCAAAATAAAATACACATATTCTCTCAACTATTATTTTTTCTGAGCAATTGGGCATTAAAAGTGATGCCTTTCAAAAAATTAATAAATTTTAATTTTTTAACATTTTTGGGGGGTGGGGGGCACATGTAAGCAAACAAACTACCATTGCCAAATTCTCAAAGTTTTAAAGTGAGTTTCTATTTCTCCTTTATAATTCCAGTACAGGTCTTGCTTGCTAAAATGAAATATGTCACAGCAGGGAGAAAAGCAAAATATCCATTTTATTGGATGCCAGGTCTCAGGAGGATAAATAAATATAAAATAAAGTAAAAAATATCATCACATTGTACTTTGTTTTTAATATCAAACTTCCTATAGAACTGGGGGATCCTAGGGGATACAGTGATCCTCTGGGCAGACAAAGATAGTGTACAACAACACACAACGGGAATGAGTTTGTAAACATAAAACTTGTGTTCTTATAATTTCTGAAGACAAAAAAATATACTTTCATACATTTGTTGTTGATTTCAAGCACGAATGATTCTCTTACAATGAAGCGATTCTCTTACAAGTAGTTTGACAATAAAACTGAAGAATTGCAATTCGCAGCTGCTTTTTTTTTGCCAGTTCATAAGTTAAACACATGAGAAACACTTCCCTCTGCAGGTGCATGGCATGAATGCGAGATAAATTTTTAAAAAAATCAATACTACGCAAAAGTTTGTGTAGTTCAAATTATTGCCTGTTATCGATTCTCAAACTCTTTAGCTTTTTTGCATTTATTGCTATATATTGTTCCCTAGGTTAACCTTTTTCAGAATAGTTTGATGTCCGAAGCTGCGTTAGGGGACAGCAGAACAGAGTAACTATTATAAAAACAGGATTGTTCTTTCAAAGCCGGACATATAATGGTCACCTTAATTAAGGAGTTCATGATGCCAAACTTGCTAAGCGTTGTGGCAGGAGCATGTCCAAATTAAATATAAACAACGCTATTTTCTTGAATGAATTTAAAGAGATAGTACTTATATTTCATAAATCAACAAATCAATAACAGCTCATTATATTATTCAATATATTATTGGATTATACGAATTATGCACCATTTTAATGTTCATTGTTATACTCTGCTGAAGATTATTGGTTACTTTGCTACAAACTACGATGATTAAAATTTGGAACTGGCTGATGAAAGTTATTATAATGTAGTGCTCATAATATTTCTTGAAATACATAAAGAACAGCATAAAAATGAAACTTGGGAAGAAATTCAAAGGATATCAGTTAGAAATTAAATATAAGCTTAGGAAAACAAAATACCTCCAAATCAACATCAAAATAGTCCAAACCAGTGACATCGTGTTAGTTCCTAAAATGTTCGGAACATCATAGAATATATTTTGGGAGGTTACACTGGGGTGTGTGAGTTTTGCTGGAAGACTTTCAGATATGAAGGTTTTTTGGGAACATTCAGAATGTCACCAAGCTTTCAACACTGTGTAAAATCTACGTACATTATGTTATAAGATATATATTAATATTTTATTCCAAAGACTTGCGTGCAGTATAGAACATTATTTTTTACAGCGAACAGATTTTCCCATAAACCTACTCTAAAATAGTTTAGTTTGTAATGAGCGAGCGAAGCAAGCTCAAACTCGCAATGCAATCCGAAAGATTGGATGAGCAGTTCGGAGGTTGGTGAGAAACAGCGAGCAGGAGGTGGGAGTCCTTAGAGATAAAAAAAGAAGGGGTAAGAATAAACTTTATAAGCTGCTACAAAAAGGTTTTAAATGCAGAAATCACTTTCTGAAACCTCCATACCATTTTTATCTAAAAATTATTAAATTTTCCAAAACTTTCCTTGTTTCTTTCTTTCTTTCATTTTTCTGTTAGTTCCTAAAATTATCATAATTTTTTCCACATCGTAAAATTACAGTGGAATTTAAGTACTTTTTTGAAAACATACCTCTGCTTAAAATTTCCTTTTTGGCACAGCAAAAGTCATTTTTGAAGGTAGGATTTGGAGTTGAATTTGAGCGAGCAAGAAGTTTGATGGAAGTTTTCCTCCTTTTAATTCTTTCTGATCCTTTCAGTTTAATGGTACCACCTTGAAAAAATAATTTTGTTTTCCTTTGTTCTGAGACATCATATATTGAACTTGACTGACCCATGTTCTTCAACATTTTTTTTTCTCTGAAAAAGCCAATGATCACATATGTATAAAAGAGAAATCATAAAGAATTGAAATTTAAACCAAGGAATTAATTAATAAGTGCAGGGAGCAGTATTTCACCTGATATCCTGTGTTGGGCTCTCATGATTATTATCAAAACAATCCAAGTCCTTTTCTATATTGACTAGAGGTTTTTCGCAAAAATGCGGATGTTCTTCATCCACATCTAGAAAAGAAAAAAAATCATTTTAAAAATGGGTACATCACAAAATTACAGGCTTGGAAATTTTAGCCCAATTAAAGTTTTAGAAATATATTACAAACAAAAAGGGGGAAAAAAGAAACATCCAACTTATTTCATGCTTTATTTACTTATTTAATAAAATGCATTGTTAAAATAGAAAACCTGATGTCTGCTTCACATGACTTCTTTGTATGCTTATTAAACACATATACTTATTAACAATTAAAAATAGGTCCTTGTACTTATATATGCAAATTAAAATAGCAATTCTTAAATTCATTATTATTTTTTTTTTAGGTGATTTTTTTTTTCATGATTTCTTAAACTTGACATTTTAACTTTTTAAACTAATAAAGTGTAGCAATTATAAACAATGGCACTTTCAGATTTAATGAAAGTAGCATTTGAATATCGATAACTTGGTGGCCAACCTTGTGATAGTCATTTAAAAATAGTTAAGGTAAGGAAGCTATTAGGCCAGATTTTAAAGCTGAAATGAGCGTTTTGTCACCCACGAATCTCAACAAACTCATCAAAAACCAAATAATATAAACCTTATCAACCAAATCAAAAACCAAGGCACTTAAACTGGTGCCTTGGTTTTTGATTTGGCAAACATTACAACAAGGTTATATGTAAGGGACAAGGAAGTTAATGCTTTTATTGATGTCTAAAATACAAAAAACAATAACTATAAGGGATGTGAAAAAGAACAAAAATACAATATTAATATTCCTTAGGGAAGAACATTTGAATTACTTACACCCCTATTTGTTGCAAACCGATGTAGGAAACACAGATTGACAAGGTAGTCTTACATAATTCTTGGATCATTTCACGTGGAATCAACTACAAAAGTGAGATTTCAGCACCCACAGTCTTGAATTGTGATGAAACTTTGTGTACTAATTCCCTTTATGGTTATTAGCAACCACCAATTATTTTTGTTTCTATCTCAATGTGCTTTGATTTTATGGCCTTGAAAAATTTTGCAATTTTAAACTTTTGTAATTTTTGAGACCCACAAAGTGAGCTGCTGGTCTTTCAGTAACTAATAATATAATCTTTTGGAAAATTTTTACATAAAATTTCAAAACTTTCATGAAAAAATATAAAAAACTTCCTTCTTCTTCTTTTGCTGAAAAAAGGCATTATCGAAATTTTCAATTTTCAACATAAGGGTTGGTTTTAAAATCTTGATTTCTTATATCAAAATGATAGTGAATATGTACTCTAACATATCTACCCAATGAAAAACATAATGGTATTTAGAGGGACTCTGTCCTCCTCAGCCTTATTTCGAAAATATGAAGACGATTATGACACAATATCCTTCATGCATTTAAGAACCCAATTACTAATAATAGGATGAAAATTTAAGTATGAAGCACATTGGAGGTTGAAACAAAAAGTAAATGTATACATTTTAAGATTGAAGCTTTTAAAAATTCTCTAAAATGAAATAATAATAAACAATCTGGATAGAATGAAATTTGAGATTTGCATGCAACAATTTATGTATACTAAATACTATACTTTAATCTAGACAACATGAAAAATAAAAGTTTTATCAAACTCTGATTCCATAATTATTCAAATTTATAGCACTCTTTTAGGTCTCCCTCTCGTGTTTGAACAATTTGCTATGCTGAGACAAATTTTTTCATTAGTTTTGCTTTTACATGAATACAAATATATCAGTTCTTTTCTCTTAAAATGATTTTTATACCCATTGAAAAGTAATGGCTGATTTTTTTTTTTCATAATTAAGTTTTGTGCTCCTCTCTTATCTAATGAACTGTTTAATTTTAAAAGGGAAAACTAGGAAGAAAATTAATATTTGCATGTGAGAAAAGATATTTTAATTTGTAAATAGCTCATTTAATAATATTCTGGTCAATATAATATCACATATATAAATAAACAAAGTTTTTAAATAGTTTGCATGAAAACCATCAGTGATATATGTCATTGATATATATCTGATACATATCATACGTATCTGACATTTTGATATTTATATAAATATCAAGACATTTTCCAATGCTGCTAGGTAGGAAAGTGGTCTCTCAGACTTAGATTATGAGGTTCTGTGGCTCAAGTCTAGAACAAAGAACAGTTACAGGGGACATAATGCAATTATTTAAATTCATTAAAATCGAAAATGTTTATGGGCTACATTTATGCACAGAAGATAAAACCATAGATCATTGTTTTAAACTTTTCAAATCTCAGGCTAATCTTGAAGTTAAGAAAAAAAAAACTGCTTTAATAGGGCTGTAAGCAGTTGGAATAGTTTACCGGAAGCAACTGTTACTTGTAGCGGGGTAAAAAGGTTTGAGAGGGCTCTTGATGTTCATTGGAGATTGCTAAATTGACTAGGACCAGCCTAGCTGGGCCCTGTGCCTGTTGCTGGTTGTTATGTTTGTATTTTTATATTAGACTTCACCTGATGCTTTTTATGTACCAATAAAGCACCCCTACAGTTGTGTGGGGAGGGGCGGGACAGGCAAAAATTGAACCACATCTAAATAAGTAAGAAAAATAAGTGAAGTTAAATCAAAACATCTGTCTCTTGTGCAAAATACAAGGTTGTGCAAAATACACTTCCCTTTAGGAGCAGTGAAATAGGATAAAAATTTGAAAGAAAAACTGAAGTTCAAGGTAACAAAACAAACTTTCTTTTTTTTTGGGGGGGGGGGGGAGAGACAAGTTGCAAAGCCTAAAAATTATAAATATTTTGTGCAACGATAATCATTTTGAAATCATAACTATTATAAATCACAAAGGCAAACCGAAACTTATCTCAGGTGGTGTATCATTGGATGAAAAGCTAATGCAACAAAACAAACTTTTATAATACAGTAAAATTCTGCAAATCCGAACTAATTGGGGCTGTAGCCTGTTCGAATTTCAATTTGTTTGGATTAGCTGAAAACTACACCCGTCACACAAGACGATAACACTGAGCTACTTCATCTTGTTCACCAAGTACCAGGTTGTGAGGATGCAGGAGAAGGTTGTTTAGAGGAGTGGGCAAGAGTTGATGTTGATGAAGAATGCAGTGAACATGAAATAGTGAGTATGGTACTAAGTCGACATGACGATAATATTACATTGAGGAAGAAGAAACTCCGACAGTCAATGTGACTTATACTAATGCTATCTCTTCTCTTGACATCGCATTGCGTTTCGTAGAACAACACGCAGCTGCCATGCCAAACGATGTCATGTTTATGCGCCACTGACGCGCAATTGCCTCCGCTGGAAGGTTTTGTCAGTTCGACAATTGAAGTTAACTGACTTCAAGTGAAATTGATAGTTTGCGAGTTTGTATTGTTATAGTAAGTGTTTTATAAATTTAATAAGTAATAGTTTTTAATTGTTTTGTTGTGACAAAATAAATAAGTTTCTCTTTTTTACGTGTTTTTCAATTTAAATTTGTTAAAAATACTCGTTCGGATTTCCCGGGATTTCGGACTTTCGGGGTTCGGATTTGAGGGGTTTTACTGTAATTCACTGGCTGAGTAAAACAAGTTAAAAGAGCAGCTCAGTAGTTTCTATTTTTCAATTCTACTTTTAATCTGCTTGCTTTTTGTGGAGTATTTAATTAAATTTTTAACCAGGTTTTTTTTTTTAAAAGGGTATTTAGTATGGACATTTCTGTGTAGTGTAGAAAAATTAATTTCACGTGAAAGCTGTAAATTAACTTTAATTCATGAGAAAGGAATAAAGAATGTCAATTGTTTAAGGGAAGAAGATAACGTATTACTGAGCATCAGACTTGAAAGTACACTAGGTTTAATTCAAAATATTTGCTTCCATCACAAAAATTTATTTTTAAAAAAATTGAGTTGCAACACAAAATTTGTAGTGACCCATTAAAAAGGCATAAAAGACTATTCAAAAAATCCTTGCTTTGTATCATATTGCAGCACTCTAAATGTTAACACAGAAAGGCTTCACTTAGCAATCAGGGGGGGGGGGGGATGCGCAGTAAATGTAGCATTAATAAAAAGGAAGAAGGCATTATATGTGTTACAGTAGAGAAAATTATTTTTCTTTGAAATCCCAAAGTCTTGACATTTTATGTAAAAATTTTTAAAAATTATCTCAAAAATATTTTTAAAATATTTTTTCACCCTTATTCTTTCAATAAATACTTCCAGCAAATTCAAATATTAAGCTTAAGTTTTCCTCTAGAATTTTGCCGTTTCATAATTACTATATGTGATTTCTCTCCATCTATTAAAGGATTATATTTCTGTACTATACGCAAATTTATGAAAAATGTAGAAAAAGTTTAAATAAAAAAGGAGCACACACAAACACAAAATATTACAAAATTTAGGTGTCTCTTTCACAGGATGAAGAAGACATCAACGCTAATAGTTTGAGAGACACCGCAAGAGAACTGGTGCTGTGAGATCACCTCAAAAATATTTTTCTTGTGGCCGAAACACTTATTACAACGAGTGACAGTGATTTACTTTTGTCAGTTACCCTAATGGCAGAATAGTTACTTTGATTGATAGCTATCAACTTGAAAATGTGCGATTTCCAGAAGAAAGTTCCCCGTTGAAATTTTTAGGTGAGCGTTTTCAAGCAGTTTAGCGGGGCTTAGCCGATTTAGGGGTGGGCCGTTGCTGGGAGGGGGTAGGCACATCTGTAGGTTCTAAGGACGATATTGGTTTTAATGAAAATCATCTTGTTTCCCACCATGAAGACATGGCAGGAAGAAAAAACCTTTCTTGCCAAGAAAATGGAGCTAATAATGTCTTTTTAAAAATTAATTGCAAGGATAATTGAATAAATACAAGCTAATGATGTGAAAATGAATAATACTGAATGCTAAGAGCTGACAACTACACTGCTTAAAATTATGAAATAAGTACAGGCCTCCTATTTTCTGCAATATGTGAACGACTAAGTTATAAGTTTGCTGGAATAATTAACAACAATTTATCCACATATATATAACTCTGTCTGATTCCCTATTGAGATAATATTCCCAATTCAGACTAATTAGGAAAATGATCGGAATTGAAAAAATAAAATAAAATAACAAGAAATTTATCATTTTTTTTTTATTATTGAATTGCTGTTTAATACTTTTTAAGCACAAATATTTTGCACATTAGGATTTATTATTATTATTACTATTATTGCTTTATATCCTCTGGAAAAAAATAGTTTGAGAACTCATGTATCTATATTCCAGAAAGAATTTCAGAATCAATCAACGAAACGAGACGCCCACTTATTAGGTAAATAGCTAGGGAACGTATGCCCGAAGCTTTCAAGCCTACTGCAATTAACAAACCGAAGGACGCACAGGAAGGGCTCCATGGGGGAGCTGCCGGGTGCTCAAGAATGGACGATTCCACTTAGGGAATTGCCTAGTAGAAAAACTCAGGATTTAACTATAGTAAAAATTCCCACCCTTCCCGTACCATAAAGAGTTAATTTAACAATAAAATAAAACAATTCCGTCAAATTCTATTATGATTTTATATTCTCTAGCCATTAAATTACAGTAGAAGATCAAAGCATCGGGAAAATGCGAGAACCGCCGATTTTCAACTTTGCGATTGTTCTGTATCCCTCGCGATTCGGAAAAAAAAAATCAGTGAAAATTAGAGTTTATTAAAAAAAATAAATACAATAAAACTACAAGAAATTTAAAAAAGCAAAATTTAATGATATTAATTCAGAATTAAAGCAACAATTAATAAAAATCTAATCACAAAAGCGAACCCTTTTCAGAAAATCGTGAAATAAATTTTTTGCAAGCAGCACATTTCTGTTCTTAAACATGTTCATTACATCTTATTTTCCTTCTTTTTAAAATGCCTATTCCCCCCCCCCCCCAAAAAAAAAAAAAAAAAAAACCTGTGCAAAATATTTCCTGATTTTACTTCAGAAAACAAAAACTTTTTTTTCAACTGCCGATTTTTTTGAAAATTTCCGGATTTTCGGTCTTCCAGACTTTGGGATTCCATATTTAGGGTCCCATACTGTATATATTATACCTTTGTTCTCAGGTTAACTTGATCATGAAATGGATTTAACTTTGATTTTATGTTTAGATTTAATATAATATATCCCTATACCCCCCCCCCCCCCCCCACCTTTTCCATTTACTTTTGAAGACTAGAAAATTAACGTACATATAAAAGAAATATGAACTTTATATTTATTTTCAAAAAATTAGAACTTTGGAAGAAATGAGGCCGTTTAAATCAAGCACTGTATTTGTTACCTAAAATCTATACTTACAATGAAACTGCACTAGACAATAAAATTACTTACCATCAATGAAAATTTCAGATACTTTAGGAACAGATTTCAATTTCAAGTAAAATTTATGATGAGACATAGAGATGTTGAACAAATATTGGCTTCTGAAAAACAAAATGAATTCATATTTCATTTTTTAATTTAAAAACATTTAAAAATTATTATGAAAATCAAATTAAAAACAAAAATCTCTTACTTGGAAAAGGGGGAAATGAAAACGAATAAAACTGCGTGGTACTGCATCAATAATATTTTTTCAACATTGCTAAGGTAAGAGTCTTCTGCTTTTTTTTCTTTCTAATGGGGCTACGTATGGTCACTAACCTCTGCAGACCTAGTGTGTACCTCAGTAGTCACGTCCATTTTTTCAAGTAGCAACACTGTCGGTGGATGCCATTGACACTGAGAATTTGGACACTCAGTTTCTCCTAGATGGCAACACCTGAACTCTCATTTGATGCGACCTGCACTAGGTATCTAATTTAGCCGAGAGTATCCAAGCCAAACGGATACTCAAGGGATCTTTAACATGCCACACAATCATGCAACATGAGGCGGAAGATTTTCTGTAACTGGAAAATCCACCAACTTGGTCCAGGTTTGAACCTGCGATCTTGGGCATACGAGCCCTGTGCCTTACCTCTACGCCGCCCTGTCGACTAGAGAGGGTAAGATAAAAGTAGCGGGTGGGAGGAGGGAATGCTTTCACTTTTAAGTGGTGAACAGTGTACATGAGATTAATTATTTCATATTCAAAAATTAGGTTAAGAACAATAACTTAACAATAAATCAGGAGCAAACAGAATGTTTAAAATGTACAGTAGTGCAGTCCTGTTCCTGGCATGGGTGTCACCCGGTGGGGGGGGGGGGGGGGTAATTTGTAGTGTCACTTTCCCCCCAAAGAAACGTTGCTACTTTGTGTTACCTTAAAAAATTCCCATTTTACTTATTTGGTGTAACTTTCAGTAAACCACATTTATTTCCAGTTACGATACTTTAAAATAGCATCTGTAAATTGTATAATTCAAGAATATAGTATTTTCAAAAACTTTATTTCATTTTCGGTGTCACACCCAACACTCCCGAAAAGGGTGTCACCCAGGGGCGGAGAGCCCACCTCCCCTAGTGACACTACTGCAGTAGTGTAAATTAAAATGAGCAAAATTTTTAATTTATTTAAATACACATTTGAATACGGTGCAATCCCTGTTAAACAAGCTAGAGGAGAATGGAGAGTCCCCTCTCCCACCGAGTTTAGCCCTGAACATCTATTATTAATTTCTATATTATTACAGCATGTAGTTCTAAAATGTTATTAAGGTCATACAAATCCAGTTACTTTGACTTTCTCAATGTTCTGGTCTTTTGCACAGACTTGGATTTGAAAACGTGTTTATCACAAACTTTTTGCTTCTTTTTAAGCACCTCGTATATATACAAATACAAAAGTGATGACCAGCAACAGGCTCAGGGACCAGCTAGGCTGGTCCTAGTCAATTTAGCAGTCCCTAATGAACATCAAGAGCTTTCTTAAAAGTTTTTACCCCACTGCATGGAAAGAGGATTGGGAGACCATATAGCGGTCTCACTCCCTGAATCAAAAGTATTTTTCTTCTAGCACTTTAAATTTTAATGATAGCAATATTTCAGCTACTTTAGATTTAATTCAGCTGTGTTAGTGCTTTAAATTGTTTTTGGACTTTTATCAGGAACCTGGAGCAGTAGCAGTAGAACAATCTGTTCGAAACTGGAGTGAGTTGGAGCAACGAAATTTGCTGCGCTCCAGTGCTGCTTTTTTTTTTTAATTTCTTTGAATAACATTCATAAACTCAAAAATAAATGAATGAGGAGTTCCTTCTTTGGGTGTCTAATTTATTTTTGCAACACAGCCATACATATATATTTACTGATAAATAAAACTATCTATTTGTAACTTTAACTTGTTATCCCACAAAAAAATTAAGGGGATTGTTATTTGGGGGAGGGGGGGGGGGCAGACTGACCGACACACATTTTTCCCATCTCAACTCCCGCCTCCCCCTTTTTTTTTTCAAATTTTATAGCTCCTAACCTTTATTTATTTATTTTTGGTCGTTTGCTGTTTTTTAAAATTTCAAATGGCAAGTGGATTGGGGCATGCCACCTGCATTACACTGTATAGTACCCAAGAAACTCACATTGATTGCCAGAATGAATGCTGTGTTTGTAGATCATTTTGTCATACAAGATGTTGATTGGTGCATACCATGACATTCATTTAATAATTAAAGATATTTTTATGGTACAGTAAGCCTAGGGAGCCACAACCCTCCAATGATACTCTTCAAGCGTAGG
The DNA here is from genome assembly GCA_038502835.1 of Octonoba sinensis. NCBI lineage: Eukaryota > Metazoa > Arthropoda > Arachnida > Araneae > Uloboridae > Octonoba > Octonoba sinensis. The sequence continues at coordinate 100,656,141 of CM076604.1, forward strand.
AGTATCAAGGAGGGCCAGGTCCACACAGCAATGTAATAAGGCTGGGCTGGCACCCAGCTATTGCAATCTCCTGGTGGGAGCGAGCGTTGATAAACTTCACTTACCCGTGCCCGTGGGAGGGCAGCCCTAAGGCCACGTGCTAACAGGGTAGGGGGGAGGGGGTGAAGTAGAAAGGTTCAGAAAGGTACATTAAGCCTTCCTACACTTTTACACATAAGCAGGTTAAAAAAACAACCGTTTAAAAATTGCTAGCTATGAAAAGTTTTCAGGCAAATCTTTTTTTTTTTTGGACACACATGTATCCTTAAATTTTATACAACAGGTTCATTAGTACTCATTTGTCTAATAATTTCATTTTTTCTTGATCATTTCTTCTCCTTCCGATTAGCATATTTTAATTCACAAACAATTAGTACTAAAGTTTTTATTAACAAAAAATATTACCTTTGAGTAACAGAAGTATAGAATCTGTAGATCACATGCTTTCCTAAATTGTTTTCGATTTTAGGAACTATACAAAAATATTTCTTGGAGAAAGAAATTCTCTTTATATTTTCCCATGGATAACTATGACAAATACTTCTTCTTCTACTGCAACTATCATAAACATTGATGCCAACTGATTTAATTCCTAACCAAATCATGGAGGATAGGTTTTGTTTATCCTAATGCAGAAAAGAAAAAGCTACTATAATAAATAATCTTAGCACAGGCAATTATATTCAATTGTACTTTAACTAAAACTTTTCAAGGCATTAAATGTATTGAACCCCAGAGAAAATAATACAAAGATTGCAGTAAAATACTACAGAAAAATGCATAAAAGTCATTTAATTTGCAGCAATGTATAAGATTTTCAAAAGAGAATAATTATACATTGTAAAGATAAAGAAATTTACCAGTAAAACACGATGGAAATGGCACCCATACTCTGGAGTTTTCATCATTCCCTAAAATAACAAATTTAATAAAAACAAGTATAATGCACTGCATTGAACAAACAATTGCAAAGGTAATAATAATATAATTACACGTTAATTTAAAGCACAAATGAGCAATAAATAATTTGTGCTTTAAATTAACGTGTAATTATATTATTATTATTGTTTACTTGCACAAAGTTAAATTATTTTTAATTGCAAAGGTCTCATAATTTATCATAAATTACCTTTTGTCATCAGAGATATGAACAGTTCATTGCTATTTTTTATCTGTTCTTTATAAAGCTTTTTTTTCCCAAATGAAAACAAAGAAATCCAACCTGTGAATACATTTGCTAAATTACCAGTAACTAGACCAGCTATCTCTTTCTTAGCTCTAATCCTTAACCTCTTAGGAATAGTCTGTTTCAACTCTTTTGAAGCAAGAGGAACAAAAGTTTTAATTTGCAAAAATCTCGGTTTTCGCTAAAATGCGTTGTTAAAATTTCAAAAAATAAAAATTAATTTCATTAAATAAAAAAAAGCCCCCCTCCCCCCTCTTTCTTCCTTTTATTTTTTATGTATTTTTTGAATTGTAATTTTAATTAATTAAGAACATTCAAGTTTTTAAAACTATTAAATTCCAAAAAAAAATTTTTGTTCGTTAATTTATAAAGTACAAGAAAAGAAAAATCAGTATTGAAAATTCAAATAGGCATAGGCTGGATGCAATTAAACAACAGAACAAGCTGTATTTAAAATTTAAAAAGAAAAATAATAACACTAATAATAATTAAATATTTTTCATTCATAGCACATTTTAGGTGTCAAAAAATACATTTGATCTTTCAAGAAACAATGTGTTAAAGAATAAAAGTGTAACGAAAACTACAAACTTGTGTATTTTGTCTACAGAGAATGTTTCTATATATTTTAATTTAAAACTGTAATGAAGTAATTTTAAAAACTAATTACTCCAAATAAGAACTGTTCTTGAATTCAGAAAGATTCTAAAGAGTGCTTTTGTTGAATTTTACAACACAGTATAGTTTTATTATGCAAAAAGGGAAACTCTGAGTTTGTATTTTGTTGGTGATTCAGCCACTTGATTTTTCTTTTCTTTTTTTTTTTTTCAATTTTATCTTCTTAAGTGAAGTTTAGAAACATATGCTATGCAAATGAAATACAATAGTAAACTGAAAGAAATATTTTGGATTACAAGAAACATCTCTATGAATGTATCAAATAGTAAGCTTAGGGATGTAAGTCACTAGTGATGCATAAAAGATGGAAGATGAAGGTGTTTTATCCTCAAATAAGTAGGTTCTAAAGCAGCCAGTGGGGAAATTGAAAACAAAGTGAATAAATGAATCAGGAACAAGGAAAAAACTCTGTCATCTAATCAAGATGGGAACATAAAATAAGAATGAAATAAAATTTCAATATTCAACTAAGCAGACTCATTTAAAAATTGTAAGGAAAGTTTTAAAAAATTGAATTATAGGGGGGGTGGGATCTATGCTAAAATAAACAAGAAAATTATAAATATAAAAAAAAAACTTGGCAAGGAAAGTAGAAACTTCTATACTCGACTGCAAAGTTTCTTGACTATGGAAAAATAAGCTGAGAGCCAGCAAAGAAAGTAGTTCTCTGAAAGTTGTCCAATTTTCGAGTTAAACTAGGCACTTCGCTATAGAAATATGATAAGGCATTTTAACCCACACATATATAACGCTTATTTGTCATAATTTTCATAAAATGTTATATATTTTCAACTTTAACCCTGTAATGCCCAAGTTTTTTTATTGTTTTATTTTTTGTTAATGATTTTTTTTATTGATATTTTTTATTTATATATTTTTTCATCCGCCTTGAGGCGGAGTTGGGAATTAGAGGGTTAAGAGAAGTGCAACACGTAGAAATACCTTCATTTAGAACTGAACGCTCTAGCCAATAAGAGCTCACGAGCAGTTGGCCATCTTCCGGACTGTTTGACCAGATTTGGAATTGTTTATGTCTGGTTCACTCGCTGCTTTGGCTTTCGCTTAGTTGATTGTATTGTTAGAAAGCTTTTTGCTTAAAGCTAAACAGTTATTATTATTATATTCCTTAATACAGTTTTTGTTAATATTGTAATTTTTCATTAAAAACACGTTTACATAGGGAAAAAATTAGGCACAGGGGATAACAGGAGGGAAAAAACTTATTTATTTGAAAAACAAAAAAGTTCAAAAGTTAATCTCCACCCGTTTCTGTGGATTATTATTGACGGGAGAAAAGGATTGTTAGCCGAAAATAGACTTTCAATGATTACATTAGGAAGAAATATATTTGATCCAATAAAATAAATTATGATTATGTAAAAAAAATAAGTTTTTAAATTTGTTACTTCCATTTATCTTTTTCTGATAAACTGACAAATGAGTTTTCAAACACGCAATGTGCCAAATAGAATGCTTAATTGGATTATTTCGCCAAGTTGGTAGCTAGTATGTAGCATTTTTTCGATCCTCCTCCTTACAACCCAGCAGCCAACCAGTTTACTCATTTCTTCTGCCACGCATTGTGACGTCATTATTAAGAAATGCTGCGATCTAGTATACAAAAAATTTAAATGATTCATAAACAATTTTTTTTCAACAACTGAATAAGTAAGAATTAAAACTAACTCACTGAAAACAATCTGCCATAATGAAAGAAAAGAAAAAAATCGAAAAATGGTATGAAAAAACAAACAAATGGTTATTAAACAAAAGGAAAAACATTGAGACACAAATATTAAGAATAAAAAGACAGTACAAATAAAAGGAAAAATGAAAGGAAAAAAAAATTCTGAAATAAATAAAAACAATAAATCAAATTGTAAAAAAAAAAAATAATATGAAGTATTACCAGAGAAAAATTAAAACAAATTAAGGAAAATAAAACAAAATAACAAAAGAAATAAAAGAGAAATAAATAAAACGAATAACTACGAAACTTGTGAGAAGTACGGAGTGGTATATGGGCCATTAGCCAAAGTAGGTCATTCTTCAAAAATGTAAAGCTTCCCAAAAATAAAGTATCTGTACACCCTTTTATGACGCTTCAAGAAAATTTTTAAAGCATGTTTTGTTTGACATATATGAGAGTCCACACGGGCAATTTTAATAAATGCTAAAAGAGTTCAAATTCAGAACAATATCCCCGTCCTCTGTTTGATGGAAGAGGATCTTTAAGAGACTAAGGCAAAAAGTTGCTAACAGATCAAAATATAATTTGGAACTGAAAATATTTAAGAATTTCAGTAATCTCATAATTGACAGAAGGAAAGAACAACAAAACAAACAAATTTTTGGTAAAGAACATCTTGCTGGAATTATTTGTTTGATATCTTTTCTTAGAGAAAGTTGTTTATGAATGGAGTCGATCAGAGTATGTGGATAATCTCTATCAATAGCCCAAGCCCTTAGATGATTGAGCTCAGCTCTCAGGTGTTCAGATTACCATAACAAAAACATAAGTGATAAAAGCAGAATAGTTTTGGAATGAGGGAGGAAGGGGGGGGGGGCGAATCCATTGGGCAGTAAGAAAGGAAAAAGTTTGCTATAAACTAGTTTCAAAATAGGTCCAAGTACAAGAAACAAGAACATTGAGAAAAAAGAAAAAGGTTTAGATTTAGAGCCTTTTCTTTAATGCAACAGTTATAGGACCATTTTCTTTCAGTATTTATTCTACAATTATTTCCCGTAGAAATCTAACATACATTTATGTAATTCTGCACAAGTCTAACATACCTGTATGAACTTTAACTCGGCTATATCTTTTGGCATATGTTGTAAAACAGCATGACTTTTCATGAGTTTTTCTTTGGCTTCACTTCTTTTCATATGCTTGATACAAACATAAGGTAAATAGTGTTCAAGAAGAAAATATTCTTTTCCAAACAACGTTGAATTATATTCTCCAAACTCAGCTTGCAGCGCCAAACCTCCCAAGAACAATGCCAATCTTGTTTCACAGTAAAAATCATCATCAAGAAAATCCTTTCTCAGTTGAAGGTAAAACATGTGTCTTAAAGTTTGTGTTCTAAAAATTCAGTAACAGAATTTAAAAAAAAAAAAAATTATTATATGAAAAGAACTTACAAATCTATTTTTATTTAAATATAACTTATTTCAACAAAAAAAGCAAAAATATATTATGCTAAAAGTTTTACCATTACAAAATAAAATTACAGTACAAATTTAGTTAAATAAATACACCTGATTTAATGATTTCCATAATTTAACAATATATTTCACTGGTCTAAATGAGTTTAATGACAGCTTTCCTCAATTTAGTAGGAGTATCTCCCCAATTATCAAACATCAGATATACCCTAGCCATAGACATTAATCTGTTTTCTAGTTGATTTACTAACTAAAACATCAAAGCACAAAATATGTTCCTTTTGTTGCCTTGCTTTTCCAAAGGGCAAATAGAGTAAAATTTTTAGGAACCAGTTGATTCACTCCTTGACGTCCCTAAGGCAGAATGAGGACACAGAGACTCCTTATCAAAGTCCTTGCAAATTTTACAGCTGCACTTGTACAGTAAGGAAAATCGAAGTACATGTCACTCTGATTCCTTGAAGGCATTCTTTAGTTCTGTCAGTGAAGTCCAGTATTTGAAACAGAAACTTGTGTTTTGCTAAGACCATGATCTGTGGAGAGAAGCCAAAAAAAAAAAAAAAGGAAATGTTTTTCTTTGGCAAATAAAATAGGAAATTGTTGCTTTTGTTGATAGAACACCTGGGTTGATGACTGTTTCAGCTAAAAGTTTAGAGATTTTACAATCAACTTTTAAAAATTGAACAGAATTGGGAAATGTACAGCTGAATAAGGAAAATTTTTGAAAGGCAGAAGTCTTGGAAAATGTAATTTTTAACAAAACTGGAAAAAGCTCTTGTCAGTTGGTTTCAGCAAGTCAGGAAAAGCAATTTGCTATCAGTTCTTGTCTTTTGAAAGATAAGATAGTTCAATATGCTGATCATCTTGGTGTGGGGAATTTCAGTGCATTTAATGGATGGATCAATCATTTCCATCAAAGATATAAGATCATTTACAAAACTGATCCATCAAGAGCAAAAATATGGATCCCAGTTTCAAAATAATCTGAGGAATGTGTGCTGAATCATAATAAGGATTATGCACTAAAAAGCCATGTTTAATGAGGATGAAATGGTGTTATTTTCAGATTTATACCTTATTAAAACTTTGTCCTATCAAAACAAGATTTCTTTTGTAGCAAAAAATCTCAAGATTCATAGTTCAGCTGATGGTTCAGAAAGATTTGAACATAAAAGATGAGTATTAAATTAATCCTAATATCATCGTGGAATTAATGTAAATAAATCAATGGGTTTGAAATCACAACAAAAATTTAATTTTGATCAAAGTAAACAAATTAGTAAAGGAAATTATCTAAATAAAAATAATAAATACTAATACCAATATTTTGAAAGCAATCTCAAATAAATGAACCTTTAAATAGCAAAATAAAAAATAAAACTTAAGCAAAAAAAAAAAAAAACACCTCATGGAAAAATGGGACACATGTAGATGAATCAGTGACCCAAAGAAATGGAGTTTCTTCCAGATGCAAGTAGAAGTATGGAATAGAATCACAATAGAATCAATCATCTAGAATAAAGTTAATTGGGAATTGAGGGGGGATTTGTTTTCAACTAAAATAGTGCATAATATTGAGGGGAAAGGGAGTGCATCTCTTTGGCTAGGGCAAGTGCAACATAAAATTCATCCATGATTTATATTAATATTTGCCTTCCTTTCAATGAATCATATTTCTTGGATTGTAAGATAAACCATAATTTTTAAGCAAAGGTTTTCTTTTTTTTTTGGAAAAATAAATTTATTATTAAAAACATTTACCATTAGATTGCAAAGTCAGACTTGAAAGAAAGAAAAAATATTATAGCTTATAAAACTTTTTTTTTCTTTCCAATGGGGCTGCGGTATTGGGTCCTACAACTATTGCAGACCTAGTGAATTCCCCAGTAATGGTCCCTCTTTCAGCGGCACCACAATGAGTGTGGTACCTTAGCCGCATGAGAATTTTGACGTTCAGTTACCACTAGATGGCGGTACCTGAGCTCTCATTGATGCAATATGCACTAGGAATTTAATTAAGCCGAGAGCATCCAAGCCAAATGTCTACTCAAGGGATCTTTTACATGCCGCATAATCATACGACATGGGCGCAGACGATTTTCTGCATCTTGAAAATCCAGACTCGGGCCAGGTTTGAACCCGCGATCTTGGGCGTACGAGGCCTGCTGCCTTACCACTACGCCACCCTGTCGGCCAGTTTATAAAACTAAATAGACTTTATTCAAAATCTTATATATTATTTCTCTAGTCTATTTTTCAGTTGGTCCGCGAGATTTTCCTTATTCCTTTATCAAATTCCATGATTTACCCCTCATTTTAAAGCCTATTGTGCCGGCTAATGACGAAAAATAGATCCCTGGTCTAAAAATGTACTGCTTCTCTTAAATTTGAGATTTAAAATCACCGAAGAAGAGGTCCTTTAACGGATGCATAGATTTTTCGATAGATATCGAATCGGACATCACTTGAAAGGACTTGAAATTGACCACTTGAAAATCGGATATCCCACTTCAGCGTTTACAAATTTCTTTTTTAAATTGCACTTCCCTCATAATAAACAGAACTTATGATAAGGAAATCTTAGAGGATCCTTCAAATTAAGCAAACAATTCCACCAAAAAACCGTTTAAACAAAACTTCAGACTTTCCTTATAAGTACTAAGTATTTTTGAAATTACTGTTGATATTTTGTATCACAAACACAACCTACTAACGTGCACAGTGCAGAATTCCGCACCCGTTGACTAGTTACTTAAAATATTACCTTAGTAAATGTGTATCTTCAACAAAAAACTTCACTCTGAGGCTTAATTTGATGACATTTGGAGAAACAACCGAAGTGCTAGTTGCAGCAGAGCGCAATGTTTCAGATAACTGCTGTTTTCTTTCTAAAAAGACATGCTCTCCACCTAAATTTATTAAAAAAAACACTGAATCAGAAATATTGAACAAAGTTCTTTTGTTACCTGCTTCAAATTAATATTATTATCCTGAAAGAGTTGGTTTAAACTACTAAATTCAAGTACATAGCCAAAATCTATTTTGACAAATACAAAAGTGATGACCAGCAACGAGCTCAGGGCCCAGCTAGGCTGGTCCTAGTCAATTTTCCAAATCGACAGATGCATCTAACATCACTCTTCAAAAACTTTAGATGAATTTGGTGTTCATATTATTAGTTGCCTTAGTACCTTGCTTTTTGATTTTTGAGATTAAGCACAGTGCATAAAAACATCAAAAAAATTAATGTGCCTTTTTATCATTACTCAGGGTTGCTACACTACCTGGAAAAGTCAAGAATTTTAAAGATGAGTAAAAAAGGCAGAGAATTTTACTATTTTATCAAAAATCTGGTAAACTCGGGGAATTACATATGGCCCTTATTGAGAATGCAACAATGGTACTGTTTTTTTTTTTTTTTTTTTTTTTGGATGCCGAAAGTCTGATATAAAAAGGAGACGTTAGCTCTTTTGCTCCACTTAAAATGCAACATGCAAAGGAATCTGCCGAGAGTGATGCCATGTGATTTGAACACCGATTTGATCATCAATAAATTTATCAATTCTTAAGTAGTGACTCACATTTTATTATTGTTATTCAAATTTTTCCCAAATACATTTACAAGGCACCAGTAATTAACATAGTTTTATTTTCTCTCAAGTATCTTGACAAGAATCACTTTTCTCATCAAGAAATAGAGTTATGAAACCTTTAAAAAAATACATTTCGCAAAGTACAATCAAACTTCGATAAAATGCTCCCCCCCTCTCAGTTTGTCAAGAAAAGAGATGAAAAAACGTGCTCTATAGAAATACAATGCAAATTCCCTCACTAAATGCATTATTATTATATATCTTTTGATTTAAGAGCACTCAACAGATATAAAGAATAAAAATCATGGATAAAGTGGTTTTTGAATATTAAAAATAGTGCTGCCAAGTTTAAAATGTGTACTGGCTATTATCTAAATGTTTGAAATATCAGGTTTAGTTAATAGAATGTGATTTTATTTAACAATCAATAAGAAAATTGGTTCATGGAAATTGAATAAAATTTGAAAATATATTACTTTTAAAAATATGAAAAGTGGGGGGGGGGGGGGAATAAACTATAACTCACAGAAATTAACTGTGAGCTAAATTTTTAAAGTTAAAAAGTTTTAAGCAAAAAGAATAGTGATGGAGAAATGGCAGTATTAAAAATAACTCTCATTACAATTATCGGTATTGGCGGATTATCTTCTGCTGATGAAACAGTGATCGGCCAATATGCTTGTCAGTGCATTCCTAGTTTTGAGTACTTCTACAATAGTTTCTATATTGTAGAAGAATTTTCTTAATATGAAAAAGGCTGGAATTGAGAAATTACCCAAGTTGTTATTTAGAAATGACCGAAAGTGGATCTACAAGTAACAATGCACCAAGCATTGAAAGTATTAACATACTAATTAAACATTATTCTTAAATACAACGTTCTTAAAAATGAAAAAAAAAAAAAAAAAAGGAAAACTCATAACACATTTACTACTAAAAAAATAATTGTAAATTATAATTTACCTTCTTCATACGCTAATCCAAACAGGTATCGTTCTTGCAGTTTCAAATGATCAGCTATTAATTGATAGAGTTGCCTGCCAGTTGTAGAAGGTAAGCACTGAACATCAATATGCTCACCATTCAACAGAGAAATAATAGCAATGTAGCCCGACTGCAAAAATTTCTAAAAATAAAAAATACCACTTTACAAAACGTTTGAGCATACACATACTCTGCTCTTGAATAATGTTGGAATTTTAACTAGTCAGAAAATTCAGGCAACTAAAAATTAGTACAAATGCCAACTGAAGGCCTAATTTGAACAGTGGGACAATTTCATGTTTGCTCATTTAGAGATATAAAGGCTTGAGTCTAATGATAGCTGAAAATTCTGTGGTTGAAATACTTGAGATACTACTTCTGTTGGCAGCAGAAATAAGCTGAAGGTGTACCAATTTAAAAATATTATTGAAATGTATGAATGGGAAAACTTGACTTTTTTTAAAAATGGAGTTTGTCCACTGTTCAAGTAAGGCCTTCATATATTACTTTGAACCTAAAGCAAATAAGCAATATGGATAGATAAAATTCAAAATATATAATTTAAATATCCACAATACTAACCATATTTACTAATACATGATTTATTTTTAATTTTAAAAAATTGTGCTGAAAATGAGAATGTGTTTTAGAATTGCACATAAACCCATTAAAATTGAAAATTTAAAATAATTGTATTTTTTATTGAGGTAGTGCATCTTTAGCTGCATCCAGATTAGAGCACATCGAGGGTGAGCATGACGTCAAGAAGATGAAAAACAACTTCTGCACATGACCTAAGCACCCGAGCAGCCATTCGGGTGAGCCCCTGTACTCCGCTCGAGTGTAAACGTACTGTAAGATCCAAGAGCAGCCTAGATTCTAGTAAAGATAGTGATTGCTTTTTTTTTAAAAAACAGCACGATTTTTATCTCTCACAATTACAACATAGAAATAATTTTCTTTATATTTTCACTATTAAAAAAAAATTTATTCTCACAAACTCAAAGTCACTAAGTGTAAACTATCATGGTGTTAAAATTTAAACTCCTCTGAACATGAAGTTATTGAGTTAGCTAGAAACTAGAACAAATAACTCATCTTACTTTGAATAACTTTACTTTAAATGTAAAAAAAATCTGATTATATAAAACTTAAAGCATATTACTTTAAGCGGCGTCTACACTTGAGCAATGCTCAACCTGAGCGGCGGGCAGCGACTCAATCGAATGGATGCTCGCATGCTTAGGTCATGCGCAGAAGCTGTTTTTTCGTCTCTGTGACATCATGCTCACCCTTAGTGTGCTCTAGTCTGGACGCAGCCTTATGCACACTGTACTAATTAAAATTTTGAAGGCTATTTTTTTACTTAAAATTATTTAATTACCACTAAGTGCTTTTGAAATTCAATCATAATAACTAAAACAAACCAAAGAATTTAATGATACAACAATGCTGCTCAAACAATCCTTTTCCTATTTAAATACAAATTATCAATTATTTCATGTAAGACAAGGGGAATTGAGGAAAAAAGACAATTTAGCAAGATAAAATAATAACAGTAATAATAATAATCTGTTAAGAATATTTTTTATGTTATGAGATATAACATAAAAAAATAAATTAGAAAAAAAGTTCCCACCCTTTACCACCTTATGCAAGAGAAACTACAAAAAGAAAAAAAATAATAACTTACCCCATTTTCAGGGATAGTGACTGTTAATCTGTAATGTGGCTTCAGTTTTCCAGTGACAAATTCTGGTCCAGGAAATGACTGTACAAGAAAAAGAAAAACCATCTAAAATGTGCTTTTAACTGCATATATAATGACCACTGAGAGGAAAAGGCAGCAGAGTAAAATTTCTAGAGGACCAGCACCCAGGGAAACGAACAGCCGAGGAGAGAAGATTTGGGGTAGGAGTTGTGTCGGGAGAGTGCATGTCATTATATTTACTCCAGAATATGGTTAAGCTCTATGTGGCTGTGCCCATTTATGCTCTAAAACAGTGGTTCCCAACTTTTTTTCCTTGCAAACCCTCTCTACGATCTAAAAGAAAATGGCGAACCCCCTGTTGTAAGTACAAAGATACGACAATGTAAAAAAGCAAATATTCAGAGCAAATAGCTATTTTGAAATCACAATGGAGCCTCTTCATCAGTGCAGAAAAGAAGCTCTTAACACACAACTAGAAAGCTGTGAGTGAACAGGCAAGAACCAGAAAGACAACCGGTATTTATAACAAAACTAGGTCAGGAACTAGTTAAGGTCATTAATAACAGTTAACAAAACTATAAAATTTACCAAGCACATTTATTTTCTATACTGCACAATAGTTTATAACAATAAATGAAAATATAATTGCAAAACATCCACGTTTAAATAAAAACTACAATTACTTTTTTGTTTATTGTTTTTTGTGAATTATGAATAGAGCAGTAAACATATGTATCCGTAAAAATATCTTTAAAAACTATTTTCCCGATAGTGCGAAAACATTATGAAATGGCATGAGAAATATACACATTACATTTTGAATCAATTTGTAAATATCATCGTTCAGTTCCACATTTGGGTTGAATAATACAAAATTCATAAAAGTTGCAGTAAAGTGTGACAAAATGTGGGCACAAATTTAAAATGAATGAATAAAATCTTCCAGTTCAACTTAGGGGTCTGTACCTGAGAAATTAGCCAATAATGCAAAATTTTACATTTTAGTAAATTTTCATATTTCCAACTCTTTCTTTAAGCTAGCGAGGAAAAAGTGGCAAATGATAAGAGAAACATATGTTCAAAACTTAATAAATGAATATCTTTCGATACCAAGTTCAGATTCAAATTTTTGGAATCAGGAAATTGTAGAAATAAGTGAATTTCTAATTTTACACGTAAAAGCTTCATGCCAGTCCACAACTTTTGCCCATTATCGGAGAAGCAATTTATTTTAAAAAATCATTTTAACACTCCGTCCTAATCAGGGTTCGAAATTAGCGGTGTCGTTAGTCGTATTTTGCAACTAAAAACTCCTGTTTGACGACCGCAATTTCGAATCCAGTTGTCACTTTTGACGCCCAACCACTTATAAAACTTTTAGTTTGACAGCCATATTTTTTCACATTCTAGTATAACTTCGTGTAATTATATTTTTGCATACATATTTCATCTAATATTCTGTATTTTGAGTTTGTACAATACCTGTAAAAGACTATCACAGTTTCTTGACCTTCAGATTTTTGAATCAAGAATTTTTACTTACAAATGAAGTAACACCAGGTTGTAAATAACACTTGAAAAATAAATAGTTAAGCCAATTAACTCATTTATTTTATTTGGCCTTAATTAAAATAAACGTTTATATTGATTCATAAACATGAGTAAAATTACCAACTTCTGAAAGGTTCCTAATAGAAATTTAATTTTGAAAATTTTCTCTTATTTTTCAATAATTTTCTCAGTAAGGTTGTGATTTTAACAATTGGACAACTGTCTTCATAGTTAGCAGTTGTTATCTCTGCCCAAGCAATTTGAATTATTTTAAAATTACGCTTAGCAGAAAATTTTTGGCAACTAAAACAAAACAGCTACGTGCCAATGACTACTAATTTATACATTCTAATTTCGAACCCTGGTGAAAAAAACTGAGGAAATATCCTTGTTAAATTCGAGTGCTCTTAAAAACCGGGTTTACTATAAATTCAATTATTACTGCATAAAAATTAATGGATATTCATTTAAAATGAATTACTTTTTATTTTCCATCATCCAATTACAAAGGGGTGGGGGGGGGGGGGATAAAAGAAAATTTTGATTATTTTATCATGAAAGAAATCCTTGCTTAATCAAAGAATGCTTCAAATAACCAGGATTTATAAAAGGCTTTCAAAAATAAACCAACATTTTTTTCCTTCAAAATTTTCCTTGCTAAATCCGACGTCGCAATAACCGAGTTCGACAGCATAAAACAGTAAAGTCTCATGTTGTATACTATGTAGAGTTAGACTGAAGAATTGTTTTGATTTTAAGGCAACCTTAGCAAAGAATAGCACCCATCTATAGAGGCACATGGGAAAGAACAGAGAACACAGACAAATTTTTACCATAAAATCACCGCAATTAAAGAAAAGAAATTATATCACACTACAAGCAGGTGTCAAGAGCCCCCTCCCCTTCAACAAAACCCTCAGGGGGCTAAAAGGGTTCCACCCTCTTTCATTAAACTGCCTCTTTAGGTTTTAGATTGGAGAACAATATATTTGCAAAGTACATATACCTGCTTGGCTTTGTTGCTGGAGACAAGCTCCGTTGTAAACAAAGGTTTTGTGGCCACAGTGATAAAAAGGAGAAAGAAACTGAGATGGCAGGGCCGGGATGGTATGTAGCTTGACTGGGAATGAAATTTGTGGGCTGCCACCCCCCTCTTTCAACCAAGAATGAGGGGATCATAAATTCTTTGGGCTGCTTGGGGGTTGCATTTGGATGCGGTTGTCTGGGTTTGAAGAGGAAGTGGAATAGGACACGCGTTTAGTTTTTTACAGTCTTAGCAAAATTTGTTCTGAATTTGAATTGTAGATAAGCCCTTGGTTGAGAAATCGATTTTATAATGGATCTAATGCTACATTAAAAAGTATGCAATTGGTAGTTCATCAACGTCATTGTTGTCTTCATTACATGAACAATTCAGTGTTTTGCAAATTATGTTTCAGAATCTAGACTATCTTCTGTTAAAGTGGTGGTGGTGCTTAGTTAAAAGAAACATATTCAACTCATGTGAAGTTTTTGGCACACTTAAAAACATGAATGAATCCAATCCGATGTTTCATTTCCTTCAGACACACCTGCTTCCTGTATGAATATTCCTAAATTTTTAAACGAAGTTTACTTGTAGGGGAGAAAAATTCAGTTTAAAAATTACCAGCAAATCAAGTTTCTCGGTTTCGAGTGTTATCTTTTGCTATAACTGGTTTTGATCAGACGTAATAATCTCAGTGAAGATTAAAAAGAAAAAAGCTTTAAGTTCACAAGTGGAAGTTGAATTTCCTTTTTTCCATAGCGTGTTATTGTTCAACGCAATTTGTTCCCTTTTAAGAAAGTTTTCTTTTTTGGGAATTACCTTTTCTGGCTTTGTATAAAGATATGTACTTCATTCAAATAATGTAACTCTTATAAAACATGCTCTATATTTTGTTTCTCCTTTTGTTATTATTTAGTTATGTTTAGTCTGAAGACTTAACAAAATTCTTTATTGGTTAATTAATAAACATTTCACCTAACACTGAAATGCAGCATCACTTAAACTAGTGGTACAATATAAAACCACACTACTATCACTTTACAAGCATTTTAATATGTAAAATATTTTGGTAAGCCGTAAGTCTTACCAAAATACTTGAAATTTACTTGAGAATTTCTGATTTGCGCTCTTGATGTTTTCTTAATTATGCAGAATAGCCAAAAATATTTACAATGCCGAATAGCCAAAAATATTATAAATAAATTAACCTCCTGAGATACGTTTGCATCTAAAAGCAGGATCAGTTTACTCAATCCATCCAATGAGAAAATATGCATGCGGTTCGAATGAATAACTTCTTTCTTTTTGAAGTTGATCAAAATGTATCGACTCAAACTCGTAATTTTTTATTTATTTTTAAAATCTAGCATAACTTTATAGTTATATTTTTATATACATATTTCATCTAATCTTTCGTATTTCGAGTTTTTACGATGTCTATGAAGACTATCGTAACTTCTTGACCTTCAAATTTGGAGTAGGGAATTTTCACTTACAAGTGAAGTAACACTGGACTGTAAATAGCACTTAAAAGAATAGTTAAGTCAATTAACTCATGTTTTATTTTATTATGGACTGATTAGAATAGACGTTTATACTGATTCATAAACTTAAATTACCAACTTTCTTAAAGGTTGTAAAGTTTTGCGATATTTTTTAGCAATTGCATGACTGTCTTCATACTTACTCATTGTTATCTCTCTCCAAGCAATTTGAATTATTTTTAAACTTTGCCTAGCAGAACATTTTTGGCAACTAAAAAGAATAGGTGCCAATGATGCCTAACTTTTAAATCCTAATTTCGAACCCTGGTCCTAATACATATTTCAATTTATTATTTTGTTTTTTCTTTTATGTTACCAATTAAAAATTCCACAATGCATTATTATTTTTGCGACCTCCTTTACGAACTACTGGTTGGGAAACGTTACTCTAAAACCTCTCAAAATGATTAATCTCCCCAAATAATATTTGAATCTTTGGCTTCAACTTACTCACAATCAATTATTGTACATAATAACAATAACAATAATAAATAAATAAATAAAACAATAACAATGACCTTTCATTTTAAGCTATTTTAAAATAAATGAAAAAAGAATATGAACATGCCTAATCTCTAAACTGCTATTTTGAAATACCTAAACTTTACAGGGTTCCCACTCTCATCTCTAAGTCAAATTTAAGGCCTTTTTAGGGCCTTTTCAAGGCCAAATGTAACTTTTTTAGGGCCACATTACATATAACATTTAGAATGACCTTTCTTTGAAGAAATAAGAATGATATCGTATGTCGGGTGAATATAGTCAAATGTTCAACACTGAATTTAACTTTAAAAAAAATATATATTAATAAGAATTCTGGAAATGACAATAAAACTTTACTATCACAACTAAGGAACTAATTTTCTTTCCTTCAATGGATTTTAATGTACATTTAATGCATCTTTATGCACGATCAATTCATTGTTATGAATAAATGCTTTCCTAAGAATGATGGTGAAGCAGCAACATGAACATCTCACTGAATTAAATCTTTTACATAAGTCAACTTTTTCAAATTTTATCTTAAATTTAAAGATTTATTCCTTTAGTAGTTATATTTCTTTCAGAGTTATAAATATTATGCTAAGCTAACTTTTCAATCTATAAACCACAACCAGGTTTTATTTTGCCTCCAACAACATTTCTCAGCACATAATCTGCAGTGCCGCAGTGTATTATCCAAATAATATGATATGCCTTATGATTATGCCTTTTATACGTGTAAATGCATGCAACTAAAAATTTTGAAAGAGTAAAAACAACATAACGCAAATTTTGCAAAAGATTTTGAGGCTGCAACGAACTCCCTTTTCAATGCAGAAGAAGTGCACTTCTAGGTAAAAGCATCCAACTGAAGATGTATCTGGTTATTGTCTTAAATTACACTTTATCTGCTCAGAAGTATGACTTGAAATAAATGTGTCTTTTTCCTTATAAAAACGAGCTTTTAAACCATTATAAAGCAAGCAATAGAAATGTCTTGAATCAATGTTCTTTCTGAAGGCAGATTATTTAAAAAATAATTTAAGCATCGCATTTTAATAAGGCTACAATAGTGAATAATAATAATTATCAAAATGATCGTCGAAATTTGGGTTAAGTTAAATATAAGGGAAAAAATGCTGACTGTAGGCATGTTTCTTCACATTCTTTATTTTTCCCATAATATAAGATTTCTCAAGCAATTTCATGGTATCCTTGATTTCTCTGTGACCACTTAGCTTCTGAGATAATTTGTAAAATTCCAGAACAATCGTAACATCAAAGGAAAATTCACTTAGAATAGAAAATCCATACAAAATTGCCACTGTGCAGATGTAAAAATATACATATATATATCAATACATGTAGATTTTCGTCCCATTTACCATTTTTGAAAAATCCATGTCATGAATGAATCATGAGTGTTCCATGACTGTGACTTCTAAATTGGAAAAAGAAGAGGGGAAATAAAATTTAAGGCCTCAAAAATAAAAATTAGGGCCTTTTGAGAGTTTTTGGAAGAAAATAAGGCCTTTTAGGGGCCCCTAAATCAATTTCCATATTTAAGGCCTTTTTAGGGACTTTTTAAGGCCGTGGGAACCCTGTTTTATTAAGAAAAATATACATTTTTTAAAGATTAAAAAAAATGTTAAATTCTTATTAGGAAATACCAGGCTCCAGAGAAGACTTTTGATCAAAAATTAAACATTTCAAGATTAATTATAGCATATAAAAAAATTTAACTGTGCATGTGAAATAGCTAAATCTCTTAAACAACAGCATGATAATTTATTCCAAGATTTAACATGCATACTGAATAAGAAAGGAAATAAATGAATTTTTTTATTCATTTGCAATTAATTGCAGAGATTTAACATGTTCCTCCTACACAGAATCAATTTATATGATGAATGAATGTGTTATAGAAAATTTTTTAGGTCATACTGAGGCAAGCCAAAACTTGTGCATAGTTATTGATTTTTGTTTTCTGACTTTTTCAAATTTAAACTGATTATTTAACAGTTTCATTCTTTATTTCAAGTATTTTAAGTGATATGAAGAATTACGCGTACGTTAAAAAATGAAACGAAAAATAAAACTAGAGATATTATCTTCGATGTTTGGAAGTTCGCCCTCGCCTCACGATCACGATTCCCGCATTTTCGATTAAAAATTTCAAATTAAAGTTATAATGAAAATAAAAAGAAATTTAATTCGTTTACCTTTCAACAAGGCATAAGAAACGTCGAAAATTTGAAAATTTCAGTTTCCATCGCGGATGCAAAAGGATCGTATTTTTCGATATGTGGGCAGAAGGGCAGCAAATGCACGAGAAACGGCAAATAAAAGAACTTTTTCAGTAAAAAAATTTTAGAATTGAATTTTAATAAAGGAACGTTGATTAGTATTAATGGTTACAGATAAGATACAGTTGAAACTTTAGCATAAATCAAAAACAAAGAAAAAATTCCCTGATTTTCAGAAGTTTTTGCAAATTTCCCTGCTTTTCCCCTCATTTTTCCAGAAAATTAGAATTCCCTGAGTTTCCGGTTATGTCGCTACTCTGCTAGAGTTCTTTCTGATAACCAAGCTGCTATAGCTTTTTCAAAAAATGTAATTGTTAATAACAGTACCAATCATATAGACGTATTTTTATATAAGAGATTTTATTCAGAAAAATTGAGTTGTTATTACATATGTGCCTTTGAAACTCAATATAGCTGATATGTTAACGATAGCATTGTTAAAATCAAATCTTTTAAAATTTGTGAATTGTATTTTTGTAGACTTTTGCGAATAAGGGGACATGTGTGAAGTATATTTGCAAAATTTCCCCAACTGAGTGATTGCTTGTCAAGTGTGGTTAACCCTTTTTTATAACCCTTTCGTTTTTCTCTCTGTGTTTATTATTCTGTTGTGTGTTGTCATGTAATAAATGTTTCTTTTGTGAACTTTGATCTCATTAATTCAACTGTGTTATGTTATGATTCCTCATATCTGAATACTATTGACCACGAAATATTTTGAACTATACTTACTATTTCAGACCAATTGATGAACGTATTAGGCAACACTTTATCAAGTGCATAGTATGGCTTTTCATACACAAAATTAGGTTGCCACACGAATGTGTTATCATCAATTCTAAAAAGGCAAATGACAAATAATCATTATAATGATATTAATGAAATTAAATAATAAAATATACAAAGAAATTCATTTCCATCACTAATACCTAAATCAACAACAGATATAGTAGAACAAAAAAGCAGTCCCTATTTCTGAAACTGAGTATTAGATTCTGGTATTTAAAATTAAGAAATTTTCTTTTTGCTTACTCTTTTTTCTTAAAACAGTAAGGATAGAGAGTTGAACAAACAAAATTAACATCTTGTTGCATATTAAGGTATTCAATGAGATGAAATAATCACTATCTTGATTACTTACATTAATTAGTTATTATAATTTGAAATTAATAACTAACATGAGTATTTCATGTTAACTGCTCATCATTACTAGATCCACCCCTATGTGAGAAGTAGGGAATGATTTTAATGTGTAACCTTTTTTCTTAAAATGCACAGCAACTACTTTCATGCAACAAATTACTTTGTGCAGATATGCTTTATTTTGTGTGAACAACAATTCTGTCCCCCTACTTTTCTGCAAGGAGAAGTTCATGTCCACTTATATTGAAGCATAATATCAACGCATCTGTCACATACCTGCCAACTCCTATTTCAAAAAATGCAGAAGATAATATAAAAATTCGCAGAAGACTTTACGCAATGCCAAATTATACCATAGATGATTAAAGTAAAATAAAAATTAAGTTTTATTATCATTACTGAATATTTACAATTATTTCATGTTGATGTTTTAAACAAAATACATGTTTATAAAATGAGAGATTGGTCCAATTATATTATAAAAACAAATCTTTAGCCATGATTATTAATAAGACCATTCAAGACCTTTGATTATCTCTATTATAAAACAAAATGCTGCAAATTTAAAAAGTAAAAACTTGTAAACAAATGAATTTCTTATTTCTTGTGCAAAAAATCATTAATGTTCAAATATATCACCCTGCAGTGGAAAACATAACTAAACTGTGAACCAGATGCTACACCAAAGATAGTCTGCATTCTGAGCCAATTGGTCGAAGCTAAAGAGGGCGCGCCGAGTATGTATGATCATTTTGAAGTCTATGGAAAGATTAGGAAACATTTGTGGCACATGTGGCAAAAACTCAGTTCAGACTTTGTTTTTCAATGCACATGCATGTGCATCTTAATCTGGATGTGCCTAAAGAGTAGCACATCGTACTTTATTACTCTTAGCAAAAATGAGGAAGATCTCATTAATACAGAAAAGCAGAAAATGGGGACTAAGTGAGGAAAGCTTCTGCAAAATGAGGAAGGGTTGGCAGCTACGGGTGCACAGAACATACCATAACATTTTGCACTACAAAATTAACAACAGCTGTCCTTTGAATGCTGTAGATGTAAACCTCAAACCAATTTTTTAAAAATTGATTTTGTTCTTTTTCTACATCAATTTTTAGCAAAATGTTTATATATCCTAATATGGGGGGAATCCTTTCACATCCTAAAATTATATATTAACCAAATGCCCTGATTTTTCTGCATCGAAAATTGTTGAAAGTTTCAAGTTAACTGAACATTAATTATAAGTATTTTAATTACCTTTTTTATGGTTGTTCCCTATCCTTATCAATAATTAGTTTTTCTTTTCTTTTTTTTTCTTCAATTTACCGATGAAAAACCAACAAATTTTCCACATTTTGATTTTTACACCATTTGAAAGATTTTTTTTCTTCTCCAAATAGAATTTATTTTTTGCTTTTTGAGCTTGAAGCTCATAAATTAACTAGAACTGGAATTATAAATGTTTTCAGCTCTATTTCCAAACTTGTAATTATAAGTATGCCTAGGACACGCTTGCAATCTCACCAAGACCTATCTTAAATTCATAAGTTTTCCGTTACTTTGTGTCTGTATGTATTTTGTTATACACAGATAAATTATAATTATTCAAATGTCTGCATTTTATGTTTTAACAAGTTTTTTTTTTTTTTTTTGGTCTGTGTGTGTGTGCATATATTTTAATGTGCAGAGAAAATAACTATTCAAGAGGAAAGTTCACATCCATTATTATTAGATTCGCATGATATAAAGTGAGCACGTCTGCGGGAAAAAATTGAAGTTTTGAAGAAAAAGATATAATGACAATAATCTATTACATACTATATAGGCAAAGACAAAACATTTAAGTATCATTTTCTCCTCTGTCTGTCAACCGATTTTCTTATTATTTTTTATATTTAGCAGCTATTAATGCATTTTAGTGTTGTCAAAAAAAATTTTTGGAAATAGATCCCGCCTTCCTATTTTCGAAATAGCTTCAAAGCCTTTCTTTTAGAAGACTTCATTTGTCATACTTTCAAATTACTCCTTACATCTACAATCAACAATATTTGTAGAATACTCAATACATTTTTTACTATTTACAATTCAAAGAAGAATAAAAGGCAAGCACAAAGCAAAAGAGAAAATGAAATCTATTAAACGTCAAAGCAAAATAATACTAATCTTATGGTGTCAGTTAATCCATTTCCAATATATATATATGACAAGTGAGTCAGATTGTTTTTCCAGTAGTACAACGTCAAACAAAATAAAATACAATTTGAAGCTATGATATTTAATATAATATAAAGTGAAATAATAGAAGTGCAATGGTGCATTATTTTGCTTCAACTCAACATATCGTAAGTTTATTGCTTTGCATTTGTTTTGAATTCTTTATTCAAATTGAAACTGAGTGTTAATATTTCTTATTTATTCAATAATAATTGGCTGTCATGAAAATATTCTATTTTCTTTCCAGAAGAAGCAGTGCAAAATGATGAAAATTATGTATAACATGCATTACAAATGCATTAAATGAAATAACTAACACAGTGGTCAATCAGTCGCTAACTGAAATATTTAAACAACAAACTGTTTTCAAACAGAAAAACTAAAATTCCAAAAAGTTGTTTAAACAATCGAGGATGAACATTAAAATTTTAATGAATTATGGGCAAATTCTGGTCCTTAAAATTCTGCCTGTGCTGTCTTCTGTCCAACTGCCAACTTTAATGTAGCCGTTTAAAGCAAAAAGGTTTGCTACCGCTGGTTTAATCTATTAAAAAGTTATGGGAAATATTCCAACAAACTGAACATGAAACAAAACCTTACGATGCAAACCTAAACCAAAAGGGCTATTATCCCTGCCAAGGGACAGTCTTGCTTTAATTGAGTTTGAATTTTGTTATTCAGAGCATTGAATAATCCATCAATGTAAAAGTTTTCTTTTCAGGAACACTTGTAGTATGTGTGATTGTTATACAAATATATAAGTGAAAGAAAAACATACATACACACAACAGTTATTTGTTTATTTTTACTTATTTATTTTTTCCGTTAATTTACCTATTATTTTAATTTTCAGTTATTTATTTGCTTGCCACCTCCCCCTCCACACACACATATTACTTAATAGGACAATTTGAAACAATCACTTGCAGTTTGTTAACAGATCTACAATCAGATAACTTTTATTAAACAAAAAAATTTTGTAAACCTTCGTGCTATAAAGTAAAAATTAAAAATCAACGTAAAATTAAGCACAAAAGTTGCAAAAATTGTGGACACATGTTTCAAGGTTTAAAGAAACCCTTTTTCAATGCAAAGGAGAACTTCTAGATAAAAAGCATCCAACTGAAGAAAGAAGCTCTGAACAATCAAAGAACATTCAACTGAAGATCTTTACTACAGTTGGATGCATTTCATCTAGAAGCTCACTCTTTTGCAACAGAAAAGAGGTTCCTTGTAACCTTAAAACATGTGTCAGCAATTTTTGCAAATTTTGTGCTTAATTTTAACATTTTTAAAAATCAAGACATTTCTGGAATATTCATTATTTCAATTACACTTACTTAGCACCATTAGAGTTTTCTAAAGCACAATTAGGAACTTCTGAGCATGACTTAGAGTGTATGGCAGCAAAATTGGCTGAGTGTTCTGTTAACATCATCAGTTTAACAGATGTTTTTGGCTTCAAACCTATAAAGGTATTTGAAGTTGACTAAGCAAATTTACTTAAACTTAACTATTACTTCAATTTTAACAGCAGTAGAAACTGATAATAAAAATGAAAGAAAAAAGGAAAAAAAAATGAAAAGAAATATTTCCAAGTTATGAAATTATTAAATTCAAAATTACATGTATTTAAAATATCAGGGCAGGAGAATGATAGAAAGGAAGAAAAAGGAAAAGAAAAATAGAGGAAGGGAGGGGATAAAGAAATAAGAGATCAAAAAGATTTTAAATTAATGTTTTTCTTTTTGGCAATTTTCAAATGTAGTAATTGTGCACAGAGGAAAGATAAATGAAGAACCCTGAAATTTAATTAATTTTTTTTTGCAAATAAATTGTAATTTATAGTAAAACATAATGAATAGGAATTTCACATGACTATATACTTTTTGCCAAATTTTTGCAGTGAAACACTTTCTATTTAGTGTTATTATATTTTCATTTATTTGTCAAATATCTGCAACTTTTGAAGTAAAAGTTGAGAAAAAAACTTGAAGTCCATGGCAGATTTCAGGAAAAGGACGTAAAAATGCGTTATTATGCAAGGAAAATGAATTTCAGAAAATGAGTTCAACTTTTTGAGATGTTTATTGGAAAAATCACTAAATCCAAACAAAAACTCCCAAGTTTTTTTGTTTAACGTTCTTTTAAATATAAAAATAAAGTACGGAAAAAAAATTACCACTTGTGGCTATGTTTACATCGGGAATGTAAACATCGCCAACCCCAGGGTTTGGCGCCGAAAAAAAATCCAAAATGGCGCCAACGCCCAGTTATAAGTAAAAATGAAAGCACGTGGGACGTGGTATCGTTAAAGATGGTTGGCACCGTTACAACTCTTGCTGCATAAAGGTTTGCTACAAAGAGAATGTTTATCACTTGTCGGCGTATTTTTTGTTCCCATCCGCTAAATTTTCAATTTTGAAGACTAAAAACTCCCATTTTTTAAACACGGAAGGAGAATATGAAAAACCCCGATTTCCAGGGTACACCCGGAATATACAATCATCCCTGGTAAAATTATATTCCCAATTCAAAAATACGAGTTCATATATTCAACCAAGAAACATGCTATCAACCAGGGCTTGAAAATTATATTGCTCAACATGCTCGGGGCATGTCAAAATTCCGATTGGGAATGCCATCTTCTACCCTTACATGCCCGAAAGGGCATGTAATTTTTTGATCAAATATTTATTTCAAAAATTTCATTATTTCTTATTTTATTGAAAAATCACAGTATCATTACCGGAACTCAAATTTTTTTTAAGGATTAAGCAGGAATTATTTATAAATATTCTCGTACTTGTTTCTCTGCATTTCTCCTTGCACTTCTGCCTGCAAGTGGGGATATAGTGCCATGAATCGAGTAAAAAGCCGTCTTTGTTGCAGTTTGTCTACAGAGATAATCAGCAGTCTAATGAGAATGGCTATTGATGGAGTAGAACCAGATAATTTTGAGCCTTCAGCGGCAATAAAACACTGGTTGTTCAACACCAACGGAACAAGACACGTTGATGGACATGCATGTCAACAACAATTGGAAATACAGTTTAAATTTTGATCTGTAACAACTTATTTTGAAATATTTATTTGCAATGTAATTTCTTAAGGATCACCATTAAAATAATTCTTGGTTCAGATATAAAGCTGTTAATTTAATTTTTTGTCTAATTAATGTTATACGGCAAATTCCATTGTTTTTATTAATATGCAATAAAACAACTTCAGAGCATGTAAAAATTTTGTTTGGGCATATATTTTTTAGCTAAACATGCTCGGCTGGGCATGTAAAATTTTTAAGATTTTTCAAACCCTGCTATCAACCAACAAGAATGGCTTTTAGAACACCTAGCTTTTAAAATAAAATAAAAGCATGTGGCATAAAGAGCAACATAAATCCTGAAAACATCGTAGGCATTTTCATTTAAAATATAATTAAAGAATATTAAAATATGAGGGATGTAACAAATTTTTCAGTTATTTCTAAGGAATTACATTTACTTAAATAATGCTACAAGAAACAAATCTGTACTAAATTTCTATTGACTTGTAAACAAATATCACATCATGTAACAATATTAATGAATAAATGAAACCATAACTTTTAAATGCATAAAAAATTTAAAAGAAATGTTTGAGAAGTTGAAAATAAGTCCTCACTTCCAGTATGGAAAGTTTCATTCCATAGCAGCCTTGTGCCTTGTATATATGTTAAAGCATTCCTGTGCCTTGTACATATGCTCAAGCATTCCTGTGCCTTGTACATATGCTCAAGCATCCCTGTGCCTTGTACATATGTTAATTTTTACCCCTTCCTTTACAGACTTAAGGCCTGCTTCAGACATTATTGAGAATTACTAATGCATAAACAAGATTTTTTCCCTTTTCTCTTGCTATTTTGCTCTATCAACTCGTTTTTTCCTGAAAGTCTTGAAAGTAAATTAAAGCACATACACTTTTTTTTTTACTGGAGTTGCAAATACCACAAATTAATTTTTTTATAATAGTTCTATTTATTATTTATTTTCTATAAGTGCTTAGAGTTGAGAGTCTTTTCGGATATTTGACATGCCGAGCTTGAAAGGTTCACCATTACAGCCTCCTTAAATAATTTATGCAAAGTATATTTTTTACTTCTTATATTAACTTTTAATGTGAAGGAAAAATTGAAAAAAAAAAACAGTTTATGCAAGAAAACAAAATACATGAAAGAAATATAAAATATTCTGAGTATTTTAAGGTTAACTGATGAGCATAAAAAAAACTAAATATATACTTTTTTAAATCACAAAAAAAAAGTTAAAATACCTTCGAGCAAGGAGGAGTTAACATCTCCATATACAGGATAGTCAGGAATTTCAGAATTGATTTTGAGCAATTCCAATTTTTTCTGTTTTTTCTTTAATTCTTCATAATACATTTTAATAGCTGACAGAGATGATTTTTCCTCATGAACACATTCTACATCCTTTTCATCACAGATCACAGATACAGAATCACTATTATCTTCAGAACATAAGACAAGGCCACGATCTTCCGAGGTTGCTTTAGTATTATCATTATTATCAGACATACATTCTTCTGCAACAATAATTATACTTACAAGTTAGACCTCTTAAAATTAGAACAGTTTAAACACAATTCCAACACAACAGTCTAACAAATAAAGATTAATGGCTTAAAATTGCAAAGAGTCATCTGGAAGATGAAGCACTGCATATTTATCTTAAAATGTAACAATATTTTGAAAGAATAATTATTGTAGAATTTACTCAAAAATATGAAGTATTATAAAATGCTTTTAATCAATTCAAAGTTGATTTTCATACATTAGTTTTTTTTTTTTTTAATTTTGCTTATTCCTGCTTCAACAATAGTATTTTTTAAGTTATTCATGATTCACGGTAAAACTGCAACTTTTGCACAAATAAATAAATAACTAATAAACATATAAATAAAGAAAATAAAAAAATAAACACGAAAAATATTTGTTCCATCGTTCATTCTTTCTTCCCTGTGCTGTTGATCCAAAAGCTCCTTGAACTTGCATAACAGATAATATCAACATTACTTTGAAATAGAAAGTACTACTTAGTTGCATATTTTTTGATGAACTGAGTTGTATACAGAGGAGGCAGGACATGTTGTATACTCAGGAGTATGGAATGATTTCACTTTTGGTGAGAAAGAGGGGGTGGAGCTTATATTTGATGGGGTTGATTTGACTTTTGGGACTTTATGTAATAATAGTGTAACAATCTCTACTACTATTTGAATTAAGTTGCAATTTTAAAGTTGGCGGGGGGGGGGGGGGGTAAAAATGAGGACTGCACAAGGCGTCCACTACAGAAGATAAAATGTAAGAGGTGTTGAAAATAATGGCAAATGGAAAATTATTGATGCTTAAGTACTAGAATTACCTAGTGAAAAGAAACAAGTGAGTTTTTCACAACCAGATACAATGAGATATTGAAAAGTGTAAAAAATCGGAACTGAGGAGAACGATTGTAAAACACAGCTAAGTTGCATCAATTTATGTCTAATCCGTAAGGAAACTTGGCAAGTATGAAAAGCATAAAATATACATAACTGAAGTTACTGAGAAGGCAAAATTCAGGAATATCAGGAATTTGGAGGGTGGCAGGATCCAGGAGCACCCAAGCTGAATATGAAGGGGGGGGGGGGGAGCGACTTTGATGCAGATTGAGGCATAAAAATGATTTCACTTTTGGGATTACTAATCGGAAGCAGTTGCAAAGAAAAATAACTGCTGATTTTGGGAAAATGTAGAAAAGCAGAAAACATAGGGGAAAATAGTAGGTTTTTCAAATATCTAGAAAAAATAGGAGCATTAGAACCCTTGAGAGGGACCACATACAGCAAATGCCTCTGAAAATAATTACGGCTTAAAAAAACTACTAAACACCTTAAAGTCTGCAAAAATTGATTATCCTAAACTTCAACTTTATTGCTGGTGAGTTCACTAATCTTTTGTAAAAATTGGCAAGGTATTTAAAAACATCATTAGCCTGCACCTAAAAGCACCAAAGATTTTAAAATTCTATCCCTAATACTACAATAGAAATGTACTCTTCAAATTTCCGTTCCTGTATCTATGCAATGCTAAAGCAACAGAACGGTATGCTAAAACAGTAAAAAAATTAGCAAGTATAGTCTATGCAGCGTCACAATCTAATTCATTCTTTCAGTTAAAATGCAATCATGAAAAATTATGAGTACTTTCAAAACAAAATCACCAATTCCTGTATACTTTCTTCCCAGAATTTGTGTTTGAATTTTGGCGTTTATTTGTACTTTTCATAGTTACTTTCTTTATCTTATTTCAGTGAAAATGGATTTAATTATAAAACGTTCTTTATTGAAAAATACAAAGTAATATTAGAACTTAGTTATAGTGACCTGGTTTACAGTGACAACTTTGTTATAACGTCAAGAAATTCTCCTGGTCCCTTCATTTGGCCATATACTTTTACGTGTAGTATCATCAGAGGGGGAGGGATCGTGGTGCAGACTGCGCCACTGAAATTTTTAGGGGGCCTTTTCACAGTGTTTTGGTCAATTTTTGGGGGGTCATGATTTTTTGGGGCTCTGTAACTTTTTAGGGGGGTGCACAATCACTCAGAAACTAAAACGAGGAATTTAAAATAAAAATATAATACCTAAAGGATTTCTTCCACTATGGTTGTTGTCTTCTGTATGAAAATGGTACAAGTTTTCATCCTTCAAAGGGGAAAAAAATAGGCAGGTTTGAGATTAATATTTTTCATACAATAGAACATCATACACGTAAAATATTTGGAGAAAAAAAATTAAATATCATGAATAATAATAATTTATTGGACTCATAATTTTATACTTTCATGGCTATATGAAATATGCAGGGACACATTAGAAATTTAATTACATTAAAATATGACTTCCTAGTTAATCTTCAAAGTGATCCGATGTTGTCCTAGGAAAAATAATTTTCATGACTTACAAGGGACACTTTTTTCAACAAAAACATATACTTTTCAAAGCGGCATTTGAATGTAAAATACTTCTTTCGTGAAAGTTGAATTGTATTCATCTAAGTTAAGCTAAACAAAACTGTTGTTCTTATCGTGTCCTTGCACGTGGCGAGGAAGAATGGGTACGCTGCTCCCGAGTCTAACGGGGGCCCTTGTAGGCAGGAGTCCAATTTCCACCCCTTTGAAAGGTCTCATAATTTTTTTGAACCAGCTCCCACAGATGAGACACCGTCACTTGTAATTGGCACCCCCAGTGGTATCGTTTCACTTAGAGGACATGGAGCCACGACCTATTTAACATGCACTAGCTCCCTTTAGCATACACGGACTGAGCATCTAGCCACCAAAAGGTTGTCACCCTCCCAAACACTGACCTCAGTCAATGTTGCTTCACTTTTGGCGCTCTGTGGGAACAAGCTTCTACCGACTGGTCCATTGCGGGACAAACACAATTGTTTTTAAATAATTTAAGTTATAACAAATCTCAAAAATATATACAATTGCCTTTATTTGTAAATTCATATCATAAAAGATAATCTCAAATCCGTACAAAAATACATCATACAACCTTTTCCATATTCAAGAACATACATTGAAAAAGATTGATTTTTTTCCCTCCAAAAAGTCTATGGTACAATATAAATATATATACAAATATTGATCATTAAAAGAATATTTTTTTAAAATAACAATTTTTATATCGATGTTTTTAAATAAAACCATATGCTAAATTTCTAGCACCAATAACATAACTTTACACAATACACATTAATCATCTATAATAGCTTTTTGAAAATCCAGCAAATAAGGAAAGAAAATTTTGGCCTAATGCAAATTCAAACAAAATTAGACTACATTACATAAAACACTAAAACAACATACTAAAACAGTTAATTGTAATCTAAAGTAAAAATCATCAATAAATTTGTAAATGACTCTATTAACCCATAAAAGATAATTAAACTCCTTACTTCTGCCCCACCCAGAACTTCTTCATACAGAGAACAAACAGCTTTTGCAAAAGAATGACCTTTTAAGTACTTTAAGGCATGACTCTTGCATATCTAGAAACAAGAACATAAAAATCAATATTTATAAAAAAAAAAAACTTTTAATAACAATTTATGAAACATTTCCATAGCTAGATAGTTTTGTGGAAAGCAGTTCTTTTCTTTTCTCCAACTCTCTTCCTCTTCCTCACTGTTAAAGGTAGTTTTACTTTCCAGCTTCAAAACTTCCTATTGGGGGAGAGGGAGTTTGTGAAATTGTGACAAGGGATAATACAAAGTGGGACATCATGCTTATGCAACAAAGAGTGGCATGTGATAAAGGGGGGAGGGGGTCAATATATGGGATGAAAGCATGACATAATTTATGGACGGTCCCTTAAAGTTTTTGTTTCTTTGGTCAGATATCTTTTCATTCATAAGCTCACTTCTTTTGCATTCAGAAAGAGGTTCCTTGCAAACTTGAAACATGTGTGAAATTTTAATTGCAATTTGTGTGTGTGTGTGTTTTTTCTGTGTTGCTTTTGGGGTTCTTTTCCCTTCTTCTTCCTTTTTTTAAACCTATGTTAATTAAAAAAATTAATTGACTTGCTTTATTTAGCCAACTCAATTTTTCATCCATATCATATTTTTAATTGTTTACTCAGAAAAAAATATCCTACTTTAAATCTCAATTTTGATGGTTGCAACTTTAATAATGAAAACAAGGTTTTAAAAGATTTACTTTTCCAAATAATAATAATCATCATCATGTTTTTCCCCTCAATTTATTTTACTATGTTTGATTTGTAGCTTATTTAGTTATTGGAAAGTAACATAATATTTTCATGCTTTCACCACACTTTACACCTAATTATTTTTTCTTCAATTCATCAAGTAGCATGCTGCATTAAACTCAACAACAAAATATATTTCGCTTTCTCAATATTTTGGGTTTTCTTTTCCTTTCTTTCCAATGCTGTGACTGATTTATTTAGAAAAATATATAGCTCGGTCAAATCTTTTCAATACATTTATCAAATATGAAAATATTTATTCTAGGTTTTGTTACGGTTTATTTGAATTCCTTTGATATTCAACCAGATGTGTAACTAAACTTAAAACCAATACTAATAATAATTATTATGATTATAAGAAAACAACATACTTCAGAGACATCAGAAAGAACCATCTGTAAATCATCATCATTTTGACACATAGCTTGTAGAACTGTTTTCATCAGTGGAGATAGCTTCTTCTACACGATAAATAAAAAACTCATATAATTATAAAACTTTATCGAGCATGCATAACTTCTACATGCCACTATTAGTATTACTTGATTTCCCTTTAATTTACCATGCTCTTTGATTTATTTTAACCAATTAGAAGTGGTTAAAAAGATGCTCTAAAACATTTTCAGAGTTAATATGATGTCAATCTTAAAAAAATTTATGAAACATAAAGAAATTACAGCTGAAGTATTATTAATAAATATCAAATCTCCAGTGCAAGAAGCGAAAAATTGACTACTTTCTTGGGACAGGCATTTGAAATTTAACAGTAACCTTAAAATTTCATTTTCTGTTCAATTTATGTCTCAGTTTTGGCCTGTTATAATCTTCTGTGGGCAATATTGTTTTTAAATAATTGGTGCACAATGTACAATTTTGTGGATTATGGAAGTATGTCATAATTCAGTTCTAGCTATAATTTGAATAACTTTAAAAAGGCAACTTAACTTAAAAGCAATAATGCAAATAAAGCCATTGATACACAAAGAACTCTGTAAAACATTCTTAATTCTGCATTTATTGCCATTTTCACTTTTTTTTTCTTTTTGAGTTACAGGCCTTTTGTCTTTGTGGTGTGACACAACATTTACAATCAACATGCTTGTAGCTGCTTAGTTTGAGTTCAAAGATTAATAAACCTTTAGAAATTTTTGATTTCAGGTAGTTTTTAAAATTTTAATAAAGATTATTTATAAATACAAATGCAAACATAAATGTGCTGACCAGCAACAGGCTCTGGGCCCAGTCAGGCATTTTAAACTAGAGAATTCAATTTTCAGCATAAATAGCTAATAAAAGGAAGATAGATATACATAACATTATGCAAGTCTTTATGTACATAAAAAATAAATTTTCAGTGAAATTGAGTAAATGGAAATAAAATATGTTTAAAAGAATGAAACATTACTTGATTTTTTGCATCTTGGGAATAATTAGCAGCATATAGAATGGTTTGGGCGATAGAATTAACGTACATCTATTGGCAAAAGAAAAAGAAAAAACCATTATTGTAAAAATAGTCATTGAAAATAAATTAAACATAGTTTTTGTTTAACTACATTCTATGTCAATGTCAATTCACCTCGCATTCTTAATAAAATTATATAGATAAGTTGTATTTTTTAAATAAAATTATACCATCCAGATCATTGTTGGCAAGTTTTTGCCATAGGAGGGGAAAACCTGGTAAAAAACGTTCCAGCAAAAATAGGTTTCTGCCACCCAAGTGGCAAAAATAGCATTCACTCTGTTCATTTACTTTTATTCTACCAGCTAAACTAAACTACCAGACAAAAGACATTTTTTCAAATTAGTGTTATTCATACTTAATTTGAGCACTGAGTTAAATGAGTACAATATATGTATTATAATATTAGAAATATGGTGCTCAAAACTTTTATGTAGTTGATGTTTTCTTTTTATATTACTCAGCTAGAACACAATGATTACGAAAGTGTTTCAAATAATTTGTATAATATGAAAAAAAAAGAAAAGATTTATATATGATAGTTACTTGCAATAGATTTGACTTTCTTTAACAGTTCAAAATAGTAGTCAAAAGATAATAAATTCAACCACTATTTCTCTTAATGTGAGAACATTTAAAGGAATGTTTTATACAGATGGAATAAAGTATTTTAAATTTAAAGGAACATCTATTTTAAATTAAAATATAACACATGTATTTCTAATTATTATAAACTGTGTACACTTACATCAACAAGGCATATAAACCCATTAACAAACTTTTTTTTTTTTTTTTGGAAGCTGTTCGGTAAAATTTTTGAATCTGAGGTAGGTATTTCGCCTTCCTTATGAATATTATAATTGAATTTTATCAAAACAGAGATTAGTTTTTTTTAATGAGTCTAAAAATATATTGCTGGCTATTGGCGGGATATTTTTTCAAAATATAGCAGACCTAGTGGTGTAGTTGAGGGGGGACGCAGGGGGATTTTAATACAAGCATCCCCCAAACTTTTTACATTTTAATATGAGCGTCCCCCTACTTTTGATTTCAATTGACTATCTTCTAATGTATTAGAGTCCCCCCAACTTTATTTTCTGGACTACACTACTGAGCAGACCAGTTATGTCAATGAAATATTTAAAAGGATAAAATTGATTTATAAAAAAAAACCCACTTTATTAAAAAACATTCATATGTTCCAAAATGTACTGGAAAACAAAAAAATGTCTTTATGGATAATCATAACAAAGAAACAATAAAGCTCTGCAAGGAATGGATACTGTAATAAAAACCTATGTTAAATGCTTTTGGAGCTGACGCTTGCAAAAGCATGACAAAAAAGCCAACATTTAGGAGAAGATTGGTGAAACGCATTGAGGATGTCCTCGCGGCAGTAACTCGCGGCCAACACAGGGGTTGCCAAGGGGCGGGAAAGCTGTAAATCACCCCTCTGGGTACACTATATTGTGGACACTGCTGTTGTAAAGGAG
The DNA here is from genome assembly GCA_038502835.1 of Octonoba sinensis. Classification (NCBI taxonomy): domain Eukaryota; kingdom Metazoa; phylum Arthropoda; class Arachnida; order Araneae; family Uloboridae; genus Octonoba; species Octonoba sinensis. Next base: position 100,689,546 of record CM076604.1, read on the forward strand.
CCCAAGTAAGGGAGATAATCACTTCTTAATGTGTTGCACTGCACATTAGTTCAAATGCTTGAGAAAGATGGAAAAATATTAAAAAAGTAAACGCAAAATGTGTCGAACTATGTATCAGGATAAAATTTGAACCCTATTTGCTCCTAAGGAAGATTCGATGCGTTGCTTTCATTGTTGGAAAAATCTATTACAGAAGAAATTTTGTTGGTGCTGCAGGAAAATTATACTAAAAAGAATCCATGGAGGGCAATTTTATTGGATTTAAAAATTGAAAATGCTTCAGAAGACAATAGTTGAGTAGGGGGGAGGGACACATTTTTACTTCAAAAATTACTTTTAATTACACCAATTATTGCGCCACTAGGCTTCCTGATGCTCGCACACAACCATACAGCAGGGGCAGTAGCAAAAGGAATCATTATTTTTCAAGTATTGAAGGAATAACAAAACTGAAACAATACACCACACTGAAAGTAGATCTAACTTTATTATTATCCCAATGGTTTACGGGATATTGCCCGAAGGCTACACAAAAAACGCTTTAACTTCCAACCTATTTATTTCACATTCCTGTTCTCTTTGTATTTGTTTCTCATGAAAAGCTATCAAAGCTTGAAAACGTTTTCAGGAGTGTTGCAGTGCCAGCAGCAAGGGCAAAAATATATATAGGACATTATCATTAAAAATATAGGACAAATTTAAAACTTCTTTAATGCATAACAAATAGGCCCATTAAGCTAAAGTAAGACTTAGTGCATTCATTCATGGCAAACTCAAATAAAAAAAAATTACAAAATGAGACAGAGATGCAAATTTAGACAAACAGCAGACTGTCTTTAACCTATTAGAAACGTTAAAGACAGTTAGCTACCTGTTTCTGATAGCAAAAAAAAAAATGTGTAGAAAATATGTAACTCACCTTGTTTTGATTTTGCATACATAATGCTAAATTACTGGTGTTTTCAGTCATTATAGATTTTGTCCCCATGAATGAATGTACATTACCAATTTTCAAATTATTAAATACACATTAGTTATAATAAATTGTATTTTGGAGACTATTTGCTTAAAAATTAAGGAGGGGGAAAACCTCTGAAGATATAAGTTGAAGAAGGTTTATTTTACTTTTTTTCCCCCTTATGAAATATTTTATTTCCCCAATTGAAAACAAACAAAATTCTACAATGCCAGCATACACATACATTTATATGCATGCATACTTGCCAACCTTGGAGAGAAAAAAAAATTTCCAATGACTCCAACCCCCCCCCCCCCCCCCACACACACACAATGAACAACTAAAATGACATACACAATTTTTTTTTAATGTTCATTGCAGCAGTATTTGATAAAACTTTGAATGTTTGAACAAAACATTTTCTCTCAAAAATAATGTTTTATGACAAATATCTGTTCTCTAGATTTTCATTTGACTGCATTGGACGAAACTCGATTTCACTTTACAGAAAACGCATTACTTTGCCAAATGCACAAAATCCCCAGCATTACATGAGTTGATTTAAAAAAAAAACAATTCTCCCAAATACTAGCTTACATCTACACCACAACAATTGAAACAAAATATCATGACCACGTCTGGTGTACACTTAAGGAACAAATTATTCTAAAATAGTAAGAAAAATTTTTTTACCCATTTTTAAATTATATATTGAATGAAAATAAGAAGTAATTTTTTCAATTTATTTTGCAGCAACATATAAGGAGTAAATAACAAGGAAGACACACTAACCATACGACTGTGTGGGGGGAGGGGGAAGAATGCATTTGAAATTCTATGAAAAAAATTATTTAAGCAAGGTTATTAATAGGGATGCAATATTAATAATTATAATCAACTAATATGATCACCAAAAGTTAAAAAAGGGCTAAAATTTTTCACTAAAATTTCGAGTGGGTGTGGCAAAATGACAAGAGTGCAAATCCTCTACTAAACAGGCTGAATCGAAAAAAATATCAAAAATGATGGTAAACCAAAAGTTATTGATGTCCAAGCGATAGAATAAGATAGTAAACGAGAACTAGGAAACTTTACTGAAGTGGATGCTATCGGATTTCAAAAAAAAAATGTGAACTGACCCTAAAAAGCATATAAAAAGCAAAATGCGGAAATTTAACTGCTAATTTGTAAAAGTTTTGTAAATCAAGTATGTACGCATGCTGCTTCAAAAATTTGTCATTAAAAAGAATAAATAAAGTCTTCCAAAATTACGAATTTTCACGGAACCGAAATTTCGACTTTTCAAATTTTCCAAAAATACGGAACTTTGCCAAAATACAGGAAAAATCACATGTCTGCTACTAACATCGGCGAGTAACTACGATCACACGCGCCATCAATTGGGAAAAAATGAGGCTTTATTTATTTATTTTAAAAACGAAAATGACTAAAAACGGGGGAAAATTACGATGAAATGGAAGATCCGGAGATAGACGCAAAAAACGGGAGTCTCCAGTTAAAGCAGTAGACTTGGCAAGTATGCATCAATTTATTTACGCGAAATAAAAGTTATTTTCAATGGTCAAAATTGATACAAGCAATTCAATAATACCCTTTCAAAATACGAACAACATAACTGCATAACTCAGGGAAGAGGGAACGAAGCACGAAGTGTGCGCACGTGGTTAAATCGCAACGAAAGATGAGCAGGGTTGCCAGCTTTTCCAGAGAACAAGCATCCAGCTCTTTGTCTCTATGTTTCTCTTTTATTTAATACATAAATATATATATAACTTTAGTTCTTCTTGAGATAAAGTGTTGCTTTTTTTTTCTTTTTTTTTTTCGAAATTTTCGGGCTGCATTTCCGAAGCGCGCATTTAATTGTCAGAAAAATAGGACATGCTATAGCTTTTGTAAATATAGGACAAATATAGGACAGTTTTGGAGGAATTTCTCAAAATATAGGAAATATAGGAAAAATAGGACGGCTGCGAGCACTGGTGTTGCTATTTATCAAAACATTTTGTAAAATACCGAATAAGCACACCCATACATTTTGCCAAAATTCGCGAAAAAAATGGGAGGTGGAGCTTAAATGGCACAATTGAAAAAAATGTAAAGATTACAGAGCTGCAATACTGAAAACAAATGTACATTAACATTTGAAACAAAGTACATAAAATGTAACAAAAAAGTACATACTTTCTCTAAGAAACAATCGACTGAGGGAAGAGTTTTATTAAATAGCTCTGTATCAAAGCAATTTCTTGTTTTCATTATGTCTGGTGTGCATACCGTTAATGTTACATGGCCTGTTGAAGAGCATAGCAAATTGTCAGCAGAAACTAAATATTGGGGAACACCATTCAAAGCAGCTATTCCTAAAGCAAAAAAAAAAAACAGTAAAATTTCAGATTATTTTAAATGAAAATTTTCTTGCATAATTATGACATAAAATATCTAATCAATGCCTTGCATTTTTTATTTTAAACTCATTCTGAATAACATACCTAATGTAACACAATTAGACTGATGAGAAACAATGTAACAATATATAGGTAAAAAGTTGTAGTTGTCACATTGAATCCACTTTTTCACAATGAAGAAGGAGTTGCTTAAAAAATACATGCATCCAATTTTCATTTTCATTTTTTACATTCCATTGCTTCTCTTTAACTTATAGTGGGTAAAAAGTAACCATTTTCAATCTAATATGGAATTCGTTGATTTATTTATTAAACAATTTCACAAGAGAAAGAAAAGAAACTGAAGTAATAATATTTTTGCATGCGCATTTAACAGTTGTGAAGTACAGAACAATAAAGCAAATGGAAGAAAAAAACTGAGGAAATTTCAGATGATGAAGCATAGATCTGTAAAGAAAACTGCAATTCAGCATCATATGTTGCATTTCTTTGGTTGTAAAATAAGCTCTCTATACAAATGAGAGATCTCTGCCTTTATGAACAGAAGGGCAATTCGTGGAGTTGCTCCTCTTGGAATGGAGTTCCGGTTAAATCGGTAATTTTCTAATGATCAAAACCCACTGCAAATGAAGCATCTTTGAGGTAGAAGTGGGTGAATAAAAAATAGGAGGATAACCATGACATTGATAGAAATAGCATCTCCCCCCCCCCCCCCACACACAATCAAAATTACTATAAACTGACAAAAAAGCTCAGTTGACATTGACATGTCTTTTTTTAAATTTAACAATGCTATTGAATAGTTTTTAAAGTAGCAATTTCCCTTTTTTTTATTTTCCAAACATTAAACAAGGCTCTAACAATTTTTTAAACGAATAATTGACACCTTATTTTCTTACTTGGAAATAACAATTTACTTCATGTAAAGTAACATTCAATATTACATATAAACCTGTTTTTGTTTATTTAAATTTTGCTAGCAATATTGTACTTTAATTCAAATTCTAATACTTCAAGATAAAATTTAAATTGTAGTTTTGTATTTTCATGTAAATTTAAAGAAAATGTTAATATTTAAGAAATAAATAATTGAAATGTATGTTTTTAAAACAATAATAGAAAGTTAAATTTAAAATTTCTTCAAAGTTTAAAGTGCACTTGCACCAAGTATATAAAAGTAGTTGTTCATAAAAGTATGCATTTCAATATAGAATGTTTAATTGTATAACACAGCAGTGATGCCACTAGACTTTGGAAATTACGGGTCCCTGGGACAGAGGGGGCCAGGAATTCCAAATTTATGGGTCTCTTTTTTCCAAAAAGCAGGTCCCTATCCATAAAATAGCGTATCATGATTTTAAAGATATTAGGGTGGAAGCAGTTAAGATTTACAGTTCCCTGAACTTTCTAAAAATATTCCTGAACCTTGATTCTTTTTAATAGGTACTAAGGTACTGTATTGACAGGCATGTAAGATGAAATGTGATTAATTTGGTTGTATTGTATGAAAAATACTTGTATCAGACAGAAATGTATAAAAATACTTATTTTAACAGAGGTCACAATGGAAAATGTATAAAATATAGGACAAACAGAAAAATGGTTAAAAATCCATGTATTATTTTAATAAAATGTGTGGATTATTAATAAAAATAATACAATAACATCTAAATAATCATCGAAATGATAAAGAAACATGATTAAAATTATTTACAGGCATTTAATTTCCTTCTTTTGTACACTTTAGTTCATTATTTTCTGCATCAATTATGGCTTTTATTGCTTCAATATCTGGCATAATAATTTCATTTTAATACTGCTTGCAGTATTTTGCTTTCTTCACCTCCTATGCAAAAAATGCAGAACACCCGAAATTCAGATTCACGAATTTTGCATAGTTGATCGTGTGGAAATTAAGTGCATGTTTAAAAAAATAAATTAAATAATGCTGCAAGAAATTAAAGTGCAGAAACTTATATATATATATTTTTATTAATTCAGAAAAAAAGCAACTATTAAAGAAAACATAACTGCAAAAACGAACCTTTTACAAAAATCACAATCGCAAAAATGAAACATTTTTCCGATTGTAAATAAATTTCATTTCCCTTCTTGTTAAATCAATTTATGTCAAAACGTCCACGGTAAAAACGTTCCAGATTTTTCTCTGAAAGTAGGAAAGTTGACTTACGCACGAGGGTTTCCATTTATTTGTCTGAAATTTGGGGGTTCAGCTTATATGCAAATAGATTTATACTGAAGTATATACGGTAAGATTTTGATAAAAAGTAGAAGATTTTCATTTGTTTACTTCTTAATTAAACCTAAAAATAATTGAAATGAGAAAAGTATGATTCCCATAAAGGATGCAGAAAGATGACTCAAAGAAACTACGTAATTTTAAAGTATTGTTGCAATTAACCAAGAAATACATGTTGAAGCAATTGAAAGGGAAAAAAACCAAAATGAGGGCGAAAAATTTAGGGTGAGTAAGCATAAAAAAATTCCGGTATTTGCGAAAGTCTACCTCTCCTGAGATATAGATGACAAATTAATCTTTTGTGATAAGAAATTTTTTCCAATGCAATTAGAAATTGCTTCAATATCAATTCGACCAAGAATTAAAACCAAAATCCCATATTAAAAAGCTAAAAATCAAGCGATTAATTTTTGGCCGGATGCCAGATTCGCAAATTTTTTGCAATGTCGATTACATGGCCAGTAGTCCTCTTTCTTTTTTAAATAGTGAATGCAATAAGGCTATAACAGATTAAATAGGAATGTTTTTTGATTACTTTAATTTAAAATAAAAGCTAAGCAAAAATACCAACCTTTTTTATATGAGGCCACTACAGCTACACACTTTCCCTTTTTGGACCCGAGATTGAAAGGGAGGGAAACGTTCGCTAGCCTCTGGTACCCTTAGAATTGCCTCGGGACTTCAGGGTTCACTGATTTTACATGCACGTATCCCCAAGTGTACATGGTGGGTCTTCAGCAGGTTATGTTCCAAACCCCAAACCCTTCGGTTTGAAGAATGATGCCCTAGACACCGTTCATAAATGATGTCACACATTTTTTCAATATATCCAACCCCTCCTCCCCTTTGTCACATGTCAAACCCCCCCCTTTAATTAAATTAAAATAAGCATATGTACTTACAGTTCCGAAACGAAGCACTGTTATAGATCATTTCTTTTTTTTTTTTGAACTTTTAATGACATTTGTGAGTATAACAAGTATAATAATTACACGTCTACTTAATTTGAATAAAATGAAGTTAAGGTTTACAACACAAAAGATAATTAGTATAGGACAGTAAAATACATAACTGTTCAAATTCAGAAAATTAATCCACGCAATTTTATTTTGAAAGTATAAGAAAATTTCCTTTTAACAAGAAGTAAATTTAAACCTTAATTAGCATCAGTGCTTGTGAAGCAAAAAAGGTTCATTGAAACTTTAAAATCAAATTATGAAAAACAAAAAAAAACTTTAAAAATAAATGTAATTAACTGATTTTAAATGTTTTTAAAGAAACCAAAATGTTTAATATCACTTTTTGTTACACCCTTCAGTCCCCTTGTCACTAACTGTCACAATTTCTCAACCCCCCTTCCCAGTGGTGTAGTCAAGGGAGGATGCAGGGGGACGGTGCCCCCTCCCCCCGTCTTTTTATTTTAATACAAGTGTCCCCCCAAACTTTTTACATTTTAACATAAGCATCCCCCCACTTTTGATTTTAATTGCTTAGTTTCTTATGTATCAGTGTCCCCCCAACTTTATTTCAGGACTACACTAATGCCCCCTCCCACCCTTGAAGCGTGACATCATTTATGAATGACCCCCTAACCAATATGCTACCCCGGAGAAGGGTTTTTTTTTCTAATAAAATTGTTTTCAAAAATTATTATGAGCGTTTTCAATATCAACTTTTTACTCTTTGATGCCGCCCCCTCTGCAAATTATTTATGTCTCCACACCTGAACATTGTAGTCGCTAATTTGCAAAAATAGCTTCCAATGTTTTACAACCAACTGCAAAAATTTCTTTTGTCTATATTATATGGCTAAAATAGTTGTTGCAGTTGCATTCTCTTTGAAATAGTTGCTTTCTTTTAGTTGCCAATGGCAGCCCTGATTTTGTGAAGGGGGAACAAAAAAATCCTCGACACACTCCAATGCTGACAGGCATATACTTATATAATTCAATGATAATATGCAAGAGCAGGAAAAAAATATATGTACACATTCAGTTTGAGCTTGGGAGAAATTTAAAAATTAAAAGACAAGAAACATTTGAACTAAATTGAAAATTTTAATGTAATAATTACTTTCCATGCTACATATGTCATAGCATAAAACTTTAATTCAAACTAACATAAACTTCATTAAATTATTTGTTCAATTAGAAAGTTAAAAAGCTTCACAACAGCATAAAATAACACTATTATACAAAAAATCAAAAATACCTTTCAGAAAAATATCCAGCACTGCTTGAACAGTTTCATACATGACGCCCCAAAGTTCCCATTCATCAAGAGGCTTGCCTCTGACTTCTAAAACGTCTTGCAATGAAACATGAACAGAATCCATGAATGGGATGCTTTAAGAACATAAGTAAAAAGTGTGAAATATATGTATATTTCTTTTAGAACAAATTTATTTTTAAAAATATTGCAGCAAATCATTAAAGAAAAGTTATGTACATAATGCATAATCAATTAATTTCTTTCTAAAAAAAACAGACATCTTAGGCATATAAATTTGTAGCAGATGTTAATTTAATTCAAACAATATATTGTCAACAATTTAATACTTCAAAACAAAAACATGTATATAGAAATAGGAGTTACATATATATGATACACGTACACAATAATTCAAAAGGCAATGTGTTCAAGGAACTTTTTTGTAATAAAATGTCACATTTCTTAAATATATTTAAGAAAAGTTCATTCCTCCCATATTGGAATCCCCCCCCCCCCCCCTGAAACTTTCCTTAAAGTAAAAGTTTGTCGCAGTCAGGCCGGAAAGAATTCTGGATATGGCCTTGCCCGAGCTGTAAATGAAACTGGACTAATAGTTATGATAGTAAAATATTTTCTTTCTTCTTTTTTTTTTTTACTTTTCTCCCTTAGCTCCTGAAACACATATTGTGCATTTCTACTGATAGTAATCCACGTTCAAGAGTTTATAAAGTAACTTTCTTTCTTTCCTGCTTTTAAGATACATAGAGGGGAAGAGAATATATTTATGTATTACAAGCAAAACAAAGATTCACATTGGATAGTGAATCGCATTTCAAATAAATAGAAAAAAAGAATTCATACCTATTATATAGAAAAAAAATTTATAGAAATTCTTCCTAAAATATAAAGAATTCCTTTGTAACATGCTGCCTCTTTCAGACAAATGTATAAAAATTAACAAATGAATCACAAAACTAGCAAAACATTTGGGGTATTAATGCTCCAAATAGGATAAGACATTTTTGAAATTCCCAGATTGATGAATGAACAAACAACATAATTCCTACTCCACTTGATGACAATATAGAGTGGGTAGTAGGTAATATTTATTCACCTGCTGTATTCAAGGTGAATAAATCTTACATTATGAGGTCTCTTAATGTTAGTTTAGTTCAAAGGCAGTTTCCCGGTACACTTCCGAGAAAGTAGACACATAAAATGGAAACAAAACATCCATCAAATCTTTCTCTGTAGAAAAGAAAATACATATAAATATACACAGGGCTAGGCGCACTTTGGAGTCTTCAAAGTAGTGAAAAAAGTGACCACAGCTTTTAAAAAAGTGACCAAAATAGTGACCATTAAAATGTAAACTTGTGTGTATGCATGTGTTTATATTTTTATTTAAACTAAATATAACTTGAAAAAGAGCAGTTTCGACATCTTTTGAAAACTAAACCTGAATAAATAGACCCTTTACCCAACTTTAAAAAAAAATTCATAGTCTATTTAAAAATAAGAATTTTTATACCTGTAACTATGCTCATAAATACCTATTTCAAAACCCATAAATGGCTAAGAGTGAGAGAGACAAAATTTTTTTTTTAAATTAATTTCTTTCTCAAATCATTACTTATTTAAAAATATAAATGAATAAATATTTCTTCAAATCGGCAGAAATTTCAAATTTTAATTTATGTTCAACCTTGAATAAAATTTATTTTGCAAATGCTACTTTTTAAAATATTTTTTATACTTGTTCAAGGATTAGAAAATTTCACTTGAAATAAGTCTAAATTTGACATTTTATCAAAATTATTCAGACTGAAAATACTGTGTTAATCATCTGTATCATTGTAGGAAACAAACTGTTTGAGTATTCAATACTGTTTTTGTAATTTCATGGTAGTAACAAAATCCAAGAAAAACAATCTCTGACAATTCCCTGATTTTATGATTTTAGTTGTGATAGTTATATAGTATCACTATCACGCATAATGACAGTATGAGTGGCACAATCAGAAAAATTCTTTACGGGTAGGATGCACTATTTTTTTTCCCCACCTGAACTTTGTGCAATTCCTCTTTTTTTTGGGGGGGGGGGGTGGAAATAAAAAGAGGTCATAATGTAATTTTCTGAGCAATATATATAATCTGCCACTGCTAAGAATTTTCAGGTCTAAAGTTTTCTTAAAAATTTCAGATTCCCCTCCTCCCCTCCATCATTATTTAATGATTTCTTGATAAAAATACAACTATATTTTCTCAAGATGTGTATTGTTTTTCGTTGCGTATTGTCTTTTCGTTGAAAGATCCCTGATTGAGCTCCAAAAATTTTCTTTTGTGATTGACAGTTAGTTCGGGGGTGTGGGGGGGAGGGGAATGAAAGAAAAGAGAAATTAAGGTGACTTTTTGAGCAATATAATCTGCAACGGGTAAAAATTTTTAGTCTGATTTTTTTTCTTCCCTAATTTAAATATAGCTTTATTTTCTCAGGATTTGCTCTTCAAGTAAAAAAAAATAAATAAATAAAAACAATTCAAATCATCATTCTAGTTGGGAGGGGGTGAGGTCACGGACCCTCTAGGCCTCCCCTTCTGGTTGCACAACTGCAATATCAAACCTTAACTTCGGCACACTCGGGGCCGGCGCGATGCCGAATTTCAAAATACGACCAAACATGGCGGACTTACAGGACCAAAAATGGCGGACTTACAAAACCAAAAATGGCGGATACGCGGAAACTTCAACCCTGACACACGTCTTTTAATGCAAAATTGCAATGTTTTCTTAACTTATAGACAGACAAAAGTAACTTTTTTTGGTTGCTCTGCCAGAGAAAGGGCAAAAAAGTGAAAATAGTGACCAATTTTTTTTAAAAAAAGTGAAAATAGTGACCAATTTTTAAAAAAGTGACTAAAAGTGACCAATGCAAAAAAAAGTGACTTTTAGTGAAAAAAGTGACTCGCGCCGACCCCTGTATACATACAAAGAAAGACAACTAGAAATAGCTTGCAGATGTAATTTTTTGTAATGCATTTGTAGCATATTTTGGAATTTATTTGTATTTGTAGCTTCTTCTGTTTAACATAGTGATCTTACCCCATGTTCACAAAGATAAATAAATAAAAAAAACTGCCCTAAATACATTAAAATGAAATATAAGAAAAAAAAATAACTATTTAAAAATATATTAAAAAGAAAAAAGTGTGGCACATTATGTGCCGCAAAATAAACAAAAAATGCTAACGTCATGCAATGATGGATTTATTCATATTCAGGCACAAGGTGTGCTGTGCAGTAAAAGAATTTTTTTCCTTTGCTGAATCATGTAATATACAAAAAAAAAAAGGAAGAATCAATGAATGAACTCTAATAAAAAAATAAATAAATAAACTCAGTGGCATGACAGCCCATTGGGGCCATGGCCTACTATGCCCATCCCAGCTTTCGAGATCGAGGGCTCTGCGGTGCAGAAGCAGATGTTTCGATCAAGTGGTCGGCCTGACACGGAACCCCCAGTGTCTAGTTCCCAAGCATGCTTAGTTCCCATTTTATCGACCCAGCATAGGCCGGGAATTGAAACCCGGGACCTGTGGTATGCTAGCATGGAAGACTGGGCCTCCCCCAATATGGGGATACCTAGCAATTTGTCGATTACATTTTTTTTTTTTTTTTTTAACAAATAATGTTATAAACTTTAGAAAAAAAGACAATGAAATAACTAAAATTACTCCGTGCCTACTAGTTTAGTGATTTTAATAGTAGCTCTCAAATACATGAGTACACATTTAACACTGACCACTTCAATATATCCTAATTTGTTAATTACTTCATGCTTTCTGCAATCAACAGCAAAAAATTACTATTTCATATTCACTTTTAGTGTAAAGAAAACCATGTAATGATTCTTTCTTCCAAGTTTCAGGTTTTATATGTGAGCATTAAAGTAGATAGTGCCTCAACCTTGAATGTAATAGCATTAGTGAAAAAAAAAGGTACTGATTACTGATTTTAAGTTGAATATTGTTCACAGTATGATTTATGAAAGAGGGGTTACTTGAATTTGCCGGCAACTAGACAATGGTAAACTGTAATTCAGAAAAATATAAAAATCAATTGACTAAGATTCATGCATCCAAATTCATAAGAAGGTAGAGATAGATAAAATGTAGGACCAACCCAACTGGGCCCTGAGATTGTTAGTGGTCCTCATGATTGTATTTGTATTATTGTTGATTTTATTGTTTCATATTATAATTATAAATCATTTAACCAGTGCTCTTGAATATTTTCCTCCGTGTTTTTATGTGTTATGTGTACAAATATTTAATAATAATTATTATTGTCATAGCAAATATGAAAAAATCTAAAGTTTTGCATATTTAGTTATCATTAATTATAAAAAAAGGGGGAGGGGCCTCGGTCGCCGAGCGGTCTTAGTACCAGTTTACGCCCACTGCTTGCGCACAGTAACGAGGTCATGGGTTTGACTCCCATCTACTCTGGGTGTATTTCTGTTATTTCCTCTCTTTGTGATGTAATAAATCTTTCATGTATTGTCTTGCGCTACCTGTCATATTAGACAACAGTTCATAAGCAAGTCCAGAGACTAAGTACACGAACTGGAAAATAAATGTAGGTACTACAATTCAATTCAAAAGGGGGATGAAACTTAAGAAATTCAAAATGTGCTTGGCACAAATATGAATAAAAAACATTAATTAAAATACCAGTTAAAATTAATGAGCTCTCGATTATCTTCCTCTGATAAATGGCTAATGATAATCGGCAATTTTCTATCGGTGCATCCCTAATTGATTCATATTTTGTAATACAGTAAAACCTCTTTAACCCCTTGAAGCACCAGTTTTTTTTTTTCGGAAAAACTGGTAAAAAATTATCCAGGTTTTTAATATAAAAAATGAATATATAGGTATACAGTATAGATTGTTTTTGGCAATTTTAGTTGCAGAGGTTGACTAGAGAGCAGGGGTTGGGGTAAAAGTTATATATAAAAATTACTATACAAACAAAGTGTAAACAGATCTTAGACGGGAATTAGAAATAAAATAACGCAAGATACAAGATTGCCCATGTCCCATACAGGCAAATGTGTTAAGGGATTAATCTGAATGCCCCGAACGAGAACTAAATCCGCAACCACCCTTATTCCCTACACGCATAGGCAAAATGCCACACTCAAGAAACACAGCTTAGGAAGAAATTAAAAAAAAAAAAAAAAAAACAGTGACAAGAATGATCCAGAATCAAGATTCGTGAGTTTAAAAAAAAAAAAAATTAAATCAAAACACCAGATTTCTTTTGTTCAAAATTGGATATTTTATATTTTTTTACATAGACCTTGATTTGAGGAAGTTATTATGTTGCATTCATAAAAATAAATGTAGATGCATACACTGTTTATACTCTAATGTTTACTATTAATTAAATAAACAATATTTTAAAGCATTTCTTTCTTTTTTGGAACACTTAGGATACACTTACATGTTCTAGTTACTGTTATGTAAATTGTACAATAGATGTGAAAAGCATATGTTCTGTAATCCGAACAAGTTGATAGTCTTAATGCCCCCCCCCCCCCCCCCCGTCCCGGTCCCAAACAACTTGTACCTACTAAAGAGTGTATTAAAATGTGATTTAGAAACTATCTTTTAGAATCAGAATTTAAAGGATTTCCATATCCCTGTGTGCTTTTAACGTAAAATCTTGGTACTTATGAAAAAACTCATAAATTATTTTCACTGAATGAAGTCAAGAGTTCCAAGCAAGGAAGTTTTGTTTTCCAAAAAACGGAAAACCTTCCTTTAAACACACGTGAATTTGTGTAACCTTGAGAAGAATATTTATTTTTTGGTGTAACTGTATTTTATTTTGAAGGCATTTTTAAATACAATTAAATTAAAATTAATAATCAAAATAATCTAAAATATAAACAATCAACTCCCCCCTCCCCAGCTGGCCGCAGTACAATTATCCAGGGTTTGGGCTAGGGTGCGCGATTCCCGCAACATTTTTTGAAATCCCACTCAAAAAAAAAAAAAAATTGTTTGCGCTTAAATTTTAAAAATCCCACTCAAAATTTTGGTCAAGGTGGCAAATCCCACCTTGTATTTTTCCCCAGTGTGAGCCCTATTATCAAACGTTCACCAGTCTGCGGTGATAAAAAGGTTGGGGAACACTGCTCTATAGCACTGCTTTGTGAATTAAAGGTTGCAAATGCAACGTATTTAAAACAAAACTTTCCAACAAAAATAAATTAAAACAAACATGAATTGCTTTGTAAATTGATTTCAATTGATGACCTTTTAAAAACAAACAATTTAGTAAAATAAAATGGGACTTAAATCAATGATTTTCTTTAAAGAAAATCATGTGCTTTAAAATGTGATTTAAACCATGAATGATTTTAAAATGGCACGTAATTTTTTCCTTACATGTAGAAACTTGTCCCAGACCTCACTGTCATATCTACATTTATATTCTTATGCCTAACACTGGATCAAATTTGTAGCATCCTGAATAATACATGTTACTTCATTGATGACTTTAATTGAGGAAAGTAGTAAATCGTTTAAGAATGAGGAGATATATTGGCGTTAAAATTACAAATTCATCAAAAAATTGTGTAATTGATCACATAAATAGGTCAATATAGCTTAAAAAGTAGTAAACTACTGAAATGTTTATACCTTTTAAATTCCCTGGCAGCCATCAGGAAGTTGTATATACTTCACTTGGTCCCATTCCTCGTAATAGTTAAAGTTAGTTTTAAACATCATCAGCATACGTCGAACACATTATTCTCTGAACATTCCAGAAAAGTTACATAATTAACTTTGGGTAAAGAAATTAATATATATACATTCAACGCAAATACCATTGCAAAATACCGCCATGAGACATCGTTGTCATGTCAATAAAGCTAGAGAGACTTGCCAATCACAAATGTAGAAGTAAATACAATGACAATATTTAAGCTGCAAGCAATCATGATAGAATTTGATTTTGCTTTCAGGCGGCTTTAAAAACAGCTTTAAAAAAGCAGAGGAATCTTTTTAAAGAAACTACTTTTCGTTTATTTTCTGCGACGTAGAAAAAAGAATTAAATATTTGTTACCGGTGCTAGGATATCAATGTAGCTCGTAACTGTACCTAATAAAATTTTTATGGAGAATGGGATGTTTACAATTTTCTCTTAGAATTGTTTCCTCGTCATGCAAACGAGTTATTTTACCTTAATGGATATAGATGATGAACTTTCCGACGATTTCGTTCGCATGAGAGCTCGTCAATGGAGTGTAAATGCTTCTCAAGCTGAATTAACAGAACAAAACTCGACTGTTGAAAGTCCGCATAGCAAGAGACGTGATGAAATTCTTCGTTCAAATAAAAAAAGTTTGCAGTTTAACGTGCGTTCCGGCGGCTATTTAAAATCACTAGGTTTCTCTTTACCTAGATGTATTCCATATCGTGAGTATGGAATGACCTTAGGTGATAATTTCAATACACAAGTATTACGACTGAAATTAAGACAATTAAAACTTGTAAATTCTAGTCGATTAGATCTTTCCGATTATGTTAGTTGCTACCTAATAAAAGGTTTTAAAAGAGACTTAGTTGGAGCTTGGACTTATCACGAACATTCAGCTACTCTTCTCAAATCTGTATCATTTCAGTATTCAAAATTAATATCGAAAAGTGACAAAGTTGTTCCTAGCATTTCTGACGCTTTCTGTTCAGACATTGTCACACTACCAAGTTTTAAAGTGTTTGACTTATGTGGTTTGTCTAGCGGTGACCAGGACTACATCTTATATGTTGCCAATTCATATTCACGTCATAAAAATATAGCACAGTTAGCACCTATCGATGTCAATGAGTGGGGTGACCAACCTGATGACGTGGTTAGGCGATTTGAACACCAAGAAATATTATGGAGCTGTACGTGGAATAACTTCAGACGTCGATTTGCTATTGGTGCAGACAGATGCTTTTATCTACATGATTATGAAAGTTTCTCTAAAAAAGCAGAAATTCCAAAAGGTCAACCTCATTCTTTAGATTTTGACGGTAAAGGTGATTTACTCTATTGTGGACTTCATATGGGAGAGCTTGTGTGTTTTGATCTACGTGCAGAAGATTCTATTCCATGCTTAAAAGTGCCCCTCTGTAAAAATATATCTTTTATCAAACTGTTATCTGATGAACGAACAGTTATTACAAGTGGATTCAATAGTGTTTTACTGAATGTTAGTTTATTTTCTTAATCCTTGATATAGCTTCATAGTTTTAATTAAGTGTGATTGCACAATTTTTTGAAAAAACAAAATGATCAATATTTGTTTTTATGACAGTTTATGAAATTATATTATCTGAAAATATTTCCTTTAACAATAACATTTCTCCCTTATCACCTATCTTTTAACATAACGCTTTAGTATTTACCAGTGATGTAGTCCTCAAAAAAAGTTGGGAGGGGGGGGGGGTGCTTATACATATGAAGACAAGTAATCTAGATCAAAAGTGAGGGGATGCTTATGTTAAAATTTAAACAAATGTGTGGGGACGCTTGTATTAACATGAAAAAGTAGGGGGACGATACCACTGGTGATACCACTGGTGTTTACCATGAATAGTATGAATGGAAGAGTGAAAAGTGCAACTTGGATAAAGTCCCCTTGGTAAAATACCCTCAATTCTGAATTGGGGGGAGGATTCATCTCTGTTTATACATGTAATATCTAAAAATGTACATACAATAGCTTGTGTATACTACTGGTCTTTTCTGGCGTATTTAGAGGAGGATGACGTCCCCCCCCCCCCCCCCCCCCCACTTTTGTATTTCAATACACAGTATAACCTTGGTTAAACTATTGTCTATGGACTGTTAAACAGGGTTGCTACTAAAGTTAGGGAACGAAATTCCCCGACTTTTCCATGTGATTTCTGAAAAAATCCCAGGTTAATCAAAATCAATCTACATTATTACAAAATGTTTTCTTCTGAGTATCTACTGACTGCAGTTACAATGTCAACAATCACATACTTTTGTCCAACTGCTCTTATCATATTTAATAAAAGTTGCAATTTCGATATATTTATCTGTAAGTTTTTTGGCAAAGCAGGGGTTGCGAGAGAATAAATTTTGGTCCTTTTTCGGACCCTTCATGCAATTCTAAGCTATCAAATTGTTTTGTAATTATTTAATAATCAACTTTTTCACAGAAAACCTAATTCTTTTAACAGAATTATTTGTTAAATAAGTGGCAAATAATAAAACATTTAATCACTATGCTCGATTGACCCCTGCGAAGTAAAAAAGAATAACACTGCAAAAAGTTAGCTGATTTACCTGTACCCTGGTAATTAATGGAGCCATGCTATCTGGAAAATGAAAGGAATTCCCAAACTTTCCTAGAAATTGCAGAGATTTGAGTTTCCCTATTTTTGATCATTTTAGATTTTCCTGACAATTCCAGGCACATGGCAACCCTGTTAAGCATTAATCAAGAATATCATGAAATTGAAAAGTAAAACATTCATCAAATCCAAACCAGGGCTTTTAAAATCCATTGCTAATTTGAAGAAATTCTTTTTAGATTAAAAGTATAAGACCTTTTTTTTACTTACTGTGTTTTCACTGCACGTTTGAACCTATCAAGATTAATAACACTTCTTATATTTCCATTTCAAAAATAGAATATTAAATTCTATACCTTAGATAAAAAGAATGCAGAGAAATTGTGGAACTCATAGTTTAAAGTAGAAAAGAAAACAGAAATAAAAGATTTTAAAGGAGCTAAACTAATTATGATTTTTTTTTCTTTTTTAAAGTGGATGGCTTACCAAAGCATTTGCAATTTTAGTGTTTATTTTTAGTTTTAAATTACTTTTTTCTTTTTCTCCTTGTGAAAGGGGGATTAATATTTTTAATGATAATTTTTTAACTTATTGAGTTATATATGGGCTAATACAGAAATATTTTAATGAAACATTCCTTTATTCATTTGATAGGTAAGTGGATGTGAATGAGTCTTGTTTCATTTTAAATTAGATATTACAGGCAATGAAGTAAAATTGAGGGAGGACGGAGTTCCCGTACCATATTTTTATTTTAACACAAGCTTCCCCCTACTTTACATTTTAACACAAGCGCACCCCCACCCCATTTTTGATTGTGTGTTTAATTTACGCGTCCCTCACCTTTTTTTCCCAGAACTACAATAATGATTACAGGGTATCCAAGGTCATGAAAATCTTGAAAGAATCGTGAATTTTTGGAAATCTGTAATAAAAATCAAACATTGTGAATAGGTCACTAATATTTTCCGTTCAACGGGACCAGTCCCTACCCCAAGACACAGGATATCCCGTATCCAACACGTTTTTAAATATCCGTAATCCAATCCGGCCACTACACGGAATATCCTGTAATCCGGCATGTCAAATTTAATTATTAAATTTTAATTATTTTGAAAATATATAAATTACAAACTTACATCTTTGGAAGCTGTGAGGTGCTTAAAAATACGTATAGAATTTACAAGTTTCACACATCCGATCTATCACCAAAAGGTCACAAAGCCCCAAAAAGACGAAATTTCAGAAATGTCTCTTCTGGAATAGGTTTTCAAGAATTCCTGAAGAGACATTCGAGACAATCTTTTCAATAAGAAAATCATAGACAAGATGTTTTCGCTATGAATTTCATTATTATAGTAATTAACTAGAATATTTTGTCTTAAAACAAAAAGCAATCTTCAGGCCAGTCATTTAGGGGGGTCAGGAGGGGGCAACTGACCTCCCCTAGCTTTGAGAATATAATGGATTGTTATGAATTTGAATGCATTTTGTTTTTTTAATGAAAATTGCAAGGAGAATACTCTTTCCCCTGGAAAAATTCGAAAAGATTGCCCTGGCTTTTATCTTTTTAGCTTAATTCAAATCACTTCAACAATATTGTAGATCTATTAAACAATTAAAGATATTTAAATATCCTTAATATTTAAATATCAATAAGTGGCCCTAGTGCTCAGCTGTAATATTTTGAGAAAAAAACTTCACTATTTAATTTCTACTTCAGAATATTTGCAAATGTGAAGTTATCATTTTGTACTTCTACAGATTGAGTGCTGAGCTCCAGTCGATTAATTAAATCTTGTGCTTTTCTGTTAATTGCAGAAATCACTCTCTCTATTAACCTAAAATTTAATCAAATAACAAGATTATGTCTTGTTAAATTCTAAGTAAAATTTTTTTAAAAAGCATTCTAGAATTAAAATTTTATTTTTGATTTCAATAAGTATCTAATTTTAATTGACCAACTCTGTCTACATCTTTTTAAAACACTTTAATAATGTTCTCTTTATTACCGACAGCATTCATAACTTTTACATCATCAGCAAAAATACTAATTTTTCACTCACTCTTTTTTGTTTTAATTTTTAGGTTGACCTTCGTTCGAAGAAGACTGTCTTTCAGTACCCTAACCATTATACTCTATTCAAAAAACTATCATTCAGTTTGAATGAATCTTTGGACATTCTTTGCTCCCCTGGTGAAGACAATATTACTAGGTTGTGGACATTAAGCGATGGAAAACTGTTACATTCACTTCCTTTACCTTACAAAGACTGGTGTGGCCAAATAAATTCATTATTTGAAGCTGATGGAAGAAGAATGTTTATTCATGTTTTGCTTGGAGATGCAATATATACTTATGAATCATTGGAAGATTGTGCCCAATTCCAGTGTGTTTTACCTGTCAATCCACCAATGGTTATCTGATCCTTTATTATCTGTGATAACCCGCTAATTCTGCGTGATTGTGATCTTCACTTCTTTTATCATAACTTTAAATTTATATGTGTTATTGTTAACTCAAGTCTTTCAAAGTTATTTTGCCTGTATTTAAATCAAATGTTGAAATTTTAGCTATGCAATCTTAATTCCTTTCTTTGTATGTTTTAAGATTTTGCTTATTATTTCTTAATTCGGTTACAAACAAAATGCTGTGATGTCAATATTTTACTGAATTCTTATGTATATTTATCAAGATATATAAAACTACACAATTTGCATAACATTGAAATTGTATGATTGATATGCTAAATAAACATATTGGATGCTATGTAATGATAAAATATCACTAACAGCCATCTAATGAAAAATATTGGTTTCTGGTACGTCCAATATAATACTCCCAAGTTTTTTCTAGATTATGTTTATAAACAATTCAAAATATTCTCATTGTTTCCTTTAATGCACCAATCCTTTCATTATTATAATCTTTTTAAATTGTCAGTGTAAAATGTGAAGTTTTTAACTTTAGTCTTTCATTCTTACAGAAATTAATGAAGGTTCTCCAAGATTATAAATGCTTGAGCAGGCAATTTCTTGTATCAATCTCAAGACTTTGCTTTAAAAACTACTGAAAAATTATTTTAAATTCTGAAATCAAAAAACACAAAAGTGAAAAGCAAAATATTCATAAATCATTTCAAAGTATTATTACCCTGTTAATTTTTAATAAAAAAAAAAAAAAAAAACTAAAAATTGTCTAGTCCAAATGAAATCATTAAAAAAAGAAAAAAAAATCAGGTGCAAAAACTGGGGGAAGGGTATAATAAGGAAGTTTAATGACTTATAATAACTAAGAATAGAGCATGTGCAGAAAGCATTAAATATTGTAATCTTACTGATTTTTTTTCTTTCAAACTGATGAATCATAGTTGGACGTAACCTTTTCTAGCATGAGTAGCAAATTACAAAATATGTTGTTGAAATCCATTTTTACTGAATAATAATTAGTGCCGTGAAACATTATTTGCTTACTAATTCACCCTACTGACGTGGTGTGGTGAATCTTAACTTTGATTCAGTGTTTACTAGAATTAATAGAAACAGATAATGGCAAGAAGTAATGGTATGAATTTTTTAAAATTGAAAAACATTACACTCTGGAACTATAAAAAAATTAATTTTTAAAATAGGGGTAAAACTGGAGTGGAAAATCAAAATTTAAGTTTTGTATCAGTAAAAATACCAGAGTTGTACCAGGTTAACTTACAAATTTTCAATCAGAAAATTCTGATACAAAATTTTTTTATCAGGTAAATGACAATTTTGTGTCGGAACTATCAGTTTTTGCATCAGGTTAATTCACAATTTCAGCAGTAATGCTCGAAAAAAGTTTGTGAGGACGAAACATTTCTTGTGGTACAGTAGCGTCACAACGGGAGGGGGCCGTCTGCCTTGGGTTACACCCAAGATACATTTATTAAATACATCTATTAGGAAGTACATTACTTGTTTACCTCGGAATCACTTCTATTGTTTGTGTTTGTTATGTATTACTCACTCACTTTTTTTTTTGGGGGGGGGGAGGGGGGAGGCTCCATAAGTTACCCCAATGGGTGCCACCCATGGTAGGAACACTACTGTTGCAATGTACAATTATAATGTTTTACACTACTACTATTTGTCATAGATAACTAACATTAAATACAGTTACTCTAATAAAATAAATTACTGTAATTCATAACTCAAAAAGAAAATGTATTTATAAATATATTTAATGTAGGGAAACTTTTGTAACTTGAGTCAATATTGATCACTTATGTCGCCAAATTTGGGTAGCAGTATTGTAAAAAACCCTTTGTAAGTTGACCGCCTAATTATTAGTATGTTTATTTGTAAGGCGCGACCGATGCATCTGTGCCGATTGTTCAACAAAGTTGCCATCGGCGGCCGATGTTAACTTTAGAAAAACATCGGTCCATCCATAGGCGTAACCAGGGGGGGGGGGGTTTGGGGGTTCAACCCCCCCCCCCCCCCCATTGGGTATTGACTTATTGAGGCACACAAAAAAATTTCTGGCTACGCCTTGCAAAGCACATATTTTTTTTCCCCTAAGAAAATTAAACACATATGCATATGATTTTATTTCCTCTTTTTCTGAAGGGTTGTGATCATAACCAAAGTATGCAGCTCATAATAAAGAGGACTTTTCATCTGGTTATAATCAACCCCCTTATCATCTTGGGGGGGGGGGGGGTTACAGCAAAAGGTGGCTTCAATCACCGTACCACACACAGACAAACAGAGATCCTTTCAATCACTCCAGGGGGTTTTCCTTCCTTCTTGATGTCTTTTTCACTCAAAGGCAGCAATTTGGGAATAAAATCGCACAAGTAATAAGTTTCGTGGAAAATATTCTCAACTGTGATGGAGTTTTGTTTTCTGATAACCCGGCGCTGGGGTCTGAAAATGAAGGACCCCTAGCTAACAATTGTCCTAATGGGTTAAACCCTCAAGCCAGGAAGGGATGCTCATCAAGAAACTTAAAGAGCAATTTGTATTTATTTATGACTTCCTGCCCAAACACATTTTGGTAAAATCTTTTTTGTAGATGAGCCAGATTGGAAAACTGATGAACTGTATTTGCATTGCATTCTCATTTACAAATGTTCTCTCATCTCTTATATTTTAAATGTCTTTTTTTTCTTATTATGGTCCATCACTGATTGCATTACGACTCTGGAAATCATCCGTTCAACGTTTCCAATCTGACTGCTACGGTTTAATGCTGCATTTTAATTTACAATAAAGTATTATTTATATTTTAGCTAAATTTTAAATTATTTTCGATACATAATAATGTTTGCACTCCAGCGATGGACACGTTCATCATCCAAAAAGAAAAGAAAATTCAATTCAGACGCTACCACTTCTAAGGTATGTTTTGCTACAAATTTAACAAAATTTTTAGAAATTTATTGTGGGGATGATCATTTTTGTAGGTTAATTTGAACTTTTTTCTCATAATTCCACTATTTCCTAGTTTTAATATTATGAATGCCGGGGCATAGAAGATTGCTTAGCGCTGAATATTGAATTTTCTATTGCGTCTGAATTAAAAAATAAACTAATAGATCTAGTAATGAATGTTTAATGTTTTTGTGAATCAAGGCCGTATCCAGAAGGGAAGGGGGACCCACGCCCCCCCCCCCCCCCCGAAATCTTTTGCAATGTATCATATATTCCTCCCTGAAACTTTGCTTAACATAAGTGTGTCGAAGTCTGCCCCCCCCCCCCCCCCCCCAAAAAATAAAAAATTCTGGATACTGCCTTGTCTCCAGAGCAGGGGGAGCGAGGTAAGAATTAGGAAGGGCAGTGTATGCTTCAAAATCATACCCTTTATATATACATATATATAGATATATATGACTAGAAATGATGTTAATATAAATTTTTTTACATATATGATAGCTTTTTGATATATATATATATATATATAGTAGATGTATGTTTAGATCTATGGTGAAGTTAGAGTAGTGGGTATTTGGGGCTTCTGCAACTTAAATTTTTGTAACTGGTCTTACATCTATAATGCTTAGGCTAACTCTGGAGGCAAGGGTTCGAGAGCTCTCCCCAGGAAACTTTTTGAAATCTTCCTAGCAATGCAATTTCGGGATACTTTGGGGATGTTAGAGGAAACAGAAAGGAGTTTGGTTACTCTCTCCCCCCCCCCCCCCCCAATTTTTTCCTAAGTCTTATATCTTTTAAGTTACTTTTGGTGTCGCTCGTGATAGTGTTCAATGTCTGTTTCTGAAAGTAAAGTGCCTTACAAGCGTAATTTCTCTTTTCTTTCTTTTTTTAAAACTTGTGATCTGAAATTTTTTGCCAGGGGGGGGGGGGAGGAATTGACTTGCTCCGAGGGGGTAGCTCCCCCCCCCCCCCCCGGGAGATGCCTGAAATAAACACGGAGTATATCTTTAGAGACAAGTATTTATGACTAGTAAATTTTCAACTCTTTTACACTTCTTATTGGTGTTTGGTCTGTACATTTTTAGTGTGACCCCCCCCCCTTTCACCAACCATAGTTACGCCTATGGGTCCATCGGCCTTGAAAAACATCTAAAAGCCGATGTTTTTCGTAGGGACAGCTTTCCAGAAAATATTCCGTCTTTTTTCTCCATAGCTAGAAGCTAGATTTCTATTTCCATACAATAACAGGCAGCAGATCAGTTTAAAAAGGCACAAAAATAATGTCATTCTACAAAGTATTTGATAAAAAATTCGGAAAAATAGTTTAAGTGATCGCTGCCCGAAAACCTTCATTATTAAAATTGTTTCTCTTTGAACAGAATGCTCGCGAAATAGAATATGTTAAAGTAATAGAGGCATCTTATGAGTGCTATTTGTTTTTCGCACAAGGTTAGTTGCCTAGTTTTTGTCCGTTTTTCGTTTAAAAATGATTTAGTGCATTAGATGTCATTGTGCAATAATATTCTACCATCTGCTTTTAGTTTGTCATCTTTCTTATTATTCTGAAATTGTAAACAATACAAAGTCAACTCGATCAAAGTACGATAACAATTTTAATTTTTACCAGCATAAACTTTTTTCTCTTAGCGTTTTTTTGCTTCTTCAATCCACGTGTTACAGTTTTTCTGCAATTGTGCAGCAATCTCATTGCATCTGCTTTTAGCGTGCGGTTATTCTCATTACTTCATTTTTAGTTTACAACCTAGAAAAGATTGCTCAAAAATAAGAAAAAAATTTCCAGCATAAATGTTTATTGATAAAAATTTTATGTGTCCAAATTCAACTTGCAATTTTTAAAAATTATATTCTTAAACGAGTTCGAGCGACAGGATTTAATAACATCTTTATAAAAATGCTAAAATTTCTTTATTTTCAAAGATTGATCAATGCATTTTTTTTTTTTTTTTTTTTTCAAAATACATTTTAATTTTTTTTTATACGATAATTATTTTAATTTTTCCCCGTTTATACTTCGTTTTTTTTAGCGCATTTTTTTTTTTTTTTTGGCTTTGATGCCACGTGTTAGACAGTTGACAGTTTTTCTGCTATTGTTCAACAATCTTGTTGCATCTGCTTTCAGTTTAGAATATTTCTTGTTATTTTATTGTTAGTTTGCAACATAAAACATATTGATAAAAAATATGAATCAATTTCTCAGTATAAATGTTTATTGATCGAAATTTTATGTGTCCAAGTACGACTTGCTCTTTTCAAAAATTTTAATTCTTAAAAAACAAGTTCACGCGACATCCTGGAATAATACCTTAATGAAAATGCTAAAATTTCATTCATTTCAAATATTGACAACGTATGTATATAAATATATATTTTCAAAATACATCTTAATTTTTATAAACGATCACGTTTGTTTCAGAAGATTATTTGTCAACAGAAAACTGCTAGTGGTCAAAATATTGGTTTATTTCGGTGACCTTACATTGTGCTCATGAAAATATGAAGAACATGTCAAGTATTTCAGTGTAATTTTCAACTCACATGAAAAAAAAAAAGCTAATAAGATTAGTTCTTAAGACCCAGCATTCATTTGTAATGACAAAATAATTCACGTCTGTTTTTAAAGCAATATTCAGTATTTCTTGGTTATGAACAGGGGGCGTTACTGCGAGCAAATTTTTTAAATATTTATTTTTATTTTAGAAAAAGAGCTATTTTTAGTTAAATATCTTTTATAATGAAAAATAAACATATAATCGTTCCCGCTTTCCTTTTTAAAACGGGGGGGGGGGGGGAATTATGAAAAAAAATCTCAGGAGAGGGTTCAAGGGGGGAGAGGACAATTTCGTTAAAGATACAAACCCACATTATTTATTAGTCTGTTTTGTAACATCTGCATTCCTCTCCATGAAAAAAAATAAGAAAATAAAGGCAGCTGTGCTTGGCATTTGCAGTGCAGGTATTATAAAGAGAAAACGTTGAAGGAAAGGGAATTCGACCCGATCCGATCCAATAGTTGTTGAGTTTTTTTTCAAAGATAAGAAAAAAGAATTAAAAATCCTCTGATTTTGCATTTTTTAATTTTTTTACACTCCAAATAGTTTAATTACTTTACTAGAATCGCGAGTGATTCTTTTAGTTTTAATTATTATGTAAACTTCCCCCAAACAGTTTTACGGTGCTTGAATAATGCATTTATGTTTTTATAAACATAAAAATAAATAAATGATTTAAATGACATTTTTGACAAGCATTCTACACGTTTTAATGGTTTAAAGCGACTTTTTTTTTTCCATCAGCCGATGGAAGAGGAGAATAATCGGCAATCGGCCGATCTCGGAACAATCGGCATCGGCCAAAAAAATGCCATCGGTCGAGCCGTATTTATTTGTTTATCTATTTCTTGCAAAGATAAAAATAAAACTTAAATAAAAAATTTTCCAGGATATTTTTGCTGCTATAATGTTAGACCAGCATTTGTCTGCATGAATGAAACAATATAAAGTTTGCCTAAACCTCCGTGTAAGTTAACCATACAGAAAACTACTATGAGTACTCTTTTGTTCTTTAAATAAGTTTCTTCTAACTGATCTAGCCATTTAAAAAAATTATTAAGGTATTTTTAAGGAACCATGAAATAAGTAAAATAGCATATTTATTTTTATTTTAACCATGTGCTTTAATTTCAAACTTGTATAGGATACATTGAAAGTCATTCAATGTATCCTATACAACTTTAGGATACATTGATACAACTCAGATTAAATTTATCTAATGATATTTTAGACAATTGTGAAAAATAGCTAATTACTAATTTTAAAGTAACTTTAATACTTGAAGTTGTATTTTAATTAGTCACAAATTAATAAACACGTAATGTAAGAAATGACAAAAAAAAACCTCCACCCTCTATAAGTTGACCACTAAAGTGCTGCACCGCAAATGGTCAACTTACACAGGTTTCACTGTATATATATATATATATACAGTGGAACTTGCTTAATACGATATGCCAAAAATTTACGAAATTGTTTATATTAGCAGTTATTTGTAACAACTGTGAATAAGTAAAATTGTGTAAAAAAAAAGTATTAGAAATGTATGTTTATATTTTTAAAATCATTGCTACTATTTTATTTAAAAATGATTCGCAGATAGAGGGTTTGATCCCTGAGCAGACTGATCTGTCCGAAAGCCAACACGTGCATGATTCGTAACGTATGATTCGAAATACGTACTTGGTGGTTTACAATGACTGAAAATAACCAACAATTTGTTTTCCAAATAATTAATTACATGCAATTGAGAAAATCTTTTGTGAATAGGTCAGAAATTTTGTTCGTCTTAGCTGTAATTTGTATTTCTGCCTTCGTAATATGCATGAGATATTTAGTGTAAATAAATAGGAAACCAAACTTAATGTCTGTTTTAGCCGGGATTTCGTATTAACCATGTTCGTATTAAGAATGTTCAACTGTATATATATATTTTTTAAATGTAACAATTACTTGCCTATAGGAGTTTTTTTTTTTTATATTTTTTTAAAGTAACTATTTGCTCTTCAAGAAAGGGTCTAAAGCTAAGGCAGGAAATTATAGGCCTGTGAGTCTTACTTCAGTTCTTTGTAAAATTTTTGAAACGCTGATCAAAATCACAATAGTGAATTTCCTAGAGGCAAATGGAGTGTTAACTAGTTTTCAGTATGGTTTTAGGAAGGGTAGGTCCTGTACAACTAATTTGTTGCATTTCTATGACAAGGTTACCATGGCATTAGATAATAAAAAGTGCATAGATGTTGTTTACATTGACTTTCAGAAAGCAATCGATAAAGTACAGCATGAAGCTCTTCTTAGCAAACTTGCTTATATTGGTATTGGTGGAAAAACTTTAATTTGGGTTAAAAATTGGCCAACTGGGAGGAAACAGAGTAGTAGTGAAGGGCAATTCTTCTCACTGGATTGATGTCTTGAGTAGTGTTCCACAAGGTTCAGTTTTAGGGCCTATATTATTTATTACTTTTATTAATGATATTACTCAATTTTTGCTGATGATGTCAAAATCATGGGAATTGTGGACACGGAGGAACAAGTCAATCAGTTTCAAGAGGATTTAAATCAAATTTCTAGGTGGGCAATTAAGTGGGGTATATGTCTTTTAACATTGGGAAATGTCAACTGCTTCATTTTGGTCATGGGAATAAACATGCAACCTATTATTTACAAGGTTCTGTCATTAGGGAAGCAGAAGCAGTTGTTGATCTAGGAGTATTGATTAGTCTCGACTTCAAGTCCAGCCAGCAGTGTAGCATAGTAAGTAACAAAGCTAACATGATGCTTGGGTTTATCAATAAGGCTATTTCGAACAGGTCTAAAGAAGTTGTATTGCCTCTATACAGGAGTTTGGTAAGACCTCATTTGGAGTATGCTGTTCAGTTTTGGTCTCCATAGCTAAAAAAGGATATTACCTTATTAGAAAGGATTCAAAGGAGGGCTACAAGATTGGTAAGTGGTCTTTCAGACTTAGATTATGAGGTTAGGCTTAAAAGGCTCAATATGTATAGTCTTGAGCAAAGGAGAGTCAGAAGGGACATGATTCAGTTGTTTAAATTCATTAAAACGGGAAATGTTGATGGACTTCAGCTATGTGCTGAAAGTAGAACCAGGGGTCATTGTTTTAAGCTTTTCAAATCTCAGGCTAATCTTGAAATTAGGAAAAATTACTACTTCAATAGGGTTGTAGGCAGTTGGAATAGTTTACCGGAAGCGACTGTTAATTGCAGTGGGGAAAAAACTTTTAAGAAAGCTCTTGATGTTTCATTGGGGACTGCTAAATTGACTACGACCAGCCTAGCTGGGCCCTAAGCCTATTGCTGGTCGTCACTTTTGTATTTGTATTTGTATTTATTTATTAACAATTACATGAAAAATTAGGTTACAAAATATATTAAAACAAAAAATAAAATAAGTCAATTTAAAGTAACTTATGTTAATCTAACTTCCAAGTAATAAAATAATCGAAACATTTACATTATGCAAAAAGATTGAAATCACACACACATTGGCGAAGCAGATGTTTGATGTTGGCTCTTCTAAAAAATAGGTTTTTAGTGTAATTTTCTAAAATGTAATTAAAGCACACGAGAATGTGCATGTGGAAGGGAGCTAAAAAGTAAATGGCATTTAAAACAAGATGTCATAAGGCCTCAACAATTGATAGCCTAAAATTACATAAAAGCCATGAAGAACTCTCCCCCCCCCCCCCATGTAGCTTTCAGTGATGAAAGGTGCAACTAACTGCTATGCATAGCCTTTTAAAAAACATTTTAGATTATTAAAATCGCAATTTTAGTGCAATTTGCTCAGAAATTGCAAATCTTTTATATCCGATGTAGCAGGAATTGAAAATTGACGCAGTTCACGCAAATTTTCCACCCATGGATAAAATGTGCAATAAGAAAAAATTAGTCAAAACCAAGCGAGAAAGGGATGTTGGGACAGAAAACAATGTTACGTTTTTGTAGTTTGCTTAAACACTACATGTATCTCGAAGTTAAAATAGATTTTTTTAAAAATCAGATATATGGTCACTGTGCTTATAGAAGCATAATGTCACTTTTATATACACCCCATAGGATGGTGATTATATATATTTCTTTAATTATTAATCTCATTATAATTAAAATGTAAATTACAGCGATTTATTCAAACTCCTCTCTTTCTTTCATGATTTCTGTGATCAAAGGTTAGGATCCTAAAAAGGCCTTTCTTTTTTTCTTTGTAATACTACCAAGTTTTCCATTTTTTTAAAAGCTATTTAGTTTGAAAGTGAAGAAAAATGGTTTAACTGACAGTTTAATAAATGATTGTACAGTGAACTTAAAATTGAAACAATTTTTGCTTTGAAAATATTTAGTAATGCATTGTCAAAATGTTTTCAAGAACATAACAAAGTATACAAACAAAAAAATTTTATGCAATAAAACATATTACAAAAAAATTTGATTCTTCGTAAATTAATGAATAATAACTAGAAAATGTTTTAAAGTGAATTAATTAAACAGTATAGAAAAAACACAAAAATTGAAGAGTTTTTGCGAAATTTCAAAATTTTTTAGAAAAATTTGATGAAGTATGTTGTATCCAAAAATATTGATCATAAAAAATTTGATACCACAGCTTACATAAATAATCCTGTTTGTTATAACAAACAGTTGTATCAACAAAGTGCTGATTAGAAGGTTTGTAGCAATGTTGGACACACTGTGCACTATTAAGCTTACTTGAATGTCCATAATTAGGATATTTAATCTGTTGATAGCTACAGCAAGTGTCAGGGCTATAGTTTTCCCGAGGGCAGCTGGATGTAATTGATTTATAGAATGGCATTTGACTAGACTTTGCCAAATTAGTCTTCTGATTTTTTCCCCCTTCTTGTATACCTTTTCTACCACACTTTGTTATTACATTTGCTTTAGAATCACAAACAAAAGTCTTTCGAGTCCCTTTTTTCAGAGCGCTATCTGACAAACTTGGACAACAGGAACTAGATGAGCAATATAAATTGTCATTTATACGGTGTTTCTGCAAATGAGAATTACCTGCTCTAAATCTCTCTCTCTTCATCATCATTTCTTTATTACTTTTTACACTTTTATGCTTTTTGTTTTGGAAACTAGTGCGAGATGATTTACTGCTTGCATGGTTAAGTCCAGAACTTATATTTGTATCACTTTCACTACTAGTAGTGCTTGCAGTTTCAAGTACAGAACTTAAGTTTGTATCACTATCACTGCTTGTACTGCTTGCATGTTCAAGTCTAGAACTTAGGCTCGTAACACTACCAGACACATCGGTAGACCCGCTTTCTGTATTAGAACTATATTCTTCACTTTCATCACTGGATTCCTCCGTTTTGAAACCACTAGATTCCTCACTCTCTTCGCTGGATGCTTCACTTTCATCATCACTATATTCCCCACTTTCATCGTAGCTGCATTCTCCACTTTTATTGTAACTAGGTTCACTCTTAAAACTACACTCTTCACTGTCATCAAAGCTGCACCATTCTGAATCTTCAGAATTCAAATCAGCATGTGTATTACATTCATGATCGCTAGATTGATTCAATTCACCTTTTAAAATGTCAGTCATAGAAGATATGCTTGATTTTAGAGATAAATACATAAAACTACCAGCGTTTTCATCATGAGAAGTGGTATTTTCGAGATTTGGTGTACCTTCAAGAGTGTGCTTCTCATCTGAAAGGTTTTTCAACCCCACCTGATCAGCAGAAGATATTGCAGAAATAGTATTTAATTGATCACCATTACTGAATACAACAAAAGAAGGTTTTAGTCCAAAATCTGAAGATAATTTATCAGGATCTAAACTAATATTTATATCTTTTTTCGAGAAATTTTCATTGATACAATGTAATTGTGGATGATCTTTTATTAAATCCTTTTTATCAGTTTTCTTAATACAAAAATTGTTTTCATTTAACGCATCATTAAAATGGTCTACTAGAACATTATAAAAGAAATTGCTGTTGCACGATCTTAAAATATTAACATCTTTTTGGATAATAAATTTTTTTGTTGCAAATGGCATACAAGAAATATGATCATTTTGTGTTATTTCCTCGTTATTCAGAACAAGTGAATGACCGCTTTTTTTCCCTACATAATTACTAATAAATTTTGAGACTGAATTGTTTATTACATTACCACTCCAATCACAACGCTTACCTTGATCATTTTCATAGCTTGGTTCATTTAAAACAGAATTTTCTTGTTTATTTGACATTTCTTTATTATTAGCATTGGAAGTTTGTTGAGTCAATGAATTAGTTTCAGGGAAACTATTAGGTATAGGCAAGTTATTCAATACACCAAGTAAATGACTTGACTCTGTTTTAAACTGCTCACAGTTATTTTCATTTTTCACAGAAATTTTGTCTACACATAAAACTTTAACAACTTCTTCAAAATTACAGTTATGTACATTTTCAACCTTAGTTTCAATTTTAATATCTTCTGTATGGTTCAGTATAACATTTATGTTAGTACTTGGAAACAATTCCATCTTAAAATTTTCATTTTCTTCTGCCTCGTTCCCGACAGCATCTTTATTTTCCCTCCCTTTTTTATCGGCATCATCTGTATTTCCCCCCCTTTTTTTCTCGACATGATCTGTATATTTTCCCCCTTTTTCCTCGACATCATCTGTATTTCTTAACAATAAGTTTTGATCACGGTTTGGAGTAAGAGTTCCTTCACTTTTCATTTCATTCACAAATTCAAATTTACTGTTTTCCACCTGATCAGCAGTTTTATTATGAACATCAAGATTCTGCAAATTTTCCTTACATTCATCAAAACTAAGAATTATACTTTCAGCATCAGTTTTTTCAGAATTCATTTCCGCATTAGTATTATCACCACAGTTGTTTATAATACCTGTCTGACCACTTTGTTCTTTTCCTTGATTTTCCAACTGGTTGTTAGAACCATTCAAATTCTTGGGTATGAAATTTATTAGATCTTCAATCAAAGGATCTGCAAAAATAAATGTTTATAAGTATTTTAAATTTATTTTTAAATTAACACTTAAACTTAATAATGTGTATGTGTGTGTGATTGTCTATCTATATATATATATATATTACTGTGAAACACCACTAGAAGCAAACCTGTAATGTACTCCTACCTCTCGTGTCTAAGAATGTTGGTTATAGGTGAGAATGTGATTACAGACATTTGTATGTAGCAGTGATTTTTTTTCTCATTTCCTTTTTTTTTTTTTTTTCGACTGAAATATATTGGAGTCTCTTAACTTCATTATAGCAGAACTTCCAGATTTTCAAAGCTGGGGGATTTTTGAGTTTAATCTTGCTCAAATCTTTGCAATGAAAATCCCTCCCAAAAAAAGTGGGGCTCACACTGTGGGGCAGCCTCCAAAGCTCATGCTGAAGTTGTTTGTATAGTGTCAATATCATCAAAAGAGTAAATAAATGAACTAAGGTTTTCACAGTGGATCAGCTGATAGTCGAGTTTCACAAATACTTGATAACACAGATAGAGCTACAGTAAGCTTAGTTCTAGCTGTAGTCTAAAAAATTCTTTGACACACTGTGTACAAATAGCTTGTACAATCAGTGAGCTGGAACAGGCATTTGAATTGTTGTTAAACCTCTGTAACAAATGTATGGAAGCAGAACGAGCTTATTTTTAATAAAAACAAATATAATTACTAGTTTTTATTTTATTTTATAAACCTAGTCATAAAAATTGTTTCACACACTGTATATTAGGGTGGTGCTTATTTTTCGAAGTTTTAAATTTTCAACCTCTTACCCTCTAAATTTGTTCCATTATACCAGAAAATGATTATGATAAAATTTTGTCATTAGCAAACAATATTTAGAGGTAGCTCAAAGAGGGTAAAGTTTCATAATTGAACGAGATTTCGCGATTTTTTGAATTTTTAAGCAAGATAAAAAATATGAGTTGCAATTATGTTTAATTTATTAATAATATTAAAAAGTAACTTCACTATGAATCAGTAAAAATTAAACATTTGTAAATTGTACAGCTATAATGAAATAGTTTTCTTAATAAAAAATACAGTATTCCAGTGTACCTCATAGCTGGCAACAACTGCCTAAACCAGTGATCACCAAACTTATGGAGCCACTGAGCAACTGTACCTTTTCCACATTTCACTATGAGATATTCCCACCCCTTTTTCCTCCCCAGTAGAAAAGAAAGAAAGAAAAAAAAAAAAAAAAAAAAACAGGACAAAAAAAAGTCATAAACTTTTCAATCCTCAGTTATTTACATATGCAAGTGAACGACTACATTTTTCATGTACGATATATTTATGCCAGCAAAATATTCTTTATTTTCTGCCTGAGCCACAAACTATCAATGCGAATATTAACAAAATATGGAAAATCAACAGCTATTAGTGTAATTATGAGCAAATTAACCACATGAGTACCACTGCTATCTACTAAAGATTTCCTTGCGAGTTACTTGTAGCTAGCATTTTGCGGTTTGATGACTGACCTAAACATGGGTGGGGAACCATTTGACTTTGAAAGGAAACACATTAAATTTGCTGCTTGAGGTTAGCCGATATCATATGTGTAACATACACAGGCTAGCAGCAAACCCCTAGCCTATATTAGGCGGCATGCCATTACCAAAAAACATTAATACTAAAAAGAACACACTAATGAATTGAAGGGTTTTTTCCCCCTTAGCTTCATCAATTTTTATTTTTATTGTTACTGCTGCCCTCAAAAGAAGTGGCTCTGAGATTCAGATTTACCCAATTCATCAAACTCAAAACTTTTTAACGCCTTACTTGTCCTTTACAAATTACATTGCAACTATCTAGTATGCTCATTGCACTGCCTTGAAATGAAGCAGCATCCATATTATAAAAACTGCATAATACTTATATAAATATTTTGTTTGGTCTAATTCAATTAGATATAATGCAGTTGGGATTCAATAGTGTTAGTGAAGCAATATTTACAGTTTTATTTTTCATGTCTAATGCTCTCAAATTTTATTTGAGTGACATTTTCACCACCTGCCAAGTTTACTGCTTCATTTCAGAGCAAAATTGTTCCTTACTTGTAGTTTAGACCAGTCGTTACCAAACCGCAAATTGCCAGCTACCATTAACTCACGAGGAAATCTTTGGTAGATCGCGGTCATACTCAGGTGGTTAATCTGCACATAATTACACCAACAACTGTTAGTGTATTTTCCATATTTCATCAATATTTGCATTGAAAGTTTATGGTTCAGAAGGAAAATGGAGAATATTTTTTTTGGCAAAAATCCATGAAAAAGCAGGAACTGCCAATATAGTAGCCCTCTCATCTCGCTCTAGCATATATAAATAAATAACTGAGAATTGAAAAGTTTCTTACTTTTTTGACCTGTCTTCTTTACTATGGGGAGGAGGGGAGAGAAGAATAACTCATTTAAACAGTTGTTGCCACCTATGAGGTAGACTTGAATACTGTATATTTTATTAAGAGAGCTATGTTATTATAGCTATGCAATTTAAATGTTTAATTTTTACTTATTCATATAGAAGTTGTTTTTTAATATAATTACATAAATTAAACATAATTACAAATCATATTTTTTTCTTGCTTAGAAGTTCAAAAAATCGCAAAATTTCGTTTAATTATGAAACTTTACCCTGTTTGAGCTACCTCTAAATATTGTTTGCTGGTGGTAAAATTTTATCATAATCATTTTTTGGTATAATGGAACAAATTTAGAGGGTAAGAGGTTGAAAATTTAAAACTTCGAAAAATAAGCACCACCCTACTGTATATACATGACCACATAAGAAATTTCCTGTTTTTTATCATAGCTAATTTCTCAATGAATTACATTTTATATCATATTCATGACTGTTTCATGTTTTTTAAATTTGAGTTTGCTTTGTGATGCTTTATTTTGAAAAACAATTAATTCATAACACATCTACAAGAAAGTCTGTTTACATGAAAGAGAAATTCAATTAATATTCAAGTTCATTACATGTAAAGAGTGTAAAGTCTAAACTTTGAAATACAATATAAAATAATTTTTTCTTACTGGGCAGATAGTATGCTTCAAAGTTTGCACCCTTTTGAAATCTTCGAAAAAGTATTTTTTCAGCTTTAGTCCTAAATGTGATTGCCACACCTCTTGATCCTACAAAGAGCAATTAGATGTTTGAATCCAAAACTGACTATTAATATCAAATAATAATTGAACATATTACTCAAATTTGCTTACAATGAACAAAATGAGAAATATTTTCTTGTTATGGACATAATTACTTAATTATGTAAAAATTCTTATTCAGAAGAGCATCTTTTATTTTTAAAGCTGCCATAATTTTTAAAAAATAACGAAAATTGCCAAATTAAAACATTTGCTTGTTTCTGATGAATTAGAAAGCCAATACATTTTAATATATTTTGATAATCTTTTGCCTGATAATGTTTACGGTTAAGAAGATCTTAAGAAACCATGAAAAAATGTAGGAAGCATTGAAATGCATTATCCTTTTCTGTAAAGCAAAAGTATAATAGTTGTTTGAGGAAGACATTTCCCTTTAGGGGGGAATAGTGCCAAAAGTGAAATTTTAAAACGTTTTTGTGACTGTTCAATCGGATATCCGGTGTCCAGAATAACATCTCAGGAGGCACTCAAAATCACAGCCAGAAAAGAAAAATGTCTCAGAAAACAAGGTAAACAGAAAAAGAGCAAAAAAACTTCTAACATCAGAATCCCATTTGAGCTTTAAAATATGCATTACATCTAAATATATAGAACAAACCCAGAGGCAGGAAGGAAAGGAGGAAATTAGTAATGTGATATTGATGATTTTATTACAGTAAAACTCCACAAATCCAAACTAATTGGGGCCGTAGCCTGTTCGGATTTCAATTTGTTCATATTAGTCGAAAACTATTCATAACACAATAAACGAACCCTCGTTACGGTACATGACTTAACCCTACACTGTGCAATTTTTTTTCTTCTTAGTAAAAATTTTTTTTGTGTTTGTTTGTGCTAGTTATAAGTGGAAAACATACTAAAAAAACTCTTATTTAATTCAGAAATATAGAATTCGAGAAAATTTGACATGTTGTTTAAAAACAACACTGCACATTTACGGGGTAACAATATTTTTTTATATAATCATTTTAATAAATGAAACAAATTCAATAATAAAAAGGTATGCAATATAATCATAAAATAGCACCAAAATAGTAACACACAGCTGCCACGCCAAACAATGTCATGTTTATGCGAAGCTGGCGCGGAATTGCCTCCGCTGGAAGATTTTCGTCACTTCGACAATTGAAGCTAACGGACTTCAAGTGAAAGTGATGTTTTGTGAGTTTGTATTGTTATAGTAATTGTTTTATAAATTCAAAAAGTAATCGTGTTTAATTGTTTTGTTGTGACAAAATAAATAAATTTCTCTTTTTTTAATGTGTTTTTCAAATTTAAATTTGTTAAAAAAACTCGTTCGGATTTCGTATTTGGGGAGTTTTACTGTAATAATAAAAGTAGTCAACTCTTTCAAATGCGCGTAAGAGATCTGATGCAAACAGTGAAATTTCCAGTTAAAAGTTGAATGGAATTTTGGAACTGGAGTGGCATAATACATGTTCATTAATTAAATAACACTGGACAACAGTGAAAATGTATCTTGAATGAAAGTGTCAAAATTTCTATTAATTTAACTTGCTAATCATGAATATGGCAATAAAAAAGGGAATTTGGATTTGGCTCTAGTTTCTTTTGTTATGTTGAGATATTACTTTGCATGATCGGGATAAAAGAATACCATAATGTATGTCTTGTTTCCAATATTTAATTTATAAAGAAAAATAAAGGTAGCAACATAAAGTACCAATACATAACTGTCTTACCAATACTTACAGTATATAATAAATGTATACATAACAAAAGTGACAACATAAAGTAAAGTCTTACAAAGTTTATTGACAAAATGGTTTTGTTTACATGATTGCTCTTCTCTCTCCAAATCATGGGAGGAGCAAACGGCATACTTTTGATTTACCAGTCTCCCACAGAGAATGGTCGCCAATTTTACAACCAAAATAGAGGAAATATGCCTTCCTGATTACGTCAGTAATGCCCTTCTTCTGTGATTCAAATGTTATGTTACAGCAAATGTAACAAAAGTTATTGGGATCATTAAGGAGGGCGATACATGTAAAAAAAAAAAATTGAAATTTTTTTTCATAAATAGTTAAAATAACATCTCAAATATATACATGTAAATTTTAGAATAAAATTCGCATTATTTATTGATTAAAAACTCATTTAAGTGCTCCACCTCAACTCGGCGCTTGAGTGCTATTTAAGCCTGTAACTGAGCGCTCAAGTCTCTGTTAGCGAAAAATTCCAAAAGAGGAGTGAGGACCTCGAGCCTGAAGTGTTGGAATTTATGAAAACATGAGGAAGCATTTTAAATTAACAAATAAATTTATTTAACATTTTAACAAGGAACAATTGTAGAAGAAAACTTAATAAACAAAAAACGCTAAATATTGCTGCTTGTACAGAACAGTAAAAAATATACCAAATAGTCCTCAAATGCAGGCACCGGGATCGAAGATTTGAAGTAAACATCAATTCAAAATTTTATAAGTATAGATCAGTTTTAGCAGAATTTTGGAGACAAAGCAGTTTTATACACATAATGTAGTTCAAAACAATGTATAATGTTTTGCTAATTACAGAAAATGATATTATTTCATTTATTTATACATGACCTAAAAGGACTACCAAGCTGAAACTAGGGGATGCTACTAAGCTTTTTAGATATAACAGCCTACTAGTACAACAAAAGCTTAGTGTATTTTAGATTTTTCACATTTTGCTGCCAAAGTAGCTCATTTGTGCCAATGTGGCGGATTTTGACTACCCTTTGCCAGCTTGTATCAGTTGATAGAAATATTTTCTGAACAGGATTCTTTTATCATTTGCTCCCTGCTGGCATGTCATAAAAGTGTGCAAATGGCACCTTGATTGCTCAATTTACTGCCGAGTTATGCTGGTTCAAAATTCAGTTAAAAATTTCCTGCCTAAATTTTGGCTGATTTTCAAAGAGCCATACCTCAAAAGGGATAACTCAGATTTGATTTTTCTTTATATCACTTTCCTTTATTAGGAATTTTGAATTTTGGAGACAAAGCAAGTTTTATACAGATAATGGAGTTCAAAATGATTTATAAATTTTCGCTGATTACATAAAATAGAGATTATTGCATTAATTTATACACGACTTAAGAGGACTACCAGGCTGAATCTTGGTGATCTTGCTAAACAATTGAGATATAACAGCCTACTAATACAACGAAAGCTTAATTTATCTTAGATTTTTCAAATTTTGCTGCTCTGCTTAAGTAGCTCATTTGTGCTGATGATGATGATGTGAGAATCCAGTTCAGAAAATATTTCTATCAACAGATACAAGCTGAAAAGATGGTCAAAATCTGCCATATTGGCACAAATGAGCTACTTTGGCAGCAAAATGGGAAAAACCTAAAATACACTAAGCTTTCGCTGTACTAGTAGGCTGTTATATCTAAAAAGCTTAGCAGGATCACGTAGTTTCAGCCCGGTAGTCCTCTTAGGTCATGTATAAATAAATGAATTAATATCATTTTCTGTTATTAGCAAAATTTTATACATTGTTTTGAACTACATTATGTGTATAAAAATGCTACGTCTCCAAAATTCAAAAGACATTTCCTAATAGAGGAAAGTGAGCTCTTTTCATCGATATAAAGAAAAACCAAATCTGAATTATCCCTTTTGAGGTACGGCTCTTTGAAAATGAGCCAAAATTGAGGCATGAAATTTTTAACTGAATTTTGAACCAGCATGACTTGGCTGTTATTTGAGCAATCAAGATGCCACTTGCACACCTTTATGACTATGACATGCCAGTAGGGTGCAAATGATGAAAAAATCCAGTTCAGAAAATATTTCTATCAACAGATACAAGCTGGCAAAGTGTGGTTAAAATCTGCCGCATTGGCACAAATGAGCTACTTTGGCAGCAAAATGTGAAAAATCCAAAATACACTAAGCTTTTGTTGTACTACTAGGCTGCTATATCCCAAATGTTTAGCAGAATCACCAAGTTTCAGCCCGGTAGTCTTCTTAGGTCATGAGCAATAAGAACACAAATTTGACGATTTAGTCATTTCAGTTGCGACATGAAAAAAGCTTCCTTTACAAAACCATGGCTAGTGGTTCAACTATACAACTTATGGAGCTGTAATTTGGCATTTTTATCCTTGTAAGACTTATATCTATCACCTATGAAAATTTCATCAAAATAGGAGAGGGCTTAGTGGGGAACTTTCCGAAATTTAGTACATTTGACATGGAATGACCAAAATACATCATGGAAGTCGTACTTCCACGGTTGTGGTGCGCATCTATAAACAGAAAGCCCTATTTTGGAAAAAGATATACATTTCTTCAATTTTTCACACCAAAAAGCATTTTTTTTTCTTTTTGGAAACTTGAAAGGTTCACAGCAATTCAGATCTGCCTTTTATATGTTGAAAACAATGTATGAGGGATAATCAGAAAAAAAAGTTACAAGCCACAGCATTTGAAAACTACATATTGTGGAGAAATTTTGTTTCCCCAGACCGGACACAGATCGCGTTACTTGTCATACAACTGGTGTGCGAGTAGGTAACGAAAGTTCCCAGATGGTTCAGGACGATTGAAATGACCTCGTGTGGATGTGCAAGCCGTCATTTGATTTTTATGGGCAGAGAATGGGTTCGCATTTGACAGAGTGAGTCTGACATGTTGAGTGAAGGTGTTATCCTCCTGCATGAGAATGCTAGGCCCCATACTGCTAAAAAACACAGTAGTTGTTGCGATGGTCCATATGGGAAAGCTGGAATCACCCCCATATGACCCAGATTTGGCACAGAGTGACTATTTCTAGTTTCTGAGGTTGAAGGAACACTTATCCAGCACACTGTTCTCTTTAGACACTGATGTAAAAACATCCGCCGAGACTTGGGTCATAATGGACAGGGACCTGATTTCTACCAAGACGGGTTAAACAAATTTGTTCTGTGTTCTGATAAATGCCTAAATAGACTTGGTGATTATGTCCAAAAGTGATAGGGACGTATGTCTCTTAATTCCCTTTTGTATTTATTGTCTATTTATAATAAATATTTCTCAATTCAACTTGTAACCCTGTTTTTATAATCACCCCTTTTATTTCTAGCTTATTTTTATGGTTTTTTTTCTTTGATAGGCAAACAACATGTTCAATATTAGCATTTTGCTGCAATTGAAAATAAATGGTTTTGCATCTGTTTTTGGTTTACGATTTTTCTTATTTTTTTTTTTTTTTTGCATTTAGTACACAATTCAAATCATATTCAGCAAAAATATTAAGCTATTCTTTAGTATAGATTTGATATTTGCGTAGATTTTGTGGTGCAACTGTAATAACCTGTTCTTTTTCCTTGACCCTGTTAATAGAGACTATTTTGATCGCCAACATGGCGATCAGTCATGAAATTTTTGGTTGCCATTTAAAATTTTTTTGGTAGCCAGTTGGCAAGTGGTGACCGCCAATCTGCACCTTTACAAAATAGTTAAACAAAAAATTTCATCTAAAGTTCACATGTTTATATTGCATTCAATTTTTACAAATAACCTTTCTTTTCTATGAATATTTTTTATATATTCATGCATGTATAATAAGTGGTTCATCAAAAGACATTTTCTAAGTAATAAGTAAAAAGGTGAATACAGCATTATAACCTTGCAAAATGCGTAAGCAGATCAATGACCCAAAATTCTAGCTACAACAGGAAATCTGCACAACCCTTGGTCCCAAGCAGTGCAGATTTTGAAGAGTTGACTGCATAGTTAAAAAACAAAATGTAACAATCACATTGATGAGAAATTTGCTATGCTAAAAGCTTAACCAAAACATTAATCAGCATCGATGACATCCGTCCCATAGAAAGACATTTTTATAGTTACTGAAAAAAACAATGGTAGACAGAATGAAAGTTAACGTTTAATAATCCTTATAAAAATGAAAATATATGATTGGAAACAGTGACAACAATGCATTTTTCACAAAACATTGATGTTTTAAAATATTGAATGTAATACATGCAAGTATATTATATATATACAGACACACACATATAGTAACCTCCAACAAATGCTTGTAAAATAATTGCTTTGACTACCCACACGATAGGCTGTGTAAAAATTGAAGATTTTTTTTGGGTTTGAAACCAAGTTATAACATATGAAACAACTCAGCAATAAACATGCAAACGATACCTATAAATATTTCCGTAATAACACAATATATGCGGAAAAAATCAACAAAACTTGTAAATAAAACTTATGTTATATTGATTACATAACTTTTAAAACTACAAACACAAATAAGATCATACCATATCGCCCTGCTCTTCCAACTCTATGCAAATAGGTTTCTAAAGTATTAGGGCAATCAAAGTTAATGATCAAATCTACATTTTCAGCATCAATTCCACGAGAAGTCTAAAAATAGAGATTATATAAAAATATACAAACAGAGAATAGTTCACTTTAAAAATCTTTAACTAAATAAATTTCATTACCGAAGACAGAAAGGTAATTCAACATTTTTAAAAAACCTAAAACTTTAGCAGTAGCGTTTGCATGAAGTTACACCCAAAACGAGATAAAGACTTTTTGAAAAATGCATAGTATTTTACCAATACTATTTGAAAATATCGTAACTGAAAATAAATGTAGTTTACTACTAGTTACAACAAATGAAAAAAAAAAATGGATTTTTTTTTTTTTGTTTTTACACAACTGAAAATAACATGAACTAGAAAACCAAGTTTATACATCACATTTTTTTCTTTAAAGGGGAGGGGGGGGGTACACCGCAAATTATCGCTCCTGTGACACCCATGCTAGGAATGCCACTAAATAAGTGTGTTACGTTAAAAATGACTAAAAAGCAAAAGTTATACAGAAGCAGTATATGCAATTAGCATACTTGACAACATTGGAGAAAAAAAAACAGGAGATTTTTTTCAATGAACCCCCCCCCCCCCCACTACACACACACAAAATGAACAATTAAATTGACCTACACAAATATTTTTTTTTTTTTTTGTTCATCACAGCAGTATTCGATCAAAATTTATCATCAAATGTTTGATCAAAACATTTTCTAGCAAAATTATTTTTTATGAGCAATATATGTTCTCTAGATTTTCATTTGACACCATTGGACGAAACTCAGTTTCACTTTACAGAAAATGCATTGCAGAACGCACAAATTTCCCACAGGATGAGTAGCCACATTTTAGTTCAAAAAGTAAGCACTTATAAGCACTTTGTAAGCACATTTTCAGAAAAAAATAAGCACATGTTTAAGTCCACATATACATTATTACTTGCATAATTAAGAGGAAAAACACGACTTGACAAAATTATATACTTCTAACAGAAATAGCTAACAAAAATGAGAAGGGAGGCTTTGCACTACATAAGGAAAACAAATAAGTTTTTTAACTCAATATAATGAATATATATATACATACCTGCCAACATTTCGAGGAAAAAATCCAGTAGATTGCGATACACCGCAATTTTGCATGCATTTTTCACTGTTTTTTTTTTTGGGGGGGGGGGGGGGGAATAAGAAGTTTTAACGATCACTTAAATTACAACCAACCACAAGTTCCTTATATGATATGTTTCCCAGCATAACTAACAAAATATTCAATCCTCTAAAGTCATAATTGATTTTATATAAGTTTCTTATATAAATCCATTTGCCAAAGAAATTAAATAGGATAATAACGTTGCTGAAGTTATTTTTTTCCATAAAATTCACTATTTATACGGGATTAACACCAAAATTTATGAAAACCAGGAGATTTTAAAGACCAGTAGAATAGGGGGAAATCCAGGAGTCCCCTGGAAAAACTAATAGAGTTGGCAGGTATGTATATATGTATTCTTTATTCGGGGGCAGTTTTTTTTCCACCTGAGCTTTGTGCAGTTCTTTTTTATGGGGGGGGGGGGGGGATAATGTAATTTTCTGAGTAACATAACATGGCACTGCTGAGAATTTTTTAAATCAATTTTTTTTTTTTTTTTTTTTTAAAATTTTGATCCCCCTGCCCTCAATATTTAGTGATTTATTGATAAAAATGCAACTTTATTTTCTCAAGATGCATTGTCTTTTGTTGATAAAAATTAAAAAAAATTGATGATATTCCAAAAAAAATTCAAATCACTCAGGGGGGAGAGGGGATACGGCCTACTATGACCCCCCTTGTTGTGCCTCTGCAATATCATGTACAGTACCATACTTGCCAACTTCGGAGGGGGAAAAAACAGAAGATTTTTTCAATGACCCCCCCCCCCCACACACACACAAAATGAACAATTAAACTGACATGCAAATAAAAAAAAACCTTTAATGTTCATTACAGCAGTATTTGATAAAATTTTATCATCAAATGTTTGATCGAAACATTTTCCAGCAAAACTATTTTTTATGAGCAATAGGATGTTCTCTAGATTTTCATTTGACAGCATTGGACGAAACTTAGTTTCACTTTACAGAAAATGCATTACTGTGCGGAATGCACAAAATCCCAAGAATTACGTTTAGTTAGATTATAAAAAGGCAGTTCTCACAAATACTTACTAGCTTACATCTACACCACAACAATTCAAACAAAATATCACGACAACGTCTGGTGTGCACTTAACAAATAAATTGTCCAATTTTTTATATTTTTTTTAATTTAGCCATTTTTTAGTTATGCATTGAATAAAAATAGGAAGAAATGTTCTTTATCTATTTTGTAACAATACATAATGACTCCCAAAAAATTATCTATTTTGTAACAATACATAATGACTCCCAAAAAAGGAAAAACCCAAACCCTAAGTTGAAGGAAAAAAAAAGTATTTCTATGCAAAAAATACTTTTAAAACAAGATTATTAATAAGGATGCAATATTAATAGTTATAACTAACTAATAGAATCGCTAAAATGTTTTAAAAAGGCTAAAATTTTTCACTGAAATTTCGAGTGGGTGTGGCAAAATGAGAAGTGCAAATCCTCTACTACAGAGGCTAAATCGTAAAAAATAATAAAAATAATGGTAAACCAGATGTTATTGATGTCCAAGAGATGGAATGAGATAGTACACAAGAACTAGGGACTTTTACCTATGCGGATGCAATCGGATTTCAAAAAAAATCGGGGACTGACCCTTGAAAGCATATGAAAGACAAAATGCGGAAGTTTTACTGCTAATTTGTAAAAGTTTCGTAAAGTACGTATCTATGCATGCTACTTAGAGATTTTCTCATTTAAAAAAGAAAAAAATTTCCAAAATTACTAACATTCGCGGAACCGAAATTTTGACTTTTCAAAAATACCAAAAATACGGAATTTCGGCAAAATACGGGAAAATCACATGAAAACTACTCGGCGAGTAACTACGATTACGAGCGCCGTCTATTGAGCAAAAAAATATTGAAGCTTCATTGATTTATTTTAAAGT
Organism: Octonoba sinensis; assembly: GCA_038502835.1. Classification (NCBI taxonomy): domain Eukaryota; kingdom Metazoa; phylum Arthropoda; class Arachnida; order Araneae; family Uloboridae; genus Octonoba; species Octonoba sinensis. Next base: position 100,734,370 of record CM076604.1, read on the forward strand.
GAAAATTATAAAAAACGGGAGAAAATTGTGTTAAACGGGAGATCGGGAGACTTACGCAAAAAAACGGGAGTCTCCCGTTAAAAACAGTGGACTTGGCAAGTATGCAGTACTGAACCTCAAATTTGGCAAGCTCAGCACCAACGCTATGCAGAATTTTGGAACACGACCAAACATGGCGGATTTACAGAACCAAAAATGGCGGATTCTCGGAAGCATCGGCGCTGAAACGCTTTTTTACGACAAATTTGCAATATTTTCTTCACTCATAGACAAATGTTTTTACATTTTGACTATGAATGGCGATTGGGGCCAGCTGGTTTAGCAATCGGAATGCCATTTTATGCATCCGATGAGTAGTTAGTTTACACTAACGTTCGATTTCTGCTAGGGGGGAAACTAAACATTCGAAATTTTTTAAAGAAAATAATCATTTTAAGGAAAAGTAAGCACTTATAAGGGCCCTTATATTTTATTTTCAAATATAAGCACTTATAAGCACTTGTAAGCACCGCTACGCACCCTGTCCCAGCATCAGATTAGTCAGGTTATAAAAAGCCAGTTCTCCCAAATACTAGCTTACACTTACGCCACAACAATTTAAACACAATTTCACGACCATTATTCAAAATATTTAGAAATTTTTTTTTAACCATTTTTTAGTTATATATTAATGAAAATAGGAAGAACTTTCGTTTATTTACTTTGTAACAATATATAATGTGTACCTAAACGGAAAAAACCCATAAACCTAAGACAATTTTAAAAAAAGAATGCATTTTAAATTCCATGAAAAGAAATACTTTTGGCAAACGTATTTTTTACAACTAGATTAATAACAAAGAAGCAATAGTAATACAGTCAAACCCCGTTAACGCGAACTCGCTTAACGCGATATGAATGCCATTCCCTATCAGATAATCTAAGAACTAGTGCTAAATTAATCGTTTAAGGCGAAATTGATTTGAACAAAATTCCACTTAAGACGAAAAACAAAATTTTTCAGTTGACAAAAAAAATAAAAGAAAAGAAAGGGGAAAAAAACATTCTTTGACATGAAATTTTCTTGGAGCTTAGGAAGCTTGAAAATTCTGTTGCACTTATTAACTTCTAGGAATTCTAAGAAAATAGCGAAACAGGTAAAATGCCTGCAGCTCACACGCTAATCCTTTTTCTGACAGACACTGTACAAGCGTGTTAGTGGGGATCAGTGACGGGAATGAATTGACAAGGGATACCTCTATTACTGGGCATAGATAAGCACTGGACACTTCCATTAGGGGACAATGGGGTAGAGTTTCAAAAGTGTGTGGGTCAGGAAGACTTCCCAGCCACCTGGTTTTCAAGAGGGGGAGTGTCAATCAAGCATTGTATTCTTCGTTTCCGTTCATTTTACTCGTTTAACATGGTGCTAAACTCTCAATCTATTTCTTGGAAATGAGTTATAAAGAGAACAACTTTGATTACATGCAGAGTAAACGCTGAAGGAAATTTTAGTTTTGAGTTAGTCCTGTGCGGGGTGCAGTTGATTTTTTCGCATTCGTAATAATGAATCTTATACAACAATCTTCGCCGTTAGAAATGAAGCAAAAGATCTTAAATGAAATTGAAGATAAATAATTGAAGAAGACAGAGATTGCTGCAAAATATGGAATTGCCAACAGCACTTTATCCACGATCATTAAAAATAAAAATAAGATTGAAGCAGCTTATGCTGTGAATCAGTTTGAGCCAGCAAGAAAGAGAACGAGAACTGGGAAAAATGAAGACATGGAAGTGGCCCTTTTACGCTGGATCAAAGAGGCCAGGAATCAAAACATCATTTTAACAGGGGTGATTTTGCAAGAAAAAGCCAAGTTCTTTGGAGAGGCTCTTGGTGTCAGCGATTCCGTTTTCTCAAATGGTTGGCTCTCTAAATTTAAAGAGCGCCATGGGATTGTTTGCAAAAAAATCTGCGGTGAAGAAGCAGCTGTTGATCCGAAAACAGTAAATTCGTTTTTCGCTGAAAAATGGCCAGCCCTAAAAGAAGAGTTTTCCCCACGAGACATTTTTAATGCAGATGAAACGGGACTTTTTTTCAAGGCACATCCTTCCTGTACGTAGACCATGAAAGGGGAAAAGTGCTCCGGTGGAAAATGCAGCAATGAAAGAATAACTGTTATGGCAGCCTGCAACATGGACGGCAGTGAAAAAATTCCACTCCTTGGCATAGGGAAATCGGCTAAGCCCCGTTGCTTCAAGAAAGTACGATCTTTACCTGTAGACGATGCATTCAGCAAAAAAGCTTGGATGAGCAGTGGCATTTTTACTAAGTGGCTGACAAATTTAGATTTGAAATTTCATCGTGAAAAGAGGAAAATTTGCCTCATTCTAGTCAATTCTGCTGCCCATGTAGAAGTTACAGGACTCAAAGCTATAAAGTGCGTGTTTCTACCGCCCAACACTACAGCGAAAATCCAGCCTTGCGACCAAGGGATTATCAAATGTTTAAAAATGCACTATCGTAGAGAAATGGTCCGCAAAGCTATTGAGTGTTTTGACAATAAAAGTGAATTTTGTATCGATCTATTAGATGCCATGTCTTATTTAAGAAGCGCATGGAGTAGAATAAAACGTTCGACAATACAAAATTGCTTTCGCCATGGAGGGTTTGTAGAAGGATCGGATGAAGCTGTCGAAGAAGAGCAGGATGAAGAAACAACTTCTTCAGTTTTCAAAGGAAGCTGCTAAAAGGAACATAATCTCGGCAGTCTTGTTTGAAGAATATGTGCAAATTGATGACGAGGCCTTAACTTCAGATGTAATAACAGATGAAGACATAATTAGAGAATCCCAAAAGGAAAGTGCAAAGGAAACTGAAACAGACGAAGAAGAAGAAGATGCTGATCCGGAAGCCCAAAATCTAATCACAGTGAACAAAGCTACGGCAGCATTACAAACTATGCAACGATTTTTAATGCAGCAGGAAAATGCCTCACATGCCTTAAATAATTTAGAAGATGTTGATAGTTTTGTAAAGGGATGCTATTTCAAAAAATTGAAGCAAAATTCCATAACAGATTTTTTTTTAAAGTAATCATTTCTTAGGTAAATAAAACTTACTCTTCCATTTTGATAATTGCTGTTTTTAATAGTAGTTTAGTAAATTTCATATAATTTTCCAAATCGAAGTATAAATATCAAATTGTATGTCTATGTGCATATATGTGCATTTTTGCATAAATATACTTTTGGTTCCTATATTTTTTGTATCATGAGAAAAAAAACTTTTACTAAATTTTAAATCCTGCAGCCATCTGTTAACGCGAAAAAATTTGGCAGCCCCCTCGACTTCACGTTAACGAGGTTTGACTGTAGTTATATAATTAGCTATTATGATCACCAAAATTTAAAAAAAAAAAAGCTAAAATGTTTCATTGAAATTTTGAGTGGGTATGGCAAAGTGAAGAGAGTGCAAATCCTCTACTAGAGGTTGAATCGTAAAAAATATTAAAAATAAGGGCAAACTAAAATTTATTGATGTTCAAGAAATTGAATCAGATAGCAAAGAAGAACTGGGGCGTTTTACCGAAGCGGGTGCAATCGGATTTCAAAACAATCGGGACTGTCCTTTGAAAACATATGAAAGACGAAATGTGGAAATTTTACTGCTAATTTGTAAAAGTTTCGTAAAACAAGTATCTACACATGCTGATTCACAGATTTGTCATTGAAAGAAAAAGATTTTAAAAAATCTACAAAAATTACAAACTTTCATGAGATGGAAATTTTTCTTTTCAAAAATACCAAAAAAAAAAAAAAAAAAAAAGAATTTCGTCAAACAGGAGTCTCCTGTTAAGAACAGTAGATTTGGCAAGTATGAATTAGTAGTAGATATTAAATATATATATAAATAAATTGCTTTATTTATTTGGTTGCATTTTTAAACAAACATACCGAATTGAATCAAAACACATTCACTAATTTACTCTTATCGAATTTCTCAGCTTTTCATACTGCTTATTACTGCTGCTACACTTAACTGCTCGGAAAACTTATCTACCTGAAATTACAGAATCTTGTTATCTTAAAACTGCCATTTTTCAGCAGCACCCAGGATTTGATATCTAATGAAAATGCTGCATTTGTAAGAAATTAAAGCATGTTAAACTGAAAAACTTAGCAAACAAAAAACCTCTTAAACTAAATTTCCCTGAAGTAATTTAAATAATTTTTTTACATAATTTTGCTAATATAAACACTATAAATCAAAAGAAGAAAAATAGCTATAAAAAGTCTTATTTAAAAAACTTACTAAATCTGTACAGATTAGGATTTTACATTTAAAACGTTTCAAAGCATCAATAGCTTTTAAACGATCTATCTGCTCTTTAGCACTTGATATGTATGTTGCAGTAAATCCCAATTTCTTTATATCATTACAAAGCAATTCCACCCTGTAAAACATTATATTACATTAAAATATATAATATATGTATATATACATGAATAATACATTTTTATAGCAAATTAAACTATTACACGTAGTGTTACTAATTCAAGAGCAAGTTACTGACCATTTGAAATTATACTTGAATAAGAAAGAAAATAAAACAATCTTTCAGTGAACTGAATCTTATTTGCAATAAACACAGAAATAAATAATTTATGCACATGTTTGTAGTACGCACTTGCAGGGGTAGGAACAGCATTAAAGCATTTTGCAGCAGAAAAATTACAATTTTGGAGCAAAAAAACATGATTGGCACAGCTAAGTAACACTTATTCAATGCATTTTAATTGAAATTTATTATTGATTGTACCATGAATAATAAAATTTTTAATTAAACCATAATTAATTTATAAAGATAATAAATTTTGTTTATTTACCTTATCACAAAATGTAATAAACAGCTAAAGAGAAAATAATCCAATTCAAGTGATGCAGAAAGATTGAGAAAAGAACGCTATGCGTTCTTATGCGTGCACGTGGAAAGTAAGCTAAGTAATGTTAAACCACTGCAGTGATCAAGTAGCAATCTTGAAACCAGGGTTCGTTGATTTAAATCATGATTTAAATTGCAATTTAAATCAAGTCATTTTTTTTTAAATCATCGATTTAAATCAACTGATGTTTTTCAAAAAAAATCATTGATTTTACAATGTTAGAAAGTGTTGTAAAGATGGAATATATTGCAATTACAGCCTCTGTTTCAAGCAAAACATCCTAGGTCCATCTGTCTGTGTGCATAACATATTTCATAAGTTTAGAACTAATTACCATTTTTTTTTTTAAATTTCACAATTACTCTTTTTCTTCAAGCATCTTAACAGCAAAGCTTAATTCATTCAATCATTCAAATTAGAATTCATAATAATCATGAACCATTCTGTATTTTTTATCTTAAAAATAGTATTTTAGATTAATTCAATAAATGCCGTACAATAAATAATTCAGAATGATAGTGCTTAAAACAACAATTGTTAGAATTTGGAATATGCATCCTTAAAGTTTCATCCACGTCCCCTAATAACTTAAGGTTTTTTTCTTTCAAAAATATTTTTTTTGTCATAGAAGTTTTCAATAAAGATATTTGATTTAAACAAATAGTTTCAGTTTTTAGGAATGGTGTGAGCATTGATTTTACTAAATGGGTAAAAATATTTCAGGCTTTTTCATTTATGAAATCGATAAACGACTAATGTACACTAAATGTAAAAATTAAGTACATACCAGGCGCGTAGCCAAGGGGTGGCTGAAGGGGCTGGAGCCACCCCCGAAATAATTCAACCTCGAAAGCGTATTGGTCAAGTTTCTCACAGAAAGAATGCTCTGTCGGCGACAAACATCCCAGAGAAGAGATACGTATCTCTCCAGCAGGGCCTGAGTGAGATGTGGTTGATCATGTGACAAACGACTAACTAGTTGGAAAAGATTAGGGTTTAATTTGTTTCCTAGAAAGGACCAGGATTCGATATTGTGTGGGGTAGTTGGCTCTGTGTTTGACCCCTAATGGTTCGACCTTCCACTCATATTGAGATGGATACCCCCCCCCCCCCCCATCAACTCTTAATAAAAAGTTGAATACTTTACCGATTTTGAGAAATCGTTCTAGTTTTAGCGAATGAAGCCAAAACCCTAGCTGCCAAATTTAACATAGAGGTAAAAACACCTAGAGTGTGTAAATTTCAAAAGAACCACCCAAATATAGCCAACAAAACTAAAGAATATTATAGAATCACGATTTTTATTTCCTACCTAGATGATCTGATATCGTCACTTAATGAGCGCTTTTTGCCGCATAAAGACACAATTTCTTCCTTGAGAAACCTTATTCCCCAACACGCTGTTGAAAAGAGTTTTCAAGACATAGAACCGTGCATCTCATTCATTCTATGAAGATGATCTTCCTTAATATAAAGATGATTGAAGGTGAATGAGGGGAAAGTGTAAGATGAAGTGGAAGTCTTCCGAATTGTTGCCGAACTCGGCGATTGGGTCCCTTTACCGCCTGCATTTTGCTTCAAATACTTTCCATCCTATCAGTATCAGCAGTTTCAGCTGAGCGAAGTTTCTCAACTTTAAGGAGATTAAAAACTTACCTCAGAAGCACGAATAGCTAAAATCGTTAAACTGGATTGGCTTTACTCAATATACATAGACACTGTTCAGTATCAGATGACATGGTAGTTAACAAATTTGCCAACAGAGTTTTGTTAGAAAAGTAATGGTAACTTTGTTTTTTGCTCAAATACTATTTTTACATGTATTATTAAACTTTAATTGAAATATAAGTTCTCATTTCTTTATAATTTTTTTAGTTTGATTTGATAATTATTGGAAGGATATAGTTATCGTTTTCGAATGTAACATTTATATTTCTCAGCCCTCCCCGAAAAAATTCCTGGCTACGCCCCTGGTACATACAATTGTTACTTTTTTTTTTTACTTTTCTATGTTACTATATGTTTACTTTTCTATGTTCTATATGTTTCTATGTTTACTTTTCTAATTGTTACTTTTTCTATGAACGTAACATAATAAATATCCAAAATATTTCGGGTCTTTTTAAAAATATCAAAAAAATCTGATTTAAATAAAAAAAATCCGATTTAAATTTTAAAAAATCACGAACCCTGCTTTACAGGCGTCTAGACTTTGCCTATAAATCACAAATTCAACAACAAACCATGGATGATGGGCGAAATCTTTACCAAATGGCTGGTGGATTTGGACAAGAAATTTTACCGTGAAAAAAGGAATGTGTGTTTCATCGTAGACAATTGCGTGATGTTCCGGGATTAAAGTTGATAAAGCTGGTTTGCAATTGTTACTTTTTTTCCAGCTTTCAACAGCAAAATAATTCAGATTAAATTTGTTCATTTTCTCTGTACTTATGAATGTACTATTATTCATAGTAGGGCTAAGTTTCATTTCAGTCGTGCATTTGTATTAAAATTTGTTTATCATTATTATTAAAAAATATTTCTCGCTGTGAAAATAGCTTAAAGTGTGTTTTTGCATATTGTTAAACATGCCATATTGTTTCTATGAATGTAACATAATAAATATTCAAAATATTTAAGGTCTTTTTTAAAAAAAAATCAAAAAAATTCGATTTAAATATGAAAAATTCAATTTAAGTCAAAAAAATCATGAACCCTGCTTGAAACCCAGGATAATTACTTCTTGTATCGCAAGTACACTCATCGGCAGTCCAAGTTTCATTAATTAAGTCAGTTATTGTAATGAGTTTGCTATTTAAGAAAAAAAAATGAATAAAAAGCTTAATTTTTGAAAAACTTAGTTTGAAAGTAACATGAAGTTTTTCAGGAATAAATCAAAAGTGGATCTCGCGAAAAAAAAAAAAAAAAAGCTGATATCCCCAAATAGATGAAAATTGACATTCCTGCAAAAGGAAGCTGGTGAATGAGCGGGGAAATCGGGTTCTTTACGTTAAGTCACATGTTTAGTCTCTATGTAGCTAAATATTGAGCAGATTGAGTGGGAACATTATGTCACGAAGATGAAAAACAGCTTTTTCACGACTTGATCGTGGTCCGGGCGACGGGGTTGCCTCAATTTGGGTCTTCAAAGTAGTACTTGTGCAAAAACCTGGAATTGGCCCAGTTTAAGCGCAAAAAAGGATAAAAAGTTTGTTATGGCGCAGGAGCTCGCTACGGAGCACTTTGGCGCAGATTTCCGACCCTTGCACCTGTGTTTCTTGTAACCAATCCTCTATGCCAAACATGCCTTTCATTTAATGAGACAATTAAAGTTGAAAAAGTGCAATTACAAGTTTGTTTACTTCTGGTTTACTCCATGAACTTTACGAGAGTTAATTTCATACAAAACATTTTCTAAGGGATAAGTAGTATTATATGTGATCAAACTTTTCATGTAATAAAAAGAAAAGACAAAATCATGCTTTCTAAAATATGGTTGCATTTTTAATAAATACTTTATTATAGTTCAAAGCTGCATTGTAAAAAGTTTTTACAAATTAGACAAATTAGAAGTTGATTGTTCCTTGGCAAAGAAGCAAATTTTTAATTTGGATCCTTCAACTGTCATTCTGAATAATTTTTGTAGCTATTCCATATCCAGGGGTCAATCCTCTTCATTTAAGGTTTTTTTTTTTTGTGAAAATTCAAAACTTAAACATACAGTAATAAAAATTTATTATTTTTTGCCACTTATTTAGATAATTCTGTAAAAAGTACAGGTTGGTTACTTAGAATTTTGTGAAGGATACATTTTGATTGATTGAAAATTTGTGATGGGTCTGTTTTAATTGGTTGCAATTTTGTGAAGGGTCCATTTTGCTCAGTTGAAATTTTGTGAATGGTGCAAAAATCTACTTCTCTGGCATGACCCTCGATATCAATTAATAAAATATGCAAGCATTTTTTATGATTTTAAAATGCTTCCTAACAGAAGATATGCATTTTCAATCAAATTTAATACTTAAAGATTAAAAAAAAGTGTTAAAAATTTAACAACATAAAAACAAAACTATATTCAAAGCATAAGTGATTATGTTTCATTTTACACAGACACCTGTTCATACTGATAAATTCTTAGCAAAAATGCATTTAGCCTTCTATTAAAATTTACTGAAATACCATGTACACCGTAGTTTTCAAGTATGTCAAACAGGCCAATCATTTACTGAGGGAGTCAGGACCCCCTGGCTTGAGAAATAAACTGTATTTAATATATAAATGTATACATTTTGTTGTTTTTTATAATGCAATACACAATGAGTTTATACTTTGCATAATATATGTAGCTTGGAAGGCAGAAAGTAATTTTCATTGACACATTTTTTTAAAAGCTTCAAAATAAATTAAAGAAGAATCAACTTATACAACCCTTCTAAAATAAGTATTTTAGAAAATACATACATTGTTATCTGATTGCAGAACACCAAGCACTGAGAAAATTTGACCCTTTCTAGGATTTTTTCCAATGTTTTGAATTTGAATTTATACACTAAAGCAACTGAGGAAGTAGGCTGTACTTCTTGTTCATAATGAATAGTACCTAAAAAATAAAATATTATCATGAAAAATGAGCTTTTTGTTGGTATTTCCCTCGATAATTATAGCTCTTAAAAAATGATAAGTCTCACTTGATAAAAATAAAAATGAATATTTATTTAAACTAATAAATTATCATTTTGAACAGAAATAAAATAACTAAGTGGCATACTGGCCAAACATCTCTTAATCAATACAATATCTAATCAAACAATACTACCACATTAAATTAACTATCTCGGAACTACCTTTGACTCGGAAGCACACTTGTTTTATACACATCGGGTAGGCACGCGCTGATCTCTGATTCGTGATGTCGTCAATCACCTCAGCACGCCCCCAACCGATGTGCACAATACCAACTTGCATGGGAACAGCACTAAACTGATATTCAACACTTTTTAAAGATTTCCTATTGAAAAAAAAAGTGAAAATAAAAGATGCTTATGAGTTTTAAGAGAAACTTGAGATTATTTGAATCCCTGTATAAGAAAACTTAGCAAATTTAAAAGCAAGCTCATTTGAAACTTTCATTCCCTTCCCAAATAACCAAAAACAAAAAAGCGTCACAAAAGGTAATTAGTTGAAAATCCTGTCATTTGCAATGTTTGGTGGCATGTGTGGCCTTAAATGCTAACATTAAGTAACTAAACTGGCCATTCACGGGCACAATAATCATCCAAATACCACGATAACACTCCAACTGTGAATGTTGAACTCCCCTTCACTTGGATGGCATCGCATCGAGCATTGGATATCCAACCGTGCCAAAATCCATCATTCCGCTCTATTGCCTCATGAATGTGGACACCCGTTTGGAACGGAACCACATGGAGTCGGATTTCGGCATTCACGATCGTGCCAGCTATTCAAAATTATTCATTCTGCTTATAGCAGCCATTAAAGAAAGTCGCATTGAAAAATGGCGCCATCGGTGTTTTTCTTCAGGATAATCCGTTGATTAAATTAATTCACATATAATAAAAGAGATTGAATGCTTCTGGAAAAATAAAATAAATAGATAAAATAAAATAAATAAAGAAAATTAACTAAAATAATGTCTATTTAAATCTATCTTTTTTTTTTTTCCTGGGTCCATGAAACAGGTAGAAGAACAAATGCCGCCCTTAAATTTCAATAATAAATAATAAATAAATACTTTTAAAAAGCTTAAAAGTTGGTTAAGACAATAAGCTAATATGAGAAACATATTTTGATATTTTTAAAAACCTTTTTTTTAATCTAAAGCTCCGAATTTTTTTTACACGATATAAGTTTGTAGGTTAATTTAGAACACGAGCTATAGATTTTTTAGTTAGATTCTTCAACATTTTCTGTAACTCAAATTATCATTCAACACTTTCTCTCAACTCCTTGTAAATAGACAACTTTATAAATCTTTTTCCTTATGTTTGTCATAAAATATTTGTTTTGCAATGCAACACTTTCCGTAACTCAAATTATTATTCAACACTTTCTCGCAAGTCCTTGTAAATAGGCAAGTTCAATTTTTTTTCTTTTTTTTCTCATAAAATATTTCTTTTGCAATGCAATAATTTGCGATATTTACTTTCTTATATGAATTAAAGGAAATATTGTATTCTCACTCAAATTTCCATTTTGATCAGCTATGAATGTTCTGGGTTTTATTTTATTTATTTTTGTGACATATGTACTAAAAAAAATAGTAAAATATACTTTAAAAAACTAGAAAAAATATGCTTTTGTAGAAATATGTACTAAAGTGTTTAAAATAATGTTTGAATGTAATAATATGTTCAGTAGCACTGGGATGTCCCACATCTAAGTATAGTAACTAAGTAATTTTTTGACTGAATTTAAAGTAATTGGAATAAAATTCTTGATCAAACTATTAATTTTAATAGTGCTTGTCTATTTACATTTTGATAATAATTCCACATTAACAAGTAGCCATTTGAAGTTTCAAAACTACTATCAAGCACCCAAGAGCTTTTTTTTTTTTTAATATTTAAAATTAATAATTTGGTAATGGATTTCACTCTGGTTGTTTGAAGTTCATTCGAAAAAATTAAGTTATGTTTTGTTGTGGGGCATCCCATCGCTACCGAACATATATCTTTATAATTCAAAGATTATTTTTACCTTTTCAGTTCATACTGTAACATAAACATATTTCTTCCTGTTGTTCTAAACTATAATTTTATTTTTTGTGGAGCACTATGTTATTTATATTCTTTTGGTTTGTTTGACATTTTTATGACCCCCAGATCAACGGATCACTATCAATTTTAAGCCCTGGAAATATATATATATATCTAGGAGTGCACTGCTAGTGCAGGAATGCCGATTAGGTACATATATTCAGAAAGAATATCTTGTATTCACATAAAATGTTTTAATTTAGCAACTATTATATTAATAATAATAGAGTATGTTCAATGAATTCACTCCAAAAAATTATTTTATGCAATGAATATATTTAATTTAATAAATAATTTTAATAGCATTTTTTAAAATTTATTACACGCTCATTGCTTCATTCTCTAAGATCATTTCTTAAACAGAAATCAAAACACATGGTGCAACCATACGTTTTTATTAATTGATTGCACAGTAGTCACTAAACATGCCTTTTAATTAATTATTTCTTTTTATGATCAGTAAAATGTTTGAACTACACATGTGGGGATTCGCTAGTTTCAGGAAGGATCTGAGAAAGGAAAAGAAACATTACTTGGCATTTGAGTTGGAACCATGAAAGAAAGCAAGACACTACATAAGATAGAACAGAAAGATACGGGAATGATGGATTGAGGTTCTACTGCATTAGAACATTAAGGCAAAGATTTTATTTTATTTATTTCAAATATTAAGTTGATATGAAATGCACTGCCAAAAGTAACTTTGTCATTGATGCTTGCATTCTACTTCAAACCATGAGAAAGTTTCATTATGAAGCATAAGATTCATGTTTGGGAAGAGGAAAGGTAGTTATGACAACTTATTAGACAGGAATTTTATAACTTTGATTTTGTTTAGAAAACCTTAAACATTTATTTCTACTACTATCATCTACTAAATTCAAGGAAATAAATAGCTTTCTGACCAGTTATTCTATACGTGTCTGAAGTGTAAGCAACATTAATTGGTACATATATTTTATAACTTGTATTTTATTTTCGACTTTCTCAGTTAAATTTTTCATATTACAATTTCTGCTTCAAAAATTATGCAAAATTACAATTCAAAAATTACAATTATGCTTCAAAAATGCTATCTCTAACTAATGAAAGAAGTATAATTTAGCTTTTATCAATGTAATTAAGATGTATTTCTAAATTGAAATATATATTGTGGTTTGCAAACAGTAGTACCAATACATTTGTTCTTATTTTAAAAAAATGTTCCATTTGAAATGATTGGAACATTGATTGATTATGGAACACAGCACACACAATTATCGTGTTTATTCCTCTATTTATGTTTGCCATGTGTTTCTATAAAGTAAATTTTTTTCGTTAAAAATAAAGGTTTGAAAAGCGCATTTTCAGCGGCCCTTACAGCTAGGTACTCATAATAATACAGATCTACCAATGTTCTTAAATAATATTTTAAGACTGCATTTGTCTTTTATTTTTTTTAGCTTATGCAGAAAAAATATTTTTTTGTAATTTTTATCCATTCATTCCCTTTCTTTTGTTATTTTTCATTTTTAATGCAAAATTTATCATTTTATATTCACTTTTTTGTTTACTAAATTCATCTTTTGGCAGCCCCTTTTCTGAAAAACTGGGGGAGGCAGAAGCCCTCCCCCCCCCCCTGGTGACAGCCCTGAATACAGAAAGTGGTTCCCTTTAGTTGACTATACAAATCCTTTTGGAGAGGTGTCCTTTTTAAAATATGTCCCGCCCTGCTGCTTTTTCATTATAGAGTCAGTACAAATCATTAAAATACTAGTACAAATCATTAAAATATAAAAATGTCAAATGTTGTTTGTCACTGATGGTTGCTCTATTTACTTATAAGAAAACTTTAAAATGACTTTACCTAATAAAGAAAGATTTTCCTTCTCCAACCGGGCTAAATAGGGATCTCTAAAAAAATTAGTGATAATTTTTTTAATACTGCTGGGGTAAGTGGCGCTGGTTGCAATCACTTGCTTTTCTTTAGGCAATGACTGAAAAATGTCACTAAATGGGGGAAAAAAAAGGTGAAACATTTTTTATAGAAGTAACAAATTACATCACATAGTTAGTAAATATAACAAAACAATAACTTATGTTAAATAACCTATCAGATTGAGTTTGTAATGAAATCACAAACAAAATAATGGTATCTATTTTGACCCATAACAGTAGAAGGGATTTTGAGTAGTGATGGGTATTATTTAGTGATCATAATCAAGAACTTGATTATTCGGAATAGCTCGAGGACTCAACTCTAATGAACATCTCAAGACTTTGTACCATTCCAAGTGGTTTACTCTTGTCAAGCAATATTAGAATTGAATGCACTTCTTGAGATACCGAGTTGTATACTTTTTCAGTAATATCAGAATCAAATGAAACCTCTCGAGTGCTTGACTTCTCAAGTAATTCTCTCGAATGATTTTCTTTTTGAGCGATCTTGCCACATTTAGATGATTTTATAGTCAAACATTGTCTATGTATGTTACTGCAAAAATGTCTGTGTGTAAGTGGGTAACAAAAGCGGATCTAGTTCTTTATTAAGGCCGATACTTCTTAATAAAATATGAGAACCAAATCTAGGGGATTGATTGAAGTTATTGTTTTAAAGTTATTCATCTAAATAGTTTTGTTGCTAATTAACTTTTTCTTAATTGTGTACCATCTCATGTAGGTACACATTTTAATCAACGTCTCATAATCTTTCCAGTGGATGACATTAATTTCTCAACTAAAGTTATTGTTTTTAAATTAGTCATCAAATTAGTTATTTGTTAATTAACTTTCTCTTAATTTTGTACTCACTCCCTAATGTGGATAATCATTTTAATCCACGTCTCAAAAGATTTTATGCAAGTCATTTCTTTTTCAATTACCATTATCGTTTTAAAGTTATTCATCTAATTAGTTCTATTGCTTATTGCCTTTTTTCTTAATTTTGTACTCACCTCTAATGTAGGTACTTATTTTAATCTAGGTCTCAGAAGCTTTTCCACAGGTGCATTTCTTCTTCAATTACGATTATCGTTTTAAAGCTATTCATCTAATTTGTTTTATTGTTAATTAACTGTTTTCCAAATATTTTATTACACCCTGGTGTGAGTACTCATCTGAATTTTTGTCGCACAAGCCTTCCCACAGGTGACTATAATTCTTCAACTACATTATGCGCTTTAAAGTTATTCATCTAGTTAGTTATATTGCTAATTACCTTTCTTTATCTTTCAATTTCATTATTGCCATCTAGTGGGAGTTCTCATTTTAATCTATGTTTCATATACTTTCCAGCAAGTAACCTTTATTTTGTAATTACTTAGTTTGTCAACAAGTTATTCAACTAATTACATTTTTTTTCAATATTTTTGTTATTTTTTTTAGTTTTATTTCTACCCCCTTATTTAAGTACTCTTTTTAAGCTATGTATCAAACACTTTCCAGCAGATGTCATTTACTTTTCAATTACATTGACTGTTCTTAAGTTATTCATCTAATTAGCCATTCAAAAATTAACTGTTTTCTAAATGTTTATCAGATGTCCTTTAGAAAAACTCACTTTAATCTATGCACTAAATACTTTAATGCTGGTTATTTTTTTTTAACCACATTTCCCAAGGTACCCCCCCCCCCCCCCCAATGATGATGCACCACTCTAAAAATTTACGAAAGCTCCCAAACACAATGCCCCCTAATCGGCCAAAACATTCCCTTAAAAGCCTCAGAATCCCACTACCACAAAAAAATTTCAATGCCACAGTCAGCGCCATGAGCCCCCCTCCCCTTCCACTGGCATTCTTATTTTTAAAAATTATTTGCATAATTATTGTATTTGCACTCATTAAACAAATTCTGAAACCACTCGAGATATTCACTAGATTGCTGATCACTCTCACTTACTGAAATCTCTCGATTATGCCCATCTCAAATTTCGAGTGTAGATTTGCGAAATGTTACAATTTATCTGGAAAATCTAATGTACACATCAAAATGACACTGTTTTGTGCAAGGTCCTCTTCATATTAAAATGTACATCAATTTTAAGTTTTCAATTGACAACCAGTATCTTTGAAAGATTTTAAAATCAGCATCAAAATTTATTTCAATACGCCAATTTTTTTGCAATTTGGTGTAGTCATAGTTTTAAATTAAATGGAAAAAAATTTGCCTCATACTCTTAAGATGAGGCAAATGATTTTGATATTTTTACCCATAATATTGCGATTGCATACAAAGGTATACCCAATTTAAATATAAAACTATAAGCTAATACAACAAAAACATCATATGGTTAAAAATGGGAACTTAATTTTTGTTAAATTAACAAAGCTTGAAGACCACTTTTCATCAGTTTTAAATTTATTATTATACTAGCGGTACCCGCAACGGCGTTGCCTGTGCAAAGTAAAAATAGCGGCGCCTACGACGCAACTTGTTTTTTTCCCCAGGCAAGGCACCGAAGGCGACCTCTTAAGTCACTTCTGAGTCTATAAAAAACTTATTTCAGCCAGTCTTTTTCCACAAATATTTATCTACTTTGACTTAGGTATAAAATTATTTCAATCTATCACTAATAACCTATATTTATTGATCTATATTTGTATCATGTGACATATTTATCTTTATTACATCATCAAAACTTTTACATAGTTTTTTTTTACTCTGGGTCTGATAGATAGCAGTACATTCTTTCTGAGTCTTGAATTCAAAAATATAAATGTTATTTCAACCAATAAAAAGAGTAAATTGTGATACAAAAATTAAAAAATAAGTATATTAGTAGTTTTATACATAATAAACATACATTTTGAAATCAAATCAGAAAAATGAATTGATATAATTTTAAATATGAAATTTTAACTGCTACAAATTAAAGTAGGCTAAATGGAGAATTGATAAATTGATCAGACAATGCCGTTTAGTAAAGATCATCTGAAAAATCTAACAGTTTCTGATCACCCTTAGTCTATTCAAGAAAAGCAAAAGCAGCGGCGAAGAGATGCTGTACTATGTATATGTAGACAGTTTGATGAAATCATTAAAAAAAAATCAGCGGAGGCTTGATGTGAAGTATGTTGATAGTGAATACTGTATGGAATGCAGTGTTGTAGCTAGCATGGGTGACACCCGGGGCGGGTAGTGATAGGTGTCACCCCATGGAAAAGATTACCCCCTCCAAGGACAAAAATCATGTAAGCATGAAGTATGCGTTTTAAGGAAGAAATATAATATTTTTTTTTTTAATCACCAGATTGAAAAATAAAAACACCATTTGTATCATGAGCCTCATAATATTTAAAGTATTTGTTGATGGCAACAGTTAGGATTAGCGGTTAAAAAACATTGTGAATATATTTTTTTAAGGAAACACTTTCCTCAGTTCAAAAGAGAAAAAAAATATCCAATTTAAAGTATTTGTTTTATTCTATGGAGCTTTTAAAGGTTCCATTTTTTTCCTCCGTCCTGGCTTTGTGTCACCTCAGAAGTCAAATTGATATTTCTCAGGGGTGGTACTGGCCCTCCCCAAAAAAACCTGAAACTAATTAGCAGAATCTTTAAGGTTGAAACAAAGTTTTAAGCTATATATGTATATATACGGCATTATTACTATTTGTAAAGAAAAGTTATATTCTGAATCGTCATTTGTCACATAAAAATGCAGGTACATCTTTTGTAAGAATTGAATAAATTTTTATGTAATCACAAATCTATTAATCTTTGAAGAACATTCTGAATGCACTGTTAACTGCATAACTTCCATCTTACAGTTCCAAACAAAATACAGATAAAACCTATGAAAAATTCTTCATCACATTTTGCAAATTAACTTAACATATTTCACAAAATTTTCAAAAAACAATGTGCGTTTAACCCTTTTTTCGTACACAAATGTGCAAAATTCTGATGAGTAATGACTATATTTAAAAACAAAACCTATGAACACAACTTTCTCCACATGTAAATGCATATTAATTTAACATCATGAAAAAGTATTTACAAAAATTACCTATAGCATTCAGTTTCAACCGATGCGCAGTTTAATTCTACGCAAGCGTAAACGCGTGACGTCAGTTACCGAACGGAAGAATAGCACTCTTTACAGATGTGACTGCACATTGGTTGAGACTGGACTGTGCTGGTAGAATTAAAAAGCGTGAAGCCGTAGCCATGCAATTGCACGATGGGCGGCAAAGTTATGTATTTTAGTGTGAGTGGCTATGGCGTTAAATTCAGAATAACGCTAGAAAAAAATGGAAATAATTTCTGAAAATCCGGAATTCCGGACTTAAAAAAGCCTTAAAATATCCGGAGTTTCGGCCTACAGCCGGAAAAGTACCAGCCCTGATTTCTTTGGTAGCGGATAATGGAATATCCTGTGTATAAGATTAAAACTAAAAATTTTCCCACAGACACTGTTCACTCCCTGCTTGATAATAGAATAGCCCCATATAATGCAAAAAAGATCTTTTTATCTAAGATACCTTGAAACAACTTTTTGAAGATGAAAAAATTTCTCAACATGTGTACTTTAGCAGCGGCATCAAGTTATTTCTTGTTTTATGCCGGCAACTGACTTTCTTCCATTATTTTTCAAGCAAGAGGACATTAACGCATTAAAAATTCTCATTAGATCTCAAAAAATGAAGAAAGAGAAAAACTGTTGACTGAATTATTTCAAGATTTTTTCCCTTAACAAATAATACTTAATTACAGATTAGTTATTAATTGGGTTAACCAATATACTAAAGTAAAGTATCAGGGTTGTTTGGTTTAAACCATGGTTTAAACCAAGGTTAAAACCAAATGGTTTTTTTAAAAAAACCACTTGGTTTAAACCAAATCTTTTTTCATTTGTTTTGCACATCATTAAAAATTGCAAAATCCAATTTATGAAGAAATTGCAAGCACAACAATGGATAATTAATGAATATGTAAATTAAAAAACTTCTTTTTAATCAGTGCAAATTTTTCTCATCTCCTATCTACATGTCAGACTATTTGGGTTTTTCTAAACTTAGCTCTGAAAAAGCTAATTTGAGAAAAGCTCTTCTCAGTCATTATAAAAATTAAATGATATTGCAATTGTAATTCCTGGAGTTAAAAAAAAATATATTAGGAATAATAAAATATCTTCATAATAACCTATTTGCAAATGTATGTTACAGATTACACTTTAAAATTTTTTTTTTCATTTATTTTACACATTACAAAAAATTGCAAAATCCAATTTATGCAGAAATTACAAGCACAGCATTAGATAAATAACGAATTACTAAATTTGTAAATTAACAACCTTTTTTTTTTTAATCAGTGCATTTTTTTTTCTAAATTATTCTCTTATTTTTTTAAAAAATGTATTTAATCTTTAATCAGGAAAAATAAAGTTTGTCCATTGTATTACTTTTATAAAATTGCTTTTGTTTTTATAATTATATTTAATCAAGAAAAATAAAGTTTATATTTAAAAAAAATAAAAATAATGCTGTTAATTTCTAAGCCAATGTTGCTGATTTATATAAGTGTTATCATTGCTAAATCCGGTAAGTGTAAAATATATCTATAGTAAAAGACTTGTAATCATTTATTGATATTAATGATACTGTAAATCAACACACATTATTTTTAATATATCTTTCATTTTTGCTTATTTTTTATTGATTTAGTAAAATATGCGTTTGTTAAAACTCAACCCACAAAAAAATTATTTCTTTAATAATTTGCTGAAAGGTCTGTATAAATAGAGTATTGTAATATGTTAATACAGCAAAACCTGTAAAGATGATCACTTAAATTAACTACTTTTGGTCAGTAAAGAAATTAGCCCTATATTATTTAATGTAGGGAAACCTTTGTAACTTGACCACGTATGTACGCCAAATTTGGGTGGGAGTGTTATAAAAAAAAACCTTTGTAAGTTGGCTGTCCTAATTATTACTCTATTTATTTATCTATCTATTTTTGCAAAGATGAAAAAAAACTTAAATAAATTCTCCAGGACAATATTTTTTATGCTATAAAGTTAGACCAGTATTTGTCTGGATGGATGAAACATCAATATAAAGTTTGCCTAAACCTCTGTGTAAGTTAAGCATCCGAGAGAAACTACTATGAGCACTCTTTTGCTTTCTAAATAAGTTTCTTATTTTTCTTCTAATTGATCTAGCCATTTCAAAAAATTATATATTTTTAGGGAATATTTTCCATTAAATAAGTGACTCGCATAATTAATAAGATATTTGTCATTACGTTAACTAAGTGCTTTAATTTTAAAGTTGTATAGGATACATTGTAAGTCATTCAGATTAAATGATATTTTAGGTAATTTCGAAAAAAAAGCCAATTACGAATTTTAAAGAAAAGTTTTTACATGAAGTTATATTTTAATTAGTCTCAAATGAATAAACGCATTGTGTAAGAAATGACAAAAAAAAAACTCCACTCTATAAGTTGACCACTTAAGTGCTGCACCGTAAATACGCATTTCACTGTAGGTAACTTTCTGAAAAAATAAAAGCTACATTTAGACAGTAATTAAAATTCAAGGTTTTAACTTAGTTATTTAATTAATTATCAACAAATTTATTACTAATAACATTTATTCACAATTAATGATCTAAAATGTCCATGATTTTCCGAAAGTCAAATTGTTTTGTCTACAAATACTATTTAAACCAAAAAAACCCGGTTTAAACCAAAAAAACCTGGTTTAAACCAAAAAACCGTTTTTGTTGGTTTTTTTAAAAAAAAAACAGGTTTTTTTCCAACCCTGTAAAGTATTAAATTTCCCACCACAATCAAATACAACACTTAACTGCATAATACTGATTGTAACCACCAGTGGTGTAGTCGAGGGGGGACGCAGGGGGACGGCGTCCCCCTACCTTTTTAGTTTGATGCAAGCGTCCCCCCACATTTTTAAAATTTTTACATAAGCGTCCTCTCACTTTTGATTTCAATTACTTATCTTCATATACATAAGCGTCCCCCCAGCTTTTTTTTCAGGACTACACCACTGGTAACCACTGATATTTGTATGATGGCAAAGCGGATTTACAGTCCAGGCAAGGGGGCGGTGGTTGAAAATTGTGCCCCTTGCCCCCTCCAAATGAAATGGTTTTCAATATTGAAGTAGCTGAAATCTCTAGTTATGTAATAGGAAGAAAGACGGCAACAGCTCTTCCATAGAAGTTTTCTGAAATTGAAATTCGAAAAAGTCAATTTTACACTATGTTTAGTAAGATTAGGTAAGGGGAAAGGGGGCTCTTCCTCAAAATTAGTTGAAATCGAAATGCTAAAATTACTTGCATAGGCTGTCATTCGAGGCGTTTAGAGGAAGGGGTATATTATTGACATAAGGGGAAGGTTTAAAACTGCCAGAAAATTTTTGCCATTGAAATTTGAAGATCACTTTTTTAGTCTATTTCTAGGAGACAGGAAAATGACCAAAAGTTTCCACCCGAAAATTTTTGGAATTGGGGTTCTTAAGAAGAAATTTTACTCTAACTTTGGTGACGGAAGAGAGGACAGTTTGGTCATTTCCGAAAGAAATTCTTAAATTCGAAGTCTTCAAGACACAACTTTAGGCCATCTTAAGAACATTAGGAGATTCAGCGGCTCTCTGCGCAACATTTTATGAAATTTGCAAAATGAAGAGGTGTTCAGGTTCCATTCTAAAATCGTTTTCGTAACTAAAGTTGGATTTACACTGCCTTTGGTGACATTAGGGGAAGGAAAAGGGATTTGGAAGCATTTATTCAAGTCCTAAAACACACTTTTGAGCAATGTTTGGGGGCATTAAGAGAAGAGGGAGGAGTTGTGAGCTTTTCCAGAAAACTTTTTGACGTGAAAGTTCCAGAAATTTAATTTCAGGCTACCTTTGGTCACATTAAGAGGGGTCATGATCCCCGTTTTGATTCATGCTTAGGCTTCACACTTAAGCTTGCCCCTCTATATTTGGCATTGTTCATGGTATCGAAAGAGGCTTCCTGGTTTCTTCAAATTCCCCAGTTTTTAATCAAGTGGAAATATTTAGAACTAATAATGAATATGTAAGTAATCATAAAATATTAAGCAAACATTTGAAGTTTACATAATTAAAATGCCTAAATACCTCAACTATTTTTTAAATGATTTATTTAAAAACAACATACTTATATTATATTTGAATAAGTCCTTCCTGTGAATATTTAAATACAGAAATACATATTAATGACAATATTTTTAATCGCTATTCTCAACAAAATACATAACATAGGGGCACAGAATATTTTGCTGCTCCATGGCAACGCTTATACTTGCTCCGGACCTGTTTACCTGTGACCGACAGTGCTTTCAAAAAGATAAATAAATTCTTGACCTCTGCAGTTAACATGAAAATGTGGTAATAATGCACTTTTTAGGAATCAAAGTAAAACTGATAAATAATTGCTAAAAATAAGGATTAAACTGCAAATTTTAACACTGCATCATTTGTGTACACTACATTACAAAGATACAGCTTTTCATTGTTTTGAAAACTGAGGATCTTTCCTTCAAATAAGTTGTAAGCTAATATTATGCACTTTCCCAATAGAAAGCAAATTAACAAAAAAAAAAAAAAAAAAACGCCAAAAGGGAAAAAAGAAGAGGATTATTCCTCGGAAGTTTTTATTCCAAGGAATAAAGCATCGATTTTCCTATAAATCCTAATAGAAAAACAAAAACAACACCAAATGAATATGAAACTTCAATTATTATTCTGTATAAAAAAGGTAATTTTTTTAAAAAATGCTGATAGAAAAAAATATTGAACATTTCAATAAATGATCATAATCCAGCAGCATTTGAAAAAAAAAAGCAAGTATTCAAATAAATGGAGAATCAAATTTTAAGAGGATTATTCGTAATAAGGCAAACATCTAGAATGAAAAAATTAAATTGGCAGACATTGAATCACTTCGAAACAGCCACAGAGACCCCAATGCTGTTTACATTCATCTGTGGGATTTCTAAAACTATCGTCATTATTTTTAAAATCATTTATTTAAAAACAACGTACTTATATTATTTTAAATGTGTGCATCATATGAGAGTTAACCCCTCTCCCATAACGTCACTGAAGCAGTGCCCTGTCAAAAGAAAAATTAAATTCTTCACCACTCAAGTGAAAGTTGTTTGCCACTTGTGTTTTGTAATGTATGATTATTATTTTTATGAACAGCTCAGTTGAATTAAACTGGTTGGTTGAATTCACTTAATTGAGTAATAATGGTTGAATTCGATATAAATTGCTTAAGCAG
This sequence comes from Octonoba sinensis, assembly GCA_038502835.1. Lineage (NCBI taxonomy): Eukaryota > Metazoa > Arthropoda > Arachnida > Araneae > Uloboridae > Octonoba > Octonoba sinensis. The sequence goes on from CM076604.1 coordinate 100,757,330, forward strand.
ACCCAAGAACATTCTAGGCTCAACACAATAAAGAGCGGAAGCGATCGACACCAAAATTTAAAAAATAATGCTGAAAGAAAAAAATACCGAACATTTCAATAAATGATCAAAATCTAGCAGCAACATTCTAAAAAAGAAAATCAAATTTTTCACCTTTCCAGTAAACCATGGGTGATTCTTAGTGAAAAAAAAACTCAGAGCTTCACGCAAAATTCTCGGAAAAAGTATGCGCCAACAATTTAATATATAAAACTATATACTTAGGTTAACAATCCCCCCTTCCCCCTCAACACAACAGTACATACGCATATATATATAAGCTCAAAAATAATCTTTCAAGTAATTGAATGAAAGGTCTATTTATATTAATGCCAGAAGTTCTTTTTTTTCTGGAAAAAATTATTGTACTGAAAGTTTTTTAAAGTAGTACAAAATATTTTGCTTATCTGAAGGCAGAAAGAAAAGCAGATATTAATTGTCAAAAAAAAACTTTCGGAATTTTTTTTTTTTTCTACTCGGAACAGGTGCTCGAAAATTTTCGAATCAGAATCACCATGCAGTAAACATCATTTGCTAATAAGAAGGATTTGTTTTACATTAGGCACCATTAAAAAATTTCATTAAAACAATCGATCAAATTTGTAAAGACTTTCCAAAATCGGTAAATTTCTCATCGGGTGGTTAAAACATTGGCGACCGCACCGAGCAATCTTAAGGCTTAAAATATGAAAAGATTTATTAGTTCAAATCTGCATGTATATAAAAAAAAGTGACCTAAGCAGTGGTTACAAAATAGAAACACATACCATGTACATCAAAAATTGCATTCATCGGATTACCGAACTGTTTGCGAATGAACGAACCCATAATTGGAGCTTCTGAAGCTTGTTTGTGTTTAATTTTTGCAGGAAATAAAATGATTTTCTCCAATATGCCATAAATTTAGGCCAAAAATGAGTTTGGATCCAATTAATCCCTAAATACTTGCCTTATAGCTCAAACTACTACATTGTTTACAATTCAACCGCTGAATTTCTGAAATTAGCTTCCCCCTTCACTTCAATTCGCTCGCGTCAATTCTTGAAGAACTCGCGTGAAGTAAAGAAAATGCTGGAGGATTAATATTTTAATTGTTAAATTTAAGGAATATAGGACGAATTAAAAAAAAATAGCTTCGAAGTGCAAACCATCAAGATATGATAGAATTTTGTGAGTTTTCGTAATAACATTTTATATATATAGATTTTTAAATTGTCAATTGTTTTTTGTATTTTAGCACCGTCATGTAAGCCCCCTACCCTTCCCCCATGCCGCTTCGTAATTAAAAGACAAAGAACTATTGATTCAACTTGCATTAATAAATAATCAAGAAAATAGCATCTTACGTTATAGTAGGCACGAAGGACTTATCACTCAGCAATACATCAGCTTCATCCAAAACGAATAACCTAATCGAGTTAGTTGGTAATATACCTTCAGATATAAGTTGCTTAACTCTACCTGTAACAAAATATTTTGAATTTTAATTGAATTTCTAAAGGAAAACCAAATATGATATACAAAATCAATTATTGATGTATGACTTTTGAACAGGTATGTAAAATTTTCTCTCCCAGATTTAAATTTTCATTTTCGGGGAATAAATTTGAATGAAGTTTAGATCGATTATTTGGGACTGGAGATTGAAAAGGAGGAAAGTAAATTATTAACTACTCCGAAAAGTCGAAAATTGTGAACAAAAAGTAAAAGAATAGTTGCATACTAATAAATGATGAGGGGACTAAAACTACTAAAATGATGAGGGAGAAATTGAAGCATTAAAAGGCAAGTAATATAGTTAATCAGCTATCGATAGTCGGGCAGTGGCTTATAGGTGCATCTGTCGAATAGTGTTTACTCTAAGGAACTAAATTATCTTACATTGAAAATGTAATCATGAAACAAGACAATAAGCTGGGAGAAAAAAGGAAAATAATAAGTACTAGCTGACCCACCGCAGAACATCTGCGGGCTACGAGTTCAACAATCAAACTCGTAAAGAAACGCTTAAAAAAAGATTACTAGCTATAAACATGCTCGATGTAAACAAACTAAGGTGTTGCCATTTCAAAGAATCAGAAATAAAAATTGTGTTATAAAAGGAAATACGTTTTAAGAAATATAAACAAATTTGTTATAAATCGTAAGTTTCGATAATAAGTACAAAAATTAAGTTAGTTTTCTACGCTAATCATTTTAAAAAATTTTAAATATCGTTTTAACATTGTTTGTTTTCTGCATAATGTCAGTATCTTATCATTTCGCAAAATTTAATCGTAACTGGTCCACGTTAAATGAAATACATATATGGATATTTAATAAACAAAAAGAAAATTTTGACTTTACACGTGTAAAAGCAAATACACAGAAAGGAAGTCATTCAATAACTTATGATGCAGATTAACCAGAAATTGTACCATCGAGTTATCTTATACCCCAGTTAGGTTATTTAGAAGTATTTTAATTTTATATTGCGTGAATATTTTTAGAGCTTAGAAATATTTACCTGGTGTACCAACAGCAATTTGACAAGAATGTCCTTTAGCCCTGTCTTCTTGCATAGGAATGCCTCCTATAAAACTACAACATGTTAAGGTTTTGAATGCAACTCCAACTGATGCTATCACTTCTCGTATCTGGTCTGCTATTTCCCTTGTTGGAGCTAAAATCAGTACCTAGAATATAAAAAACTGTTTAAATACTAATAACGGTTTAAAAAATTCAGATGATTTCTTATAAAAACTAAATATGTCATGGGAAAAATATGATGTAAATGTTTTTTCCTAAAACAGTCATTTATTGAGGTTTCAACATGATTTTTGTTACTCTGTTAAAAGAGATAAATTCAACCTTAAAATTACCCCTAATACAGTACAGGATCTCAACTTCGGAATCCCAAAACCCAGAAAACCCAAACCCTTTTTTGAAAAAATTCAGCAGCTGAAAAAAAAAAAAAAAACAGCTTTCGTTTTTTTTTTTTTTTTTTTTGGGGGGGAGGGGGGGGAAACGGGAAATGTGTTTTTTTTTTTTTTTTTTTTTTTTTTTTTTTAGAAATAGGCGTTTTAAAGAGAAGGAAAATAAAATGCAATGAATATGCTTAAAGTCGGAAAAGTGCTGTTTTCGAAAATTATTTTGCGTTTTTCTGAAAACGGTTTGTTTTTGGGATTAGAGTTACGATTAATTGTTGCTTTGGAAAAAAATATTCTGGAAATTTTTGCACCTTTTTTTCGATATAGACGTTTTAAAGAGAAGAAAACAAAATGTAATGAACATGCTTAAGATCGGAAATGTTCCGTTTTTAAAAAAATTATTCCGTGATTTTCTGAAAAGGGTTTGTTTTTGCGATTAATTTTTCTTAATTGTTGCTTTAATTCCAAGTTAATATCATTAAATTTTGCTTTTTTTATTTCTTGTAGTTTTCTGATATTTATTTTTTAAAATGAGTTTTAATTTTTGCGCCATACAGAACATTCGCAAAATTAGAAAATCCACGTTCCTAGCATTTTCCCGATAGTCTGGGTCTTTTACTACACATTAGTGGCTAGAGCATATAAAATCATATCAAAATTTGACAGAATTCTTTTCTTTTATTGCTTAGTTAAAGAGGTTAAAATAACATCTGGAAAAGTCTAGATGTATCAATGCTTTGCCTCAAATGTAAGTCTACTCCAACTTCGTTTTTTGTGCTAAATTTCGCGGCTTATAGGCGAGTATATACGATAATAAAAGGCTATAAATGAGCAAAATGCTAATAAAAAGTTCCAGAGCAAATTACATGGGCTCTCATGCTACTTTCAAAATTTTTTGAATGAGGACCCAAAATCCGGAAAGATTGCGGCCCCCAGCGTTCTGGATTTGAGGTCCCATACTGTATACAAAAAGTAAACTAAATTAATTTATCTATATATATATAAAAATGAATGTATGTGTGTTTGTGTGTTATGCATTACTACACCATTTATCTGTTGAGTACACTCCTGCGAAGGTTTCTGAAAAAAAAAAAAAACCTACAGGTAGTTCTTCTTTTATTCCAATTTTAATCAATTGTCCACATAAATTCCTAATATGGGAGTGAGAAAAACCACATATTAATGTAATGTGCACATATTAATGTAATATATCGATGGAAAGCGCTAATTTTTCTGCACAAGATGATATTTGTTCTAGGTTTCTAAGTCAATAAGAACGCCTGTTATAAGCTTTTTAGTGCGATTTCTTAAGGCTTACCTTGGTCCAAAAATAATAATTAGCAGTTTCCTCAACTCCGGGTAATAGGTAATAGTGTTAGCTTAATTTCAATATAAAATTTATTTTTCAAAATAGAGAGACATCAGTTTAGTTTTCAATGGAAAAACAATAATAAAGCACACCTTCGATTTAACGTTTTTCTCAAATTAGCAATAGGTTTTAAATTAGAGATTGAACTTCATAAAAGTTCCGTCTCCCCGATTTTACGATTTCCTTTATTTAGCACTAGCATTTAAATAAATATTGCCTCGAAAATTTTCCGGACGAATAGTTTATTCTAGACTTCAAATAACGTGGCGAATGATGACACGCTTTAATTTGACTTTTTTAATTAGGCGTTGGTGATGAACCGGCGGTAAAAAATACTAACAAAATTGTGCATACGTTTTTTAGGTATGGTTTACAGTATCAATTAACTACAAATATTATCAGCTACTATTTCATCTCTATGGTACGGCTAGCAAAGCTTCATTTGATTATAAAACTTATCTTTCGGTTAGCGAGATAACAGTTCACCATGGCTGGGAAATAAAATAAATATGATATTGCAATTTCATTCTTGCAATCAATCTAAGATCATCGCCAAGACTAAGACTCATAACAGGCAAAAGTAACGCAACAAATGACGCGGTGCTACAGTTTGGCAGTTTTAATTACCCTCTGGTGATAAATCTGACCCTACTGATGGAATTGTTCCCAAGTTTTCTCAATTGATCTTTCTACATGATATATTACTTTTTCAAGCATTGACAATGTCTAATGTGTTTTTTTTTTTTTTGACAAATAGACACACAAGGTTTTTCAAACAATGCAGGCTTTATGCCGCAGGCAATTTTTTTAAATAATACTCTTAGCAAAAACAGCGCTGTAGGCAATGTTTTTAAAATTCAGCCCGGGCAGCGCCGTACGGGCACGGCTAGTTAATTATTAAAATTAAGAATAAAATAAGCTAATCTAAGGTTAAACGTGTTAGAATAACATCCAAACATTGAGAAAATTGAAATATTTAAAAGATGCAAAAGGATTGAAATCTCGGTGAATTTTTGGCAGGGTTCGTTGATTTAAATCACGATTTAAATCAAGTGATTTTTTAAAAAAATCATTGATTTAAATCAAGTGATTTTTAAAAAAAATCATTATTTAAATCAAGTGATTTTTTTTCAAAAAAAAATCATTGATTTTACAATGTTAGAAAGTGTTGTAAAGATGGAATATATTACAATTACAGCCTCTGTTTCAAACAAAACTTTCTAGGTCCATCTGTCTTTGTGCATAATATATTTCAAAGGTTTAGAACTAATTACTATTTTTTAAAGTTTACAATATTACTCTTATTCTTCAAGCATCTGAACAGCAAAGAATAATTCATTCAATCATACAAATTAGAAATCATAACAATCATGAACCATTCTGTGTTTTATCTTAAAAACAGTATTTTTTTGATAAGTTTAATGAATGCCACACAATAAAAAATTCAGAATGACAGTGTTTAAAACAACAATTGTTATAATTTAGAATAGCATCCTTAAAGTTTCATCCATGTCCCCAAATAGCTCAAGGTTATTTTCCTTCCAAAATATTTTTTTTATCAGACGTTTTCAATAAAGATATTTGATTGAAACAAAAAGTTTTAGTTTTTAGTAATGGTGTGAGCATATGATTTTACTAAATGGGTAAAAATATTTCAGGCTTGTTAATTTATAAAATAGAAAAATGATTAAAGTTCACTCAATGTAAAATTAAGTACACACAATTGTTACTTTTTTTTAGCTTTCAACAGCAAAATAATTCAGATTAAATGTGTTCATTTTCTCTGTACTTATGAGGGTATTACACTGAGCTAAATAAGAGACATCTGGAGCGAGGACTCCCCATGCTTCAACAAGGCAGCTTGCGAGCCGACACGCATGAATGCAGAGCTCGAGCCATCACCGACTTCTATTGTGGAAGCATTGGCTCGTAAGGTGTATTGTTACAAATTATTAATTAATTTATCATAGTTTACAGAAAAATTGATTTTCATCATCTAGCAATATGTTTGCATTCTGTTGTGCAAAGGGATGTAAAAACAAATTCGTGAAACTTAAAAGAAAACGGTTTTAAAGGTCATTTTGGTAGTTGGCTATTTAAACTTTAAATGCCTTGTTCTCGTATTCTATCTTTGAATGGCATTATTTCATAGAAATTTAATTACTATGCCCATAATGTAAACAAAATTGTTTTTTGGATGAATAAAGTTTACCTTAAATCATAATCTTACAACTTAATTACATTGCTGGAAAGCTTTTTCTTTTAGCATTATAGTCTTATAATATTTCTCCCGTTTTTCGATAGTCAAACATTACTTAATATTTTATTATAAGTGAAAATATCAGTTATACAGATAGTTAAATCATGTATCTTTATGTTACTTTGCTAGTTAATGGAAATTTTAATAATAATTTTGATGTTTTCAAATCAACTTTTCATTTGAGTAAAATTTTGATTTTTGCGTGTGTTAATTTTTATTTTGTCAAAATGCGGTTACTTTTATAAAACTTTTTTATTATTATTATTTTTTATTTTATAACTAAGTTAACATCGACACTCAAAGATTTTTAATGAGTTCAAAAGCTTTGAATTGCAGCACTTTTCCCCTGTAAATACTGATCAGCTGAATTTTTAATTTGTGCATGATTAAAAAAATCATGATAAATACTATTATAATCATGTCCTTTTGTTACTAAATTAACATCTGCACTCGAAGAGTTTTAATGTGCTTATAAAACTTTGAATTACAGCACACACACTTTTTCCCAGCAGATACACTGATGAGCTAGATTTTTAATTTGTGCATGGTTAAAAAAAACAGAAGTAGTATTTCTTTATTATTCTTACTTACATTTAATATCCATAAATGAAATGTTTCATTAGTGAGAAATATTTGTTAACTTGGTCATAGGCAAGCAAAAAATATAAAATTTTTAAATGCTTATACATTTCAGATTCATCTCAAAATGACATGCTCCATTCCAGTTATTTGCAAAGTATTTTTTTTTAAAATGTTATCCTATATTATCTCCAAAAATTGACTTTTTTCTTCTTATTTTTAGTGTTTCTTCTCTTTTAATTGTATTATGTTTAAGTGCAATATCAAAGTGTAAGAACTCTAAAAACGCATTTATCGCTTTTGGGAATAAAAGTCGTTATATAATTGATGCTGTTCGAAGCTGCTCCACTGAAACTTCTTATGAGATTTATAATTTAACTGTGTAAAATATTTATTCATCAGTAGATAAGGAGAGTAAACCAATTAATCAGGGTGTCTTTCTGTTTAAATAAATATTTTTTAAACCTGCCACAGCCACACTCTCATATAGCATTCAAAGATAATAAAAAGTGCTGCATAATGTTTTTTATCGTGAAAAAAAAAAATGTATGAATAATTGTGGTAAAATGCTATGAGAAATTTTAAATGATTATGTGTCAGGCATTAGAATAAAAATTTTTAGAAAAATCGGAAAAGAATCAAGAGCTTGAGAGCTCTTTGAAGTTAGCCGTTTTATCATTGCGCGAATTGGTAGTTTGCGCGTTTTGCCTTGATGGCTGAAAAGGGTGTGAAGAGGTACGACCGCCCAGTCCTAGCTCCAGATGTCTCTCATTTAGCTCAGTGGGGCCCTGTTATTCCTGGTAGGGTTAAGCTTCATTTGAGTCATGCATTTTCATTAAACTTTGTTTATCATTAAAATTATTAAAAAAATATTTATTGCTTGAAAATTGCTTCAAGTATGTTTTTATATATTGATTAACATGCCATATTGTTTCTATGAACGTAACATAATAAATATCCAAAATATTTAAGGTCTTTTTTAAAAAAATAAAAAAAAATCCAATTTAAATCAAAAAAATCCAATTTAAATAAAAAAAATCTGATTTAAATTTAAAAAATCCAATTTTTTTTTTTAAATCATGAACCTTGATTTTCGCCGAAATGACAGCTTCTCATCTAAACACGTTTGTGATGGTTTATCCTAGTGTTCAGCAGTAGTTAACTAGTAGTTGTGACTACTTTTGTTTTGAACTAGTTAACTATTAGTTAAACTACTTTTTTCCCCAACTACAGGGTCTGTACGCAGACTGAAGAAAAAAGTAGGAACAAAAATAGGAATTTTTCTTTAAAAAAGTAGGAATTCAAAATACACATGAAAACTCCTACAAATGCACTTACCAAGTTTGTTTACAGAATAATCACACATTAAAAAGAGGCAAAATTGGAGTAAAACCCACGAAGATCCATTTATCTTGAAGCAAAGAGACCTTTACACCTAGCTTTTTTTTATATTTTTGATTACTCATTCGTTTCAGATCGAAGAGTTTCATTTGAACTTTAAAAAATTTGAAAAAATATTTAGTGCCTAAATGTCTTGGGGCATTTTCAGGGATGTTAGTGCCTAAAACGGAAAAAAAGCTGAAATTCAATGTGAATAAATATCACATCAAAACGCTTCTAAAAACACACGCTTATCGCAATCTAAGCATTTTCAGGTAGTACTTATTTTAATATAAAATCAATTGCATAATTTTTAATTCCTTAACAAGAATATTAGCTTGCAATGTTTGGGATTTTCTTTTTTTTTTTTTGAAGACGATATCTCTGATCAAACAACAAAATAAATTTTGCAAGGTTAAAAACTAGTTTTTTGACCTTTTCAAAATTAACCTTAATTTTTACCCTTAATCCTTATTTTTATGTTTAATGCTTTTTTTTTTAAACTCATCATAACAACTGTGACTACAAAACTGATAAAATCAACACATATAGAAACTGATTCAATATTTCCATTTTACAGGTTTTGACAGACCATTTTAAACAATCTCGGAATTGCGTTGATATTTTTAAACTAAAGTTTTAATGAAAATAGCTGTAATCTTTGTTTATTTACCATATCAAAAAACATAACACATAGCTGAAGAGAAAAAAATCAGATCCTTGCAAAGGATGCAGAAAGATTGCGCAAAGAAAGGTAATAAGTGTGCGTTCATTTGCATGAACATAGAAAGTAGGCTTAAGTAATGTTAAATCATTGCAGAAATTAAGTAGCAATCTTTCAGCATCTATTATAATACAAATCAGACTAACAAAAATACAATTTTTTTTGCAAAACGCACATCGTAAAAATCGGTGCATTTCTGGGACTTTCAGGATCGTTTTTCAATTTTGTGCCTTTTTCGGGAGTAGCAGAAATATTATTCGCGAAAATTTGTTTTAACAAAAGTATGATTCGGTGCCATAAAGGAAAGAAATGTTGTTTATGAGCAATACTGCGAATATTATGTTTTGGTGCACAATAGACAGCACTTGAAACCCTGGTTAATTTCTTCTTGCATCGCGAGTGTACTTCTCGGCACTTCTAGATTCGTTAATTAAGCCAAATAACATAAGTTTGCACGAATCTACAATTGCTTTTTAAAAATCTTAGGTTATTTTATCTTTAAAACAAAATATTTTTAAGAAAAAATAACAAATTTCAGCAAAATTCAAACTAGGGATGTAACAAATAGTGATTTGGTCGAATAGCCGAATACCGAATATTCGGCCATTTCTTCCAGGCCGAAGCCGAATATTCGGTCCTTTCCTCTAGGCCGAAGCCGAATATTCAGCTAGGCCGAATATTAAAATTCCTAGAAAATCGTTGTAATAGAAAGTATTTGTCAAATTTAAAATTATTCACAAAGTCAAACACCAATTACACACAATCTGTGATGTATGATTTAATTATGCTTGTTATGAATTTAGAACTATTTAAAATTAATATATTTTCACTATTGTTTTGAATGTAATAAAACTAAGCATTTCACCCACAAGCAAAATATAAATGACAGGTTTTACGGTAGTAAGCACTAGCATAATTTTACTAATTATTTAATCGCAATGAAAGAAATACTGGTGCTTAGTGAACTTTTACCTTGCTCAAAACTGTTTTATGAAGACATTTTAAAAGTTATAAAAGTTAATATTTTTATTTTATGGGGTTTTTTACATACCTATTTTTAAAAGATATATTAAAACTTGAGGCACTTAACTGGGATATGTTTTTATTTTCATAAACCCCAATAACTTATGCTATCTAAATATTCATGATATATTCTGGGCTTTTCACATTTCTCTCTAACCCAATATTCACAATAAATCAGTCTACCGAAAAAAAGGCTGGCTTCCACTTTGTTAATAATAACAAAATGAATTCATCATATTCTCCATTATAATTAACTATTGTCAGCTTTTGGGAGCAAATGCTAAGTATAAAATACAATATTACAACTTGAAAATGTGTTTTTGCTCAGTCAAGCCTAAAACAAGATTAAAAAAAGTAGTTTATTCTAAATTATTTTTATTTATTAAAAATATAGTGGACAAACGTATTCTTTTGCAATAATTATAATACAATTTTAAATGTTTAAAATCTACAAATTTCTTTATTTGTTTACTTTTTTACTGCAGCAGAACTATTCGGCCAAATAGTCCATCAATATTCGGCCAGGCCGAATATTCGGCCAAAGAGCTGAATACCGAATAGTGGCCGAATATTCGTTACATCCCTAATTCAAATTAACAAGAAAAGTGAAATTTTCCGTGAAAAACCAGGAAAAGCGAATATTGAGTGAAAATTTTAAAAAGCGGAAATCGACTGAACAGCGGAAAATCGGCATTCCTGGATTCTAACATGCATTGTTTTTAAAATAGCGGGATAATTATAAATAAGCATTTTAAAAATAATCAAAACAAAATGTAATAAATGAATTTAAGATCGAAAGTGCTCATTTTTGTACTATTATTCGTATTTTCGATCGCGATTTTTCTTTTTTCTATTCGATCTCTAGTTTGTTTTTGTGCTAGCAAATTTTGTTACCTTTTGTTCTTAATTTATAATTTCACTAAGAATCGATTTTGGGGGAGGGGGCACTTATTCAATCTAGGTCACTTGTTCAGTATCTAACAGTATATACTTAATTATTTAATAAATTAAATTTGCGCTTATTAATTTAATTTATAGAAATGCGGTGTTTCATTCATTTTCTTTTTTTCTTCTAAAAGACGGGAAAGGTTGCACCTGTATTCGGAAGAAAAAAAACATAATCACGTGATACATGGCACCAGATTAGCTTCAGATTGGGAGAAGGAAAGTCTAGGCCCTTGTTCTTTTTAAGAAAATGCAAAAATAATAAAAATACGAGCGGAAAAGTAGGAAAATATTTTTTAAATAAGGAAAAATTTGAAAAAGTAGGAAGCGTACGCACCCTGCAACTACTAGTTACAACTACTTTTAGAATTCCAACTACTTTCGAAAAAAAACTTTTAATCTATTTTTTGAGAAAAAACCTATTTTTTAAACATTAAATTATATAAATTTTTAGTTTATGAATATTACTCACACAAATGTATTTTTTTATATTATTTTATATAATGTAAAAGTACTCATTAAAAAAATCCTAATATTTATTTCAATATTTACACAAATTAGGAAAAGTTTTCTAATATCAATAAACGATGCCTGCACCAGTACATGCACGATAGGGAACCATAACCCTCCAATGATATTCTTTTAGTATAAGGATATCAAGGAGGGCCAGGTCCACGCATTAAGAGGTAGGGAAGCTGGGCTGGCGGGGTTGTTATACGCATATCAGTTCAGAAGAACTACCTCGGCGCAACTGGGGCCACCGTAGTTGACCGACGGCCATCGGCTCTCTACCTAAGGCTTCGGCTAAAAGGTGCAAGGGTGTCCGATGGAGAAAAGTACATGCACGATGAAGTTTCATTTAAAGACCTAATCTTCATTTTGGGGAAACTTTACCTCTACTCTAATACCGTGCATGCGCTTGGGATACCATAAAACACAAGCCTTCAACACAATTTGAAAGAATATAATCTAAAGCATGGGTGTTACAAAGAAATTTTGTTAATGAATGGGGGTTGGGCAGAGAGAGAATTTTAAATTCATATTAAGGGTAAACACCTTTATTTTACAACAAACTAAACAAACAAAGATAAAAAAATTACAAATTTATTTCTTTATGCCTCAAAGAATATAGAGTTGAATTATTAGGATTAAATATTTAAAAACAAGTTTAAAAATAGAAATTCAACTGAATTATGCTTAAAAGTAGTTAACTAGTCGTGAACTACTTTTGGAGAACGGTAAACTACTAGTTGCAACTAGTCTCAGAAAAAGTAGTTAACTACTAGTTTTGTTTAGACTAGTTAGTAGTTGGTAGTCAACTACTTTTTGATGAGTAGTTGCTGAACACTAGTTTAACACTAAAGAATGGAAGCACATGATGGGAATTGAAAAGAACATTCAGTAAAATCAAAAAAGAAGTTCTACGATAAAGGGGAAAAATATGAATTCAAATGGAAAAAAAAGAGCACTTTTTGAAGATGAGGTGAAATAGGGAAAAACAGAGCTCTGCAACCCCTGTAAGTAATACACTAGTGGAAAACATTTTAAAACATTAGTTTTTGAAAATCGGCTTTCTCAAATGTATGCTAGAATAATAGTTTTGAATGTGTTGTGCAATATGCTTTAAAATAGCAAGGTATTTTATATTAAAAAAAACTATACGCAAACATGAATTAATTGTTCCATTGCTGTTGTGTTTTTTAACTAAGGCAGAAAATGTAAAAAAATATTCCCTTCCCAAAATTGCAAAAACTATTATCCATAAATAACCAGCAAAATTTTATTTATTAAAAAATTACTCTTTTTTTTCTCCAAAAATAGCATTTCTAAAATAAATTATCTGCTTCACATTTTATGTATTTATTAACACTGACAATTTAATTATTTTAACTTGTTTTATTCCAGCCCCCCCCCCCCCCCAAATATCTTTCCCTTTTTCCAGCCTCTTTCACTGCCCTGGAAGAACTCTTCCAGGAGAAACTCAACACTGCTTCTTTTGTGCGTAAATCTCCAAAATTTTCTTTGGCAGAGTAATTGGAATACTCACTTTCTGGCAACTTTTCTAAACCCCCAGCAGTACACCCATTAATAGATTTTTGATCAACCTTATGTGTAAACTCATATTACTTTTACATCCATTGTCCTCTGCTGTTAATGTTTTGCATTGCACAGTTCCTTGATAGTTGGGATTGAGCGTTAACTTCTTAGTCTCTTAAACGACAAGCCACATGCTCTTCCTTAGTAATTGCAACATTTATAAAAAAAAAATCAAACCAAAAATTATAGCCCAGGAAAAGAATACATACTTGTGGACATCTTATATCTTGCAACATTTCCAATGCAACGATTGTGAAAACTAAAGTTTTTCCAGTTCCAGATTTTGCTTGAATAAACAAATCTAAAAGTAAAACACATATTTAAGCATCTAAAGTATTTTTCTCACACATTCTTACTCTTTACAGAAGCTAATACAGTAGAACTGAACTAATGAGCTCTTTAAATCATAAAATGAAGATTTTGAAACAAAAGAATTATAGTTAAGTTTTAATAATGCTTTCATGGTTCATTCCAAAATTAAAGTTTGGTGTCTAAGACTTAGTGTTTTTATATTTACAAAATACTATTCCAATATTAAATTTAAATATGAAAAATATATTTTTGTTTAATACAATTAAAAATTTTAAAGCATTGCATTTTTTACATTTCAACTACCCTTGTTTAAAATTGTGTATTTTACGATTTTTAAACTATTTTCGTTTTTATGTTTTATAAATTTAAAAATTGTTTCTTTCTTTTCTTAACTCCTTGTACACTTGTTCTTATATCATATTATACTCCATAAGTTTTAATATTCTTAGTTCATTTTAATCTTTCTGTGCATTTTTTTAAAATTAATCACCAATTAAGGTACTCATTTTTGGTTTGCACAGGTAGTACCAGAAAAGCAGACATTTCTAATTATTTATTATAAATCAGAAATATAAAGCATTATTTGGAATATTAAAAGCATGTTCTGACAATGAGGTTGGGGGAAAAATGGGTTTTTTGCAGCTTGTTTTTTTTTTCCCCCGATATTTACAGACATTTTTTCAGGAAATTTTAATGCTTTTTAAAATATGTGCCTGGAAATGATTATGGATAACAATATTATAGCATAATCAGTAATAAAAGTTCAACTTTGTGCTGCAAATTACTTTAGCTTCGTGTATTTTATCAAATCTGGGATGCTCACTCGAGACAGTTTTAGAAAATTTAATATTAGATTTGGGGGGGGGGGGGGGTCACTTCTAAGTCAGAATTTGAAGAGCAATTAAAGTTTGAAATGAATTTTGGCTTTGCTTTACCAACTGATTACATAAAAAACTTATACTAAAGTATTTAGGTTGACTGCTAAACTTGCAAACAGAGTTTTTTTTTTTTTTTTTTTTGCAAATTATTTTTTATTGACAAGAAAAAAAGCCTTATTTTTAATTTCCGACTTTTAGGTTGATATTTTTTGATACAAACGTTTTCATAAATTTTGCTTATATTATGTCATTAAAAAAGAACAAAAGTTTTCTTCAGAATGATCCGACTATGTTTTCTTTTATCATTTTAATTTTATGAAAGCAAGTAATATAGAATGAAGCAAAAATGATTATTCTTTTAGTTTATTTTTGGTGTTTTATTTTGATTGTAATTTAATGATTAAAGATTTTGTGCCATTACATTTGTCTAAATATAAGCTTAAAAAGTGCCCAAAGGAGATTAAGTTAATTCTGAACCATTAGTTCACAACATAGAAAAAATCACAATATCTATCAATAACCAGAGGTTGATCCAGCCTTTTTTAACAGCGTCCTTTTTTGTGAATTTAAGAGTTTTTTGTGAAAAGTCAAATTATTCTGCAAAAGTTGAAAAATTAAACAAATAGTGATGAAATGTTAATTATAGTGATGAATAATAAATAATGGAGTAAAAAGCACTATTTGGAAGCTTGCAACTTTGTGAAGGATCCGTTTTGATCGATTTGAATTTTGTGAAGGGTCCGAAAACGGACCCAAATTTCCTTTAGCGCAACACCTAATAACAGCCCCAGGGCCATGCAGCACTGGCAGACATACATCACTCAATGTATATCATATTTATTATAAGCTGATATCTATATCCAACAACATGATATATATTGAACCACAAATTTATATTATTTAAAGTTATACACTTAAATTTGTTTTAGATTATTCTATTGAGTCACTTCTACGTTAATGAAATAATGAGTAAATATAATTATGTATGAATGTATCAGGAAACATAATGGAACCAGATTTATAGTGATGAGCAGGATGATGATGCTGAAATCAGAAAATCCACAATGATAGTGATTATCTGCTTAAAATTGACTTTAACTCATTCATCAGACAAGAAACACAAAACTTATAACTTCAAGGCATTTTCTCTATATGTTAATTTCCCAACACAAATCATAACACCAATCAACATCAATAGAAACTTTTATTGTTCTAAGTTCTGTAATTAAGGTATTATACCAAAATTAAAAGTATGCACCAACACCAGCATAATTGATATTTTCTTATTATGGGGAGTAAATTCATGGCAATGACACAAGATGAAAATGCTAAATAAAGTGTTTTTTTCTTTTAGTTTTACAGAATTATATTCATTTAAGGCAAATATATTGAGTTGATGATAGCTAATTTGTAATTTAATAAAAAGATAAATTCATTCTACTGAACACTTATATTATTAATGAAATCATGGTTTTCAGTATTCTTCATTTGAGACTGGTTTAGGCCTTCACAAATTCACATTTCAGTTCATAATTCCAAACATTATTTTCTATATAGTTCCACTTTGCTAATATTAAATATTAAATTAACAAGAACTTCCATCTAGAACTACGCCGAGCCTACTTTCCCATATATACCAATAATATCAAATTGATAACCGAGCTCTCTCTCAATCTCTCATTTAGCTTTAATTATTAATTACTTCAAATATACCTTTTTCAATAGTTTATACATATAAATTCACTCATTCCTTTATGCAATCACGTCATAACATATTTTCGATAAAGTATGTTCCTAGCAATTCTGTCTGTTAGAACCGAATTTATATGGGATTGAAATTTCCTTGTAAGCGATGATGTTAATTTTTTTTTTTTAACTGTTCAAAAATGAACAAAAAATTGTTCAAATAAAAACATGTTTCAGGCTGAGAGCTTCTTCCAATGCACTTGTTCATAAGAACTTGGATCTTATGCCCAGAGTTTACACAATTTGCTTCATTTTTGCCCATAGGCACAAATATTAAGACTTTTTTTTAACTGTTCAAAATTGAACAAAAAATTGTTCAAATAAAAAAATAAAATATGGAAATGAGCTGCCCTCACTGTGACCTTTTGAATGCAAAAAAAAAATCTTTCTAATTGGATAACTCCATCAAAAGTTATTAGGAGGACAGATAGACACACATTTTCCCCATCTCAAAACCCTACTTTAAGTTTTTGTTCATTTTTCAATATTTATTTATTTAATTACTTAACGTATTTGAGACTTTTTCTTATTTTTAATGATATTTTTAGGATACATTAGGCAGGGGTGCCACTCTGCAAAAATTTTTAGACTGAACTTTTTACCATGCACATAATAACCAAACCACGTAATTTTTTACAAATATGCGGAATTTTTTAAGATACACACGTATACTTAAATCTTGAATGTATCAATATTTTCTTCAAAAAATACCGAAATTTCTTGCTTTCTCTTTCATTTTTTTTCTAATTGAAAATATCATTCAATATATTTATCCAAACAGTTTCTATAGCTTAGTAATTATTCAACTGTATACTTTACTTAAAAATCGTTAATAATAAGATATTTATTTTGAAACAAAGGGTAGGGAGGGAGAAAAAATGCACAATATATTTTAATCTTACGTTCTTTCTTTTGGTTTTTTCACAAGACACGTGATGTGAAGAGAACAAAAAAGGTGAATGTCCGCAGTAATTCATCCTCTTCCACTTCATTGGACTGCGTTTTCTTTGTCGCATGTCATGTCCTTAATTTTTATACTAAGAAACTTTAACACCTTCAATTTTTAACCTTTTAAATCGAACGTTTTCGCTTGAACTTGTAAAACTAAAAAATCTTTAACGCCTAAAAGTCTCACGCCATTTTAAAAATGTGTTCTTTTAAAAATAAAGCAAGGGTTGGAAATAAACATTTTGAAAAGAATGAAAGTAAAATTCAATGATCGCGAGTTCGTTTCTGCCTCTTCAAATTTAATTAATAAATGTTTCTATTCCAATTATCAATAGTAATAATTATCGGCATTGTCGAAAATTTCGTGTAAATGTTAAAAAAAATTTAAATTGCCGATATCAGTAATTTTCTAAATTTTGAAAATATTGAATGTCCGGTAATACAAAGCGGAAAAATAAAGGAGTTTTGGCGTATATCCGGAATACAATCACCTCTGGATCATTGTTTTATAATTTTGATAACAATCCACTTGAGGGGTTTGTGCTTGCATTCAATTTTTCGATTGAGATTTTTTTAAAGAGTTTGTTTTTTCAAGAGCAGTTAATAGTTTGCTTTTGTTCCTTCTATCTAATTTCAATAACAATTCAAGTTGATGGGGGCGAATTTTCAATATTTTTTCAAGCCTAAAAATTTTATTTAGCAACTTTTTTTTAAACCAATAATTTGCGAGACGGAAAGATCCGTTTGGATCATAGTAAAAAGACGGATTTCCGTCTCCAAGACGGAAGAGTGACAGCCCTGACATTAGGTTTTCTATTATTCTATATTTAAAAAACTTTCATGGAAAGTAGGCTAAGTAAAAAAATGGAAAGAAAATTACAATTCACAATAAAAGTACTACCGCTTTCGTGTGTTGCAACAAAAACATTCATCCTAATAAAATTAAATATTTTTTACAAAAATATATTTTTTGCAATTCAGAAATCAGGTTTCACGTGATTTATTTTATAGAAAGTTTATCACAGGCGACTACTGCTATATAGCTTTTCCTGCATATAGTGTTTGGTTGTGACGAGATCTTTTTTTTTTTTTAGTATTTGTTATTTGGGAGTGGTTAATCCTATATCCTACATAAATTTAGATTTCAGTTTTTACTAGTTTAATTTTGAGATTTCAAACTAGCTGAAAATAAAATGATATTTACAGTATAAGTGCACAAAAAAAAAAAAATTCTCTGTCATAACATTAAATATTAGACAAACATTTTGCAGAAACATATTTTTTTTAATTTAAAAATACAAGCAGATTTCAAGTAATCCTTTCCTTTTCTGATCCATATTGGTTGTGATGAGATGCTGTGTTCTGTTATTCTTCAATGTAAAAATTCAAAATTTAAATACACAGTTGATAAAACATTTCATACATTTTTGCCACTCATTTTATAAATAATTCTGTAAAAAGAACTATTTGATAGCTCAGGGAATTTTCTGAAAGGTCTGTTTTAATTGACTGGAATTTTGTGAAGAGTCCATATTAATTATGGTCATTCAGGTTTTAACCACGTCATATTTTTTAGCATGTTTGATTAAATTTGAAAATTAAGAGCAGAAAACAGATTTTATAACCTATTTAGCCAAGTGCAGCATTGGACCTTTTTTTAGGGGTTTTTTTGGTCAAATATACTAAAAGATATAACATAGTTCAAAGTTACCCTGCATAACTAATTCATACTTGCCAACCTTGGAGGCTGAAAAAACAGGAGAATTTTTCAATGCCCCCCCCCCCCTCCCAACACACAAAATGAACAATTAAACTGACTTACAAATAAAAAATAAATCTTAATGTTCATTACGGCAGTATTTGATAAAATTTTATCATCAAATGTTTGATCGAAACATTTTCCAGCAAAAGTATTTTTTATGAGCATATTTCTCTAGATTTTCATTTGACAGCATTGGACGAAACTTGGTTTCACTTTACAGAAAACGCATTACTGTGTGGAATGCCCAAGAATTACATTGAGTTAGATTATAAAAAACCAGTTCTCCTAAATACTTACTAGCTTACATCTACACCACAACAATTCAAACAAAATATCACGACCATGTCTAGTGTGCACTTAACAAATAAATTATCCCAAAAAATTTTTTTAATTAAAACATTTTTAGTTATATATTGAATAAAAATAGGAAGAAATGTTCCTTATCTATTTTGTAACAATACATAATGACTCCCAAAAAGGAAAAAAACCCAAACCCTAAATTGAAGAAGAAAAAAAAAATTTAATTCTATGCAAAAAATATTTTTTAAACAAGATTATTAATAAGGATGCAATATTAATAGTTATAACAAACTAATAGAATCACTAAAATTTATTAAAAAAGGCTAAAATTTTTCACTGAAATTTCGAGTAGGTGTGGGAAAATGAGAAGTGCCTACTACAGAGGCTAAATCGTAAAAAATAATAAAAATAACGGTAAACCAGAAGTTATTGATGTCCAAGAGATGGAATGAGATAGTACATGGGGACTTTTACGGAAGCAGATGCAATCGGATTCCAAAAAAAATCGGGACTGACCCTTGAAAGCATATCAAAGACAAAATGCGGAAGTCTTACTGCTAATTTGTAAAAGTTTCGTAAAGCAAGTATCTACGCATGCTACTTCAAGATTTTCTTATTTAAATAAGAAAAAAATTTCCAAAATTACGAATATTCGCGGAACCGAAATTTTGACTTTTCAAAAATACGGGAAAAATCACATGAAAACTACTCGGCGAGTAACTACGACTACGAGCGCCATCTATTGAGCAAAAAAAAAATTGAAGCTTCATAAATACATAATAACATAAATGGACACAGTATAGGTGCAAATAGTAAATAGTATTGTGTCTTATTGAAAAATGCCAAAAAAAGACCCGTCTTTTTTAATAAAAGCCGGCTGGTCTGGCTTTTTTTAAGAAAACCCGGCTTTTTTGCAGCCCTGCTTGGTAACCTAGATTCAATAGAACCCCAGCTTCTATTGTGGCGGACGCCAAATTGGCAATTTTGAAAAGCGGTGGGCTCTCCTAGGAGTTTACCGCAGATATCCAAATCTTTTGGGCAAGGCCGTATCCAGGGGAGGGGCAGACACCCGCTTCCGAATTTTTTTGCAATGTAGCATATATTCCCCCCCCCCCCCCCCAAAAAAAAAACCTTTCCTTTCATAAGTTTTTCGAGGTTTTGCTTCGGGTTAGGGCATTGTTCTTCTAACTCGAAAGCTTCGGGTTCCGAATCCGACCCACTGAAGGCCTACCATGCACACTTGGTTATAATGTGCTTGTAAAATCCGTAGACCCTGAAAACTTCAGTCTCAGATCCAAAAAGGGAGGTTACGTAGCTGTGGTGGTGTTATTTGATGTCATCTGGCTACAGCATGTTAAAACTGATGTTGACCACATATCAGGTGACCCTTCACAGATAAGCAGCAATTATCGTGGCGTTGAAAAGGAAGAATGTCGATGAGGCAATGCCTCCATGTTGGAGAAGAAAAAGCTCTTTCTTGCAGTTGCGGGATTAGATTCCGAATATTTAAAAATCGATCGAATATCCGATGCATTCTATGGGACTACACAGAACGACTAAAAATTAGCTCTATTCTTTAGAGTTCACTCAGAAAACAAAAGTAAGAAAACAGAACATTTAGCTCAAAACAAAAAGCCCAAAAAAAAAAAAAAAAAATGTAAATAAAAGTTACTGAGCTTACCTTTCCCATAACGCCCAAAAGGAATAGCTTCAAGCTGAATGGGAGAGGGCTTTTTAAAACCAGCTTTTTTTAAGCCCTTTAAAACACGTTCCGACAATAACAATGAAGCAAAATCTGCTTCTTCTTTCAGAACAACATCACTTGACCTCCATTTAGAATTGAAAACATGAGCTGTCCGCTTCTTATCAATTCGAAGTTTCGGCATCTTAAATAATTGGGTTTTAGCAGAAACAAATTTTTTTATTCAAACATTCATACAGGCTCAGTCGAATTACAGCGCGGACATGTTACGCGACTCTCTGTTCGGTGCTCACTAGACGAAGGTCTGAATCCTTAAATTTCCCCAGTCTATGCGCATGCGCCTTGGCGCACATTCAGAAACCAAATAGCGATAAATGATTGCCAATGGCTGCATTTGGTTTGGAACTTTAATAACGCTGTAGATCGCAATGCTGCGCAATTATTTACCGTTACGGTTGTGTTGCAGAATATTTAAAAGACATATTATTTGGAGAAAACTGTTTAGATATATTTGTTTTTGAACGTGATTAATGAAAGCAAAACACAATTAGATTTTTCAAACAAGTTGATTAAGCAAACAGCAGTAAGATTAAGCAATGCAGCAATAATAATAACTGCAATAAAAAAATAAACGTATAGATGAAACGATGAAAAAAATTAGATTTGAGGTAACTGCATATTATTAATTTGACCAAGATTAGCCTAGCTGGGCCCAGAGCCTGTTTTTCTGTTTGCTGATTCTCGTTTTTGTATTTGTATAAGCTGCTTTTCAAAAATCTTCATTTCTATCACTTTAAAAAAAAATTCCATTTAAAAACACCAAATTAATGAGGAATAGGAACCACACTTTCTGCTTTCCGAAAGGAAGCGACACAATGGCAAACATTGAAACCCGGCTGCACGTACCAAAAGTACACATTTTGGCGGCTTAGTTTGGCGAGCTTTATTTAGAATTATATTGGCGATTTTCTTTTGAAGGTTTCTTCCGTCTGCTCGTGCGGTGCGGTGTGTCCGTTGTTTCTGGAGTATTATTACCACGTGTTTGGTAATTTATTTTTTATTAAGAAATTATTTTCGCTCTTATTAAAATATTTTTTGATTTATTTGTTACTATTAGAGTACATATTTTCGTGTAATTTGAGCAATTAATGTGTTAATTTTACTACTTTAGTTCATTACACGTGGTTGTATCTTTCATTCTCATACCTAAATTATAATTCTTTGTATGATTCACCTTAACGTATCATAAATAATTTGTTTGTCGCCTCTTATTTGGTTGATTTAATTATTTCGTATATTTTTGTCTATCTCTATCCATGTAATTTTTGCTAGTACCGCTCATTACACGTGGTTGTTGAGTCCTGCATACTTAAATTATATTCCTTTAGTTGGTATATTTTTATGTACTTCAATAAATTAGTAGTTTATATCTACTAGTACAACTCATTAACTTAGTTTTAGACATTTTTCATGATTTAATTATAGTTCCTTTGTGTGATTAGTCTTAACTCATAAGTATTTTCTGTATTGTCTGAAATTTAGTGTATTGTATATCATATAGATAGTTGTTTCTGATTTTCAAAGCTATTGTTTTACTGTTGATTAGTCCATTTTGGAAACAATGAGAATACTAGTGATTGGCGATTCTATGATTAAGCGTGTTGAAGATGGCTTAGCCAAGAATTTGTCCGATCATGTTGTAGATGTACGTTGTTTCCGTGGAATAACTGTGGAAGGATTAACGCGCAAAATTCCTTCAATTGGCAATCATTATGATTGGATATTATTACATGTTGGTACTAATAATTCATCTGATCATAAAGCCATTTGGGTTGATAAGTATGATTGCCTCTTCAAGGAATTGTTGCGCTGCTATCCCGAAGCAAAACTTATAATTTCTGCTATAATACCTAGGTTTCTCAATTTATTTCAATCTTATACAGGTCAGGATAAACATATTTCATTATTAAAATTGTCAAAATTAAATTGTAAAATTAATTCTGTCAATGCTTGGCTTGAACAGGCCTGCCTAGAGCGGGCATTTGTATTTTGCAGGTCACATCTGCCATCATGGAGGGGCTTCCTTGGTAGGGATGGTCTTCACCCAAATTATGCAGGTAACAAAAGACTCGCTGATGTCTTTTCCTCATCTTTACTAAATCAAATTAGTAAACAAAAAATCAAGGTCAGTGATATTCCTTTTATTTATGTTGATACTGACTTTCCCCTATTACCAACTTCAAATATTTCTAAACCTATTTCTGCAACTAATTCTGAATTAACTCTTGCTCCTATTCCTCTTGCTCATTCTGATTTAACATTTTCTTCCTCTCAACCAATCAAAGATTCTGGTAATCCAGAATCTTCTACTTATAACTGCAACAATCTTTATTCTGATGTTTCTAATCCTACTGCAACTGTTACTCAATTTCCTCCTGCCCCATTTCCTTTTAAATCTAATCTGTCATCCTATTCTTCTTTACCTCAACCTTTCACTCACTCTTTTTCAATTCCCAACTGTTCTCCCTTTCCTATCCCCTCTAATTCTGTAGTCTTAAAACCATCTTCTCCGATTAATTCTCAACTTCCTCCTGCCCCATTTCTTTCTAAATCTAATCTATCCTCATTCTCCCACCTTACCTCGACCTTTCACTCACTCTTTTTCAATTCTCGGCTGTCCTCCTTTTCCTATCAACTCAAATTCTGTAATTTTAAAACCTTCTCTATTTAATTCTCAAAATCCTCCTGCCCCACTTCCTTCTAACTCTAATCTGTCATCATTTTCTACGTTACCTCAACCTGTCACTCACTCTTTTTCCATTCTTCCCCCTTTTCCTATGACCTCTAATTCTGTTACTTTTAAATCTTCTCTAATTAATTCTCAACTTCCTCCTTCCCCATTTCCTTCAAAATCTAATCTATCCTCATTTTCTACATTACCTCAACCTTTCACTCGCTCTTTTTCAATTCTTGGCTGTCCTCCTTTTCCTATCAACTCAAATTCTGTAATTTTAGAACCTTCTCTAATTAATTCTCAACTCTCTCCTGCCCCACTTCCTTCTAACTCTAATCTGTCATCATTTTCTACATTACCTCAACCTGTCACTCATTCTTTTTCCATTCTTCCCCCTTTTCCTATGACCTCTAATTCTGCTCTTTTTAAATCTTTAATTAATTCTCAACTTCCTCCTTCCCCATTTCCTTCAAAATCTAATCTATCCTCATTTTCTAGATTACCTCAACCATTCACTCACTCTTTTTCAATTCTTGGCTGTCCTCCTTTTCCTACCAACTCAAATTCTGTAATTTTAAAACCTTCTCTATTTAATTCTCAAAATCCTCCTGCCCCACTTCCTTCTAAATTTAATCTGTCATTTTCTTCATTGCCTCAACCTTTCACTCACTCTTTTTCCATTCTCGACTGTTCTCTTCCCATAACCTCTAATTCTGTTATTTTTAAACCTTCTGCTCTAATTAATTCTGAACTTCCTCCTACCCCATTTCCTTCGAAATATAATCTATCCTCATTTTCTGCATTACCTCAATATCACCTTACCACTTTACATCAACCCTTCACTTACTCTAATATAACTTGTAGTCTTCAAAACCTTCCACTTCGCTGTGAAACTGGTGGTGGTAAGTTAGATGAATCTTATTATAAAAAATGTGAAAAGTGTAATCACACATACTCATCTAAACAATTGTTTAGTAATCATAAATCAAAGTGTTGTGGTGGATTGAAAGATAATAATTTTAGTAAGGTTTGTAAAATTTGCCAAAAGCTGTATAAGAAGAAGTCTTCCTTTTTTACCCATCAAAAGAAATGTATACAATTGCTACAGTTGAATTCCAAGGTTTGTGAAGTGGCTGATACATCTGCTTTGAAACCAGAAATTCTTAATTTATGCAATTCCTGTAATAAGTCATTTTCAAGTATAAGTTCCCTTAATCGGCATAAAAAGAAATGCCAGGGAAATTCTAAACATTTATATCCACGAATGTGTAAACAGTGCAAATTATTTTATAAAAATAAGTTAGAATTTTTTCAGCACAAAAAAGTGTGTACCACTAATGCAAATTTTAACTTGCATTACTGTGTGTATGCTGAATGCATGGAAAAGTTTGCCTATTTGGGAAATTTAAATAAACACTTACTAGACAAACATAAATGCAGTGATGTTAAATTTTTATCTTTTGATTCAATGGAATATTTTAACAATTGGCTTGAAGCAGAAGCATCAAATACTTTTAGTTCTTTTAAAAAAAAAGCACAAAATGCAGTTTCAAATGGATCATTCAACCATTATTATTATTGTAATTTTTTTGTATATGCTAAACATAAAGTCTCTAAAACTCATATTCGCAAAAATAAAAAAGGAGTGATCCCTTCTACAATTTGTTGTCCGGTACGTATCTGTGCTCATGAGAAAGGAGATGTGGTAAGAGTTACTTACTATTCCAATCATAATCATCCTTTGACAGCAGAGAATTTGAAATACCATCGTCTAAAAGTAAGTTCGCGTAATCTAATAAAAGCGAATTTGTTGTTATCGGTTCCTGCACGAAAAATACAAGAAATGTTGAGAGATTGCATAGGTAATCGAGAAAATAGAGATTTTTTTCCAGTCAAAGAAGCATTTGTTTCACTTAAAATTATTAAATCCTACTCGAGGTTGTTAAAAAAATCTCAGTTTCCTAGTAATGATTTAATATCGGTTACATCTATTGTAAATGAACTTCATAGAGAAGCCTATGATTCTATTCTTATTTTCAAGCCACAAAATTCTCCAACTATTTATGGACCTTCAAACTTAGATAACTTGCCGAAGTCGGATTTAACGTTTGCTTTAGGAATTCAAACTAAAGAACAACGAGATATGTTTTTAAAGCTAAGCAGTACAATAGTTTGCATTGATTCTACACACAAAACTAATCAATATGATTTCTATTTATTAAATTTGATTGTTCCAGATGAGTTTGGGCAAGGTTATCCTGTAGCACACTTTATAACAAATTTTTTAGATTTTGAAACACTTTGTTGTTTGTTTGTTAGTCTGAAAATGAAAGTTCCAGGCATAAAAGTAAACTGTTTAATGTCAGATGATGATAAGGTTTTGTACAGTGCATTCAGTAATGTGTTTGGAAATGATGTTAAACATTTGTTATGTAAATGGCATATATTACAGTCATGGAGCCGGCAATTAAACTGCAGAGTTAGTAATAACAAAGTACGATCTTCGCTAAAGTCTAAGCTGTTTCAACTTATATCTGAAAAGGACGTTGGTAAGTTTCAAGAATTATTGTCAAAACTTTTTGCAGAGTTTGATTGTGTTACTCCTTCGTTTTTAGATTATTTTAGAAGTTACTATAGTACTCGATCTCACCTATGGGCAGACTGCTATAGAACATTTGCACATGCTGCAACTAACACGAATAACTATTGTGAATCCTTTCATAATCAGTTGAAGACGGTTTATTTTGAAAGAAGATGTAACAGACGTCTCGACACTCTTATTTTGACTCTTTTGGCTTGTGAAAGAGACACCTATTTGAAGCATAAATATAAAGTGTTTAACAATGTTCCTTTAAAGTTGAATAAAACGAATCCCATTCAGGTAAGTCATTTGCAATCCAAGAAAATACTTGATAGGGATATTATTAAGGTAGATAACTCGGTGTGGTTTGTTTGCTCTCAGTCTCGAAGAAATATTTTTCACAAAGTAGAGAAAATGTACACATATTGTCCTTTACCTGATTTTTGTTATTTCAAATGCACTGAAATAAGCTGTATGTCTCTCTGTGGTCACCTGTACCAGTGCACTTGTCATAATGCTGAAAATAATTTATGTAAACATATACATAAGAGTACATGCTTTCAATATCGCAGGCAACATTAAACATGAAGCTTATGTCTTAACAGAAGATAACTTGTTGACCTTTTATCAACCTGATGTTTCATGTGGTTCAAATGCAGAGAAAAAGAATTTGAATAAAGCTCTTGGGAAAAAATTATGCTTTGAGCTTAGTGAATTACTTGAAGATCCTCAAGTTAATGATTATATGATAAAAAATATAGTTACTCAATTAAATATATTAATATCTGGATGCCGTGGATTAATAAGTTCTACACCCAAAGCCAAATCTGAAAATATTACTCCTTGCTTAAAAATAGCATCTAATCAAAAGTTTGTCCGTCAGAATAATTTTTTTAAGACTCGAACAGAACGAAAGAAAACCGAAGTTTCAAAAAAGAGAGGCTCAGACCTTAAGGAAGAGAAAGATTCTCCTTTAACAAAAGCATTAATTGTCGATAACAAATCTTTCTCGTCTGTTCTAAATAAAGAAAAACATTTTGGATATATCGAAACTTCAAAGCTAAGTATTTTGTAATTGAAAAGTATTGATCCCTTTTTAAATCAAGAAGAAGAGAATGCTATAAGATTGAAGAATTCTGATTTTGTTAAAGGTTGGTTGTATGATACCGTGATAGATTCTTTTTTGGAACGAATATGTGAAAACTCATATTCTTTCATCACTTGCGCAGTTTCACAGTTACTAGTCGATGGAGAAATTAACAGGTATGTTGTTAAATCTAATGTAGTGTTTTTGCTAGTCTGCATTGTCAATCACTGGTTATTATGTGTAGTGTATAAGGAAAAACTGCAGATTGAATTTTATGATCCTTCATGTTATTTCATAGCTGATAAATATGTAGGGATGTTAAATAACTTGACAAAAAGTTTAGCTAGTGTTGAAAGGGAAGGGAAGTGGAAGGTTACTTCCCCACAACACGTTCTACAAACAGATACAGTAAGTTGTGGAGTTTTTATTTGTTTCTATGCATATCAATTAGTACAAAATTTAAGTGTGACTGAGCTATTTGATGTTATAAAATTTCGTAAGTGTATGTTTCATTTTTTGCTTCATAGTGATCATGTTATGTTTAATTTTAATGTGATAAAGGATAAATTTCCTGTAATGCATGACAGCAGTAAAACATTCTTGAAAGTAGACTCTGACAATGTTTTGAATATTGTATCCATAATAAATGATAAGACAATTCCTCTGTATGCATTAAAATCATTAGATATGTATCTGACTAGTGAAGAAGAAATAATTTTAAAAACTGTGTCTCCATCCTTTCAGAAAGGCTGGTTGTACGATAGCATCATAGATTCTTTTTTGTTTAAATGCACAAAATATTTACATAATGTAGGCTCTGTAGAATCTTTGTGCTCTTTCCTCATATTAAATGATAAACAATTGAATGTTAATGTGCTGAAACATAATTTAAATTTATTATTTATTCCAGCTAATATTAATAATCATTGGGTGATCTTGTTTGCAGACATTAAAAATTTTACTATTGAATTTTATGATCCTCTGTACCAAGGACTGAGCAATGAAGTGCAACATCTGTTATATAAATGGGGGATTATCTTAAACAAACAATTCAAATGTGTTCAGCAGTGGAAGATCATTTTTCCTCCTCACTTAATGCAAAATGATAACTACAATTGTGGAGTTTTCATTTGTTATTATGTTTATCAAAAAGTTACTAGTGCCCCCTTGATAAGAAGTTTTGATGTTTTACAATTTAGAAAATTTATATATGATACTATTACTAATTAACTTATTTTCTTTCAGCATTTTATGATTTTTAGTTTCCCACTACCTCTTTATATAAATGTATACTTATGAGAAAAATCTGATGATGTAACTTATATTCTGCAATTTCTAGTTTTAAAATTATTATGACTTGAATTTTCATTTAGCTTAATAACAAAGTCATCATATATTTTGGGGCGGAAAATGGGAAAGGCTTGCTAAATTTTAATTGTTTTATAATTTATTAATTTTTGTTATTCATGAAATATGAGCAAACCTTTTAATGATAAAATTCAATTGTTGCATATTAATCAGGTTACTTTAGTAGTCAGTATGTAAATATATTGCTTAATGCTTGTTTTAAGTTAATTGTAACAGTTCCTTGTTTTTAGGTGTTCTACCAATTGCATGCTTTGAAGTGTATGTGCTTAGCTAAGTTTAGTACTCATTGCATGTTTGAAGGAGTGCATGTATTTCTCTGGCTTCAATTTAATCAAAGCAGTTTTTTGCTGGTTGTGGATGCATTAAAAAAAAAGTGAGCCCATCCTTTAAGATTTCAATTTAGGTTGATGGTACTAGTTGGTAGTTAAAGGTACTTATCTGGACCATTGTCATGTAAATAAATTTAAATTCTGTTTAGCTTTGTACTAGTTGCATTTTTAAAAAAGCATGTGCACGTTTAGACAGTTGTCCTGGAAATTATTTTGTTATCTGTCTTTAAATGAATTATTCCTTGTTTCGTAGATTGGATGCATTAGAAATGATGCTCTTAGAATCTTGCTGAATGACAACCACCTTAATATACAAGTTCTTTTTAGATTCGTAGTACTGGTTGCATGTTTTGTATGTGCATGTCTGGACAGTTGTCCTGGAAATTAATATAAAAGTTCTTTTTAGATTTGCAGCGCTGGTTGCATGTTTTGTATGTCATGTCTGGACAGTTGTCCTGGAAATTAATATAAAAATTCTTTTTAGATTTGCAGCACTGGGTGTATGTTTAAAAGTGTATGTGCATGTCTGGACAGTTGTCCTGGAAATTAATATAAAAATTCTTTTTAGATTTGCAGCGCTGGTTGCATGTTTTGTATGTGCATGTCTGGACAGTTGTCCTGGAAATTAATATAAAAATTCTTTTTAGATTTGTAGAACTGGGTGTATGTTTTGTATGTGCATGTCTGGACAGTTGTCCTGAAAATTAATATAAAAGTTCTTTTTAGATTTGTAGAACTGGTTGCATGTTTAAAAGTGTATGTGCATGTCTGGACAGTTGTCCTGGAAATTAATACAGTCGACGCTCAATATAACGACCATCTGCGTCCGGCAAAAAAAGGTCTTTATAACGAGTGGTCGCTATAAGGGGTAGGATTTTCTAAAAGATGTATAAATGCATCATGCATGTTCAGTAGGTTCTTTAAAATTGGTAATATTTCAAAGATTCCTACTAAATGCTCAAATTATTATTCTTTTTATTGGAATTTAAAAAAATACTATCAGTGCAAAATATTAAACAAATTTTAAAGTCGTAATATAGCGAGGAAAAAAACGTACACATTTCTGGAATTTCATCCTCTTATTTCGGAGAATCGACTGTTGGAAAAACACATGGTCCAAATGAAAAACTACCAATACATCTGATCTGTCAACACCTTCTCCGAAAATTCTCCATTCCCTCCCCCTCTATTCTTTCTGTACTGTGATGAGTGGTATCCCCCCCCCCCTGTCAAAGTTGGGCTGAACACTGAAGATTCCATGCAGCTTGTCCGTAAACTATAATCAAGGTCATTTCAAGATACAAATTTAGAAACATGCATTATTTGGAAAAATACCAGAAATAGTGTCTGCTGAATGCGGTCGCTGTATTTGATTAGACGATACAGAACGGTCGTTGTACCGAAAGCAAATTAACATAGACGATAATAGGGACATCATAGGGATAAAGTTGGGACTTTTACCACTGGTCGTTATAATGGAATGGTCTTTATAATGCGTGGTCGTTATAACGAGCGTCGACTGTATAAAAATTCTTTTTAGATTTGCAGCGCTGGTTGCATGTTTTGTATGTGCATGTCTGGACAGTTGTCCTGGAAATTAATATAAAAATTCTTTTTAGATTTGCAGCACTGGGTGTATGTTTTGTGTGTGCATGTCTGGACAGTTGTCCTGAAAATTAATATAAAAATTCTTTTTAGATTTGCAGCACTGGTTGCATGTTTTGTGTGTGCATGTCTGGAGAGTTGTCCTGGAAATTAATATAAAAGTTCTTTTTAGATTTGCAGCACTGGTTGCATGTTTTGTATGTGCATGTTTGGGCAGTTGTCCTGGAAATTATTTTGTTATATTTATTTAAATAAACTATTAACTGTACCTTGTTTTGTAGATTCCAGGTCCATCGGGTATGATGCTTTTAGAATCTTTCTCAATAACACCTCCTTAATACAAAAGTTCTTTTTAGATTTGCAAAGTTAATAATAGCAGTTCTTATATTTATCTATGAGCATTGCAGGTTTCAAGGTGCCTTGTCTGGACAGTTGTCCTAGAAATTTTCTTTCCATATGTATTTGAGTTAGTTGGGACAGACTAAGTAAGGTAACCTAGGGTAGTCCTGAGTGGAAATCCGATGCGAGAAATTTTTCCGATCTTGTGTGTCAAGCAGTCATACAAGGTAACTTTAAAAAGGGAGTTTAAGAGGAAAGTAATCTGCTTTGTAGTTTTATCTCAACCTGTTGTCTTCAAATTACAATCAAAATCCCTGAGCATGGGCAAATATTCACTGGAAAAGGGGTTATAACCTTTTGACTTTAAAGAGATGTTAGTTAATAGAAAAATTAGAATAATTATCATTTTATATCATATTCTGAATGGTGTGCTGCTATGTTTTGTCTTATATTAGCATTACATAGGGGCTTGCTTTTCGGGTTGAAGTAAATGATATTATTCGACTATTTGAGAAAAAGATAGGTTCCCTTGGAATAACTAAATTGGTGTTCTAGATCTTTAAGGGGGAAAACACTTCAAAGAACAGTATGAAAACCATTGAGAAATAATGGGTACCACGTGAAAAGAGTCAAGAAAAATTATGATTCATTAATTTTATTTAGTAAATCATTCATTGCTTCTTTCAAGACACGAATTTTCTTGTTTTTCAAATAAAATGCATCCCTTTGCAATCAATATTTTTTTACGTTACTATGACTGCTCTCTTCATTTTGACTTTTTATTTTTTCCCATTAAGCTATTATTTGATTTGTAACCGACTCTGAAAAGAGTAGCAAATTATTGCTATTTCTTCTGTTGTAGCTCTTCAGCTTGTATGTACTGCACTTATAATTGTTTGTGTCGCAAGTATAAAAAATAAAAAGGAAGTTGTATATCAATCATTGTTACTCTTATCACTTAAATGGTGCACAATATTGAACCGTTCGTAAAAAAATATTTGCATGCCTTTTTTTTCTACCGAAAGAATTTATTCAGTCTTCAATTTTCTTTTCTTTGCACGAAAAGGAAACAGTAATTTAATACAGCAATGTGAATTTTGGCTTGCATTACAATTGCAAAAGTATATTTTGAACTGGTGGAGAACTGCATTAAAAATATTAACAGCTTAAGAAGTGTTTTGTAATGCAATCCTTCATGGACAAATGTGCTCTTTAATTACATGAAAATAAAAAAAAATTTAAAGTGCTCTTTTAATTTTGTTTTATTCCATCTACGGAAGGCACAACGAGCTCTCCTCTACCCCCATCCCCAAACCAACAATTATAAAGTTCGTTTTATACAACTTTTTTTCATCTATTAAATGTACTGCCACAATTTTTAAAATAAACGCATATAAATCCATCTAACCTATTAAAAATTTTTAAAAAATCCGTATTTTGTATTAGACGGAAGAAATGTACAAATATATTCTATTTATAACCTCTCATATTAAAGGTTTATTCTATAAAATAATGTTTCATGAATTAAACAGGAATTTATTGCAAGTGGAAATTTTATACCAAACGAATACTATCCTATTTTATCGTTGTAACATTCTTGTTCTGCCTGACGACACAAATGCATCAAGATTCATTACTTGAAATAGCTGTATTGTGCAAAGTGGGCGGGAAAAGAATCATAACTTCCAGAAACATACTCAACAATCTAAAATTACTGAAATAATTATAAGTAAGATTTCATTTATTTGTTAATATTTTTTCCAATGAGAGGGTTCCTTGGTTACAATCTAAACCTGCATCAACGTCATAAGTAGAGAATTCATAGATACACCAGTCAGGAGAGTATTAAGAAGTTTGGGAGCCCCTTAAAGGTGTTCTTGAAAATGTTGGTGTGTGGACCCACAACGAAGGGGCCCCTTTTCGATTCGGGACACGTGGCGGCCGCCAGGTCTGCCCATTGTTTAATCCACCCCTGTCCCCAGTGCTTAATTTCCTAAACTTTATGAGCTTACCTCATACCATCCCTCCCATAAAAACTACAAGTTTCGGTTTGATAATTCGTGATAAAAATCTTACAATACGCTAATCTGTAATACTACAAAACTAATCTAAAATCTTACAATACTTGCACTTTTTGAATTATTAATGGGGCAGTATATAAACATATGTGTTCGCAAAAAATAACCTTAAAAATTATTTTATGACAGGAGAAATATATGCATAACATTTTGAATCAGTCAATTAAATACCGCTCCCACTTTCCGGTTGAACTGTACAAAATTCGCAAAAGTTGGAAATAAAGTGTGATAAATGCGAGTACTAAATTTAAAATTAATGAATCTAGACACACGACAGTGTCAGCCAAGTTCATAACCATCTTCCAGATCCACTTTGGAATTTATATCATATGAGAAATTAGCCGAAAGTAATGCAAACTTTGACATTTTAGTAAATTTTCATGTTTTCGAACCTTTCTTCGCGCTAGCGAGGAACTGGTAGGAGAAACGTACGTTCAAAACTTAAAATAAATCAATGAATATCTTCCGACACCACTTTGAGATTCAAATTTTCGAAATCGGGTTAGCAGTAGAAATAAGTACATAAGTACATCCGCTCTTTTCTGCAGGCTCTTTTAAATTACTTCTTGGGGTGGCGAAAGGTATACATTCAATGCATGCTATAGGAAAAAACAACATAAAACATTGTGCTTCTAAAAGTCATGGGGGGGGGGAGGCAGTTGGCCCCCCTGATAGCCCAAATGACGGGCCTCGATCATTTCTAACGGGACCATATACCTGTATTTTCGAACAATATATACAAGGAGACGACAATGGATCGAGGCTCTTCCTGTATATATTTATTTATTCATTAAAAACCGACAGATCACAACAGATTGGAGACTACGTACAAAAATGTATGGAGATACGTTTCCTGGGAATTATATCCTCTCTCCTCAGTCCCAGCATTTGTCTGTAAAAGACACAACACTCCAAAAATTTCAAAAAATACCACGATAGTAAATATCAGGCAGTCGCGTAGCTAGCATAGGTGACACCCGGGGCGTTGTTATCGATGGTGTCACCCCCTCCCAAACAAAGAAGGAAGGAAGACCAACCAAAAAAGAAGAAAAAAATAACATTCGTATCATGGGTGTTATAATATTTAAAGTATTTGTTAACGGCAATGGTGTGTTTAGCCGTAAAAGACCGCTTTAGGAAACACTTTGCTCAGTTAGAAGTAGAAAAGAAAATGATAGAAAACAATATCCAGTTCAAGGTATTTGTTTCATAATACAGAGCTTTTAAAGGGTTAGTCTTTCCCCCTTTCGTGGCCGGATGTCACCCCAGAAAGAGTGACACCCGGGGCGGGCCGCCCCCCTAGCTACGCCACTGATATCAAGCGTCAATATTGCTCAGAATCAATTAAATTTCTTTTTTCGTAGATGGAAATACTTAAAAAAGGTTTTTCATTGCCCTATTCATATCTTGTTCACGGTAAAATGAAAAGGGAATTTTCTGAAAAAAAAAAAAAAGAAAATTACCTGGGGTTCGAGGAAGATATGAAGGGATTGGAAGGAGATTAACATGCTTGGATGAGAAACTAAACAACCGGTATATAAAGGCAATAAAAAGACAAAGTAAATGGATTCATTTGCCAATTTCTTGGAAGCCATTGAACCAAAAATCGGCAAAGTGCCAACTGCCATTTCATCCCCTTCTATTGGCGGAGAACAAAACACCTAGCTATAACGAAGAAGTGTTCCCCGAAACGCACACAATTCATAATTATGCATTTCTACCTTCGTATTGGGATGGGCATTATCTTGCCAAAAATTAAAACTTCGGTTAAGTAAGATCAATGGCAAATAAGTAGTTCACACAGCGCTATTGGCCTAACTCTAATCGGACTATTTGGTGATCATCTGTATCTGTAAAGTAAGCAGCATAACGATCGATGCCAGGGCTGTCGAGAAGGGGTGTCAGGCTTATTCATAGGACCTGGCCTTTGGAGGGGGCCCGGTTCGGCATCAAAGTAGTGCAGAGGGTTAAATGTTTCTATGAGTAAGATGCAAGTGTAATGAGGGAAGGGGGAGCGACAAAACTGACATAAGGCCCGCTTTGGCTCTCGACGGCCCTGTCGGTGACACGATAACCGTGGATTCTGCCATTCTTCTGCTGCTGTCTCAGTCATTTGCGGGACGTTACAGTTCCTGTTTCATAGACACGGGATCAGTAGCACCTCTCCCCTGCACAAAGCACAACTTCACAGAATTTAGACAGCTGCTACTATTATTCCTCGTGAAATGTATGGACCTTAGACTGGAACGACAACGACACCGACAGAAGAATAATTTATAGAATAGTATTAGAATAATTATTTATATATCATTAGATTAGACACCACTCGCACGCAGTTGTGTAGTCATGGGAAAAATTGTGTGGACGCTCACACAGTTGTGAAAGTAAGAGTGATAGAAAGGATGGATGTTAAGATAGAGGAAGATCAAGATGGCCTTTCTCAAAGTACATTCAGCTTCCATAAGTTCTCTGAAGTTTACATTAGTGTAAAACGTGTTCCTGGGTAGTCTAAATAAACCCCAAATTTGCCGAAACGGCGTCGCATGCGTTATGATTGCCGGCCGTGTACTAACACACAGTACAGCTGTAAAGCATATTAGAGGCAGTAGATGTCGCTCTAGCGAAACAGCAGGAGCTTGACCTTAGCACAAACATCAAGCATATATTTTCAAAACATTCGGTAAGATCTCGCAATGTTAACCAATGCTTTGTCGACGTCGCCTCAATATACAGTGAGCTAATAAGGGACTCGAGCAGGGGGGCCTGAGGGGTTGTGAAAACAGTGTTGTGTTTCCGAACAACAAGCGTCGACATACATCGCTACTCCAACAACCGCTAAATTAAAAAATTTTAATTAGAGTTCTTTTTTTTTGGTGAAAGTGAAAGTTATTATTTTTTTAGAAGTTGAAGTGCTTAATCGCCACAGTACTCCCCCCCAAGTGCCAAGGGCACTGATGTTACAAGTATTTTCTGTTGAAGCGAACTTGTCTTCCTGAGCGAGTGGTTATTGGGACAGGTTGTACTATGTCTGTGGTTTCATTTCTTGGAACGGGTTGCTGGATGTCGGTGGTTTCATTGCTCATTGGGAGAGCAACAGGGACGTCAGCTAGATTATGCGTTGAGGGCGCACAGTTGCTTGCAGTACGCAGGTCGTCAGTAGCTAAGGAAAAGCTTGGCTTGAGACGGTCAACACTAATCGTGCTTGGTTTGTTGTTGATTATCAGGGTGAAGTGTTTAGGAGTGCGCTCTATGACTTTGTAGGGGCCATCGTAAGGTGTTTGTAGCGGCTTCTTAACTCCACCGTGCCGAACAAAAACATGGGTGCAGTTGAGTAAACTTGGGTTGATGAAAGGTGTTTGTTTATTATGGGCAGATCCTGGTGTCGGGGAGAGATTTTGCATAATTATCCGGAGTTGTTGTACAAATTCAGATGGTTCTTCACTGGATATCGTGGACGGAGAGAGAAATTCTCCTGGCAGTCGGAGTGTTGAGCCATATACCAGCTCTGCAGTAGTGCACTGGAGATCGTCCTTGAAGGTGGAACGCAATCCCAAAAGCACAAGAGGCAATGTTTCAGTCCATCGATGGTTATGGTAACATTTAAGAGCCTGTTTGAGGGTACGGTGAAGTCCCTCGACCATTCCATTGCTAGCAGGGTGGTATGGGGTTGTTCTTATATGCTTAACTCCCAATAGTCGGGAAAGAGAAGCAAAAAGTGTGGATTGAAACTGCCGACCTTGGTCTGTTGTAATGATGGATGGTACCCCAAAACGTGAAATCCAGTGATTCACAATTGCACGTGCCACTGTTTCAGCACATATATCAGTCACGGGTATAGCCTCGGGCCATCTGGTGTATCGGTCGACGCAAGTCATGAGGTAAGAGAATCCATCAGAGGGTGGTAATGGACCGACCAAGTCAACATGCACATGGTCGAACCTTCGTGCTGGTTTTAAGAATGGTTGAATAGGGCTGTGAGTGTGCTTGCTTATTTTAGATTTCTGGCAGTCCACACAAGCACGTGACCAAGTAACAACATCCTTAGCCACAGACGGCCACACATAACGGTCCAGTATTAGTCGTTTAGTAGCACGGATACCTGGGTGAGATAAGTTATGGAGAGAATTAAAAATTGGCTTTCTGAAATTGCTTGGTACAAATGGTCTCACCTTATCGTCTGTGATGTCGCACCAAAGTCTCAACGTTGGAGAAATTGGCACGGATTTCAGTTTTAGGGAATGGTTGGTTGTGCCTAAGAGATTTTGTAATTCGGCGTCGATTTCTTGAGCTTGTGATAAAGATTCAAACTGTATTGGAGTTGGACTAATCTCTTGAATGCGAGACAATGTGTCAGCGACGACATTATCTTCTCCGGCGATGTATTTGATATTGGTTGAAAATTGTGCAATGAAGTCGTGATGTCTGAGCTGGCGAGTGGAAAAGGTGTCAGAATTTTTAGTAAATGCAAAAATTAAGGGACGGTGATCAGTAAAAATTGTGAAGCATTGGCCTTCAAGTGCGTGCCTAAAATGCTTTACAGCAGAGTACATAGCGAGAAGTTCTCGATCATATGTGCTGTACTTGGCTTCGGCAGTCGATAATTTACGAGAAAAGAATGCGAGCGGTTTTGGGCCATTAGGAGACTGGGAATTTAAAACTGCTCCAATAGAAGTGGTTGAGGCGTCGACCATGAGGGCCAGTGGATGCTCAGGTGACTGAAACGTCAATGTTGTGGCATTAATCAAATCGGATTTGCAATTTTCGAATGCAAGAGTCGATTTATCATCCCAAGGCACAGGACGTTTGTCGTTCTTTTTAGAATTTTTCAGAAATTCATTTAAAGACGCTTGCGTTTCTGCGGCTTTTGGCAAGAACCGCCGGTAGAAGTTTAGCATCGCTAAGAAACGTCTCAGCTCAGAAATAGTTTTCGGTTTCGGGAAGTTAATGATGGTCTCAACTTTATCAGGAAGTGGCTTAACGCCTGCAGCAGTTATGAGGCACCCGAGAAATTTTACGGCAGGTTTTCCCAATACACATTTGTCAGGGTTTAATTTTAACCCATGCTTTTTTAACCGGGATAACACCTCGTGCAAATGTTTAGCATGCTCAACATCTGAGCAAGAAGCTATTAATATGTCATCGAAATAGGGAATACAACAGTCAAGATTGGATAAAACTTGGTGTATATACCTTTGAAAACTTTGCCCTGCGTTCCGCAATCCGAATGGCATAGCAGTGTATTCGAACAAACCAAACGGTGTGGTTACAGCTGTCTTGGGTATATCAGCAGGGTTTATAGGGATCTGGTGGTACGCTCTTGCTAAGTCGAGAGTAGAAAAAATTATTTTTCCATGCAAGCTTTGGGTACAATCCTGGATGTGCGGAACGGGATAGCGGTCAGGCACGGTTGTAGAATTGAGACGACGGTAGTCACCGCAAGGACGATACTCACCGTTAGGTTTTCTGACAACGTGCAAAGGACTTGCCCAGGGGCTTTTAGATGGTCGGATGATGCCCTGAGCGGATAAATATTCAAATTCTTTTTTAACAGCTTTAAGAATGTCGGGAGCTAGTCGTCTAGGTTTTGAAAATACAGGCGGACCTTTTGTTTCGATATGATGGTAAATTTGATCTTGCTTACTACCTTTCATGGGTTGCGATGGGTTTAATAACTCAGGATACTCACTAAGGATTTTATCCAGTATGCCATCACCAACCAATATAGCGATGTTCGATTCAGGAGAGTTAAGTGAAGGTAGTTGTCCATTAGAGGAAAGTCGAGTATTCGCATCAATAACTCTATGGTTTTTAGCATCAACTAGCAGATTGTAGTGTTTTAAAAAATCTACGCCGATAATAGGTTGTTTAACGTCTGCTACTACAAAGGACCATATAAAATCACGGCGCAAATTCAAATTGATGGTCATGCGCTTTGTTCCATAAGTAGCAATTTTTGTGCCGTTGGCGGCATACAACGTTAAATATTGCGATTTAGAGTGCGGAGCGTACGTTTTAGGAATGACTGATACGTCCGCACCAGTGTCAATTAAAAAGGAAAGTTTAGACTTTGAATCGGCCATTAATATGCGATTAAGGTGGCGGTCAGCATTATGGCCGGTAAGCGATCGCCTTACACGTTTCCCGAATGACGAAAAGAGCAAGGAGGGTTGCATTTTTTGGCATTCTCACCAAAATTAATATGATAGAAACATAAACCATTTTCTGGCTCTTTATAGCTTCGATTGCGAGAATTGCTACGGTAGCGAGAGTTATTTCGGTGTCTAGGATTTCTAATGTAATTGTCCCTCCGTGTACTTCGCTCCTGAACTATAGAAGTTAACTGTTTGACTTGCAGGGTTAATTGGTCAATTTGCGCCTGTAGCGCGATATTTTGTGGTGCAATAGAGACTTGTGCAGAATTAATGGACGATTGAGGCGTTAAATCGTGGATTTTATCTGCAATAGATGCGAGTTTCGTTAAATCTTCATTTAACGCTGCCAAAATCGATTGCGTGCTGTTGGGCAGTCGTCCAAGCCAGAGTGATTTAAGCAATGGCTCACCTACGGAATCGCCACCTAGAGCACGCATGCGTATAAGCAATTGTGACGGACGTTGGTCACCGAGCTCTAACCCTTGTAACAATGTCCTTATTTTAGACGACTCGCTTTCTGAGTGTAATTCAACCAAACGTGTTTTTAACTGCTCATATTTGTTGGTTTCGGGAGGTCGCATAATGATATCACTTACGGAGCTTAGTATGTCCGAATCAACAGCTGCCACAACATAATTGAACTTGGTTTCGTCAGTCGTCACATGTGCCAAGGAAAATTGTGCTTCTAAGCGGAGGAACCACAGGCTAGGATTATTCTTCCAAAACGGCGGTGGTTTCACCGCAACGTGAGAAATTTGTGGTTCGTTGAAAATTTGATCTTCAGATGTCGACATTATATATAACTTGAGTTACAAATATAATTCCATTAGGGATTAACACGTAAAAAAAACACACATTAAAGTAGCACTCAAAAAGAAAGTTATCATCAAGGCGACAATTATCATAAACGACATTACAATTTATCATAAGTAAGCAAAGAGAATCTATGTCACTCAACATCGAAAGGCAATGTACCAACTCGTGAATATAAAACCAAATTCATTTAGACAAATAAAATCGTGCGGTAACTTACGCAGCTTAGATATTTTTCGATTGCACTTATCATCGTAAAAGTTCACACGTTCTTTGGTCACCAATGTAGTAAAGTCTATTCCATACTAACTATAGTCAAGGTTTTGAAGTTAAAATTGCGTGTCACTCGTACAATGATAACTCTGTCATCTTATCAAATATTTATTACATAAAAAATAAACACAATCATGCAGTATTAAACAATTAAGAATGAGGCTTCCGAACAACAAGCGTCGACATACATCGCTACTCCAACAACCGCTAAATTAAAAAATTTTAATTAGAGTTCTTTTTTTTTGGTGAAAGTGAAAGTTATTATTTTTTTAGAAGTTGAAGTGCTTAATCGCCACAGATATCTCAGGTATGTCCAATTCATATCCCTGAGATGTTATTTGACTTTTGGATACTGTTAGGCTTATTTATATTCACTCTGCTGCTCAAAATTGTTATATTTAGAGATTTCGTGGTTAATTAAGGTAAATAGTTTTTCTTAATTTTTTCTATTAAAACTGTGTGCTGAACTGAAAAAATTAACTGTAATTTTGATCAACTCACTTTCCGTGGTTTTTGGTACATAGCTCAAAAGATCAAATAATATTGCTGCAATGCAATCGCATCGCTGGTGAGCGGTGTAGTCAGATCAGATTTTGTTGTTTGTATTAATGTATTTTATATATTTTTGTGTTATATTATGCTTTTGATTATTGAAAGTAGTTCAGTTTTTTAATGATTATTATTTAATTACTTGATTTAATTGCTTTGTCGTAATTCCAGGGACATAATATTTCCCTATTTTTACTTGCAGGGATATATAATTCATCAGTATTTTTAATCTCACGCGTGTAATTAATCCGTATTTTTAATTTCACCATGTAGCTTTTATCATTTTAATTTCAGGGATATAATTTGTTTGTATTTTTAATTTCTGGTATATAATTTATCTGTATTTAAAATTTCAGGTGTATAATTTATCTGTATTTTTAACTTCTGGTATATAATTGCTCTGTTTTTTTAATTTCAGGCATATGTAGTTTTTAACAGTGTTTTTCATTTCATGTAAATTATTTCTACTGAATTCAGTAAGATTTGCTGGATAAAGCAATTTTCATGTCTTAAACTTGTCGTTTGGGTGAGGCAAGCAATTTTATTCTTTACAATTGGGATACAATTTAGAAGTTCATTCTTATTGGGTATATTGTGTGATTATTGCTATTTGTCATTAGTTTGTGGGAAAATCATGCCTAAAACTAAAGTAAACAAGTGATTGCATTGGATAACTTATAAGAAAGTTAATGAATCTGTAAATGATGTGTCTATTATTGATTAGCAATCAACATCTAGTAATTTGACTGAGCAATATCATGATTGTAGTTCTAATGAAGCGTCAGGTTTTCCTTCTGATAGCTCGTATGAAAGTTCTGATAGGGAACTTTGCTTAGTGTCCGACTTTGTGTGAGGAAAGTTCTCGAAACCGTGTGTGTGAACAAAATCTAAATTTGCTGAAAGACTCGTCTAACTGGTCAGTTGAGAATAACATATCTCATACTGCAATTAATGGTTTATTAAAAACACTTAAGAAATATCTATTTGGGTCTGATCTACCAAGCGATGCACGGGGACTATTGCAAACCGCTAGGTCTGTAGCAGTTAAAAGTGTCTCGTCTGGTATTTATCGCCACTTTGGTATTGAAAACGGAATAAAAAAATATCATTCAAAATATTAAAGGTACAGTTGTAACACAATCAACAATTGAATTACTGGTAAATGTTGATGTATTTCCTATAGTTAAAAGTTCCAACAGTCGGTTATGGCCAATTTTAGGTCCGTTAAGCTATACTGTGAATTTTCCTTGTGTGTTCTCCATTGGTGTATTCCATTCCTATGAAAAACTCGAAAATCGTAATGAGTTTTTAAGTGATTTTGTGTGTGAAATGAAACATCTAATTGAAAATGGTATATCTATTGATGGTAAAATGTGTAACATACACCTTAAAGGAATAATTTGTGATGCACCTGCTCGAGCTTTTGTATTATGCATTAAAAGCCATTCTGGGTATTCGAGTTGTAACAAATGTTTTGAAACTAGTATATTTTATAAAAATAGAATTTGCTTTCCTAATGTTAATTTCACTGAAAGAACTGATGTTGATTTTAGAAATAGGGATCCTGATGATGAACATCATAAATATGATTCTATACTGTTGGAGATAGATACTTTTTGCCTTGTTTCACATGTTCCATATGAGTATATGCATTTGATATGTTTAGGGGTCATGAAAAAGTTAATTAAGCTGTGGTTGAAAGATGATTTAAAATTTAGACTTGCTAATAATCAGGTAGAAAGTGTGTCAAAACAACTAGTAGAACTTAAAAACTTATTTCCCTAATGATTTCGCCCGAAAACCTCGTTCTTTAAAAGAATTTGAACGTTGGAAAGGAACAGAGTTTCGTCTGTTTTTGTTATACACTGGGCCAGTAGTTTTGTCAAATGTTTTACGTAAAGATCTGTATGAGCATTTTCTGCTTATGCATTGTGCAGTTAAAGTATTAGTTACTGAGCCTAACAGAGAGATGGTATCATATGCTCAGGCTTGGTTAAAGTGTTTTGTCCAAAGTTTTATACTCCTATATGGTAAACAACATGTATCTCGCAATGTTCATGGGTTATTGCATCTTTGTAAAGATGTGGAACATTTTGGCGCTCTAGACAATTTTAGTGCGTTTCAGCTTGAAAATTTTATGAAAGAGTTCATATGACTTGAACTCTCGAGTTTATTCTTTTAGCAACAAACAACTTTGCCCCTATTGCCGAAACATTTGGTGATGGGCAGTGGTGTAGTCCTGAACAAAAAATGTTGGGGGGACGCTCATACATACGAAGATAAGCAATTGAAATAAAAAAGTGGGAGACGCTTATGTTAAAATGTAAAATGTTTGGGGGGACGCTTGTATTAAAATAAAAAGGTAGGGGGACGCCGTCCCCCCTCGACTACACCACTGGTGATGGGGATGTTTTACCGGTTAAGTTACCAGTAAAAAATATAGAGGAACTGCAATGCTTAGAAGGTGCACTTTTGAAGCCAGAGATTTTCAATTATTTGGTATGCATTAGTTTCTTTTAAACCAAGGCTTTCAGTGTATCTTGAATTAATTTTTCTATGAATTTTTATAGATTAACTTTACGTCAAACTGTGGGGGCGTGACTGTAGACTCCACTGTAAAGCGGATCATGAGAAAACTCCTGACAGATGTAGTGGCACAGGAGTTCAGCTGGATGGGAGCGAAAGGAAAGGGTGTATTTTATAAGCTGCAGCTGACAAGAGTGATATTTGGTACTAATTTATATGTATAAAATAATATAAATAATTTATATACATTAAAAATGAATACATAACTGTTGGATATACAATTATCATTAAAGTATTTTGAGCTTTATCTGTAGTGCTCTGATTGGTTTTCAAGTTTTTGTGAATGTAGCCGATAGTCAAGGATTGTTTGAAGAATTTTCCTTGAAGTATGAACTAATGAAGTC
Source organism: Octonoba sinensis (assembly GCA_038502835.1). Classification (NCBI taxonomy): domain Eukaryota; kingdom Metazoa; phylum Arthropoda; class Arachnida; order Araneae; family Uloboridae; genus Octonoba; species Octonoba sinensis. The sequence continues at coordinate 100,801,141 of CM076604.1, forward strand.
ATGATTTTATTGTGAAAACCTTGTAACAGCTACACATGTTCTGGACGGAGAGGGGTGTGAAAATACATGTTCATTGTTTGGCTTTCTTGATTATCAAACAAAGTTTTTGATTTTGTTTACCAAATTTCTTGTTGAGTAAATTCTCAGTAATTTTTCACTTGTTAATTAAATTTCTATTGAAATGTAGTTTGCTATTTTATTCTTATTTATTTAAATTCTGCCTTGCTACAGGTGTTTTTTTTTTCTTCTGGGTAACAATCAACATTTTGTATTTAAATAAGTTTTGTTTTCTTTATCCATGTGCAGGTGTATATTTTGTGCGTAAATTGGACAAATGAGAAAATTCCTTTTACATTGTTATGAAGAGAAATTTGTTCTATGTATAAAAATTCATTCTTGAAAATTAATTTTTTAGATGCAACTAGACGGAATGAAACAGTAAGAAATGCTGCAATGGATGCAGCAGTGGAAACTGCAATAAAAAATTGGCTTCGCCATGCGAAAGCACGCCATATGAGAGTGGCTGCAGAAAATTCTGCCAACTCCCCATCCCTTTCGGGCAATACTATTGTGTAAATAAATCTATTTTGTATAAAATAATCTATTTTGTAATGTCTTCTGTATATCATTTTTCTGCCTTTTTAAAATAAAACGACTTATTTGTTCAGTTTATTTTTTTGTCTCGGAGAACAGCAGCCTACTCTTAATCATCTTTAAGTCAAAAGTAATACATTTTTGAGAAAAAATAATCCTCGTATTGCTCATTGAATACCACTTGTTTCTAATGAAATGTCCAGAGTTACATCAGTAAATTCAATCATAATTATATCTGAATTATACTGTACACAATTAAAAAAGGAGTAAAGTTTAAATTAGTATGAAAATCGTGAATGTATGAAAATTGCGAGTAATTTTAAGTACTCGAAATTAATGCTCTAAATGGATGTAAAATTTTAAAAACTTGTCTCATCTTTCAGAAGTAGTTTTATGAAGGAATATTTTTTATATTTTTTAAGTACTCTGTTTTTTTTATGAGCTATTTAATACGGGTTCACAGAAAAAGATAAAAATGTTTTGTCAATACTATATAATTTTTGTTACATTTCTTGCTTATATATGTAAAATATCAAAATGTGCTAAAGATTTATTGCATATGCATGAAGTGTATTGACCTGTAGCCTAATATATATCTCTAGTATTGAATATTCATTAAAAATTTTAATTGCTTAGTCATATTTTCCTAAAATGAAGATTTGAAAAGAAATTATAAATATTTTCAAAAGTAGTTATAGGAAAATAATGGCTATGTAATTATAATTTGTAATTCCAACTCAAGCGATCTCTCACTCTTATTCCTAGATTAGACCGTTGCAAAGAATTTCAAAATTGGTGAACAGAAAGTTATCCTAGTGCTTCACCAGTGGCTGCTTCAAATAACACGATTTACAAGACTTCTGGAGACTCCTAACGCTATGCCCCCCCCCCCCCTCCTTTCGAATGGTCCCCGTAATTGTTCCTTTGTATTAGCATGGATTGCCGAGTCGGTAAACGGTCAGCATGCAATCGACGGATATAGCGATTAGTTGTTTTCCCCAAGGAGGATAAACCAAATCTTCATAATATTGGACTCCCAGCAATTTTTTCCGAACACGGGACTCTTCCCGGTTCCTCGATCAGGAAGTGGATACATTCCTATAAATGAATGAATGAAATCTGGCTCAGTCTTTATAGCAAAAGTGGGTTTCTTTGCTAAGGTAGGAGAACACGGTAAGAGGTGAATACTCCCCGTGTTGCGTCTACACGATGTGAGAAGACTTCTGCAGTGTGATGAGTGAAAAATTCGCCGTGGTTGGTACACAAGGTGGGAACATTTCTGACAACATTACGAACATTTCAGATTCGACATATTCCATACATCGACAGAAGGAAAAAATTCTCTGCAGCGTTTAAATATTTTTATTTTTAGAATGAAAACAATTCTAAAGTATGGCCCAATCTTGAATCAGTGATGATGTAAGCTTCTTCCAACCAAACGTTTAAATAACCTTTCTTAAAAAGCAGCAAGTATTTTAGATTCTATCTACTTTAAAGTCAGGTGTGTCAAACAAATGCAGCCCTGCATTTAAAGTGGCAAACAGATCTTAAATTACTTAGCAGTAGGATTTATTACATACTCTGGGCGAATATTCACTTATACACATTTTCGTTCGTATAATATGTCGATACTTGCGTTGATATTAGTTAACCTAGATACCGTTAAACTAATGGAAATGAAGCCGCAATTTAATTTTTTAAAAAAGCAATTAAGCAGTACGAGTGGCAGGTGTGTGTGTGTGAGTGGGTGGGGGGGGGGGGGGCGGCGGTTGGAGGTGACATCTAAAATTAGTTAATGAGTTTTTGAAAAGTACATATGCTTGAATTATACAATTTTGTTGGAGAAATTTCAACATATACTAAATGAAAATGAATGTGGGTTACTGAAAATTACACCAAATAAATAAAATGGAATTTTTAAGGATTTTTTTTCTCACTACTAAAAGTAATACGCATGTGCAAAACTAGTAGTTCATACAACAGAGTTTTTTTTTTTTTTTTTTTTCGGGAAGAGGGGTGAGGACACCCATGCTAGGAATACCATTGCATTATCATCTCAAATTTATATTTTCCCCTATGACATAGTACAGTACTATTAATGTGATTTTTTAAAAAAAATTGTACTTTGCAAAAAAACTAAATTTCGATTTTTTATTAGATTTTTGAAATTTTTTTAAAATCCTAAACTATATAATGTATCAGATCATAAGAAAGAGCAGAAAAAATGCTGTAAAATGAGACCTATTTTATGTCTTTATCTGAATTAGGAAACAATTAAGAGCAATTCTTGCCACTGCCATTTACTGTTTTCACCTGCTTTTTTATGAACTTTACAGCCTTGTAAATAAGGAACAAATGCACATATGTCGGTAAAATTTCATATTTTCCCAAGTTTATACCAATAATACAAATGTGCAAAACTTGAAGCAAATCTTAGATGAGGAGGTTAAAAATTGTCTTTTTTGGTGTTGATTTGACATGGAATAACCCAGGAGTCGTTGACAAAATGTATAAAATTTCATGATCATTTTTAACAAGTTTACACATTTGTGTCAAGCAGGTTATGAGAAGTTTCAAGGCAAATTAAATCTCCCACTGATTCTGTGGATCTAATTTTATATACATTTAGAAATACTGGTCCTATTCGGTAGATTCCATACCAAAACCCTGTGTGTATTAAACCTCCATGTGAAACTAACCAGTACATCTACATTAAGGCCTGTCATTTAAAGGGAAGGGGAAATTATCCCCAGACCTGAGAGCAATAAAACATTTACATTTATATGTATTTTTCTAGGTTTTTTTAAATGAAATATACTTTAAGTTTTATAGTCTTTGCCCCTCTGCTATAGTCTCATGGAAAATTTTTGGATTATATGTTTTCTACTGTAAATAAAATTGTTCACATTGTGTAGATTTAAAAATATTTATTAAATCATAGAATGAAAAATTATAAATTATTTGAATTGAAAATATTAATGTATTAGCAAAGATAAAGGAATGCAAAGTGTTCCTGAGAGTAAAAAGTCATACAAATCTGCACATTTACTGTTCTGCTGCAATGTATAATTTTCTTGAAACATTTATAGTGCATGAACTAATGCAATTCAATTTTTAATGTTTTAAAATAAAACAGAACGTAAGCAAGGATTCATTCATTTGGAGATACGACAAAATCAGAATTAAAAAGGTGCCTTTTATTTAACACAAGCATTTCAATACATAAATTTATAATGGAGTATAAAAGGAATAACAAGAAAATGCAAACATAAAATTTTATGACACCAATCCACAAGACAGAAAATTCATAACTCCATAAAAATTATATTTCATTTGACATTGTTATGTTATAGTATAATTCATCCTGGAATGTTGGTAATAAGACAATATTAGTGTTATTTCCTAAGCATGTATAGATACTTTTGTGAAAATGTTAGATATTGAATATTTTGGCAACATCTTATAGTCTGTGTAATTACAATCGGCGTGTCAAGGTCACACAACTCTACCTTTTCCCCATGGTTTCCGTGCTAGAAACTTTTTCCCCGCTTGGTTTCAGAACATAAGTCAGTTTGTTGGTTTAGTTATAATAATAATAGACGGATTAAAATCAGATTTATTTCTCAATGGCAAAAATATATTGCGTCAGACAAAGTTTTCCAATATTTTCAACCAATCTAAATATTATTCTGACATTTTGATGTGTTTCAGAAAGCTATTGTATAGCTAATTAATCGTATTTTATATTTTGTAAATGTGAAAATCTTATTTAAATATTCCAGATGAAATTTAATTGCATTGACTTAATACCAGAAATAAATTAATGGAAAATAAATTCTTTCTTATTACTTTTTCTCAACTATTCTAATATTTTGAATCGGAGGTGTGGTAATGCAATTGCCTTAACTGCAGTGCAAAAAAAAAAGTCTGGCTCTGTTATCATTCTCGCATTGCCATGGAGACAAAGCAGCAAACGCGACCTTGATGCGCCTATTCTAATTACACAGACTATAATAATCTCCAGCCAAGTCATGTATGGTCATAGCACATATGTAGCTGTTGTTGTAATTATTGCCATTATTTTTGCCTGGAAAATCACCTCATAGAATGCCCTTTTTAAAACTGTTGGACCTTCATACAAGATGATTCACCAGAAATAATTTCCTTCAGAAGTACTATTAAAAATATATTCACAACAAAACATTTTGTATTAGAAGCATATCTTGTTTATAACATCATATGTTAGTACTTGTTTTAATTGCATTATATTTGTGAAAAGTTTTCCCCCTAGTAAATATAATGTGGGATAAAAATTTTTAGTTTTATGAATATAAATTTATTATTACATTAGCCTTAAAATCTAATACAGTGAAACCTGTATAAGTTGACCACTTGCGGTGCAACACTTTAGGTGTCAACAGAGGGTAGAGTTTTTTTTATTGTCATTTCTTACACTATACATTTATACATTTGTAACTAATTAAAATATAGCTTCATGTATTAAATTTAGTTTAAAATAGTAATTAGGTTTTTTTCACAATTATCTAAAATATCATTGGAGAAATTTAATCTGAACGCCTTACAAGGTATTTTATACAACTTTAAAAGTACAGTACTTAGTTGAAATAAAGATAAATATCTCATTAATTAAGTAAATAACTTATTTGACAGTAAAGATTTCCTAAACATGCATCTTTTTTTTCAAAATGGCTAGATGAATTATAATTAAAAAGAAGAAACTTATTTAAAGAATAAAAGAGTGCTCATAGTAGGTTTACAATATAGTTTACTTACAAACAGGTTTAGGCAAACTTTATACTGACGTTTCATCCATCCAGACAAGTACTGGTCTCACATATAGCATAAAAAATATCTGGAGAATTTTTTTTTTAAATCTCAAGCAAAAATAAATAAACATAGTAAAAAACAAATAAATATAGTAATAATTAGGCGGTCAACTTACAAAGGTTTTTTTTATAATACTCTCACCCAAATTTGGCGCACATAAGTGGTCAAGTTACAAAGGTTTTCCTATATTACACAATATAGGAAAAATTCCGTTCATGACAAAAGTGCTCAACTTAGGCAGGTGGCCAACTTTACAGGTTTTACTGTAGATTAAAAACAATATTCTTCTTGACATAACATGGATATTACTGTGTTATTCATACGCATAAAATTTGAAACAGTATCAGCTTTTTCATTAATTCTTACAAGACTCGACTGTAAAATAACATTATTTATTTGGTTACAGCACTTCATTTCAATTAATTATAACATGTCAAATGTATGTAACCACATTTACAAATTAATTATTAATTAGGGGGCCATGGTAGCCTAGTGGTTAGGATGTCGGACTTCCAACCAGAAGATTGGGTGTTTTTCGATACCTGATCCACTGAAAACCCACCATGTATACTTGAAGATACGTGCATGTAAAATCCCTGGACCCTGGCGTCCTTAGGCAGTTCCAAGGGTACCAGAGGGTGGAAAATTTCCCTTCTCTTCACCCTTCGGTCAGAAAAGGAAGCTGGCATATTTGTGATGGCGCCATCTGGTGTCCTCCAATTACATCATGAGACAAGTCACACTTCCACGGTGCGGTGCTCATCCATAAACGGAAGGCGCTCCTTATTGCCTCAATTCCTGGTCGCTCGAACTGCGAAAGGCAGTTTGGATACCCAAGTGGCATTAGAAACAACAACACAAATTAATTATTACATGATCAAATATTGGGCAGTCAAACATGTGAAGTAAACTTTGGTATTAGTGTAACATCTGTTATATTCAAGTTGAATATAAGTTTTATGAAAAAAGAAAAAAAAAAAGAAATAATTATGTACAGTCTGGCAAGTTTTTCCTTTTTCTTAGTCTGGCATTTTAAAATTTTCTTTTATAGTATTTATTTAATTCATTTTAAATTTATATATTTTTAATTCCTCCATGATCTATTTGGAAATTGTGTTTTACTGAACAATTAGTATTTCGCCTGTGGCAACGGGAGACTAGGCGGATGGATACAACCTGACAGCCATTTTTTCTGTTTACTTTGGAAATTATTGTACAATAAACTACAAATAATAAAAGTTTGATGTAATACAACTATTTATTATTACAAATCATGCCATAACACACTATAAATAGCTGTGTACAGTGATGGATGTCTGCATATAGAGTAAAGAAAAATGGACTTCTTACTTTCTGTGTACTGATACAATTGTTTTGACCACAAGGTGGTCGAGGATATAAAAAAGTGAGCACATGTTTGAGGGGCTCTCTTTTGATTTCTCCATCTGCTCTGTTGGTGTATCTTTGCAGATTTTTTTAGTCCTATGGGACTATAATTTTATTTATAGATATTCTAGTAACTGATGAAGTTGAGCTCAACTGGATATAAGTTATGGCCATTATGTAAGTTTTGATTATTTAATTGTTTTTTTTCTTGCCAGACTAGGAGTTTAATAATTAGATTGTTAAAAAAAAAAAAAAAAAAAGATTCATAACTGATAATCAGTAATTGTAAATTAAAAATCTTGATGTAATGTTTTGTATCTAATAGATAAGTAACTATTCATTGTAAAAAGGTGTTTTGAAATAACTGTTAAATAAAATTTGTACTTAGTTGATTCTTTATGGTCAATGATTGGGGAACCTGGGTTATCTAAAAAGGAGAATGTGAAAATAGCTATATGTGTTAGACAATTAGTAAAAAAAAAGAAAAAATTGATTTGAAAGTATTTAGTTTTATCATGTATCAAAATAAATTCAAGATACAACAATGGTGCCGTGCATTTAACCAAGCATTGACCATGAGGAGTTAAAGATGCAGATGATATATGTTAAGAAAATTTCAAATTGTGTACTTCAAAGTTGTTTAATAGTTGTTTACTATTGATCAAAAACAATTGTTCAATGTTTATATTTATTTTAGTTGGGTCATTTTAAGCCTTTACTGGAAAATCATGTCTGTAAATAGTGAAGTGCAAACTTCTGATTTTGAAGTAGATACTGGGAAAGTGTGTACACTAATTACCACAACACCAAATTTCAATGAGTTCCTAGGGCTAATTTCAGCATTTTCTGGGGATAACCCCGACATTTCGGTGGGGGATTTTTTTGATAGACTTGAGGAGGTTGCGTCTTATGCTGGGTGGAATGATGAGCAGGCAATCTTTGCTGCTAAAATTAAACTTGTAGGACAGGCAGGAAAGTTTTTAAGGTCTCAACCACAGCTGAAATTATGTAAAGAGTTTGCTACTTTTAAAAGTGCTTTAAAAAATAGATTTGAGATTTTAAAAACTAGTAGCAATTCTTTGCTGGAATTCACCACAGCAATGCAAAGTTTTGAGGAATCGGCTAGGACTTATCTCACTAGGGTATTGGGGCTGTCCCACAAATGTTTTCCAAATGATGAAACAACAAGAAATAAGATGCTCATAAATCAGTGTCTCACAGGGTTCCAACCAGGAGTTCGTAGATTTGTACTTGCTCAAAGTCCATCTACTTTTGAGGAAATCTGGGAACTAGTTTTAAAAGAAGAGGAATGTGCTTTTTTAGAAAAAAATTCTGCTCAGATTCATTTGGCACAGGCGGTTGAGAAACCTCATAACATTGAAACTGAACTTAGAGATTTAAAATGTTTATTTCAAAATACTATTGCGGATAATCAAAAACGTAATTTAGAATTGACAGAGGAAATAAAAGACCTAAAGGTTCAGGTTTCACAGGGTAGGCGTAGAAACAACTATTCAAATAATATAGTTTGCTTCAAATGCAATCGTACTGGACATATCTCCAGGTTTTGTAGGACCAATGTTAATCAAGCAGTCCAAAATGCAGATTTAAACTAATTATGGGGCAAAATGGTGAGACACCACCAGCTTTGAACACCCCAGTAAGTGTCAGAATTGATTCCGCACAGGCTAGTAAATTTGGTTTGCCTATTATACAGTTCCTCATAGGGGATATAAGATGTAGAGCTTTGGTAGACACAGGTGCTTCAGTGTGTATTCTGAACTATAAATTTAAAAAGGAGTTGGAAAAGTCTTCTAATTTCATATCAAGTCAACAATGTTTTCTGAGAGTAACAGGTATAACAAATAACCAGGTGCTTATAAAAGAGAAAGTCGTTTTAGTTATCAAGTTAGGACAGGATAGTTTAAAAACAACTTTCTTTGTCAATCACGGAGAAATGCGCAATTACGATGCCATTCTAGGGTTAGATTTTTTCTTAGAAAATAAAATTGTAATAGACTGCAAGAATGAAAGCATCATATTAAATAATATCAATATACCTTGGGTTAGTCGGGATTACAATACCGATCATAATACTAATTGGATAAATATTGTTGAGGTGGAAGATTTTATGATTGGACACACTATAAATAAACATGTTATACCGCCAAATAGTGAACTTCTTATACCTGTGAAACCGAAGAATGTTACCTTCACTTCCGATACTGTACTAATTCAACCTTCTAAACATTCGCTGGCAAATTCTTGGGTGGTTTCTAACTCGGTAAATAATTTTTCTCAGGAAAAATACTATGTTAAAGTAGCCAATTTTTCAAGAGATAATATACACATAAATAAAGGAACAAACTTGGTTAGAATCGAACCTTTAGAGGTGGTTAAAGTTGCTCAAGGGGAAGTGAATAACCTGGAAGATGTGTATATTGAGAAAGATTTTGAATTATTTGGGGGGCAATTTAACCTTGACCATTTAAAAGAGCCTGAGAAATCAAAATTATTAGAGCTTTTACAAAAACATTCTAACATTTTCGCTAGTTCAGTTTCTCAATTAAAGGGTTGTAACACAGTGTTTCACAGGATTTATTTGTCCGACGATATTCCAGTAAGACAAAAACCTTATAGAACACCTTATGCTCTAAGAGATGAATTAAAAACTCAAGTTAACCAACTTTTAGATGCTGGAATAATTTCAGTCAGTGATTCCCCATATGCCTCTCCCGTAATTCTTGTCAAGAAAAACAAATACTTACCGTCTAGTTTGTGATTATAGGAAATTAAATTTAAAAACTCGGCCATTACCTTTCCCACTTCCCTTAATCTCTGACCTTTTAGATACTTTACAGGGTGCTAAATTTTATTCTTCACTTGATCTCTGTTCAGGGTATTGGCAAATGGAACTTGACCCTCAAGATCGCCATAAATCGGCTTTCTGCACTGAATTCGGTTTATATCATTGGAACAGATTGCCACAAGGACTTAAAAATGCGGCCTCCTCTTTTCAACGTTTACTAGAAATTGTTTTGGCAGGTTTAAAAGAATGGAACATTAATACTTATTTAGATGATTTAGTAATAGCTTCTTCCACTTTTGAAGAGCACCTTGAAAAGTTAGACTTAGTGTTTTCAAGATTAAGTAAACATAATTTAAAACTCAATCCTGCTAAATGTCAATTATTTAAAGAACAGATAACCTATTTAGGTTTCCAAGTTGTAAATGGTAAATTGCTCCCTGATGCCAATAATGTTGACACAGTGAAAAACTTTCCCATTCCTAAGACTAGAAAACAAGTCAGGTCCTTTTTGGGTATGTGTAACTTTTATAGAAAATTTATCAAAGATTTTGCTCAGATAGCTTTGCCCTTAACAAATTTAACTAAAACAAAAGTTGCTTTTATTTGGGATGATGAAACAATGCATGCATTTAATGAACTAAAAAATGCATTAGTATCTTTTCCGTGTTTATTAATACCTAATGTATATGAAAATTTCTATCTGCACACTGATGCATCAGGATTTGCTATAGGGGCAGTGTTGAGTCAGAAAGGTGAAGACGGTCTTCTACATCCCGTTGGGTATGCCAGTAGGAAGTTGAATGATGCGGAAACTAGATACAGCGTTTTTGAGAGAGAAACCTTAGCTGTTATTTGGGGAATTTCTAACTACCGACAATACCTATACGGCAGGAAATTTAAATTGTTTTGCGATCAAAAGTCTCTTTCTTATGCACTGAAATTTAAGGACAGTGGCAGAATCACAAGGTGGGTTTTAGCTTTACAAAATTACGATTTTGAGATTGAACACTTGCCGGGCAAACAGAATGTGCCTGCAGACGTTTTATCTAGACACATCGAAGAGGTCGACATTAAAGATGAGACCCCAATTAACGTAGGTCAAATGACTGTTGATAATGTCATTCAAAATTTTTCGCATGATAGATTACAAGTTTTACAAGCTGAGGATGTCAAATGTGCTGGAATATTGAAACAGTTGAATACACAGCCTCAAGTTCAAATTAATAATCTTACATTTTTTTTAAAAGAAAAAGTTTTATATTGCTTAAATCACAATATAAAAAAGATTCAATTTTGAAAAATTAGTTGTTCCAAAAACATTAATTTCTGAAATCTTAGCTGTTGCACATCCTGGATTCAGACGTACCATGCTAAGAATAAAAAAGAACTATTTTTGGTGGAAAATGTACAAACATGTGTCGAATTATATTAAGTCGTGCATTTCTTGTTGTGAGAAGAGGGGATATAAATATAAAGATAAGGCTCCCCTACAAAGGATTGAAGTCACTAGTAGGCCTTTCGAAAGGATAGCTATGGATGCAGTAGGACCTCTGCCCATCACTGAAACGGGAAATAGGCATATTTTAGTTATAAGTGATTATTTTACTCGTTGGGTGGAAGCATATCCTATTCCTGATTTAAGAAGTGAAACAATAGCTTTAGTGTTAGAGAAGTTTATTTGTACTCATGGTATTCCCGAACATCTAATAACTGACCGGGGCTCTTCATTTTTGTCATTTCTATCGACACAACTTTTTAAACATTGATATCATTTATGAAATCCTCAAACAAGTAGCAGCATTTTTATTACATAAAAAAACTATTTTATAGTCAATTTTACCTTTTTTTAATGATAATACTTGAAGTCACATTTATTTTAAATGCTGTAAAAAGCAGGCAATTATTTTCCCAGTTTTGGTACAAGATTAAGAAAAAAACTTTTCGACTAGCAAATGCCTCGGGTACTGAATTCAAAAATACTAAAAATAAACCGACCAATAATAACAAAAACATTTCTTTTTATTCAACTGATGCACATAAATATAACACAAAACAGTTTTCACCAAAAAAAAAAAAAAAAACTTACAATTCTAACAAACTTTTAGGAAAACTAAAACATACTGTCATGAATAGTTTCAACCTGTTTCAGAGCAGACAGAAGCTTTTGAAAAGCTTCAAGTATAGATCATTGTCAATCGATAACTAAGACTATAATTAATAAAACATGTCATTAACAACAAAATTATAATTTCCTTTCTAAATAATTCAATTTATTTTTAAAGATTTCATTACAAACACTAATATAATACACAAGCAAGACAAGTTAAAACTTTACTTTTTAAGTTGTTCATTAAAAATTAATGCTACATTAGAAATTATTTAAAATTGTAAAACATATCATGATCAAGATTTTAATTTTATTATATGTAATTTATGCTTCCAAAGCTTATCCTCACACCAGGTTTTACCTGCTCTTCCTCCAGAAATCAAATTCTCAGAAGAGAAATATGAAAAACTTCACAAGTCATATGTTCTCATTCTCACTGTTTTAGTAACTAAATTAAAAAAAAAAAAAAAAAAAAAAAAAAAAAAAAAAAAAAAAAAAAAAAAAAAAAAAAAAAAAAAAAAAAAAAAAAAAAAAAAAAAAAAAAAAAAAAAAAAAAAAAAAAAAAAAAAAAAAAAAAAAAAAAAAAAAAAAAAAAAAAAAAAAAAAAAAAAAAAAAAAAAAAAAAAAAAAAAAAAAAAAAAAAAAAAAAAAAAAAAAAAAAAAAAAAAAAAAAAAAAAAAAAAAAAAAAAAAAAAAAAAAAAAAAAAAAAAAAAAAAAAAAAAAAAAAAAAAAAAAAAAAAAAAAAAAAAAAAAAAAAAAAAAAAAAAAAAAAAAAAAAAAAAAAAAAAAAAAAAAAAAAAAAAAAAAAAAAAAAAAAAAAAAAAAAAAAAAAAAAAAAAAAAAAAAAAAAAAAAAAAAAAAAAAAAAAAAAAAAAAAAAAAAAAAAAAAAAAAAAAAAAAAAAAAAAGATTCAACAGTGTAATGTGTTATTGACTGTGATACAGTCTTCTACTTTTAAGTACTTAGTGTCTCATGGAGATCTAAAACCTACTTGCTGCATTGTAAATGAAGCACACCGGTTCACAGAAACTGAATTACTGATTGCGTTGATGTTTAATATCAACAAATTATTGTTACTGGGAGTTTTGAAGCGACTTCGTGCAAATTCTAAGGATCTAAGTTGTAACGATTCAGTATTTCATCGAGCGTTTTGGAATTCGTGAATGTTTTTTATGTAATGCTTTTTGCCTTTTTCTGTGTCTGTGTGTGCAATAATTGTTTTTATATATATTTTGTTTTATATCCATGTACTCTAGATGTCCATTGAAATTTCCTTAATTTCTGCCCAAAGAATTTGTCAAAAAGTGTCAATATTAAGGAAAAATGTATACTGACCAGGCCGATTTGTCTAGTCAAGTGAACTAAATTTATTGATTATATAAGCAGTTATATTTTAAGCAAATCTTTTATTTTGTAAACATCCTTTATAATTGATTTTATTTGGAAACGTGTTTCAGGAATTTAAAAGAGCAAATGTATCCCTCCCACTTATTCACCGTTTGTGCTCCTTCAAAGCGGCTGCTGCCTCAGATTTTTTTCCCTCGGAACTACTGGTTCTTTAACACAAAATTCACTTGCCTGTTAATATATTCTTGGTATGGCTTTTTATGCATTTTCTAAGCTGTTCAACAGTTTTTCTCAATTTCTAAAAACTTGAATGTCATATCAAGACAATTTTTTTTAAGTTGAAATTGCAATTTTATTATTAATATTTTTAATGTATGAGAGTTTCATTTAATGTGTAGGGGCAATAAAGATTGTACATTTACTTCATGTTGTGATAAGTACTAAAATTAGATGTGTGCATATATTTTTGTAAGAGTTTATATACATTTTTTATTGAGGTATTTCATTTATAATGTTGTTCATCTCATTTCTATGTTATTTGCATTTTGGAATGCAATTAAAAAAATCAAAATTGTGGTCATTTGAAACGTAGGGATAAGTGTATTTTGAAAGTGCTCATAGTAGGTTGTTGAATGTATGGGAATGGTTTATGTATTGTAATATTTGGATGTTTTTATTCAATTCAGGATGAGCTCAAATAACAAAATATACACATAAAAGCGGTTACCAGTAAATACACTTAAAACTAAAGTGATTCAGTAAAGTTTACACTAGTTTACTTCGTGTTATAACAAGTTACAATAAATTATTATTATTTAATGATATATAATTCAATGAAATATTTTTCATTGATTGAGATGTTACTCATATTTGCAATTTCAGATGCCGTAAAATGAGCTAAAATTTAAATGTCTGAAACATTTGAAAACACCAAAAATCCCAGGTTTCAGAGCTTTTGATCATTAAGAACATCAACTTCGGTAACTTCCATTTTATTTAGTACTAGCGGTACTCACACGGCCATTCCCGTGTTAAAAATGAAAAGAACAGTTGGTTTGCCATTATATACATATTGGTAACTTTTTTTTATGTATATTTGTTCTATTATTGAAATGCCCATTTTACAGAATTAAAAATTAGCCTCTCACAGCAATCAACCGGCGACCCTACACATTTAAGCAACTTTTTTTTATTTTATATTTTTTTTACAAAACACATATTAAATTTATTTATTATTTTTTGTGACAAAACACATGCATTGAAAGAAACTGTACAGTAGAGCCCCGATTGATCGAGTTCCGGGTTAACCGAGGTCTTTGATAAAAACGCCTTTGGTTTGGGCCATTTTAAAAATTTTTTTAATTATTTTTTTATTTGTCAAATGGCACTTTTGCTGAAGGCTCCGCCACTGACTGACGTCAGTTGCTTTTCATTTTGCTTGTCAACAGTTCGGTTACGGTTTGTTTATCTTCGTTTGTACCGTACTGTATTGGTTACGACGAGATACGTAAATGAACTGTTGTGCTTTGAAGACTAAATTACAAGCCATCAACAGACTCGCTAAAGGAGAGACAATTAAAAAAGTGACTTTATATTAGATTAAGGTGTGGGAGAATCATCATTTCATAATATGTACAGTGAATGCCTTTTCCACATCTTTGACGACGTTTTTATTCATTTCATCCGCTTACCCACGTTTTCCTCTCGATTTGGACAGAGTCCGAGTTTTCGATTTTCCGAGGTAACCTCGGTCCACATTACCTCGGATAATCGAGGCTCTACTGTATATAAAAAACGCATTTTGTTTGTTCACACAAAAAAGCACGATTTATAAGCCATTAGAAGAGTTTAAATTCATCCATTTTTAGTATAATTAATTTTTATGTATAATTCATTGACAGTAAAATAGAAGGTCGAAATTTTGTTGCTTTCTGAAACTAACCGCAGCATGCAAAATTTTTACAGAGTAAAAGAAACTTTCATCTGAGCTCAAGTAGTCAAAGGACATATGTGCTAATTTACTGGAGAAAATAAATGAATGAATAAAAATATTAATAAACTTCCGGATGACTGCACTATTGGTCATTGTGACTGAGAGAGCAATAAATAAAAAACCTTTCGCACTCCAACATATTTAAGTAAATTTTGGAATTGGTAAATACTTTAGAAACTTGTGTGTAGAATGAAAATTAATTCTAACCCAAGATGTAGAACTGCATTTTCCCTCCTTTTGTTTATTTAACTTGAATAAATAAATAAAACTTCTTGTTTTATGAAACAGAAGAATCGTGAACAATCGCTTTTAAAACAATTTTTTTTTTTTGAGAGGGTGATAAACATTTTGAGAATGAGTCTAAAAAATCCCTTTTATAGCAAAGGAAGATGCACGAACAATATCTCAGAGTAGGTTTTTTTAATGTGGGCATCATGTTATAAAAAACTATATAATGTAAGAATTATTTTTATTCGAATGGAAGATTTACAAATACCTATAGCAGGGTTGGAAAAAAACCCAACCTAGTGGGTTTTGTCGGGTTTTATTGGGCTTTTTCGGGTTTTTCAGGCTTTTGCTGGGTTTTTTCAAAAATTTGAGGTTTTCTTTATTTTTCTTTGTAAGAGGTTGCCTACACACAATGGTATTAATTAAAGGGAAAAACAATTAGTATTATGTATTTCTTTTGATAACGTTTTATGTTTTCATTAAAAAAAATGAAAGAATAAAATAATTGTCTTTTAAATATTTATTCTATACTTCAATAAAATCTCATCAAAGGGTTTAAGAAACAAGTTATTTTTAAGTCTACTTAATTGCGATTATTCTATGTTTAACAGAGTTTAAGCTAATTACTTTCAAAATTGCTGCAATCTCTAACATGCAGCGATGCCGCGGACGCGCTATAGAGTGTCAAAAATAAATAGCCAAGTCTGGTGTTACTATGTGTGCAGTATTAACACTTGAATTTTTATTAGTAATGTTTTTTCCCTTGAAATCATACTGTAATTGACTGCAGCTTGCGATATTTATAAATTATGATCATTATTGTTTTTCCCTTTCGATTTTGCTGGGCAGGACTATGTTATGAAGAACATATTATGTAATAAAGTGAATAACACTATTTCTCGACTGATATTCAAGTGCGTATAATAGTGCTATAGAAGTAATTAAGTACTGTTTTTGAGCATATCGGAAGTGTGTTGTGTCCGGTCTAACTTGCATTGAAAGGTAAAAAAAATCGTATAATATGGTAACATGTTGCTTGCCTTGTTAACCCGAGAAAGTACCGCGTGACCTTTAAAACTTAGTTGGGAAATTTTACAACTCCCTCTTCTTATTTGATGCAGTTATCCCTGTTGATTTTTTTTTTTTTTTTTTTTTCGAGTTAGATCAATAGCAGCAGTCTGTAAAACATTTTGATACACTCCAAAACGTGTTTCCTTCTTAAAATTATTTTTTTCTGTCAGCATTACTGCAGAAATTGTGAATTAACCTGATTCAAAACTGATAATTCTGATACAAAATTGTTATTGACCTGATACAAAACTTATATTTTTACGGATACAAAATTGATTCATAACTGAATTTTTTTATTATCCACCCCTGTAATAGGCATACAAGGAAGCCATGTAGCGCACACGTCAATTTTTTTTATTGCATTTGTGAGTTGCAAGTTAAAACAATACAATAGCGTGACATCTTCACAAATGATGTCACGCTTCGAGAGAATTTGAAGAATTGCGACAAGAAATAGCAAGTAGTGTAACATCACACATGTTGGTTAAGATAAAAGCATTTAAAATCAGAAGATTAAGCATTTTTTATATTATTAGTCATATATATATATATTTTGTTTTGTAATCTCACTGATTGCATTTTGTATCGAAAACGTTGATGCTGATTTAGGTTTAAATTTAGTTTCTAGTTAAAAGTTTGAATATAAAAGGCAATCTTCTTGGGCATTTACAGTTAAGATAAAATGACACGGGTCATTTTAAGAAAATTCGAACAAATATTTTTTACTATTACATACTAATTATGTTTTTTGTTGAGAATCTTAATCTCATTTTATACTAAATTTAAAAAAAAAAAAAAAAAAAAAAATCTTGAGAGCTGCACATACTCTTTTACTAGTATGCTTCTGGTCAAGATAACCACTTTTAAATGTATTTTCTGAAGCATTATTTCTCAACCTGGGGGTCACAATTTGTTTAAAAAAAAGATAGGGACATTATTTTATTAACTAAAGTGTCTTATTTAATATTCAAGTGTTACAAAATTCAGCATTGTACAAATAAAATAATGTAGCAAAGGGATTACAAGGCCTTTATATTGCCGGCTTTTAAGGAGGTCGCAACACTAAAAAGGTTGAGAAATGATGTTCTACCATACAGTGCAAATTAATTGGGACAAAGTTTTAAAAATATATATTTTCTTTAATTCTGCCTAAGTACCATTCTGTGTCATTTTATACCCTGTGTAACAGTAACATTTAATGTTTTAAGCTCCCTTCCCCCATTAGCAAAGCTTATTCATTAAATTCGTTTTGACAAATACCCGTTTTTAGCCTACTTTCCCGTAAAAGTAAAAAAAAATAATAATAAAGCATGAAAGAAGGCTTAATGTATCGTGAAAATATCGTTAAAAATCAAGAAAAGTCAAAAATAAGTGAAGTAATTAAATAAAGATTGAAAAATAAAAAATTTGAAAGTAGGGTATTGAGATGGGGAAAAAGTGTGTCTGTCGGTCTGTCTGTCTGTCGGTCTGTCCCCCCCTAATAACTTTTGAACGAATTGTCCGATTGGAAAAATTCTTTTTGCATTCGAAAGATCTCGGCGAGGACATCTCATTTCCATATTTTACTTTTTGATTTGAACAATTTTTTGTTCAATTTTGAACAGTTCAAAAAATTTTAACATTAGCGCCTATGGACAAAATTGAAGCAAATTCTGTAAACTCTGGGTACAAGATCCATGTTCCAATGAACAAGCTTACTGGAAGAATCTCTTGGCTTGAAATATCGATTTGAACAGTTTTTGTTCATTTTTGAACAGTTCAAAAAATTAACACAGAGCTTGCGGGGAAATTTCAACCCTATATAAATCCTGATCTAACGGACCGATTTGCTTGGAACAAACTTTATCGGAAAGCTCTTATAACGTAGAACATGTAGAAATAGAAAGTTTATCCAGAACTTACGAGCCTATTTTTCTATGAAAGTTTTTGATCGGGATTTTCAAGGATATTTCTCAGTGACTCAATGAGTGAAATAATGAATGAATGAATAAATGAAAGAGTGAAAGAATAAATCAATGAATAAATGAATGAGGAAAAGAATGAATGAATAAATTATTGAATAAATGAAAATATAAATGAATGAGTGAATAAATACATGAATGCGTAAATGAATGAATAAACACTTGAATGAGGTAACGAACGAATGAATAAATGCATGGCTGAATAAATGAAAGAATGAATGAGTGAGTGAATGAATACGTATTATCCGTTGAAAAAAGTATATTTTCAGTAATTAGAACTAAAGATAAATATGAAAGAGAGAGAAAGAGATAGCTAGATTATAAATTTGAATTTGGTGTATACGGGAAAGTAGGCTCGTATAGTTCTAGACGGAACTTCTTGTTTTTTTTTGTTATACTGCCAACAAAACTCGTCAAAATATCCCGTGAGTTCTATTTGATTGGAGAATATAAGCCATAAAGAGTGATATTTTTAAGAGCATTTTTTCGTCCAATTTCTTTGATTTGAAGCAGGTATAATGCAAAAAAAAAAAAAAAAAAAAAAACCGAGCATTTATTTGTTTTAAACAATGACTTGCAACTTGGGGAAAAATATATATACTCTTGCTTTCCAAACCAATAAAACCATATTTTTATTCTCGATTCTTAGCTCCTATGAAAGGATAAAAATATTGGTGTAAGCCCTTGTAAAAGCCTAGTAGCAATTATCTTTAAAATTAAGAAGAAAAACTATATTGTCTTAATTAATTTGCACAGTATTGTTAGGTAAGGGGTTTTTTACGTTTTTCTATATAGTCGAGAAATGTACTTATGCCATGTTTTGTTATTAAGTTTTTCTCTCCCAATTCAAATATTAAAATTTTGCTTATGAAATGAGAGTATTGGATGGATTCAGTGGTGTAGTCCTGGAAAAAAAGTAGGGACGCTAGTGTTAAAATAAAAAAGAAGGGAGACGCCGTTCCCCTCAGCTCCCCCCCCCCCTTTTCTAACCACCGTGTGCTTAAAAGGGGCAAAAGGTAAATGGTATATACATACATACAATATTTATAAAAATAACATATTTTACAAATTAATGAATATTTAATAGTAAATAAAAATTAGTTTAAATGAATAGAGCAAAGTATTTTTGCACAATAAGCATTTAGAAAGAAGAAAATGGTGCTATCAAATTTTCACTATCCAAAGCAAACACCATCAAAATGCATACTCGTAGGCACGGTGCGGACCTTAGTATTATCTTACTCCGTGCAGTGGAGACTGCAAGTGCCTTTTTTTCGACAAAAATCTTTCATCCCTAACAATACTTTCATAATTTCAAAAGTACTATTTAGAATTTAATAAATATGAACTTAAGTTTTATTTGGTTGAAAATACTTGTGATACATTCCCCCCCCTCCCCCAAAAAATGTATTTATCAGGAGTGATTTCTCCGGAGAAAATCCTGATTTCTAGTGATTTGTTATTCGGAACTGTTCGGACAATCATGATCTTTTATGAGTTTGGTCTAACTATTCCAATTCGAACTTGTATTAGTTTGAACGATTATGCAACCTAGCTTGTTTTTTGTATCCAGGGTTTTCTGAAAAAATGTAGAGAAAATAATTGTGGGAAATTTATGTTGAGCCCTAAAAAGGGGAAAGAAAATGAATCATATTACTATTCTACTATGACAGTTTTCCGGATTTTTGAACTCTGGTCCAATCACTCCTGATTTATTCTGAATTTCATGTGAAAATGAATTGATATTTGTGTAATGGTACATGTATTGTATATGATTGTTGGTAAACTTCATAGAATGTTCTATTTCTTGTTTTAATGATTATTTTTAGTTTTGCTATTGTTTTGTGCCAACTTGCTCGTATGTGTTGTTTGACATATTTCTCATGTAATTTTAATGTTCTCATTTTTGTCAAGTAATTCTCTTGTGCTTTTGTGATATCCTTCTTGTATAAATATACAGATGATTAACTTCGCTATTATATTGTCTATGTATTGTTAACTTGCCGTAAAACTGCTATTCTTTGATGCTATTTGTTTGTATTTACAATTACAACTGATTCACAGATGTTTTGTACTCGTTGAAGTTGATGTTAATGTTCAAATACATATTGTACCATTAAAGTTTTTGTACTTAAAGCATTGAATGTTTTACTTTTATTCATATTTTTGGTTAGAAAATAATTACAACACCACTTTAAAAAACAACCATAATAATATAATAATAATTTAACTTTGTGCAATTAAACTGTAATAAAAAATAATTTCACGTTAAGAAAGCTTATTTGTGCTTTCTTAACGTGAAATTATTTTAATTACAACCATAATAATAATAAGCTGACATTCGATTCTTATGAAAAAACCCTATTGAGCACGTATGATCCTTCTAACTTAAAATATAGTTTATTTTCATATTCTGTTCATGTGACTTTAAAATTCCTAAAATGTATTGTAAATCAATTTAAGTCTTTTTAGTTACACACAGGTACTTATGATGATTTATTTTTCTACTGTTGACATAAGAAGAATTATTTCCTAATTTTGTTTTCTGTTGTTCACAAAATTTCAAATTATAATTCTATCACTGAAAATTATAATTCTAGCACTCTTTAAAACATTGTGTTACAAAGCGTGTGTGCTTGAAAGAAAAATTGGGTAGTTCATCAATTTTATCTAAACTGTTCAATAGTTTTTTTTTCTCTCTCTCTCTCTTTTCTTCTATGCTTAAAAATACGTTTCGAAGTTAGTGTTTATTTTAATATGAATACACCCCTTATTTATTTATCTATTTGTTAATAATTTAAAAGGAGAACTTAACTGATTTTGATTTATACCTCACTTGTTTTTCGATTTGAGCTTATCATAGATTAAAGATTTGGATGACCTAACTATGTATAAATCGTAAGAGCAAAATTTTTAAAATCTATTTTAAAGCCTCAAATTTTCGATTTTTTGATATTTTCATCTTGCGAAATACATTGATTTGGCGAGAAAAACTGAAGTTCAATTCTGGATTTAGTACTAAAAACTACGCACCACACGAATCCATAGTCAAAACAACACAAACACATATTTGTAAAACTCATTTTTCAAATGCATTATGAATTTATTATCGATTTCGTCAGCAGATGGCGCCAAGAGTTCTTTTATGCAGCTAATCATTAAAGTAACCATTGGCCATCGTCTGTAACGAGCGGTTTTAAAAGAGAAAAGAATTGCATAAATGAGCAAAAAAAGTTACATGCGGCTACTCGCTCTTACATTGTTCAAAAATGAAAATAAATTATTGGGCTGAGGTAATTTCCGGTGAAGAATACAGGCTTTTGTAGCGCGACCTTTTAAAAATGAAGTGTCGCTCTGAGAAATATTGACAGATAAAGGCAGATCATGCTTCAATGCCATGTGATGTGCAGTTTAATTTACTATGTCTGCAAGACATTTCTGGGTTCAATTGAATAGTGGTGCGCCTTGGGGATTTCGCCTCAGAGGGGGGAAAGGAAGCGACTCCCCATTGGTAATAGCTATGGTAAGTTGTTTTTCATTTCCGATTTCTTTTTCTTATTATTTTTTTTTATTTGAAAGGTCATCGTGAAGCAATCTTTAGGTAATACGAAGTTTAAATTTGCCGGCAAAGCTCCCATGCAATTGTAAGAACATTTTAAGAAACTAGAATTTTTTGCTAAAATTGGCAAGCACATTTGCATTTCAAATTAATTTTTTTATAAAATTTCGCAGCATGTTTGTTTTTATTTATATATTTTGTAAACATGTCGTTCCTCAAGTATTAAACGCCTGCAAAAATTGTGATTTTTCATTTGTGTGCTTATTTCTTTTTAATTTCTTCCATGAAACAAATAGTTTCATTAAGGATAATTTGTAATTATTAAGAGCTTTTATCATTGTATGTAACTGATGTTCCACTTTTAGTTTTTCGGTAGGTTGAATTATTCTTGTTGTCTCACATGGATGTCCACGGGGGGGGGGGGGGGGGAGTTAAATTCCTTCCGAATTCTGCTAAATTTACCCAGAAAGAAAAATAAAGAAAGTGCGAGTGAAAGAATGAAATAAAACCTATTAACAGCGGTGTAGTCGAGGGGGTGCGCAGGAGGACGGCGTCCCCCTACCTTTTTATTTTAATACAAGCGCCCCCCCCCCAATTTTTTTACATTTTAATATAAGCGTCCCCCCACTTTTGATATCAATTGCTTATCTTCGTGTGCACACGCGTCCCCCCTACTTTTTTTTCAGGACTACACCACTGCCTATTAATTTTCTTAATTAAATTATTACTATGTAATTTTACATGCGTTTTATTGTAACTAAATCACTTGATGTATAAATATATTTTTGTGGGTTATACCACAGGCCTTACTTTGTATAAGAACTCACGGGAGCTGAGCTCCTGTACTTCTTTTCAATTTTATGAGAATGTTTACACATTAGACGAGGGGGATTCGAAGTATTTACGTACGAAAATAAACTGAAGATTACGGGGCTTCCGTACTTCTGTTAGAAAAAGTCTTCGCTAAAGTCTTGTACCCGTTTTTTCTGATGTAAGAGGAGCTTAAAAGCATTCCCATCATTTCCAAATTTTTCCGGGGGGGGGGGGAGATAAGGGTGTAAACTCAATGCACAGTAGCCCCTCGTTATTTCGCGCTTGTCGGGGGACAGCAAAAAAGCGCGATATATCCGAGTGCGCGTTATAACCGATGCCGTCAGAAATAACTCAAAAAGTACAAGTAAATTATTGAGTGTCAACCTAAAAGATTTAATCTTACATAACGACAACATTCTTAATAAAAATAGCAAATAAAACTAAACTTACCGATTGCTATTTTCAGGCACAGTTCGTACAATAAAAATTCAGAATGTATTTCTATAGCTCAAGGCCGTAGCCAGAAATTTTTTTCGGGGGGGGGGCCCTAACTTTGAAACACTTTTATGTTGAAGAAAGTTTCAGGGAGGAATATATGCTACATTGCGAAAAAATTCGGGGACGTCACACCTACCAGCCCTTCCGTTGCATGCAGTGTTTCTTTCAGACCTTCTGCTCCGGGGGAGGGGGGGGGGGTCATGTTAATAATAAGGAGGGGCGGTGTATGCTTCCAAAATCACTACCTTTTTATATTTATACATAGATGTAACTAGAAATGATAATATTAATATATTTTATATAGTATATGATAGATTTTTGATACCATGTACAGTAGGTGTATTTTTGACTATCTTTGGTGTAGATAGGACCGTGTTTTGTGGAAGCTTCTGAATCTTAAATATTTGAAACTGATCTTACAACCATAATGTTTAGACTATCTCTGAAAGGGGGGTCCGGGGGTTCCCCCCCCCCCCCGGAATTTTTTCGCAATTTGGCTCCTGAGAATGCAATTTTAGGCCCTTTCGGGACGTTAGAGGAAGGAGTTTCAGAAATTCTCCCCTAAGAAAATTTTCGAAACTGCAGTCTTAAAAATGAAGTTTTAGTCTATCTTTGTCAATGTTACTGGAGGCAGGAAGAAGTTTGAGGGCTCTTCCCAGGAAACTTTTTGAAAATTTCCTAACAATGCAATTTCGAGATTCTTTAGTGATTTTAGAAGAAGCAGAAGGGAGTATGGTTAGTCTTCTCCCGCAAATTTTTCGAAATAAATTCTTATCTTTTAGGCTACTTTTGGTGTCGCTAGTGACAGTGTTCGATGTCTTTTTCCTAAAAGTGTTTCTGAAACTAATGTCTTAAAAGTGTAATCTCTTTTTCCTTTCATTTTTTTAAAAATCTGTGAACTGGATTTTTTTCTCCAGAGGGGGGGGGGGGGGGCAGTTGGTTAGCTCCGAGGGGCAGTCCCCCCCCCCCCCGGAGAGATGCCTGAAAGAAGCACTGGTTGCATGATGAAATTATGTTTTCAATTTCGCCCACAGAAGTATTACTTCAACAAAAAAAAAAAAAAAAAAAAGAGAGAGTTAACAGAAAACATACGTTGTTTTGAGAATTACTCCCTATTCCGTTTTATTTTAGACAATTTAAGCAATTTATACTTATTCTCAAGTCTTCCCTATTTTGTCATAACTAAATGTAAATAATTAAAAACTGGAGGTTTTCTTTTTCCTTAACCTAAATGCAGCAAACTCTTTTTTTTTTTTAAGTTTGAAGTCAAAAAAAGCTGTATAACTTTGATTTGCAGACGTGGACAATTATAAAGCACTTTCAAAATTAGACATATAGCTCATGGGCTGCAATTGCGGCACAACTCAAAAAATCATGTTTTGAGGTAAGTGGGTTTAAACTTTTCATTGCTAAGAAAAATTCGTAAGAAATGCTTTAGTTATTATTAAATCTTGAGGCCTAATTTTGACTTAAAGAGTTGTGCTAGTATTGCTGCTGAAAAGAATGTGTATTTTCATATTTACAATCTGTTCTTAGTCCGAAACGAGAGTTTTTTTTTTTTTTTTTGAGTTGTGCCACTATTGCAGCCCATGAGCGATATAATAAGAAGAACCAACCAAGATCTTTTTTGTTTAATGTAAATTTATGACTAGGCTAAGTAAAATTATAATTTGTCGTGCTATTTTTCACCTTCGCAATGCTATTGTAAAAGCTCTATGGGATCATTCATAAACAGTGTCACACTTTCTTTCAATATAATTGAGCCATCTCCCTCCCCTCTTCATCACAAGATGTCATTCTCCAACACACCCCTACCCCCTTTGTCACATGTCACGCTATATTATATGAGCACATGTACTTGCAGTTCAGAAATAAAGTACTTGCGTTAAAGAATCGCATTTTTAATTTTAACTTTTAATGACATTTGTGAGTATAAAATGAGATTAAGGTTAAAATAGAAAAAAGATAATTAGTGCATAATAGTAAAAAAAATAATTGAATTCTAAAAAATGACCCGCGCTTATTTATCTTAAAAGTAAATACCTAAGAAGATTTTCTTTTAAAATTTTAACTAGAAGCGAGTTCAAACCTTAATAAGCATCGGTATTTTCAATATAAAATGAAATCAATGAAACTTTAAAATAAAATTATGAAAAACAAAAATAAGTTTAATCTGCTGATTTTTTTACATGTTTTTATAGAAATCAAAATGTGTAATGTCACACTTCTTGTTATCCCCTTGTCACAATTTCTCGAAGTAGTGTGACATCATCCCCTATGAAGTTAAAAAATGAAAAAAGAAAGATTAATAAGCAGTTTCTCAGTATGTGAGGAAGAAAATAAAAAGTTGAAACTAAAATTGCAAAAAAAAAAAAGAGGAGGGGCAGCTAAAATATTATTTTGAAAAAATTACATAAAAATAATCATACCCTTTCTGCTGTTCATCACTACAGGGTTTCTTCCCAAAATAGGACAAAATACTTTCACTTTTTCTTTTACTCATAATCAAAATTTGTGCACAGGCAAGCAAGGGAGACTTTTGCAAGAGCACAAGAGCCCACTCAACTGCCTGTGTTCCGCAAGGCAAGGTCAAGGCATCCGCAAAGGGGCAAGAGCCCTCCCTCCGCCCCCTTGTCGGAAGCGTTTCTATGTTGATTCGATTTTACGAATTGCTAGTTGAAAAAAGAAAAGAAAAATAAAGATTTGTCCCAGCAATAACAGCACAAATACCACATCCCGCAATCGTAGACGACGCTGTCCATTAGGCATTAGCTCCTACTTCTACAATATGGGCTACAGCCAGGGCAAACAAAAAAGCGCGGGAAAACTATAACAATCCCCGATAAGTCAGCGAAAAGCGCGCGAAAACCATACAGCCAGTGCAAACTTAATGGGAGTGTCGCCATTTCCACAAATGTAACCTTCGGGCAAGGATAGACAAAGCACCTAAACTGTTGTACGTATATTTAGGGCAGATGTGGTTCCATGTAGCTCGCATTTTGCCAAAAAGGGATCAGTACATTTGCTGTTCTTGCTGTGTGGTCGGGTGATTAGAACCATATGCAGCCCTTGCCCTTAGGCAAGGAATCAATCCGGGGAACCTATCGACTGGAGAATTGAGGGAAAGCATCTTTTTTTGAGATCTGGTTTTTGACTCTAAATTTTGGAAGCGCCGTCTTATCGTTTCCCCATTTGTAAAACAGAGGACCCCCCCCCCCCCCCGCTCCCAAACTCCCAAACAAGTTGGTTCAAGGAACAAAATCTTTTTTTTTTGTTTAACAATTTTTTTTTTCAGACTAGTTAAAAATTTCGAAAGTATTTCGGGGGGGGGGGGGGGGGCTCGGGCCCGTCGGGCCCCCCCTTTGCCTACGGCCTTGCTATAGCTTTTTGGTGAAGTAGGTGTCCAAAGTCATTTGCCGCTTTTCTTTTAACACTTGTTTTCCACTTAATATTAACGATCGAAAATGGACCGACTACAGTTACGTGGTTCGGCTATTCGTTCGCGTATGCAGTGTAAGCTTTTTCCAACCTTTCTTTGAACCACTTCCTTCATATTCACAGGCATCACGTGCTTGTGCCTGTTCATCGTAGTCATCATCACTGCATGAATTATTGCTGGTTTCACCATTGGTTACTTCTGCAATGCTGCATCAGATAGTGTTTCAAAAGTTGGCTCATTATCATGAATATGAACCCCTTCTTGAAGTTTAAGCTTTTAATTAGTTTATCTTGGCTTAAAATCATTCCCTTTATACAGTTCACGTATTTATTTTTTTATTTATTTTTCCTCAATATGGATTTGTATCATAACTGAAATATTTGGTGAGTTGTAATATTCACATGAAGGGATGTAGAAGAAAAGTTTTTTGTTTTTTTTTGGCAAGTCTTTTTCACGTGATCTATTTGTCTTCCATTGACTCCGCCTATATACGGTGTCTAGTTATTTAATGTCTATGGTACATACAGTATAGCTCTGATAATAGGACGCTTTGCCTTAAAAGAGTTCATTTCTTATTGAGGAAGAATAGGGGGTCTGTGAAGAGGAGGGGGAGTTCTTATATTGGCACAAAGCCACAACGATTGTAATATGTTATTGACGACTCAAAATGTTTTAACAGATGAAATCGTTTTAATCCTTCGTCCATCGGAGTTCAAGTAATCGGGAAAAGCAACAAATATATACACAATCCATATATAAATACATTACGTCCGTAAAAGCCACGTTGCGATTGCCCAATCCTGATCCTTCAAACGATGGGGGTGACTGTCACTATGCTTCTACATAATAAAATGTAAACCAATGAAAATTTATTTCCAAATTTTTCTTCATCATATATTTTTTTTGGTCTGTCAGCGTGATATGTTGTGGATGATGTTATATAGATTAATATAATATACATTCAAAACTAAAATTTTTTTACTACAACTTTTAAATGCGAAAACCGGAGGTCAAACTCCGTGAGATAGGAGAGATAAAAGTACACCCCTACGTGATAAGTCGACGAACTATTTATTTCGAGCATATCTATCTGCACGCAAACATTGTGTCATGCTTTTTTTAGTGCATCGCAAGCGATTTTTGTTTAGAATTCAACACTAGTAGGTTTTATTGGAGGGTTTGGTCTGATATGAAGTGCAACCATTGTGCCTGGATATTGTCATTTTAGATCTGCTTATTGATAAGATTAAAATCTTTGAACCGTGGGCTATTTAAACTACTTTTAGAGGAGAAAATTCAGGGTCATGGTTTGATCGTTTCTCTTTGCTATTTTTGTAATTTACCTTAGGTCTTCATCAGGGTTGCTAAACGTCCCGGAATTTACGAGACAGCCCCGTATTTTGAGAAATTGTCCCGTGTCCCGGGGAACTTCGGTAAAGGATGCCAAAAGTTCCGTATTCTTGTCAGGATATTGATTTTGTCCGATATCGGATGAACCGTGACAAGTCAGCACTGGATATCCGGCTCTGTTGATTGAACTAAAGGTCAAGACTAGCGGTCGCCACTCGAAATTGGCGATTATAAATTTTTATTTGGCGACCACAAAATGTTATGCCGGTCGCCAAAACTGATGACTGGAAAAGGTTTGTAATTTATTATTATTTCTTTAAAAATAAAGCCTTGTGTAATTTTGTGACAAAGTGTAGTTTGAGGTATATGTATGCAAAATGAAGCCACTGTAGGGGAGGGGGGAATCAGTTTGAAACATGGTTCAAAGTGGCGACTAACTTTTTTGGGTTTACCGGCCACTGGCCACCATGAAATATTTTTAGTCTCAAGCGTTTGAACCTATAAATTCTATACATTATTTAAACATCCCACAGGTTCCAAATACTAACAAGTTTTTAATTTATGTATTTTTTCAAGATATGCTAATTAAGGTAAATGACCCGGTAGTGGACACTTTTTTCCACCAGACCCCTACCTGTTAGCCGAGGCCTTAGGATTGCTTACGCACGGGGAGAGGTAGTGGGGTCTACGGATTTTACATGCACATATCCCCAAGTACACATGGTGGTCTTTAGTGGGTATCGAACGCGCGACCTTCCAGGTGGAAGTCCGACGTGCTAATCACTAGGCTACCACGGCCCCCTGGTTAGTTAATACTTTTCTCCACCATACCCCTACCTGTTAGCCGAGGCCTTAGGATTGCTTACGCACGGGGAGAGGTAGTGAGGTCTACGGATTTTACATGCACATATCCCCAAGTATACATGGTGGTCTTCAGTGGGTATCGAACGCGCGACCTTCCAGGTGGAAGTCCGACGTGCTAACCACTAGGCTACCACGGCCCAAGGTAGTGGACACTGCTCTAGTAGTGGACACTTAGATCTTTAAGCTCCTAAAATAAGCGAATGTAACATTAAACTTGAATGAAATTATCAGAACCTATAGCGAACGATTCCTAGTGCTGGTTAATAGAGTTAACGTTGGCGTGGAGCATCTATGAAGTACACGGATCATAATATTTAATAGCTGCCTCCACAACGGTCACATTTGCTGCATTTGCTAAAGCCGATCAACAAGAAGGTTAGGTATTTGGGGAAAATATATGGGAACAAAGCGTGACATCATTTATAATTGGTCCTTTAGACATTTTTAAAAGTATTTCTCCGAGTTAACAGCATAAAATAGATGATATTAAGTTCTGTCCACTATTAATGCAAATACGTCTTATGAATGTCCACTATAGATAAATAAAGCGTTTAGTAAACTTGAGGTAAAAATCCTAATTTTTCATCAAATGACATTTTATAGGAAATTAATTTTTAGAGAAATAGTTGTGAGGGGGGGGGGGCGCTTACGCTAAATATGCAAATATTGATGTAAGTCCCTTGAAAAAATTTTGTCACGTAAAGAATACGAACATTTTCTTAACTGTGTCCACTACCGGATCATTTACCTTATTTAAATTTTTAAAATCAAAATTGAAATGCCGCGGATAACTGGATTTTACGTGTTGAGGTGGACGGATCTGATTCCAGATATTTTAAAATCGGACGGATACCGGATACGCGTCTGCCACCTCACACCCCTCATTGTGCCCCTGCTCTTCCGTATTTGCAGTTTTTAAATTTGGTAACCCTGGTCCTCATACTTTCTTCTTTCTTTGTATTTTTAATGAATCTAGGTAATATAAAATATTCGGCTTTATTTAACGAATTCATTTCTAGCATTTTTAAAATTGTTTATTTATTTACTTTTGTAAATACAAAGATAATTATTTTTATTGAAAATATAAACGGCGAAATATAAAACTGCGCTGGCAACAATTTTTGTAGTAAGTTCTGCATATTTTTTTAAAGAAATTATTTCAAGAATAATATGAGTTGACCTCTGTATGCATGATCTATAGAGATTTTAAAAGAAGTAATTTGTATTTATTGTGCATAACGTTTTCGTAAATTCTCAGGATTTATCTGCGAAGTTTTGTTTTTGCATAGATTCTGATCCTCTAACTCAGGGGTCTCCAAACTACGGCCCGCGGGCCACATCCGGCCCGCGGACAGATCAGCTTCCCCGTCGCTAATGGCATCTGGCAAAAAAGTAATCATATTTTACACCACTAGTGGACTGATTCAACTTTTTACCACCGGCAACAGTTAATGATAATATGGTTTTGGCCCTTGGAATTTACTGGAGTAATCAATATGGCCCTAAGGCTGGAAAGTTTGGAGACCCCTGCTCTAACTAATCACTATTGTCTGTATGCTCTGCTTTCCCCTTAAGTTTCATACTTTTTACATTTGTAAATGAACCTTCATTCTTCCGAAATGATGCCGATAGAAAATATCCATAACTATTTTTTTTTTTCAAAAATATACTTTATAAAAGCCAAAATTATGTTTGGGATAACGAGTTTTGTCACTCATATTGTGTCTTTAAAACTAATGTGCCCAATTACAATGTACTACAGTTCGCCTAGTGGTCGAAATACAGCCAATTCAATATATTTTTCAAGTTCAACCCCGAACGTTTAAACAACTTAGATATTTTTGTTTTTCTGTTTGACAACATTTTGTGTTGTTTAAATATTTCAATTAGCTATCCTACCTCCTCAGTTCAACTGATTGTATATTAAGTTAGTTATTTAATTAAAGCATTTGTAACATATATTATACATGCATTTTATCTTTGGGATCATTCATAAATGATGTCACGCTTCGAGGGGGAGGGGGGTTGGTGAAATTGTGACAAAGTGTGACAAGGGGAGAGGAGGGGGTAACAAGAAGTGTGACATTATGCATTATGCAACATAGCGTGACAAAGGGGGGGGGGGAGGGAGGTCAAATATATGGGGAAAAAGCGTGACGTCATTTATGAACGGCCCCTTTCAGCACACCTTCGCCTGTAAAGAAAGTAGAAATAAATGCTTTACCATGCCAACCTATTATTTTTAAATAAATTAGAAATCCAAACACTCGCTTTCAATCAAATCACCAGTTCTAAAAGAATGGAAATCAACAAAGTGATTAAAGCGTTGATTCGAAGCAAAGTACCGCGTCACCGCACTTAATTATCTCATTTTATATCATATTAAACATTGTTAACTTCAAATTTTATTTTATTTCGTTTGACATTGTACTGGACAAACAATCTGATCGAATTATTATTTATGTAAATATATTGGAAATGGATTGGCTCACACCTCAGGATTAGCAATTTTCTGCCTTAACATTCATTTAATAAATTACAATTTCTTTTTTATTTTTTCTTGATATTTCTTCATTTAACTATAAATAGTAAAAACTGTACTTAGTATTCTACAAGTATTGTGTATTGCAGCTGTAAGGAATAGTTTGAAAGTATGACTATGACGAATGAAGACTTAAAAAGACTTCGAATCTACGTCGAAAGTAGGAGGGGGGAAAATTGACTATTTCCAAAATATTTTCATTGATAACACTAAAACTGGTCTCCTAAATAAGAAAAGAAAGGGGGAGAATCGGTTGACAAACAGATTAGGAAATAGTACCAACTGTTTTGTTTTTGCCTATTTATGTATAGATTTATTAACTCCACTGTTCATTTAGTAATGACTTTTTCATTTTTGACATCCGAAAATAGTCATTAATCTTATTATTTTTGCAAGAGACCGTTTTCTTTTTAGTGCTTACGAAAAAAAAGGAACACATTTTGTTTTTTGCAATTTAGTAATATTTTTGCGAGAAATTCTTCGTAAAATATAAAATGTAGATTTATTATCTCCACTGTTCATTTAGTAATGACTGTTTCGTTTTTTATATCCAAAAAAGTCCTTAATATCATTTTTGCAAGAGACAAATGTTTTTGTTTTCAGTGTTTACAAAAAAAAAAAAAAAAAAAAAAGAAACACATTTTGTTTTTTTGCTACCTGTTAATATTTTTGCGCGAAATTCTTTGTAAAATATAAAATGTTCTTTATATTCCATAAAAATAAATAAATAAAATAAAATAAATCTTCTTTGTGTTGTAATCTTTTTTAATTTTTTCGAGAAATGTTTTGCTATAAAATGTTTTCCATTCCTTCAGAAAAAAAAAAAAAAAAAACCGGTAAAAAGTTAGTTGCTCTCAGATTTAAGTTTCATTTTTCTGAAACATCTTGATGTTACCTAACACTTCACTCAATATTCTCATGTATCAGTGCCATGCCATAAACATTTTCACCTGTACAAACTTCAGAGAAATGGTAAATAATGCAGCATGGCCTTGCAGTGAGGGTCACGTGTTCTTGATCCGAGGGAACAAAAGGCTTGCATGTAATATGTACGGGCAATCTCTTAGACTTTACGTCATTACCGGAAGTTTGAGAATTTTTCCCCGTTCTATTAAGGTTGAGAAGGAACATGATGTGACAGATGCTAGTTTCCGCGGGTATTTTTTTTCTTATTTCTTTAAATATTTTCGTTTACGAAATTCCATTGTGTTGCGATAAAGAAACGATTTTCGAGGGAAAACAATAATAATAATAAATACTGACAGAAATGCCTGAAAGTTATTCAAGTGGTAACTATAGATGTTATTAAAACTCTGATGGTTTTCAAAAGGGAATACAATTTAAATTAAAAGAAAGAAGAAAATAATTCAAAATGTTTTTTTAATATAATTTTGTTGTTCCGCAAAAATTTGTATAGTTCGAATTTTGGAAATTATCCGTTCAACGTTTCCAATCTCACTGCTGCGGTTTAATGTTGCATTTTAATTTTTTATTTTACAATCAAGTATTATTTATATTTTAGCTGAATTTTTAATTATTTTCGATACATAATAATGTTTGCACTCCAGCGATGGACACGTTCGTCATCCAAAAAGAAAAGAAAATTTTATTCAGACGCTTCCACTTCTGAGGTATGCTTTGTTACAAATAAAAAAATTTTTTTAGAAATTTATTGTGGGGATGAGCCTTTTTGTAGGGGAATTTGGATTTCTTTCTCTAAAATTCCACTACTTCCCAGTTTAATATTATGAATGCCTTGAGATAGAGGATTGCTTAGCGCTAAATATTGAATTTTCTATTGCGTTTGAATTAAGATCTAGTAATGAATGTTTAATGTTTTTGTGAATCAAGGCCGTATCCAGAGGAGAAGGGGGACCCACGGGCCGCCCCCCCCTAGAAATCTTTTACTATCATATATTCCTCCCTGAAACTATGCTCAACATAAGTATGTCGACGTCTGCCTCCCCCCCCCCCCGAAAAAAAAAATTCTGGATACTGCCTTGGCTCCGGAGCAGGGGGAGCATGTTAAGAATTAGGAAGAGCAGTGTATGCTTCAAAACCATACCCTTTATATATACATATATATAGATACATATGACTAGAAATGATGTTAATATGAATTTTTTTACATATATGATAGCTTTTTAATGTATATATAGTAGATCTTTGGTGAAGTTAGAGGAGTGGGTATTTGGGGCTTCTGCAACTTAAATTTTTGTAACTGGTTTTACATCTATAATGCTTAGGCTAACTCTGGAGGCAAAGGTTCGAGGGCTCTCCCCAGGAAACTTTTTGAAATCTTCCTAGCAATGCAATTTCGGGATACTTTGGTGATGTTAGAGGAAATAGAAAGGAGTTTGGTTACTCCCGCCCCGCAATTTTTTTCAAAATAAAATCTTATATCTTTTAAGTTACTTTTGGTGTCGCTCGTGATAGTGTTCAATGTCCTTTCCCTGAAAGTGTTTCTGAAAGTAAAGTGTTTTAAAAGCGTAATTTCTCTTTTCTTTCTTTTTTTAAAGCTTGTGATCTGAATTTTTTGCCGGGGGGGGGGGAGGAGTTGACTTGCTCCAAGGGGATAGCTTCCCCCCCCCCCGGGCGGTGCCTGAAATAAACACGGAGTATATCTTTAGAGACAAGTATTTATGACTAATAAATTTTCAACTCTTTTACATTTCTTATTGGTGTTTAGTCTGTAAATTTTTAGGGTGACCTCCCCCCTTTCACTATG
This sequence comes from Octonoba sinensis, assembly GCA_038502835.1. Lineage (NCBI taxonomy): Eukaryota > Metazoa > Arthropoda > Arachnida > Araneae > Uloboridae > Octonoba > Octonoba sinensis. The sequence goes on from CM076604.1 coordinate 100,835,279, forward strand.
CCCTACGGCTATGATTTTCTCCCCCTTTTTGGAGGGAGATGACGAGGCGGGAGTTGCTGAAAGTAGAACTTGAAAACGGTACTGTTGCTGAGTGGCTTTTTAACTTTGGCGATGACTGGTCAAATTAAATACGAAATGCTTCAACACCATTCTTCTGCAAAAGATAGTCCGTCTCCAACCTCTGTGGCCACTTTTCGAGTAACAAATCCTATGTTTAGAAGCTTGTATTTGCAGCCTACAGAAGCTTTAAGGGTGTGTATGTATTTCACTAATAATGCACTGAATCTGAACCGCGGCCATGTTAATACAAGAACTAATAAGTGTCCATGTGATTTAATTCGTCGTAATGAACGAGGGAAAAAATTGATTTTAACTGCTTTTTACTACACGTTTGCTTTCAGTCAGCGACGGAAATTAAAATGAACTGGCTGATCCCCTGTAAAACATCTGGGAGCTTCTTTTTTTTTTAGTAAACATAATGATCGCTCGATAAATCAAACTTGGGTGTTGCCACTCCCAGAATAGGATTTTAACCATTTTAAAATCGCAAAAAGCGCTTTAAAACTCGAAAGGCTTAAGAAATTTCTAGAAATAGGAATGAGAATAGTCGCTCGATGTAAACAAACTAAGGTGTTGCCACACCAAAGAATTAAATTAAAAATTGAGTTATGAATGGAAATACGTTTTAATAAATAGAAATAAATTTGTTGAAGTCCTGTAAGTTATGATAATAAGTACAAATGTTATGTTACTTTTCAATGCTAAACATTAAACAAACTAAATATAGTTTTAAATATAGTTTTACCCTAGTTTGATTTTTACATGATGTCAGTACCGTATCGTACCGTAAAATGTAATCGTAACCACGTTAAGTGAAATTTATATATAGATGCTTGATTCAATGTTAAAAAGCGTTTTATAAAGCACGTTTATAACAAGTACAGTAGAACTTGGATAATTCGAAGCTGAGGGGACCAAAGCTTAACTTCGAATTAAAGAAGTCCAATTTTTGTAGCTTAATTTTAGGCCTACGAATGCCGATAATGTTTATTCCTTCAAAAACAACGTCAGTAATCTTTTCTGGAAAATGTCAAGGCATGTATATAAAATAATTAAACAAGTATTTTCACAAGTGGATGAAAGGCTGAATTTTTCACAATAGAAAGCAAGACAGAAATCTTGCTAATCAACCATTTGATGCAAAGAAACAAGTAGGGTAAGATTTATCAGACAAAAAAATATTTCAACGTACTTTTATTGGTTTCGTATGAGAAAAAACTTCGAATTAAAGAAGTTGAACTTCGAATTATCCAAAAATTTTAACATTGATTTGAATACAAAGTTCAAGGGACCAAGCGAAATCTTCGAATTAAAGACGTTAGAGTTATCCAAGTTCTACTGTATATGAATCGGATTTAGCGAGCATTTATTTCTTGACAACAACTCCAAAATGTTCTCATTGGAAGCAAATTTCACGAAATTTTGTAAAAACTTTAATAGAAAAAATTGAAATTTTATGGAAAAAAAAGACAATGCAGCAAACAAATGTTGAAAATTGCAAAAAGTATGGCTTATCTTCATCTGCAGTTTCAACGCCGACAATTGCCGGAATAGGAATCACAAAATAAACAGTCTGGATAACACTGACCATTTGTTTTTCTTTATGCAATAAGTTATGAAGAAATAAAAAGTAAGTATTTTTTAAACGGCCATTCGTCTTATTAAATTCAATTTTATGCAACAAAATTTTAATTTGTAAACCCAGTTCTTACGAGCACTTGAATTTAACGGGTAATTTGTGTCAGTTTCGCGTTAACGTTATAACCGAGTTTGACTGCACTAGTAACATGGTGTATGACGTTAAATCAGTGTGGTATGAGACAGCAAACAGTTTTTTTTATTTTTTTCTGTTCTTATAATCACTCAAAGCGCTTGCTTCAGCCAAAACGTCCTTCAGGAATTTTCAAAAATAGATCAGTAGTTTTTCTTCTTTTCCAATGACTCAACATAAATGTGTAGTGTAGGTGTTATTGATTGTCATTGTTCTTTGAAATTGATCGAAAAAGCAATAGACCATAATAAAATGCGTTCACGTTGTGGAATCCACGAGTCTTTGCCTCAGAATAATTCAGCTTCAAAGACTTAACTCAGTCTTTGGAAATATGAATAGGAAGGGAAACAATGCAAAGTAAAATTTTACATTTGTGCAGAATAAATAAATAGAAACGAGAAAATAAATGTAACAAGGGTTCAAACGGCAATAAAATTTCAGACGTGTATTTTGGGGCTACCAAATTCGCACACTTTTCGATTGATGAAGGCGTTCCTTGTTAGCGTCGGACCACTTTTCTTCAATTTTAATGCTCTTTATAAGTTTATTGCGTTGGTTTTATGATTTATGAAGAACATTAATGTTTCATAGAAGAAATGCATAATAAAACATTGGAGACGAGAATTTTATCTATCAATTTCAGGCATTCGTTCTCGATCATTGATATATATATTTTCAGGCGTTCTGCGAATGTATACTGCGCCGACTAAAGAATTGTAGAAAAATCTGAGACAACGATGTAATTAAAAATTCACTTAAAATTTTCTGGACCAAATGTTAAAAAGAAGAAGAAAAAAAAAAAAAGATGGGAGGAGGGAAAAAGAAATTTAGACTACTTCTGTATTAAATTTGATGTTTTTAAGTTACACACACACTCGGTGCCTTTTTACATAAATAGAGTTTTAATTGCGTTTACATTATGTGGGGGTAATGTGACGCGCGTCCGTGACATCCTTAATCACACGTGCTCCCCTCCCCCCTACCAAAAGAAAAATGAAGTAATACGCGAAATGAAAAATAAAAAATTCTCATCTGCCTCTGTGTCCGAGGTGATACTTTTACAAGAAAAACTTTCAAAAAAAAAATAAAATAAATAAATAACAGCGTTTGAACTTTAATTTCGTGTGTTTTAAAACTTTTTGCGTGGTGAGATTGGTGATTTAATTGAAATAAGTTTTAAACTTATTGATTTATAAAAGGTAATTATTAAATTAGGAAGTTAAATTGTCACATGAATAAACATTTTCGCGCGCCTCGTATTCATTTAGCTATCGTTTTCAAGCCGATCACATGAAGTTTGATATCTGATTGGAGAATCGTATGCGATTTTGTCACGTGACTGGTCAAAAACGACACAGAAGCCAATGCGGATGGGAATTAGGTTGCCTGTCAATACAAAGTATAGTCGCGAAGGAAACTAAATTTAACAATCCTCAAGGGGATTGGCGAGAGAGGGAGACCAAGGGGCAGAGCTCTTTAGCGTGGCAAAAGAAGCATATTAGTCAGTTTAAAAATCCTGTAAAATTTATTCTCACAAACTATTTTTCACTATTTGGCATTAAATGGCAATAAATTTTGATTATTTATGTTTTCCATTCAGAAAATTTTGTAATAAAGTCCATTTTTCACTGTAAGCATACAAAGGTAGAAAAGCAAAATGTAGCAGAATCGTTGTAAATGACGACATTTTCTTGACGATTGAAGAATCGTCAAAAATGAAGATTCTATTTTTCAGAGTGTTAGCAGTGTACATTAGTTTCTATTTCGCTACGGTTTTTTGCCGGAAGAAAATAGCGGATATTTTTCTTTAAGAGCTTTTGCTTTTGCCTCTCAAGGGGACGATGATATAAACCTGTAAAGTTGACCATCTTTGTAGATCACCTCTCTAATTTAACCACTTTTGTCTGGAACGGAAGTAGCCTTCACCCTCTATAAGTTGGTCACCTGTCTAAATTGACCACTAAAGTGTTGCCCCGCAAGTATTCAACTTACACAGGTTTTACTGCACTTAAATAGGTTCAGGTGGGGTAAAGTGGACATACGGCAAATAAAAAGCTATAGCTTTGAAATAAATAAAGGAATTGATGTAATTTTTTAAATTTAGCTTTTAATAATCAAGAATTAAATTTTACATACAAAATTATATTAATAGCAACTCTTTAGGTGGAGAAAACACATGATTTGTTTGTTTATATAACACTTTGAAATTGAAACAGCTCTTTTAACTTCTCTCTGACATTTTGTTTTAAAGAATTTGCAGCAAATGGACGGTGCAGGTAGTTTTACACAGATCTCAGAAGTACTTCAGCACTAACCGTGAAGCTAGATTTAGTTTATATATTATTTTATAGTAATTTAAGTAAGATGGGGTAAAGTGGTCATAGTATTAGGCTTAACATGCACCAATGTTCTAAAATTACTTTAGGTTAATTTATGCGGTAGACCAGGAATTAAATTGCATAGGAATGCACAGTAGCTCAGTTTCCATATTTATTTTCAATTTTTAACTATTAGAGGGAATTCAGGCTATTTAGGAAAGAAAATTAAAATTTTGAAGACAACAGTGCTCGCACTTCTTTTGTTAGAAATTAAGCCACGTGACAGATGTTAGTTACACTTTTATTTCACTAATATTGTATTATTTTTAAAACAAATAACTTTTAAATTTACTTTTTAGTAAACCGGAACTAACACAACTGAGCTCAAATGCAATAGAGATTGAAATTACTATAATACAGTCTTCTTAGAATGATGTGTTTAGAACAGAAAATTTTTAGAAGCACTTTTAATAAAAGAATCGTCAAGTATCAATGCTTCATTTATAAACAGACTTATTCTAAGTATTATCAAGCTGTAAATGTTCAGAACTAGCAGTGCTTCGAACAAGAACAATACATGAAAGAGAGAGCGAAATAAAAATAGCTAGGTTAAAATATGTATTTTTCTCCCACTGATTTTTAGTATGCTATAATTATCCAGAATTCTCTTATGAGCAATGTTTTCTTAGTATGTTATTTAAGTAATTTAGTCATCAATTAAAAGCTATTTTAAATTTTTTTCACGAAAAATTTTAAATTTCATATTTATGTTTTATTATATGTAGTGAGTTAAAGGACAAACATAAAATCTAATATTTAGGGATTAAAGCCCAGGAATACCTACTATTATGTATCCTTAACATGTTTCGGTACATAACTTCGTTTTAAGATCATATATGCAGCAGCTGAAGAGACTGGAGCAAGTTACGAGATGTTACGAAGATGAGGGTAACTTTTGACCATAATAGAGGACCTAAATAAATTCAGTTGCGGGAAATAAAGTTGTTTTCGTTCTAAAATGAACCTTTGTTGAGTATTTTGAAGTATTACAGTTATTAATACTTTTATATAGTTTTTTTTTTCAATTGTGACCACTTTATCCCATGCACTACTCACTTTACCCCACCCCAAGGGGTAAAGTGGTCATACCTACATACCAAAAAGAAGGCGTCATAAAATTAATTTACTTAACTTTTTTCTGCTCAAAATTTATTGCAATCTGTTCTTTAATAATGTAATGTAAAATAACAAGCAAAAAATCTGAAGGTTTTGGACAAATTCTTATATTTATTGGCAAAGAAAGTTGAAAAAAGTGGATTTTATGACCATTTTACCCCATCTGACCCTACCAATTACTATCAATTTTGGTAGCTAATTTCTCAAATTCTACTTTTTTACTAGATTTTGCGTTTTTTGAAGTCAGAACTCTCTACTACTATTGTTTTATAATCCAGTTTTCTCCAAAATAGAATTAGCAATTATAAAAAGGAGATATATAATTTTCCTGAAACTTTTTGAAGTGGTTGCTAAAATATTGAAGAAGTTTGGTTTTGATACTGCATTTTCTCCTGTAAATAAGGTAAAATTTACAAATTTGAAACATCACATTGATTGTAATAGCAACTGGGGTATTTATAGTATTTCTTGTAAATGTGGCCTTTCTCACATAGTTCAGCCTAAACGTTCACTCAATCACCATCTGAAAGAGCATGAAAATTATGTTAAACGTAAAGAGTGGTCTTCGATTGCTCAGCATTGTTGGTCTTTTGATCATTGTTTAAAATTTTCTTCTGCTAGACTTATCAGTAAATGTTCTTCGGTCTATGACCTTGAGTTTTGGAAAGCTTATTATATTTAGTAAAAATTTTCAATCTTTAATAAATGATTTTTCCAGTACTCCATTTTTTCCCGATGTCTGGAAACGTTTTTTTATACCTTTTCTTTTTTCCTATATGTGTTCCCCTCTATCCTTCTTTTCTTGTTCGAGGCCCCTACTTGGTCTTATTCATTCCTTGAAGGCCGTTCTTAAATGATGTCAAGCTTTTTTCCCATATATTTGACCCTCCTCCCCCCCTTTGTCACAATATGCCACACTTCAGCGGTCCCCCTCCCCCCTTTGTTACATGTCACGCTATGTTGCATAATGCATGATGTCACACTTCTTGTTACCCCCTCCCCTCCCCTTGTCACACTTTGTCACAATTTCCCAACCCCCCCCTCGAAGCGTCACATCATTTATGAATGATCCCTGCACTGCTGAGCCGTTGCCGTCGATCCTGTCCAGCGGTACTCTCCGGCGAAAAACGTGCCGGAACGGAATTGCAACGGCATTGCCGTTGGTGTGAGAGTCGGCCTATTCAACTCAATGTACTGCCTCACCGCAACCGGAGTGCATCGAGCCTATCGCTTTTATCTATTTGCAACTTCTAATGTGAAAATAGGCTAAGAGCTAAATAGTTATTGCATTTATTTTCCCCCATTCTCCTGAAATTGTCCCAAAACTTGTAATTTGCTTAAAGATATTTTTATTGATGAAGTAGCGATAGTGTCTCGTGATAAATATTTCACCGTGCTATCTGATCTTGAGTCCGAGAACAGCGATTGGAACATTACCAAGGGTCAGTGCATTCTTTCATCTTTCACGAAGTCGTATCCAAAATGGAAAGTTTGGAAATGAGTCAGGTAGGATCATTTTCTCTATTTTTGTTGCAAATCCTGGGTTCATCTTCTATTCTTTAGGGAAGGAACCCTTTTTATAATTTTTCAAGTAATATCTGACTTTTTTTCGCTAGTTGAGTAAGGTTAACGTTACAGTGCCGCTGCGAAAGAACGCAACTCAATTCAGCGCCAGTAATGCTTTCCCTTTTCACTCAACTCCCCAATATGGAATAAACAATCCCTCAGTCAAGCGGCAAATCGCCAAAGCAGTCACTTCATAACGGAATGTGACCAAAAACGTTTTTCTTTTTTTTTTTTTCAAATCTCTACGACAAAGACGAAGAGTTGTTAGTTGTTTGTTTCGGAAAAAAATAAACTACCCTACTATTCGTTTATGGAAGCAACGACTACCACTTGGCAATTTGTTTTTGTTGTTTTTGTTTTTTTCCTGACGTTGATATATTTCATTTCTCATTTGAGCATAAAAAGAAGAAAGGAAAAAAAACGTAGGTGGTCTATTATTTTTCATAAAAAGTAAACACTTCTCAAATTCATTCTCTTCTCATCCCTATTTCGTTGAAATTGCAGGAAATCTGATGCATGCGCGAAAACGTGATAGGTTTTGGCTAAAAAAATCAAGCAGTAAATGAGTTCTTTTGTCATATCGTTCTTTCATGTTATTGTCTTTTGTATAATATTAACTTTAAATGTGTACTTTTTATTCAAAACCTGCATTGCACATTTTGTAAAATTTCAGCGCCGTATCAATTCAGCCCCAAATCATTCCCTGAGGTGGCGCCCCTGGTTAAGTGAAAAATTCCATTTCGAGTAAATAAAGTAACACTGCGTGTCGTGATTTCGCTACCTGCAAAACAGATAGCTGTAGTAGATTTTCTATTAGCTGTTCTGTATAGGCAGTGGTTGTATTTTGTGTTTTATCACATCGTGTTTTCAAAAAACACATGGAGTACGTTTTAACGATCCTCATTCTACTCATTATTGATAGAAGTTATCGTTATTGATGAAGTTTGTTTATTTCGTGTTAGTATTGTTACAAAAAAAAAAAAAAAAAAAAATAGAGCGTACTTCAAATTAAAAATTGCGCAACAAAGTGAAAAAATTAATTAATTCTTTAAAGAGCATCAATATTACGTTTGAACATAATTTTTGAAGCCGGCGCAAAATTATGACAATTTAATTATCATTACACCATGTCTTACGTTACGTTGAAACTGTAGCAAAGTCAGGCCGTTTATATTTGTAATTGATTGATGATTACAAAAAATTTTATTCATCATAATTTTGCACCGACTTCAAAAATTATGTTTAAACGTCGTATCGATATTGTTGGAAGAATAAATTTATTTTCACTTTTAAACGCAATTTTTAATTTGAAGTCGGTTCTATTTTGTTTCCTTTTTTTTTCTTCAAATCTCCATGATCAATTTTAAAAAAACATCGAAATTGGCTTAGCCAGTGAGAAGAAGTTAATGCACATACAGTGGAACCGCCTGGCTATTCGTGCAACTCGCTATTCGTCCAACTTGTTGAAGTAGAATTCAACTCGCCATTCGTACTTGCCCCGTGATTCGTACGGCGCCAGGGGCCAGCTGGGTTGCCAGTTTGGCTTTTTTTTTAAGAAAAAAAAATCGACAAATTATGCTCATTTTCAACTTGTCAGGAAATAATTTGTTTGCGTTTTGGATTTTTAAAATTTTTAATGCTTTTTGAGATTTTACTAAGGGGGCAGCAAGAGGAAGTGGCTGAAGAACTTTTTTCTTCAATGGAGGAAAGTAGTAAGGAAAGCATTTCCTTTACAGAAATTAAAGAGCTGTGTTACTCCTGCGAGAAAACACAGAGTAGTGGAAAAATGGCATCCCAACACTGCTATAGTCAACAGCATTAACTTGTTCAACGACAATATTATTGACCCTTTTAGAAAAATTCTGAACATCGCCAAAGGCAGACAACATTGGGGAGGTTTTTAGAGAAAGAAACCCAAGATTCTTCTAGTGCAAAAAAGCAGAGAAAAGAAAGAACAGCTGAAAGGGAGAAAACACCTGAAGAGAAGTTACCTGAAGTTTTTATAGAAAGGGACTCCTTTTCCAACCATTTTTCTTCGTCCTCTCAACATTCCACTTATGCCATCAGCTCACCTCAGTACAAGCAAAGTGCAGTTAAATTTTTATTTTTCTATAATTTCATGTTCAGTACTGTACATTTTGTTTTTCATAGGTTTAAATAAGCAACCCCTGGTAAGGATTACTCCAATTTATATTGTATCTTATGTGAAAAAATAATTCACCATTCGTATAAATCGCCATTCGAACTGCCTCCTGGAAAAAATTGTGTACGAATAGCGAGAGTTCCACTGTATATCTACGCGATGCCTCCCCCCCCCCTCCCAAAAAAGAAACATGCGTACTGTATGAATTGATAACGTCCTTCTTGTAGAAGTTGGTTAAAAAAAATCATAGAAATCGGTTCATCCAGTGAGAAGTTATCAATACACAAACAAGCAAATGGCAACAGCAACATAAAAACATGCATACGGTATGAATTGATAACCGTCTTCCTTGTGGAAGTCGCTTAAAAATGTTTATTAAATTTGTAAAAACATATCTTTCTTTATTGGTAAACTAGCTATACCCGGCCACGCGTTGCTGTGGCTCAGTCTGGTTCGATAGAAAAGCAAGAAAAAGCACATATTTCTAATATGTTTCATTTGACAGTGCTTGTTGTTTCATTGTCTGAAAATATAGATTGTCTGGTTTACCAAATTCTACAACACGCAATATATAATTGTACACATGAGAAGATCTAAACTGCTCAAATGATTGATTGGTCTTGAGCTTTATGTTTTTTCACAATGCTTGCGGTCAATTTTTTTTTTTTTGTTCCATTGTCTGTGAAGATTTTGCTATTGTCTGACTCGACACATTGAAAAATTCCAACATAAGCCGTATCCAAACAGAAGAAACACAAACACAAAAATCCTAAATTAAAAAATTGCCGTTCAAAATAAATAATCTGTGTTTTAAAGTTCCCTTAATCGTTAAGTTCAAAAATACTTCAATAAAAACAGAAAAAACATAAAATTTTAACATCAGAATGAAAATAGCTAAATGAAACTGTTAACATTCAAAATAAGTAATCTTTGTTTTAAAGTTCCATTTAATCTTAGAGTGCAAAAAAACGACATACATACAGTACGAATGTATAACCTCCTTCCTTTGTGAAGTCGGTTAAAAATAGTAACAAATACTTCAATATAAACAGAAAAAACACAAAATATTTAAATCAAAATGAAAATAGCTGAATTAAACTGTTGCCATTCAAAATAAGTAATCTTTGTTTTAAAGTTCCCCTTAATCTTCTTGTGCAAAAACTCTTCTATACAAACAGAAAAAAATATTAAATCAAAATGAAAATAGCTGTACCCTGCCAATAGTTGCAGTGGCTCATTCTCCTTAATAAAACGTTAAAAAACGAAGTAATTAAATCAAAGTTGTAATAAATTAAAAGTGATAAATAAATACACATGTTCTGGATAAAATTTCAAAGCAATCGGTGAAGTACTTACGGAGATTTGAGGGTAGGAACCAAGGCTGAACTTGATCGTAACCGTAAACTGGATCAAGTTCAACCTTGTATGAACAAACGAACACTTACATTTTTATTTATATAGCTTATATTACCCGGAGTTGAGGAAACTGCTAATTATTATTTTGGATCAAGGTAAGCCTTAAGAAACCGAACTAAAAAGCTTATAACTGGCGTTCTTATTGGCTTAGAAACTTCGAACAAATCCCATCTTGTGCAGAAAAATCAGCGCTTTCGATCGATATATTATATTAATATGTGCAATTTTTTTTAACTCCCATATTGGAGAATTTATGTGGAAATTTGCGTAAAATTGGAATAAAAAAAGGAACTACCTGTCGGATGTTTTTTCTAACGGATCTATAAACCTTCCTCTTGAATCACTCTGTCTATTGATGAAAACCGCATTAAAATCCGTAGAAAACTGTCGGAAATTTGAGGTTATGAACAAACAAACACTTACTTTTTTATTTATATAGATTATGTAATTATATTGGCGAAATTAAATCTAAATTTGTTCCTTAAAATCGCCAATGTATAGTTGAATAACCGTGTGATGAATCATAAGATTTTAACCCTTTATCTACCGACGGTACTTATAAGTACCATTCTCTATAAATTCCATCCCAGCAACCATTTTTACCAATATTCTGATGGTACTTTGCAGGAACAGTCTTTACATTCCCCTTTTTCTGGATACATATCAGCAAGGGTTCTATAAAGAGTATTTTAGCGTGCAAAGGAAGATAGATTGTTTTGAAACCGATGCTGTGCTTTGAACTTCCATTTTGTTCAGATTGCTCCCTTAGAGTTTCGCTCCAGAAAAGCAGTAAAATTCAAGAATCAAGTCACTAATTTTTTTAATGTGTTAGTTAAGAACTTAGAAAACTATTTGACGAAATATTTTGATTAAAAAGTGTATGTAATTAATTTCACAGGGTAAATACTCTGTGGCACTTATTAGCTGCAAAGAAATAAATGCTTATAGATTGAGCATTTTATTTATGTAAATCCCTTAATTTTCAGTGTAAATACCTAGACAAACCATTACTGTAAAAAAAAAATTACTGCAGATCATAATGCGGTAGATAAAGGGTTAAAAAGGATATTTCAGAGAGTTTGCTAAATAACCCTATTTCAGTTAGTGTAGTTATCAAACACAATATCTCATGAGCGCATTGAATGTTCTTGGGAAGAAAATAAGGGGTTTTTCTTTTTATTTTTATTTGCTTATGAAACAAAATATGGCTGAAACGTGCTTATCACAGAAAGATATCAAGTTTCTTATTTTGAAAACAGGAGAAAGTCACTTTCTGCCGCTTTGTTAAAAGAAACAAAGTGGAAGAATGACCTAATTCTGCTTCAAAAGCTATTTTGGATAGTTTAAAGTTGCAGGGTGTTGATTTTCTTTCAAGTGTCTAATAAATTCCTAAAAATAAATAGAAAAATCGGTAGAACATTTAGCAACTAAAGGGCACGCTGTTTTTAGTGTTATAATAAGTTATAATGAATAAAGATATAATTACTCGCTGACATGACTGGTAGTAATAGCACTGTGCAACACGAAAAATGTCCTTCAGATGAAAATGTCTGTTTCTTATGTATTTTTGACTGAAAATTACAAATCTGCAATTATTTTTTGGTTTACCACGTACTATTTTCGCAAAATTCCACATTTTAGCCTTTTTCGTATTTTCTGGAGAAATGTGCATATTTTCGTAATTTATTATTATAAATTATATCTTTCTCCTTAACAGTGAGATCTTTGCCATTCTAGAGACATTTTTAATGAACTTGGTTACTTTAGCGACATTTTTGGCAACAAAAGCTTTATCTACTTTCTCGAAATTTCGAGTCATTTACTGGACGACCAAGGCATTTTGTTGACTATTTTGCGAAGAAAGAAGAAATAGTATGCTGCTGTGATGTAAATGTGTACTATTTCAAGCATTAGGACATGAACACAATTTAGAAGAGTGGCGCTTCTTTATCAGTGCTCCTCCATCTAAGGATTTTTTTCCCTATCTATTACTGTAGTATATTCTGCAAACACAAAGTAAATTTCAAAATTATGAGAGGCAAAACCACATCAAATGAGCCACTTGTAAATCTACAATGTGCCTTTTCCCACAATTGCGCATTAAATTTGGTTTATCTAAGTATTAGTAAAAGCTCCGGACAGAGAATCTTGGCTTTCTTGCATCTCAGGAACAAATTCAAAAATTTAAGTGAGGCAAAAGTAAAAGAAAGGATTTTTATTGGCCCACAACTTAAGGAAGTCCTTTCATGATGAAGAGTATGAAAGCAGACAGTCAAAAGCTGAAAAATTAGCCTGGCTGACCTTCAAATCAGTGTGCTCACGTTTCTTTGGAAATGAGAGAGCTGAAAACTACCGAAATCTTGTTGGACATGAGAAAATGCTTTTGTATTATAGGCGGCCGTATGTCATTAAAACTACCCTTTTTGGACTCCCTTATGGACTTCTTTCTTCAAAACCTTAGCGCAATTAATGATGAGCATGGGGAAATGTTTCATCAGGACATCTCTGTTTGAAAAGCGTTTCAGTGGTCGATGGAATCGAAGCATGCGAATTGAATAGTGCTGATCTGTTATCAGGGCACACCAACAGATGCCTACAAAATGGAGATGGCCAAAAAAAATCATTTTTGTGTTTGTGTTTTTAATAAGTAAGCCTCGGTAACCTTCTTCTATAATCAATTTCTATAAATATGAGAAGTGGGTCTCCAGCAAAAACGGTACGTGATGGACCATTTTGGTTTGGATATTTGAATCAACCACCTTTTGTTTACATAGAATCACGTTGTTTCATCAGAAGAACAAAAAAAAAAAAAAAAAAAGTTAAAATTTGTTTGCGCAATCTAGGAAGAAAATTTAAGTCTCTTCGAAACTTAATGATGCATTTAGAGTGAATTATTGATCAGCAATTAATGTTGCGAAAGTTTTGAGAAAGTGGTGTTTTCAGCAAGAGACGGCAAAATTTCGATTTTGCTTTTTATTTTTCAAAATCCGTTTTAGGATTAGATCATGAGACACGGGTAAGGGATCATTCATAAATGATGTCACGCTTCGAGGGGGGAGGGTGGTTCGTGAAATTGTGACGAGGAGAGGGGGTAACAAGAAGTGTGACATCATGCTTATGCAACATACCGTGGCATTCAACAATTGGGGAGGGGGTATGTTGAAGTCTGACATTTTATGACAAAGAGGGGAGGAGGCCAAATATATGGAGAAAAAAAAGCGTGACATCATTTATGGACGGTCCCTAAGTCATTTTTCGTAATTGATAAACATTGAAAGAAGTTGCAGTGGCACAACCAGAACTTTTTTCCTGGAAGGGACGTCATAAAAATCACGTCACATTTGATTTTTAAGTTTTAGTTAATTAGCATGTTTTGAAAATAGAAAGCAATTAAAAATTTGCAATGTATTTGGAAGCTTTGAGACGCTTCAAAATATGTATGGAATTTTCGGGTTTCAAACAACAAAAGCCGGATTTCCGGTGTAGATCTGTCTAATTTGGAACACCGGATATCCGATATCCGCACAATAAATATCTGATGCTTCTCTAATCCTCATCTGCCCCCTCCCTTCAAAGCAAAATCCTGGGTGCGCTACTGTATTAACCGGAACCTCCATTTTAAAGTCTCGGTATATACGATACTTTCACCAGGATTTTTCCCTTTTTATCCAAATCTGGATAACCCAGAGCCTACTCTATGCATTTAGTACGTGGCCAACTTCAGTGATCAGTGATATAATTTACTTGTATGGCCTGAAAAGTGCGGAAACTAATTTCAGTGATTATTATTAATTCGTATATAAATTTAAACTTTGTTTTTTGATGTTAAGTATAATAGAACAGGAATTTTCGAAAAGGTGATGTGTGGTACTTTTTTCAAAAAATAAATTTGAAGATTTTTTTTCTTTGCGGGGGGGGGGGGGGGCGCATTAGGTGTTTTTAGACGTTTGAAAGAATTTGATATTATAGATATTTTTTAGTTTCTCAAAATATAAGTGCAATCAATTTTTTCCCTCAGGGCAGTAAGTGTTCTAAACGTTTGAAGAAACCAGACAAAATGAAATTAAATGTAGACATTATGTAGTTTCTTAAAATATTAACGTAATCTCTCCAAAAAAATGCGAAAATTTCGCTTAAAGTTTTTGAAAAAATGACACGTGTCTGCTTTTTACAAATTCCGATTCAATTAATTTGGAGGGCTCTTTTAATTCTGAGGTAGCAGTTATTTGAGTCCCTCATCTAGCAATTTTTAGGTCACATATTGCCTCTTTCAGAAATATGGTCTGCTGGCAGCTCTCCCTTTTTCTTGGCTAGTATATATACTTTACGTTCAGGCAGAAAAGAATTTTTATTTTCGGTAACGAAGAGATGTTTGTTATTTTAGATCCTTTAGAATCGCTTCGACAGTGCGCGGAGCTATGATAGATGAGTTTTAGATAGTTTTTTCCTTTCTCTCTCTCTTTCTCCCTCTCCGAAAAAACGTGTCTTCGAGCTATGTACCGTAACGAAATTCAGTGGCATAAATCAGGGGTCGATCCAGCTTTTTTTAACATGGTCCGCTTTTTGTGAAAAATCAAAATTTAAACATACAGTGATAAAAGAATTTTGGTATTTTTTGCCACTTATTTAATAAATAATTCTGCAAAAAGTATGATTTGGTGGATCAGAGTTTTGTGAAGGATCCGTTTTGATTGATTGTAATTTTGTGAAGGGTTCGTTTTGATTGATTGTAATTTTGTGAAGGGTCCGTTTTGATAGATTTTAATTTTGTGAAGGGTCCGTTTTGACTGAATGTAATTTTGTGAAGGGTCCGTTTTGATTGATTGTAATTTCGTGAAGGGCCCGTTTTGGTTCATTGTAATTTTGTGAAAGGTACGTTTTGATTGATTGTAATTTTGTGAAGGGTCCGATTTGATTGATTGTAATTTTGTGAAGAGTCCGATTTGATTGATTGTAACTTTGTGAAGGGTCCGTTTTGATAGATTGTAATTTTGTGAAGGGTCCGTTTTGATTGAATGTAATTTTGTGAAGGATCCGTTTTGATTGATTGTAATTTTGTGAAGGGTCCGCTTTGATTGATTGTAATTTTGTGAAGGGTGCTTTTTGATTAATTGGAATTTTGTGAAGGGTCAGAAAAGGATCTAAATTTCCTCTGGCGATCCCTGTAAATAATAGAAAGAAAAGTTAAGATGCCTGTGTTCTAATTAGATGAATTACGGAAATTCTTTTTAACTTAAATCTTGCACCGCACGCGAAGCAACAAGTTTTTGCTTGGAGTAGGAGCGGAGACGGAGTTAAGAAATTTGTCGTGCTCCACCGCTCCGGTATTTTGTTATTAGAATTTCTTTAAAATTTTCATTCAAATGAGTTTTTCCGCATTAAAGTTATTTTTGAGTACAACGACAAAGAATGAAAATGATTTATCATCTGTAATTTTATTCAAAAGAGTAAAAGACGAGGGTGAATAAATATAAAACACATTTTTTACTGAATAATAAAAATTACATAAATAAAATTAATAAATTAAATAAATGGTATGATTACTACTAAAACTACTCGGAGCATGACGTTTCCGCATTAAAATTAGTTTTGAGTGAACAAAGGATGAAAGATGATTTTTCATCTGTAATTTTATTCAAAAAAATGTATGACAAGGGTGTATAAATATAAAACACATATTTGGTAACATATAAAAAAATTTTCTTCGTAAGTTATAATTATTAAAAAAAAATTCTAAAAAGAAAGAGGGAATGAAAATATAGTGGGGGGGGGGGGGGGCAGATGGACTTTTTAATGTTTTTTGATGTACAGCAGAATATCGTTTAAGACATTGAAAAAAAAATCATTTATTAAATTCATAGAATTTGCATGAATAAATCAGTCTTATAATAAGGAGTAAGAAGTAATGCTTTCGTATAAAGAGGAATAATTTTATTTCTGATATGTACCCACAAATCACGCAGAAACGAAACAAAGTTATACTTAACTATCTACTAACTAGCAGATTAATTAGCCATCGCCCAAGTCGATTTTAATCTTGTACACTACTTTTGTTGTGAACTATCAAACCAACATCTGACTTAGAAATAAAAAAACAGGAAAAGAATTTATTTAATGATTTAACATCTCGGAAATAAAATAATTAGCAAATATTGACATAAAGTTTACGTCTCCACTTTATTCAAGGCGTAAGTCAATTTTCCTCATAGCGAGGTATTTTTGGCCACGGCACAGATTTTACTTAAAATGGCGTACTTGTAAAAAACCCAAATTCTTGAAAATAGTTGAAGATCCATAATACTATAACAAACGCAAATATTTTCTTCAAAGTTAAAAGTAATGATAGATGAAGATGTTGCAAATGTTTGAAGCTATTATGTATTCTTGGAATGTTAAAAATGTTATAACTGAAAGTTTACCCTTGTTATAATAGCGTTGCACACATGGGGTAATATCCTACATTGAAGCCAAAAGATGGTTCAATTGTCGACATTCGTAAATTTTAATCTGTTTTGTGACAAAAGATGTTAGTGAACCAAGTACTGTTGTCTATCGCAGTGTTTCCCAACCTTTTTCCCTTACGAACCCCTTCTAAGATCCGAAAGAAAATAGCGAACCTCCTTTTGTAAGGGGTGACAAGAATATAAAATGTACTTGCACGTGTATTAGTTTTAAAAAAAAATAGAATAAAATACAACCACAAATATTTTTTATTACTATTTTTTCATTATTTGTTCTTTTTGAATAATTATTAGGGCTGCAAACATATGTATTCCTAAAAATTTTTAAAAGCTATTTTCCCAATAGAGCTTTTCCCAGTAGAGCGTTCCACTTTCCGGTTGAAATATACAAAAGTTGGTAAAGTTTTAGAAACTTAAAGAAAGGTTAAAGTTTACATATTTTAAAATTTCTAATAGCGACAACGCAGAAAAGTTGGATTAAAGTGGGATAAATGTAAGTCCAATTTTAAAATTAAAGAATAAATACCTTCTGGTTTAATTTTAAAGTTGTTTTAAATGATAAATTTTCCTAAAATAATGCAAAATTTTATTTTTAGTAAATTTTGATATTTTCTGCTCGTTCTTCGCGCTTGCGAGGAAAAAGTGGGAAATGATAGCAGAAACATGTGTTCTCAAATTTAAAATAAATCAATCAATATCTTTCGATACCAATTCGTGATCCAATTTAAAAAATTAAGCAACAGTAAAAATAAGAGCATTTCAAATTTCGTATGTATGCTTCTTATACCAGTTCACTACTTTTCTGCATTATCTGGAAAACACAATTAATTTTTTTAAAATCATTTTTATGCTCCTTAATTACGTATGTAAATTTATTACTTCGTGTTTTCTTTTAAATTAGCGATAAAAAAATTCCGCCATTGCAATAGTATTTTCGCGAACCCCCTTTCTGCACCGCGGGAACGCCTAGGGGTTCGCGAACCACCGGTTGGGAAACGCTGGGCTAGCCGGATTTCGAAATCTGTTAAATCAGTGTTTCCCAACCTTTTTTCCCTTGCGAACCCCTTTTAAGACCGGAAAGAAAATGGCGAACCCCTTTCTGTAGTCGTTAGTAGCGGGTGACAAAACTAATAAAATTTACTAGCACATTTATTTTCCATGTTGTACAATATTTCATAACAAAAAATGAAAGCACAATTATTGCAAAGCACCTAAGTTTAAATAAAAAATAATATACAGCTAAAGGTTCCACGTTGAAATATACAAAATTCGGAAAAGTGAAGGGAATTTAAAGAAAAATGAAAATGTACATATTTTAAAATTTTTAATTAATTGCAATATTGCAATAATGCAGAAAAGTTGGAATAAAGTGTGATAAATGCGATTCCAAATTTGTGAATAAATTTCTTTTGGTTCCAATTTAGGGTCTGTATAATGAAAAATTAGCCTGAAATAATGCAGAATTTTACATTTTATTTTGTAAATTCTCACATTTCCGACTCCTTCTTCGCGCATACGAGGAAAAGGTTTAAAATGGTGGGAGAAAAATACGTTCTAAAATTTAAAATAATAGCTTTCGGTACTAATTTGGTCCCAAATTTGGTTGTGATCCAAATTAGAAATCGGACGAAAGTAGAAATAAGTGTATTTCGAATTTTGTATGCATGCTCCCTATGCCAGTCCCCTACTTTTCTGCATTATCTCGAAAATAATTTATTTAAAAAAATTATTTTTGGGACACTTCTTCCTAATATGTATGAAAATTAATTATTTTGGTTTTTCTTTTAACGTTAGCGATAAAATATCCCGCTATTGCAATATTATTTTCGCGAACCCCCTTTCTGCGCCGCACGAACCCCTGGGGGTTCGCGAACCACCGGTTGGGAAACGCTGTGTTAAATGAGTGCTCTTACGTGGTTCAAATTTTGCACTCGTTTACACAAAATGTTTATTTTGTCACTTAGATTTCTTTAAAACTGCATTAGTTTCTATATCGTTCATATTTTTCTCATTCTTTTTAAACGTTTTCTTCCGTTTCCTTAAGGCATTCAGAACTTCTGCAAGTAAAAAGCATGAATGGAATTAAGCGGTATTAAAGCCAAAGAAGTTTGCGAGAGTCCATTCAAGTTTCCCACAACAACCCTCGAATAAAACAATTGAGTGCAAGAATAAGTCATGAATTGCATCGTCATCGCTATCTATAACTACTCGTTGTCTCATCTGCTGCATTTTCACCCCCCCCCCCCGCCTAATTTCCCTAGATGTATAACGTGATTTCCTGAAACAGCTTTTGGCGGTCACGTTAATGGCTTAATTTGTGGAATATCCCTCTGTTGTCACGTGACTATTACATCCCCCTGTATTTTCCAAAAAGCGAACTTCGTTGGATGTTTCCGAGTATCAGATCACCCACGCTTTGGACAATCAAGGAGAGAATCAAGTTCCTAATCACTGTTACGTCATTACTACATCAGTTTCGTTTGACTACGTCAGGGGTCTCCAAACTTTCCAGCCTTAGGGCCATATTGATTACTCCAGTAAATTCCAAGGGCCAAAACCATATTATCATTAATTGTTGCCGGTGGTAAAAAGTTGAATCAGTCCACTAGTGGTGTAAAATATGATTACTTTTTTGCCAGATGCCATTAGCGACGGGGAAGCTGATCTGTCCGCGGGCCGGATGTGGCCCTCGGGCCGTAGTTTGGAGACCCCTGGACTACGTTATGGAATTGGCGGAAGAATTCCGTTGGATTAGCCTGGCGTTAGCTCAATTTTCATACCGGAAAATCAAATCGAATTACTTCACCGCTGTCATTTTGTCTTAACCCCTTTCCATGAAAGTTATTTCTTTTGGAACGATATTGAAGATGATTTTAATTTCAATTTTTACAATCCAGATAATTTTTCCCCCTATAATATACATAGTTTATGCATATTTTTTCATTTTTATTCTAAAATATAAAGGTTTCTGGAAAATGTCCTTCATATTTATTGCACGCAGTATTTTTCTCAATACACTTGAAACGTGTACGGACTAAAAATGTGGGCCTACCAGAACTTCTTTGTTCTACCTGGCCTGTAAGTTTACCTGTTTAGTTCTGCCTGACTTTATTATTAAAAATATATATTTCAAATAATTTCGCACTCGAACGTTAACTATTGCACCTAATTACAATCTCATTCATTCAATATATTCCAATTTGTGAACTGTAACTTCATCCGTGATTCGTAGTTTTAGTTTATTTTTCTCTTCTGCCTATTTCATTGGTAGTTACATTTTTATGCGTTATTTCGCCTTTTTTAACCGACTTCACAAAGGAAGGAGGTTATACATTTATATTGTATGTATGTCGTTTTTTTTTTTTTTTTTTTTGTTTGTTTGTTTGTCCACTCATAACTTCTTACCGGATGAACCGGTTTTCAGGAATTTTTTTTTAATCGATTGAGTGTGGTTTCACATAGGTCCCATACCTTGGTCTGACCATATTCGATAATTAGAAAAAAAGTTATGGGCTGAAATGTGGTAATTTTTTTGCTTTTTCTTCTATAACTTTTGACTAAATGAACCGATTTTGATGATTTTTTCTTTGCTCGATAGAGGGTCGTCTAACTCAAATATCGCACATCAGTTTGACTACATCTGGTTTTTAAGAAAAAACGTTATGGGTTAAAAATAAGTATTTTTTCATTTTAATTGGAAAGACTAGGCTCGATTTTTCTTTGTTGGGAAAGTTGTTAATAAAAATGAAACTCATTGTTAAAAAAAAGATTGATGATGCCATTAAGATGTAATATTAACAGCAATTATAACAAGAAATAGACTGAAGGCTCCTCTGAAGAAGAAATTAAATCCAATCAGTTTGCTTGCTTTAGTGACCCTTTAAAATCGATTTTAAAACGAAATTTTTCTTACAAACGGTTAGTTTTTAGTGTCATTCCCTCAAAGGTTTCCCCTTTGATATGTATGTTTTAAAAATAGAGTATTTATATAAAAATGTATTTACACTGAAAAGAAGAAAATAAAATAATTTTTGGAAAAAAATAGAACCGACTTCAAACTATAAATTGCGCTAAAAAGAAAAAAATAATATTATCCTTTAAACAACTTCGATACGACTTTTAAACCTAATTTTTGAAGTCGGTGCAAAAATATGATGGATTTTGATGCGTGATTCTTTTTGTAACTATGAACCAATTACAAATACAAATAGCATAGAGTTTGTAACAGTTTCAGTGTAAAATAACGCATTATGTAATTATAATTAGACTGTCATAATTTTGCACCGACTTTAAAAATTATGTTTAAAAGTCGTATCGAAGTTGATTAAAGGATAATATTATTTTTTTCTTTTTAGCGCAATTTATAGTTTGAAGTTGGTTCTATTTTTTTCCAAAAATTATTTTATTGTTTGTTTCAAAAGTTTACGGATATTATTACTTGATTTTGATTATAGTATTTGATGGCTCAGCCGCTCTGTTGCCACCGTTTAATAACTTTAGAGCAGCGGTTCTTAAAGTGTGTTCCGCGGAACCCTAGGGTTCCGCAGAAGGATGGCAGGGGTTCCGTTGGCAATTTATTATTATATAAAGTTATGTTCAGTAAATCATGTTCAGAAAATGTTTCGCGATGAAATTTTGCTGAAAGTGGTAGTTAATTCCCTGTCTGAAAACAAAAGTATATTTGGAGGAAGCAAAATAATAATAAAAAAAGACTGTTCAGAGGGTTTTTAAAATTAATTAATATAAAAATTGTAAAATGTCTTCTTGCTCTGATTTAGAAGACTCTGAAACTCTATTAGGGTGGTTAAAAAAGACTATACATCATTTGATGAAGAATCGTTGACAATTATATGATAATGACCAATGATCAAACAGGGGAATTTAGTTGGTTTTGTTGTACTTTTGACATGATCCCCGAAAGGGGTCGCAGAGTACGGTTTAGTAAACATTTTTTTTTCTACATGGACTACATCATTAACTTTTGTACACCTAGTGCATTTCCCGGAAACTGGCATCTATTCTTTCATTTAGCTTCATAATCGGCGGATGCTATTGCCACATGGGAGTTTCGACGTCTAGTTTCGTCACTAGAAGGTGAAGCACTTACGATGCAAAACTTCACAAGGAATTTAATTTAGCCAAGGGTACCCAAGCAAAATAGATACTCAGGGGTTCTTTATGTGCAGGCACTATTCTGAATCTTGAGAATCCACCAACATGGTCGGGATTGAACCCACGATCTGGGGCGTACGAGGGCCGCGCCTTACACGTTGCAACCATGCTACGTTTAGTGAGCAGCAAAGTAGTGTTTTGATGATGCATTGGGAAAAATTTGTTTATATTGTCAAATGCCTCTTGTGCATATTAATGGTTCACACAAGTTTGAAGTTTGTGTGCACTATTATGCCTCATTAGTTTCCTGTTTATGATTTTTACACTAAAAATTAAATTTTTTCTGCTGGACAATGCTTTATTAACTTAACTGAACTTTCACATGAACGCTTCAATGACATTGCTCAAACAGTGCATTAGTTTTTAATTTTTCCGTTTTCAATCCGATATAAAAATTATACAGAACAATATTCTTAAACAATAATTTTATCAAAATAGTAAAAAGTCAATTGGGGAAATAAAACTGCCCATGCGGAAAGCTCGATTTGGACCAGAAATTGTATAAAAGATATGATTTTATCGGTGGAACGCAGCATTTCATTTTACTAAGTTTAATTTGTTAATTAGAAAAATCAATGATTGCTATTAAGTGATATGGAAACATTAATTTTAAATATTTTATTGTTAGTATAGATAAAACATGACTCATCTACTTTTCACCCTTTTTCCAAATATTAATGTCAAATAAAGATTTTAACATTATTTTGTTAAAACTGCAGTTTTTGGATGATGGGTATGAAAAGTATTAAAATACTAGAGTCACAAGGATAACTTTCATTCCATAGTTTACTTTTGACATTCAGTGTAATAACTCGAAGTGGTTGCAATCATAAATACAAGAAAGCTCACCATGCTGATCGAATAGTATGAATCGCTCATGAGATTTCAGAGAAACTGAGAGAATTTTCGAGTTCATCTTATTTGGAACAATATTTTCATTATATTTCAATATTTCATGCAATGAATTTTTGTTTTAAATTAAGAAAAACAAAATGAAAACCCGTATTTAAGTAAGCAAGTTATATTAATCCTTCTCCCCTTTGCAGTAATATATCGATGAAAAAAATCAAGATATTTTGTCCTGTGCATACTTAAACACAAATTCAGATCTAGATTGAATGCTACTCCAGGTTTATGTATTCAACTATCTGAGATAAAATCTCCTACCTTTACAGTTATTACTAACAATACAGTGACAGGTGTAATGGTTTACAAAATTTTGCATTTAATTCTTATTTACAAAAGTGTATTTCATTGACAACCCGATAACTTAAAAACAGGTCACAAAAGTAATTCAGAAGGATAACCAAAGGCCACCATTTTTGAGCTTTTTAGTTGACTTCGAAATCCAGGGGAAATTATAGGCATTTTTTTTTTCAGGGGGTGGAGGGGCAAGGAGGAGCGAGATAAACATGAAGGGAGCTTGCCAAATTAAAATTTTACAATACTGAAAATCTTCAATTCAAATTAAGTAGTTTTAAATTTATTTCCGGCGGGGTAAATAAATTTAATATTTTCAATCGGAACAAGGCTTTAAATAAGCCTTATTCAGATTGTTAAATTTGATTTTCAATATGGACACTAATGGGGTTCCTGTTGGATGCCTGTTGGAATATGTAGGATTATTGCAGTGGTTGCCTAAAGTTTATCTTTTAACTTCGAATTGGAAAAAGAAGAGTTATTTTTCGAATAATATACTATTGAGTATTTCTCTCTAAAACTTTTGGAGTAATGAGTTTATATTGGATCTATTTACTCTTCGATTTCACTTTTATCATTCGCGCTTACCATTTTTCGAAATGATTCTGCAGCTGAAATATATTTGTATACCAACAGCTTACAATGATATTAATTTATAATTTAGCCGCTCATATGCATTTTTTTCCAGAACACAACGAGCAAAATTCAGTTTTGAAAAAATAAATGAATAATTGGAATTTATTTCGCACAAATTAAAAGTTTTTGCAATCAAGAATTGCAGATAGGTTTCTGGTTCTTTGATTTTTATATTTATAGATTAAAAATTAAATTTTTCTCGACAAAACTATTAGTTGTAGTTCTTATAGTAAATGACTTATCAATACAGAACTACAATTTATTTAAGTCTCACCTTAGAATGTTGATGGAGGGTATATTGAGATCCTACATTCTCTGGTTTAAAAGTATAATGGAGGGCAATAGGTGCAAAAAGTTACACTTACCTCCATCAAACTTAAAGAAATTTAATTTTCTGTTGGAATCTGAAATTTGAAACTAGGAAGTAACAATAACTATGACGGTCAAAGATGGGCATTGTTTAACCAGAGCCCCCTATACTAAATGCCTTCCGATATAAGAGAAAAAAGGCTGTGAAAAGTTCTCCGCTAGGAGGCGCAGATGACCTGCTGTCTGTATCAACTTTAAACTTCTTTTAAGAAACTAGTTAGATTTTAATCAAAATTATGGTGTGCATTGCGTTGTGCCGTATTGCTCTTCAGATTCAAAAACTGAAAAAATCTGTTTTCACGAATTTCCTTCCGACGAAGGATTACGAACCAAGTGGATAACAGCTTTGTCTAGACAAGGTAATTATTATTTTTCCTACTCCAACGTGCTTTATGAAACTTTAAATGTTTATTATTTTCAAATCGCTGCCGTTTTATTCTTTTAACATGCTTTATCTTCGATATCACAGATCATGTTTCGTTTTCGTATATTAGAAACGTTCATGTTTCTTAATTGTTTTAGCCAAAATTCAAAAATATGGATTCAAATAAACATTTTAACTTTATACCACTCTTTAATCTCTTGGCTAATTCAATTAATGGAATCAGTGCTACTATTTCCTATTTTGGAGTGGAAATGTCATAAATGCTTTTATTCAAGAATAAAAATACGTTACGAATTTCAATTTTTTAGTAATTAGGGTAAAAGTTTGCAATCATGTGGTACCACTTGATTTTTTGGCGATATGTTTTGACGCCAAGATGTGGTTAGTATGATGTAGGCTGCCTAACCAGAAATAAAATTTTATCGCCAAAATATAAGGCCAACCTAAAGGATACCCGATTCTACAACCGATACGGTAATTAAATTAGTTTAATTTAATTTAAATTTAGAATAACTAGTCGACCCGTGCGGAATTCCGCATTTTATGCAATGAATATTTAATTTAATAAATAATTTTAATAGTATATTTTCTACTATTTTTAATTTAATGCATGAAAATAAAAACACCAAATAAAATACAAAAGAGCCCTTTTTACATTTAGTTTATCAAAAATCAACGATCCAGCAAAACAATTAATTGGAGAAAACGTGAACGAAATGTGGGACTCGAACCATGGGTGTTGGGTATACCAGCCTTGCGCTCCTAACCACTCGGGCACTCGGCCTCTAACCAGCAAACACAACACCAACTTGGCATCCATTGAAAGACCTCTTCTTAAATGATTTTAAACTTCAAATTTAAGAAAATCGGTACATGTTGTTTGGGCATGTTGTTTTTTTCCGGTGTAGCGGTTAAGGAAAGCTTTAAAGTGGTGTCTCATTCATGAAATTTGATATAAAGGCTAACATTTCTTTAAAAAAAACCCTGTGAAGTATTTTAATTCGCTTAAAAAAAAGAATGATCAAAATAATAAAAAAAGAAATTAATTAATTAAAAATCGGCTGCTTCTCGAAATGATAAAAACCGCCAAGAAATAAATTTTAATTAGTTAAAAAAGCAGAGGATCATAAGCCAGTCGGCATGGTAACAATTCAAACAAAAGTAAAGTTAATTACCGTGAAAAAATAATTTCGAACTACCGAGAAAAACGCTCATAACTTCTTTTCTAGTTAATTTAGAGACTTCGAATTTTAGCACGTAGCAGGAAGCTCTTTCTGAAGTAGTTTTTTACGCGCTTTTCAATGGTGTCAAGCTCGAAAGGATGCGACAATTTTTTCCCATAGAAAAGGATTACTTTATGTAATTTTCGGCATTCGGTATATTTTTTTTTTGTATATTTCCGTATAATTGTATATTGTATATTTTTCCGGTGTAGCGGTGAAGGAAAGCTTTAAAATGATACCTCATTCATGAAATTTGATGAAGCATTAAGGAAGTTATGGCGTCCCGACCAAAAAAAAGGCTTTGAGAAATAATATATGAAAGGATATTTAATCAGAGCCCCCTATACTAAGTGCCTTCCGATATGAGAGAAAAATCGGCCGTGAAAAGTTCTCCGCTAGGTGGCGCAGATAACCTGTTTTTTTCAACTTTAAATTTCTTTTAAGAAACCAGAGCCCCCTATACTAAATGCCCTCCGATAGCGCTTTAAATCCATACGAATTTTGGCCGCAATTTTTTATATAGAGGGAGCTAGTTCCCTACTCATAATACTGCTTTTATAAGTAGATACATATGGCGAAGATTAATGAACTGAGTGTTTAAATCGCGTAAACTATTTAATTTTAAACATATCAGCAAACAAAATCTTCCAAAAAGCCAATTTTGACTTGTTATTTAATGAATTTATTGCAGACAGTACAATACGTTATTCTAAAGTTCTCATATAAAATATTTTTCTAGTGATTAAAATATTGGAATCCTTATTTTTTCACTTTGCAGGTTATTATATCAAAAAAATTAATAATCTTCTCTTGGAATTTGTTCTTTAATTCATACTATATAATCTTTTAGGTAAAAATTTACTTTCGGGTGCCCTTCGCAAAATTGGCGATTTTTGTTTGGCGCCATTCCTGTTAGCAGTTTTGCAACACCGCTAAGCTTGGCGATCAACCACGACCAGAACTTGGCGAAAATCAATGGCAATAGGCTGTCATTTAGGTACATTTGAGAATGTGTACTAAATTTAAATTAAATTGAACTAATTACCGTTTCGGTGTAGAAGCGGGTACCCTTTAGTTTGGCGCTATATTTTGGCGATAATATTTTATTTCTGGTTAGACAGGCGGACATCTTACTAATCACATCTTGGTGTCAAAAAAAAATCGCCAAAAAATCAAGTGGTACCACCTGATTGCAAACTTTTATCCTAATTACTGAAAAATTGAAATTCTTAATGTATTTTTATTCTTGAATAAAAGCATTTATGACATATTCACTCTAAAATAGGAAATAGTAGCACTGTTTCCATCAATTAAATTAGCCAAGAAATAAAGAGTGGTATAGAGTTAACATGTTTATTTGAATCTGTACAACCTCATCTTTTTGAATTTTGTATAAACAATTAAGAAACATGAACGTTTCTAATATACGGAAACGAAACATGTTCTGTGATATCGAAAATAAAGCAAGCGGCAGCGGTTTGAAAATAATAAACATTTAAAGTTTCATAAAACACATTGGAGTAAAAAAAAAAAAAATTATTACCTTGTCTAGACAAAGCTGTTATCCACTTTGTTCGTAGTTCTTCGTCGGAAGGGAATTCACGAAAACTTATTTTTTCAGATTTTTAATCTGAAGAGCAATACGGCACAACGCAATGCACCATAATTTTGATTAAAATCTAACTAGTTTCTTAAAAGAAATTTAAAGTTGAAAAAACAGGTTATCTGCGCCACCTAGCGGAGAACTTTTCACGGCCGTTTTTTCTCTCATATCGGAAGGCATTTAGTATAGGGGGCTCTGTAAGAAACTAGTTAGATTTTAATCAAAATTATGGTGCATTGCGTTGTGCCGTATTGCTCTTCAGATTCAAAATTTGCAAAATATGTTTTCATGAATTCCCTTCCGACGAAGGACTACGCACAAAATGGATAACAGCTTTGTCTAGACAAGGTAATTATTATTTTTTTTACTCCAATGTGTTTTATGAAACTTTAAATGTAATAATAAATAATTTTCAAATCGCTGCCGTTTTTCGTTTCGTTTCCGTATATTAGAAACGTTCATGTTTCTTAATTAAAATACAAAATTCAAAAATATGAGGTTGTACAGATTCAAATAAACATTTTAACTTTATACCACTCTTTATTTCTTGGCTAATTTAATTGATGGAAACAGTGCTACTATTTCCTATTTTAGAGTGGATACGTCATAAATGCTTTTATTCAAAAATAAAAATACGTTAAGAATTTCAACTTTTCAGTAATCAGGATAAAAGTTTGCAATTGGTGGTACCGCTTGATTTTTTGGCGATTTTTTTTGACACCAAAATGTGATTAGTAATATGTCCGCCTGCCTAACCAGAAATAAAATATTAACCCCAAACTAAGGGGTACCCGCTTCTACACCGAAACGGTAATTAGTTCAATTTAATTTAAATTTAGTACACATTCTCAAATGTACCTAAATAGCAGCCTATTTCCATTGATTTTCGCCAAGTTCTGGTCGCGGTTGATCGCCAAGCTTAGCGTTGTTGCAAAACTGCAATCAGGAATGGCGCCGAACAAAAAGCGCCAACTTTGCGAATGGGCACCCGAAAGTAAATTTTTGCCCAAAAGATTATATAGTACGAATTAAAGAATTAATTCCAAGAGAAAGATTATTAATTTTTTTCATATAATAACTTGCAAAGTGAAAAAATAAGGATTCCAATATTTTATAGTTTACATCACTGGAAAAATATTTCATATGAGAACTTAAGAATAACGCATTGTGCTGTCTTCAATAAGATCATTAAATGACAAGTCAAAATTTGCTTTTTGGAAGATTTTGTTTGCTAATATGTTTAAAATTAAATTGTTTATATAATTTAAACACTCAGTTCATTAATCTTTGCCATATGTATCTACTTATAAAAGCAGTATTATGAGCAGAGAACTAGCACCCTCTATATAAAAAGTTGCGGACAAAATGTGTATGGATTTAAAGCGCTATCGGACGGCATTTAGCATAGGGGGCTCTGGTTTAACATTGGGTGATGGGACTACCAAACATCACCAAACTCACACCACTGGATTTGATGTCTCATCTTATGAGCCCACTTTCTCACCAAACGATGTACCGCCACTTTATGATGTCGCTTCCGGTTGTATTTCGATTTGTATTATCAGTTGTTATCCATTGTTCAATATATTTCCTCTCCTTTTTTCCTGAAAAATCAGAGGCGCACCAGTCTCGAGCAGAGATCACCAGCCCCGTGCGAAAGCAATCTCAAGGCCTCGGCTAACAGGTAGGGGTCTGGTGGAGATAAGCCTTATGCAGGGAAAATATTAATCCATCTAATTGATTTAAAAAAAAAAAAAAGTGCTTTATATTATATACACAAGGAACAGTATTTTGAAAAGAAAAAAAAAAAACCATACGATTCTAATTCTATCTACTTCTACAGTAGACTCCCGAGTATCCGGCTCGCGACTGTCAGACCTCCTTACTATCCGGCCTAGTTTTCTTTTATCGTAATAAAATGAGAAGCAAATGACATTCTCAAGACGTTGGAAGCGGATGTCTGCTACGATCCTCCTATATTGTGGCTCTTATCTTAGGGATACCTTTTCTTATCTGTGTAGTCATTTATCAGTAAATCAATTTTCTTAAGAATTAGGCCTACGATTTATGTATATATTTTGTTCATGCTTCTTGCCTTTAAATTAGGCCTTATAGAATTTATGTTAAGAATGTGAACAGTTAAATTCACTTTTTCTTTAATTCACTTTTTCTCGATTAAATTCTTGAAACGTGCAGTGCAGTACATAAACATTTATAAACTACCAGCTGACAACTGCTTCTATGTCTCAATGGGCCGCGTTCATGTACATTCGTAATACTACTTAGTATTACGGAGGTAGCGATTCATGTTCTACGTCGCTTGTGATAAATAGATTTCTTTGTACTAAATTAGTCAAAAAATACGTATTATAATAGTGGGTTTTGATATAAAATCTTTGTCTTTTGGTATTGGCAGGGGGCAAGAAAAAATTGAGTTCCTAGAACTCCGGTCTATCCGGCGTTTTTCTTATCCAGCCCACCCCTCTGCCACATTACGCCAGATACTCGAATGTCTACTGTATCATAAACTGAACTTGTTCTTTTTGCGTTTTTAACAAATTTTGCCGAAATGTTGACCTACTGTATTCCGCCGTGTATGTTATTCAGATTAATGTCTGCTTAGTTGCAGGGAGAAACTATCCCCACACACTTCAATCTTTTTATGTGAGCTTAGTGCAACAAACGGTATTTTTTCCGTACTACCCATCATCGAAAATAGAAAAAAAAAGTTTTCTCTGCACACCTCATTATTGATATGCTATGCGAAAATACGAAGCATATCTTATTGCTTTCTATTTTCGTTGCTTCATTTCGTTGAGAGAGGCTATCATACTTTTCTTTAAATGAAGTAAACTCGGAGACAAATTTCCTTGTATATCAAAGGGCGGAAAGAGCTGAAGAAAACTATGTATTACAACTGGATAATTTATTGTTTCTGCTCCCTTGGATGAGATACAAAATGTAGGTCAGACATCGATTGAAGTCTCCGCAAAGTGTCCGTCGCATCGCCCAGACGGAGATGTTCCCGGAAAAATATTCTAAGGTCAAGACACTCGCGAGAGTAAAGGTTCTTTCCCGGATGTGCCGCTGGAGAACTAACAATTTTTTTATAATGACTCTGTGCTTCACCCACTAGGCTTACTAGCATCAAGTCAGGCATAAGGAAGGTGACCATTTAATTTTTCCTCAAAAAACTGACATAATTTTCTTAATTATATATATAAATAGATATGCAGCTCACCGGCGGGGTGACCAACATTACCGGCCTCCCCCCAGAAGGCATTGAATATCCGGTATCCGACCGATTTTCGAAATTTTTATTGTGTGCAGTGCTTGTCTTGATTATTTTACCTTTCTTCTCAAACTTTCCCTTTTTGTCGTCAGGGTTCTGCATTGAAGCTTCATGTAAAGTTGCCTTGTGTTTCCTTTTCACCTGCAAAAAGGAAGCGAGGATGTTATACACTGTTAAAAATTTCATCATGAAATTACGGTTAAATAACCGGCAGCAGTCTGTCCATCTAATTCACCGTTAAATTTACGGTTTGGAACATTTTTCTATCTTTACGGGACCTAAACCATATCCAATTAGCTTGGTTTAAAAGCTGTAAATACAAAGATTTACGGTTTTATAATCATTTAAAAATGGTCTCGAAAAACAATTTTCACCGTTTTTGAACTATTTCGAGGCGTGGAATCTTCGAGGAGTAGAAACCGTAAACGAAGCGTGTGGGAATCGAACCCGGGCGTACCGTACACCAACCTTGCGCTCTAGTCATTCGGCCATCTACACCACGTAAAGCGGCCGTTCATTTATCCATAAATCTTCTTTTCCAACAGGCAAACTGCCTTAAAATTAAAGATTTCAGTTTTTGGTTGCATCCAATTTATTTTTGGTCTAAATTTACTGTATATTGACGAAAATCATTTTATTTGCTGCAAAAACCAAACGCAAGCGCTCAAAATGGTCGGTCGTCAATCAAAGTACCCAAGTATTTTAGTTTGATTTCAAAATTGAGTGCTTTCGTCAAGAAATTTGAAATTAATGATGCTGTTAAAATGAAAACAAATGCTTTTCATTTAACAGCATGAGTCAGTTACGGAAGATCAAAATATTTTAATATCTTACTTAGATTTGTATGTACGATACACAAATGAAAATTAGACAATCTCATTTTCTTCCACTTGTAGCGAGGGAGATATTCAACAATATATGAACATTGGAGAGAAAATTTATCAGCATATCTGCGCATATGGAAAAAGATAATCCTATTATTCTCTCAGGAAGTGACTTTCACGAGGATTTTTTTCCCCGTTCGACACACCCACCGGAAAACTAAAAAAAGAACTATTTGAATGGAAATGTTAGCCACAAAGGATTAAATATACTAGACACATCTATTTTCACTCTGTTTCTTTTCTTACGTTATCGTTACACTAGACCAGGGGTCGGCAACATGTGGCTCGCGAGCCACATGCGGCTCTTTGGATATGAAGCTGCCACTCCTTAGTTCCATACGCAAATATTATTTATTTTGTCAAAAAAAGACATTTAAAAATCGTTCTGAATTCGTTTCTACTTAAATAACCATGCAAAGCCATCGCTCCCATTGAATTTGTTTGCTCAATTGTTTGTTATTGAAGTACAAGTTAGTGTTCTAAGTAATGTTTAATTGTTTTAATTTTTTACTTAAATAATAAGTAATTATCTAATAATGCCATATATATATTATCTAATTTGTTGTGAAAAACACTACTTATATATGAATAAATAGATACTTTTTCTTATGAATAAATAGATTAGTTTTTTTTTTATCAAAAAACTTTATTTATGCAAGTACTAGAAATTGTTGGCAAGGAAAAATTTTGTGGCTCTTTAAAAACTTTGAAATTTTGTAAATTAACTTTTGACTCTTCCGACTCAAAAATTTGCCGACCCTTGGTCTAGGGCAGTGGTCGGCAACCTGCGGCTCGCGAGCCACATGCGGCTCTTTGGATGTGAAGCTGCGGCTCTTTAGTTCCATACGCAAATATTATTTGTTTTATCAAAAAAAAAACATTTAGAAATCTTTCTCAATCGATTAACGAGTATTAGGCACCGTTTCTAAATCTCAGCCAGTTGTACTCGCTTTTTTCGTGGCAGATATTCAACTTTCTTCAGCGGTATCACTTGCTATAGACGAGTCTTGCGACATACAAGACCCGGCACAAGTTGCCCTTTTTGTCAGGTATATGTCTTCCCAAGGTCCAAAAGAAGAACTTCTAGGATTGCTAGTGCTGTCGGGACAAACTAGAGGGGAAGATATAGAGAATGCCGTGAAGAAATTAAAATGCCTTGAAGACAATAAGATCGATTTAAATAAAATCGTTTCAATAGCAACTGATGGAGCCAGATGTATGACAGGCAAAAATAAAGGGGCAACAACGATTCTTCAAAGCAAAGTAAACCACGAAATTCTTACGTTTCACTGCATAATACACCAAGAAGCGCTTTGTGCTCAAACATTTCCGGCCGAAATAGTTGAGGTCATGAATTGGGTAATCAAGATTGTTAACAGCATCTTTCCAAAAGCGCTCTACCAACGTCAGTTTAAAGAATTCTTAAACGAAATGGAGACTCAGTATTCCGACCTCCTTCTTCACAATAAAGTGCGATGACTTTCGTGTTAAAACGTTATTGCTTTGTGCTTGAATGAAATAAATACATTCCTCAATGAAAAAGGCATTATTCACACTGAATTAGAGAACGACAAATGGTTGCAAAAATTTTATTTTATGGTGAATATCATAGCGAAATTAAATGAGCTGAATCTAAAACTGCAAGGAAAGGGAAACCCAGCCTATGTTTCGGTACAAGAATTGATTTGCTTTGAAGAAAAATTAATTATTTTTGCAGAAGATATTCAGAACGGTAAATTATTTCATTTTCAATTTCTAAAGCAATATCGCGATAAAACCAGTGCAACTGTTGATAAGAATTACTTCAGCACAGTTATAAAGAAAATTAAAGATAAATTTGCTGACAGATTTGAGCAATTCAAAACCAACAAAACCACTCTAGCATTCATAATAAACCCTCTCAATACAAATAGTAACGAAATCCACATTAAGCCATTTGGATTTGATACTGGATCTCTAGAAAGTAGAGTGGAAAATTTACAGAGTTAAAAAGAAAGTAGGAAGAGTTGGAGGTCCAGAAAATGTATGTACGTAACGCAACAAAAGTGGACAGCTTTAAAAGAAATGCCGCGAGTTGAGGCACTTATATTCGACCATGGAATAGTCTTCCAGATTGCTACACTGAGGTGAAGAAGTTGGCATTTGGAGTGCTGACTATCTTCGGATCGACATATTCGTGCGAGCAAGCTTTCTCTTGAATGAATATGATTAAAAGTATAGTAAGAAGCCAACTAACAAATGACAATTTAAAGTCGCGTTTGAAACTTAAAACAACAAGTTATGAGCCAAATTTATCTTAACTTTCTAAAACCATGCAAAGCCAATGCTCTCATTGAATTTATTTGCTGAAATGTATGTCATTGTTTTTTTAAGTACAAGTTACATTGTTTAGTAAAGTTTGAATTTTCTACTTGAATAACCATGCAAAGCCATCGCTCCCATCGAATTTGTTTGCTCAATTGTTTGTTATTGAAATATTTAATGTTTAATTGTTTCAATTTTTTACTTAAATAATAAGTAATTATATAATAATGCCATATATAGATATTATTTCATTAATCATGAAAAACACTATTTATATCTGAATAAATAGATATTTTGTCTTATGAATAAATAGATAAGTTTTTTTATCAAAAAACTTTATTTATTCAAATACTACTTATTGTTGGCAAGAAACAATTTTGTGGCTCTTTAAAAACTTTGAAATTTTGTAAATTGTAAGTTTTGACTCTTCCGACTCAAAAGGTTGCCGACCCCTGCACTAGACCGTTTTTGAGAAAAGGACAATAACAACCAGCAAGCACCTTGCAGAAATGATTCATAATAGGCTAAAATTTAGGTACCAATTTTATGGAAAATAGCGGGTTTTAGCACGGGTTTTTCTTTGTAATAACATATCAGATTTGAATTTTTTGGTCACAGAATCAGTATAAACATGGCTTGGCCCCTTTCGGGACCAAGCTGCAATGGACAATTGCTCCTGAATCAATGGAAAAGTGAAAAATTGGTTTATAGCATATAGGTGGGTTTTGGAAGCACAACGACGATATGTAGCGGAACAACATATTTGATGGGGAATAAATAAATAAATAATTAAGTGTTTACAGGGGGAAGTTGTGCTTGTCAAAACAGATTTTTTTTTCTGTGCATCTCATTGTTAACATTCCACTCAGTATTTCAAGGTACCAAAAATCGTTTAATTTCCGCTTTTTCAAAGAAACATTTTTGCTTCATCAATCAGCAACAATTGATCAATTCAGTAATTCAATATTTTTCTGAGGAGATAAATTTGTTACGTAAATAATTCTCTATACTTTGGTATTCCCCAGGAATTAATTTGCGTAGGAGCTCACGGCTGTACTGCTTTTCAATTTTATTCGAATTTTTACATATCAGAAGGGAATTCATACCATTTAAGCGTTCGAAAAAGTTCTGAAGACTATAAAATTCCCGCACTTTTTTTCGTTAGAAATTAAGACCTGGTTTTAACTGTTAACACATTTACATTTACTTTTCCCATTTACTCTAAACGATGCTATTCACCCTTTAAACAGATTAGCATTTTCAAAATCAAAAATTTCTGTGAAATTTTTTGTATAAAGCAAGCAAAGCGAGCTTCCAAAACTCTTTTGAAGACACACAGAAATCGCATTAAGAAACAAGAGTTCAACAAGTCGAACATTACTCAGCATTATTGAAATTCTAAACCACTCTTTACACTTTTGAGATAAAAATATACAAACATATTCTTCCTCTTGGGGCTTTTACAAGCTTGCCATTACCGATTTTTTCGGGGAGGGTGGCAAAGGGTATTAAGAAAACAACAAAATATATACACATTTATTACGACATTAATTATAAATAAACAAATAAATTTTATTATAAATCTTCTAACAGGCAGTAACACAGCCCAGTGCATAAGACAAGAACATAAAGTAAAAATCAAAGTTTTCAAAAAAAAAAAAAAAACATTTCTAATAATTATCGAGCCTTATACGAAGGTTTTTTTGAAGTGTTATGCGAAGCATGGTCTACATCACCGAAGACAATAATAGTACTTTCGAATTAGAAATTTAATTTTAGTCTTGTCTCATTATATTTTTAAAATAATAATTAAAAGGTACGTGGGGGAATTATGTGAATTACGAAATTCAAAATATATGCTCAATTGATCGATTAAGAATATATAATTATGAACTAATGTTTCTTGTAGTCATTTTAAGGCCTCGTATGCGTTTTTGACATGAATAAGAGATGTCACAAAACAAAATAGAAATGAATTTTGTAGTTCTTTAAACCAGGGTTTCTGAACTGGAGCCATATGGCCGGCCCCCTTGGGCGGCCACAGAAAAATCTAGGGGGCAACAGGAGAAAATATAAAAACAGGGGAGCCCTAAACCATGTGAAGGGGGCCATTTATATTATTTTTTTTTCCTATTCGGTTTTTTTTTCGGAAAGAATTATAGGTAAAAACATTTTTTAAAAATAGATTTTACATTGATGACTAGACTGTCTGATTGAATTAAAAAATTTAAATTTTTCTTTATTAGTCGAGTATCTTCTATTCATGTTACTTGTTCTCCAAAGTAACAAATGTTTTTTTTCTTCTTCTTTTCTTTTTCATTTTTAGTGCTTCCTATTTTATTTATGATCACCCATAAATAATGATAATGTACAGGGGTGCATTGAAGGAGAGCGTAT
Source organism: Octonoba sinensis (assembly GCA_038502835.1). Lineage (NCBI taxonomy): Eukaryota > Metazoa > Arthropoda > Arachnida > Araneae > Uloboridae > Octonoba > Octonoba sinensis. Next base: position 100,871,655 of record CM076604.1, read on the forward strand.
CGGATATACAGTGTCCGAACGCTTTTTGAATATCTGGGACCAATTCCACCACAGTACAAAAGATTCGGTCATACGACATGCCAAACTTGATTTTTAAAAGTTAATTAATCAGCATGTCCTTAGAAAAAATATATATATAACTAGAAAATTGACAACGTATTTGGAATTTTTGGATTTTTAAAAATGTGAATGGAATTTATGGGTCTCTGAAATCAAATCAGAGTCAGATATCTGATGCGGATCCGTCAGAACATAGGACACTGCATCCCTCATCTTGACTTTGCCCCCCTTCCCCCCCCCCCCCCAAAAAAAAAAAAAAATCCCGGTGCGCTACTGAAGCGGAGCCACGGAAGAATTTGTGGTTTCCAAGGGGGCCATTGGTCGAAAAAGGTTGAGAAACCCTGCTTTAAACCAAAAAATCGCTATTTGAAGTAAGAGCCTCTTACGAGGATCAGGGACGAGAGGGTTGAAGGACGTTTTTAAAAAAAACTAATACGGATTAATATGTCTCAGTTTTCACGCTTAAAGATGTCAAGTTTAGAGATAGTTCCACTGAAAACACCTTTTACCTTCTAATATTTAGTAGTACCTAAAAAGGACACTCCACATAATTATTTAATCGGAAAGAAGCTGCATTAATTTATTTCCCTTGAGAAACTTACTAAATTTCAGGGCAGTCACGTTTAAAGATAGTTACATGTAGAGATCGTCCCGCTGTACGCACCTTTTACTTTCTAATAATTAGTAATAGGTAAAAGGGAACCTCAACATAATTATTTCATCGGAAAGAATTTGAAGGAATTTATTTCCCTTTGGGAAATTTCCTAAATTGTCTAAAGCAGTACGGTAAAGAAATTTAGTTTCTCTAAGAGGGGTATTATTGAGAACCTGAAGTGCCTTTAAGCTGACGAACATCCCCCCTACATCTTTCCATTCCTTTTTCAAGTGATATCAGCCCTGTAGAGGCGATGAACCCAACGACTCTAAAACACTTGAGCTCTTTCTTGTTGCGTCATCGCTCTTTAAAACTGACTGCATAAACTCGAGCCAAGCATTCCTTACGAAACATTAGCTCCTTCTGGCAAGCGATCTTATTAACTCTTTACATCGCAGATAAAAACTCCTAATATTTGGTTAGGTGATTACTCAATATATCACTCCTGTTCTAACAGTTTAGAACACTAGAAATATTGAAACTATGAAGTTTTGATCCAACAAATTTGATAAACTTTTAAGATAGTGGAAAAGTATTAATTTTCTTCCTATAAACACACAAATTTAACAATTTATGTTAAAAAAAATTAGAACTGTTTCTGCATTAGAGATTTCGTTCGCCTCAATGGGGTTACTCAAGCTTTTGGGTTCAACGATGTACTAGTCTATCTGACGCCCATGGTAGGAGGTCAGAAAATTTATGCATTAATCAATTTTAGAGAATTACTTTTGAAGACTGATTAACGAGAAGTGGATACCGATATAGTTACTGATTAATCAAAACTATTTTAGCTCAAATTTCGTTATAGTAATATTCACTTGATAGTTGCTTTTCATATTTATTTGATGATACTTCATTATCCCCTTCTTCCTATATGTCTAAAGATGCTTTATATTCATGAGATGGATGCTCCATTATCCCTTGATGCTCTCTGCATCTTTTTTTTTTTTTTTTTGATGGATTCTTCGTATACGTATAATGAATGCTTCTTAGTCATGGGACGAATTCTTTTCATTTTCTTTTCTGATGTCATCTCCATTCTCCTTCGATGGATTCTTCACATTCACTTGATGGCTGGCTAATTTGTTCTTCCTTAGTGATAGTTTGATAGATGATTCAGTCTCCTTCATGAATGATTCCTACTTCCGCGATGGACCCTACCCTTCATATCCGGGGCCGTAATGACAGGGGTCTCCACGTGGTTCCGCCGAGGTCCCGCTAAATCCCCACCGATCCGTCCCAGACTGCTGTCTTGAGATAGCTTCTATCTTTGTAGATATACTGCGGCTATGGGACAGTAAAGCAAACAGGCCAAATGCTTGCAAGGCCAGTTCTTATGGCTGAAACTGGTTGACAAGTGTCTGATGAGATATAGTAATAATTTAACTTTGTGCAAGTAAACTGTAATAAAAAACAATTTCACGTTAAGAAAGCACAAATAAGCACTAAAAGGCAGACATATGTTTCGGGATTGCTTGGAATCCCTTTTTCAATGCGACAGGGAGCTTCTAGATGCAAAACATCGTGCTTCATTTGGATGTTTTGCATCTAGAAGCTTCCTGTCGCATTGAAAAAAGGATTCCAAGCAATCCCGAAACATACGTCCGCATTTTAATGCGTATTTGTGCTTCCTTAACGTGTAGTTATTTTTTATTACTGTCTGATGAGATTTTGTGGTAAGTTATTTGGACGAAAGCTCCGCTCTGCACCTTTTTCGGGAGGTAATCAGTGAAGGCCTTGATGACCATGTACAGCAGGACGTAATTAGCAACGTATGCCTTCATATTCGTTTTTTAGATGATTCACATGCAATTGATGGACGTTTGGTTTATACTTGACGAAATCTTCATATCAGTTTGATGAACGTTTCACTTGTTGGATGCGTCGTTCTCCTTTGACGGCGTGCTACGTGTTGAGAGATGATATTCAACACAGTCATTCTCTCAACGATAGCACACCACCAAGGGAAGCAAACTACTTGTGTCTTATTTTGTCTTCATTATCTGTAACTTTACATAAAGCACAATTAGGAGATGACATTTAACTTAAACTGATTAAACATCTACGTACTGCGACCTACAAACGTATAGAAATTAGGGTCAGGGGGAGTTTCTTTGATAAGTACCACATGATTTGGTCCAATCTATATATTAGGAGTTGTTGTTGTTGTTATCGTGTCCATGAAAAGACAATCATATAGGGCCAAAGCTATTTAAGATGAGAGACGCCAGTTCATGGGCATTGGGGCTGTATATTATGTCTTGAATATATTAGAAGTAAAATAACTTAATGAATGCAAAAATGACTTAAACTTGTACTGTATTAGAGGCTGTTAAAATTTGACTTCCATATGAACAACATCTTGCACTCAAAACAAGTGAGCTGATTGTCACCAAATTTGTCATATGGGTAATACTCGAGGTGCACTCAAACAGAAGCGCAACAAAGCGGGGTCTTGGAGGTCAACCCTCCAAGACCCCTGGTTTTCTTTTGGTTTTATGCAATATTGCTGACACATAGGTGTATATCTCGTGCACATTCATGCACCAAATTTGCTCTCTCGTTTTAAGGGTAGGATTATAACTGACTTGTATACATACACAATTGAGTGTAGCAAGTCCACGCATTTTACTCTAATTCATAGCATTTGATATTAAAGTACAACAGTCCGTAATTTCTAACGAAAAATTACCTATTTATGTACTGTGTCTTTACAGAACAGCGTGCAGGATATTATTTCGATGCAAATGGCTAAACGGCTACTTCTCCATTTATTGAGTCAGAGGAAGTGAAATTGAAATTCAATTTCAAAAAGGAAAGTGAATTTCAAAAAATAAAATAAAAAATAAATTAATTAAAATAAAACACTATTACTGATAAACATTTTCCGAGCATTCTGTTCGAAATAACCGAATTTTCAGATTATTAGAGTTCGAATTAAAGTTTTTTTTAATGTGATTTAATGTGGTTCTAATAAAATTATGTGTTGTAATCAAGAAACCGGAGCAACAACTTTTTTGAGTGACTCCGCTCCGACTACTAAGTATTTCTTCCAATTCTGCTCCATTCTACGAGTACTTTCAAAATAAATCATGTTAATTTATTTAATTTATTAATTTTATTTAATTTATTTTTATTAATCAGTAAAAAACATTTTGTGTTGTTTCATGCTGGCGGTCTATGATTTTCTTGAATAAAATTACAGATGAAAACTCACCTTTCATTTTTTGTCGCTGTTCAGAAAACTAATTTTAATGCAGAAAAAGTTATTCTGCAGAATTTAACGAAATCCTATTTCAAAATATCGATTGCAGTGGAGCAGGCAGGGCCGGCGCTAGGCTGAGGAGGTGAGACGCCCGCCTCAGGGCGCGTCGTTCTTAGGCGCGCATTGGCCATAAATATTAACTGCATCTTTTTAAGTAACAAACAATAGTTTTTATCTCAAAAAAATTAAATAATATTTAAACTATTTAGTGTTACAAATGATGCATCAAAACTTCATCTAATTTCCTTTTTGCATTTACATGTTTAACTTTGATAAAATCGAACTCAGAAACACATCAGGAATATCTTGAAATGTTTCCGTTTCTTTCTTTCCTTTGTACCCATATTTTTGGGTATATTTTTTACTGGGTTACTATTTCTTGTTTTGCACCTTATACTTTTCTTCTCCACAGCGACAGGCGGCTTCAATGTTTCGGGAGGGGGCACTTTATAAATGTTTGCAATTCCAGAAAGTGTCTTCTCTATTTTATGATGAGCAAAGCGCAATCTATTGCTTTTTCTCCTTTTCTGTTTTTTATTTTTCCTTACTCAATCCATTCTGATCAGCGATTGTTTTCCTTCAGCTTCTTGAAAGTTAAAATGTGTATAATTAAAGTTTGTATCGATCATTTTTAATCTCTATTCCTTCATAATATATAGTAGGGGCGCAAGAAAGTTTTTTGCCTCAGGGCGCCATTTGTGCTCGCGCCGCCCTGAGCAGGACATATTCCCGTGCTTAGCAAAAACTCATCGTTCCATTGCTCCTGTCCAGATCTCTGGAATATCATATGATCAAAGAATGGCTGAAAAAGCAAAAGAACTCTCGAAGAAACCTATTTTTTTCCAACTTCTATTTTAAAACAACAAGGAGTTCCGCTTGTATCAAGTACACATCAATGAATTAAAATACTCTGCTCTTAGCCGCTGAGGTTCCGGTTACACTGTGAAAGATGGCGACCTCTCTTTCTTGACCCTTGAAGTTACAAATCGCGCGATAATTCAATGTACGCGCAGCAATTATGTCTAGCGGTGGGTGTTGCGCTTGCGTGAGTTTCCCTAGTTCTTCGGTACATAAACAAAAGGTAAGACACTTCCTGTTTTTTTTTCTCATAATTCAATGATAATTTAATGCTGCTCGTTTTTCTCTTAAATTATGTATTTCGTACCTGATAATTCAATGATAATTTAATGCTGCTTGTTTTTCTCTTAAATTATGTATTTCGTACCTGATTTTGCTCCCTCCATGTGGATCGTAATTAAAGTGATAATGCGTCCTGTTTCGAACGGGACGATCCCATTTTTAGATAAACTGTCCGTTGTCCCAGAACTCAGCTTCGAACCGTCGGGCTGTCCGGTTTTTGGAAAATGAAATCTACCTAGAGTAACAAAATCAATAATAAAGTTAGAAATCAGACCAATTTTAACTCTCTAATGCCCAATTTTTGTTATCGTCGTCCACCTTGAGGCGGAGTTGGGAATTAAAGGGTTAATCATACGAACTTTCACAATACTTTTACTATTGAATATATTCTCCCGTCTCTAATGACAATAATTTTAATCAGACGAACTTTTCCACTATTATCATTGAATATATTTTCCCGTCTCTGACGCAGCGGTATCAAGGGTGTTTTCTCTAATGAATAAGTTGTGAACTGCTGGAAAAAAATATTAAGGGAATGTCATTCTCAGTTACTTGTGATAAATCTAGCCATGAATTTCTTTTTTTTTTTTTTTGAAATCGGCGAAAAATAAATATATTTAATTAAATTTGTTCCTCAAAAAAATTCATATTTTCTTGTCATCATTCTTGTTATCTTTAATGAAGAGAATCGCTGACAAACTATAAAGAAACATGCTTAAAAAAAAAAAAAAAAGAGAGAGAGAGAGAGACGAAAAGGGGAAAAAAAAACATATTCTGTCGGCTCCTCTTAAATCAATACTGCCCTTTTCAATATGTATTGTGTATTTGATTAAGCGCTGTATTTGATTATGCGGTAGAAATGTTCTTTAACTAAAGGAAAAGAAGTAGCATTAATGTTGGTGTTAAAACGTTTTTGAAATAAACTAAATAAACAACAAAACACTGAGAATGGGGAGAGGTGCATAGAGATAAATTCGCTCTTCCTGTCGAGTAGTTTCAGATCAGACTGTTAATGTATGTGCTATCTAAAAAATAACTTGAAAATTGTGTTTATTCAATTTATTCATAGGTTTTCTTAACAAAAATATATGCTAAAACCGACCAGTCTTATTGGATTATCCGGAGAAATTATTAGATTAATGGAGTCTTTTAACTTGAATCTGTGGTGAAATATTCGGTTCGGACGGCTCTGTTGTTATAGGTGAGTTATTTGTTTACCCGTTTGACGATTAAGTAGGGCTGACAGCAGTGGCGGATCCAGAGACTCGATTTGGGTGGGGCGATTCTAGGCCCGTCAGTTGGGGCCATTTCCCCCCTTTCTTTTGTAGATAATATATTTATTCCCATGTCTATATATTTTGTTATTTTTTACTGAGATAAGCATTGAGTTTATTATACTCTTGCTTCCCTCCTCCCTGGGAAGAATGAAATGACGGGATTGGGTGATTTAATTCATCCTCATTCGACATTATCGGTTTAATTGCGATTTATAATTAAAGAAAATAGATTTCATCATTTCCCTTATTGTTTAAATATCTTTTTGTTATTTGTTTTTTCCCCCTTTCCGTCATGGATCGGAAAATTAATATTATTCCAAGATGCGCGTGCATATTCTAAAAGTCGGTACTTCAGGCATATTTAGAAAAACTTATGTAATTCAATAAATATAACATAAAACTTATACTATAATTGTATACAAAATTTAAATGTTTTGCGTTTCAATTTTTCTTCAAAATCGGCACGAACTTTCCGAACAACCCAATAGAATTTATTATGTTTTTAAATTGTAAAATAAACACTTTGGACCTCAAAAAATCCTGTGAATTTTCTAATTATAACTGTAAACGAAATAATTCTAAGCAGTCTAATTTATAAGGAAAGAGGCCCTTGTAAAAAAAGTTTAAAGTGCACATTTATCTCGATTAAAAACCGAATCGATTACTATAAAACTTTAAATATTCAACTGCTTTCCGCGGTGTACATTTAAGGGAATTTTTTTGCATTTAGTTTATCAACCAACGTAAATGGATTGCAATACTAGTTAGCATTTGGTCATGTGGTTGCAAACACTCGAGTTTGAGTATGACGACTTTACTTTTACCTGACTTTAGGGAATACAAATCGATGAATGAGTTTCATGTTTGTGGGTTCTTCAAATTACGTCGAGTCGTGTTTATATACTTGTGCGTTCAGAGTGTAAACAAAAGGGGAGATTATTTAGCATAACTTATTATTTCTATGTTGTCTTCGTTTAATTAAAACTTTGCATTAGTTAGTAAAGTTTGAAAGTAATACTGAGAGATTTCAGAAGTTAGTAAAAACATATTTTCTGATCAAGAAATTATCCTTCCCCAAACGTTCAAGTTAAGAAAATAGTATTCATTCAAAACTGTCATAAATCGTGTTTTTTTTTTTTTTTTTGGTATTATGTATAAACAACATGGAAGCACATGAATAAACTGTTCATACAGGAGTTTAAAAATAATCTGAGGAAACTGTAATATACAGTGGCGTGCAAAAGTTTCGGGCCATCCTATTTTTCATACACATTGCACAGAAATACGATGGTGAAAGAAATATAAACGATCAATTTTAGCAGATATTCACTTATATTTGAAAAGAATGAGTTATATACATTGATATTACTTTCAAATATTTATTTATTCAACATTTTTTTATTAATGACTGTGCAAAAGTATCGGGACACATACTACTTTTTAAAAAAATGGAAAAAAATAAAGGAGAATTGGGGTTAAATGTCTTGTACTCCTTCACTCGACTCAATACTTTGTTGCCATGCCCTTAGCAGTAATGACTGCAGCACACCGACGAGGTATTGAGTCAATTAACCGCGAGATTCGTTCTTCCGGCAATTTCTCTCACTCTTGTCGCAAATGGTTCCACAATTCCGGCTTGTTGGAGTGATTTTTCGTTCCAACACGAAGCTTTAGGTCTTGCCACAAGTTTTCAATGGGATTTAAGTCCGGTGACTGCGATGGCCAGGCTAGGAAGGTGACTTTTCGGCTCTGGAGAAATTTTTTCACAAGACGCGAAGTCTGTTTTGAATGGTTATCTTGTTAAAAAATCCAACCACAAGGCAAATTTTTCGTTGCAAATGGAAGCATATGGTCTAGCAGAATGTTCTTGTACATTGCAGCGTCCATACTGCCGTAAATTTCCAACAGCGGACCGACGCCATCAGCAAAAAATGTTCCCCAAACTTTGATGTTCCCACCACCGTGTTTAAAGTAATAATTTGATACCTTACTTTATATCTGGTACTTGTTGGAGGTCTTACGTATTTCCCACCATCACTTCCAAACAATTGAAATTTCAATTCATCAGAAAATAGCACCTTCCAACAATCCGATGCCGTCTAGTGCTCATATTTTTTCGCAAAGTCCAACCTAGCCTTCTTATTCTTTTTGCTAATTAATGGTTTCTTGACGCCAATCCGTCCAACCATCCCTACAGCATTTAGACATCGAGACACTGTACTCTGGCTGACATTGGGTACATTTTCACTTCGTAATTTTCGTGAAATATCGGCTGCGCTTTTTAGAGAATCGACAACACACTTTCTTCTTATAATTTAGTCGACACGTCTCAAAGTTTTTCGTGGATTACCGCTCCGTTTTTTATCACAGTTAGTTAGTTGTTTTATACTTAGAAATAATACGATTAACAGTACTTTTACCGACAGATAAAGAACTTGTAATGAAACATGAACTTTTTCCTTCTGAAGAAAGCTTCTCCACGATTTCTCGAACCTGAATATTCGTGTGTTTCTGCATCGTCGCTACAAGAAGACTAATTTTCCTTTGTGTAGCATTTTTTGAAACCAGAGAGCCTAAAATGTAAACAAACCGGGAGTACAGAGCCGCGGCGAGTAGTGGCCCAATATTTTTGCACACCGACGAAAGTCATTTTACGTAGTACACGTAGAATATGCTATGTAATATTTGATGTTTCTGTGTATATTCCAACTCTCTCATATATTTCGGACAATGATCGAGTGGAGGAATAACATTTTTTAGAAATCATATGGAAAAATCAGAGTGACCCGAAACTTTTGCACGCCACTGTATTTCATACTCCTTAGGCAATAAACAAGGTAACTAAAAAAGTGAAAAAAAAAAAAAAAATAGTAATAAAAGTAAGTGGGAAAAACGGTAGTAAAGGAAGGAGTGGGAAAAATAGTAGTAAATAAAAGATGGCGAAGGGAAAAAAAGTATATATGAAGACATGCTGCTGTTCAAGAACTACATTTCCAGAGCAGCGGAGTCGGTCTGATTTTGAAGTAAAGGAGTCGGGGTCACTTAAGGTTACAGTGGACACTTAAAATGTCGAAAATTGGTCAAAATATCGAATTGATGTATTAAATATCCTACACTGTATTAATGAATATTATATATCAAATTTCTGTTTATAATACTAAACTTTTTATTATATAACTACTTTTATATAGTTACACCCTTTTAAAATGAAAAATGCCTTTTTTCTCTAAATCACAAATTTACTTCAAAACAGAAATTCAAAACGTTCCACGTGTCGCAATTTTTATGCTATTGCTACCAAACTTCACAAAAGTATTCTTCTATTACGTAGTTATAGTTTAATGGATGAAATGTAGCAGTAATACTTATTTGAAAGAAGATATTTAACTTATTTGTTGAAAAAATCGGTACATTTTCAAAAAATTTCATATAAACATACATTTTTTCCTATATTTTGTAAATTGTCATATAAAATGTTTTATTTTATCCATTTATTTATAAAAGTATATCTAAGAATTTAAAATCAGGAAAAAATTTGAATAAAAAAAATGCAACACGTGGAACTATTTTAAAAGTTCAAACAAATGTTTTTTTTATTTTAAATTTTTAAAAAACTACCCATTTTTTACGTCAAATTTTTTGTGGTATTTTTAACATCCCAAAGCTTTTAAATACATAGTACGTTTTTAACTTACATACATTTAAGAAACATGCTAATAAAAGTTTTAAAATCAAATCTGACGTGGCGGATAACCGGATATATTGTTCTGTGATTATCGGATGTTTAAAAGCGATTGGATATCAGATATCCGATGCTTCTGAGAGGTACGAACGGGGACCGGTCCAGAATACATCTGATACCTGGTGTAAAGACCGATTTTTAAATAGCTCTACCTGGAACCTTATTCAGCAACTGCTGAAAAGATCTGGTTATCCGGGAAGCCAAATTTGACTCCTAAAATATAATTGGTTAGCATGGTTTGAAAGTATATATAAATTATAAGCTTGCAACTTATTTGGAAACTTTGTAATGTTAAAAATATATATAGCATTTACAGGCGTCAAGCATCAGAGCCGGATATCCGGTAAGTATCCGCCAGACAAGGGGCACCAGGCAGAGTCGGAGTCGGAAAATCCAGGATCCCTTACAGCCGTATTCACCAACCTTTCTTTCGACTGGCAGTCAGACACAGCGTTTTCACGGTCCGTTTTGGACTCAAGTCCGAATAGTACGAGATCCGGCTGCAGAATTCTGTGCTCATCGAGTGTTTGCTAAAATCTAAATTTTTAAGCATATTTATGATTAGGAGAATATATATCTACCAGGTTGCCTATCAAAATGTGGCGGCTAATATTTTTAATTAAATTATTGTTAATTGATTTTTCGGAATAAAATTCATTCACTTGTTTTTTAAATAAAATATCGTCCACTTCACAGCAATATAGATAAAGACTCTGAAAAATCACGGTTGCCGTTGAGCACTTAGCCGCAAGTCTTCGCAGCCACGTGTAAACAGGTATGATTTTGATGCATTTATACGTTCATAACGTACATTTGTTATTTATATATCAAATTAAAGCTAATTTTTTTCTGTTTATTGTGATATACGGTTGCCTAATTAAATCTGGCCGCAAATAAGGGTTGCTGGTTGTTAAAAATGCCAGCTGTACGACGCTTTAAAGCCATTGCGCATGCGACGAATGCTAGTGTTCTCAACCACCGGTTCAAACAGTAACAGGGACAACTTGATAAATACTCCAAAAGAATCATCTTCTTTTTCAAAATGACGACGCATGCGCAATGGCTTTAAAGCGTCGTACAGCTGGCATTTTTAACAACCAGCAACCCTTATTTGCGGCCAGATTTAATTAGGCAACCGTATATCACAATAAACAGAAAAAAAATTAGCTTTAATTTGATATATAAACAACAAATGTACGTTATGAACGTATAAATGCATCAAAATCATACCTGTTTACACCTGGCTGCGAAGAGGTGCGGCTAAGTGCTCAACGGCAACCGTGATTTTTCAGAGTCTTTATCTGTATTGCCGTGAAGTGGACGATATTTTATTTAAAAAACAAGTGAATGAATTTTATTCCGAAAAATCAAATAACAATAATTTAATTAAAAATATTAGCGGCCACATTTTGATAGGAAACCTGGTAGATATATATTCTTCTAATCATAAATATGCTTAAAAATTTAGATTTTAGCAAACACTCGATGAGCACAGAATTCTGCAGCCGGATCTTAGACTAGAAACCGTATTCCTCACGCCGAGGAGATAGCTATTTTTCAGCGCGGTCGGTCGAGAGACTTCGACCGTAGAAATCGAAGGGTCCAAGAGGTCCAAGCAGTCTAAATTTACAGCGCGTGCGCAGCAAACAAGCGGCTATCTGAAGTTTCTTGATTTCGAAGAGAAGTGCGAGGCGAAAATAAATTTTCTGGGCAAAGACACGGGAAATTCATTTGGAGTCGAGACTTCATGACATAGTAGTACTCCTTTCGGGTGTTCAACCCTCAACGTAACAGAGCCGAATGCTTGTTAAATACGAGAAAAAATATTACAATTTTAAACTCAGTTAAAAAAAAAAAAAAAAAGTTGTTCATGAGTCATCGCCGAAGTAGCCTATCTAGTGGTTACGCGCCGGCGTTCAATGTGGACTTTTAGAGTTCGAATTCCGTCCTTGGTTATCTTTTTAGCCTACTTTCCCGTAAAAGTAAAAAAAAAATAATAATAAAGCATGAAAGAAGGCTTAATGTATCGTGAAAATATCGTTAAAAATCAAGAAAAGTCAAAAATAAGTGAAGTAGTTAAATAAAGATTGAAAAATAAAAAATTTGAAAGTAGGGTATTGAGATGGGGAAAAAGTGTGTCTGTCGGTCTGTCTGTCTGTCGGTCTGTCGGTCTGTCTGTCTGTCGGTCTGTCGGTCTGTCGGTCTGTCTGTCGGTCTGTCCCCCCCTAATAACTTTTGAACGAATTGTCCGATTGGAAAAATTCTTTTTGCATTCGAAAGATCTCCGCGAGGACATCTCATTTCTATATTTTACTTTTTGATTTGAACAATTTTTTGTTCAATTTTGAACAGTTCAAAAAATTTTAACATTAGCGCCTATGGACAAAATTGAAGCAAATTCTGTAAACTCTGGGCACAAGAGCCAAGTTCCTATTGCAAGCTTATTGAAAGGAGTTCTCGGCGTGAAATATTGATTTGAACAGTTTTTGTTCATTTTTGAACAGTTCAAAAAATTAACACAGAGCTTACGGGGAAATTTCAACCCTATATAAATCCTGATCTAACGGACCGATTTGCTTGGAACAAACTTTATCGGAAAGCTCTTATAACGTAGAACATGTAGAAATAGAAAGTTTATCCAGAGCTTACGAGCCTATTTTGCTATGAAATTTTTTGACCGGGATTTTCAAGGATATTTCTCAGTGACTCAATGAGTGAAATAATGAATGAATGAATAAATGAAAGAGTGAAAGAATAAATCAATGAATAAATGAATGAGGAAAAGAATGAATGAATAAATTATTGAATAAATGAAAATATAAATAAATGAGTGAATAAATACATGAATGCGTAAATGAATGAATAAACACTTGAATGAGGTAACGAATGAATGAATAAATGCATGGCTGAATAAATGAAAGAATGAATGAGTGAGTCAATGAATATGTATTATCCGTTGAAAAAGGTATATTTTCAATAATTAGAACTAAAGATAAATAAGAAAGAGAGAGAAAGAGATAGCTAGATTATAAATTTGAATTTGGTGTATACGGGAAAGTAGGCTCGTATAGTTCTAGACGGAACTTCTTGTTTAAAAGTTCATTTACGTTATATATATATATTTACATAAAAATAAATTTATTCAGAAAAAAGGCTTATTCAGTATCACTGGCGTAGATAAGGGGGTTGGGGGATAGAAAATCCCTGAAATGGTGAAAATTGTTTAGAATTTTACCAATTTTCCTGTAAAACAATGAATTAAGCTCACCTCTCCCGAAGAACCCCCCTAAAATGGTGAAGATAGCTCACTTTTCCCGAAGAAACTCCCCAAAAATCCGGGTCTGGCTACGCCACTGTTCAGTATCAAATTATATTTTAGTTATGCTAATCGTTTTACTTTTTGAAATGCAAAATAACTAATAGTTCTAATATCGCAACAATTCCTATCAATCATAAAATGTAGCTGTTTTAAATTGTTTCATGTAGCTAAATGAGCTTAAAAGATCATTTTATAGATTCAATCGTAGCCTTTTCTGCCGAAGCAGTATTCATGTGAATGTTAGAGTTGCTGTTTTTCTATTGAATGCAAAAACTGGTCCAATGAAATAAAGGACTAATAAAAAAGCGGGCTAATTCAAGGTTTCTTGTTTGTTGTTAAAAATTTATAATGAGTAAAGTTAAATCATAACACAATTTAAACTTTTTATTTTCTATAGTAACTGTTTATAAGTAGTATTTCTATAAAAATTATTTATTCTGTTTTTTTATAAAGTAAAATTGTTAATTTAATTAAATATATCATTTGATATTTAATTTGCCTTTTTTTCTGAATAAATTTATTTTTATGTGAATATAATAAGTTAAATGAGTAAAAATTAAAAATCAAGGGTGGGATTCGAACCCTGAACGTTCCAATTGAACGCCGGCACGTTACCAAATAGGCTACTTCATCGCTTTCTCCTGAGCAAACGTATTAGTATGTGAACTGAGTTTGGAATTTTAATTGCTTCTTTCTCCTAATTAATGGTCATTCGGCATTTTTACACTTAGGATTTAACACCCTAAAGGAGCTCACGAAGTCTCATCCCCAAATGAATTTTTCACGTCGTGCCTTCCCCTTGTATATGCTTTTTTTTTTTTTTTTTTTTTACAATTACAATTGCTTGAGAAATTTGAATATCGCTGACAGAGTTTGTTCTTGTCTTATGAACGACTTTGAAACTTAGGATGAAAAGGATTTTAATGCGCCATATCGTCTGCAAAAATCCACATTGCTTCAGTTTGATTCTGAGGTCACATGGTAGAATTCAGCCAATCATAATAGAACTGTCAAGAGAGCCGTCTGAAGAGAGGCAGTCGAAAGATCAACAATGCTGATGTCTGGTGAATACGGAATTCGACAGCGGTCTTGACATAGGTTCTTTCGAATATTGACTGGACCGGCTGTTTTACCGTGTTTGGTGAATAAGCCGTTAAAGTCCAGGAGTTAGAATCGGAGTCCAGCCACTTTGCTCTCCGACTCTACAGCCCTGAGTTTCTCAGGAGCCTTAAAACTATCTGTAGTAGTGCTACGGCTTTAAGAATCCTTTAGTGTTCTTCGAAGAATTAAGTGCATGTACTGTTTGTTTTCGTTTACGGAAACCACAAGCGTTCTTGCGCATGCAACAGGTCTGCTTTAATTTCTTCCAAATAGGAGTGAGTGGAAAGATACACACAAGATTAAGCTTACTTTTTAGCCTACTTTCCCGTAAAAGTAAAAAATAATAATAATAAAGCATGAAAGAAGGCTTAATGTATCGTGAAAATATCGTTAAAAATCAAGAAAAGTCAAAAATAAGTGAAGTAATTAAATAAAGATTGAAAAATAAAAAATTTGAAAGTAGGGTATTGAGATGGGGAAAAAGTGTGTCTGTCGGTCTGTCGGTCTGTCTGTCTGTCGGTCTGTCGGTCTGTCGGTCTGTCTGTCGGTCTGTCCCCCCCTAATAACTTTTGAACGAATTGTCCGATTGGAAAAATTCTTTTTGCATTCGAAAGATCTCGGCGAGGACATCTCATTTCTATATTTTACTTTTTGATTTGAACAATTTTTTGTTCAATTTTGAACAGTTCAAAAAATTTTAACATTAGCGCCTATGGACAAAATTGAAGCAAATTCTGTAAACTCTGGGCACAAGAGCCAAGTTCCTATTGCAAGCTTATTGAAAGGAGTTCTCGGCGTGAAATATTGATTTGAACAGTTTTTGTTCATTTTTGAACAGTTCAAAAAATTAACACAGAGCTTACGGGGAAATTTCAACCCTATATAAATCCTGATCTAACGGACCGATTTGCTTGGAACAAACTTTATCGGAAAGCTCTTATAACGTAGAACATGTAGAAATAGAAAGTTTATCCAGAGCTTACGAGCCTATTTTGCTATGAAATTTTTTGACCGGGATTTTCAAGGATATTTCTCAGTGACTCAATGAGTGAAATAATGAATGAATGAATAAATGAAAGAGTGAAAGAATAAATCAATGAATAAATGAATGAGGAAAAGAATGAATGAATAAATTATTGAATAAATGAAAATATAAATAAATGAGTGAATAAATACATGATTGCGTAAATGAATGAATAAACACTTGAATGAGGTAACGAATGAATGAATAAATGCATGGCTGAATAAATGAAAGAATGAATGAGTGAGTCAATGAATATGTATTATCCGTTGAAAAAGGTATATTTTCAATAATTAGAACTAAAGATAAATAAGAAAGAGAGAGAAAGAGATAGCTAGATTATAAATTTGAATTTGTCGTATACGGGAAAGTAGGCTCGTATAGTTCTAGACGGAACTTCTTGTTACGAGAAATATCATAACCAGCTGCGTTCTTTTTATTTTCTCTCTGCGCTTAAGATTCAAATTAGAAACAGAATATATTGACATCGGGGGGGGGGGGGGGAGTCACACACACACACACAAGCGATTGGCTAAAATATACAACCGTGGAAAGTGACACCATCTCAGAGATATGGCGCAGAATCTTCCGCGAGTGATAGGCGCAGCTTTCTTAAATGAACAGTACTTTTTCTACATCTCAAAAACAGGTAAAAATGTATTCCAACCACAAAATAAATAAATATTGGCAAGCTTTCTCTGCTATTTTTTGTATATTTCGATGGAATTTCTTTGAATGGAAATTTATTGTCAATTTAAGGTAGCGTGAAAATGTACCTCATTGCAAAAAACCGCGAGGAAGTATATTTATTTCAATTTGAAAACTTCTTAGACTTAGGTTGAAAGATTATCTTTATCTGACGTGGAAGTGTGTTTCAGTAGAGAAAAAAAATTACAAACCCAGTTCTGGACATCTATTTGCTGAAAATACTATTTTGTTGTATAGTGCGAAAATCTGTACTTTTAAAATGTGAATTTCGATATTTCATTTTGAACAGTTGAAAAGTGTATGTGGTTGATTTATTTATATTTTTTGTGTCATTTTAAAAACTAAATATTTAAAAGAAAAGAAACTTTTAAAACTCAATTATTTTAACATTTAAAAATTACTTTCTATATCGTTTTGTGATTTTACGACGCCTCACATTCTTTATACAAGAATCTTTTGCAACTGTTTAGTTTTTGATTTTTGGAGTATTATTTTAAGACCGTTATCAAAGCTTTCAGTCTAAGTGCGATTTCTAAAAATAAACGTGTTTCTGAATTTATGAGAGAAGTGAAAGAAAAAAAAAATTCGGAATAGATAGTGTCAGCAGTTCCCGCCACGACTACTCCGCTAAAACAACAGATGGCTGATATGGAATAACATTGGCGAATGTAGGCGTTAGCAGAAATGGCGTAGCGGCTATCGGATTTCTGTCAGTATGTTGTCGAGCTTGTTTCTGGTGTTTTGCTGATCAGATTCAAAGGTTACTTTTTTCCCTTCGAGAATAGATAAATAATTGATGAAGGCTGAAAATATTTTGTGATTATGTTTTTCCGCTTCTTTTGTTTTTATAATGTTCCATATTTTGTTCCCTAGAAATAAATTGATGGGCAATAATTAATTAAAATGTACAAAAAATCATTTAAACAAACATCTAAAATGTACGCTTTTTATTTCACCAGTAACGAAACATGAATTCGTTGATGCATATCTCTTTCCGCAGTAAAGTTGCGGAGGAGTCCCCGACATTCTTGTTCTCTCAACTACCAGAAGGGCCGATTCAAATTTTGTAATTTATAAAAGTAAATTTCAATGTTTTTCTTTTTTGTGTAGAATAATCTGAAAAGAATTTTATTACTGCTACTAGTCAGACTATTATTTACAGAGACTAGGGCTGTGTGTATGTTGTCTCTGAGTACCAGGGTGCGAAGCATTTTGAATAGGTGAAAAGGTACTCCTTTGAAGAAAATGCATTAAGGTCAATGTGCCTAAATGTTCCCCCAAGTTTGTCGCATTGTCGCATTTAGGGTAGCTAAAACCTAAATGCGGCAGTACTACTTATGTATCCCAGTTATTACTTTTTATCAATTTACAGTATTAGATTTTTAAGTGTAGTTAATTTTATAAATCCGGGTTCCCAAACTGAGTGCCGCGGCACCCTGGGTGCCATACCGAGAGATGAGGGGTAACACAGGTACGCGTGACATTAAATATTTTTCTCCAAAATCGTAAAAATACACAATTATCACGCATCCCACGGATGGGCATTATATGATTAGGGTGCCCTGACTAACAAGGGAAGTTTGGTTTTGACGGTATTGGAATAGTGACGTCATTAGAGGCGATTTTTATTTTTTCCGAGAAGAAGGTTTTGGGCGGAACATAAGAAACATGGGGGATTCTGGCTCGTGCGATGCTCGATGTTTGGATATTTTTGAAGACAAGTAAATAATATTTATTACAATAGGGAGTTTCCTTATAAAAAACACTTTGAATGCGATGAAAGATTACGCCTTTTATTCCCGAAATTCGTATGTTTTAATACATTACATTTATGAACATTTCTTGCAGTAATATTTAAGATAACCGAACTTTGTCGCATTTAGGCTAATTGACCTTATGTCGTAGAGAACTCCGTTCAAAATTCACTGTCACACAAACAGAACCTTCAAGGAAAATCACGATCGCAAAAAATGGACATGTCATGAAATTGTTGGCCTTCATTAGTATTAAAAAATCTTTGCAAAGGCCTGAAAGAGGGCATTCCCCTCCCCCAAGAAAAGTTAAGTTTAAAATTTCGCGTTTTGCGTGAGGAGCGGAAATGGCGCTTGTGTAACGACTCAAATACGGTTATAGGCAGGGTCTGACAAATCCCGGGTGCCAGGTCGCCCGGGCGACTAAAAAATATGTCTTGGCGACTAGTTCTTCAGGTGGCGACTAGTTCGCAAATGAAAATATTATAGCTGGCTGCTAAAAAAATTTCCCTGGCTCCTAAGATTTTCGCATTTTTGTCGGACTCTGGTTATAGTGTGCTGTAGGAAAGGTAGAGGGAAGAAGGGCTCTTTGAAACGGCAACAGGGCGCATCAGACGGGAAGCGGGGTGCTGTCAAATTGGCCTAGAGTTATCTCTGGATTGGATGTTCTCTATCGTTGAGGCACAAGTCTTTCTTCTGAAAAATAGTTTAGTATACTTGTTTTACTTCCTGTGGTTTAACTGTTAAGCGGCGTATTCATGTTTTCAGTTTTAGGTGGTGGTCGAGCCGTCTATATATTACGTCTCGCTTGAAATTGAGGAGGGGAGTTGGGCCAGTGTTGCTACTGAAGGATCTCAATTAACCTTTTGCTATTTTGTCCCCGGTCCCTTTTAGGTCTTTTGTACTTTATATTGGTCATTACGAAAGAAAATCTCACAAACATATTATAATACGAAAGAACCAATATTTAAAGTTTTATTAATACTATATGGATAATATATATCAATAATTATAGGTTAACTAAATAGTTCGAAATTTAACTACACATTATCCATTAATTATCTGTTAAAAGGTGTTGAAATAACATTTGTGAAAAGCGTTTGTGCCTCTGAAGTGCGAATCCTGCGATGACGGATACAGAGGCAGGGAAGACCGTTTTACAGACATTTCCAATGGGAAGGTAAAGAAATAAATTATAAGTGCATATATTTCTTAAGTTTTAGAGAATATTTTAAGCATTTTTAGCAGGGATCTGGAGCGGAGCATGGAGTTTGCAAAACGAGATTTTGCTTAAAACTGGAGCAGACCAGGAGAAAAAAAAATTTTGCACTCCACTGCTTCGATTTTTTTTCTTTCCTTTTTTTCTTTTCTTTCTTTTTTTATTTACATAAGCTTGAGTTTTTTTCTCTATGTGCAATTACACTTAACACAATATTTAAAGTTCTAAAAATTTAATGTTTTTTAGCAAAAAAAAGGAATGAGACTTGGCAGTAAAAAATCTGAATTAAGTTGTTCAAACTGAAGCACATTTTAAGTAAACGTACTTCCACCGAAAGTATCTATTTTGTAAAGAACTATGAATTAGGCCTTGCACATTCAGTCGTAATGAAGAAACTTTCTCTCGTGAAGGCAACGATATCTACGGTCAATTCTATTTTACACGGTAAAGCCTTTTTTTTTAACGCTTTGCATCATTCAAACCAAATGAGTTTCTGACATCAAAAATGCAGTTGAGACATTTTTGAGTTGATGTTTTAATTTAAATCCATCTCATTTAATAGTTGGAGTTTATGTGCATCAATTTTTATAAAGCTAAAACTTTATATCTTAAATAACAAAAAGTGTCCTGCTTTTCCTTTACAGAATTTCATCGTCTTATGTTTGCCCCAGAAGAAGCAGGAAAATGTCTTGTGAGTTACCACCCAAACTAAGAGGCATTTTTTGGTTATCCGTATAATTTTCAACGTCTCAAACACACCCCGTTAAGAAAAAAAGAATACACGACTTTCATTTTTTTATTCGTCAAATATAGTGATTATACAACCATGATTATGTAGTCGACGTTGATCAGAATTTCAACATGGCGCCAGAAGAAGAAAAAAATAGGTAGCTCTTTATTAGGTTTAATGCATTTTGTTTTCTTAGAAATCGTTGCTCAAGAACTTGAATTTATTCTTTCGAATATCCTTGGTTATTAGGAAGAACTTTCGACTTTATTTCCCCCGCATAATGATTGACTAACCGAGTCAATTTTTAAACCGATTAAAGTTGCAAGGGGAAATACCCTCTACCTGAGATTATAATGTATTTCCGTGCATATGGATGTATAAGACAAATGATCAAAATGCTTTGTGCTAAAATGTAAGTACAAAGATAAAACAACGTAAAAAAGCACAAATTCAGAATAAAAAGTACCGCAAATAGCTATTTCGAAGCTACAATGGAGCCTCTTCATCAGTACAAAAAAGAAGAAACGCTCAACAAGCAGCTAGAAAGCTGAGAGTGAACAGGGAAAAACCAGAGAGACAATCGGTATTTATACAAATGTGTCGGATTAGCGATTGACCAATCAGAGGCCAGGAACAAGGCAGGAGCAGAGCCCAAGACGAAAAGGCGGGAAGGAACAGGAAAGGAAAGAAAAATTATAAAAATTGTTTCCAAATGTCAGGAAAGTATGGAGTGCTGGAAAAATCACTTACTAACGAATGAGAATTTTTCCAAATGTGATAAGCTTCCCAAAAATCAAGTTCATAGACCGAAGAACATTTACTGATAATTCTAGCAGAAGAAAATTCAAAACAATGATCATGAGTCCAACAATGCTGGGCAATAGAAGAACGTGCAAGTTCTTTACGCTTAACATAATTTTCATGTTCTTTCAGACGGTGCTTTAAGGCACGTTTAGTCTGACCTATGTAAGAAAGACCACATTTACAAGAAATACTATAAATACCCCAGTTGCTGTGCAAATCAATGGGATACTTCAAATTTGAAAATTTTATTTTATTCACAGGGGAAAATGCAGTATCAAACCCAAATTTCTTCAATATTTTAGCAAATTGCTGACTGATTTTTGGATAAAAAGGTAAAATAATAGTATAAGCAGGCTTGCACTTAGAAACATTGCATGAGGGTGAAGACTTAATTAACTTGTTATAAATGGAATCAACGACCTTAGGAGAATAACCACGATCCAAAGCCACAGCTTTAATGTAAGAAAGCTCAGCATACAAAGAGTTAGAAGAGGAACATATATTCAAAGCACGGAAAACTTGAAAGAGGCTAACTTTTGGTTTGGAGGGCGAGAAGAACATTTGTGAGGAGATAGTGTAACAGCAAAGGGCTTACGAAACACTGAAGTCATAAAATCGTCATTACTTTTAGTAATTAAAACGTCCAAGAATGAAAGAGAACTATCAACTTCCATTTCAATAGTGAATTGAATGCAAGGATCAATGGAATTAAGCTTATCAAGTAAATGATCAATATCCACTTGCTTCTGATCAAGCACTACAAAACAATCATCAACATAACGGACATAAAAAGGAAACTTTATGGTTTCGAAAAGTTTAGTCTCAAAATAGTGCATATAAATGTCACTTAAAATAGGGCTTAAAGGATTACCCATCCTGGCTGTTCCTGGCCTCTGATTGGTCAATCGCTAATCCGACACATTTGTATAAATACCGATTGTCTCTCTGGTTTTTCCCTGTTCACTCTCAGCTTTCTAGCTGCTTGTTGAGCGTTTCTTCTTTTTTGCACTGATGAAGAGGCTCCATTGTAGCTTCGAAATAGCTATTTGCGGTACTTTTTATTCTGAATTTGTGCTTTTTTACGTTGTTTTATCTTTGTACTTACATATGAATGTATTTTGTTGTTTTTTCAATGTAATATGTAAGGATGCCCTTTGCCCCACACTTCTCTGAAAAAATTTGCAATGGCGGCTGGGAATCATCAAGAAGTACCACATTTTTGAGTGCACTTTATGAATCCGGACTACCAAACTAAGTGCCGCGGCACCCTAGGGTGCCATACAGAGCGATGAGGGTACCCTTTACATCATTTTTGTCCAAAATTGTAAAAATACACAATTATCACATATACCACGGATATGTATTATATTATTAGGGTGCCATGTCAAACATGGGAAGTTTGTTTTTGACGAAATCGAGAAGCGCATTTGAATAGTGACGTCACAAGAGCCGATTTTTTTTTAAATAGCCGAAACGAAGTTATTTGCGCGAAATATATTAGTCCGGCAGATATATGAAGTAATTGTGCCTTTAATGATAGAAGCAAACAACTTGGGGCACATATACTACACATATGAAAAATCAATTTTAGATAGGAGGACATCTTAGATTTTGCCTATTTGATTAATGGCGGGCTTTCAAAATGGCGGCCTCTGGATTCTTTATGTTAGCTCGCTCGAAGTTTATTTGATGATATTAAATGATCGATTTTGAAAATAATGATAGGTAATAGATGTTTTATACATGTAGTGTATTTTTTACAATAATATATTATATATATATTTTAAATATGTTTACTTATATTCTACTTTGCACCAGGTTATTTAATGAAATTACTAACGCTGCTTTGACTATATTGCATTGCATAAATACACTAATAGATAAATGCATAATATATATAATACATTGTAAAAACATGTGATAAAGAAAAACACTTGAATGAACTTTAATACATGACGGAAGGTATTAACTCCTCTTACAAAATAACAATTACACACATAAACATATAAACTTAAATGAATTCTAAGAATTTAATTTA
The DNA here is from genome assembly GCA_038502835.1 of Octonoba sinensis. Taxonomy (NCBI): domain Eukaryota; kingdom Metazoa; phylum Arthropoda; class Arachnida; order Araneae; family Uloboridae; genus Octonoba; species Octonoba sinensis. The sequence goes on from CM076604.1 coordinate 100,894,485, forward strand.
CCGAATATTTCTATATTTGTAAAAAATACACTTATTAATTGCATTAAAAATAAGCAAAATTTAATTATTTCCATTCACCCCAAGAATTTTCAGAGCATGGAACGTATCAGCTTGGAAAAAATATTACATTGATTGGTATACATGTTCTTATTTTTGCTTAAATACATGCCATTATTGAATTCAGTTCAATTAAACAAGAAATCAGAATGCATGGAAGTTAGAATGGATCAAAAAACTTCAATTGTTTGCAGTATGTTACTTTTAAATATTTTATTAAAATGAGCATAAAAAAGGGAAAAAAATTAAAAAAAAGGGAAACTTCTGGTTGAAGCAAAAGCTTCTCCGCATCTTGAATACTAGTGTAGCATTTAGAAATTTCAACTGTCACTAAGAGTGATTCATCTGCTTAAATGCAACTCATATTATTTTCAAACGATTATAAATAAAAACAAATCGCCTTATTTTTTTTTCAACTTGATGGGCAGGCTAGACATACGTTCAAGGTTGAAACGTGGATGAAATTATTTGATCGTCAAACGTAACACAAAAAATACAGATCGTTAATTCGCGCTTTTTTGTTGCATTTAGGAAATGTTGGGGGCGATACAAACTGAGTGATATTTATTACAATAGGGAGTTTCCTAACAAAAAGAGCTTTAAATGCGATGAAAGATTTCGCATTTCGTTACCGAAATTCATACGTTTTAATACATTACACTTATGAGCAGTTTTTGCAGTAATATTTAAATTAAGCGAACTTTGTCTAATTTAGGGACTTTCATTTAGGCTCATTACCTTATATACCTGAAATCGTATAATTTTTTCTGTCACTTTCTTTTCTATTTTTAACTGAGCAAAATCTTTAATTCCCAAAACATATTCCAAGTTTTTTTTAACGCTAAACACACCATTGCAAAAAACAACAAGTACCTAAGTATTGTGAGATACGCCCATGATACGAACGTTTTTTTTTTTTTTTTCTCTTCAAAGCTGCATTTTTTAAAAATAAATATATTTCACTAAACTGCGTATTTCACGTTTACATGACTTCTTTTTTTTTTCTTTTTTATTTTTGGCTTAATCTTTTACATGAGGGGGACACCATCATTACCCACCCCGGGTGCTAGCTACTCCACTGGTACTGTGGAGGGAAAAAAATTCAGTAAGGGTTAAAATGAAGTTATTTTCGAAACTGTTGACCGAATCTAGTGTTTTTACCATTCAAACTTAGTTCTTTACGCGCCTTTACTACCGATTGACGCATAAACAAATGGCGAAATAAAGTAATTTTGCAATAATTTATTTTCCAATGAAATCAAATGTCGTAATCATCGCCAAGAACAATAGAATTAAAGTTAACTGTTGAAAACATATTTTGCAATGTATGAAATGTAACAGCTATGAAATATTTTTATAATATATGTCCAGCAGTGGAATTTTTCCACACAAAAATGCATCTGAAATATTTAATCTATTGTTGCGAATGAGCCTTTTGTTCCATTTCTGATAATAAGCTGTGAAGAATATTTAGGAATATTCTAATAGAGATTAATTCTGCCCAACAATCAACCAAGAGGAATATAATTTTCCGCTTTGGTACTATGTTTGAGAGGACGGTTGCCTGCCGAAAATGAGTGCAGCTCAGCTGAGCTTAACTTCCTTATTTTGCTTGAATATTACTCCAATTAATTATGCTTTTGACCGGATCTGTAGCAGCAACGTTTCTGAGCGGTCCAAATTGTAAGTACTTGTTCTAACTCCGCTCCGTGCTCCTAAAAGTTTTAATTAACGCTTTTTTTTTACTAAGGAAACCACGCAAGAAAAATTACTTTTTGATCAGCTTCGAAATACATTTCTAAGCATGAGCGAAAAACCACAACAAATGTCATTGAGTCGCTCTCTCTGTTGTTCTTAAACTTCACAAGAAATTTCAAACAAATGTTCAAAATTTCCTTTTATATACGAACACTGAAAACGCCTTCAAGTGACTTCCTGTATTTTCAGAACATAGAAAATCGATAAAAAATGTTTCTTACCTTTCTCAAGCTCTTCTCAGTCAAGTGCAATCTTTTGCGTTACATCGAAAGGGACAATTTAATTCTTGATGCATACATATGTTTAGATCAGCGTTTCCCAACCGGTGGTTCGCGAACCCCTAGGAGTTCGCGAAAATAATATAATTATGGTAGAACTTTTTTAATTAGGGGCCGTTCATAAATGACGTCACTCTTTTTTCCCGTATATTTGACCCCCCCTCCCCCCTTTGTCACAATGTGTCACACTTCAGCGGATCCCCCTCCCCCCTTTGTCACACGTCACGCTATGTTGCATAATGCATGGTGTCACACTTCTTGTTACCCCCTCCCCTCCCCTTGTCACAATTTCACGAACCCCTCCCCCCCCCCCATCGAAGCGTGACATCATTTATGAATGGTCCCTTACTAATGTAATAAATATTAAACATAACAATAATATTAATTTAACATACGTATTAGAACGGAGCTAAAAAGTAATTGTTTTAGGATTCCCCCCCCCCCCCCCCGAGACAATGCGGAAACGTAGTATTGGTTGTTGTTGCTGTTGTTTGGTGATCGACTTCATGGTCACGAAATTGGTAACTAAACCAAATGTTTTTTACAATATAGTTCCATACTACCAAGAACACCATCCGTATTCCTGTATATGCTTTAGTCCTTTATTTCCTTAATGTTTAAAGTGGAGCGATATCCATATCGCGTTCTTTGCAAAATTTTATTTTACTTTCAGTAATACTTTAGCACGTTATTAATGACACATGCTCTGATTAACAATATACAAATATTTTTTTTGGCTAATTTCTCATATTTAGAGCCCCAACGTGGAATCAGATTGATTTTATTGTTTAATTTCTAATTTTATACTCATATTTATCATTAGGGTGGTTCGAAAAAAAGTTTTTTTAGAATTTCAGATCGTTATAGTGCGCAAAAGTTGCTATTGGTATAGACGTGAAAAAGCACTAATTATTATTATTTTATTAATTTATCTTCCGTTCTCGCAATGACATCGAAGTTAGCAAAAATTTGTGAAAAAACTTAATTTTTCATAATTTTTTTAACCATGCCAGATGGTTTTAATTGCGTTCCTATACCATGAATTAACTACTTAATAAGTGCATATATAATCAATAAGTGCATATGTATAATAAGTGCATATATATTGATTTTACATCGTTGTAGTACATAATTCATGGTATAGGAAAGCAATTAAAACCATCTGGCGTGGTTAAAAAAATTATGAAAAATTAAGGTTTTTCACGAATTTTTGCTAACTTCGATAGCATTGCGCGAACGGAAGATAAATTAATAAAAAAATAATAATTACTGCTTTTTTCACGTCGATACCAATGGCAACTTTTGCGCACTATAGCGATCTGAAATTTAAAAAAAAAAATTTTCGAACCACCCTATTTATCATACTTCCTACGAGATTTTCTGAGCTAGCGCAATAAGACATTTGAAATATGTAAATTTTTCTGTCAATTACCATAATTTTTCGCATACTTTTGCATATTTCAACCACAAAGTTTTGTTATTGATTTAAATTTAATACGCATATTTCTCATATCCTTCCACAACTTTTTCGAACTACCTCGTGAGGATAATTTCCAAAAAACTTTTTTTTCCCAAATCTGTATATTTACTGCTCTGCTTATATTTCAAACTAAATAATAATAATAATAATAATAGTAACAGTAATTGAAAAAAAAAGGGATTTTTTTTTTGTAACTATTATTCTACTTACTAACGACTGCAGCAGAAGTTCGCCATTTTCTTTCGGATTTTAGAAGGGGTTTGCAACAAGGAAGAGATGGAGAACCACTGTTTTAGATTAATAAATTAATGTTGTTTCCATTTCTAACCCTCTGTATCATAGTGTAGACTGCAGGCAACATACTGTTCGATCCTTATTTTTGTAATTTTCTTCATAAATAGTTTTAAAAATTTCTGAAAAACGTGTGTTTTATCTTTTTTTTTTATTATTATTATGTGGAATGCAAAATATGAAACAAAGCAGAGTTTATGAGCGATAAAGTGTTTAAAAAATAAAATTAAATTAAAAAAAATGTTTTTAATTTTACTCAAAAATTTCATTTGCATTAAAATATGAATATGAATAAAGTAAAAATAACATCAAGTTGTCAGAGAGTGGACGTTCACTCATAACTTCCTCAAATGCTGAACGTTCCCCCATCTCCACGGAACAAAAGAAAACAATTCCACTTTTACCTTGAAACAGCTGTTTTCATCAACTTTTCGACAAATTGAGCTTTACTCGTGTAATCATTCTTTTTAATCATAATTATACTCATTAATACGCAGTAAAACCCCTGTATAACGGACATCAGCGAGACAAAAATATTTGAGGTGTCCGCAAAACCGCGGTTTTTGGTTCTTGACTTTTTAAAGTATTTCTCAACACCAACCACATTTATATTATACTTTCCCTTTTAGGTAACTTTTTCGTTACGTATTTTTTTTTTTTTTTTTTTAAGTGTACGAAATAAGTTAACTTACAAACATTCTATCCGAATTCATAAGCCAATCCCTCAGTCATCCGCGTTTGTCTTGCTCCGATACCAGTCAATGGGTAAATATTTTAAATTCTAAACTTTAAAGCATCGAGGTCTGGCTGCTCTCCTAGATGCAGACGTAAGTGTATCACAGTAGTCATTTACCCACCTTTTTTTTTCCCCTGAAAAATGCCTTTTTGGGGTTAAAATGCAATTAATCTGTGTTTATCCAACACCAAATTTATCAGTAATGTAACTATAATTAGTAAAAATACCAGTACACCTCTTTTGTTATTATTATTTTTATTTTCGAAAAATTATTGATTCATTTTTTTTTTCGATTGAAGAGCATGACGCAGAAGCTTAGCATCGACAGCTATTCTAAAGATACTTGAAATACTAATAGCTTTTTCTGCTAAATTGTCCTTTGTACAAACTGTTCTCCTTTTTAAAAATATTTTTTTAACGTTACTGTAAAGGTGCCAAATTTGTCAAGAGTCCGGAACCGAATGAGTCAATAACAAGAAAAAAGGTAAAAAAAACTTGATAATATTTTTTTTTTGTAAAGCATAAAAAATCTAATATATATAAATAAAATATAAAATTGTTGACTAAATAAATTTACTTTCTTAACTAGTCGTATAATTTGCTTCAAACTTTAACTCCCCCGATAGTTAATCATTTAGTTCTCCAATTTTAATTTTTTGTTCACGAAATAGTGTGCAGTCAGAGTTCAAATAATGTAATTTACTCCCAGAATAGTGTTCTTGTCCGTTATTGACGGTGTCTGTTGGAAAGAAGTTTTTAATACATTAGACCGAATGTGGCTTTGCTTCCGGGGAATTAAAAACTGACCGCATAAGAGGGGTGTCCATTAGGAGGAGCTTTACTTCATATATTTCTGTGTATATATTTTATTCTAAACTTTATATAATGTGACAAATGTTTGAAAAAAAGGTGTTCTTTTCATGCAGCTTATGCATTTTTAAACCTTCCCATCTCTAAGCAATGCAATAATTTCTCAATTTGATCCATCTTCTCTCTCTTATCCATTTCTTTTCCATTTTTTAAGGAACTTAACCAGTTTAAGTTAAAAATATGAAAGCAGGAACCTTTTTCTTACAAATACAATACAAATAGTAATTTCTTTGAGGGAAAAATATATGCCAAAAAACGAAACTTACGTAGTGTAGGCGTGGAAAAGGAAAGTCACTATGTTACTGAAAAAACCTAAATGGTACGTACCTTTAAGTCGATTTAATGCCATGAAGCACAGTCGAGTCCCTCAGTGGACCAGTCGGTAGAGGCTCGGTTCTCGCAGAACACCGAAAGTGAAGCAACATTTACTGGAGTCAGTGGTTTGGGAGGGTGACAACTCCTCTCAGCTGGTTGCGCCGGGATCATGTATGCTAAAGGGAACTGGTGCAAGTTAAATCCGTCGTGTCTCTAAAAGTATACCCCTGGAGGTGCCAACCCCTGGTGACGGTCTCTCATCTGGGTGCTGGTTCAAAAATTAAGAGACCTCTCAAAGGGACGGAAGCCGGATCCTTAGCTATAAGGGCCCCGTTAGATTCAGGAGCAGCGCACCCTTTCTTCCTCGTTTCGCGCGAGGGCACAGCAACAACTAGTACAGTCGACATTTTCTTCAGCGATATCACAGAAAAATACACATCACAGTGTGCTGTTTGTTCTTCTCTTACAGTACTCAAACAGGTATCCGATTGAAAGTTTCTTCAGCACTGTCATAGAAAAATAATCATAGTTTGCTGTTGATATCGTGCAGTTCTCAAAAGCATTCGATTGAAAATTTCTTCAAATATGTCACAGAAAAATGCACATCACAGTACCTTCAGCACTGATATAGAAAAACACGTACAGTTTGCTATTGCTAACCTGTAGTACTATCAGAAGCATGCTATTGAAAGGTTTTTCAACAATCATAGAAAATGCGTATGCAGTATGTCATTTTTATCCTGTAGTTCTCTCTATTCTATTGAAAGTTTGTTCAACTGTGCCATGAAAAATTTCTCATCATAATTTGCTGTTGATATTCTCTTATTCTCTCAGTCAGTATTCTGTAGAAAGTTTCTTCAGCTCCGACATAGAGAAACACGCATACAGTTTGCTGTTGTCCCGTAATTCTCTCATAAGTATTCGTTCGAAAGATTTTTCAACGACATACTCATCTCACTTTTCCTGTTATGGTATCTTATACTTTTCTCATGTTTAGTCTGTCGAAACTTTTTTTGGCGTGTCTCAGAAAAATACTAATCACAATAATTTGCTATTACAATTCGTTCCTTCCTTCATTATTTTGGTCAACATTTTCGCCAACAATGCCTCAGGAAAATGCACTTCACAAATCGCTATTGCTGTCCTCCGAACTTCTTTCATAAGCAAACAAAATATTCTACCGCTAAACGACGGGTAATAATTTTGATTAATATATATATATATATATATATATATAAACACACACTTCTCTTTCATTATCAAGTTTAGGATTTAAATTTTATAAATGCAGGACCTTGCCGCAAAAAAACATCTGGTTCTCGAGCTGCAAAGATATAAATTAAATTATGTAAAAAAATGATCTTGAAGATTTCTTAGTACTAGTCGAAGGAAAAAAAATGTCACAACAGTCAAACGTGATTGGTTAAATTTCCATATGTAGCTCCTCCCCTTGCCTGTCTATAATTTCTTTTTTAGACTATAAAGAAAAGGGTTTAAGTGAGAGGGGAAAAACACGCAAAGGGGGGGGGGGGGGGAAATTTTAAGGATCCGCTTGCTGTTTCTTTTTTCTTTGGTAATCACGGTTTCTTAGAAAGGACCAAACTTAAACTTTCTGAAGGTTGAGTTGATTTGCACTTTCTTGGTGTGGGAAGTTCTATTTTGTTTTTAGAATTCTTGCTGTGCTTTGCCGATGTCTTCATTATCAGCACTTTTATTGAACATGTTATATTACCGTTAGCTCTTCAAAACTTTCTCAAGATAAACTCTCTTTAGGATTCCCACGCATTTATATTCTACATCAGTATTTCCCAAACTATGGTCGCGACCCACTGGTTAGTCGCGAGCGAATATTGAGTGGTCCCTGGCCACTGCGCACATGAATTAAAAAAATAGAAAGTCTGCGAATAAAAGTAACTAAAGTTCAAGTTGATGCTAAAACTTGAATGAAGAGAAATAAGAAACAAATACATCCTTCCCATTGAAATAACTTTGTAAAAAACACCTTGCTGGTATTTAAGTAATTGTAAAAAAAAAAAAAAAAAAAAAGAAAGAATGATTTTAGCTGTGTTTCTTTTTCTAACAGTCTGTCATTTACATTGGTAAGACAATTTTTTTCTTAAATTTCAGTTAGAGCAAATAATACAGCATTAAGTAGTCCCACAACTCGCCACTAGGGAATCTGAGCATTACCAATATTTATGCCCTCTTTTCTCTAAGACAGCTAAGAGGTGGATCCCAAGATTGGAAATTTTTGTTAGATGGGTAGGAGCCCAGTCAACTTTGGGAACCACTGTCCTTCACTGTTAAAAGTGCTTAGAAATGAGAAAATGTACCTACTCATTTTTTAAAGTAATTTTGCCTTAAACATGACCAAGCGCCGTTCTCAGTTTTAACTACCGGTGCTTACTTAGAAATTATAGTTACAGAAAGGGGAAGTAATACTTTATTTTTACAGCAAAATATACAGAGCAAATTTTCGTGCTTAATTAATACAGGGCTTTTTTTAACGATTACTTCTTCAGAACACTAGTATTTGTATAAAAAATCAAGCAACTATTTACCTCGCGAGACGTCAGAATGATTCAAGAATTGAGTATGGTCATCTCTTAGGGGCGAAAATACAAGATTATTAATGCGTCGGATTCGGATAGAACGCAGAAAGCAAGAAAACAGAATGGATGTTTGGGTAAATAACGCTCTTCTGGACTGGGATATAAACAAATTTGCACGAAAGTACTTAAGCAACCACAGCGGGTAGTATTGGAGGCTATATAATCCAGCAAACACGGGCCGATTAATATTTATCATTCTCAACGGTAGAACGTTCGCTTACGATCAAGAATTTCCGAGTTCGGTTCCCCAGCGTAGACAGCGCTTTAGTAGGCCCAACGACGACATTCCCTTTCGTCACACGTGTGTTGTTACTCTCTACTACAGTGTTACCTCAAGTATAAGGAAACATTTTCTTTTCTTTTTTTAAAATAGTGTCTCGAAAATTAGATCCTACCGAATCCCTTTTGAGAAAAGGGTTTCCTAAAAAATAAGAACTCAGTTTTTCAAATCTAAGTCATTTGACTTGGAGGTATTCCGAGAACGTGTTGCTCTTGCAAATAAGCCACTTTATCCCAAGAACAAGAATTTTGATTTAACAGTGTATCGAATTCCAAATAGTAATGCTTTACAAGTAGTCTACTGAACTTTTCCAAAATGAAATAAAAAGATTTGTAGAAACAATACTCACCTGAGGTGTAGCTGCAAAAGCTAACGGATTTCATTATGATATCCTTTTGTAATTCGTAATGCGTCTAATCTATGCTCGGTTTTTGTTTAGCATAGGGCAAGTTCTATGGGATTTTACCAATCTTTCAAAAAATTCGCTCCAAATGGGAAACAATATAAAGTTTTAGTTCGTTATTCATATAATCTTTATTAATACTTGACTCTCAAAGAGGGGGAATTACCCCCAATGCCACCCCTATATCCACACCTTCTCGATTCCAATCAATGTATTTGAAAGCAACTCTGCAGATATGGAATGAATGTCAGCTGCGCTTCACCACTTGAGTTCCTGTCTATATACCTTACCAGTCTTATAGACGAAATCTTTTACTTAACCATAATCAGATAATAAAGATAAACTGCGGCTTGTATGCAAGGTTGAAACCTGCTGTCAGAATGGTAGAGAATCGTGTAGTCAAAAAGTGGGAGGTTCTGTATTTGTTCTCTTGTTTGCCATCGCGGTGAAATTACAGGCACCTGATTAACTAAATTTGTGAGGAACATCATTTGTGAAAAACCACTTTTAGCTCACAAATAATCTGTTTAGCTAACCAAATGCTCACGTGATCGTTGTCAGAAACTTTCATGTTGAAAACGTATCGCTAATCCCTCTCAGTCTAGTTTTATCTATGCGCGTAATCCCTCATTCAAAATTCAAAGTTAAATCATCGATGACGTCAGAGAACCACTACTAATTTATCTATCTCTTGGGGTAATGCTGATTGAAGCAATTACCCACAGACGTTGGCCAACCTGCAGTTTAAAAGTGCAAAAAATGTATTTGTCAAACATAGTTCAGATACCTGATTGATAATAGTTTATTAATATTTTATTTTGTTCAGTGTCCAGCAATTTTCGGACAATCTGTATAACTCCACTCTTTTGCACAGTGGCTCAAGTCAACTCTTATTTTACAAAAACCTTTGAGAAGAAAATCAAACTTAATCTATTGTGAATTAAGTCAAGACTACAATATAAGACGCTCTGTGTGTGATCATATACGATGCAGGTAAATGTGTTGCTCCATATTTAAAATATAGTTTCAATCTCAACAGAATAATTCTTCCTTCTCAATATTCCAATTCCCCACATGGCAACAGTATTCTCCCACTCGTTGTTCAGATATGACCACGAGAAAGTCTGTCGGCTTTGTTGTCATAATGAAAGGTCTCGCGAACACCCCCCATTTATTCTATAGTCGCAAAAGAAAGACTAAACACAGGAAACGCATCAGTGATTCAGTCGCTAGCCGACTATAAATTAAAGTTCTATTATCTGTGGGCGTTCCGAATCTTGGGAAATGCGGGAAATAAAATTTTATCGTTGGTGGAACAAAGAATAAAACAAGAGCTCTCAATGGCCATCGTAATATGGTTTTGTTCTAATGATATTTAAAAAAAAAAAAAAAAAAACGCGCGCACACACACAAAACACAACTAACTTCGACTGTTCTCTCGAACTGTTGCAAATCAAAGTTTTCCAATGTAGATTAATATGTCATACTGCCGTTAAAGTCAGAAAAAAAAATTGTTTGTGACAAATTTAAGTTTTTGCAATCAATTATTGGAGTTAGGCTGTTGTTTTTGCAATTTTATGTTTATGGATTAAACATAAAATTTTGCTTGCGACAAAAATATTGACTTGTAGTACTTTAACTAAATGCCCAATGAAAAAGATAACTAAAATTTATTGGAAATCTCATCTCAGAACGTTAATAGAAACAATTTGAGTGACTACATTCCCTAATTTAAAAGCATAGTGCATTAATTGGCTAATGAACGACACGTGCCTGCACGAAATACAAAGAGCTTTAATGTTTTTGTTAGTACTGTGAAATCCGCATAACTGGACCACCGGATAATCGGACCAGCCCTTTAGTTCGAACGGTTCTTCCGTAATGGTTAAAAGAGTGGGAATCGCTATTATTGTATGGAATAAAATTCTCAGGAATCATTTTTTGGTCTCTTACCAATTTTAGATGTGAATGAGTAATCGCAAAATGAAAATACACCTAATACATATTTCATTTTACGAAATAAGCATTAACTTACATAAAAGAAAAGAAATAAAGAAAAGAAAGAAAACTTTTTCTGCCAGCAAAAATAGCTACTCAAACAACTAAAATTACCATTTACTTTCTTTGTTCAAAAATATTTAGAATTGCTCTTTAATATCTTTGAGTCTAAAACTGTGTTCTCAAAAACAATACTAATTACTCTGAAAAACAACGCTAAGAATCTTACTGTACACAGTTGAAGTTTAGAAACATCTTGCGACTTTTACGTTATTTTGCCGGTAATAAACATTTTTCTTTTTAAAATGATTTTATATAATGTACTTTTAATTGTTATGCTTTTACTAGAATAATTGATTGCAAAACACTTACTCAACTGACCAAAATTCTTTACATTGTTCAGAGAAAAATTCTCCTGAATGAAATTATAAATATAAGAGGTAAAATGAACCCAAAAGTAATGATACTTTCATGCTTTGGCAACGATACTTGAACATTATTTCATAATATTAATGATTTTGTGAAATTGTATACCATTTATTTTTAAGGAGACAGAGTATTCTCGATTATTCTGCAAGTTTCATCTTCAGAAGAATAATTTTAGAATATTCTCGCTTCACATCTCTAGGTGTCAGTAAATTTGCCACTTTTGTCTCACGAATGTTTATCCCATAAGCAGGGAACGTTATTTCTTTTCCGTATGTCTTTTGATTGACAAATCACAGACACCTTAACTTTGACTGTAAACGTTTCTAGTTTCCCAAGCGCGAGGTAACACGATAGGTCCTTTTCGGAGAAAGGCAGATTTTGGTGCGGGGGTGGTGGTGATGGATAATCGTTGGGTGAAAGGTCAGAATTCTGAAGAATGTGGTGAAACTGTTTACTAACCTAGAAGACTAATAACTTTGAAAGTAATGAAGAATAGTAAAGCGGGAAAAATTTGTACTGGTCACAGCCAAGAATGTTGCGTGTTGATAAATATGGGTGATGTCATAAACCTGTAATTATTTGATATCAATATGGTAGGTTTTGAACGTCAGAATAGAATAAACGCTCTGTCCAACTTTTGACCAGCAATATCAACAGTTAAAATTTCCATGTTCCTCACATATTTCTTTCCTATTAAGTGAATTTCTAAAGCAATTACCTTCCTCCTTCTCTCCTCACGCCTCCGGAATAATAATAATAATAATAATAATAATAAAAACTAAATTGTCCTGAAACAGAAGGAAAAAGTTTTAAAGTGCATGCTTAAGAATAAAAAATTTAAATTATATAGGAATTCCGAAAGTTTTCTTCATGCAAAAAAAGGAAAAAAATAGAACGAACTTTTACTTATCGTAAAAATTTATAAGGTCAGCATAAAAAAGGGTAAAAGTACTTATCACTTGATTGCATTAATATTTATTTTCGAATATATTTTCCTCGTTTGATTGAGAAAAGAATCGTCCTCACAAACTATGTCAAACTAATACTTTTATGAATTTTCACTTGTGCATGGAAATTCATAATGCCAAATTAATTTTACAAATAAATCAATATAATAAAATGGTTAATTTAGAATTAAAGGCTACATTTATAATTCTGAATAAAAATTTAGTAATTTATTATTTTATTTATCATTAAATAATACTTTACTATTCAATAATTTTTCGACTGTCAGCGGTTTTCTCCCCCCTTTTTTGGGATAACTAATATTAGTAAACAATCTAACAGGTAATAGTTCAACTATTCAATTGGATCTACAATTACACGTAGCAGCGACAGACGTAATACCATAGGTGAAGAGAAAAAGTAATTATTTTGAACTGTGGGAATGTACTTTTTGTTCAGTTTTGCCTTACTGCTGTTATCCAACCGATGAATCAGGACGTAACTGCTTCTGTGAAAAATTAACATAAAACTGAATTCAAACCAAACAGTTTATGAAAAACTAATCGAGTTTATTTCTCTTATACAGTCAGTTATTTTCCAGCCACAAGTCTCTCTCATTTGGCCTGTGGTTCCAAATCATTCCAAATATACCCTTAAACAATTAAAAACAATTTTTTGAAAACACAGTAAGTCTTTTCTATGGAGGAAACTATTAGTTTGTAAAAATGATATGAAATTAATTCTCTCACATTGTTAAACGTTTTAGGGAAAATTCCAATTATTATAATTTTTCTAATAAGAACATTTTAAATCGAAGTATATTTCTTTCAATATCTAAAAGTACAAACGTAGGAGACAGAAAAGATACAGCTATGTGCAGGGTTCACACTGATGAAAAATACTAGGTGGGATTTCAAACCTTGACCAAAATTTTAAGTGGGATTTTTAAAATTTAAGTGGGAACTTTTCTTTTTGTTTTTCTTTAAAAATATTAATGAATTATCCGAACATTATCCAATACAAACTATTTTATAAAAGATGATTATCTAAGCTATGCTCAGCAAAGAAAGAATAAACATCAACAAGGTACACACAAAACGGATCCTTCACAAAATTCGCGATCGCAAACATGGGTGCTTTATAAAATGTTAAGCATGAAAAAGATCCTCTGTTATTTTGGTTATTTAACCAAAATTCTTTTATGTGCGATTTTTACAAAAAAATCCTAAAAATTAGTTTAATATTTCCTCTATTTTTTCTGATCATATGTCATTTTATCTATTGATGTTAATAGAATGAATGAAGATAAGTCTGCATTCACAAAGGGCTTAAATTGTTCAATAATCCCAAGGAATGAAAAAGTTGTCAATCTTTAACCCATGTTATTATATATGATAAATAGGGTTCCTAGATTCTTCTTTTCATTAATGAGGATAAGATGGCAGTTGAAAACTAACATACTCCATTTAGTTTGTATTGAACTATCAGTTTAGAATAGTAGTTTCGTTTCGGGATGTTTTGAACGCGTGTCCGCTAGTTGCGGGAACAGCGCGCGAACGAATATTTTTTGAGTGGGATTTCAAAAAATCCTGCGGGAATCGCGCGGCCTAGCGCGAAATCTGATGTGAGTTACACTAAAATTTTCGTCAATATTAATTTCATATCTCAACGGGTTGAAAAATGTATGTATTAATAAACAATTTTTATTTAGTACTTTACAAAGAAAGCGATTTTTAAAGAAATAGTATTCAAGCTACGATATTTAATTTCAGAAAAAAGTTGCTTTACTTTTTAAAACGTTATCAAATGCAAAAAAAAAAAAAAAAAAAAAGAAAATGACGATAATTTTTAGAAATTTAGAATGGAAATGAAAGTTTCACATCTCATCAATTATCTATATTGAAAAATGAAATCTCTTGCAGAAATTTGTTTTAAGTAGAAAGTAAAGCGCATTACATTTACTGAATCGATTAATTAATTCCACACATTTTATGTACACGGTGAAAAGTATTTAGATTTTTATTAAACACGTTCTTTCTAGTTTTAGAAATAAAAACCCCAGAAAAACATCGATATAATCTTTGTAATTTTCCCGATTTTTTGGTGTTAAAAATATTTTTTTTTATGTTATTGGATCTTAGATAAAAGGATTTGAATTTTTCCGTTGGTAATAATGTTATACAAATGATGTTACTATTCTCTCCAAAGTTAACCCTTTATAAGGTGGTAGGAAGTATGCTTCCCACCTAATTCATCAAGTTATAGATGTTTACAGTACGCTATTTTACCCTTTCTGATTGGTAGAATCTTACAAAGGCGGTCGGGAGCATATTTACCACCACATGCATCAATATCCCCATATTAGAACATTGGGCGGGGGGGGGGGGGGGGTACAAAAAATCATGTTAATCTTATTTAATGTCCTATATGAATTTCTTCTTTGAAACGAACCAAAATCCGAAAAATATTTTCATATATGGATGCTACAAAAAAAAAAAAAAAAAAAAAAAAAAAAAGGCCCTATAAAGGGTCAACAGGACGGACAGAGAAACGTACATACACATTATTCAGAAGCCCCAATTCAGATACGACGAGATAAACGACTTTTCTTTTGACTTGACGAGCTATAGCGGTTTCATAATATCCAAGTCTATTATTTACGCAATAGGAATCGTATTCGAGTTATTCGAAATGTGTTAGTGGAGTTATGATACTGTAGATGGAACAGCACTTTTTTAATTTTTCCATTGTTCAATTTCCTATTCCAATTCCTGAACTTCACCCAGTTCCCCGTCACGAGGTTACTTTCGCGGTAATTAACTTTTCGTGCCCGTAACCTTGACTTGCCGATCCTAATCTTTTTTAATTGCCTTCTTGATGAACCCGAAGCAGATTCCCCTCTCGCGAGCATGAAAGGAGTTCCTTGAGAAATTCTGCCTTTTGTTTTCAGGGTTTGTATTAATGCCAAGATAACGCTACGGTAATTGACATGAAATAACTAAATGTTTGTTTGGATGCACGCCAAGTAATTCCTCAATTCCTCTGTAAATCTACATCGTGGAGAAAAATGGAATTTGAGTTAGTATTCTTCTCCGAACTGTCTGGTCATTAGCTTGTTCTTGTGCGCGAATGAATAATTCAGTTTTTAATTATTTGTGCATGATTTGACGCTTTGCTCGGTTTTTCTATCCATGGAACGCCAACCGCTGAGGATACGGCTTTTACGTCATATAGTAAGTAAGTATGCTTAATGTAGTAATGATAAAGTTAAAAACAAGATAAAATAAAAGGGATTTTAAAAAATGGTGTGATGTATACCGTATTTACTGTGTAATATACGCACTTTTTCAACCTAAAAATTCGTCTAAAAATGGAGTGCATAACGAAGGTAAAAACTCGTCTTCTTTTCAATGTCATAGTAGAATCTAAAACGATATTTTACTATATAATTCTAAAAATATTATGAAGCTAAAGAGTTTGTTTGAACGCGCTAATCTCAGGAACAACTGTTCCGATTTGAAAAATTCTTTCAGTATTATATAGCCCATTTATCGAGGAAGGCTGTAGGCTATATATCATCACGCTAAGACCAATAGGAGCGGAGCACTAATGAAGAATGTATAATAATCTGCATCCATGTCGTATGATTATGCGGCATGCTAAAGATCCCTTGAGTATCCGTTTGGCATGGGTACTCTCGGCTAAATTAAATTTTTTGTGCAGATTGCGTCAACGAGAGCGCAGGTGCTCCATCTAGGGGAAACTAAGCATCAAAAAATATTGCGACAATGGTACCACACTCATCATTGTGGTGCCGCTGAAAGAGTTGGTACCAATATCTGGGGACGCACTAGGTCTGCAATGGTTGATGACAAATACTGCAGCCCCATTAGAAGGAGTGAAAATCAATATCTACTTCTGCTGGAAGAAAACAACGAAAAATATAGCGTACGCAGAAGTACTTTAAAATAAAAAAAAAAAATTGTTTTGAGTTTTCTTTTGAATAACCTACAATCTGCGTGATGTAAGATAAGTGATTATGAGACCCAGTACTTTATATGGGTATTTTTAGGGAATATGATATGTTTTTCATAGAAATACGTGACATCACTTTTTGTCCTCCGACAGAAAATGAGCATTATTTAAGATAGACCGTGCAACGCCGGGCGTCGCAGCTGGTCTATTATATTTTGCAAACAAGATGTCATAGTCGAAAGTGAATGATGGATTAATCATAGTTAAATCTTTCTTGAAATGAGGAATTAGTAAAGACTATGTTGGAATTGATGACCGTTTCTTATATAAAGTCGATCATGATGATAAAAAAAAGAGGATGAGGAGACAGAAGATATTAATGAAGAGTCTGATGACAGTCACATGAATTTTGGAGGTTTCTGGAAGATCAGTTTACTATTAAAACTAACGTAACATTGCTGAAGCGTATTTCAAACTTTTTTTTAGTTTTTACCATAAAACTGTCTTGCATTTTCGTTGATCATACTTTACGTTGAATTGTTTTATGCAAAGTCTTTCCTACAGCTATTTTTCATCGCTTTTTGAAGACCATAAATTAAACACCTGTAATAAAATTCCCCTTAGAGCGCAGTCCGACAAAGTAAAGTGAGCAGACGAAGACAAAATAAAATACTAGTACTGTTTATTTTTGCAATATGAGTATTTTTATGAGAACCTAAGCAAAGAAACAGATTAAAATAAGTATATTGTTTTAATCATATAAATATGTTTTTGTGAGCCTAATTTATGTTTTAACTGGCGCAGAAGAGATGTCGTCGTTTAATATCCCCGTACTGACCCGAAAAATTAGCTCAGAATGTGAGCTAAAAAAATTATTTTCTAACTAAATAAAAATAAATAAATAAATGAAAAGGAAAAACTATGAAATTTAACTGATGTTTCTTTTATAGCAGCGTTGATTCTTTTTAAACTTTAGTTATCACTAATACTCAAATCCATTTCATTTCATGTGCTCGATTTTTCGTCGGCTAACAGTTTCATTGCCAATCCCGCGATATCGCATTAATTAGTTACTTACAAGCACTATTTGTCTATCCATTAATGTGCGCGTGTGTGTATGTGAAAACATTTGTTGTATTGAACAGGGATCTGGAGCGGAGCGAAAAGCAGGGTGCGGAGCAGTGGAGCAAAGAGATTTGGCACGAAACTGGAACGGAATCGGAGCAAATAAATTTGTTGTGCGCCATTGCGCCGATTTCTTTTTCACTTTTTAAAGTTTTTATCATTTAAAAAATTAGTTAGCTAAAAAAACAGTTAAATAATATAATCTATTAAAACTTTTTTTTCTTTCTAATGGGGCTGCAGTATTGGTCATTAACCATTGCAGACCTAGTGCGTCCCCTGATATTGGTACCAACTCTTTCAGCGGTACCGCAATGAGTGTGGTACTATTGCCGCAATTTCTTTTTTTTTTTTTTTTTTTTTTTGACGCTTAGTTTCCCATACATGGGGCACCTGAGCTCTCGTTGATGCAATCTGCACTAGGAATTTAATTTAGCCGAGAGTATCCATGCCAAACGGCATGTGCCGAACGGGAGTATCCATGCCAAACGGATAATCAAGGGCTCTTTAACATGCTGCATAATCATACAACATGGACGCAGACGATTTTCTGCATCTTGAAAATCCACTGACTTGGGCTAGGTTTGAACCTGCGATCTTGGGAATACGAGACCTGCGTCTTACCACTACGCCACCCTGTCGACATCTATTAAAACTATTCGTCACGAAATTAACGGATCACGAAAGTTTTCCATCCAACGCAACGGCCTCGGATATCCAGTATTCGACAGATTTTTAAATATCTGGAATCAGGTCTCGTCATTGCATGAAATATCCGGTTATCCGGGTGTCAGATTTGATTTTTAAAATTAAATTAATTAACATGTTTTTTGAGAATAGTATATGTAAATTACAAACTTACTACGTGTTCCGAAACTGTGGGATGCTTCAAAATAGATTGGTAGAATTGCAGGTTTTAAACATCAGAGCCGGACATCCGGTGTGTTTCAGTCATACAAAACATATAGGATATCCGGTATCCGGCAAAATGAATATTCGATGTATCGCAGAAAGGTCACGAAAACGTCACGAAATTTCACTTTTGAAAATCTGTAGACACCCTGAATTCGAATCTTGAATGGCAATATGACTTATAACTGTTTAAGTGCAACATGTGTGATGACTATGTCATATGTGTGTGCGCTCATTGTACATCGTTTGAGTTGATTCAATCCAGATGACATTGAAACAATTTTCATTCCTTTTTCAGGTAAATTCTAAAGGTCGACAGCAAGGGTTGAGAGAAGGAGACCGGGTGGTTTCCCTCAATGGCAAATCCACCTCTGACATGACGCACGCCGAGGCACAGCGGGAAATTCGAGAGTCCGACAGAAGTCTCGAGTTGCAGATTGAGAGGTACGAATTGTTTCTTTGAACATTCTTTGGACCAAAAATTTATCAATAAATGATTGAAAGCTTTGAGTTTGTTTTGCCGCCAGATAAAGCATTTCATACTCAAAGAAGAATTCTCGTTTGGGTTTGTCTGATCATTTCTAATGACTGCTTTTAGTTTTCATATGTTAGATGATGCTTTTGAATTTCAGAAAATATTCTTAGAATTTGCCTTAAAAATTGGATGGTAGCTGTTTTGTCGTCTAAGGGAAAATATTATCTGATTTTTAATACCGCTTGAAAAAAATGATTGTAGGTACGATTTCGGTTTTAAATAGATAAAAACAGCTATGATGAGCTTTAGCTTGTAACTCTGAGCATAGACGTGCTTACGGGGGGCCCCAGTTCTTAGAAAAGCAACTGAAACCCTCACTTTCTGACGGCTTTTCTAAACCCTCAGTACAGTGGTGCCTACCTCCATTTTTTGAGTTACGTGCACGCTTATGAGTACGTAAAAATATCCGCCGTATCATAAATTAATTTTAAGGATTCTTTATAACCCTTAAATACCTTATTTTTTAAAAAACCTTTATAAAAACAATTTTTGGATTTTATTTCCTATTTAAATCGTGGGGGAAATGGCTATAAAAATCATATTTTAAGTATAATTTATATTTAAAAATCTGCAATATTGGGCTTTAACTGAAGAAACAACAAATACTTTGCAGTCAAATATCAATGATAATACCGTAAAAATGCTTTATGTTCAAGTAGTACTTTTTTTCTTCTTTACTGAAAAACACGAAATACGGCAACCTCACGTGTACAAAAACTAAAAAAAACGTACATGCAGCAAATGGTGACAAAATAAATCCATTTTTATTTTTCATCAGTACTAATACTGCTATCTATAATTGAAAATTGATTTAATAATATTTTCAATTAGTACAACTGTTAGCAACAGTAGGCATTAGAACTGTAATTTTAGTCTCACCGAATTGAAAAGACTAAATTGGAAAACCTCAATTACATGTTTAAGTGGAAAAAAACCCCCAACATTTGATCTCTATGTAAATACTATTTCATTTGCATTTAAGTCAGTAGGTTGAAGTTCAAGTTTAATTTATGCCAAAACACTTTTTAAGCTATTCCAATACGGCTGTTTTGATCATCCTAACAATAAAATCTTTTCAAAAAGAAACTTTTTATCCTAATATAATCAAACATTGAACTGGAAGCCGTAACCACTCAACCAAGACTCGCTCATTCTCTCTTTGACCAACCGATGAATTAAACTCAAATAAGCAACAAAATAAAGTGTAGACAGAATAGGGCCAAATCCGGTGTTTCTGCAGATTACAGGAAGGAAGCACCCCCTCCATACTGGACCGCTGAGTCTATTGTACTAAACTGCTGGTGATGACAAGTGTCGGACTCTTGGTCACTGGCTTCCATGAATCACAATATCCACTTCTTTTGCATGTAATGTCACCGTTTGCCAGTCCTAATTCCATTGAAGGACGGTCCAAGTTGCCTACTATGATGAGCTTTTGTCTATAGTGATTGATTGTGAAAGGGGTAAGTTGTTGGATAATAATGAGAATAGCAAAAGACAATCTTGACTTAAAGTTGCCAGATCAACAGGATATATATTATGCTTCTTTTTACAATGTTTTATTTTATCTTTTTAATTTAAAGATAGGTATGGTGTTTTTTTGAATGTTTCGCCTTAATATATAATTATGTAATTATCAGTAGCAATGTCATTTTATCTATAGTGTTTGTGAGTAAATAAGATTTCCACATTTAGTTAATAACAGCAGATAGCGAAATCATTAAAACTAATAAACCCTTTTCAATAATCGCAATTTTATTCATTTATTTATTTATTCCGTTTCTGAAAAACGATTTTAATTCTTAAATGTTATTTTATGTTAAGCTATTTAGAAATTAAGATAATAATTTCATTGAACAAAATTTTGAATAAAAGTCGCGGGGAAAAAAAGTTAAGATAAAAGTTTAAAAAATATTTCTTTGCAGATTTTTTTTTTTTGAATATCCTTGCGGTTAAAAAAAGATTGTAATGGGTTTACAGGATTACGTTTTAAGATACATAGATTTTTAAAAATAGATATGGGTCATTCTTAATTTGCATGCAGATTTCATATTCTGGAAAATAATTTTTTTTCTAGAAAAGTATTTAATGCACACATCCTGTGTAGGTTTCACTATTGATACACATTGCTTATTTGTCATTAAAAAAATGCAATTACTTGAGCTTGAACTCTTTTTGCTTAGCGGCTCACCCTAATGAGCTTAATTATGAGGTGACCCAAGATGAAAGATCAGCGTATCTTTGCAGTCAACTAACTCATTAAAAATGAAGTATGTGTGTCATTGTTTGGGATCGCGTAGTTGCTCTATTGTGTGTCGCATGTTGATCTTTTGGAAATGTTGGCCGTGCTCTCTATAATTGTATTCATCTTTCAAACTAAGCTGTTGCCTATTGTGATGATGCATTCGACGTACATTAAACTGTATTGTGTTCTTATTGAAAGGGTCATGTATCATATATACATTGATTATAATTTTGCTTCAAAGCTTTTTAACGTTATTGCTTTTAATCCCTACTTGGTTGATCTTATTCTAAGAACAGAGATCTTCTCTGGAGGACTTCTAAAAGAAGGGCTACCTTGGGTTTGCTTCTCGATTAAGAGAAAAACGGAGTACCTTTTAGGATGTTTCACAATCACCTCTTCAATTCCTTATTTCTTAAATCATCGTTTAGAAGAGATAGAAGAAAAACACAATCACACCGTAGTACAAGTCTTTTTTAAAGAATAATAACTTTCATTCATTTGAAACTTGAGATTAAAAGATTGAATCAAAAGATAATTATCTAGCAAAAAGTAATAAACTAGGAAGGAATAGGTTCCTCTTTTAATCGTAAGTCACTTTTACCTCGTATTCTATTGTAATGACATATAACTATAGCAACAAAAGCATTCAATATGTCTTGGTGCAGTAATATTACGATATTTTATTAGACAAAGAAATGACTTCATTCTTTCTTTTTTACTAAAGTGAAAGAAGAAACAAATGATTTCCAACTCACTTAAAATCTTTGACGGCCCTGAGGCTACGCACCGCGCACAGTCAACACCCCCTGGGGGTGTTGGCACAGTCCACTTCGGATCTGCATGCCTACGATAATCGTGTAACTGTAACTGCAACTCGATGCTGTGTAAAGAACTGGGTTGTTCTAAATGCATCTTTTTTCTCATGTTTAACTTGATGAAGTTATATTTTGTACACTTAGCTCATAAAACTCGTAAAAAAAAAAAAAAAATGCAGGGTTAATTCCCAACAGAAAAGTACGGGAGCTGAACATTCTTCAGAACTTATTCTAAAGCACACTTAGTCGGAAGCTTTGCGCAATCTGTGAAATTCATTGAAAATGAAAAGCAGTGCTAGAGCTGACATCCTTTGAGCTGCCATGCAAATTAAACTCTGAACACGAGGTAAACTTAAATAGTGTTAAGACTACTACTCTTTTACAGCTGCTAGTAAAAAAGTGAGCCAAAAAAATATCCAGTGAGGTAAACTCAAATATTTTAAAGACAACTAGTCATTTACAGCTGCTAGTAAAAAAGTGAAACAAAAAGTACTTTGTTATCGTGACTTATCACTGAGAGTAATCATCTGCGACAATTTTTTCCAAGCCTTCGATTCAATGCCCGTATTTACAGAAATTGGTGTTCAGGGAGACGCCTTCAGAGATTTCTTACCCATCAAATTTCTACTTCTTTTCAGAGAAACAAAATATCGACAAATATTTAACGCAACATTATTCGTTATAATGCGTGGTTTCAGAAAACTGTGTTGCCAGAGCCCCTAATAGTGGAACAATCAGTAGTTTCGTAAAACGATTTCGTGAAGGTTTTTGTTTGAAATTTAACGATGCTGTTTATAGATATTGTTTGAAATATAATAAGTTAGGAAACCTTTCATATTATGTATGTGTATTATGTATTTCTCAAAGCACACGGAAGGGGCGATTGCCTTCTCCCTTTCCCAAAAAAGACCGGATGGGCCACGTGCCCGCGCCCCGATGTCTTTCCCTAAATTATTAAGCTCCGTTTCCACAGCTTCCTTAGAAGTGTAAAGGGACCTTAGAACTGTCCAGTGGAAGTGAAGTTCCAAAAAGTACTTCGGCCAAACGTAAAAATGCTCATATTCTGTCCCCCCCCCCTTTTTTCATATTAATTATCGGATTTCTTTTTTACTTAAGATTTTTCTGCTTCAACAACCTATCATTGCGAAATATAAACACTACGTGAAATCCTCTTCGGCAAAGAAAGCAAATCATAAATCCTCCCTCATCCATTGTATTATTACGACGCTCATATTGTTTCTGGTATTGAATAAAAGAAGCTGAAATTAATATCGGAGTGGATTTTTTTATATCTTCCCAAGACTGATGACTTATGAAGCTCTAAATTATTTAAGATGACAGTGATTCACTTTTTTTTTTTTTGGCAGGCGTATATCCAACAAAGAAATGAATGGTACGCATCCTGCTGATGATTGTGACATTTCTCGGGAAGATGGCCTTAGTTCACCGTTTACAAATGCAGAAGATGACGCCAATAATCCAAGTGAGTAATTATTTCATTTCTTCTTCTTTTATTTTTTTAATCATTATAAATAGATGTTAATAAATAACAAGAGTAGCGTTCCGACGCATAGGCGAAGTAACAAATCTCCAAGTATGGCTGTTTGTCAATGAATTTAACATTGCCATTTGCAACTAACTGATAAAAATAACACAGTCCAACAGAAAAAGAAAAGAAGTAGATGGGGGTGATTAATAATTTACAAAGCATTCACGCCAAGAGCAACGGCAGCATTTTGCATCTGTCATAATAGACTTTTCGCGGTTACCAAACTATCAACGAGGAATCATGAGTTCCAAGTGAAATCGTAGCTCAATTAACAAATCACGACCTTCTTGGTGATAGTCACTTTTAATCACGTGATAAAAAATGCCAGTAGGTGTTACGGAGGCGTGGCTATTAAATGATGTAGAACTAACGGTGTGTTCAATGATTTTTAGTTGCTGTCACTCGTTGTCATTGGCTTTGGAGTGAATGTACCTATTAGTTATTTCATCATATCAACCGATTTTACAATTCGAAAGTTGCATCAGTAAATCTACTGTTGGAGTCAGGACTTTTAAAATGATTTTTACAATTTTTCGCAACAATTCGGAAGTTTTAATTGGCAAAATTGGAGTTTCGAGCTTTTTGCATTTTATTTAAAGGCCGATGAAACAGAGTGCACAATGGTAAAATCCTAAAATTCAAATACACAGTAGCATGTGAGACTTCGTGTCATAAATGACACAGACATTGGTAGTAAAACCTGGCAGTTTTCGAAAATTGTTAGTTAATCTTGAGAGCAAGCAACCAAAATGTTGTGGCCATTCTCCGTTTTTTACAAGCAGACAGGCATTTGTAGTGTAGAATGAAAATGTTCAAAGGAAAAAAAAGAAATCATTTCTTATTTGAAAACCATAAGAAGTATGATTTTTTTAAAAAGTTTTTTAAATTTATTCTTTGATTAAATGCGAAGTTACGTATATCAACTACATAACGTACGACTGCAAAGCATTTTAAATTGGCCCTAATCTAACGTTGTGCATAAAGAAATTAAAGTACACTCCATCGAACAGAATGATCCTAAGTGTTCTTTCAAGCATATGACGTCAATCACATCCTCTACGAAAATGATTGCTTTTTCCCAAAACAGGCAAGTTCTGAAACCGTCAAAAGGATGAGGACGACCCAACTGCCAGTATTATGACCAATTGCCCTGGAAAGCTAACAAATTCTTATCTTCGAATTTTATTGAAAAAAAAAGAAGAAAAACACACACACACATATACATATGAAGAGATGCTAACTTTTGATTGAACAAATAAATCTATTCCGATTGTCTTGTCCTCTCTTTTGAATGCATAGTAACGAAAAACTTTGTACAATTTCCTAACATTTAAAAATGTTTCTTTGGTTAAATTGCAGCTTATTTAGGAATGTTATGCGATTAAATAAAATTTTTTCTGCAGCAGTATTCTATTGTCTAACACAGAGGTGGCCAAGCTCTTTGATAGTCCGAGCCATTTTTCAAAATTTGAAATTTTTCGCGAGCCGCAATTAAAAACGTATTTAAAAGGTATGCAAAAAAGGTATTAAAAATATTTTTTACAGAAATTATATTTATTGAAAACATAAATAAAAGTACAAAATATGTGTATTGAATTTAAATATTAAAAAGTAAACACATTTATTTTACTTCTCTTGATAATTCTTTAAAAGTTGGCGAATAATTGGTGACAGCACTTCTCAGTAATTCTGTGAGATGCTGGTTAGTTAATACTTTTCTCCACCAGACCCATACCTGTTAGCCGAGGCCTTAGGATTCCTTACGCACGGGGAGAGGTAGTGGGGTCTACGGATTTTACATGCACATATCCCCAAGTATACATGGTGGTCTTCAGTGGGTATCGAACGCGCGACCTTCCAGGTGGAAGTCCGACGTGCTAACCACTAGGCTACCACGGCCCGGGTAGTTAATACTGATTGGTGTTTGGATTTCACGAATTTTAAAGTGGAATAAAATGATTCGTAAGTACGTTGTTCCGAATATTGAAATAATTTGACAAGCAGCCTTTTTTAATTCAGGATACTTTGATTCTGGTTCAAATTTCCAAAATTCAGTAAACAACGTCGACTTATATTTTAACTGTACAACTTGATCTTCTTGCATCTTTATTAATTCTAATTCTCCAGATGCTTTTTGGGTCATAATTATATTGGAAATGGAAACCTCACATTGAATTATGTTGATTCCAAATGGATTCAGAAAAAAAATCAAGAGACGATTTAAAATATTTCAAGTATTGAAATCTATTTTGCAATTCCGTCAATATACCTCCCATCTTTATTATACACTCGTTGAGTCGAGAGCCACATATAACCCTCCAAAGAGCCGCATGTGACTCGCGAGCCGCAGGTTGGTCACCCCTGGTCTAATATTTACTTTGTTTCTTCCACTGCAGTTTGGTAATAGATCTGACAATTTTTTTCCAGTATCTTTTTTTTTATTCGTATCAAAATTAGGATATTTATTACCTAAACGTTATCAATATTGTCTTACATCAAACAGTATCTTGAAAGAATATGATGCTTCACAAAACTGTATGTGATATTATTTTGTAACTGCGGGGGGGGGGGGGGGGAGAGAAAAATTAAATAAACCCCAGATTATTATTATTTATTATTATATTTTGCTCTTAATTTTCAAATTTTTATCCTTTGGTTAAATTACTACTTAATATAGTTCTTTCATGAGTTCACGAAGATATCGCACATGCCTCAGTTATTGTGTTGTGATAAAAATCAAATTATTATTATATTTTATTTATTTATCTAAAAGCAAGTTTTTTACTTTGTTTTTCCAAAACTTATTATATTCAAAAATAGCGTCCTAATACTATAAAGATTTTTTTTTTTTTTTTGGCGGTATGTGTCTTAATATTTTTACTAGTAATTTAATCCTTTTTAAACAAATGAATAATAGTAATGTTGGAATTTATATTAGTAGTTTTCCCCCCTTAAATACAAGGTTGTCTAATTTTTGATTTATTTAGCAAAAGTTTTTGGTAACTATAGTTTTTTACTGCTCATGTAAGAAAAAGTACTCAATAAAAAACACAAACTATTTTCTACGTGAAACACGTTTAAACTATATATTTACTTCTGAAATTTCTTAATTTATCCTTAAATTTTAATATTATTCAAATTTTTATCATTTGAAATATTTATCCCTTTTTACTTTAATGATCAAAATATTTACACAAAATATAAATACGTGCGCTCCCAGTTGCTCGTCCATTAGTATTAATCCTATTTCTGAACATTCTTTACCTTTTCAAATGCAAATATAACATTGACTCAGAATTTGCAAAGAGCATTAGTTTATCCTGAACATTATTTTTATTATTGTTGTTATCATTATTACTTTTATTATATTTCTTAGTTATTTATACTTAAGAAATATAATAAAAGTAATAATGATAACAACAATAATACTTTTTCAAATTCAAACTCTTCCGAATTTTTTATAAAGTTTCTACATTAAGTTTAGAACTGTTTAGCATTTTAAATAATCTCAAAAATAAAATAAAAGGGGAAGAGTAGTTTTAAATTCTGAAAGCATCTATTTAATGGAATTTACTTACTACATTGACACTTTCATGTAAAACCTTTCCTCTTCAAAACAAGGTGACGTGTTTTTTTTCCCCTTCTGAAGCCACCTGTCCTGGAATTTTCATCAAAGACAGGTGTGATGTCACTCATTTCACATCAGATATTTGTTTTCGGTTGCCAAAAGTTAATTGCTAATGCGTTGCGGAAAATCGCGCCGAAAATATAGTTGCGTCTTGGAATTCCAGATCATAAAACCATTCTTCAGTAGTTTCAGGGAGAAATTTTGACGTGATCGTGTTCTTTTCAGCAAGTGTGGGTAGAAAGTATAACTATATTTATCATCACAATTTTTTTTTGAAAGATATTTTATGAGGGGTGTAAACGTGTAGTCATATTGGCATGATGTGAAGAAATATTGAATATTAAAAGAAAAAACTTTTTAATTGTTCGAATTAATATTATTATTGTTATTATTGTGTCTATTTTATAAAATGGTTTGTATGGTTTGTAATGTGCAATAAAGAAAATATATAAGACCTGAATATTTCTATAAAACATAGAATGTAGCACAAATATTGTGCATTATGACCGCTAACGAAGTTGGGGTATTTGTAAAGGAAAAAGAGAGAAATAATATGCAAATTTTTAGCGTCTGAATTGAAAAAAAATAATCGTGAAATACATTCTGTACTAATTGAAACTTAAAACATTACAAAAAAAAAAAAAAATAAAATAAAATAATATAAAATTCTAAAAATTAAATAAATTGTCTGTTTGGAAAGACTGTCTAAGAGAACTAGCATTTTTATAAGTCACATCAAATGCATCATTAAACGCATGCGTTTTGTATGTAGTAAAAGAGTATTACTTGAGGGCTAAAGGTGAGGATTTAGAGTTAAGTTCAGACCAGACTTAAACATCATAGAATAGAATTGAGGTGAATTTTATGATAATCACAAACAGTTGCATGTGCGAGTAAACTAAAAATACTCAATTAAAAACGTAATAAATCTTGGGAGCGTAACTGTCTGTTACTCTGCAAGCATAATTCCGCTTGAAAATGACATCACATATGTCATACCATACATATCTTAATGGGATACAGATAGCTGCATTTTAAAAGCGGGAGTATCAAAAATTCGGTTTTACTCTGCCATCCCAGTTTGCCCACCCTTACCCTAATATAAGATGAAGCAATTTCTATAGTGCTTATTATGCCTAACAGTCTTTATAACCTGTTTTGCAGAATATTGTACATTTTTTTTGTAGTGGTCTAAAGATGCCACAAGTATCGGATAAACAACAATTAATATCAAAAGGATATGGGATAAATTTTATGTTAATACCAAATAGTTGCATCTACGAATGAACTAGAAATACCCATTGAAAAAAAAAGTAATATAAGTTATCTTGAATACTGTATAAGCATGTGTATGCGACTCTGCAAGCATAATCTTACGTGGGAATGAACCTCAGACGCGTCATACAATACCTATCTCGATGACGTACAGGATCACTGCATTTTATAAGCGGCATTATCAAAAATCCTGTTTCGCTGTACCACCCTTCCTTTAATATAAGGTATAACAATTTTTGGTGTGCTTCTTGTTCCTAAATATTTTAGTTTATCTGCTTTGCTAAATATTTTGCGGTTTCTTTGTAGATTCTTGGTCCACAGATTCCACGAGTACCGGGTCAACAACAATTCATGTTGGCCACAGCAATTCGGAAGAAATCAATTCCTCAGAAGAAGGTAGGTGGTAAAAATAGTTTACCTAAATATTCCTAATAATTCAATACAATAAATGGCATAAGGTATGCAGACATTCATTTGAAAGACATACGTCGTGTAGTATCATATGCCTTAGGGCCGTGGTAGCCTAGTGGTTAGCACGTCGGACTTCCACCTGGAAGGTCGCTCGTTCGATACCCACTGAAGACCATCATGTATACTTGGGGATATGTGCATGTAAAATCCGTAGACCCCACTACCTCTCCCCGTGCGTAAGCAATCCTAAGGCCTCGGCTATCAGGTAGTGGTCTGGTGGACAAAAGTATCATATGCCTTCTATTACATTAGAAAATGCTAAGATCTTTATAGATAGGCTTGCCATATTTTTGGTTAGTGAAACTGGGACCCATTAATATGGGATGGGCATATCGGGGCGTCTGGGGAAATTTTTAATAAATTAAAAGCAAAATGATGAGTTTTAAGCCTTTTTTAAGCTTCTCAAGTAACGGGAGCGGGGAATCTGGAACCCTAAATTAATAGTCTACCCGCCTTTTAAAAATAAAAATGGAATTTTTGCTGCTTAATTTACTTGAAAAGATTTCGTTTTTCTTTTTAATGAGAATTTTTCCTGGTCTTCCATCTAGAAAGAAGTGTTAATAAAATAAAGTTTAAAATAATTCATAAAATTGTTTAATTGAACAATTAATTAACAAGTCTTATTTTAAAACCATTATTTTTAAACCACAAAAACCATTTCAAAAAAACATTTTTGTCAAACTAAAAAAGCAATTAATAAGTTAACAATGTTATTCTTTGTTTTCAAACCACTCATATTTCTGACTTGAATGTACTTTTTTCAAGATGTCTTTGTTAAGCTTGACTTTTTCATAAAAGTCAGAGCAAGAAAGGCCAAAGTTTATTTTACATACAATCAATGCTCTTGCAGTGGACTCCCTCATTAATGCTCGGTTATCTTAAAGATTCTTAATGTCTTCATAAAAGATTCTTAAAAACATAAATTCATTACTTTTTACATCTTGCAGCCGTTTCCGGGACATTGATAAAATTGGGCGGGACACCGGGACAAGAGCAAAATACTGGGATTGTCCCTGTCAAACCGGGACGTATGGCAAGCCTATTTATAGATATATTTTCAGAAATAGTAGGTTGTCTACAATATCAGTTTAAAATTGGATAATTCTAGGTAACATGGCCATAGTTTATAAGGATTGAAATAAAAATTCATAGAATGCAAATAAAAGAAATATTTATGCATATAATACCCATTTTATTTTGCGTTAAAATTAGTATAAACTGAGAAAAAAAGTGAGTAACATATTTTGAAATTAAAATGAAAAAAAGGCCATCTCTCTTTCAAGTCGAAAAGATATTGACATTCAATCCGAGAAGGAAAAATGAAGTTAAAATAGCAAAAAGTAACACATTTCATTCCTGTAAAATATACATCAACTTGTAAAGATGGAAATATCACAGAACATGAGTGAAGAAAATTCGAATGAACAAAATTTAGAGTACAATTTCAATCTTTCACTTTTCTTTAAATTTTATCAAACTTTTGGCAAACATCTTGATAATTTATGCAGGTTTCATAAAACCACTTTAGGCTCTTTATCCGGTCATTTTTTGGTTGTGAGTTTTGTCGTCAACCAAAACAGTGATCCTCGTCATTCCCTCGAAATGTGTAGAATCTGATCTGCTAATTTCAAATCTATGTCATTGTCTTCGCTGATAGAAGTGTCGTGCTTTGATTTTTTTTCTCGAATTTATTTTAGACTTTTCCCCGGTTTTCAGTTTTTCAAAATCAACTTCATCGATTTCTAGGTTGACTTTTTCTTACGTTTTTCAATGTTTTCTTTGGATGTCAAAACCACAACTACTTGTTTGATACGTTTTCTATCTATTTATGTCATGGTAACATCAAGAATTGGTGCAATATCCATACACTTTTGTTGATGATTGTACATCATGAGTTTTTGGTGTGCCCTGGGGGCTCCGAAATATTAATTAAAGATCATCATCTCTCTCTGATTTGATGTGGTCATGTATCCTAAAATCAAAGGGTGGATATCCTTCCAATTTTTAGCGTCACTCTGCTT
The DNA here is from genome assembly GCA_038502835.1 of Octonoba sinensis. Classification (NCBI taxonomy): domain Eukaryota; kingdom Metazoa; phylum Arthropoda; class Arachnida; order Araneae; family Uloboridae; genus Octonoba; species Octonoba sinensis. The sequence goes on from CM076604.1 coordinate 100,925,485, forward strand.
TTGCACGTTTTTGTTTTGGGCTTAGAAACAAAGATTGACTTATATACCTGCCATAAAAGTCCGTATGGTTGATGTTTTGCAAAACAGCAAAAATGTTCAGCAACTAAATTAAATAAACATTAATCTTTCATGTCCTGTTTATAATCGAAACGCAAAGCTTCACTTCCCAATGTATGCCTCGTTGAACTTTTTCCGTTCTCATACAAAATTTTTGCTGCCAGTTATGATCAAATTCAAAAAAATATTTAGACTGTCCATGTCTCTTCGAGTTACCCTAGCGATACACCGTGTACCTCCCACTGAAGCCGTGTACTCCTACTGATTGTCGTGAGGGATCATTAAAAATACAGTGAAAACTGTGTAAGTTGACAGCTTGCGGTGCAGCACTTTAGCGGTTAACTTAGACAGGTGGTCAAATTATAGAGGGTGAGGTAGTGGAGGGAAGGCTAATTCCGTTCTTCACAAAAGTGGTCAACTTGAACACGTGGTCAACTTTACAGGTTTTACTGTATTCCAGGTGGGTACTGAGCATTGTTAGTCTTGGCTGTCTAGACGTTTTGTTTAGACAATTGATACTTCGTTGTAAATTCACGTCTGCAATTGAAACGAAAAACGAAATTTGACGATTCCAGATATCATCTTTGAAACAAAAAAAAAATAACGCAATATATTAAAAAGATCAATGGGAACTGCGGTGTACTATTTCTTTCCGGTTTTGTACCAAAATAGCTGTGAATTAAGAGCGGATGTATGCTTACCTTCTACCTTTGTTGGTTTCTTACCACCCACGCCTTCAAAGTTAAAAAGAAACCTCTGAGAGACCTCCAGATAACCTGCTTTGGAAGACAGAAAAAAACAAACACTTCTGCCAGATGAATTATGTCCACTTAGTTCTACCGTTTACAGAACTTTGATCTTTATAGAATATAGTGCTCCCGTTTTACATGAGTATAATAGCGTTTTGTTAGTTGCTTTGAGAATCATCATTTTGTTTAAAAAACTAACTTTCTTTGTCGTAATTTTTGGAAGTGAATTTCCATGGCGCCATTTTTATAATCAAAATTTCTTCTTTGTAATTTCCGAAAGTAAGTTTTGCCTGTCATCATTTTTAGCAGCTAAATTTCTTTTTTGTCAGTATTTTAGAACGAAAATACTTAGTCCTTTTTAGAACAAAGTTTTCTAACTCTCATTTGACAAACTAAATTTCTTCTTTGCCCTTTTTGAATTTTCAGAAAAAATTTAATACTCGTATTTTAAGGACCTAAATTTTGCTACTGTCATTTAAAGACATTAAATTATCCTTTTCATTATCCTTTTTGAAGAATACGTTTATCTGTTATTATTTTGAAAACTAAATTTTTTCACACTCAGTTTAAGAAAATAGTTTAATTATAGAATAATTAAACCACTAGCTTTTCTCAGAGACTATTCTTCTCCAAAGTTGCTTTCAGAATTAAAATTCTCCACCGTGACCCTTTACACTAAACATCACTGCCTTTATTTTTGTAAACTAAATTTCTTTGCTACTATTTTATTGGAGTAATTTTCGCTACCATCATTTTAGAAACTTAATTACGACATAATTATTTTTAGAGCCTAAATTTCTTCCTCGTTGTTTTAGGAACTAAATATCAATTTAAGAACTAAGTGTATCACATTTTTTTAAACCTACATTTTTGCATTTTTTTCTGATAAGTTAAAATTACACTATTATTTGCATATAACAGTTTACTGCTCCGGTAAGTCCCGAAAATGTCGGGAATTTGGAATTCAGTTACAAAAGTAACGAAAAAGTCACGAAAATTTTTCATCCAACGGGACCAGTCCCCCCCAGCAGGTATCGAATATCCGGTATCTGATTTGTTTATCCGGTATGCAAGATTTGATTTTAAAAATTTAATAAATTAATATGTTTCTTGAGAACATATGTAAATTACAATCTTACTACGTATTTCGAAGCTGTGGTATGTTTAAAAATATGTGTGGAATTTGCAATATCCAAACGTCAGAGCCGGATATCCGGTAGAGATATGTTAGACAAAGGATACCGGAATCCGGTATCCGGCTAAGTAAATATCCGACGTATTACCGACAGATCACGAAAAAAAGTCCCGAAAAGGTCACGAAATTTCACTTCTGAAAATCTGTAGACACACTGTTTAAGAATTAATTTTCTCTCGTTTGTATGACTTAAAAAATGTATACGTATAATTCGCAGTTTTTTAATTTTTACAATTTAATTTCGCCATTGATAATTTTAGGAATGTAATTTCGCTTAGTTCACTTTTAGGAATTAAAGTTCGCTGTTGTTCACTCTTAGTGACTAAGAGTCGCAGTCAGTTCCATTTGTATAAAGTAACTAAATTTCTTTTTTTTTTGGTAATTTTTTGAACTATTTTAGGAATTCAGCGTCATATCGACCAGCTTTAGGACCGTACTGACTTATTTAAAACGAAATAATCCTTTCGCTTTGTTTTATGTTGTAAATTTTGTGCAGCTATCTTTCTTGTATATTGAATACCAATATCATGACATTCTTGTAAATAAATGCCATTAACCTCTATTAAGGACTAAATTTCCAGTTTTTCGGTTTGAAATTAAATTGAAAAATGATCTCATTAATACGAATCAAATTTCGTCATTGTTCTCTTTTCGTATATTTTATTATTGTCCTTTAAAAGTTACTAATCAAATGTATTCCAGTTTAGGAATAAGATTTCATCTCTTTTACTATTCCAAGTCCAAGAATTAAATATAATTTGTAGTTTCCTGTGCTGCCTGAAAATTGACTTTTATTTTCTTCAGAGCTATTTAATTATATTTTGCCACGGTTTCTTTTCATTTACTAAGTATTGTTACACCTATATTTTTAGGAAAGTAAATTGCATGGTCGCTCTTCTTCTTCTCTTGCTTTCTCGGAAGATCTGTTTCGATACTAATTCGTTTTTGAACCCCGTTTTGTGTTCTTCAGTTCTTTAGAAATCAAATACCTCTTTCATTTTCATTTTAGACATACATTTTTATTCGCCAATTTGTAAAATTAATTTTAATAGACTACGATTTTAATTTAAATATTTCTTTATTCCATTTTTGAAATGTAATTTTTTTCATTAGATCTTTCTTTTATAATTGCTTTTTCTTTTTCTTCTTTTTCATTAATTTATTTTACATATATTTGTTCCAATTTTTCTTCGTTTTAGAAACCCCACTGTGCCGCTTCTATCTGATCCAAATTCCCTTTTCAGTTGTCCCGTGTTATAAATATATCTTTTATTGAAAATCAATTTTTATATCACATTATTTTAAAAGCTACACTTTGCAGTTTTTGGATGTGAGTGCTTTTACCTTTTTCTGATTGGATTAAAATTTCTTTTTCATTCGTTTTAGAAATTGCGTTTCAACGTCTTCACTTTTTAAAGTTAAATTTCTTTCTATTTTACAGATATAAGTTTCTATCTCCTTTTTCAAGATTTTTTAACAGCTTGTCTTTTTAGTAATTCTCGTTTGAACTTCGATATTGTCCCTTTTCATCTAAAAAAGGTTTCTATATTGCTTTATTTTTTCTTTGAAACTATAAGTTTCATTTCTTTAAGAGTTATCCTCTGACAGCATTAAATTTTTCATTCCCCCTTTCTTTTCTTTTTTCCTTTCTTCTTTCTTTTTTAGATCATCGCACTGCCATGGGCAGGTAAACGGCAGCATCTACATGTTCTCCTTTTTTCTATTTTTTACATTTTTACCACTTATGAAGTAAGATAAATGCAAAAAGCAGAAAGTTTTGTAAATACTACTGTTTACCTCCCCAGAGTAGTACAGTTCTTCGTTTCTTTAAATTACATATTTCATTTTGAAATCATAATTGTAGGTTTGTTTTTCATGTTTTCTAAATCTACACTTGTAAAGTTATGCGATACAATGTCAAAGCAGGAATATTTTAGAGGAAAATAAAGGAAGTTTTGCAACCCACAATATATCCTGTACAAGTCATTCATGGCTGAGCACTACTTTTACTAAAAAAGTTTCATAACATTTTCTTTTCTTCTTTTTTTTTTGTGGTTGGATGTAGAGAAAAATGAAAGTAACCTTGATGATCTCGTAAACACGCCATTAAAGAACTGAAAAGCTTTTCAGTCCGGAAAAGGGGATAGGGGCTGAAAATCAGCCATGCTTAGCACGTCAGAAAAAAATAATAAAGTAAATAATAATAAAGAAAAGAGCGGCGCATAATCTTTTCAATAAATACGTGAGCTTTATCGTACTAGCGTTTATTGACGTAGGATTTCGAAATCTGAATTTTTCTAAAAATCTAATTAGAATTGTAGTAGAAATGGAATGAGATTTTTTTCAGGAGTAGGAGAGCTTTTGGCTTTATGTTTCAAACTTAAAGAATTTATCTATCAATATTTTTTCACATATTTACATATCTATATATAAATATGTGAATTAATATTGATCCATTTTTTCTCTTTATACCCACTTGTATCTATTTATACCCATTTATATCGATTTGTATATTGCTCAATCCGTTAATGCAGGTGTGATATTTGTACATATATATTTCCACTACAATTAAAGAACATAGTAGTAACGAGAGTAATATAAAATACACCCGCAACAAGTACGGATTATTATTTTTCAAATAAAACTTTTTTTTTTTTAGAAACTTGATATTTTTGTATCAAGATACATAATGGCTTTCGTTCAAAAGTATCAAAATTAAGAACTAAAGTTTAAACATTTTTAATTATAGTGCAAATGTATATATGCGTTCAAAAGTCGCATTAGCAACAATGGCTTGGGCAATATAGGATGAAAATAAAAGTATTTTAACATTATTAGATTTTTAAATTATAGTTACTTGGACTAATACTACCTTCTGTAATTTATGAACCTCGGGTCAACGAGTGATACCATTTCTTAATTTGAAATAATCAACTTGCTATGAAGAAACACTAAAACATATTTGCTGCTAACAATCGAATATGACAACAGTGCTATATCGTTGCATCGTCTTTTCTCCAGACAGTTATGTACTTCTCTTGAGCTGGCCATTTCTAAGCGTCTGTCGCCGCTTGAGAGCTGTATTTTCTGGGGAGAGAAAAAAAAACTGAATGAATGACTCTCAGAGAGTCTGTGTAACAAGTGTCATTCTCGTTTCTGTTTATGTTTTCCGGGATTGGCTGTAGGATGCGGTAGCAAGTGAACGCTGTTTCTGTTTATGGGTGTTAAGGTCTACGGGGAAAAAAGTTCGGGGATGAAAATAAGAAAGAAAGCTGGTCTCGGATTCCGAGATTCTAAATATAGTCAGGACGCATCTTCTAAGGGGGTTCAACCACTGGGCCCGCGTCCAATGATTAGGGGTTGCCGCCTCCGCGCACCGAAACATGCCAAATGCTCGCCAATGTTTGGATACACATCGAACAGGTGACTGTTCAGGAAGGATCCCACATAAAAAGTTAACTTTTATTTTTGTTTGGACTCGTGAAAGTTAAAAATGTTATTAAACCAAAGGAAATAAATTTTTATTTGAAAGTGTGAAAGAAACCGGAAAACGTAATAATGTACGATGCATTGAGCTACCAGAGTACAGCGCTTGCTGAAAAATATTAAAATTGGGCGTAAACAAAAAATTTCGCCTGCACTGAAACGTTATCTTCGGCATTAAAACTAGATGAATAAATGGAAATGGAAATAAATAAATAAAACAATGATTAGAAAGCGAAACATTACGTACTTTTTCTCACAATATGTGTTACTATCTATATCAAATTTTAACTTTTTGAACGTTGAAAGTTTTCGCAAACTTAACTTTAAAACACGTAGTTATTAATCTTATACACTAAATTACTTCTTACTTGGGAAGTTTATATTTAAATGCAAAATGAAAATATTTTATTCAGAAATATACATAGTTAGAAGTCAAACGTTAATAAAATGTAAAATAAATTACAATTAACTCCTTTCGCAGGTAAAATTTTATTGTTTTTCTTCAGTCGTTTTAATTTATGCTTTTATTTACGATAGCTTTTTACTACTTCTAACTTTCTTTAACTGTCTAACATGTTCCGTATTTGTTATATGATTTTAATTTTTGTTTCCTTATTTGCTCTTTAATATTTGATAAGAGAACCAATTTTAAGGATTTTTCGCAACTCATTAAAATGTAATTAAACGTTTTTGTTGATTCATTTTGAAAACGATAGAAATGAAACGAAAAAGGTTTTTCCTTCTTTCTTTTCTGGAAATTTATTGTTTTTAAGGCAATGAAATAGTTTTCAAACAAAAAATATCCTTTGTCAGGGCAGGATTTATTTATTATTTTTTTTAATTTAAAAAATGAAGGCCTTTCAAGTGCTAAAATCAAAGACAATTAGAATATTATAAAAAAATATGAAAATAGTTTCTTCAAAAAGTTAGATTTTGCTGCTGTTTTTTGTGATAATTTTTAATTTCTTCAGTTTTAATTGAAAAAATATTTTAAAATGTATCTGCTTCTACTTACAGGTTGCTGTTGCCTCTTTATTCTAACTTATAATTTCTAGTTACTTAAATCGTGTGCAAATGGGATGTTTTAAAACCCACGATTTTTTTAAACTGCTACTGCAGTAATTGAGACTGCTCCTGCAATACGTGTAACATACTCTCTTAACATTAAATCAAACAGTAGTTTAAAAATTTTTGTAGTTAATCTTAATTTAAATTTTATTCGTCCACTATTAAAGTAAATGCATAAATAAATAAGTAAATTGGAGACTCTTAAAAATTGGTACATACCTTGCAATGAATATAATATTCACTGTGGAAAATTTTGTTCATCACGAACTTAGACATTTATTGGTACTTTTAAAAAGAAATCTCATTAAGAATATTTATAATCAATGATAAAATGGCAACATGCTCATTTAATAATGATTTTCATGTTAGTGGATTAGACTCTTTGCTTTCAGAAGAAAATCAGTTTTTAGTAACATCGTTTGACACTTCAGTTCATTTAATAGTGTTATCTTAAGGTGCATTGACACCCAATTAAGACAGCAACGAAAAGTCCGTAGCGTTTAGCGCACGCCATAAATTCTACATAATTTGATAGCTCTTTCCTCGCGTTGAATCATTGACATTTTTTACTTCGTCATTAAAGATTACTTTCGCGGTGAGAACCTGACTTGTTGATTGCGCTATAATTTCACTTGGAGGACATAAAACTAAAAAATTTCATACTTAAAACGTTGAAAACCTCCAGGAGTTTTCAAGATTAAGCTCGTTGGATTGAAAAATGGCATTTCCGACCTCAGTTAAATTATTTTATAAAACTTACATGGAATATATTCTGTCGCGAGGTTCTCCTATAGCACTCTCTATAATGTAACAATGGAAAAAATTAAATCAATAAAATTTGAAATAAGGAGTTTGAAGTCCTTATGAGTTCGGGGCCCTTGCGGCCACCAAGTCTGCCAACCGTTTAATCCGCCAAATCCAATATCAGTTTGCCGATATGTTCAGTACTTCGCGACTTTCCGTAGAACTCTCATGTTAAAGCACTTGCGAGAAGCGAGACTTATATAAAATATCTGGTAAAACCGTGTTTCTTACAACAAATTCGCAGTAAATTAGAACGTTAAGCATTCAAAATTTTCTTCTCCTCATCCTAAAGCATGTTTATATTGTACTGTTGTTCCTTTTACATTCCGGTTAGTCATTAATGTTTGAATTTCAGATTTCAGGCGCCAATAAAAACCTTAAATTTCTTTCATTCTAAAAGTGCCGTTCTCTGTTTTTGCTATACTATAGTATAGGAAAATGAAAGTGAGAAAGCCAAAAAAATAATTCATTTAAGAAAAATAACTTTTCACACACGTATATGAAAACACACATCCATTTTTTTAGTTGTTAAAAATATACGTTATTTAATAAGCGTGCAAGGGAGTCATGTGGTGGTCAAATATTACCCCACACATTAGATTTTTGAAAATTTCAATTTCAGTTTTATCAAGATAAATGATGCACAAAAAGATAAGAACGATTCAATTTTCGAACATCATTTGACACTTTTAACAAAAGTTGATTTCGAGATTGTCAAGTTATCAATAATATCAATAGCTGCTGAAGTATAAATACCTGTCGAAATGTGATAAGTGACATGCAAATATTAAAAGGTAAAAAACAACTTTAAAAGTCCCTAGAAGTAAACTTTATTCATGTATTTCCTCTTTCGCTACTCCAAATACTTTAAGACATAACGCTTCCAGTTCTGATGAATGAATTTTATTGCGAAGTCCTTTCATTCAGAACTTACACATATACACATACGCCGGTTAAGAACTCGAGAGTCGTTCTAATTCTTTAATCGCCAACTGCGAACTGGTGCCAAATGTGCGGCATATCCTTTGCTTATCTCCAGAGGACTCTCCGGGCACACCCTAACTTCGAACTTTGTTTTAGTTGCAATGATTAGACGGAGGCTCTTTCGGATTTATTTGTTTTGTTCCTCAGAGATCGCTGTCTCATAATTTCATTTTTTATTCCGTGGATTAAATATTGGCCGTAATCACGATATTTTTGATAATTACCTTTGCAAACATTTGCCAGAAGAATTTCATTTTTCAGTGCTGCCAGAAAAAAAGTAGATATGTCATGATTTGAAACAAAATACTAACTAGCTTTGCACAAGCGGACATTGAACTGGTTTTCAAGGTCAAGAATAATACCTATTAATAAAAGTCCCTAAAATAAGGAATCATCATAATTTGGACTTTAGCTTGAATCCTTGCGGGAAGAAAAAAAAAACTTCTCATTGAAATTTATTTATAACGTTCAAAAGAAATGTATGAATGCCAAAGCTAAAGTGATGAATGATTGGCATCAATGATAGAAATTGAAAAAAAAAACTTAAATTTGAAGTGAAGTGAAATTTTATGTCAATATTTGGAAATAAATTTTAGAGCATCACAATTTTCATTGAATTTCAAACTTAGAATTTCACATTCGAAAAACTTAAAATCTAAGCAGATACAATACTGCAAAAATGTAATTTTGGACCGAATGATGTAAATAAGATTTGTTTTTACTTGTGATATAATTTAAGTTAAACACTTCATTAAATGGCATAAAAATTTAATACAGATTTATATAGTGAACGCCAAAAAAGTTGTTAAAGGGCGGACAATTTGCACCAGAGAGAAAGTTTTAAAGCTTTATTTTCCACTCATACACTTCGTTTGGAATATTTCATACTGTTTCCACCATAAAAACACTTGATGAGCGAAACAAAATATTAATATTTTGAAGCGCATAAGGTCTTACGAAGAAATTTCCTGCCCGAATTATTAACCAAAGTATTGTTGCCTATTCTTGGATGTACAAGAAGTGAAAAAATGATTATATCTGGAACACCAGTGGGCCCCACTTTTAAAGCGACTGCACCTAATCCTGGTAAGTATGCTCTTCTTAAGTTATTCTTAAGTTTTTAAGAGGATTATCTCTTGCAATATCCCCCCCCAAAAAAAAAAAAAAAATTATTCATACGTTTCTGAATGTTCTTAATAACTGTCTGAGAATAAGGGCTACAATTTTAGAACGATTCCCATGTTGTACTAAGAATATTATTTATTTATTTATATATTTTTTCTGCTATAAGATTTATACTGCTTCTGTGGTGCTCCTTTTACTTCGAACTATGGCTAGCACCTGTATCATTGTGCAGACTTTCGGCAACTCGATTGGCTGTTTTTGTAATTTTCTTCATAAATAATTTTTAAATTTCTGAAATACGTGATTTTTTTTACTATCTCGAATACAAAAAATCAAATAAATCAAAGTTAAACTGAAAAAAATTTCACATTAAGAAAGCACAAATGAGCACTAAAATGCAGACATGTGTTTCGGGGTTTCTTGGAATCCCTTTTTCAATGCAGTAGTGGAGCTTCTAGATACAAAAACATGAATAATAGGAGGTTAAAAAAATAATCCCGAAATACGTGTACTATTTTATTTTACGTTTTTGTTAATAGTATTTCGAGTCCGAAAAATCAAATAAAGCCAAGTTGTTGAGTGACAGAGGGTTAACTTTTAAGCATGAAGAAAATAGTGTTCGTAATTTTAACCTGATTTTGTCAAATATTAAAAAAAAATTGCTTAATGTATATCTAAACCAAGCTTGTATCGCGCATATGGTTCAAAAAATAGGAAATGTAAGAAGGGTTTCATGTTAAGAGTTTTATTATTTATTGCAATTTTATTCGTGATGGTCTAAACTTCATGATTAAATATTTTGACATAATTATATAATAATTAAATCGTTTGACTTAAATGCCTAATAATAACAATAATGATTAATCACAAGATAAGTCTGCTTCTAAACGTATTCTGCGTTTGGTTACTCAGGGTTTCAATATTTTGCTATGAAATGAAAGAAGCATTTGCTGACAATTAGTCAAGTAATATATTTGATTTTGTTTAAACATAACTTTAAACAAGAAAGGAATTCAGGATGGTCGCCTTGTAAAACGCCAATGTTTAAAGTGATAAATCTGAAAGAATGTAATTAATTCCTTTTTAATTTAGTGGTTAACATAAAAACAGTTTAGAATAAACTTTTCCAGCGATATGTTTTGGGGCAGAGAACATAAGGAGAAAGTGCCCTTGAAGAGGACTTATCGGGGTAGCTTCCCTGTATTCACGTATTGACTAGAAAAAAAAACCCAGGAAGTCTTCCAGCAGAAAACTCGATGAGGGTGAAACAACGTGTTATAATAATTCACTTCATCTCCTTGTTTCTTAAGACATCAAATGTAACGCCGGGATTCGACCTCAGCACTTCCTGATTCCGAATCAAAGGAAGTTAATTTTATTTTGTGCATGATTATAAATAATTGCAATGATACTTTCTGTAAATAACTGTTTTTAATATTTTTTCGTAGTAAACTCTTTTTGCGTAGGTTCTTGCAAAGTTTACTTCTCAAACCATAATCTAACGCTTCTCAACGTAAAAGTTTTCCATAACCTGTGGTAATGCGTTCATTCAGTGAGTCGGTTAAAAATTGTTATTCCTATTTGAATGACGAAAATGAATATATGAAATTTAGTTTAGACATTTATCCCCTTTATAACAAGCTCTCCATCTTGTGATTTCTTAAAGAGGAACATAAAATGCAAGGGGATTCAAAAGGAAGTATTTACAGTTTCAATGCACAGATCACGAACAATGTAAGATATTATATGCAACAGAACTGTATGGGGGGATTATTTTAAGCTTTGTTAGGGACCATTACATATGTTCTATGTTTGACCCCTTAGTCACATGACACATATCGAGCCGGATTTGTATATGCACAAGTTTCCCCATAGAAGTTTATGTTATTATTATTATTTTTTTTTTTTTTCATCCTTTCTTTTTTTCTGACATTTACTGGATTTATAGAAAGAATTAAATAATTGAACAGATATTTAATTTTAAAAAAACTTTTAAAATTATGCTGTTTAAGATAATTATTTGGTCTGGAGAAAACGAACTCATTTACATCCCAAAAGAAACTCCCAAAAGTTGAACAGCGGTTAGCCTAATTTTTAGAGATGTAGAACTTATTAGACGCATTATAGAGAAAAATGTATTTAATAAAATTATTTTACTTTTGTAAAATCACCTAGCAAACAAATACTGTATTTTACGGACTGTAAGACGACGCTACGGAGTAGAAGACGCATCTTCATTTTTATGCGGTTTTTCTAAAAAGTAACATTTTAAACATTTATGATCATATTGTGCGAAGTCATATTACATAAAATATTTTTTATTACCTGATAAATTAGAATTGACCTTTATAATGCCAGAACGTTGTCATCTGACATTTCTTTTTTACCTGACATTTTAAAAATTGCTGAGAAGTGTGAATCCAATATTTGGCATTTTAATATTTTAATACCAGTTTTGAGAACAAGACGCACCTGAATTTTTGAGGAAATTTCTTGAAGAAAAAAGTATGTCTTTAAGTCCACAAGAGACTGAAAAACTTAACAAATTAAACTGTTAGTTAAAGAAATAAAAAGAGTTTTATTATTGATTGATACAATTTTTTTTTTTTTTTCACAAAAAAATTATGGAGATTAAAAACTATTTTGTGTCACACATATAAGCGTAGTATAGACTCGAAGTAAAGAGAAGAAAGTTGTACTTGTTTTTTTAATTTTTAAAGTAGCAAATAAAGCCCACTAATATAGATAAGATTATAACGGAAGATCATAAGATTATAACGGAACTAAAAATTCTTCTGAGTTTTAACATTTGCTATGAATAAAAATAAATAAATAAAACGCTTTAGCATCTTTTAGAATGCGCATTTTTTAAATTGTCGTTCAAATCCAACTTCAAGGCATTAAAAACATGAGCATGAAAATTCAAAATAATGTGTTCTCTGCCCCGTCACTTTTTCTCTGATACTGTCCTTTACCTAGTACTTTTTATCTTTCATACAGTACTTAGTGTCTTTAGCATGATGCGGATACATGCCTTCTTTTTACTCTAAACTGATATCTTCTTTCTCAGTATGACACTCAATACAAAAAAATATTGGTTGAAAGATACCCACCCATACCTTAGCTTACACTGTAAAAAAATCTCCTGAAAAAAACGGAGAAAGTACGGCAGCAGATTTGCCGGAAATATTCCGTTTCTGATAATATTTTCCCGAGATTTGACAGAAGTTCCATTTGTTTTTTCTCCTTTAATCCAAATCAAGCTGTGAAAATACAGCAACCGTAAAACGGAAAAGTTCCGTTCTCGTATTTTCAGGACGTGATATTTCCGTTTTTGGAAGGAAAAACCATTTATTGAAGCAGTACGGAAATCTTCCGTTAAAATCAGTCAAAAAACACTTTGAAAATTCAGGTTTTTTTTTTAACAGTGTATTATTAAAGAAAGAAATTAGAAAGGAAGATAAAGAAAGAAAAGCGTGGAATGTATCTCAAAATAAATTTGAAAAAACTACCTTCCGGTTTCAAATGAACAGTTGAAATTTTATTTTAAGAATTACTGCAGGGGAAAACTTAGTGAACCTGTCACGAAATGTGCCAGAAAGACGCATCAAAGCGAGTAACATAGATTCAGACGATTCTAGCCGAATAAAGGTATCGTAAGATCGCAGGTGCTACGATTTTTTCCTCCGAAGCACAATTGCATGTATTTTGATGAATCTTGGTATACGCCTTGCTTGGTGTGAAAAGTCGGATGATACTACTGCTAAAAATGTTGCAAACCATAAAATATAAAGAAATAAATAAAATAAAAAACTAATAAAGAGCAAAATTAAAAAAAGCGAAATGAAAGTTTTGAACTTTACATACTTCATTTCATTTTTGTTTAAAATTATGTTTCTGTAATATCAATACGTGCATGATTTCCACAAAACGAAACGTTTAGAGCAATGGAACATGATATTAAAAGCAGGAAAAACTCGTAGTATACTTTTATGAAGTTTAGTGGTTTCGAAATTTGCGAACTCAAGTAAGATGAATATCGTCAAGGATAAATGATTAGCAAAAAGTTTCAATCAAAGTTTATTTCATTACATTGGGTTCATACTTAATATTATTACCATCATTTTTAATCATGAGTAGAGCCCATATTTTGATGATCTGAAAGTTCTTTAAGTAATGCCCTTGAAAACAGTGTACAAATAAATAAATAAGTAATAAAAAATAACTCCATTAAAATTTTAAAAAGGCTATTATAATTACTCAAGAAAGCCAATTCAAAACAATAGTTCTTTCGAAAAATTACAATTGTATTAGGATATAAGATTATGCAATTTCATATTAGTATGAAATAAACTTTGAATGCAGAAAAAAAAAAGAGGAGGAAAAAAATTTTTTTTTCATACTTGACTCGTTAATATTTTCTTTAAATTTTTTTAATGCACTTCAGTATTTATGTTTTATGAAATTATTAGAGATATAGAGTGCATTGAATTATTAAATGCTTTTTAATATTTTCAAATGTGTAAAAAGTCTCTTGTCTGAAAGAAACGTTTTAGATCTGGGAAAACGTCTTTTGAAACACACAGATGTGTTGCAGCATATTTGAGTAAAACTGATTTGGAATCCATGATTCCCCAAATCATTGTTAAATTAGATTTCATGAGAGAGAGCTTTTTTGTTTCTGTGTAGAACGAATCATTATAAGTTTCCATTTCATACAAAAATGAGCCCCTCCCCCCAAATAAATAAATAAATAAAATGAAATGAAATAGACCATAAAATGTAAAAAAAGATAAAATCAAAATCTTAAAGAATGCCGTAAAAGGTTTTAAAAAACATCCTGAGTAAAAGAGCCCAAAATTGAAGAAGAAGAAAAAACTGATATGTGCACCATATAACTTTCTCGTTCTCTCTCCATCCATCACGATAATTGTAAGGGAGGCTCTTGGCAAATAATAGCCAACATCACCAAGCTGACACTGGTACCAACGATCTTCTACTTGAAAAGATTGGACACTCTGGTAGAAACCTATGTTAAATGCTTCGGAGCAGAGGGGTCTGAGAAGTAAGTATAAGTCAAAAAGCAACATTTAGGATGAGATTGGCGATAGAATCTTGGCGAAAATCATACTGAGGATGTCATTGCGGCAGTAAGTCGCCAAAGTGGATGCACTGATCCTTTGAGGCACGCACAGCGAGATCGTCCGAAACCCCGGGGGTCGGATCGTGTATCAGAGAGGTAATAAAACGAAAGGGGCCAGAAAGCGCTGAAATAGCCTGAGGTACGTTGTTCATGGTCGACCCTTCTGCTATTATTAGGCGAGTGTCAATCACTTCTTAACGAGCTTCACATAGTTAAAATATATAAGGGAAAATAAAAGCAAACGCGAAGTGTTCCCAACTGTCAGGATGAAACGTATTTGCTCCTGTTAAGGAAGATTCGATAAGTTGCTTTCCGTTTTGGAAAAAATTCAATTACAGAAGAAATTTTGTTGCTGCTGCATGTAAATTATAGTACAAAGCGCTGCCGTTAGAAAGTCACGAAACAGGGAGGGTAATTTTATCGGATTAAAAAAATTGAAAATACTTTAGATGACGGCAGTCGATTAGCGAAAGGAGTGAGTGATCTTTAGCTTCCTTCAAAATCGGAAGTTTAGACAAACTTTTTTTCTTCAAAAAGTACTTTTAGTTTACATCAGGGGCCGCGCCCCAATTCTGTCTGATGGACATCCAATGCTGGAGCAATTTGAAACACGGATTCCCGGAAAATGATTTAAATATTTTAAAGTATTGTTTCAACATACAAATATAGTAAAAAATAAATAGAGAAAATTCTAATAACAAATTTCTTCTGTGTTTATTCCTTTACGGCTCTTAAAATTGTTGGGCTTTGCTTATTAATATGTTTAAATTCTGTTTTGGTCAAATGATCGAAACCTCCTCTAACGATTACATTTTTTTTTTTTTCAAAATTTTCTCTTATGGATGTAGTTTCAAGTTGCAGTTCCGAATTTTAAAATTAATTTTTTTAACTTAAATACAATCATCATATAAAGAAAAAAAAGGCTTCATTAAGAGTAAATGCACAGGTTTATCTCCAGCGCTCTTCATTCATTAAAAATTGAGATCTGCGTGGGCAAAACAGAAGAAAAAAGTACGCCGAATTTCAAATTGAACAATTATAAAACTACAATTCGCATCTATAAGTGTTTTTTATATCAGCTTTTCCACCAGAAAGTTCTCTGTAACTCATTATTTCCAAGTTTTCATTGAAAGGTTTTCCCCCCGTAAGAGTTCGAACGTGCACGCAAAAATTGTCTCAGACATTAGCGGCAGAAGCGAAGGGAATCGTTATTTTATCAAGTATTAGAGGAGTATCTTCAAAAATAAAACATTAAGCCAAGCCGAAAAATTAGCCTAGTAGAGCAAACATTTATTATAATCATGCCGGCTAACGGGATGTTGCCTCCTGAATAGCTATTTAAAAAACGCTTTGAATTCCAGTCTGTTCAATTCACATTCCTGTTCCTTTAGTATTTGTTTTTGGAGAAAAGCTGTCAAAGCTTGAAAACATTTTCAGCTGTATTCCCATTTATCAGATCATTATTTATATCATATTGTATACTGCTGCTGTTATATTACGTAGTGTTTTTATTTTTACTGAATATTTTGATTGAACAATTTTGTTTATTTTAATAAAAAATAATGCTACTAAGTAACATTAAGTCTTAAGTTTATTAGGATTAGATTTAGTATCTCTCTCTCAAAATTCCTATTCATTTGTCTTAATGGTTTTCAAGACCTACACGTACTGTTTTTTATAGTTCAAATTTTATTAGTTGTTACCAGTGGAGAACCTGGAAATTTCTGAAAGCCCTTTCCTGCGTACAACATTCGCTTAACTTGGCTTATTTGTCCCCCCCCCCCCCTCGTTCCTAGCAGCATGAAAGCGCCCGGCAGAACCCTTGAAATGGTGGCGACAGAACCCTTTAAAGCAGGGATATCAGGGAAGTCTGGAAATTTTTTCTTTGTTTTTGATTTATTCCAGAGTTCCAATGAACTTATCTGTAATCATTAAAATGATTCAACGTTCCCTTATTAAAAGTTAATTCTGAAATTATTTTACTCAAAAAAGTTAATTTTAATTGCCGTTTTTCATAAATTTTTGCCCACATATGAAAAAAATGTGATCTTTTTGCATCCGCAATGGGAACTGGACTTTGTAAGTTTTCGATGTTTCTTATGCTTTGTTAAAAGGTAAACAATTTTTTTCACCAAAACTTTAATTTGAAATTTTTAATCAAAATTTCGTGAATCGTGATCGTAAGGAAGAACTTTCAAACGTCAAAAGATAATACCTCTAGTTTTATTTTTATTTAAATTTCTTTATGCATGCGTAATTCTTAACATCGTTTAAAATACTTGAAATAAAGGTGGAAACTGTTAAATAATATTTTTTAATTTGAAAAATTCAGAAAATAAAAGTAATTAACTATGCACTTATGACGATAATGTTTTTTCTCTTACACACATTCAGTCATCATATAAATTGCTTCTGCGCAGGAGGAACATGTTAAATATTTGCAGTTAATCGCAAATAAATAAATAACTAAATACATAATCAAATGAAAAACTAATTTAAAAATCACTTATTTAATTTCTTATTCAGCACGTATGTGAAATGTTTGAATAAATTCTCATGCTGTAGATTGAGAGATTTACCTATTTCATGAACTGAATTTTTTGACACGCTAGCATTAATCCTAAAATGTTTAATTTTATTGTCAAAAGTCTTTTCTGGAGCTTGGTATTTCCTAATATAATTAAATGCTTTTCTAATCTTTAAAAAATGCATACATTTCTTAATAAAATTTAACTATTTCAAAAAAGTTTGAAAGTTATGCATGTTCATTTTTCTTTCAAGCTATTACTCTCACCCGTCAAATATTTATTAATTATTTTGTTGCATAGTATAAAATTCAATTAAATAGAAGTAAAATTAAGAATAATGCTTTGTTTTTAGAACATTAAATTGATAACAAGTGACAAATAATTAAAAAATGCTTCTTGTCCTTCCGTAGAACTATTATAAAACTAGGTCGATACTTGACTGCAGAATTTTTGTGCAACAAACTCTTTTGGCTGTAACTAAATGTAGTGTAGAGTTTCGTAAAGAAAACCAGAAACGGAAATGAAAATGGTCGATCAGTTTTGTTTGTTATTTCCCTTCATTTTACTCTCAATCACTTAGGTACACATTTCTGATTTTGATCCAGTGAAATTTTAAACATATGTTGCAAGACGATCGCACAATGAGCAGTTATTTAACGGTGGGGGCAGTGAGATTAAAAAAATATACACATTAATGAAAATCAACGTGTTGCTTGGGGATGTTGATGTTAACTTTATCTTAAAAACATCATCAATCCATGAACATTTTCAGTGCCGGATATAGGGGGGGGGGGGCAATGTCACCCTGGAGGCACTTCTGGGAGGGGGCAAATTCAACTGTGATGCAAAAAATAAAAAGGCAAAGGAAAAGAAGAAGAAAAGAAATAAAATAAAAAATGTGAAATTATTTAATTAAGAAAATTTAAGTTTTGGAAAGAGAATTAAAATCCTGGTTCAGAGCTCTGATTTGACCATTGACCGGCTACTTTGATAACGATTAAAACAGATTAATACAATTATTTATTTGTTTAAACTGTCGGAAACTAAAATTTAGGTATACTCAATATGTTGCGTTGTTGATTAGTCGGCCGCTCCTCTGGGGGCGCCCAAATTTTGCAAATGTCAAAATTTAAATTAAAAAAAGTCAAGGGTTTTTCCCCTTGTAATAGCGAAATATAATTCATGCTATGCTTAAACAATAAAATAGTTTTTCTTTTCCAAATTTTCAAAGCATCCTTTTGGGAAGAGGCGGGAGGTCGGAGGGGGAAGGGGATCTTGTAAGTGTCGTTTGGGAAGGGGGGGGGGGAGAAGGCAGACGTGTGTCTTTTCGATATGGACGTTAGTAAGAGGAGGGGGGGGGGGGGTCCTGCTCCCTGGATTTAAAAAAAATGCTCATTTTGTTTTGAATTTCTATGAATATTTTTATGAGTAAAATCGTTTAAATTTTAAGCAGTTTTGTTTGCTTTTTTCCCTAATATTTTTGCAATCCCAAATGCATCTCCTAAGGCCTCAAAATTTTTTAAATGGGGGAGAATCCATCCCTTCAACTGTCAGAATTTCACATACGCAGTTAAGGGGGGGTGCGCTCTAATGTCGAGATGAAAGGGCCATGTCGTGGGAACATTAAGAAAGTTTTCTGCGTTTATCAGTGGCCACCAAGTAGAAAATCCTCAAAAAAAAAAAAAAGCCCAGTACATAAAAGTTTATGAAATGTGAGTAATAATTGGATGGAGAGGAGGGGAGGGATAGTTTTGTCTCGCCTCGGAAAACTTCAAACCCGGTACTGACCTTTTTCACACATTTGCTTGAAGTGAAAATTTGAATAAGATATACTTCATATTGGTATCTAATAAAATAAACAGTTAAAGAATACTCAATAATACTGATAGTATTTTTATTCGCTAAGCTAAATTAATTTTTATCTCCTAACTTTGAATCTTTATTCATGTTTCCTTTTTAAACTCAAAAGGGTGAGTAGCGAAAACAAGCCTATTATGTGTATTCGTACTCAAACGACCCCACATGTATAAAAATACAAGTGTAATAATGCTTTAGCTCTTAACACAGCTAAGAAAGAAAGACCAAACATCTGTTTTCATTTTGCGGTTTGCCTGAGAGCAGCAAAGACCCCGGAAGATGGTACGATAATGATAACGACCTACCCCCCTGAACAACTTATAATTTCTAGGAATTCCGAGCGAAAAGCTATGGCAAACCTTTCGCCAATTTCCAAGAAAGATCAGTTGAAGTTTGGCGGCAAATGCATGCGAGCTGCCCTAAATGTTTGTTTTTTTGTTGTACACCTCAGACCTGCCACGGTTGTTTTCTGGGCAATACCGAAACCGAAGTGTCCCATCTTCTTCTTTCTACCATCTTTGCTGGTACCTCATTTTTGACATCAAATGTGGCGAAATATCGCCAAGTTGTCGCCAAATTTTCTCTAAAAAACGACCAGAAATTTAGCATTGATTTACCGTAAAAACTAGTCAAAATAATTCATAGGTGATTAAATGGAAATTTTGGGCTGTGAAATTTGAGAAGATACTTTTTCGCGCGAATAACAATACTTCATCTACTTCGTGCAAAGGAGTAAAAAATCATAAAAATTCGAGCCTCAATCATTAGTACATATATCGGTCAGGTGACCAACATCTCTGATAGACTGCATATGTGTCGGGACAAACTTTCGAATGGTCCAGAAAAGACGTTGTGATGAAATGTTTTTAAATATCGGCTTTAGCACTGTACTTATTTTTAAAAAAAAACGCATAAGAAAAAAAAAAACACAAAAAATACAATAATTATCCGTATAAAGGAAAGCAATCAAAGAGAAGTTTGAGCCTTTGTACATTAAAATGTCATATCACAGGCAAGAACCAGAAAAACAACCGTTATTTATAACAAATGCTTTATTTCTGGTTCTTGCCCGTCCCCTCACAACTTTCTAGTTGTGTGTTGAGCACTTCTTTTCTTTTTCTGCACTGATGAAGAGGCTCCATTGCAGCTTCGAATTAGCTACTATTTGCGTTATTTGTTCTGACAATTTGTACTTTTTTACATTGTTTTATCTTTCACTGTTAAAAATTTCCCTAAGAGAATAGTAAAATAAGCATTTATTTGATTGTTATTTTACTATATTTAATTACAACAGTTGAATAACCATTAAAAAGATGGTACTCAAACCGCTGATTGCGAAAAAAATCGTGTATTCTCTGTTTATCCTAAAGAACGTTTAACTAACCGTCATTTTCAAGAGCTCAATAAGAATCGGGCGTCCATCTTGGTTGCGAAACCTTACCGGTCGTACGTTGTTTTAGAATAGGAATACGGATTTATCAGTTAAAATCTGCATGTGTACATAAAAAAAGAAGAAGAAAAAAAGTGGCTTAAGCAGTGGATACTAAATAGAAACACATACACATGTAAATAAAAGAATTGAGACATCTGTTTGCGAATGAGCGAACCCATCATTTGAGCTGCTGAAGCTTGTTTGTATTTTAATTTTTGCAGCAAATAAAATGATTTTCGTCAATATACAGTAAATTTAGACTAAAAATGACTTTGGATCCAATCAAAAACTGAAATCTCAATTTTAAGGCAGTTTGCTTGTTGGAAAAGAAGATTTATTAATAAATAAACGGCCGCTTCACGTGGTGTAGATGGCCGAATGGCTAGAGAGCAAGGCTTGTAAACCACATACCCAGGGTTCGAGTCTCATTTATTTCGCTGACGGTTTCGACGCCTTGAAATGGTTCAATTACGGTAAAACTTTTGTTTTGAAACCATTTTGAAACGGTTATAAAACCGTAAACTTTTGCATTTACGGCTTTTTAACCAAGTTAATTGGAAATGTTAGGTCCCGTAAAGATAGCAAAATGTTCCAAACCGTAAATTTAACGGTGAACTAGATGGACAGACTGCTGCCGGTCATTTAACCGTAATTTCATGATGAAATTTCTAACAGTGTTGTACTCATATTTTAGCACAAAACATTTTGATCATTTGTCTTGTAACATTTAGAAATTATTTTAATGTACGACAGAGAAGCCAAAGCTACGTTACGATGCAGAGGATATCATTTCTCTCGACACCATAAGTATCGTCAGAGACTGTCTCTTTAACTATTTTCATGGAGAAGCTCAAAAGAAATTCTTGCCCTCGACGAATGAATAGTTTTTCATCATTGAACATCCACAGAACATAATTTGTTGAAGTCCAGCTTTTAATCTTTCATACTCAATTTATTGACTTTTTTTCTGTAAATCTGTACCTACATGATTACGTGCAATATCTACCAGAAAGCGTTCCAAATGCTCACTCACTTTAAAAGAACGTGTTAAATGCCATCCGTACATCACCTAAATTGTTCCACTGCCTTCGGTATATTATGTGGGACGGTGTGTATTTTTTTCCTTCTCTCTCTAATTTTGTGTACTGTTGATTAATTCTTCCGTTTTTTTTTTTTTTTTTTTTTTTTTTGCGTTTAACACAATAATTTCTCAGTTTAGTTTTTTAAAAGAATTGTTGCAAATTTTTTGCATACTTCATGAAAATTTATGATAACTTCATCCTTTCTTTGGCATTTTTATACATCCATTCTTATTTTTGTCTCGTTCAAGGTCTGTAAAAACAATTGGCGCTGTCGTTTATTTTATTTTTTTTTTTTAATTTTTAAGCAAATCGTTCAGTAATCGAATCCATAATTTTGAATTTCTCCTTATATGTTTTTTAAATATCGTGCTCACAATTTATAAGGACGGCGTAATGTATTGGGGCGGTATAGTGACAAATGATCAGAATGTTACTATTAACCTTTTTAATGCTATAAACTACAAGAATACAAATCATTGACCACTATTTCTTGTCAGCAAACATTTCGTTATTTAACAGACAAATGTATTTTGGCAGTTTGGTCTCCGGGCAAGAAACGAGCCAATCTGCGATTGAACTGCGACATGGAAACTAAAAAAGAATCTTCCGAAAAAACAATTTCCCATACCAAAGAAGTGACGTCTCCCAAAGAGAACCAAGAAAACGAAGAATCCAGTCCAGTGTGGAAGCCTTTTGGAGCTCCATACGATGGGCCACAGTTTCGTCCCGTAAAGCTGGACATCAAAAGGACATTCACTCCTGCTACTCAGGTACTTCTTTAACTTATTTCACCTGGGAATAATAAAAGTAAGCTACTGTGCTTGTTAACCCTCTCGCCACCCTGACTCTTATATGAGGCTCCGGTATTTTGGACAAAAAAAAAGTAAAATTTATCTTTATTTTGTTCAGGGACATCTCTTATTCATTTATAACACATACGAGATTGTAAAAAGGCTACAAGATTCACTCTTTTATAATTATATGTCATTAAGCAAGCAATGATGCATTTACTTTGCATTTTGTAATTCGCTCAATTTACCCATATACCCCTTTAATAAATATTTTTAAAATATAATGAGTATTCAAGAATAAAACAAAATTTGTAAATAGAAAATACTTTTATTTCATTGATGTAATAACCATCCATATCTGTAGGTCTTCACATAGCACAAAGGTATCATAACCGTCATATGAGACTCGTAAAGTAACCATGGAAGGAACTTTTGAAAATAAAAATGATTTTTTTAGCCCATGTTTTGTGGTGGCATTTTATACACATTAAATAGAAAAAAAATGTTTTTTTAAATTTCTTATAATTTGGTTACGAGAGGATTAAATTTAATTGTAAACAAGAGTACATTCGAATGAGATAGATACTCGTGGGAAACGAAATTTTAAAATATACAATTGTTATGAAAACGTTTTACAAGTGATTCGAACTCAGAGTACCCTTCTTTGGGGCGTGGAAATGGAGTAACAGATACTATTTTTATTAAATTATCTGACAATAAAACTATGGGAGAATCTTGGCTCTACGAAAATAGAGCTAAATTATCCCAACGACGTTTGTCAAAACAGCCATATGACGTGTCAGGGACTAAAATTCGGCATGGGATAGTGGGATTTCCGCAGAAATTTATCAGATTGGAAATTGTCTAGGCGGGAGACTCCTGTCCATCCAATATTTATCAAACCCCATCCAAAAGCATCGTGCATACAGGCTCTACGCTCTGACGTGGCATTATTTAATATAATATGTTTATTAAATTTTTAGTTACTAATTATATTTTTTGTGGGATAAATGAAAGTGATCATTAAGAATTTTGATAAAGTTATAGAAAAGACATTGGGGGTCCCCGAACTTTTAGAATATTGCAATGCACAACAGGTCGAAATTGTTCATTAACATTACAACTTTTTCTCCCTCCTAAATAACTGTAATCTTCTCCACACATATAGCTTTGAGAGAGTGCCCCTACCGTCAAAAATTTGAATTTTAGCCCCTACGTGTCAAATCATAAAATGCCTTAATGTGTTGTTTCTCTTCAAACTACACTCGGCACAAATTCGGTTCCTTTCGAAGTATGTTCCAATTTTAAATTTCAATTCATCAGTTTCTTGTGTAATTAATAGTTTTATGTGTCCAGCATTTTTATTTAAAATGTGTCAAGCATTGTCAAGTACCACCCGTGGTCCAAGCATTTTACTTGAAATATGTTTATCATTGATGCTTGTTCTCATTTCAATGGACACTAACGAAACATTAATTAAAATTTCCGTTGAAACTAGATAGTAAAATGAACTTGATTTTTAAAAAAATCACTGTTGAAAATGTTTTAATTACGTTTACATTCAATGGAAAAAGTAATCACTTTTCTAGAGGGCGATTTCACAACTTACAGTTGGAGGGTGACATGAATGAAAGAAACACCACTGGGATTATATATTTAAGTAGAAGGATGTTGATCAGAATAATGTATTTTGGACTACCACAATTAAAATCATACTAATGCTGTATTTCGAGCTAGTTTTGTGTAAACTAATTTTAATAATAATAATTTGCAGAATGAATCTACAACGAAAACGGAACCTGAAACCAAAGAAATCAAGGAAGTACATCCAGTAGAAGCTACAGCCAAAATCGAACACACGAATGAAAGTATCACAAATGTAGTAAAGTCAAACACTGAAAGCAATACTAATCCGGAAACATCCACATCTGGAAGCACTTCTACTTCAACAACATTCACCAAAATGGGTTGGAGTAGTCATTTGCCTCAATATCAAAATCCAACAATCACTCTATTACAGAAAGCAAGAGGTAAGTGCCATAAAAAATGCTGTCAAAGTGAATAAATATATCATGTAATGTACTTCTTGTTTTATATCTATTAGTATTGAACTATTTTTATGATCAGCATTACATGTATACGTTTTTCCCCCCTAACAGAAGGCCAGTTACCGAAAGGTGCAGTTTACATCGATGAAAAACCCGATACCGGTAAGTAAAATGTAAAGTATTAAATCGAATCATTTGCATCTTGAGGTACTTCTGAAATGTTTGGCAATCTAAAAAAAAGCGCATGAAGGAATCGTCGGTTACCTTAATTTTAACGAGTGAGAGGGGATGAGGAAAATTGTATGACTAGGGAAAAACATAAAATGACTTAGTATATTTCATTTTTGACTGCCATGTCTTTCGAACTAATTTCTTTAGGAACTAACTATATGATTATATCATTGCCTTTTTCTTTCCACAAGTTTTCTGATGCAAATGTCGTACTCATTTTCTAGTAGATTGTCGAGTTCTTTCTGCGATTCTCTCCAAATATCTGAAACTCAAAATAATGGCCTTTCAGCGTAAGAAAAAATAGGAGGGAACTGGGTGCAGCTTTTAAGCATGCGAGTCCGTTTCTCATTTTTCCAGGAGAATAGAATTCCCCGCATGTTAACATTTTCTGTAAAAAAGAACTAACATCGAACATTCCAGCAAGATTATGCATGTTATTTTCATAACAATGCAGGGATTATTTCCCCATTTTCGCCATTTTCTTCGTGGAACGTTCTTGGTAGACCGTTTATTTTGTTGTCTTCAAATAATAACTAGCCAGCTATAAAATGTGTAATGTGCATACTTGTCAAAAGCTATTATCTAGCTCAAACAAGTGTTCAAAGGGCTCATATCACTTTTAATGTGTCAGTAGCAGATTTACCAAGTTTACTAAAAAAAATAATGAAGAAGACATAAATACAAGTGACTTATCTTCAT
This sequence comes from Octonoba sinensis, assembly GCA_038502835.1. Classification (NCBI taxonomy): domain Eukaryota; kingdom Metazoa; phylum Arthropoda; class Arachnida; order Araneae; family Uloboridae; genus Octonoba; species Octonoba sinensis. The sequence continues at coordinate 100,950,764 of CM076604.1, forward strand.
TATGTTTCTGTCCCACATTTGACTTACATTATTTAATTGTTATTTTATTCACAAATAACAAGCTTTCTGGGTCATTCCACGGCAACGGACGTTACATTTACACAGCATTTTTCAACTTCAACGAGCATTCTAACAAACTTGTTGGGTGTTTTTTAGGTTTTTTAATTTTGGCTAGTAAAAGTACCTGTGTTCTAAGTATGCAAAAATTTTTTTGAAGATATATATGTATTTGCTGCCTGTTTAAAAAAATGCTGAAATTTCGTTACGTGTGTTACCCGAAGAGTAACACACGTAACGAAATTTCAGCATTTTTTTAAACAGGCAGCAAATACATATATATCTTCAAAAAAATTTTTGCATACTTAGAACACATGTACTTTTACTAGCCAAAATTAAAACACCTAAAAAATACCCAAGAAGTTTGTTAGAAAGCTCGTTGAAGTTGAAAAATGCTGTATAAATGTAATGCCCGTTGCCGTGGAATGACCCTTTAGCCTTTATAATTTTCCCTCACACTTAATTTCACAATCTTTTTTTTCCATTTAGGTATTAAGGATTGAATAAATTTTAAGAATTTTGGTGTGATTATGCATCTTTATGCCTACGTTAAAAATAGGGAAAGAATGTTAGTTTACGAAGTAAATATTTTAAGTTATTATGAAAAAAGAACATGCTGTAACAGACAGGACAAAAAAAAATGGGCATGGTTCTCACGACATGATTTTACATAATAATTCAAAGTTTTATTTCTGATTTTAAAAATCTTCCTCTATCTTTAAAGCGGTTTTGAAGTGGTGTACAGTTCTACAATCAACCAAAGCAATCTGCCTGGCAGAGTGCCAAGAAGAATCCATTTATGTTCAAGGGGGGAACTGCTAGTATATGTAATATGCCATTTCTGTTCTCGTTCTAATTCATTTAGCATACTTGATTTCTTTCGAACTGATGCTATGTGCCAGTTTATAAATTTAGTTGCTTTCAACAAACAGAGAAGCACACATTCTGATTCACGTACTAAATAAACGCGGCAAAACGAACTTCCCTAAAACTCGAGTGGATTCGTTCTTTTCTGCCATGCGCAGAAGCGTTCAATTGTCAAAAGTCCGTGGTCAAACTGTAACCACAACAAAATTTATGAAGTCATTTTATGCATATTTGAAATAAAGCAAACAAGGTGTGTTTTTTTACCACGTCGGTCACACGTGGAACTAACCTGATGCGTTGTGTTTGTTTCCAGCACCTATACCAAAGAATGCAGTCCTTATAGACCAAAAAGTAATTGTGGAAGGTGACAAGGTCCACACTGACAGCTACTACGCGGTGCCTACGTTAACAACGGAAGTTACGACGCACGATGTCAAAGCACCTCCTAAATACGACGGCATCGGTCCCACGGAATACGGAATCCCCGTCGGCCTTCGAACGGTAATATTTAACTTGGTTTTAAAAATGTGTTGAATAAATCGCACTTCAAATGCCAGAGGGTCACCACTCAAAATTGCCTAGTTTTTCTGGAGCGGCATTGTAAGATTTTAATCGTATTTTTAAAAAAATTAGTTCGCGTTTGTACTTACGTGTTTTAATTCACTTTTATCTCAGACCTTTCGGACTACGTAATCTCATCTGAGTATTATTATTTTTAACCGCATGTAAATTTTGTACAATTATTGTAGATTTTGACATTTAAATTTCAGTTATTACTGGTATAATATTGAATAACTTTAAAAGGAATGCAAATAATGGTGTGACGCCAGCAGGGTAGCGTAGTGGTAAGGCACTGGCCTCGTACGTCCAAGTTTGCAGGATCAAACCTGGGCCCAAGTCGGTGGATTTTCAAGATGTAGAAAATCGTCAGAATTATTTTATATCTCTCATTCACGTCATTATTTTTATATCCCTGGTTGATTGTTGATTACTAATTTATAGATAAATTTTTGATAGAATTAGGTACTTTATAATTTTAGAGTTTCTTTTGTTTTTGGCGTCGGATAACAAATGAACTGTTTTGACTTAGCCTCTTATACTACAGTTCATAATTAAACTTTTATTAAAAATTAAAATTAAGAACTTGGAAGGCAAGATGGAAAATAGCTTAGTTACTCATCATTTGGCAATAATAATGAAATAAATAAAAGTGACTGATACTTTTACGCATTGGAAACTCCTTTATTGCTCCAGTTTCTTTTATTTTTCTTCTTTTTATTGAATGTCTAAATTGTCGGATGGTCACAGACATTCACCAGTCATTCGCTGTCAACGAAATCGTCTGCGTCAAAACCTAACATGAAGCCGAAAAATACTAAGAACATCCCATTTCAACACCCGAAAATCATTCTTTCCCCATTCACTACGATTTTTCAATTGACCTCTTTCACGTTTCCAAACGTAGGTCCTCAAGTTCCCATAAAGACAGAAGGGGAAAAAAGAAGTCTCGACAGTCTGATGTCATCACCAAATTAATGTCCATATTCTCCCTTTTCCATCATAAGGAGCCATTTTTTTCCAACTCCTGCTGCACGTGTTATGTATCCACTGCCGTCTACATGAAGGCTTTTTGTACTCGGATAACTGCTGCATTTAATCTTCTAGAAAGGAGAAAAAACGACGAAATTAATTAACAACTTGTAAAGCAACATAATTTTAAGTAATTTATGTCTTCAGCAGAGATATGTAATTTCGTTCCCGTTCCGTTTTTCATCAAAAATGTTCCAGGCATTAATTCTTTGATGAATTTATGTTGAGTGGCTTATTTTTAAAGATTTGCTGCTACACATGGAGCTATGTTTACTACGCAGTTTACTCTGATGTCTTAACTATTTGGCAGTGTTCCTCTCTTAGTTGTTTGAGAGAGTTTGTTATTTGCTAAATATTTCGGGTTTTTTAAATTTGATTTCTTATGTAACATTTAGGGTGTGAAAGAGGAATATGCCAGCGATTGGTATAAAACTATGTACAAATCTCTTCATCGAAACAGATTCCCAGACGAAAAAAGTAAGTTTTTCTAAAATTTCGAATAAGTTTTACGTTATAATTTTTAAAATCTTTATTGCACAGTTTTAGCATCATTATTTGATTTTTTTGTTGCCAAAACAAGAAAATTATCCCGTTGGTGTTCGAACTAATGTCACTAAGGCAAAAAAAAAAAAAAAGACGTATTGTTGCAATTGACTAAAATATCTAATCAATAGTTACATCCGTAAGCCTCCTATAGGAACTAGAAGTCTGCAAAAGTATTTCTATTATTTTTGTACGACTCAAAATTCCAAATTGACGCAAAAAATTGAAACTGTTTTTTTGGAGCAGTTACTCTTAAGCAGAGATGGTGTGAGTAATATGAGAAATACGTAACTTATTTTTACAAATTTAAAATTTTAGTTCTATGATTCTGATTTGAAACGTTACCCAGCTTTTCAGTGGTCCATTGTTAGTTTTGAAGCACAAGTGTACGACTTGTTTTGACATTTCCGTTGATCCAGAGGGAGGTTCGTCATTAATCAATATTTCCCATCTTTTTGAATCAAGATACCATCTTGTACACTTCAGTTTTTAACGTAACACAGTCCTTGCAATCAGTACTTAACATCTCAGCAGTTTATGTAGAATTTTTATCTCAGTTCCAAAGATGTGTGTAGTTTTTTCCTTTGCTTACTTTCGAAATTGATTTCATTAAAATGTAGGTGTTTTATTGTTGCTTTTTTTTTCTTTAGGTCAAACTGTCCATGTCGGTGGCTATATGTCTGAGCCTGAATTCGACCGCAAAGGTAAGAGTATTATATTATTTAAAATAATAGGAGGAAATTGGGCTAAGGAGAAAATGCAAGTGAAATATTACGCAATATTTATTTCTGAGAAGTAATGTTATCTTTCGTTTCAGAAAAATTACAGTCAAAATATCTCTCAACTGAATATAGGAGAAAACCTGAAAAAACTGTTTCTTACTCAACAGAGGCTCCTGTTTCACCAAGCAGGATGAAAACGTAAGTCTATTCATATAATTCTACAGTATTTCGTTTATTTTACAAAGAGCACTTTTTCTTTAAAAAAATAGAGAGAAATATTATTCTCTGTTTAAAATTTAAATTGTAGCTTATCCTTTCAGACAATCCTTGGAATAGGTTCTGCTTCACTAACTAAAAATTTTGATCCCTTGAGGATACTTTCCATGAGATTCATATGTTAATTACGAAGATTTAAAAAAATGTATTATAAGCTATAAGAATAGTTAATATCCTTCGTACAGCTCTACCATCAACCAAAGCAATCTGCCTGGCAAAGTGCCAAGTAGAATCCTTCATGTGCAAGGGAGGAACTGCTAGTATAAGGACTGAGCCGTTTTTGTTCTTGTTCTAGCTCGTTTAGAGTACTTGATTTCTTCCGAACTGATGCTATGTGCCAGTTTTTAAATTCAGTTGTTTTCAACAAACAGAGAAGCAAACATGCTGATTCGCGTACTAAATGAACGCACCTGCAAAACGAACTTCCCTAAAACTCGAATGGATTCGTTCTGTTCTGCCATGCGCTGAAGCGTCCAAATGTAAAATTTCCGGGGTTGAACTGTATTACCGTAATATCATTCCTTTAATACCGTGCTTCCCAAACTTTCGACACCTTTGTACCTCTTCCAATGTAAATGTATTTCGTAATGCTAAGTACCCCAAGTCAAAAAAAAAAAAAAAAAAAAAAAAAAAAGAGGTTAAAAATAGGATTTCTTCAATATAATAAAATGAGAAAACACCTTATGGTCTCTGCTGTAGGAGGGAATGAAACATTGATACTTTAAAGCTTTTGAGCGAGGTTAATATAGTGGAATAACTCTAAAAGTAAAGGAAATTTTGGGGAATGAGATTTCAGCCCAGTACCGCATGTACCCCTTCCAAATTCTTTCCCCATCCCAGGCGGTATTCGTGCCACACTTGGGGGAAACACTGCTTTAATTAGAATGAAGATCGAGCCTTGCAGGCAATATCATTCATTTCCGGTGAAACGTCAACTTCAGTGTAAAAAATTCTGCTCTTAAAGGCCTTTTTTTTAAAGCCTGCGTCAAGCCGTTTTTTAAATGAATTCCAAGTATCATTCTTTGAGGATTGTGTGTATGGCAGTAAGAGATAAAGACTTGGCGTTACGCCATCTTTTTTTTTTTTTTTTTTTTGTCTTACTTGTCAGTGCATTTAATATTTTCTGATAATAATGAAATATCAAGTATATTTAATATTTTCTGTCTTTTGTTTTGTCCATAGGAAGGAAACTGAATCTTCCGTGCTGCGTTCTGAACCGAGACAAAGTAAATACCGCGTCGAACCTCGAAGCATTGCCGAATATGAGCCAGGACATTCTTCACTAGCAGAAAAAGAATTTCAGAAGGTAAGGTTTAAGACCGAGATATAAATTCAATTCGGTATAAGATGCTAAAACTTAAACCCCGAGTTTAAGAGTCAAAAGTGAAATCCTTCAATGGATAAAAGAATTTTTAAAAATGCTTTATGTTTATTTTTTAAGTTAATATAATTTTTATAAGAAAAATGATCAGAAATGCTTTGAGCTAAAGTATGGGTACAAGGAAAAAACAACGTAAATAAAGCACAAGTTGTCAAAACAATAAAGCAAATAGCAATTTCGAGGCTACAATGAAGCCTCTTCATCAGTGCAGGAAAGAAAAGTGCTCAACACACAACAAGAAAGTTGTGAGTGGACGGGACCCGTTCGAATAATGCGTTCAATCAGTTCGAATAATGCTACTGCATACTTTTTAGCATTAAATGTAAAATAATTTTAAACTTATTCTTTTTGCTGCTTCTTAATTGTCTTAAAACATTGTATACGTTTGTAAATTAGTAATTGATTTGTAACAGTATTTAATCTTTGGACAATCTTTGTGCTTCATGCTACTGAAGAATTCATTTAAATAGACCCCAAATTTAATGACATTCCTGTGTTTTCTAACTTGCATTTCTTCAGTTGCAGAGTGAGCGGAAAGAAATATTCGAAGAACGATTCATAATCATATATTAATGAAAAATAAACTGAAGGTGGTCCTTCTTGTCAATTTTTCTTGAGATGATGGAGATAATCCTGTAATTATGGGAAGTCTTGAAAGAAGTGATTAGAAACTAATTACTAGATATTCCACAATTGTTATTTCTTTTCCAAATATTGGGAATTTTCCCTAAACACTTTAGAAGTATTACTGTCAGTGAACAGATTCATATTGAAGATCTCATCCCTCCAGTTTCGACAGTCTTAAAATTGTGCTTTTTTTATATTTCGTCTCAAAATTTTTTGCCGTTTTTAAAATAAACTATTTGGTAATCAATACATTGGATTTACATTTCCTTTTTCGTGAAAATGCAAGTTTTGTCTCTCTTCAGTAATAGCTCACATTTTTCTTTTGTTTATGTTGACTTTAGTTGATCAAGAAATTTTAGTTAAAAAAAAAAAGTCTAAAAGAAAAGTTCCTTTTCCGAGGCCTAAAAATTCAAACCTTAAAATTTAATTTTTCATCAAGTTATATAGGTGGATTTGAAACTGATGTTAATCGCGAAATAAATCATTAACACGAAATCAGGGGAGCAATCCAAAACCTTGGCATCACAAATGATTTGGAGGAAATATATTTGGGTACTAGACTTTAACAATTTTAAAAAGCTCTCGCTACTATCATAAAGCATGCTTCATAAAGTTTAATGCAAAATGCGAAGTTTAATGCAATTTGATTTTCAATCTCTAAAATCAACCTTGTTAATAATGTCACCGGTGCTTCAGTGTCATAAATACCGGGGACCCTCTGATGCGATCATAACCACCCGAAGTCGACTATATAATATACAGTCTATTACACAATTATTGTATTGTTTGTATATTATACAATTTTAACTTGTTATTGTGAAAAAAAAAGAAAAGAAAAGAAAAATATGGTGCTTTATGATAGAAATGTATGTATCTTAAAAGATGCAAACAAAGCAAGCAATTTTTAAAAAGTTTTAAACTTCTGTTTGGCAAGTTTGCCATAACAATTTAAAAAAAAAAAAACATTTCTCAGTTTAGGTGTCCCCAAATCTCATAGCTAAACAACGTTATTTTTTGGGGGGAGGGAGAGTTGCAGAAAAGAATTATATGTGAATAGATATATGACATTAGGTTAAAAACTAATAATAATTAGTTTGATGAATTTATAGTCTGTTATGAGCTATAAGACTAGTCTAAAAGTATTTTTGTTTCAACATTATTTTTCAAAAGGTAACTGTTTTTTTTTTTACATGTAAAATTTTCGTATCATTGCTATTTTTTTTTTACTTTTAAAAAAGGCGGCCTCTATATCCCTTTCTCTATATTGACTTAATGGTAGTTCGTGTTATTCCAATAAATTATTTCACAGAACCTATTAGTTGCATAAAGTGCATAAAGTTAGACGCTTACTATTGAGAATAAGCTAGAAAAATCATAGTATATTTATGCTGTAAAAACATATCTTTAATCTATGCATACATTTAAACTATAACTTAGTTTTGCACTAACAATTTTTTGGGGTAGTGTATAGCTGAAACTCCTTAACTTTTCACTTGATTTTTTTAGGTATGTAAGTTGCTGCTGTATAGCATGTTGCACTGACTTTTCTATTCACTTCATTTACAGCTGGTACTTTAGTACAAAACCCCGAATTTAAATTTGAAATTTTGAAACTGAAAATCGAACACTGAAGAATAACACTCTTTTTAATACTAAAAAATATAAATCAGAAAGTGCCACTAAGTGTAGTTGTTTTAGTTTGGGTTTTCTATCGCACAGAGCCCATTGTTGGAGTTGACTTGTTTGCCATGCTCGTGTTTTTCAAAACGCCATTTCTTTTTACTTTGCAATTTTCCTTCATATAGAAAGTAACATATACTATGGAGGGAGTAAATGCCACAGACATTGGTCGGAGGAAAAAAAAAGATTCCATAAAATTTTTATTTAATGATAAGTTGATAGTAAAATACATTATAGTGGAAGAAATTTTCCAAGTTTACAGCACCTTTTCTTTCTTTCTTTATCTTTTTTTTTTTTAAATCACATACGATAAAGAATTTGCTGCACTATTTACTGATTTCTTTACACATAAATGATATTTTCTTTGCAGTTCAATATTTTTAACGTTAAAACGTTATTTTTAACGTTTTTTAACGTAACTGTTTGATAAAATTAATGACTTTTTTCAAACTATTCAATTTAACATAAGGCTTCTCATTTGGGCATATGATCTGTCCATGGGGATAGAATATTTAACTATTTTCAAATTAAAATATTTTCACCAAATAAAATCTTCCCGTATAGAAACTTGTTACAAAAGTATTTAAAGTTTATCTATTTCTTAAGCAGTAATTTAGAAAATATTCGTTTCAGTTCTGGAGCGATTTTTGGGATTCCATGGATGATTTGGTATGACCAAGTTTTTAATGTGGCATGATGAGTGTATTTGCACTAATATTCGCATGCAGAGCACTAACATGTTATCATTTGGCTTACTGTGATACATCCTTTCTTCTTTAAGTATATAGATGAAAGAATTAGTGCGATTCTAAAATGATAGGCCTAATTTTCTACTTTAGGTTTTTTTCTTTTAATTGGCATGCTAATAAGTATATGGTGTTGTCTTGAAGGTGATTTACTATTCAGTAGTGAGCTTGTGAAAGTCAATGTAATTACTAGTATAGATAAGAATTGGAACTAATCCGTAACTTCAAATTCACCATTGGACTTCGAATTCCCTATCAAAAAATTGTAGGCATATGTCTGCAAAGAAATAGCATTGTAAATATGCCATTTTTTAGATCTTTGAATTGTTATGATTAGGTGAGTTTTGAACTATTATCTCGTTTAATTGGAGAGAAAAACATTAAAGGTAAATCAATTTAAAGTAAGCTGTACCAATTAACAACACAAACGTGTCTATTACAACCAAAGACATTCTTCTATGGAAGTTAGTAATGTAAAAGCTTAATAAAAACTAACTCGTAACATAGTAAATTAGGAGTGAGAAAGTGAGATTAAGCTAATTGAATATCCGGGACCCGATTCGGCCCATTCACGAAAGATCCGGTTACCGGCACGTCAAATTTGATTTTTAAAATTTAATTAAGTAACATGTTTTGAAAATATATGGGAATTACAAACTTACTACGTATTTGAAAGCTGTGGAATGTTTAAAAATATGTACAGAGTTTACACGTTTCAAAGATTAGCGCCGAATATCCGGTACGTATCCGTCGTACAGGGGATACCGGAATCCACTGTCCGGCAAAGTCAATGTCTTACACTATTTTGTATGGCCACCGATATTTTTGAAAGGCCACGAAAAGGTCACGAAATTTCCCTTTTGAGATGCTGTAGATATAGCTGAGGTATAGTTGAGATGCTCTGTTAAGGATATTTGGTTGACGAAGAGTTTTTAGAAGTGCAATAGTTTATTATCGCTGCATTTCCCAGTTCTTCTATAGCAGTACGCTTCCTCCAGACAAAAGCGAAAGTACTTTTCAGAATTTTCTATATGCGAATAAAAAGAAAATATGTATTCTATATATGTTTTCTTTTTATGCGGAATAAAACATTATTTCATGATCGCGTGACGCGAGAGAATCTGACATCGAATCGGCTCCGGGCATGTTGTTAATAGCACTGCGTTCGTAACGCCAACTGCTGTTCTTTTTTGACAGTACGGAACGTATTTCACACGATTTTATTTTCTGTCTCTTTTTGTTGCAGCATGAATATCTAGGAAGTAGCAGTCCGAGGCCTCAACAAGGACTTGGACGACGCTGGCCAAATGTGTAAGTACGGAATTGTTCATTCTGTAATTCGATGATAAGGAAAATGAAATGGTTTATTCTTATTATTTATCAATTTTAACAGATTAACGGATATTCGATTTTATTCTAAACCCGCCTTTACTGAAAATTCAACTATTTAGTGATCTGAAACACGTTCCAATATTATCTTTTCATAAAAAAATGATTAAGTAATAAATATAGCATAAATAATTATTTTTAAAAAATTCTTAGCATAGAAGGGAAATTGAAGAAACGTTGTACAAATTTCATGATACTGTGTTTCCGTATATAAACAATCAAAAATATTCTTTACAAGCGTTTATTTTAAGCGATTTTTAATTTTATTAGGCATTTGAAATGTTGAATTAAAACTTGTGATCTCGTATTTACATATTGCATAATTATTTCGTTCCGTGCTAATGTTGAGATTTTTTAACCGACTTCACAAAGGAAGGAGGTTATACATTCATATTGCATGTATGTCGGTTTTTTTTTTTTTGCTTGTTTGTTTGTCCACTCATAACTTCTTACCGGATGAACCGATTTTCATAAATTTCTTTTAATCGATCGGGGGGTGGTTTCCCGTCGTTCCCATACCTTTGTTTGACCATACTCGATAATTAGAAGAAAAGTTATGGGCTGAAATGCGGTCATTTTTTTGCTTTTTCATCCATAACTTTTGACTAAATGAACCGATTTTGATTATTTTTTCTTTGATCGATAGAGGGTCGTCTAACTCAAATATCGCACATCAGTTTGACTACATCTGTTTTTTAGAAAAAACGTTATGGGTGAAAAATAAGTATTTTTTCATTTTAAGTGGAAAGGCTAGGCTCGATTTTTTTTTGTTGGGAATATTGTTAATAAACATGAAACTCATTATAATAATTTAACTTTGTGCAAAGTAATAGAAATATAATTTCACGTTAAATTAAAGCACAAATGGACATTTGTTCCGCATATTGTTACGTGGTGTATGTTTTGCATTTGTTTTTGCAATTTGTTCTTTCTGTTTCTTTTTGTTTATTGAACGGTTTAGCTATTGCTTTTTTCCCTTATGTTTTGTTTGTTTTGATTCTGGTTATGTCTCAGGTTAACATATTTTGTAATCAACGAATTAAAAAGGTTCGGTTTTTGAACCATTTAAAATTTCTCCAGGCTTGTAGGCGCAAGAAAGTCATTCCTAAGTTTATCACTTTAAAGTGTAATTTACCGCGTTCTGTTAGGGTTGATAAGGTAATTTTTCGTTCCAAATTAGCTTTACTTAGAGCTTCTATCCAGGAAACTAGGAAAAAACTTTCGTTCATAGAACGTGAACTTTATGATTTACATCTTTCTGTATCTAATTCTAATTTCGATTTTGATTATATTGATAGAATGTCATGGGCAAGAGCTCTTCATTCATCTGACAGTCACAAAATTACTTTAAATAAGAAATTTACCAAGTTGTGTAACGATTCAAATGTTCCTGTTCCGGCTGATTTGCCTCTTATTAATAGGAATGCGGTTGTAAATCTTTCGAAATTTCCTTTGAATAGTAATGAAATTAATGCTTTGAAATGTAATAACAATTTTGCTTTGGCTAAAAAGCCTTTTTCTGAACTTATTGCTCCGGTTGAAAAAGCTTTCAAATTTAGTGCCTTAACTTCCACTCGAAAAGAGTCAGTTCGGCATCTTATTGCTTCCAATGTTGATTTCAATTCAAAAGTTCCTAATATTGGTTTTACCCATTCTGTGAAACGCTGTGTCAATAATTTAGTTTCAAATTCTGATTTGGTCATTACCAAGGCTGACAAGGGTGGTCAGATTGTTGTTCTTAATAAATCATCTTATGTTGAAAAAACTGATGATTTAATTGCTTCTGGTCCTTATTCTGAAATTTATAAAGATCCTAGCGACAAGGAGTTAAAAGCTATTTCTTCTGCTGTTAAGTCTGTTCATTCTATTCCTTTGATTGCTAAACGGTCTGTGATTCCTTCTGTTGCTAATTGTGCGCGTTTCTATGCTTTACCGAAGGTACACAAGGCAGGTATTCCTTTCAGACCAATTGTTTGCAATATTGGCACTGCTTCATATAAACTTTCCAAGTATTTAGTTTCTGTGTTTTCTCCACTTAGGAGTCGGAATGTTTTCACTGTTAAAAATTCCACCGATTTTGTTAAGAAAGTTCATAACTTCATTCCGAATAATTCGGTTATGGCCTCTTTTGATGTTAATTCTTTGTTTACTAATGTTCCTGTTGATGGCGTTTTGACTTGCCTCAGAAATAGGCTTTCTGAATTCCATTTTACTTCTGTGGAAATTGAGGAACTAGTTTTTCTTACTCGTGTGTGCTTGCAACAGAGCACTTTTGTATTTAATGGTAAATTCTATTCTATGGTTGATGGCCTGGCTATGGGAAGTCCTCTTAGTCCTATTTTAAGTGATTTCTATATGCATTATTTTGAGGAAAAACTATTCCAAAAATTGCAATTTCAATTTTATGTTCGTTATGTGGATGACTGTTTTGTCCTAACGGACAGTAACTTGTTAGGTATTGATGATGCTCTTTCTAGTATGAACTCCATTGATCCTAATATCCAGTTTTCTTGTGAGAAAGAACTTAATAGTAGCCTCGCGTTTCTTGATGTTTTGATTTCTAGGAGTGAGTCTGGTTTCACTACTTCTGTCTATCGTAAACCTTTCGCTGTTTCTTTACCTCCTCATAGACTGTCGTCTCATCCCCCAACCAAAAATATTCGGCTTTTAATGCTCTTGTCCATCGTGCAATTAATATTTGCTCTTCTCCTGAGCTTCTCAAGATTGAACTCAACTATCTGAAAGCTGTAGCTGTTGATAGAAGATTTTCTCACTCTTTAATTGATTCTATTCATAACAAACTTTCTAAAAAAATTTCTGGTTCCAATCATGTGGTTTCTAGAAAGAATTTGGTTGTGTTACCATTCTTTCATTCTGTTAGTTTTCGTATTGCTAAAATATTAAACAGATTTCAATTTCAAGTCGTTTTTGCTCCTAGCAACAAACTTTCCTTCTCTTCTCTTAAAGATCCTGTCGATCAACTTAACACTTGGGGTATTTACCAAATTAGTTGCCGTTGCGGCCTTTCTTACATTGGACAGACTAAACGTGCTCTGAAAATTCGGTTAAATGAGCATAAAGGTTATGTACGAAAGCAAGAGTTAAATAAGTCTAGTATTGCTCAACATTGTTGGAATTCCAACCACTCTTTTGATTTCAATTCTGGGAAAATTATTCAAAAATGTTCTTCCTCTTTAGAGCTTGACTTTTGGGAAGCTTATCATATTAACAGGAATAGTTCTAATTTGGTTAATGATTCTTCCTCAACTCCTTATTTTTCACAGGTCTGGCATAAGTTCCTTTAATTTGTTGTTCTTTCTTGGTTTTCTTGTTAATTTTCCTTTTTTTGTGTCTATTTTTTCTCTCCCCCCTCCCCCTCCTTTACATGTGTAATTTGTTTTGCTTTTTGTTTTGGTATTTTCTGTACTTATTTTATTTCCATTTTTTTTCTTTGTATTTTATTTTATTATTTTTGCAATTTTCATGTATTTTCACATTTTTATGCATGCTGTCTTTTTTGCGTTGTTTTTATTGATATTCCTTTTTACTTCCTGTACTTTCAATGGATTCGTTTGTTGCTCTCTTATTGGTACCTTCCCTGCTACTTCTACTTCCACTTCACACTGCCTTTATTCTCAATGGTTTACAGTTAATTCCTTGGCTATATAAGCTTTGTTTTTGTTGTTTTGTCTGCTTCATTTGGATGTTTTGCATCTAGAAGCTCCCTGTCGCATTGAAAAAGGGATTCTAAGCAATCCCGAAACATATGTCTGCGTTTTAATGATCATTTGTGCTTTAAATTAAAGTGACATTTTACTTCTATTACAGTAAAAGTATCGTTAAAAATAAAGAAAAGTCAAAAAAAGTGAAATAATTAAATAAAGATTGAAAAATAAAGAATTCGAAAATAGGGTTTTGAGATGGAGAAAATGTGTGTCTATCGGTTTGTCGGTCTGTCTCCCCTCCTAATAACTTTTGAACGAATTGTCCGATTCAAAAAATTCTTTTTGCATTCGAAAGATCTAGACGAGGACATCTCATTTCCATATTTTACTTTTTGATTTGAACAATTTTGAAAAGTTAAAAAATGCTTAATATTTGCGCCTATGGGCAAAAATACAGCAAATTATGTAAACTCAGGGCACAAGATCCAAGTTCCTATGAACAAGCTAATTGAAAGAAGCTCTCTGCGTGAAATATTAATTTGAACAATTTTCGTTCATTTTTGAACAATTCAAAAAAAAAAAAATAATAATAATAATAACATTAGCGCCTACGGAGAAATTTCAATCCCATATAAATCCTGATCTAACCGACGGATTTGCTTGCAACAAACTTTATCGGAAAGATGTTACGATGTAGAACATGAAGGAGGAAATATCTATGAATTATGAAGCGAGAAAAAGTGAAACGGAATGTAACCGGAAACGGCTCAGAAATTTCCGACAACTTGGCCCTTTAGCCAAGTTGTTGAGCAATTTGACGCCAAAAATGAGATACCAATTCCAGTGTGAGCTTGGCGATATTTCGTAAGATCCCATTAGAAACAAACGTTAAAACGTTGTCGATATTTCTATCGTCATAGTTATTGTTATTGCCAGCTTCAGATTTCAGATTCTAACAACAAAAAAGAAAAACAGTATTTCTTTTTTTGATGTAGATTGGTGTTATCATTTATACCTATTACACTAAACTTTTAAATTAGGGAATGCAAGCACTCAAATTGTTCCTGTCTCTATCCTGAGGTGAAATTGTAATAAATGACAGTTCTGTTTTCATGGGACATTGAACTACAGTCAATATTTTTGCCAGCAAGCAAAATTTTATGTTGAATCTATGAACATAAGTAGGTCAAAGAAAAAAAAACCTAAATGCGATTCTTGGTTGCGAAAACTTTAATCTGACGGAAACAAATTCAGATTTTTTGTATTTCTTTTATTTAGTTAAATTTTTACTTGTTTTTATTTTTTCATGATTATTATAATTATTCCAGTTAGGAACTAATTTTTTTTTTATTATTCAAATATATGATCTTATTAGTTCTTTCCTTTTCAAATTAAGTATTTCGAAACTTTTTGGACTTTTTTTATATATATTATTCAACTTTGCTTTTAGAATATTAATGTAGTTTCTCACTTACGTTTCGAAGCGAAATGTGTTCGAGTGGTTGTCTTAGAAACAACTACAATAATATTTGCAAGAAATATCCTTAAGAAATAAGGACACCGTTACTAGTGGTTGTATTTGATTGAGAATAAGAAATATTGTGCGCTGCAGAAATTTCTTCACTATTAACTGCATTCCAATATTGATTTCCTTTGCTTTGCACATCTATGTCATTTCTGTTCATTTTGTATCATATTAGTAATTAATATCTTCGGCGTTCAGCTATAAAAGTTATCAATTCCACGAAAAACATTTGATTACTGCATCAATAAAATGAGGAACTTAATGCGTTTGCGGTTTGGTATTTGTTGTAGTTAACTATAATTTTGCTGTGACTTTAATTTTAGTCGTTTTCTATAACTTTGTTTTATCAGTAAATTATATTTAGTTTGACGTCGTGATTATTCAATACAGCTAATCATTCCATACTTAAATTTAATTTAATCATTTGATAATGTGCATTTTCGAGAAGTACAAAGGCATTAATGATAGTTGTGTTGTGACCTACTTTTGTTTTTACTAAAAAAATAAAATACTAATAAACACAACTAAAATGAACACATTGTCGAAAGAAATTAAGTATTTCCAAACTAGCCTTTTCTTCTCTTTTTTTATAAATTATGTTCTTTATAGCAAATTTAGTTAAGTCTATTCCGATATATTAGGTTTTTTTTTTTGTTTTGTTTACCCCCTTGTAAGTGAACGATAGAGATAATCATTTTTTCTTTGTTGGCTATGGAAATAATTTAGTGCTTTTTACTTAAACATCTTTACTTAGTATAAGTCATATAAATCACTTTTTTCATGCAAGCACAGAGAGCATAACTTAGACCTTCTCTGTGCCACTTTATATATCTGCAAAGCTAAGTTTGAATTGGATTTTCCATGCTGTCGTCAACAACTTAACATTGAAAACTGCTTTGCACATTTGCAAAGCTGCCTGTCTGAGTAAGGTCAAGGAATTGACCACCCAGTCTGCCCTGTGTATGTGTGCCCCAGTTTGTTTTCGGTATTCATTGACCAATCCTTCGTATGAAAATTATTGTTATTCTTCACTTCAAAAATCGTTTAGTGAAGGGTTAAAAGAGACAAGAAAACCCCGAACGATCTGGGGAAAGGGCCGTCATAATATCTGGCAACGGGGGAACGGGGGACTCATAGAGTAATATGTTTTTAACCATGATTATTAAACTTCTAGAAAGAAAATCATCTTCACTATATGTACCAAACCGTGTTTAACTTTGTTGAAACGGTAGGCGATTGTGACAGAATTGCAATTTGCATTTGCAGATTATTAACCGACGGTTATGAGTCGGATTCTACACTGATTCGGAAAACAGGCCGAAACCCTCAAATCGACCCTAAGCAGCAAAAGGCATGGTATAAGGAAATTCAGAAAGGAGGGGAAATTCCGTTTATTGGATTGAGAAAATCAGCGCCTGAGAAGCCCACTGGTAAGTTTTGATCCAACGTAATTTTTATATTGAATCTCAGCAACTGTTAGCAATAACTTCTCCCGATTAGTGATAAACAAAAGCTTATAAACACGTTACATTAATGAAGCCAGGATAGATCACTGCATAAAGATTTTTCTCTTCGTTTTTGTGATCATGAAGAAACTAGTTATATAGTTAATAATTGAAATTTCATTCTTTGGAATAACTTTCAATGTGTTATTATACAACAGTGTATGTAAATAGATTCAATTTAGGAGGTAAGTGAAAAATGTCTGTTGTTTTTACCTTTACAGTAAATTTTTAGCTATTGAATATTTTTTTTTCTTTTTAATCGAAAAATTATTGCTTTTATACGCACTATCTGCTTTTATTTAAAACTACAAATTCGTGTACATTTTTTGTGATCAAATTCATTTCCCGTTAATTTAAAATTTGATGAAGAATGCATCTAAAAACCAAACAAATTCCCGTCTTTTAATATTTTCCTAAAAAGGTTAGGTCTACATATCGATGCTTGAAAAGAATAGTGACACAACTCAAAAAATACCGAAAATGAGATTTTTAATTGATAATACTTTTAAAAAAAGGATCTTTTATATGGAATAAGGACACCAGGCATAGATAGCAAAGCTGCCGGTATATGGCATAAGTGCCTTTTCAGAATGAAAATAAAACGCCCTTTTTTTTTGTTGAACAGAGGCATAACTCGTGTCTCATAAATTGTGTTACGACTGCTTCGTGGGTAAGTACCTACAGTAAAACCTGTTTTTGTGCGGTCCTTTTTTATGCGATTGGTTTTGTGCGATTTTATTTTTGTGCGATTTATTTTTATGCGGTTTCTGAATCTTAGCGGCGTTAGCACCAGTTCAATGTTTCCTATCAATGTACATATACATATTTAAAAATGACAACTAATTATAATTTTTATTCATACAGTAAGCACATGGTAAGTGCCCATGTGCTTACTGTATAAATAAAAATTATAGGAGAAGGCTTTGATAATTTCGTCGAAAATGACTTTGACGAGATTATTGAGGATCAAATTATCGATGATAGTGACATTATCAATAGTTTGATAGATAATGAAAATGGACAAGAAGAACCGGAATCCATTACAGCAGTTAAAATATATGCAGGGATCCAGATTTCTAAAAAATTGGAAACGCATTTTCTTAAAATAGATATCAATGCGAAAAGACGCTTAAAATTCCAAAAAGAGCTGAGATCATGCATGTCTCACTATCGTGTCGTTTACAAGCAATTGACCAGCCGACCGTCGTCACAAAAACTGATCACTGACTTCATGGTACCAAAAAAGAAATCGATTGAGATCCTATCTTCAAGCGACGAAAGCGATTTTCAACCAATTCGTCACAAGAAGATGCGCGTTTTGGATTACGACGAGTAGGAGCAAACTATTTAATGTATAATTTGAAAACTTCTAAATGTATATGTTCAATGAAGAATTAAATATTTTTACAATTTCTTTAGGTCTAATTTAATTATTTAATTTAATTGAAAGCATTCTCTCAACTATTTCATAAATCATTGATGTATTTTCTAAGTCCGACTTTTTTTATGCTGTCCCTATCCACCGCATAAAAAAATTTTAGGTAGTATATCGTACAAAGTTGTTTATTATATGTAAGAATTTATAAAATTTCCGAATATTTTTTTGTACGATTTCTTTTATGCGGTCCCTATCCACCGCACAAAGACAGGTTTTACTGTACTGCCAATTTTATTGAAAAAAGGCGCAACTCCGATAAACTCCTAAGTGATATAGTCCCTTATAGAGCAATAAAGACCCATTTTGTGTTGTGTCTGTATTGCTGTTATTGTAGGATTTTTTCATAAAATTTTATTATGGACATTTGATACGTATTTGGAGTTGTTTTATTCGAAAAAGACACAACAATAAATATTCATTTTAAAACTCTTATTAATTTTATTCGATATAGAAGCAACTAAAAATGAATTTTAAGAAAAATTGTTGTTTTTATTCGAAAGAGACACAGCTCAAAATCTCCTAAATTTGATTAAAATTTCTAAGAACCCCAAAAGACTAGCACAAAAACTGCATGAAATAAACAAAAAGAATAGCATTAACCATTTTTAAGGGGCATTACAATAATTAGGATTTGTTATGAATGAAACAACAGTAAATTACGTGTCGCAACAATTTAAAAACTGGTCTCCTGAAAAAGTTTTTTTTTTTGAGCTGTGTCATTATTCTTTTCAAGCGACGATATGTGCATTATCTAATCATAATCTGCATAATTAATGAAAAGTAGAAAATAATTTTAACTTTTTGTATCTGTTGATTTCAGAGGTGAAAACCTACAACCCATCGCATATATATGGTAGAGAACCACCTGGTTTAAATCATAAACATATTCCTGGCCCAATCAATATAAACTCACAAAATGTACTTGCAGCTGCGCTTATGAACTGCAATCAGACGAAAATGGCGACTCCACGACAAGCTCCTATTCCACCAAAACGACATTGTTCTAAAAGGTCTTTGTCGATGAAAATTCTAAATACTAGTAAAACTGCTTCGCATATTTCATTCAAAGACCCGTATGGTGCTGATCAAAACTATTATGCTAATTTAGGTTGCGTTAATACCATCCACACTAATTTAGGTTTTAGAAGAAATGATCATGCTGTGTCCAGCTGTATTAATACCGATCACACTAATCTAGGCTTTAGAAGGAAAGATCATGCTGCTTCCAGTTTTATTGATAACAATTACAATAATTCATATTTAAGAACGAATGGTTACTTTGATTTTGAACAAACTAATGGTCATAAAAGTGACGATGCGCTCAGCAATAATTGTAGAGACTTCCACAATAATTGTGCTGCAGTTTTTCGCTGTGACATAGAAGATGAATATCGCACTAATTTTAAAACTGCTACGAACACTTGCTCAATAATTCCTAGGGAAACCACAGTGCCATTTTATTTTATGGATTACGCTAGGCCAAGCTATCAGCAAAGCGATAATGGTAGGTTTTCTGAGATAAGTGTACCATCAACTTATTACATGTGTGATTTCGCACGCAAGGGTTATTGTGAAATGCATTGTGATTATGAGCAAAGGAATTTTTGCAATGGCAAATTAGGTTCCTATGAGTGTGTCGAATATAATTCTAATAACTATAAATCTGATTCGAATTCTTTGAATAATGTATCAGAAGAATTAAATTGTACTGAGAATAGCTTTCCTCGCCTACAAGCTAGTCCCGGACAACATGGTCACCGAAACTCGATTCTAGATACGAAATTTTTAAGCACAGAATTTGAGCAACCGCCATTACGAATATCTAATTCTCATCCAGTGTATGTAGATTCAGATTCCTTTTCAGAACGCTCCAAATATTCTATAAAGACAGATGACTATGTCCCTAGACATGAATTTAAGTACTCGTGGGATGAATCTGAAGGTAAAAGTTTGCCTCTCTTCTATTGTGGTAGCAGTGAAAATGGAATTACATACGGGCAAGAGAATGGGGCAATAGACTCTAAAAATGAATCCGAAATGAGTGTTTTTGAGAATAAATTTAATCGCAACGATGTTATTCCATCCGTCAATAATGTTCTTGTCAGCGTAAATGGAAACGAAATTATGTTACCACGTCCGCCAACTCAATTTGAAAAACGTAGTAATTTCAGTCATATCTCTGTAGATTCTAGTACTAGAGAGAACTGTTTACATTCCAACGATGTAAGGAACGAATTCGGAAATACCTCTCTTGGAACTGAAGTATTATGCTCTAAAAACAATAACGTATTACTACTAAATGATGCTGATGCTTCTGCTGAGAGAAATAATGGAGCTCAATTTAAAGAAAATGCACCGCCAAAAATGATTACAATACTGCCCCCCGTTGTCCGTAAGTCGAATGTTACATTGAGTAAACTGAAACAAAGAGTGGTTTTCTCAGTTCCTCAAGAAAGTACCAAGCAATTTTGTAAAGTTGATGTCAATCCACTCAAAATGTATTTGAAACTTCACGGTTGTAGTTTACCCTCACTGGAGAGGGAAGAAGGGCTTGACAAGAAAGTATTCACAAATTTTAAAAATCTAAGCAATAATGCCAAACATTCTTTGACTCAGACTACTTCATCTATAGCACCTTCCATCAGAGGGAATCAGTTAGATACTATTCCACCCTTTTCTGATCTTTCATCTGTTGTACCATTATCCAAATATAGTACTAGAAAACATAACAAAAATTTAGTCAGAAACTTTAATTGTAAAGGTGATTCAAATTCTTTGCCTCCTTTACACTTTTCAAATGGCTGTGCAGATTTTTATAATAAAACTAAAATGAGAATTTCACAAGCTGAATCGCAGTTGAGAAACGGATTTTCGAAATCTAAAAAAATATATGACACCACGCATTGTGCAAAGTCTCTCGACTCTTTTTCGGTAATTAATGCAGCTCAGGATTTCGTAAAAAGCAGAAAAAATATTTTTATGAACGGCAAAAATGCTGCTTTGTATCACAAGTATATTTCGTCTATGTTAAGAACTGCCTCAAAATCTCGCAATTTTGTCCGTCTGAAGAATTTTTTCTTAAATTTGGAAAAAGATATTTATTCTTGCGTTAGCATAAAAGCAGCTAGTCGTTTAGATATTGAGAATCACAATGCTTTATGGGGAAAAGTAGCTCCAGACAGAAGTTTACGGTTTCGGCATTCATCTGTGGAAAATTTAAAAGAGTATTTTCAAAGTTCAGGGTCCAAGGGTGTTTCAAAATCTTCATTTCAAGCTGCTTTTGAGTGTAAAAGATTTTGGTATAATGTTTCAGTTTCGAGTTTGGTTGAAAGATACAATAATATGCATCGCTTGCGGATTCAACAATTTCTTGAAGTTAAGCGAAAACATTTCGGACAAGATTTTTACATTGATAGTAAACGCACATCCGAAATAGAAGAACAAAAAGAATTGTTTAATTTTCCAATGGAATTATCTTTTAAACAGACTGATACCATTGTTGAAAATCATTGTTTTAGACAGTATGAAACTTCTCATTACAGTTCAGGTCGCAACACTGGATCTTACACATCCAGTATATGCAGTTCCATAAGTGATTTGCGTTTTTTGGCAGCTACTCAAGACGTACGTAAAAAAGTCAAATTCTTTGAAAGTATATCTCAATCGAATTTGGATAAATTAGACGAGACTTATTTCAGTGAAAGGAATACCGTGTCCCATAATCGAAAACTTAGTCGAAACCTTTCTTGCTGTGACTTGAGCAGCATTGACTGCGATTTGTCTCCAGACAGTGAAAATTTTTTATCTCCTCATTATGTCCCAGAAAGGGCTATGTCATGCCTTGATTTGAGTTTTGAATCTATGTCTGATGCACCATCCATGTCTGATGCAAAGACAGATAGCTGTGATAATAAATCTTCGTCATTAAAACTGTACAACACTAGAAAAAATAAATTTAAACGCTCTATTTTCCCCATAAAAACAGGTTTAGTTTCAAAAATTAAGGAAAAGCTAGAAGGATCGATTAAATTCTCGCGTTCCCAAAGTGTTCCGAAGAATTTGCCGTATTTAGAATCGCAAAGGAAGACTATCATTACTGAAAGGGGAATTAATACTGACTCATTCGGTTCTGTGCAAAATTTGAAGCAGATATTTGAAACAGATATTATTCGTTCGGCTTCGGAAACTTATCATACAGACCCAAAAGCTTTTGGAGCCTCATCAAGAAGTTTATCCAAAACTGCGTTTTGCAATAGTTCCAGGAGTACTAACGACGTGCGAAATCCTCCATTTGCTTCTCATACATCCCATAAAAATGAAAGTTCACTTGATCTTTATGGCAATAACAGTGAGCAAAAATTTGATCCATATGCTTACACATCTCAACGCTTTGTTCAAAAGCGAATTCAGAACCTTCTTTCCCAATTCCAAAAAACAAACGAGTTTAGACATCATATCAACAAATTTGATCAAGTCGGTCCTACTAACACGCCCAAATTGCCAAATAATTGCTATTTTTTGCATCAGTACCTGATACCAGACAAAGATGAAGTGCCGCATTCTTACCGTAATTATAGTTTTCAAGAAAACGGACGCAAAATGCATGGGTCGATTGAACTATGTGATAAAACTACTTCTACGACTAACATTTTTACCAACAGCAAACAACAACCTACGATGGAAAACATAATGGCATCGAGAAATATGCTGCCCGCGTCAATATACAATTCTTGTCCAAGGCCATATGTTCGAACTGAAGCAAGCATGAAGAAAAAGACGCTGAACTTTTATTCAGGTTTAGAAATAAGATTATATTTTTTATTAACCAGCACATCTGCACAAATGCATCACGCACCGAATCATGCACAGTTCTTGAAATTTGTGCACTCAGGGAAGGGACACTTTACCTCAACCGTTAGATTCACCTCACACCCTTCTTAACCAGTAATTTGCATGTGCTTTCTAATTTTAATGTTCTTTACAAATAAAAAAATGTCTCTGGTTTCTAAGATGATACGTTACTTGTCAGTCGCACATAAAAAAATAAATTGTATTTTCTTCTTATGCACGATTTACGATACCGTACTTGAAAAACACTAGCTTCAGTCCATCTGAGTTACATTATTTCTTAACCATGTTTCTGTAGTTATCATTTTTTCCCTTCAAAGGTATTTGACTGCTTTGATAGAAATGACAATTTTTTGACCTGTTGAACGTTTGCGGTTATATTCTCTTTCCAGCAAGAATTTTTCCCTGGGGGATATATTACTAGCCCACTGGCGGCTTTGGCCGTGATATCACGGCCTGAAGAATGTGCGGAAAAGCAACGTCTCCGATGCACCAGGGAACCTGTTTGGGAAAAGGGGAAGGAATATCGCAAATATACGCTCCAGACCATCTTGACGTGGGAAAACCCATCGTAATATCACGGCTTCAACCATTTTGAGAAAGATTTACCATGGCGTGACGTCACAGCCCAAACCGCCAGTGGGCTAGACTAGGATTAGCAGTATGGCTTGAAGCTAAGGCTTCAATGGATAACCCTCCCGAAATCCCTTTGCTGGGCTACTGGTTCTCTTATATTTTTCTTTATAAAATCATGTATATCATACGAACGTAGGAAATATTCCTTCTTGAGGAATTTCAACTGGTGCCTCACTCCCAATAAAATTATATTTTTGTTTACATTTTCCGTTTAAATCTTGTCCTAAAGTTCATTCCGATTATCTATTCATTAACAGCGACATCATTTTATTAGATTCTCTGAATTTGTTCTCTTTGAACTAATTGTAAATGAAAGCGAATTTTCTTATTGTTATTACGTAGATGATCACAAACCACTAAATTTAAAAGGAAAAGCATAGAGCGAAATCTGTATATATTAAGGGGAAGGGAGAAAAACACGACTAAAATAAAAGGCATAACATAAAGTAATAAGATTTTCTGCTAAAACTGAATCTACTTATAACGTTTTAAAATTGAAATATAATCTTTACAGAAGTAAATTAGTCAACTGTTCAAAAGCATTTTTTTTCTTAAAGAAGCAAAATGTGGCTTTTTTGATTACCCTGACACAAATTTGATTATAAATGATAAGTTCATGCTTGTAATTTAATTAATTTTTGAATAAATGTAAGTTGAGCAATGAAAAAATAATAATAAATTTTAAAAAGATCGCTACATGTTACATCAACAAATTCGGGTAAGATGATTCGTATTGAATGAAAAACGCGTGTGTAGCTTGTTATTGGAAAGTATACCTTGAATCTTTTTCCTTTGACAGAAGTTTTAAATCTGTTTGACATTGCACGGGAACGTACGCAGTTAATCGGAAGAAATTTCTTGTGTGCTATATTGAGTTGAAGAAATACAAAAGAGATTGGCATTCATTTCTAAGGTTTTTCTTCCGAACACTCTGTTGGATATGGTCCAAATCTCTCACTTCTCTTGTCGTGCCAGAAAACACCTGGCATGTTGTCGGTTGCTACCACTATCGCTATCATTTAATTTGTTCTTTCAAAGTTGTCTGGCGGGATTCTGATGCACTTTTTTAGCACCTGTACCCTATTGAATCTACATACTTTCACTTGATAACAAGATGTCCTTTTTTCTTCAGCATCTCCACACCAGTACCAGGAAACGGAAGTCAATATACACTACCGCAGTCCAATTCGAAATCTAGAAAAAGAGTACATCGAAGAGGAGGATTTGAGGAAGCGTCAAGAAGATGCTGTAAGATTTCAGAGACTTTTTTTACTTATTTTTCAAAAGTAAGACAAGATTTTAAATATGAAGGCGATCCTGTCAGTTGAAATATACTTGAACCGATTTTTATGATGTTAAAACCACTGTCAAACCGCTTTTCAATTTTACTCATATTATTGTTTAACACATATTTAGCTTCTTTAGATACAGTCTAACCCACTTTTAATGCAATGAGATATGCCCAAACCCTCTTCTAGTGCATTCAAATGTAGTGTAAGTCAATTTTGACATGTGACTGCCTCCCCCCCCCCCCCCCCCTCTCCTTATAACTTTTGTCATAATACGCTTCTACTAAAACATGTTTTGTTCAAAAACTCTTCGCCAAGTTTTTTCTTTAAACGACTTTTGTTCGATCTTTAACACTTCAAAATAATAATAATAATAATAATAATAATAAAGGTTCTGCTACATAATTCAAACACGTTGTAACTCTAGATCTAACAGTATATTTGCTTCCGACGAAATTTTCCAGAAAAAACTTTTGATAACTATGAATAACAAATGAATGATAAATAAAAATTTGAAGAAAAAATGTAAAAATATTTCAAGAGGGCTCTCTTTAATTGTATTTCTATTTTTACCTTGGCGTTTTCTTTATCTTTCTACAGTAAAACCCCGCAATACCGCGCCTCGGTATACCGCGGAATGGGATATAACGCGGTTACTATCATGTGCCCCGACGTTCAAACCACACTTTGTATTCCAGATTACTTGAAATCTTTGAAAAGTAATCATATTCTCTCATCCGTGGGACTGTATAAAGGATTAAAACATTGTTTCTTTGAAAAGTGCGTCCCTCCCCTTCCACACAAGTCTACTTTTTTCTTAGAATCTCTCTCCCTTCATAATCTCATGTTGATAACTTAACAAGATTTTTTAGCCCACATTTTCTCAGAACACAATTGTTTTTGTTGCGGTTGATATGGTTTTAGCTCAGGAGTCTCAAGGAGCAGAAAAATTTAATCTGAATAACCTATCACTCGGTAGACTAACCGCTCAGTTGAGAAGTGTGCTTCTTGCACAGCAATTGCAGCAAATAAAATGGCGGCAAACAAGAAAAGAAACAATTATACAATAGAAGAGAGTTTCGAGCAATTAATAAAGTTAAAAGGGGTACAACAGGAGCGTGTATATTTCGTAAATATGGTTCCGCGGTACAGTTTCATTATATTGCGGTTATGTTATAACGCGGGTGCCAAACATGTCTCCCGACACCCGGGTTTTAACGGGGTTTTACTGCAATTCTAGAGTGGAAAAGTACAATTTCTACTCTAGGGTGAGCACATCTTATAATGAATGCTTACACCAACCAACAATCGCTGCTATGGTTGCTGCATGGACTCGATTTTGGATGTGATAAAATTAACGGGCGTAACGTTCGTTTTTTCGCTGTATGATTCAAATGAAATTACTTTTGCACCATGCGTCATGTGTATTTTAATTTTGCTAATGAGTTCATCGCAACTTATTTCATTCTTTTTTATTCTCAATTCTGAGAGCGTATGGTTCTAGCTAGCGAATGATCGCAATTTTTCGAGATTTTTAGTTGTGTAAAAGTTCTTTTATGGCTTTACGTTGATGACTTTAAGTTAATTAAATAAAATATTAATCATGCATTTATTTATATTCATTAAATTTTGAATCAGATGCGGAAATTTTATGAAGAGGAAAGACAAAAAAAGATACAGCAAGAAATGGCAGAAATAGAAATGAGAAGGCATAGTGATTTTTTCACGTAAGTACTTTTAAACGTTTCCTTTACTTTGTTTGACTTTCATACAATACTTCGAACACATTTAGTAATTCATTTACTGATTTTTTACTGTTGTACTAATCATATTTTTATCCAATATAAGTAAACATAATGTATAATAATCCTTTACTTATATATCACTTCCATAATGTAGCGCTTAGTTTAGAAATCAAGTTTCAAAAATCTCAGTACAAAAATATCGGTGAGAAATGGTTATTGAACTTCAACTATACTCTGAACTTCAAACTATCCGTGCTAATTAATGTTCTAATTCGCGCGGAAAATAGAAAAACAAGAATTAACGAACAATGGTCCTGTAAATAATAAATATGTTTATAAGTGACCTTTTTTTTCGCCCTGTTTCGTGGACGTAAAGTTGAAGTGTGTACTTCGTAGAAAGAGAGAAGTGTTACTCCCCCTACCATACCCTCCTCCTCCCCCAGCTATAAACCAAGTTACTCGATGGTTCCAAGAAATTAATTTCACTTTCTCTGTGTGCGCTTGCTTGCTGATATATGTATCACCAACGGTAGTAATTTTTCACATTTTTATGTTGACAATGCAAGAATAAACGAATAATGCTTCAGTCTTTTCTTCTTTTTTTTAAAATTTAGATACAAAGAAAATCCACAAAAACTGAATGAAGATATTTTCAAACTGCACAGTTAATCCGAAACCCGAATAATCATCACACCCGGAGTTCAGTAGACACCGCAGAAAATGTGAGAGAATAACGTTTTGAGACAGAAAATTGAAAATATATTCCAGGCATACGTTTTGGGACTACAGTGAACCTCTTGCGTGAAGCAAAGCCGCAATCACAGTGAAACTACTGATGCTTGTGTCTGGATCTATCGTAGTTAAAATGTAAGGGAAAGGAGGGTAAGAGTACGCACCTAGTGGATTGTTCGTTATAAAAATGAGAATTGAAAAGTGAGAACCTTGAAAATTGACTGAATCATAGTTTATTAACTTAGAAACTTAGGTACACAAAATGAAAGTTTTAACTTAAAAAATTATATGAAAGAAAGCAAGCGGGAAAAAAAATTGCAAATGCGTACTCTTACCCGACTTGGCGGATAAGAGTACGCACCCAGGAAGGGTAACAGTACGCTTTCAGAAAATTTAGCAGTAGTCACATACAAATGCTCCAGTGCCTTCCTAACTGGAGCATTCATCATGCCACTACTCCTTACATAATCCACACTGGATCCAATCTTCATCATATGATTGTTTGCAGCCTGGGCATATTGTCGCCTCATTGTTTGCTGAACTTGTTGTGAGAACTGGGTTGTCGATACAATGCAGAGCAAGATTTTTCTTTGCTTCACGGTTTATCCTTTTTCAGTTTTGGCCCCACTTTTACTTTTCATAGCAGCTCGATTAGCCTTTGCTTCTTTTAATTCTCTCTTTCTCTCTACCTTTTCCTTATGTGCGTACTCTTACCCGCCGATGTATTGCTCCTCAAAATCGTCCATAGATGGCTGTAGCATTCACAATAGTAAAATTCTGACGTGCCCACTTTGTTCGGAAGGAAACAAAGCTCATAATGATATCTACTTAAAAAGCAAACATCAATCCTTTATTTACAAAAAAATTAATATTTCTTCGCAGAAAAATTACATGCCAACATGCAGAAATCATATTTTACCTGATAAATAAACGACAGCAAGGATGAAAATAACAATGGCGGTCTCTTGAGCCAGCTGATAACAAACGTGTTGAGTTGATCACACTCGCTTCTGCTTGCAGTGTTGCCAACAGGGAAAAAAGTCCCTGCGTACTCTTATCCGACTGTGTACTCTTACCCTCCTTTCCCTTATGGCTGCTTTGTTAAAAAATTTTTGAACTAGAGCTCGCCGAGCAGTCGAAATTCAGCCGTAATAACTGAATTTAGCATAGCGTTTGTAAAAAATATTTATTTTTCTCCAACATAATCATCGTCAAAACAATAGTTTTAACGAAACCTGGGAAAAAGAACGCTGCCACTTTAATATATATAAAAAGCGCAGACGATAAATAAATTAAAACAAAGAAAGAAGGATTAAATTAAATTCGCGTTTACATTAATTTTTAACGAAGATTGCAAATCTAGCGATGCCTCACTCAAAATGCTAGAGAAATGTTTTGATTATTAGTCGTTTTCACTATAGAAACGATTGTGTAGCTGGCAGCACGATGCAGTTTACTTGGAGTAAGAAATTCGGAATGAGCTATCGGCGATAAACAGACTTAAGCGGCTTATATATAAGCTATTGTGCTCTTCCTTCATTAACTAAAGTTTCTTTTCACTTGCAGGCCGTCTCAAAAGTCCCCTATTCCTCTCAACCGTTATGACAATCCTTTCGAAAGTAATTACAACAGGCTTGCTCCTCTTGGTCATTTCCGAGGTCCCCCTCCTAAAACGATGGCTAAAGCTTTATATCCCTTCGTTTCTCAGACGACACGGTAAGCACATTTTAATATTATTGTTATTGTTGTTATTTGTTTATTTTTTAAAATTTTGTGAGACTTTTTCTATTAACCCCTTAACGCATTTGCCCGTGTCTGACACGGGCGAAAGTTACCGGAAAATGTGCCCACGCCCCTGCGTTATTTTATATCTAATGCTCGTCTGATATCCGTTTACACTTTGTTTGTGTAATATGTTTTTTCTATGTAACTTTTACCCAATCCCCCCGCGCCCTAGTCACCTCCCACAACCTGAAATTGCAAAAAATCACTTACACTAGTTTTTTTTAGAAAAAAACTCGTGCCTTAACCTCTTCGGACCCCAGAACAAAGCACAAACAATTTTGACGCATTTTTTGATTCTCTGATTTTAAAAATGATTACAAAACGAAATAACTTAAAAAAAAAAAAAAAAAATTTAAATTTAATTAATAATTAGTTTAAATATTAATAAATGGCCAATTTTCCATATTTAAAACGGAGTAAACTATCTGTTGATTAATTTCAAAGACAATTGGGTGTCTTAGCTTTCAAATTACGCAAACAGTAGTTAATAAACAGTATCTTAAAATGTACCCAATCGGGTACACTTGGTTAAGAGGTTAAGGGGTTAATGTCGCCATGATAATTAACAAAAAAGAGAGAGCGAGAGAAAATACTGACCTTGAGTTAGTCACAAAAGACAGCAAATGGCGTCGTGGTCAGGCGCGGGACTGGTAGGCCCCAGATCATAGAATCGAGTCTAGCAGTGCCGGTGGTTTTTCACGATTCAGAAAATCGTTTGCGCCCATGTCGTGTGATTATGCGGCATGTAAAAGATTCCTTGAATAGACATTTGGCATGAATGCTCTCGGCAAAAATGAATTCCTAGTGCAATTTCGCATCAACAAGAGTTCAGGTGCTTCATCTTCCAGTGAAGAAACTACTACACGTCTAAATTCTCATGTGGCTATGGCATAGGGGTACTACTTGACAGAATGGCTGCCGATTTCACGGGGAATGCACTAGGTCTGCTAAGGTTAGTGAACATTAGCAGCCCCATTAGAAACAAAGAAGAAAAAAAAGTTAATCACAAAATTAATCGAAAATTACCCCATCTCAATTAGATTTCATTTTTTTTATTTTTAACTATCTGCTTTGAAAATTTGTCTTATAACATGCCGATAGGCACATTTTATTTATTTATTTATTTTTCTTCTCAGAGAAGTGAGTTTAAACAAAGGAGACATCGTATATATCAACAAACAAATAGACAAAAACTGGTACGAAGGCGAACATCATGGCCTCGTTGGCATTTTCCCTGTTGCATATGTAGAAGTAAGTAACTTATTTTATCATTCAATGAAATATGCTTTTTCACATCAGCAGGTCTGAAATGCTAGCAATCGATAAAGTGTTTTGAAAGTCTCTCATAAAAATCATATACCTTTAAAATAATGCAGTGTACATGAGTTACCGAAGCAATTGGGAACTAGAGATGCTCGGATTTTGTATCTTCGTACGAAAAATTAACTATTTGTGCTAAAATTTTAGTTAAAGGGGATCAAAGTAAATAAGAATGTCAACAACATCAACAACAAAAAAAAATAAGTAAATAAAATAGAATAAAAAATATAAATAAATAAATGTAGTAAAATAAAAATATAAATAAATAAAATAAAATAAATAAATAAATAAGTGAAAAAAATAGAAGAATTCCAGCATAGAGGCCATTTCAAGTCCGACAGTGGATCCCTTCATCAGCGAAAAAACGTTCGACATGCAGCTGAAAATTCATGAGTGAATGTTCATGTACGACTTTGCTGCAAAATCCCTCTGTAATCTTGAAATGTAAAGCTCATTATTAATTTTATTCACTTTGTATCTTTGTCATAAGAGAAATGTAAAAACACAGAAGAGGAAGAAGAAGGAGAAACAATTATATTTAACTATGTAACAGATACAAAACTATGTAATGGGTGTCACGCATCCTAAAAATAGCACGAACTAATTCTGATTAGCGTAGTTTTAAAAGTTCGAAAAATGGAGCGGCGAAGATTCGCAGGCGGAAGTGAGCGAGGAGTTGCTTATTATTATTACATTATTATTTAGATATTAAAACACGCAATTCGTAAATAAAAATTCATTAACAAACAACGGGAGTGATACATTTCGCAATGTTAAAGGAAATAAACAATATTTGCTCACTTTCAGGTGAAAGGAAAAAACGAAAAACAATTATTGCTAGGAGAAAGAAAAGCGAAGGCAATGGGTGCGGTCGTTTTCTCTGTACTGATACTACGCTGGCAGTGTAACAAACTTTACAGCGTTATTTATTTATTTGAGAGTTACATACGGGGGGGGGGGGGGGGGGCGGGGAGGCTTGGCGACACTTGGGCCAAGTTTATATTGACAACATGATTATTATTATTATCTTTTCGCACAGATTATCCCGAACGAAAAAGCTAATCTACAACCTCGCAAGGCTACTGAGGGAGAGGCCATTGTTAAATACAATTTCAGAGCACAGACTCCCCAAGAACTATCACTGTTTAAAGTAAGTATGCGCAGACTTTTAATGTTCCAATTCATTTTAAACTTTCTCTCATGTGTTAGTTATTATTATTTTATTGTTATTATTATTATTTAATGTGCAACTTTCTGAATTTCAAAACTACATGTATTTACTTTTGGGTATAAGCAAAAAAAAAAAAAAAATTGTGTTTCATATTTTATCAACCATTTGATTAAAAGAATTAACAGCTAATGACCGAGGTGGCAACAGATCATATACCTTTCAAATACAATAAGAAAATATCCTACATATATAATGGAAATATTACGCGAAAAGGGTCTTTCCCTGATGTTTTTTGTTTGGGTATAACCAGAACTTGTATCTCTTTCATATATTTATTTGTTTACGTTTTTGACCTTTAAAAGCCCTTAATTTTTCGCGAAAACCCCTCAGTTTGCACCTAAGTCTAAACTTAACTTCCGCCCAAGTTTTTTTTTCTTCTAATTCTTCTAATCTTTATCATACTTCTTTTAATACTTAAATGGGATATCAAAAGCAAAAGTGATATTTCGTTCATGTAATTGTTACATGATTTATTTAAAACTTATTTTTACATATCCTTATTTTTAAATCTAAAAAAAAATAATGCTAGAGAAAATCGGAAAGACATGGTGAAGGAACATGATATTCATTAACATATTAGCTGACATAACCTTTCAGCATGTATCGCTGTAAGAACGCATCTGATAAGTCGAAATTGAAAACTGTCTTTCGAAAACTGCTTGATTTCCGCTAAAATTATTTCGTCTTTTTTAAACTTCATTACTTCTTTATCTTTTTTAATTCAAACTTTCACTCCCCCGCCCCTTTATTTCCTATTACATTTTTAAAAATTAAATTTGCACTTTTAATCCAAAAATTTATCAGAATGAAGTTTTAAAATTCAATAAAAGACTTCTAAAAGTTTTATTTACTTTTTTTTTATCAACTATAGCATCACTCTGGATTCCTCACCTCAGTTTACTTTCGAATATTTCTTGTTTTGTGCCTTTAATTCCCTCATAATTTTCTCCATTTTCAGGGTGAAAGAGTCATTTTGACTAGAAAAATGGACCAGAATTGGTATGAGGGTCGACTGGGTAGTAAAAAAGGCATATTTCCCATCTCTTACGTGGAAGTACTGCAAGAGCCGGGAGAATATCATGGTAATAAATAATATAGAATATTTATGTCAAGCAATGAAAGGATAAAACAGTTGCGTCATTTACGTCAAAACATCTGGAAATGTAATTTTCTTTGTAATTTATTATTTTTTAAATCACTTTTTTCGGTAATTTTGTTCAAATCCTTGAGCGATCATACGCCATGGAAAGCTAATGAGGAAGGGTTCTCCTCTCGAATCTGTAACGGTAATGTTCTCAGAGTTTAAGGTAAAACCTAGTGAGATTGCGCGGTCGGCGAGATGGCGCACTTGAATTTTTGGGGGAAGGGAGGTGTGAGTGCACAACGATTTTCGGTAGTTGTATAGCCACAACGTCAATGTCTACTTGAATTCATAAGTTTCTTCTCTGAAAATGTATGACACAACGTCGTTTTTAACCTACTTTCCCGTAAAAGTAAAAAAAAAAAAAGAACGCAAGAAGGCTTAATGTATCGTAAAAATATCGTTAAAAATAAAAAAAAGTCAAAAATAAGTTCATTAAGCAAATTATGAAACATAAATTAGTTCAAAGCAGGGTTTAAGAAGGGGAAAATGTGTCTGTCCAGCCCCCAATAACCTTTGAAGGAATTGTCCGATTCGAAAGATTTTTTTGCATTCAAAAGACTTCAGTGACGGCATCCATATTATACTTTTTGATTTGAACAATTTTTCTTTCAATTTTGCTGTTGGTCTGAAAGTTTCTGAAAGGAATGAGAATCTAACAAGAATAATAATCGGAGCTGCCATAGGTGCCAACCGCAACCATGTCGCAACCTTTCAGGGCGCTTCATTGGTTCTACATAATTTACTAACCACACTAGTGTTAAGATTTTCTGAACTGTTCAAAATTGAAAGAAAAATTGTTCAAATCAAAAAATATAATATGGATGCCGTCGCTGAAGTCTTTCGAATCGGACAATTCCTTCAAAGGTTATTGGGGGCTGTGCATTATTGCGTTAGAAAGAACGTTTCTAATTTTCTTCGTGACTGGTAGTGGTTAACTTCCAGTTGTTCTTTTCTATCTTTTCCTCTAGTATTTCCACTCGTACCAATCTTTTACAAATGTTTCCCTGTTAATCTTTGTCTTGTGCCCATTTCAGACATTCTCTGATACAGGGCCGTGGTTTTTACGAAACAGAACTTGAAATAACTATATTTTAAAAGAGATTGTATCTGTGTTTTCAACATTTAAATGTTGAGAGTAAAGTATTACTTAATAAAGGGGGGAGGCAAAACGTAAAATGGCAAAGACAACAAACCTTGAAGCGGGATTCAAAAAACTAGTACGTGATCGGAAGAAGTGCTATACCGAACAAAAGCACTTACTATATCTTTTCTGGAATACGAGCTAGGGCTCTCGGCCAATACCCCTTGTAGAAGACCCTGCTGTTCTACAAGATATTGCACTAGTCCCAGCACGACAGCCTCCTGCTCCTCCGTGACACTGGACGTCTTGTAAAATACTACTTCGGAACGCGCTCAAGAAGCTAACTGATAAGAATGTTATTTCATGAGTAAAATTCACGAGAAGTAATAATACTTACTTCTCATGATTATGAATGTCCAAGATGTTTACGTTTTGTAGGAGAAAAGTGACGATAGATTGTGCAATATATACATTGGCACTCTCATAGTTGACTGATGCAATGCTTTCTGCCTTTTTTCGAACTTACAGGAACATTTTTCGAATGTTAAACGTTTGATCTATGTTTCCCTTTAAATTTAGGCACTCAAAATTGAATGTTTTTAAGACTCTAAATTTAGTTTTATATTTTCTTCAACATTTCTTATTTCTATGTTGCTCTTACGCCGTGGGTCTCTGATTCAGTTTTGTCGTTGCGCGTTCCGGAAAGAATCAAAAAGTTTTTATGGCAACTTGAGCACGTGACATTTTTCTTAAATTACCTTTTTGATCGAAAAATCTCAACGAACTATACTGCGCCAGGCGAAGTTCATTTCGGTTCAGGAATCTTCCTGCCAGGGCTCGAAAATTCTTTAAAATTATACATGCCCTGCCGGGCATGTTTGTCTAAAAAATACATGCCCGAACGAAATTTTTATATGTCCAGAAGTTGTTTTATTGCATGTTAATAAACATTTGAATTTGTCAAATAATAAAATTCTGTCAAAATATTGTTTCTGTCAAAAAATAAAACTTTCAGCTTTATATCTGAATCAAGAATTATTTTAACGTTAACCTAAATCATTAAAACTTATATTACATATAAATAGTACATAATAGGTCATTACTATTCAAAATTTAAACTGTATTACTGACAAAACTACAGACAAACAGGAAATGGAACTGCAAGCTGTCATATCATTTAATTCCCTTCCTGAGTTCTTTGTATGTATAAATGGACGATTCTACTGCAAAGTGGAGCCTATTAAATAGCGGCCATTGTGTTCTTCAAACTACGAAAGACAACTTTAAATAACTACATATTTTAAAACAGATTATATCTGTGTTTTCAACATTTAAATGTAGAAGGTAAAGCATTACTTATTGAAGTTTCTTTTGTTTTAAATCATACTATGTCGTAGATTTTATTTACTTATTTATTTCAATTGGTTTATATTCTAATTCAGATTGCTTGAAGTTTCTGAAAAGCAAGCATATTTGTATTTGCACTGTTTTCCTTATTAAAGAAGTATAACTCTTCAATTTAACGATACTCAAATAAAAGATTTCCTCAAAGTAGAGATAGATTTTAAAAGTCCGTTTTGAATTTGATGAATGTGTTATTTCTCCAACTCAACGATAGCATTTATCAGTGCATGGACAATCGTAAAATCTGGTTAGATAAACTTATTTTTATTCTTATTAGTGATTTCAATAGGTGACTCATATTAATATTTACAGGAACTCGCTCTGTATCCCCGAAACCCCCTGCTAGCCCAGTATAGTAAGTACTACATGCTTTTTTAAATTTGTTCTTTTAAAGATCTATCGCTTATTATTTCTATCAGCACTGTAGATAAAATTTTACTTGGAACAGAAAAATTCACTACAAATAATAATTTAGTTAGTTTAGCTAATTTAATTAGTTTCATTGTTTTATTTTAACAGTTAGTTTCTGACTTGCTTCACTTTTATTACTTTATTCTTTTTTATTTTGTACTTAATTTCATTCATTTATTCATTCATTTTCACGTGGTCTTGAAAGAAATTTCAAATTTACACTTTCCCATTTCGATATGACTCTAACTTTAGTTAAATCACTCAATTTCGTTTGCACCTTCACCTAAAAAACGAGGGATTTCAGGGTAAAATTTAAAATATTGCTCACTATCTGCTATAAAAAGCAAAATAAAAAATAAATGAAGAAATAAAAAAGCAAGAAGAAGGAGAAAGCTTAACAGTTTTTATTACAAATAAGCAGAATAAATAAATGTAGAGTTCTGATACAATTCAAAGTTAAAAACGCTGTATAGAAAGAAACAAGATGTTTATGGGATAGATGGTAACTTTGGGCTTTAGCAGAGAATTAAACGTTCCTAGATTCTGATTCGTCTTATGTTTACACGTTAAGAAAAAGACACCCACAAGCCTAAGAAATTTCACGATTTCAGTTAATACATTAACTCTTTAAATAAGTTTAAAGTGCATATGCGCTTGGTGTTTTTCAATTATTTTACAACTTTCGTATAAGAGGGTTGACAAATTACTGTCGACAATTACATATTCTCACATTTTGACCTAACTATGTTTGATAAAATTATAAATGGCTGAAATTATACAAAGTATTCGTTTTTCTTTCTTTTTCTTCTCTTTCTTGTATGAAAATCATTTTTATTTTAATGTACGCAGATATATGTTAGCTTTTGAAATTGGATGAGAAATTATTTAAATTGCTAAGAGATTACAATTACGATTATAATCCTCCGCAAAAAAGGAATTAACATTACAGCAGCGATTACAGTCGATAGAGAAATGTAATGGATTACGACTATGAAATGCTGATTACGATTTTTATTATGAGTAGACTTGCGAAAAATACATCGATATCGACCGATATATATCGCCCGTTTTTGACAACTTTCAGTAAAAAAAAAAATTCTAATGGATCAGTTCATATATATACATTTAGCAATGTCCACATTAATGGTTAATTGGTTTAACTTTAATGTGTATGAGCAAAATATGTTTGAGTCTTTCTTTGAAACAGTCCTGTGCTTAAATTGTAGCGATCACCTTTGCATCAATAGTGCATATTGTTGAAATCAACATTATTAGTTAAATTTTTGAATAATAGTACAAGTGTTTCAAAGCTACGAGGAAAAAGCTTTTTCAATACAAGAAAATGAAGCTAGCGAGGAAAATAGTTACAAATAGTTTTTTCACGCGTACGAAGAAGTTCAAAAATAAAAATACGAAAAAATTATAACAACAAAATAAAAATAAATAAATACCTAAACCCAAGTTACAAAATATGTTTATTCGAGACATAATTAACACCACATAACAAACATGAGAGAAAACAAGAAACGAAACAAATTGAAAAATCAGACAACATTGAATGTATAATATTTGCGACAACTGGCACAAATATTGACAAATTCAGTATTCCTTGCAAATGTGTGCTTATTTAAGTTGAAAATAATAAAATAATAAACACTATATCCAACGATGTTTATCTTATCCTAATTTTACAATCTGTCACGGGTGAGTTGTTACCCTTCCATTTTATCAATTTTTCAAAAAACAAAAAGTTTTACTCAGACATATGATTTTAAAATTTTTCAGGGAGAAGGGAGGCAAAGGGTATGATGTATTCAATGCTTATTATAGGTAAAAAACAACAAAATACATGCACACATATATAAATGCATTGTGTTTCTAAAAATCAGAGGGGGCAATTGCCTCCCCCCCCTCCCCCTCTCTGATCGCTCAAATGACGGGCCTCGTTTTACTGTTGAATGTTTCAAAAGAAAAAGGAAAGGAATATGTGATTAGATTTTAATTACTACAAAACAAAAGCATTCTTAAAGTGTTTTCTTATGGTGTCAAGTTTTGAGTTGCGATATATGCTTCAGTACATTACTAATAGCATCGACTTAATGAAATAAAGTGAAAGATAAGTAATTAATGACTTTTATTTTATTTTTTAGCAGTCCTCTC
Source organism: Octonoba sinensis (assembly GCA_038502835.1). Taxonomy (NCBI): domain Eukaryota; kingdom Metazoa; phylum Arthropoda; class Arachnida; order Araneae; family Uloboridae; genus Octonoba; species Octonoba sinensis. Next base: position 100,988,561 of record CM076604.1, read on the forward strand.
ATTAATGGTTCACCACCAAAACCTTATGAGGGTCCTACCTTTAACACAGGACTAAGGCCCCTGCAGAATAAGGTACCTTTCAATATTACAAAATCGTTCTATGTACGGCAGTTGTGGTGAAAAACAAATAAATACACTATGCTAATTGAAAGTAAATTTTTGTATTTTTAGCCACCGCTGAACGCCGACAGACTTGAAAGCAAATCTTCCCTAACGCAGTCACTTCATATAGACACTTATAATGAACCCATACCGTAAGTATTTACATTATGTATGTAACTAAAAATTTTAAGATTGAGACAGAGCAGTTCATCGAAGCATTATTTATTTGTTTAGTAACCACAGTAGAGTCCAAGCAATCCGAAAATCCGCCTATTCCGAATAGAGTTGACAAAAATACCGCATTTTTGAAGTTGTTTCAAATGGGGTTGTCATATGGAACTAAACATTTTGCAGACCTAGTGCGTTCCCCGGCAATCGGCATCCATTCTTTCAAGCATCACCACTGTCGGTAGATGCCATTACTACTCTGAGAATTTGGACGCTCAGTCTTCCCCTAGATGGCGGCACCTAAGCTCTAAACGATGCGAAACTGCACTATTAATTTAATTTAGCCGAGAGTATTCAAGACAAACAGATACTCAAGGGGTCTTTTACGTGCTGCATAATCATACGACAAGGGCACAGACGATTTTCTGCATCTTGGAAATCCACCAACTTGGGCCAGGTTTAATCCTGCGAACTTGGGCGTGCGAGGATAGTGTCTTACCACTACGCCACCCTGTCGACCGATTTTTTGAAGTTAAAAACAGGAGAAATTTTTGACGTTCGTGAAAAAACATACCTTTATTGTTATGAAATGAAGTTAAATAGAGAGCTACAGAGAAGCTAAGCTTGATGGAAACGCCAGAAACCAAAATGGAATGAAAGTTGGTTTCTTGCAGAACCTGGCTGTTTCATTCTATAATTCTGTAAAATCATTTTTTATTTCGCTGATAAACACGGAAAATAAACTAATTGAAAGTCACTTTTTCCTGAGAGCTACTAGCAGTTGTCTCCGCACTTAATTTATGCCTTAACAAGTCAATACGCTGATATTAATTCATGAAATCCTCCTACTATTCCGAATTCCCCGTAAACCAACATTGTTCTGTCCCTATTAGTTCGGAATAGTGGGACTCCGTACTGTAGTTTGGTGTAATAGTTTACTGTATTCAGACCCCTTTTTCTAAGGTCAAAATTTGTAGGGATGCAATATGCAATTAAAACGTACAAATAATGATAAGCAAACGTAAACGCGCAACATGTGCGTTAGTTTTATTCTTTCCTTCTTCCCCGAAAGGGAGGAGAAGAATAGGAGCGGTCCGGAGGGGGCTGACCGCCCCGGATAACACCCTTCTTGGGAGCGATATATATATATACACACATAGATACATAAAGTTTATAGTCCACTTTTTGTGCTTTACATTTTACTTTATACCTTTTGGAACAGTGGAACGCTTTAAAACAAGCTAGTTTTCATATGCCATTTAAAATGCATTTTGTATGGTCTAGGTCTTAATTACGATTTCCGTATATTCAGAATACTTTATTTTCATTCACAATGTGATGAATATTTCCCATAATTACAGTAAGACTCCTGTGAAAGTAGAATTTCCTCCTTTATTACGCTTTTTTTTTTTTTTTTTAATAAAAGAAAATACATTCAGTCGCTAAAATGTTGAGAAAGTAATTAGTGGGTCAAACTTTCGCTCTTCCTACTTACCGATTTCATTATAATAGAATCATTGCTACCAACGTCAACGTCACACATGACTGACAGGTGCTTTCTTCTCAGAGGGCACTACACAGCGCCACCATTCGGGAATTTATCTTTCCCTTCAAAGAAAATAACAATAAATAAAAGAATAGGGCTAATTTACTTGTTTTTTATCAGTAGATTTCAGAAGAGATGTAGAGAGAGATAGAGAGAAGAGAGAATAGTAGGGAACTTATGTATCAATTACTAATTATTATTTTGTAAACACCTAGGAAATGAAAAATTAGTGTTACTATTAAGATTTTAATATAGCAATTTTCCAAATTTTTGAACTCTGGAACCGCCGGAAACCGACATAAGCAAACTTCTCTGAACTCCCCATAAGCCCTCAATTCATTACGAGCAGTGGAAGAACTTTCAGAGCGTTTATGCAATTTCATTTTTTCGTAGGAGAAAAATCATAACTGCCCAGTTTTTTACTAACTCTCTAACTATTTCGTAAACTTGTATGATATAGTAACTGAGATTTAAAGGAGTCAAAGGTAAGTAACACTTGGAACACGGGCTAAAGCTATTTTACTTTAGTTTTATGCTAAAATTTTACATAAAACACTTTTCTTTATTGTCCTTTTACGAAGTACATGAAACATATTGATCGGCTATTTTAGACATTATTTTAAGATGTATTTATCTAAGGTTACGGTGCGGTTCCCGGGAAACTTTATAGCTCTAAGAATTCCACGATTCCATAAAGTTTGAAAACCATCAACATATTTTTTTTTCACTTTCGCTATCCTGTGATGCGTATATTTTCTAAGTCAATATTAATTGGAATTTTTTTTTAAACCGTATTAAAATAAATTTACGTAATGAACTCATAAATTTTGTGCTATATATATATCTAGGTATAAATCTTTATATTCCTACAAGCCTCAGAACGACGATGAGCTGGAATTAAAAGAAGGAGATACAGTATATGTCATGGAAAAATGCGACGATGGTTGGTACGTTGGGACCTCACTTAGGACGGGGCTCTTCGGTACCTTTCCAGGCAACTATGTTGAAAGGATTTAACCTACAGCCGAATAGGTAACGACTTTTTATTTTATTCAATGAGCAAGAGCTTTTTTTATTATCAGTTCATGATCCTGCTGCTAAAATGCTGATTGATTCGCTTATTTTTTCACAGAAAGTAGTACATTTTCTTCGTTTAAACTTTTACAGTCTTGGCTTCTTTCACTTTAAAGATAACCAATAAAATAGCAGCAGTGAGTAAGTAACATGCACGGTGCTGTAAGAAAGAAACCCTATTCTTATGTCTGACGACTTTCTGAATCCGAATCCGAATATGAACCCCCATTTCCCTCTATCACCCACCATTTACTGGGGGCGGCCCCTAAAGTTTATCACTTTTCAATAATAAATTTGATTTAGAGAGGGGGATAGGATTATTTTCATCGATAAATTTCTTTTGAGGTGCTAGAGAGGTCAAAAGCTATTAAGCATGTAGCAAGAAGGGAGATTCGAGAGAGGGGGGGGATTTTAAAATTAAATTAAAAGAAATTGTATATCATTTTAAAAATCGTTTGTTCTATTTTTTCCCTCGCAGTTTTTTTTTTTTAAATTTATTTCGTTCTGTAAAACCGAAGCATCAGCACTCACGTAAGCGCCGCAAAACACCGCACCTATCTGCCCATTGCGCTCTACAAGATTTTATTTATTTATTTATTTATTTTGCGCAAAATTAATGTCCCTTTAATTAATGTGAACTTTTTTTTTAATATAAATTAAACCTTCGTAAATATGATTTGAAACTTGTTTTATCATCATCAGAAACACCATCATCAATGCACTGCTGGGTAAAAACTTTTCAAATATTTTCCATGAAATATGATAATCTTTTAATTTCTAAATAACTTCAGAAAAATCTTTTAAAAGTCGTCGTATATCTAGGACTCTGATTTTTATGGTTTCTTCTTTGGGTATGATCCAAAAAAAGGGTTGTTTATAAACCTTGCCATCGCCAAAAAATACCCTTCAATATATGGCGGTGGAGGACTTTGGTAATGTTTGCCAGGATGGCATATGTGTTAAAACCGTTTAAAAAAAGAACACCAGTAAACTTATTATCATAAGATTTCTTTGACGAATAACATCTGTACTTTTTTTTCTACCTAGGCAAGCAAAATATTTTGTACTAAAACTTAAAATACAATAACATTTCTGGAAGGAAAAATGACGTCTAGTATTAATACCCAACGAAATAATTTTTAATTTATTTTTTATCCGTACCCGGGGGAGGGCAGCCCTAAGGTCTCGTGCTAACAGGGTTGTGGTGTGAAGTAGAGAAGTTATGTAATTTTTATTCTAAATTCATTTAAATTCATGGTGCATTCTTTTTCCAAAAACTTTGTTAGGAGTTCTAAAATTGTATTTTTTTATTTATTTATTTTTTATCGAGAATCACCCATGCGTTTTAAGTTATAACATATTCGGAGGAAAGAATCTCTGAAATTTTCGGATAATGATATAAAATGTTTCTTCCCAGTTCCTGTCGCCACCCTAGGAATGGGACTTTGAGGAATGATCTAAATCAGGGGTCTCCAAACTACGGCCCGAGGGCCTCATCCGGCCCGCGGAGAGCTAGCATACTTGAAAGAAAACTCCTTCTAGAGAACATATTTATTTTTTATAGCAAATTAAATTAAGTTTACTGAAGTAATCTATTTTTATGTTGAATAATTATGTTGTAGGGTAATCAATATGGCCCTAAGGCTGGAAAGTTTGGAGACCCCTGATCTAAATGTTTCCGTTCGAGGGTGAGCGACCAAAATCATCAAACACAATCTTCTTTCAACGAGTGATTGTGACGTTGCTTGCATAAAATTCACAAGAAATCACTTTTCCTCATATGCATGTTAATGACATTCAATTCAGTTTGTATATCTTAAAAAGAAATTTAAAAAATACATTCTACTAATTTTTCTTCGCAGGTCAAAGATAATCTAGTCTACTTGAATACAGAATCGAGTGATCCAAACTGCATTGGATGCATATACTCATAAAAGCAAACAATCAAAAGTGTGTACAGATATTGTTGTTGAACTCATTTTATGTATTCTATAAAAATTGTAATAGTCTCTCCATATGCAAGAAAGAGTCAAGTACATCGTGTTATAAGTTTACTCATAGTTAATTTTAAATAAACTTGAAAAGTATGAATCACATTTTTAGAATTTTGTATTGTTTACACGCATTTTAAATTAATTTTTTTTTTTTTTTTGACAAACACAAAAAACGAATTGTTTGAAAACTTCGAGTTATGTTTAATATCGAAATACATGCAACTAACGGATGAAGATGTTGTCCGAAGCAAAAAATGGATAACTTAACAATATATGCTATGTTTGGATATTTAATTATATATTGTTTAATAGCTAATAACCAACTTTCCAACAATGTCCTCGGTCACAGGTGATTGCACTATAATGCCCATACGAAAACAAATTTATGTGAAAAAGGGCCATAATTTTTCAAAACGCCTATCAACCTATACAGCTAAACTATAGTGAGTTCCCAACTACATGGTGCACACTAGCTTTTTTTGAAATGATGTTCCACAGTAGCAACGGGGGGGGGGGGGGGGGGGTCAAAAATATAATTCGAGTAGGAAGGGAAAATAAAACATATGCATCCACTTTAATACCGTAAGTATAAAATAACAAGCAATTACATAGCAATAACATTATCAAACAAAAAAGAGTTCATCAAATGATAACATACTATTAATCTATTTATAAACTTCAAATAACTAAAAGGGAAAAAAAAGCAGTAAAGAGGCGTTTCATTTTTTTTCAACCTTAGGGCAATGTTCACTTAACACTAGCTTTAATTTTTTAAAAATCACTTAAATTTTGAATGAAATTCTAAACAAGAACGACAAAAAAAAAAAAAAAGACATGGAGCAGTGGAGCTGTTCCAATCGCTAGTCCACTGCTCCACTCCAGATCACTGGAAATATGAAATAGTAAAAATATTTGAAATATCCAATTCTTCGTTTTGGTGAAATTTCAACACCTCGACAGTGTAGAATTCATCCAATTCATAAGGGTACCAGCGCTGACTTTGTCGACCAACGAATTTGCCAAACCCATTTGGGCCAATCTGGAACAATTAACCCTCCGACTTTCCAAGATACATTGATTTTATACATGTTTTTACCTAAATTATGCGTTAAAAATATACCCTTTACCCCCCCCCCCCCCCCCAAAAAAAATTTTGAAATGGCGGGCCTGGCTAAACTTCATTACTATTGCTTTTTTTTCTACACTTCATTAAACTTTTATGAATTCACAGATAAATCATCAGTATTTCCATGTCTAATCCGATATTACCAAACATGGAGCAAGCAAGTTTACTATAATTAAAGATGTGTCGCTGCTGCGCAGGAATGAAATCATAAAAACAGACATAATATTTTTATTTAATTCTATTGACACATTTTATGAGCAAAATCTTCTCTACAGTGTTTTAAAATATTTTATAGACAGGAAATTTTACAACACTGTTCTTTACAGATCAGAAGCACAAGACAGAAAACATAGAATATTTTCAGAGTGAAATCCTGATTTGAGGGATAGCATATGTTTTTGCAAGAGCGACACAAATATGAATAGTCCATATATATCCTCTTCAGTATTTTTTTTCTCCTCCAGAAACTCTTGGGAAGAGTTGGCAAAAACCCAGTACTAGCAAAGACAATTATTTGAGGTGTGTTAATGTTGGATCACAGATTTAACAATGTAGATGAATAGCTCATCCAATAGGACATCAGCGAGAATCATCGATAAAACTGCCAGAATATAAGACGCATATTTCACTATTCTAGAATAGCAGACACACAGATGGAGTATTTATACATGTCTCTTGGAAGCAAATATTCATTTCAGAGCGAGAACAAACCACAAAGCATTGTACCCATCTATTCAAGTGCTCATTTAAGATACCTGCATATTTTAATTTTCAAGGCACAAATGTGCAAATACAATTCAGTTTTACCAAAAAAAATTTCAGAAATTAAATTTTATCAACTTACATTAGATTCATTTTCAATAGGCAGGTACTTAAATGAACATGTTTTAATGTCATTGTCTGAAGAACTCTCAACAGTAGTTAAAATTTCAAAACATTGGAAATTGATTTGTGCTAAAACACCTAAATCCATTTAACATTCAAAGATTTTTTTATATTTTTGATGATGAACATGAAAAGTTGGCAAGCTTACGAGACACCATTATTCTTGCATGTGATTCACAGAGGGTATGCTATCAACAAGATCATGTAAAAAACAAACAATATATTAAAGAGTTACAACAAGAAAGCTTCCATTAACAAAAGATGAATAGACTTCTATAAATTTCTTCAGTTGCTGGGGAATACTCCCCCTACATACATGTATGTATATTTAACAAACCCGAAAAGGCTTAGTGGATAAGGCTTCAAAATCTTTTGAAAAAGAAAAACTTCACAGTTCTAGTTACATAAACAAATATTGGCCATTTTATATATCTTAGGTATGACAGTGAGAGAACACTTTAAAATATGCATTAAAATATTTCCATATATAGTGCTAAGAATGTATCAGCCGGTGCAAGCGGCTTTCTGTGAGTCACAAACATCAAATCAAAAATTTCAAACAATGGTGATAACACAAACAAAGATGCACTTTCCAGTGTTAAAATCTAACTAGTAACTTAAAATATTTGAGCAACATTTTTCCAACATCAGAAATTACAAAAGATTATGAAGTTTACGCTTTTTATGTTACATTGCGTTTTAAATAAATTGGCATATTTTCCTTTAAAAATGTATAATTACAATGCTTATGGCAACTAAAAAGAAAAAAATTATCTTGACTTCCATATGTGTGCATATAATAAATAGTACTACACTACAAATCTTAGCTAAGAGTTACTATGTACAGAGATAAATTTAAAAAAAAAGGAAAAAATGTTTTCAAAAGGGATGAAAATTAAAGTATGCATTTCAAATGCTAAAGCAGACAAGATGAAGTACTTTAGAGGGAAGCTAATATAATTCATATGCAATAAAATAAATTGAAAGTTTGAGGGAAAAATAAGAAGCCATGCTGGTAATTTTCAGAAACAACTAACAATATTTGATTCTGAAAATTATGCATAACTTGGTAATGTACTGTGTAAAATCAAAATAAAATCTAGGAAACAGGGCCTGCACGTCTTCGAGTAATTTAAACTGTATTGCAAACTGCAACCTCAAGAATGAAGAATATACCTACAATACAATGCAAATATCTACAAAGAATCATTTAAACATTATTATAAACCAATAAAAAGAAAATTCATTTAACACTCTGATGGTTGGATTGCAGTACGTAATGATTTAGAATTCTCCAGTCAACATTGAAATCAAACATTCTAGGAATATGGCATTTATATTCATGAAAACTCAAAGTAGTTAAAACCAGATCTACTGCATACCCCAAAATAGCACTATACCCACTTAACTTGCACTTATTTGTGTGGGAAACTACATTAATTAAAACATCAACTCCACATAGCATAAACCAAAGACTCGAAATTTCTATGACATCTCCTTTTCTTCCCATTAAAGCTGGTTTTTAATAAATTTACAATAATTAGTTATATTAAAATTTGAACTCAAAATATTGATTTATATAAAAAAAATTAAAATATTTCAAAAAACTTCATCAAAGAATGTAGATTGAATGTGCAAGAGATTTGAAGCATATTTTTTACCCAATGTATTGTTGAAAAACATTTTCATGGTAATGTTGCTCAATTCTGTTCTTTTTATTTGTACCTAAATTTTAACATAATTCTCAAATTACACAAGATTTTCCTTCCGTTAACTTTCATAGCTTGCAAATATTTTTCTTCCTATTTAAACTGGTTTTAATAAATTTATAATAATTAGTTACATTAAAAATTAAATCAAAATTTGAGTTCACAAAAAAAAAAAAAATGTCATGAAAATTTTTTATCAAAGGGTGTATCAAGAGAGATTGAATGTGCAGAAGATTTGAACCATATTTCTTGCCCAATGTATTGTTGCAATTCAAATATTTTCATGATAAAGTTATTCAATTCTGTTCTTTCTATTTGTAACAAAATTAACATAATTCTTAAATTTCACTATAAGTTTTTTGTCTTCAATGATTTATCATGCACAACAGCTTGCGTACAATAACTAGTTGGGAAACACGGTAATTCCACATGTTTTTTGTCATGTCTGGCACGCTTTTTTCTTTTGTTTATAAATATTAGAGCTACTTATTTACACAAAAATTCAAATAAATACTTAAAAATATTTTTACCTTAAAATTTAAAGGAAAACAACAAGATATATTGTACTTTTCAGTGTGTCGGTCGACACAAAATATACAAGCAAAATTCAGTGCATAGCTAAACTCTTGATAGAATCAAATTTATCAATGAAATCTTGGCGATAAAATTTAAGTTTTGTTGTACAATTCAATGAATGTAATATAAATATATCCATCACAGTCTGAAGCAAATTTTGACCAACACAAATGCAAGACCATCAGAGTTAAATATTATACAAAACCATGAAGCTCCAGTTGGTTAATGACATTAAATTAAAAATATTAAGACAGATAATTCACAAAACTGAAAATATTTTTAAAGCATTAAAAATGTCATCCTTGAAATTCACTTTAATTTAACTTCAAAGGAAAACAAATTACCTGCTCAAAACAAACTCAAACATTTTCAGTTAATATCATTATTCAGTTCATTTAAATAAAAGGCATCAAGTTTAAAGCAAGATTACAGTTAATTTGCCTCAGATTAAAAATATAAATACTTCAGTCATCAAAACAACAAGGATTAGAGTAATATTAAATTCAACAAAGAACTCGAATTTTTAAAATATTAAAAATCTAAGAGGTAAAATAATATATTTAGGCTTTTAATAATAAAGATTAATATCGAGATAATTGCACATCATTAAATAGACATCATAAAGAAGCCTCTAGAATTGTGCTTATGCTTTCAAAATTTGATTTTATTTAAAATAATTTGGTCACAAAAATTTGCTGTTTATAAAATACATTTGCATAAACAATACATTTTTTTTTTTTTGGTTTTAAGTTAATAACTTTAAACCAGATTTCTACAATTAAACATATTTTAGTAAAATGCCTATTCCATAAACACATTACCTGGCAAGTTATATAGTTTAAGTTTGCTGATGTTACAAATTATACATACTTGCTCTGTCTACACCTCAGTATAAATTTATGTAATATACACAATAAAATCTAAAAGAACAAAAAACAATAAAACATTGTTTTACCTTAGTAAAACAATAGTATAAATCATAAACAAAACAAAAAATAAAATTTTAAATTTATAACAACACATAATTTGTATATATATATATATGTATATTTAACAGTTTCAATAAATGCTTAAATGGCTACACTTTAAAAACTTGAGACTGTTTCAGTACGGATCTTTCACCATCATAGAAATTGAATTTTAGAGGTCAAAATCAATATCGTACAAACTCCTATAAATTTAGCATAATTCATGCTTTAAAGTGCTGAAAAGATTTATAATTTACAATTAAAAACAAAGTTCAGAATAAATTCCTAATATACACTTTATAATTCTTCCAAAAGGGCCTGCATTAAATAGTAGTTTTTTTAATTTATTATTTTCTAATTGGAAGATTAAAAACACTGGTTTTGACCTGTTATTTCTAATTGGTATATCCTTAAATATTTTTAAACAGTACTTTAAAGTTTTAAGCTAATAACTATTTTCAGGGGTCTGTCCAGCATTTTTAACATGGTTCGGTTTTGGTTAATTAAAAAAAGATTTTTGTGAAAAATCAAATAACTTTGTGAAAAATGAAACAATTTTGTACAAATTCAAAATTAAACATAAACATAAAGTGATTAAAAAAATATTTTCTGCCTTTCTAATAAACAATTCTGTGAGAAGTAGGATTTAGTAGCTAACAATCTTTGAAAAGTCCATTTTAATTGATTAGAATTTTGTGAAGGATCCATTTCGATTGATTGGAATTTTGTAAATGATCCGTTTTGATTAATGGAAATTTTGTGAAAGATCTGAAAACAGACCAGAATTTCCTCTGGCGTGACCCAAGATTTTATTAAACATTTCAAGTTCATGGATTATCCATGAATTCCACATGAGTGATTTAGTTTATTTACCAGCCCCCCCCCCACCCCCCTTCTTAACTGAACTGTTGACCTACCCCTCATCTTGCTTAGAAGAACTTCAAAAAGCATGGAATTTCCATAACTGATTATTTCTTCTTTAGCAATTAACTAATTATTGAAACAGTGAGTCTTTTAACAGATTTGCTTCAAGTTCACAACTTCATAATTTTTCAACATTTTGGAAATATTAATATTAAAGAATTCCGTAAATATATTTTTTCCCCAATTTAAATAATTATTTCAATAGATTTAAATCAATTAGTTTAAAATCAATTCAAATACATTTCAATTAAAAAATTAGATTACAAGATCAAGTAAGGAAAAAATCTTAAAATACATAAAAATATTTTTATCAATTAAACCAATTTTAGTAATTTTTCTAACTTTATGACTTAAAATTATTATGCTTAATTTAGATCAATTAATGTATGTAAACTGTACAGACTTCTTCAAATTTAATATAAAGTTTTCAATTTAGTTTTTCCGTATATGACACACTAATTGCAGACATACACATATCTTAATATAACTAATAAACACCTTAAATAAACACTATTAACAATACCTCCCCTCCTTTTTTTCAAGTCTTAGAATATCAAATAATTGACCTAAGAAGTAACTATGGCATCAGTTTTGATTATCACAAAATGTAGTGGCAGTAATAAAACACAGACAGTTATTAGTAAAAAGAACCAAATTCTAAAAAAAAAGTTACTGCAGGTTTTAAATTTTTAGTGCTAATGCCAAAAATTAAACATCAGTTAATCTGAAGCCTTAAAAGAAAATTAACTAGTAAGAGAACACCTTCAACTTTTCTGAACTATTCAATTTTCATCTCGACTTGTCAGAAATCTAATTTACATTCCAAGTACTTTGGATTACATTTACTTGATGCATGTACAATACATTTACATCTGAACCATTTCTAACAAAAGTCATTTACATATAAATGTTTTAGAACAAATTAAACATGGATAAAATTTTATTAGTTTAAATGCAATTTTCTATTCGATATGCAACATGTTCTTAGAACATCTATATTACTTTCAGCGTATAAATACTTTTTTAAATGGCTAAATAAATATTCACACAACTTTCATTAAATTTTTGACACAAAAACATACCAAGCCCATAATACTGTTGCAAAAAATCTACAATTATGAGAACTGGTTAAACAGTCAACTCTTTACAGGTGATAATAGTAAAAATATAATCACCCGCAAAAAATGCATAAAGAAAATACGGATGCTTCTATAGAAAACTTAGTAGCATATTTTTAGGGAAAATAGTTTTTAAAGGCAAATTGAAATTTGATTGTCAACACCACAGCACAGACTTAACTAGTTGGAAATGTGAGGGTGTGACTAGCAACAGGAGGAAAATAAGTTGTGTAAATGAGACAGAGCGCTTCATCTATACTACTACACTACAAAAACTTTTTTTCAATTCTATGTCTCATTCATTCAAGCTTTTTTTTTTTCCAATACTACGGTTACTTTTGCACAGTTGTAAATAAAGGATTTTAATCATTACAAACAGAAATGAAATTTCTACAATAACTTTTGGAGAGATTTTTGGAATTTTGACTGAAAACTGGTTAAGAGATAGGGATACATTGCTTAAACAAGATGTGCTATGAAATATGTTGTCATTTATCTTCCATCTATTTTGTTAAAAAGTGAATAATATATATCTTGTGATTTTACTATTGCGTAAAACATTTTAAGCTAAAGGTAGCACTTATTTTTAGGCACCTCATAAATGTTCATGATTTTTGTAATTTGAGTTTACCTGATACAAAAAATTATAAAATTACAAATTTTATTTATTTATTTATTTTTTTTTTTTTGCAAAAAAAAGCACACGTATGAATTTTATATCAAGGTATGTAGAAATTGTTCAATATAAAATTTTCAGAATAAATAAAAAATCATTCCAATAAAATAGCATAGCTACAGCTTTTATTTTCTTCGGAAGCTTAAAAACTTGCTTCTTAAATTTAATATTTCAATTGTAACTATTGAATTGAAATAGTATTTCAAAATGTTACTAAATTGAATCTTTTCCAAAAATATGGTTTAAAATGTTTTGTATATATTATATGTCCACAGACACATTAAAACATTCAGAGAAAAGCATTAGTTTTCTATTTGTGAAAAACTGATTTGCTTTTTCAAAAACAATATTAAAATTACATACATTAATATTAACAAAAACCTCACACCTTTTACCCTTAAATATTTTGAATGTAAATAATAAACAGGGGGGGGGGGGAGGGGGAGGAAAGTAAAGTATTAATAAAACTCTTTTAAAGATTGGTGATAAAATGGGTACAAGGGATTTAATCACAGGGAAAAAGCTTGCAAAGTAAAAAAATGCAATAAATGCAAATAAAAAAGGAATGCTTTAAATATTTTCATATTTTTTTTTTTTTACATCAGAAAAAAAAATTCATAAGAGAAGAATAAATTCCAGTCAAATATGATTTTCCACCTCCAAGAATACTTTCCTCAACAAATGCTGTAAAAGAAATGTATGAAATGCATATTATTTCAGAAATGACAACAGCAGGTTTTATAATAATTAAAAAAAAGTTCTGAAAGATTGTGGGCTCTCAACAAGGTGGGCGGCATATAGGCAATGGCAGACCCGAAGAATCACACACACATTCACAAACAATGCAACTGCAATGGGACTCGTGGATTAAGAATACTTCACGACTTGTTGGGCGCAGTGGAAGAGCGGCTAGAAGAAAAGCTGCCATCCTCACCAGGAGAAGAGTCTTTTCGAGGCGGCATGCGCTCGTTGATTTTGTCTAAGCCTTTTGCTTCCTCAAAGCTTGAAATTTTATGATTGGGTGAAAAACCAGCTAAAGCTAAAAGTAAATCAATTTCAAGAATTAAAAAGGTTTGAAAAGTGATATTGGGGCATATTTATCAGCTTTATACCAATGATAAGCACAAAATATAAGTCTCACAATCTTTTTAAATAACAGTTTAGCAAAATTTACTCACACTTGGCAACTTTTGACAATGGGCATGAGAAAAACTTTTATATGAATGCATTACTTCATCAAAGTAATATTAATACTTGTGATTCAAAAAAATAGTAGTTTATGCTAGAGTAACTAAACTATTGTTATTTGTCTTTAGCACCTAAATTTTTAAAACAGTAAAAAATTAATGTGTGCAAATGCTGATGTTTTAATGTTAAGTCATATTTAATAAATATGGCAGAGCTTTAATAAATGGGAGAAAAAAACTGAATGACTCATCAGCAAGGGTTGAAGTGGAAAATTAAAAATATGTAGAATTTTCAAAATATAGGGCAACAGAAAAATAGAATAAAAAGGGTATTTGGATAATATGTGTGTATGTTATTAAAATAAACAATACAATTGCATCAAAATAATCATCAGAACCCTAAAGAAACAATTATTTATAAGTTTAATTTCACGCCTTTTACACATATCAGTTTATCATTTCCTATATCAATAATTGCTCTAGCTTATTGAAATACCAGACTTCCACAATCAGAATTGGGGTTTTAGACGTCTAAAATTAGTTTTGGACAGACAGAACAGGTGATTTTTACTATCCAAAATTATCCCAAAGTTTCTTATTAAACTGTCCAGAAGTATGTTAAAGGTAAATGGCCTAATTTAATCAATTTATATTGCATCAGTAAGGCATAAATATCAATTACTTGTAATTAATATTTGACAACATTTTTCACTGAAATGTTAATCAAAAAAATATATTTTACCTAAAATTATTTACTAAACTGGTCATGCGCTATAGGATGTTAAGAGGTGATTACTGATTTTTTTTTCTTTTTTCATGTTATTCAAATTTATTCTTAACATCTGATCAAATAATTAAATATTTTGTACAATGTACACTGTTAAGAGAAAAAAAACTACACCAACAGTTTTAAACTACACCAAAAGAGTCCATTAAACTACACAAAAAGGGTTTATTGAACTACATCTCAAAAGATTATTATATACATACTAGCTGATTTCCCGCAGACATCTGTGGGTTACTAACAATTTAAAAAAACACTTTAAAATTTAACGTCTTAAGAAAAATCGCTACATATAAACAAACTAAGATGTTGCCATGCCAAAGAATCGAAAATTAAAAGTTGAATTATGAATGAAAATACTTTTTAACAAATAGAAACAAATGTGTTAAAGTCCGTAAGTTACGACAATAAAAACAAATATTATGTTATTTTTAAATGGTGATCATTAATCAAATTTTTAAATATCATTTTACCATAGTTTGTTTTTTGCATGATGTATAGCAAAATTTAATCGTAACTGGTCCACATTAAGGGAAATCTATATATATGTATAGATACTGTAAAGTTTATTGGAGAAAGGATTTAGTACTTAGGTTAGCAGAAATATTTATAACTTAAATTAAATACAGTATGGAACTTAAAATTAATAGCATAACGTTGGTCTCGAGCATAACAATCAGAATTTTGCTGAATAGGACCAATCCTATTCAGCAAAACGGCAGACTTTTGGCAGGCAGGGAGATTAGGGTATGGCTTTGAGTATAAATTTCAAAAACAAACAAGAATAATATAGGAGAAGTATGAAAATATAAATAAATTTAAAATACAGGACAATGTAGGTCGTTTTTTTAAAAAATGTAAGAAATACAGGAAATATAAGACGTCTGCCACCCCTGCATCAGTGTTTCAATAAGTTTACTTAAACATATACTTGCTTTTGGCATAATAGATAGGATAGATCAACCAAGTAAATTGAATTCTCTTTTTTAAAGTGATCAACTTTTTTTTATAATGCAAAAACATCATTAAGAAGTAAATTTCGATTCCCCCGCTCACTCTTAAAAAAAACTACTATTTATAAATGACCATTTACTAGATTATAATTATATTAGTCTATGTCTAGATTTAGTATGTATAATTTATTATTTCATTTTCAAAAACATAAATTGTTTGGTTTCATACTCTCAGGTGCAAGAAATGCATAAAAAATCTAGATCCTGCATAAATTTTAAGCACAATTCATAAAATTTGTTGATCATGTTTACTGAATACAATTGACGCAACAAGAAGCAAAGGTATATAAGAGATGCAAGAAAGATTTCAAGTAAAGGGGGAATAATTTTTATTTAATAAATCTGTTTCCATTTTATCCCCCCCTCCCCCCTGGGCTTTAAATCTGAGCACACAACGAATTTCTTGAACTTTGAACATTAATACATTGCTTTTTACATTAACTGATCTATAGCTAACTTTATAAAATACCTTGCCACAAAGAAATAGAAAGCTCTCAACTCAATCAGTTAAACATTTAGAAACAAGTAATAAAAGCTCCGTTTCAAACAAAACATAGAAAACTTGCCATTCTGAAGAGAAGAACTTCCACCAGAAAGAGCACCACGAGGCAGGGTTCCAGATGGAGTGAGGCCTTTTAACTGAAGAACACTTTCACTTTCTTCCCTGTAGAAACATTAGAGATATATATATTTACTCATTACTTTTTGGAACCACTATTAAGTTTTATTGGTCCAATTTCCTTTTAAAACATACTATGTATATATTTGTATGTACTTGCACGATAGTCTATATATGTTCCTGTGAATGTTTGAAATTGGAAAACATCAACAATTACCAGTGAATGATTTCACCAGTGAATGATCATTTTCCGATTTCGGACATTCACAGTAACATATATATACATACATAGAACATTTTTTTAAAAGGAGGAAACAAACGCTCAATACAACAATGTTCTGAAATTGTTAGCACTAAAGAAAATACGAAACTCAACACCTCACACTAAATAAACTCATGAATAAGTAAATGAAAACATAAATCTAGACAAACCTCAGAGTGTCAGCCAAGTTCAGAAACTGACACCGGCCAATGTGCATACTTAAGTGAACCATTTTGAGCTACTTTCAACTCTGTCATTACTCAAAACCTATTAGACCTGCACACTTGAAATTTTGTACACCTAATAGGCATACCTTAAACCCCTAGAGGGTCAAATTTTACTGATGTACCTCTTATAGTTATGGAATTATTAACATCTGAAAAGTGTCATTTTTATCACTCATTCATCAAAAACTTAAGACACTTCTTTAACTCCACTTTTAAAAAGATTAATTAAAGATGGACTTACGGATTATTACGGGAAATATAAAAAAATAAACAAAATAAATAAATCAATGATAATTTAGTTTAGTTTAACTTAGTATAACTAATCAATATAAAAACAAATTTTAGCTTCTCGAAAATTAATAATATCCCAACGAACACATAAATGTGGAAAAAGAGGCAAGTTTGATAGAACAAATGACCTTCAGAGAGACTGGTCAGCGGTAAAAGAATCAATATCTAATGTGTGCCAAGTTCCGTAGCAGACCTTTAATAATAGCTGTAAGAGTGTGCAATGTTCCCCAATTTATTTAAAAGCATTTCTATTTAATTTTTTTTAATCGGATTTCTAGCAAGTTAGAAATTAAGATAAATTACGTTCAAGAAGATGATGAGCTATTACAGTTGATTAGAAATTAACTCTAGCTTTGCCACATGATTTTCCTAACTATTAAAAATTTCTAATTGGACGAGTTAAATTTTTGAGTGCAATTTACTTTAATTAAAACTTGCCATGTTAGAAATCCAACATAAAAAAAAAAAGCTTTTAAAAAAATATGGAACATTGTACACGCTTACGGTTATGATTAAAGGAGCTGCTATGGAACTCGGCACCTGTTAGATATCAATTCTTTTATTGCTCAGACCCACTACTCAAAAGGTCATTTTTTTCTATCTAACTTGGCCCTTTTTCAGATTTATGTTTTTGTTGGGATCATTGCATGTGTCAAACAATTTAAGCTCTCTCAAATACAACTACTCAATGTGAGAACTAGTGCCTTGTTTACCAGAAGATATCTTACAACAAAACTAGACACAAAAACTAGGGAAAAAGAATACAAGAACATCAAATCAAAAGTTAAAACATTCCAAATAGTCATAAAATTTTCTTACTTAGGTTGACATTTTTTTTTAAATATGAAAACAGAATAACAACACTTAACCTAGTTACATAACTTTCCATTTTAAAAATATGCCGATGGGAAATCTAGATTACAGAGAAAAAAATGCACATTAAATTACAAAAGTTTCTATTAAGTTGTTTTATAATAAACATAAATAAATAAAAAATACATGAAGTTAATTCATTTTGGCATAATTTCCTGAGTACTTTTAAAATTATCTCTTAATTTAGACATGAGTATTCAAATGAGATGAAATACCTCAAAACTGAGAAAACACGGGCCATTTTTCCAATAGCTCGAATTTTGTTTCGGATGACTTCTTTTCTTGCACTTCCTGCACCCCCTAAAAAAAAGGTTAGCTAATATTCAAAATATAAGTGTAATTAAAACCAGAACATAATAGTGAAATTCTAATACATCACCTTCAAATGTGTCATCACCTTCTGACATCAGTTCATCATCGGAGCAAATATTGAGCACATTTAGTAACATTTCAGTAACTGAAAAAAGTGATTAAATAAAGTTGTAGAACAATTTAAAACCTTTTATAGTACAGCATTTAAACACTTCTCTGAAAGGTATCTCAGTTAGTGTTTGAGCATAATACAAAGTACTTTTCATTTTAAAAAGGGGGAGGAAAAAAAGAGCTTTTGCATTTGAATTTAACTTAATAAAATTTTAAGAGCCAAACCTATTCTTTAAGTATATCTAGATAGAACTTATTTTTAATTGTTTCACTTTTTCAAAAAAAAAAAAAGAAGAACATGGAAGTTGAAAATTTTAACTCTTGTGAAATATGTTAATGGGCCATCTCACAGTATTTTGTTCAAATGTTTTGAACACATTATTTGAAAATAAAATTTAGTGATAATTAAACTGTAAATTATGTAGTTATAACAAAAAAATTGTCATGTTGCAGACTACAACGTTTGGACAAAATCCTGTGAAATGGCCCTAATACAAAATTTAATTAGAAAAATAAGAATATTTGACAAGAAAGTTGAAAAAATTTTCTACTTGTTAACTGATTTAAAATATTACATTTTTTATTCGCTTATTTGCAAATATGGAACAAAAGTGCAATGCTTACAGCCGAGGATGAATTACATACCTTTTTCTCCAACAAAAGGCAGGGACCAAGTAAAAACGTCCATAAAATTTGGCAACCAGTAGGGATGAGGAGAACAGTTAAACTGACGAATGTTCATAACATTGTTTTCATATTTCAAAACAGCAGCTTCAAGAAAGAAAGAAAAGCAGTTTAAAAACAAAAAAGCATTTGCAAAGAACTAAACAGCAAACCAAGGGAGGAAGTTTAGACGTGATAGGGAAAGGAATAAATTAGATATAAAATTCCTGAGATTAACTATTTCCACTAACTTTATATTAAAATTGATTATGTTCTGAACAATATATACTGTTAAAGTAAACGGTAGTCCCTGGAATTAATAAAATTCACACAGGATATTTTCCTTCCTGTTGAAAAAAAACATTTATTATTTATTTTTCTTTCGAATTTTATGATCAGTTTGAATTTTGGTCTTGGGCATCTCCAGCCAGAATGCATATTGTGCCAACAGCCAAGTTCGGCGGAGGTGGAATTATGATCTGGGGGTGTTTCTCCTGGTATGGACTGGAACCCTTGGTCCCCATTCATAGTAAGCTCAACGGCGATGCATACTGCACTATTTTGGATGACAATGTGCTTCCTAAGTCGCAACAGTTTTACATGGTGGACCCCTGTTACTAAAGGTCAAGATTGATGGTCGGCACGTGGCGACCTTGTTTGAAAAAGCGGAAATTCAAAAAATTAAAAGCAGTCGCCGCCTTTCCTTTTTTTAAAAAAAATTCTAAAGTAAATCCATCCTTTTCCAATACATCTATAAAATTTACAACTCTTGCTTCTTTCATGCACACAGGCACAATAAAACGCATTAATTCGGCATTCAAGTAACCGAATTTTGGCAGATAATCTTCATTTCCCTTTTCACAAGAAAAAATGGAGAAACATTTTCCCGATTGCGCTGTTTTTTTTTTTTTTTTTTTTTTTTTAATTCCTTCTCTCTGCCTTGTAAATCTTTTAAATACAATGGGAAACAATCTTAATCTTGATTTTTTTTCATAGCCACAACACTTGCATTTCCGATCAGCCATTTTCGCAAAAACTTATAAAATCGGACTTAAGTGTCGCGCCATTTTGAAAATGGTGTGAAAGTTTTTTAAAAAAGTTTTGAAAAGAATGGAAATAAAATGTACTGAACAAGATTAGAACTGGAAATAAACATATTTTTATGCTTTTGTTCGAAAATGGTAGGTATTTGTGATCGCGTTTTTTTTGTAAAAGGTTTGTTTCTGTAAATTGAGATTTTTGTTAGCTGTTGCGTCTGTTATTAACAATTAATATTTTGCATTTAAATCTTTTGTACTCTATAACATTCAACATAAAAAAACTATATCGCAAAAATTCATATTTCCTTAATTTACCATCACCAACAAAGCTAGTTTTTTCTTTTTCCAATTTGAAAGTCATAAGATATATTTTTTTTTTTTGTAGACTTAATAGTTTTGCCAAAATATTATGTTTTCTTCACTGAAAATAAGACACAAAGAATTGTAGCGAGCCGAGACTATTGGCCGAAATTCGGTTACTGGAATGCCGAATTGAGGAGTTTTAATTGTGCTTGTGTGCATGAAAGCGGCAAGGGTTGTAAATTCTATAGATGTATTTGAAAAGGAAGGATTTACTTTGCAAATTTAAAAAAAAAGGAAAGGTGGCGATCGCTCCTAATTTTTTGGATTGCCACTTTTGCAAACAAGGTCGCCACGTGGCGACTGGCGACCACAAACCTTGACCTTAAGATTATGGGACAGTTAGATAGGTTTATGGTATGTTGGGATCATAGGATTCCCACATAAACAAATAAGCAAAACAGCTTGCAGGGTTTGTACGCTTTTGGCAAAACCAAAAATAAGCACTTTCTAAGGACTTTTAAAGGACCTACAAAAAATTTTAAGAACCTCACAAATGTTTAGCAATATACAAACTGCTATGTTTATTTCAAAAGGAAGCATTATTGAAAGAGGAAATTGATTTAACATCGCATTTTTGTTAAGAACGCAACACAAACACTTTTATGGAGCTCTCTTTGTCTTGTTGCTCTTCTAATGTCCAATACAGTCAGTGGGTTAAATAATTATTGGAGCTAGTAATAAGAAGCACACAGCACAAGTATTAATCATATATAAGCAAGTGAAAAATTATCAAAAATGGTTAATGCTATAAAATACAAGTTAAATGGAAAACAATTTAAATAAAAATTGTTAAAGAAAACACTGCACTTTGTCTTGAGAATTTGTATTTAATTTATATATATTTTTTCATTTTACTTAACTTATGTTGCCAGCATCTCAATTTAGGCTTACTTAAATTTTTATCTCTGACATAAATAATTTTTTAAAATTATTTAGAAGAGCTTACAAAACCGCTGAAAAAACTTTTTCAACTTGAGAAAAATATTTCATTTTGGAAACAACATACAAAACAAAAGGGGGGGGGGGACCTTATTCGCTTAAAACATTGTACATTACCCTCAAATAGTAACTACCACAATTTAACTAAAATAAAGTTTCAAAATATTGAACAATATTTTTAAATAAAAAATAAAACAAGGGGGCAAATACTAAAACAACTGTCAACTTTTCAAATAATTGATATATTTACAAAATGCAAAAAGATAGAAGTCTCAAAAGCTGCGTGCAATTTTCGGCGAAGCACGTGCTAGATGTTAACAAGTTTCCGAAAAATAAGGCTTTTACATTTTCGTGTTATAAGTTATGAAAATTCATGTAAATTAATACATGTCTTTTTAAAAAGTTTCTTCAAAAATTTTCTTGTTTTGTAGTAAACCCTTTAGATAAAAATACTTGTACATCAGCTTGAAAAATCAGATCTTTTTACAAAAAATCAAATTTTCGAAGTTCACAAAAAAAAAAAAAAAACTGAAAAACTTGGGGAAAACAGAGCATTTGGCAACTACGATGTATAGGTTTAAGAAGAAGTCGATTCCTTCAATTTACTGCAAATTAAGAAATTTCACAAGATACAAATTTTGATTAACACAGCAAATATCCATCATCTAACACACAACAAAAATCCACAGCGAACGCGAAGCCAAATTGGTTGATAAAATTTTACTAAATATTAAAACATTACTTTAAAACAAATTAATTTTTTAGATACATATATATATATTATTTGATTTAAAAAAAAAAAAAAAGATGGGAGAACAAACTGTTTAGCGAAAGATCAGCTAAAAAGCGATCGGGAGAGTTGGCAACTCGCCGCTTATTATAGTGTAAGATGAAAGAAAAATGATGATAAAAATAAATCATTCTTTTACCTTTAACAGTATAAAGAAGCGATAATCATACATGCGATTGGTCATCAAACGCAAAAAAAGCTGAAAGTTTTTTTTTTTTGCCTACATATTAGTTAAATGTATCTCTTTTATTGAGCTAGATGTCAACAATATGCATCGTTGAAGTATTAACCCCTCCCCCCCCCCCGCCCCTTAAATTAAAAAAAGTTTTAAAAGCAATACTTATTTATTGATTACTTGTTAAGGGCTGCTCCCAGTTGCTTTATTGATAATTGTTTAGAATGTAAGATGATTTAGTAACAATTTTCATGCAAAAAAATATTTATTTACTTTGAAACTAAATTTAATAAATAGTATCGAATCCCAAATTTGAAATCCCGAAACTCGGCTCTTTTTCGAAAATTCCCGATTTTTGTTTATTCATAAAAAATTTTCCCCTCGAGTCCTTAAAAGTCCGTTTTTCAACTTTTATTCCTTTTTCTTTTCTCTTTTAAAAGCAAAATTAGGGAACTTGTGTGATTTATTTTTCTGTGGTCTTAAATGGTGCCCAATTACTGGGCACCATTGCATTTTGCACAAATGCTTGTGTTTTGATTCGACTTCTCTTACTAATATTTTAATTTTTTTTTTTTTAGATGTAGCTCGATTTTCTTTTTCAAACAATTGCAGGAAATAGCAAATTGGGATCTGCCATGTGGGTGGGTACAATTTAATTTTAACTGAATTGGGTGTTTTAGTTTGAAGCATTTAACCTTTTAAGCCATGAACCTTTTCTTTTTGTCAAAATATATAACACATCAATTTACTTATAACTTTTCAAAAAAATTAAAAAAACAAGAGTTAATTATTTCTCTACCAGTTGAGAAAGCACTGAAATTTGGAGTAAAAATGCGATGATCTTTATGTAAGTCCGCCATTTTTGGCCCTGTCAATCCGCCGTTTTGAGTCTGTCCGAAAACCGCGATAGTACCGGCACCATCTTTGGTACCGGACCCGAGCAAACCAAATTTGAGGTTTGATTAAGTAGTTGAAATGCAAGAAGTTTGATTCTTGGGAAGAATACAAAACATAGCAAAACAAATAGAGCGCATTGGTACTTTCTTAGTTTAACAAAAAAAAAAAAAATAAGCACCTGGAATAAGAAAATAAGGACTATTTAAGGACTTTTTAAGGCCTTAAAAATGAAAATGAACATTAAGAACTTTCTAAGGACCTTTAAGGACCGTACGAACCCTGAGCTTGGTAGTCCATTCAAATTACAGAGATCCTAATTTATTAAAACAAGTCCCAAAAAAGGAGAGAAAAAGATAAGCAGAAAATACAATTCAGTTACCTTTATTATTGTACACATCCAAATAATTTGGTGCAGAAAATATGGTGATGAGAGATGGAAAACCAGTAGTTTGACTCTTCCTATACATTCTGTAACTATATTAACAAAACAAAAAACAAATTTAAAAGAGAGAAATTATACAACTACACACCATTAAGCAAATTCAAACTCTACTTCAGTGTAAATTGCACTGCATATTACAGCAGAAATGAGTGATTTTATTCTGAGAATTGCAAATGAGTTTTGATTTCTCAATGGCTATTTTTCTCATAAAATCAAAACTCTTTATAGATTTTTAAAAAATCTAAATATACTCCCTGTATTCTGGTATAATCCCCCCCCCCCTTTTGTTTTTAGGTATTAATAGCAATTTAACCAAGATACATAGCAATTGTTCATCTTACTATTGAAAAAGTTAAAACACTTCAACAGAAAGTTAGTTTCCACAAAAAGATTATGCAGACTAATACCAAGGTAATGTTAAATGAAATAGACAAGGAGAAATAAATATGGCTTTTAGGCTTAATACTTTTGCTGTTTTGGTTTTTAAGATAATACTTTTATTATTTTTAAAATGGATTTTAAACCTGAGCTGTAGCCACAGCTATCACCCTCACATTAAAAACTTGAAATGCCTTGAAATATTTCACTCACTAAAGATGTATAACATTGTTTCTTTATTACTTCAATCTTAACTAAGTTATCCCATTTTTGTAGCCCTTATTGAAGTTGGCAACATAATAGCAAAATAAATAAAAGCAAAACAGTTACAAAAAAACATAACAAAATAGTAATGCTAAGTAAAAAGTATACTAAAATATCATGATATAAATTTTAAAAGTTGACATCTTGCATAAACTTTGATGCAATGCATGCTTTGATGCAAATACGAACTTCATCAAGGAGCCAGAAATTATGTATAATCCATCATTCATATTTTTATATGCAAGCACTTATATAATCAATTTTTGGCATTAGTCACTCACCACGTGCAAAATTGTGCCTCATTTGGATTTTTTTTAAAAATGTACTCAAAAAAAAAAAAAATATCTAAAAAATATTGTTGAAAAAAAAATCTTTTTGATGATGTATGATGCACTCTAAAATATTAGATGCTGCTCTTTAACATTGAATATCTAATGGAGATTGGCACCATCATTCATTTTGCAATCAAAGAGATTTTTTAAAAAAATTACTGTTGTGCATATTTAAAAATTAATAATAATAATCATCATTCACATTACAGATGGATTCATACATATCTTTTGAGGTGACCTATGCTTGTATTTTAAAGATTTTCAGCAAATGAGTTTTAGACTGTCAGTTAGAAAACATACTAATCGGAAAATGGAATGAGTGGCAGTAAAGAGAAAAACTGGCACTTTAGAAGGATTTTGTAGAATTTATGAACAATAATGTAAAGTTATAGTATAATCAAAGCATAATATATTACCCAGCGTCTTGAGCTTCATGCGCTCGTATAACAGACAGTAAGTTATTATGCTGTAAAAATTCACAGCATGCAGCATAGCTGTAAAAAAAAAAAATGCATTTTTATTATTTTACTTTAATATATTAATCTATTTCAACTTATTCTCCATAGTAGTAATGTAAATTCTATACCAAAAATGCATCCTAAAACTAGATTATCCTTAGTTCAATAGCTACATCCATGTATATACATATATTTCTTTTTCCAGCAAACAGACTAATAAATATAACATAAATACAATGCATCACTTCTTTACATAAAGTAATGAAAAATGTCGCAATTATGTAGTCCATAGCGTTTTGTTCAACACTACATTAGTTGAATTAAAGGAACTTTGTGCACAAGTTAAAAATTGCACGTTATTTATAGCACGATTAAGCATAAAAATGTGCTTATTTGTGCTATAAATAACATGCACTTTTTAACTTTATAATAGATTAGTCCGTGATACATTCGGCCATATCGTTTCATTCTATGACAAAAATTTCTGCCTCCAAAAAACAACAGTGTACGAGAAAATACTCAATGTTTACAATAGTAAATTATCTTGATTCAATACTAGGGCATAATTGAGAAAAAAAAACAAGAAAATGTTGCCTCTATACAGAAGCCCAAGGAATATTACCTCAGATTTTGTTGTACCCCTCAGAACACGCCAGTGAGAAGCAAGGCCGTAGCCAGAAATTTTTTTTGGGAGGGGGACTTTGAAACACTAGTGTAGTGGAAAGTTTGAGGGAATATATGCTACATTGCGAAAATTTTTGGGATTTCGGGGGAGGGAGGGGCGGGGCCTGGGCCGTCGCCGCCATTAGTTTTGTCACTATTACAAAGAAATATTTCTGGAAAACATAGTTTTACATATTTTTTACTTAACAACTTGCAACTTGCTCAAAGCAATTTTAAATTTAAAGTTTTTTTCTGTAAAATATATATTAATTAGGAATGCTATTATATTTTAAAACAAAGTGTTGGCAAAATATGCCTATTTTTATTTATATATATTTTTTAATGTTCCTATGCATAAACAACTTTTACTTACTCATTTGTAAAAGAAAAAATCTCCAGGTTTTGGGGTAGAAACTTTCTTAAATTAGGGCATCCCCACCTCTCGCTCTGGAATGTTCCAAAGAATGAAGGAATGTAAACAAATTCCACGGTACAAACTGTTAAATCAGCAGCTAAGGCATTTTGGATTACGATAGTGGCAGTTGAGCATTGCCGCTCACAAGAGACTGAATTTTTGGGGGAATTTGTTTTAATTAAATATGCAAATTATGTATGAGGTATGAGCGGCTGCTGGAAGAATATAAGCCGAGGAAATGTGCTGTTCGCTCTCTCTTTTCCTGCCTCCCAGCAGCCTACGCTTCTCTGTCACATCCCTGGCGGTCCGGTCTACGGGGTGATTGGCCGACCACTTGGTGGATTCATCCGACTGCTCCATCTCCACGTCTTAGACCGAGCAGTGTTGCTTCTCTCCATTGAAGATATGCTTTTCCCGATGATTGAATGTCTCAGAAACACGCTTATCTCCGGTAATGGGTAACCTCCAACTCGGAGATGGTACAAATTTCAAGTATTTTTTCCCGGTGGCTGTTAGAACGAAGAGACTAAATCTTTGGTATACTTTTTAATGTTGCTGTTCTGTTCAGACTGGTATGGTAAATTGTTAATGTTTATTAATGTTTACTATTTTTCTTGTTTAAATTGTTAAATAAATGTTCCTACTAGTTTAAATGCTTCTTCACGGTTTTACTTAAAATCACGACACATTAGGTTGAGCTTTACATACCTCTTTGGGGATTTTCCCAACACAAAGATACATTTGTTGCATTTTCGAAAGTCAATATTCAGTTTCAAAATATTCATTTAAAATGGGTATTTTTTAAACCATTCTGTATGAAAGGAGATGTAAGTAAATTCAACAGATTCACAACACACAGTACCTGAGCCAATTTTAAAAATTATTAAACATTTCATAAAACATCATTATAGAGGCGTTAAAAGATAAACAACATTTTAAGGAACAGTAATAAAATTAGTCACCGATTTGATAAAGGAACTTTAATAACTACTTAATATTCCACTTGGCATTGATTGTATCATGTATGGCAACTTTAACGCCTGCAGTGGCAAAACAATATGTACCTTTGAACGATTGTAGTGATATTTGGTTCTACGACTTGAATGAATGAATTGTTTTGGGGGTGGCTCTAAGGAGCACTAGCACTGTGACCTCGGGTCTATTGTACTAACAACCCCAAGTTAGTGAGTCAGGAACAGACCAGTGGCTGAGACGAATTTCAGCAATAAATTAGCAGGGAAATTGGGTAATTCCCAGGGTTCGATGTAGTGATATCCAAGATATTCAAATCGATGAGCAGAGAAGTAATCACATTCACACAAAATATGTGTAGAGCTTTCCTCTACCTCGTGACATCCTCTACACATTGGGTCAGCAATCATGCCCATGATGTCGAGATGTCTCTTGAGATTGCAATGACCAGTTAAAAGACCAATGATCACCCTAATCTCATTTCTACCGAGTTTCAGCAGTTCCTTAGATCTTAACCAAGGGTAAGTTTGGTTAAGTTCTTTCGCCTGTCTGCTTGTTGCTTTTAAGCCAGGCATTATGAGCCTCTTTTAGGAGGACTTCCTTGATTATTTTTCTTAATATACTGTAATGCAGACCAAGGACTGGTTCTGGGTCAATGAAAGGAGTTTCTGTGCCTAATTTAGCCAGTTGGTCAGCCATTTCATTGCCAAAAATGCCACGGTGACCAGGGACCCAATAAAGAATCACCTTATTTACAGCGGCCAGTTCGGCAATAGTGTTATAGCAATCCTAAACAATATTTGATGAGAAACAGTGTTTTTGTAGTGCCAAGAGAACAGCCTGGCTATCAGAGAAGATTTTGATGGTTTTACCAGAGATGCTTCTATTTAGGCAATTACCTGCGCATGCCAGGATGGCCATCACTTCAGCCTGGTATACAGTTGCTAGCTTTCCCAAAGAAGAGTTGATGCTAATTTTTTTATTTGGGCAAAAGGCACCGTAGCCTGTGCCATGGGAAGTCTTAGATCCATCAGTGAACCAAACTTTGTTGGCGTGGCCAATAAGCTTAATAGGGTTTTCCCCAATCAGTTCTGGAAGGGAATATAACATTGTGTTTTGACTCAAAGTCAAAGCGTTTAAGCATCCAGTCCGAATTCATGGAAAGCAATGGGTGATATTTGATCAGTGTATCAAATTTATATAAGGATCTCTTAGAAGAAAGTTTCCATAGTTTTAGAAATTTTATTCTTTGGGAGCAAAGGATTGCTTCCATCTCTACCTGCTTATGAAGTGGTAGAATGCATAGTAATGGGTAGTCCTCATGGCACTTGTCATTGATATAGTTGCCATTCTTTGGAGACTAGTAAGCTCTTTCATTGTTGTCACACGGCAGGCTTTGTTCCACCATGCGATAGATCCAATGGACAATACTAGGTGAAAAGCCCAAATTAGGACCAATTGCACGTCTGCAGGCCCAGAATATTCTCTTTGCCTTAGTGGTACTATATTCGACATGACTGTTCCAAGTCAAAGTCTTGTCAAAAATGATACCAAGGTATTTAACCTCGTTAGAGTATGCAAGTTTAGTATTAAAAAATTCTATACTTTGCATATCTTTAATTCTTTTTCTAGTAAAGAGTACAAGGTTTGTCTTGCCAGGATTAACAGTCAGGCTAACTTCCTTGTACCAGTTTTCAACCTTTTTGAGGGCAGATTTCATGAGGCCAATCACAGTATCCTGGAATTTTCCTCTTACTACTAAGGTTATGTCATCTGCATAACCAATACAGGTCACACCTGAAAGATTAATTTTATTCTACGACTTTAATCAGTTGTGTAGAAAAATGCAGATTAATCACTATGCAACTAACATGAATAGCATAGATTATTTCATGCTTCTTTATATACAGTAGCCAACAAAATAACTTGCACTTATCAATATTACAATGCTGCATTATAGGCAACATAGCAAGCATGTTGTTCTGTAGTGCAGATGCCATACTAAAGCTTTTTTCTTTTTCAAAAAATTGCCATCTCCTATGCTAATTAGAATGAAAATTTATAATAAATACTGCAACATGAATCCACCATTCGTTCAACATAAACTCAAGTAAACAATCTTAACTGGCAAAAGAATATTCTTTATCTCCTTGATTCCTATTAGTTCAGAGTTTTTCAGAAACATGTCACCTACAACAGAAACATAGCTCGTTCTTTAACTTCAATTTTCACATAAAAGCCCCAGAATTTGATCAAGATACTTTTTACTCGTAATTACATTACATTATTTTACTAAAGAATACATTCTTATGTGAGCAGAAATTTTTGTCACAGAACTCTATTTCTGGCTGCCTTTTTAAAATCTTACCACGGACTAGATCAGCTATTTTTTAAGTAATGATACACGACTATTTTTCAATAAAACTGGAATGAAAGATAATACCTGTAAAAGTATGAACAACCTCTAACGCTATTGTGACTATAATGTTCACTATGCTTTTCGTTACCAAAATCTTCTAGAGGGTCTGACCATAGTAAATCACACATAGGTCCGAATGCAGGGGGTTCTTTGAATCTATCCAACTATAAGAAAAACAAAAAATGTCAAGTACATGCATATATACGATTTTTAAAAAAATCGTCTTATGTTAACATACATATTATATTTTCCTACATTATTAGCAACTGGTTTGTTTATTAGTAACCCTCTGATTTAGAATATACCTTGGTTTCCATGACAATGGCAACAATTAGATTCACATAACCTTATAGGTACTTTTCTCCACCAGACCCCTACCTGTTAGCCGAGGCCTTAGGATTGCTTACACACGGGGAGAGGTAGTGGGGTCTACGGATTTTACATGCACATATCCCCAAGTATACATGGTGGTCTTCAGTGGGTATCGAACGCGCGACCTCCCAGGTGGAAGTCCGACGTGCTAACTACTAGGCTACTGCAAACTTAAGATGAAAGGGCATAATAAAATCAAAATCCCCATGCCAAGTACAATATACACACCTAACATTATAAAACTGTATAGTACAAATCAAGGAATTAGTTTAAAGCAGTGTTTCCCAACTGGTGGTTTGTAAACCTATAGGTTTGTGTGGTGCAGAAAGTGGATTCATGAAAATAATATTGCAATGGCAGAATTTTTTATCACTAATGTAAAAGAAAAAACCGAAATAAAATTTTGTAAGCATTAAAACGAGTGTAAAAATGATTTTTTAAAAAATAAATTGTGTCTTCCAGATAATGCAGAAAAGTAGGGGATTGTGATAGGAAACAGACATACAAAATTTGAAATGCACTTATTTCTACTTTTGGACTGATTTCTAAAATGTGGATTACAAATTGGTACTGCTAGATATTTATTGATTTATTTTAAATATTAGAACATATTTTCTCCTATTTCCCACTTTTTCCTGGCAAGAGTGAAGAACGAGTAGGAAATATGAACATTTACTACATAAAATTTAAATTTTGCATCATTTTGAGCTAATTTCTCATTATACACAATAATCATTATACACCCTAAAATAGAACCATAAGATATTCAATTATTTTAAATGTGGACTCTAATTTATCACACTTTTATTCAAACATTTCTGCAATTAGAAATTTGAAAACTTAAATTTTCTTTAAATTTCCTTAACTTTACCAAATTTAACCAGAAAGATTGAAATTGCAAAAACCATTTCCCCTATCGGGAAAATATTTTAAAAAAAAATTCCAAATGCATATGCTTATTGCCTTAAAAAGTATTCAAAAAAAGAAATAATGAAAAAGTCATAAAATGTTTTTTGTGGCTTCATTTTAGTTTTATTTAAACTTAGATGTTTTACAATAGTTATGTTTTCATTTCTTGTTATGACGTATTGTACAACATGGAAAATAAATGTGTAGTAAGTTTTGTAGCTTTGGTTCCCGTTACTATCGACTACAGAAGGGGGTTTGCCATTTTCTTTTGGCTTTTAGGAGAGGTTAACGAGGGAAAAAAGGTTGGGAAACACAGGTTTAAAGAATAACTTTACTTCAATTCAGCTAAATGTATGCACATTTAAAACAATTTTCAAGCCCAAAGTAAAAATTACATAACAAGGGTCTGTTGAGAATTTTTACTAGGATCTATTTTTCCGATTTTTTATTTGTTGAATTACTAATGCTACTAATTTATGTTGTGAAATTTACACCCCACCCCTTTCCATGTACCAGCTAATCGAACGACTAACATAAAATCTTAAATAAAATGAATACATTTGTTGTCCATTATGAAAATAAGCACAGTAGATATCCAAAGTAGATATCCAGTACAGTACTTACATGCCAATTACAAGATGAAAAAGAGAAGATTCTGTGAGCAACATAAAGTCAATGTAAATCGAAAAGATACTGTGATAAAATTTATGGTTAGGAAGAGATAGGGGAGGAGACTATTAAAAGGGAAATCTAACAGAGAATCGAAACTTTTCCCCCTTCATTGTAAGTTATAGTAACTAAAAGAAACAAGTTCAGTATATTTACTGAAATAAAAATGAAATATTACAATGCTCCACAGATGTGCAATAGATTTTCTGTTATAGAAGTCTTTTGAATAGGGCGTGCTAAAATTCCCATGATTCCTAGTGTTCATGAGCGGATGTTGGTGTAAGTTACTTACGGCGAATCCACTGTGCCCTTTTTTAAGGAATGTGATTTTTTTCGTTAAACATGTAGTATTTCTACTATCAATGCCTATTGTCTATGCTTTTTTTGATGTCTACAACTTATATTTGAAAAAAAAAAAAAATTCTTATATTCATGAAAACATAATTAGGTATGATGAAAGTTACAGAATTAATCTATGAATAACTTTGATGTCCATCTCAATCAACTAACTCTTTGTTTTATTATCTAAAGAAATAGACTTTTAACAGGAAAAAATTGACAAACTGCTCTTTCTGCAAACATATACAGGAAGTATAACTAGTACAGCTTTTCACAATAAGCCGATAAATATACTTAAAAAATGAGTATTGCTTTTACATTTACTGCGTCTTTCTGTCAGTGGTACATATTTCAAATTGCTGTAATTACTAACATTATTCTTTTGTACAATTTAGTTCGACTATCAAAAGGTCTGTTGCATTGCTGTTATTAATAATTCTTATTAATAACCAAGTATTTCTAATTAATATTTTTAATTAAAAATTTAAAATATGTGCCCTCAGTCTTCATATTATTTCTATTAGTATTTGAATATTTTAAACATCTGTATATTATGGCAGTGGAACCAGGGGAGAAGGGGCATGATAGGGGCCATTAATAACTCAACTTTTAATTTCCGATTCTTTGGAATGGCAACATCTTTGTTGATATCAAGCTATCATTCTCATGTTTATACCTAACGATCTTTTCTTAAGCCTTTTGAATTCTAAAGCGCAGAGATGCCACTCTAATCTTAAGGTTTTCAGTAGTAACCTGAATGATTTTCAATAGTTTTCAGCGCTTATCAGTAGTTTATAATACCGGAGAAACGTGGATGCAAAAACTACTCAATATTCAACCTAAAAGCAAAATATTTGCCTCAGCTGAACCATGGTGGCAACAGAATCCAAGAAAAAAAAAAACCCTGATAACTCCCTGATTGGGCTCCAAAAATTTCCCTGACGTTATAATTAAATTGTGAGTTACACAGTGTCATTGCCATGTGTAATGACAGTTTCACAGTGGTGAGCCAGAAAAAATATTTAGGGAGAGTGACACTACTTTTCCAACTGAACTTAGTGCAATTCCCTTTTTTCGGTGTAGGCTCAGGGGTGACAGTAGTAAGGATTTGCATTTCCTGAACTTTCAAAACAATTTCCTGAACCTCGAATTTTTTTCATAGGTACTGTATTTTCTGGCATATAAGACGAAATGTAATTTATCTAGTTAAAATTTATGAAAACTACTTGATTCAGACAGAAATGGGAAAAAAGTACTTATTTTAACAGGGGCCGCAATGGAAAATCTATAAAATATAGGACAACAGGAAAATGATGCAAAGAGGGGAAACTGTTTTAATAAATGTGCGGATTATTAAAAGAAATACAATGTCTTCTAAAAAATCATCAAAATGATGAAGAAAACATTATGAAAATTATTTATTGCATTTAATAAGACTGCAAGAAATTAAAACCCAAAAGCTCTTTTTTTATTGATTCAGAATAAAAGCAACAATTAACAAACAGCAAACACGACCCCTTTACGAAAATAGCGATCGCAAAAATGAAACTCCACATCATAGCTACAAATTTCCAATTGGAGTTACAATTCATCCCCCTTTTAAAAACATTTGTCTAAAAATTCGCGACAAAAACGTTCCCTATTTATCTCTGAAAGGTCGACTTACACGCGGGTTTCTGTTTATTTGTCTGAAAGTTGGAGGTTCTGCTTACATGCGAATCGACTTACACGCAAGTATATACGGTAAGATATTGATAAAAATAAAAAGGAATTTTATTTATTTACTTTATAATTAAATTTTAAAAAGGGTTAAAATGGAGAAAATGATGCAGAAAGATCGCATAAAGAAAAGAACGCATACGTTTTCTTGCGTGCACGTGGAAAGGCCTACGATATTTTAAAGAATTGCACAAATCAATTAAGAAATATGCATTGCTTCCATTAAAAGCAAAAAAAACAAAATGAGGGCGGAAAATTTAGGGTCAAGAAGCAAAAAAAGTTTCCGGAACTTCGGCAAAAAAAACTTCCTGAAATTTCTGGTTTTCCAGAACTTTACCACCCCTGGAGGAGAAAATAACTTAATTTTCTAAGTAATATAATCTGCAACTGCTGAAAGTTTTAAATCTAAAGTTTTTTTTTAAGAATGAAGATCATCCCCCCCCCCCCCCCAAACACTATTTTATACTTATATTACTTTATTTTCTCAAGATGCATATTGTTCCTGTATTCAGTAAAGAAAAGTTTTAAAAATTCCAAATCATCACACGGTGGGGGGGGGGGGGAGCATGGCTCTTTGCGCCCCGACAGAATAATGCACAGAACCAAACCCCAAATTCGGCACGCTGGAGATCGGAGTTAGGCCGAATTTTGGACACAACCAAAAATGGCGGATTCTCGGAAACACTCTTTTATGTAAGATTGCAATGCCTTCTTCTCAAACACAAAAACAGTGACCTTTTTTATTGCTTAATCAGAGAAAGAGCGCTTTCAACCAATGGGAAATCGGCAATCGAGCTGACCAAGCGCAACGAAAGGAAATTTCGCCGACGAAACTCCGGACGCTTGCCGGTTTGAATAATTTTCCCCGATATTTGGAGAAAATTTAAATATCCCCTGATATTTTTCAAAACATAAAACTTCCCTGATTTCCCGGTTATGTTTCCACCCAATAAGATTATTTTTCAATATAAAATACAAATTTAATTTCTAACTGAATTCGTTAGTTAATGTAGGACCAAATAGTTATTTCCAAACGAGCAAACAATGTACACAACGAAGAATGCAAAAGCAACTGCTAATGCTAAAAGGCGTCCTGCAAGTAAGCGAAAAAATCCGAACTTTGCCCGAACTCTCTCGCCGAAGAACAGGGTTGCTGTAAATATTGCTCCACGCTGGGAGAAATTCCGGTTAAAACTGAAAATCTGAGCTTTCTACTGTCGTCAATCTCCTATTGTTTGCAGCTCTAAACTACCACGAATCGTCAGAAAGCGCTCGTTTTGGCGACTGTTGGTGAATCTTTTTTATATGCGCGCCAAGCGCGAAAAGTTGAACTCGGCTAAAATATTTTATTTTCCGTAGAAAAAAAAGCTCTTTCCGTAATCCGTAGTCAACTTCAAATTTTTGTATTTTTCCGTAGATACGACGGAGAATCCATAACGTTCGGCATCTCTGAAAGCGTCTTTTACAATATTTTCAAATGGTTAGAAGAAAGAACGAAGAATTTAACAACTTCGCAGACAAAAAAAGCAAATGAATCAATTGACAAATTTGACATTTGCGGGGATCAGCTAGTATCTACATAATTTTGCCCTTTTTATATTACCTTTCTAATATCATCCAAATTATGTACTTCTGGTGAAAGTCCCCCATGTACGCAAAGGAACTGTTGATTCATTAGGGCAGACAATGGTAAACAGTCAAAGGCATCCATACAAGCATCGTAGATGCGTTCGGAATATTTTATTTTACCTAAAAATAAATATGTTTATAAGAGAAATATATAAGATCAATGCATTGTTGAACAAATTACAATATTTTTATTATTCTGAGCATCATGCATTAGTAAAACTATTATTAACTAATATGTTGTGAACATTAAGAAACTTTTGTTGGTATTATTCATATGAATACTCTTTCTTAAATTATTAAAAGGCACCGCTGTTTATAGGCAAATGGTGTCAAAATTCAATCAGAGCCTCCTCTGATTTATATACTTAGCTACCAAATTGTATTCCAGTGCTTGCATTATTTCTTGAGGTATATGCTTAGCAATAAAAATGTTTGTTTGCGTGACTACTCCAGCCTCTTGAAGTGGGGAAAAAATCTACCAGAACATTTTCTCATTGAGGTTCACCTGTATACCAATTTTTATTTAGATTCATACTATAGTTCTTGACACATAGCGATCAGTATAAAAAGCTCAAACAGAAAAAACAGTCAACTGCTCTACCTGCCATGGAGTGAATGGTGCCAAAAATTAATCACTACTTTTCCTGCATTGTGGTTCAACTGTGTACCAATTTTTGTTTGAATTCTTCCTTTATTTCTTATCTATGGTAGCCTTATTAAATGGGAGAAGTGTTCAGTTGTGCTACTACATTTAGAGGAATTTGTGCCAAAAAACAATCTGAACAATTTCACATCTAGGTTGTAGGTACCAAACTTCATTTGATTTCATGCATTAGCAGGGGTCGCACTAGGGTAATTAGAGGTCCCTCTGGCACAACCCTATTTATAACCCGACCTTGGTTGTACCATCAAATACCACAGATCCTCTGATGTTCTAAAGAGACATTGGCTGTATATACAATATGTGTGTATCAGAGCTCAAAAAGCTTTAAAATTTTCAATTCCCTGCCGGGCATGTTTGTCTAAAAAATTACATGCCCAAGCAAAATTATTACATGCCCGGAAGTTGTTCTATTGCATATTTGAATTTGTTGTACAGCATTAACCAGACAAAAAATTAAATTAACAGCCGACTCAAGAATTATTTTAACATTAGTCTAAATCAATAAAAAAATACATTAAAAATAACTATTACATACTTAGTCATAACAATTAAAAAATAGGTTTTAATAAAGTTTTGGAAAGAAATATTTGATTAAGAAATTACATGCCCTGCAGGCCTTGTAAGGGTAGAAGATTCATGCCTGATCGGAATTTTTACATGGGACAATATAATTTTCGAGCCCTGGTGTGTATACATTTTTTCTCTTTATTCTTTAAACTTAATATTTTTAGGAAGAAATCATTTTCAAAACAAATCAAAGTATGCTGTTTTTTTCATTATTAATCCCCTAACTGTAACTTCAAGGTTAAAAAAAACAAGTCTCTTTAACTAGCATTTTTAGCAAAACTCGCACAAACTGATAAGCAAATTCGTCAATGATCTTTTTTAGTACAGAACAGACTATATTATTATGGATGCTAGCAATTACTGAGAAAAAAAATATTAAAATATGATTTTTCTATGATGTTCACAAAATTATCTGGATGTTTTGTTCAGAATATTTAAAGTTTTCTGTAAATTACCATTTAAATCCTTACTCTGTGTTTAAATTATGTGTTGAAATTTCAAGAATTAGATTAGTTTAGAAAATTTCAGCAGAAAATGTATCTTTAACTTACATTCTGTTTTAAAGGTGAAGTACTCTGTTAAGTGCCGACATTCATGATTCCCTCTTAGTAAAAATACAGTTGTAGGGAAATTCAATTTCAGTGACCATAAGTACAGAACACACTGCAAAAAAAAGGAATGAAAACAGAAAATATGAAAATGCTATACTTTGAAGTATTTTATATAATAAATATTTTGAAAAGCACAACTGCAATTTTTAATGTTAAAAGAAACTCATAATTAGCATATCTAAGTTTAATTAATGTATATAAATAAATATAGTATGGGCAGTGTTCAAAAGATGGGAACATAAAAATATTAACTTCAAGTAATTTTGAAATTTTTCAAATTTGCCATCAATTTCGTTTTTATAATGAAGTATATACCCCTAAAACAATACATAGACATTAAAAGACACCAAATGGTCTTAAAAATCACTAATCAGTGAATTAGCTGATATGTAGGTGATAGATTTTCTGTTGTCCTGTAGATAGCAGCTTTGAACATTATTAATCTCCAGAGTAAATACTTTTTGTTATTGGGTAATTCCACATCAAATCAACCAACAGTCTTTAAATCTTATTTATCTTTGGCTCAAGTTGTGTTTTTGTATGATAGGTGTAAAATATCAAATTTTGGGTCTTTTTATTCATTTGTTTTCCAGTTATTAATTTTAAAAATTTTGACAAAATCAAATTTTGCATTATTTAATAATCTTTAGACAGCTGAAATTAGAAAACTATATGCAAAATTTTACGATGGTACTCTTGTGGTATTATAACGAAAAGAATATTTCCTCTTTGACATTTGAATTTATGTATGCATTCATGCAAGCTTGTTTACTATAATTCTGATCAAATTACTTATAGATTTTTTTTAAAGGGAAAAAAAAACATTTAAAGATAACAATCATAAAACATTGTACGTGCATCAGTTACATGCACAATTTTTTGCACAAAATTTTTTCAAACACATTTGAAATAACAATCCTAGAACTAGTCATGTTTTGGGGTCTCAGGAAATGGATTATAGACAAGAAAAGGAACTAACACGGTTTTGAATAAACTATTACTTTTGTAAAAATGCTTTTTCCATACTTTGCTTTCAGGGGGCTTATTTGCTTTTCTTCGCTAAATAATTTTTTACAAAATTTATTGTAATACACTTTTTACATTTCAAAATTATATGTTTTGTATTTTCCATTTCAGCCCAATTTAAACTTTTTTTTTTTTTTTTTTTAAGAAAAAATAAATGAAAGCAGGAAATAAGACTTGATGCCCCATAAAAATTTTGCTTTAACAAAATAGTCAGTAAATGTTGAAAATTAATTAAATATATAAGATTAAAATAAAGCTTTTGAAAATGGCAGTGCAATGAGGAAGTGACTGTCTGTCCCTGCAATGCTAATATCTTTTAAGGGTATAAAAAAGGAACCAAAATCAAGATCTTTGCAAGAACATTTCAGTCTCATGCTTCAATACAAAAACTAAAAATATTTTAAACTTTTATATACCATATATAAATATTAAAAACCATAAGGAAGACTTTTCATGGAATCGATGCCGAGTAGCATGCTACGCCACTGTGAAGGTGTATGCATTGAAGGGTCCACAACTTGATGAACTCCGCTTTATGTTTTAGTATAAATTAAATGTATTATAAATGAATATAAATTAAGTATTATAAATTTGAAAAATTTGATTTTGGGCGTTATGAGAAAGTAGGCTCGTATAGTTAAAATTAACATTTATGTTATAAAATGAATGAATAAAATGAATGAATAAAACAAAGCAAAGTTCATCAAGTAGTATGTGACTTAGGTTGTTTTTCCAGTGGACTCTCGTATGCAATGGTGTAGGTGGAACAGTCAAAAGGCTTGCTGCTAAAGTTAGTCTCAAAACCCGGCAGATAGCTAAATACTAACCCCTTTTCAAATTCACCTGTGGGGACTAAAAAACTTGCCATCTATCACTTTTTTATGTGATTAATGAACAATATGTTGAAGAAGGGTTAAAATATTTAGACTCAAAATTTGGTAAATTTGTTAATAAAGAATATTGCTACCAAATTTTCAATAAATTAATTTTCTAATTAAAAATCTGAAAGTTAATTTTTAAACATTCAGTTTTTTTTAAAATGATAAATATTTTAAAGGAAAAAATTGCTTTAAATATTTTTTGTTCATGCAGAAGCTATATTTTATGCTAAGATTTCTCTTTAATAGAACAAATTCTTTTTATAAGAATTACAAGCAAATTATGTAACAATTATTAGAGGAACTGAAAGAGAAAAAAAAAAAGATTTCATGATACCACAGGAGTACCATCAGGAAATTTTGCATGGCTATTGCTAAAAGGAAGCTAGCCAAATAAACAAAAAATTTCAAAAAAAAAAAAATTAATAAAATTTTTAAAAAATGCAAAATTTAAATTTTGTCTTTGCTATTTTTCTAGATCAAATAGTCTTAATTACATCAATTTAAAGATTATTGAACAAAGAAAAATTTTTGACTTGGTCAAAATTTTAAAAATTTATAACTTTGGAAGGATTTTTGAAAAAATTCATAACATCAGCTTGTTCATCTTGCAGGTAAGTGTAATAACGGCCAAAAAATCAGTACTCAAAAAAATTGACCTTAAAAATTATTTTTTTTATTGGTTGATTTGGTATGCACTTATGCCAGCTTTTCTCCAAATTTAATTTTATTACTCTTGAACACCTTCATGTTAAGAATAAAATGTGTATTTTTGTGCAATAGGTTACAAAATTAAAAAAAGCCTCAAATAACAATAACAGGGTGGCTACCGAATCTCTAAAGCAAAATTCCCCGACTTTTCTCTGAATTTTTGAAAATTCAGAATTTTTTCCGAATTCTTGGTTAAAAATTGGCTGACTGGGAGGAAACAGAGTAGTAGTGAAGGGCAATTATTCTCAGTGGAAATTGATGTCTTGAGTGGTGTTTTACAAAGTTCCGTTTTTTTAGGGCCTATATTACTTATTTTTATTAATGATATTACTCAGTATTTCTGGGAGCATCAATATTTTTGCTGATGATGTCAAAATCATGGGAATTGTGGACACGGAGGAACAAGTCTATCGGTTTCAAGAGGATTTAAATCAAATTTTTAGGTTGGCAATTAAGTGGGGTATGTCTTAATATTGGAAAATGTCAAGTGCTTCATTTTGGTCATGGGAATAAACATGCAACCTATTATTTACAAGGTTCCGTCATTAGGGAAGTAGAAACAGTTGCTGATCTAGGAGTATTGATTAGTCACGACTTCAAGTCCAGTCAGCAATGTAGCATAGTAAATAACAAAGCTAACAGGATGCTTGGGTTTATCAATAAGGCTATTTCGAACAGGTCTAAGGAAGTTGTATTGCCATTATACAGAAGTTTGGTAAGACATCATTTGGAGTATGCTGTTCAGTTTTGGTCTCCGTACCTAAAGAAGGATATTAGCTCATTGGAAAGGGTTCAAAGGAGGGCTACAAGATTGGTAAGTGTTCTTTCAGACTAAGATTATGAGGTTAGGCTCAAAAGGCTCAATATGTATAGTCTTGAGCAAAGGAGAGTTAGAGGGGACATGATTCAGTTGTTTAAATTCATTAAAATGGGAAATGCTGATGGATTACAGCTATGTGCTGAAAGTAGAAACCAGAGGTGATTGCTTTAAGCTTTTCAAATCTCAGGCTAATCTTGAAATTAGGAAAAATTACTTCAATAGGGTTGTAGGCAGTTGGAATAGTTTACCGGAAGCAACTGTTAAGTGCAGTGGGGTAAAAACATTTAGGAAAGCTCTTGATGTTTGTTGGGGACTGCTAAATTGACTAGGACCAGCCTAGCTGGGCCCTGAGCCTGTTGCTGGTCGTCACTTCTGTATTTGTATTTGATTTCCAGAGATTTTTATGAAAATTTTGCTGATTGAATATTTTGTATAATATATATACATATACACACAAAAGATAAAAAGCAGACCTATTAAAAACACAAATGAATGTGACATTAAAATATCAGATATGAAAAAATTTACAACAGGTAAAATGACCTAAAATAATTTTCATCACAAAAGTATAAAATTCATTTTATGGTTGTTCTTGGGAAAGAACAAAATAAAAAAACGTATTACTTGTTAGCAAAACATTTTTCTTAATTTTGTTTTAATTTAATTGAATTTCATGCTATTCAACATAAATAATTCATACATATTTGACGGGTGAAGAGGATGTGCTTGCAGAAGAATGAACATGCATAACTTTCAAACCTCTTTTTTGAAATACTTAAAATTTATTAAGAGAATTATGCATTTTCTAAATATTAAAAAAGCATTTAATTCTATTAGGAAATACCAAGCTCCAGAAAAGACTTTTAATCAAAGATTAAACATTTTAGGATTAATGCTAGTATGTCAAAAAATTGAGCTGTGCACGTGAAATAGATAAATCTCTTAATCTACAGCATGAGAACTAAATGTATTCCAAGATTTAAAATACATACTAAATAAAAAATGAAATAAATAATTTTAAAAAAAAATTCATTTCATTTATTTATTTGTGATTAATTGCTGATATTTTCACGATACCTACCACTCGGAATCAATTTATATGATGAATGTGTGTAATATGAAAAAAATTATGAAGCCAAAACTTGGCATAGTTAATGATTTTTGTTTTCTGACTTTTTCATAAGCATATTATTTAACAGTTTCATTCTTTATTTTAAGTATTTTAAAAGCTCTGAAGAATTACGCATGCATTAAAAAACTGAAGCGAAAAATAAAACTAGAGATATTATTTTCAATGTTTGAAAAGTTCGCCCTTACGATCACGATTTACGAAATTTCAATTAAA
This sequence comes from Octonoba sinensis, assembly GCA_038502835.1. Taxonomy (NCBI): domain Eukaryota; kingdom Metazoa; phylum Arthropoda; class Arachnida; order Araneae; family Uloboridae; genus Octonoba; species Octonoba sinensis. The sequence continues at coordinate 101,030,575 of CM076604.1, forward strand.
ATTTCAAATGAAAAGTTTTTATGAAAATGAATGTTTTTTATTCATTTACCTTTTGACAAAGCATAAGAAACATCGAAAATTTGAAAAAGTCTAGTTCCTATCATGGATGCAAAAACATTGCATATTTCAATATGTGGGCAACAAATGTATGAAAAACAGAAAATAAAAGAGCTGTTTTGAGTTAAATAATTTTAGAAGGTAATTTTACTACGGGAACGTCGATTAATAATTATGATTATAAGATCATTGGAACTTTGGGATCAATCAAAAACAAAGTTCCCTGGTTTTCGGACCTTTTCGCAAAATTTCCGATTTTTCCAGAACTTTAAAATTTCCTGATATTTCCCGGTTCTGTCGCCACCCTGAATAAGAATTATACATGTTTTCAGGCTATAAGAACCCTTTATCAATACAAAAGTGAAGTTGTGGATGAAAATGCATGAGACAATGTTGTTGCATTGATTATTTTATACATTGTAGGTTCACGAGTAAACTTTAATTTAAACAATTTATTGCATTGACTTAGCATTTAAAAACTATTTTCAACTGTGAAACATTTAAGCCTTCAATTTATCTTCAAACTTGAACACACATAAATCAAAGCTTTCTGGAATTTAAGCATATAACTTAAAATGAAGACAAATGATATTCTTAAACTATGGTTCAAACTTAAATATTCAAAAAGGTTAGCCATAAAATTCTAATGAATAACTTTTTTTATAAAATCTCTTACAAGAAAATAACCCATAGATAAAATCAAACAAAAGATAAACTTAAAAAAAAAAGATACAAAAACACAAAATTAAAACTACTTAAATACCTCTATACTGAAGTACCCTCGATCAACATAGTCACCCAAAAATAGATACTTAGTAGTAGCTGGAGGACCACCAACTTCAAAAAGCTTCATCAGGTCAAAAAACTGACCATGTATATCACCGCAAACTAAAATAAAAAAGGAGAAAAATGAATTGTAAGATCAAAGTAATACTTTAAAATACATTAGTTTTAAAATGCATTTTAGAATTTTATGTCATTTTTAAACATTATTAATTTAGAGTTTAGAAGGAATAAAATTTTTAAATGTATTACAGGCCTGTAGCCAGACTAGTTTTTCAATTTTTTTCTAACATGTCCAATTTGGGTGTTTTCTTAAAATTTAAATTAATAATTTATTTAATAATTAATACAATTATTTAATTTATTAATTGATTAATTAAACAATTAATTAATGGAACTAATACTAATTTAATTCAATACTGAAATTATTTGATCTTAAAAGAAATACTTGATTAAAACTTACAAAAGGCAGAATTGAATTTTTAAAGCTTATTCTAAGAATGTCTTTTGTAAATTAATAAAATATATGAAATAACATAAAAAAGTGAACATTTTTTAAAGATAATTTGTGAACGATCATTCAAAGTAAGATATTAAAGCAGAAAACATGTATCAGTATGTTACAGTAAAAAACTGGACTGCCTATGATCCTTTCATTAGTGTCTGGTTTAGATTGAAAACAGGAAAAAAAAAAATTGAGCTGAATAAAGGAAAACGCTCATGTTTTTTATTTTTGCTAAAATTTGAATTAAGTGATAAAGGTGCATGGGCACAGGATTTTTTCGATATGACTTTGCGTTTAAACAAATCAAAAAGTTAAAAACAGCAATACCATAGATAATTAAGGTCCAATTAATCACGCTAGGACGGGCAAAACATTTTCCAGGTTGGGCATTGCCCTACCTGGCCTCCCCCCCCCCCCCTCTGGCTACGGGCCTAATGTATTAACTACAGGGCAGGGCCCGACTTAGCCTAATTGCGACCCAGGGCAAAAACTTATTTGGGGTCCCCCCTCTATTTCAGTAATGAAGAACCGAATTTTATTCCAATCAGAAGACTATATTTTTGAAAACATTTCGCATTTTGAGAAATGCAAAAATACAGGCTTTTGATTGGCCAAATTTGCCCATTGTACTTGTGAAAATTTAGCTGAATTCCGCCCTAGAAAGCCATTTAATTACGAAATATAGAATGTTTGTATTCATTCGATAGATTAATGAAGAAACTAACATAAAACTGATGGATTTTACACTGTAGTGATATTTTCTTTTAAAAAAAGTTCATTAAAGAAGGAAATGAAACCTTCTATTCGATTTTGGGCCCCTCAGATGTGGGGGCCCGGGGTAGCTGTCCCGTATGCCCCTGCCTAAATCGGGCCCTGTACAGGGGAGGAGGGAAAAAATCCTATACACATAGTATTGATATAGCTGTACTAATGATATAAGTTAATAACTGAATACCTTTGTAATCAATGATTGGCCACAGGTTCTGGGATTTTGAAAAATTTGGAAGTGAAACATTTTGTAAGCACTTTGTTGTGCTGTAAATTCTCATCTAATTTCCCTTATTAAAGGACTATTATGTTAAGTTGACTGTTTTTTTTTTCTTCTATCTACATAGCCTATGGCAACAAATATGTTTCAAGTATATAATTGAGACATGCCTTTCTGGATATAACTTCTTTTATTCATCCCCCCTCCTAGTTATTATTTTTACTTTCTTTTTCTTAGGAGCCGCCCACAAATGATGTCATGCTTTGAGGGAGAGAGTGTTGGAGAAATTGTGAGCTTGTGACAGTAGAAGGGAGGGTGCAACAAGTTCACGTTTTAGTTTTAAAAAATTGTTAAAAATCAGCAGATAAAATATTCCAATCTTTTAAAAATCTTATCCTTTAAATGTTGTGAAATATTTTGGTATAACTACTGTGAGTAGGGTCATAGACTGCTTGAGAAAAAAAGCTTTAAAAAAATTAATTTTATATACTAAACGCAATGTTATGATTAAATAATTTTTGCAGTTTTAACTTATTCACATATGTTTCTGAAGTATTAATTGAAATGTTGTGAGGTCTTGTAGACCTCACACAGCAGTTGAAGATTAAGCTCATTTTTTAAAACAAATGCTATTTTCTTTCGATGATTTTGTTTTGTATTCCCTCCGATTTAGGAAAACTTAGAGCAATAAAGACAAGAAAAAATAAAAAGATTTTTTGTGCAAAAGAAATAAGTTCAATGGAATTTTTGTAGCACAGAGTGGGATTAATAAGGCTATCTTTGTTCAGGGTACCTACTAAAAACATTCAAAGAAATTTAAGGACTCCTTTAAGGGAGTTAAAATATTCTTTAAGGGTGCATTTAAGTAAGATTCAAAATATGAATGAAAGTTTCTGTAAAATTTAGACTAAACACACATCAAGATTTATTAAGTAAGCAATAAAAGCAATCACAATTAGCAAACTCAAATGTTGAACTAAAGAACAATTGCGACATTATCTTGAACACCGAGTATAAGGCACATTGTATAATGATCTTTAACTTTTTTTTTTTCGGCCCCAGCCGAACTGTATACATTGCGTTATCAAAAAGCCCAAATCCAACTTCTGTAAAATAAAACAACCACTTCTGAACAAAGGCTTAGTTCTTAAGTGCCCATCATGCTCAATCACGATGGGAAAAGGTTACTCTGACAACACATCCACATGTCGAGACCATTTTATGATGTCTGGAGCATGTGCTTAGAGAATATGTGGCTTCAGGCTTTCAGGATAGACCGAGACTATAAGATGGAATGCGACAGGATCTTAGAAACTACCACAAAAGATGTAAAAAAGGCATGCCTCAAGTTCACATATATATTGCTTTTGGGAATAAATGACAAAACATTTCTTCAGGTGAAAAAAAAAAAAAAAAAAGATTTTGATGGAACACAGTTTTCAGTTACTACTGGCTACCGAGGATATTGCTGTGCCACCACCATCGTTTACGCAAAAGCCAAATGAAGACACCACTACAGAGCCGGTTCTTACTCCTGCAATATCTTTGGTGTGCAACATCATGTTTTGAAAATCATCAATTTGGTGGTAGTCTAGATATTAATTTTTGACTTTTTACTACAAACATAACAACAATTACTTGTCTAGGAAGAAAAAAAAAAGTGTAAGTCTACAGAGACATTATTGCAGTGAATTCATTGTTGGAAGCACGATTTTACAAACAGCCACAACTCGAGCTACATAAAAACCCTGGTTTTTACCACGTCCTGGTTAAAACCACGTTTTTCTTGATAAAAACTCAACCCCTATAACATGAGAGAAAATACCTGTAACAGGAGCTTCAATGTCTATCATTGTTTTCTCTGATCGTAGAAGGGCGGCACCTTCATTAATAATTTTTAATGCACAGGATTCTTCTAATCTTCCTTCTAATATAAAATGTTGCTTTAGAACATCCATACGAGGTTTTCCTGTCTTGGGGTCATAAACATCACTACTAGTTAATTTAATACTGGGCGGAAAAGGAACACCTAAAAAAAGAAATATCATGTACTTCAAACATTTTACTTTTGCAAATAATCACAGAATTTCAAAGGAGGTGATGAACACAATATACAAGTCTTCAGAAAATATTTTAAAGGTGAACTTTAACAGGTAAAAAAATTATTTTCAAAATGCATGAAAAATCCACAAAACACTTGGTAATCAGTAGAGTTTAAACAGCTTGGATAATCAGTTACTGTAAAGGTTCTCTTTTTCGCGAGGCTTTAATTTTCGCGAGCCCGTCGTAATCGCGAAAATTTAAGCCTCGTGAAATACTTTTTTTTTCCCGCGTCAAATAATAATAATAAAAAAAAAAAATTCAGAAATTTTTCACTTACCCAAAATTTAATGATTTATTGCACAGTTACAAGCTTTTTCTTGACGACTTTCTTTCTTTTTTGTATTTTTTGAATAATATACAACTATTTCTCAAACAGAAAACAGTAAAATTATTAGAAGGCAGCTCATTCACTTACAATATATATACCAGCTTCTTCAGACAAAAGGAAGTTTCTTAAAATGTTTTATGCAAAAGACGTACTTTTGGAATTTTTCAACTTTCTCAACTTTACTTAGGTACTTTTGGAATTTTTCAACTTTCGGTTCTGTTCATATGAAATTCGCAAAATTTTCAGCTCGCGAAATCGAAATCACCGATATATTCATTTTCGCGAAAATTACGGCCCGCGAAAAAAAGGGCCTTTACAGTAACTTAATAATCCATAGAATGGATAACTGAAAGTATAGTGTATATTCGAAACTGCAATGCACATTCTCTTTATCATTTTGCTGATCCATTTTTTTTCTTCTTAGTTCTGACATAAATAAAATTTTAAGCATTACATAAATGCACTTGCCAACAGCTGATGATTGAAGCTTGAAAACAAACCATCACAATCCTACAATTTTATACAATTACTATACAAAGCTGTTTTATCCATAGGAAGTAAATTAAAATGCAGAGGAAAGTTTCCCCCAATTTATCATTGAGGAGAAAGTATCAGTTATAATGTCAAACCTGAATACAAAGGAATATTATTGATTGTGTGATAGATATACTTCATACTCAGACAAGGCATTTTTCTTGAAAAAGCCTCAGTACCACTCCATACTTGCCCCCTACGTCTACTCATACTTTAAAAATATTTGTTAAAACACATTTCATTCAAATAAATTTTTTATTCATACTTTTAATAAATTAAATTTTGATACAGGAGTACAAGTGAATTCTTTTAATAGTTACTAAACTTAAGAACAAAAAAATACAACATTTACTCAGGAATTTTACTGATAAAAAATTACCTCCAATGTATGAACTAGAGTAGTCTACTACAAGGAAAAAGTATGATAGCAAGTAAACAAATGATTACAAAAAAAAAACCCTCTAATCTATCAAGGGTCATCTACCAAAGTACCAGAAATTGTTTCATTTCCCAAATCAGCTAGATAATATACACACTACTTCCTAGGCACTTGTTAAGCTGCACCTTGCCAACTACTCACTCATTGAAGTAAAAATAAAATCTGTGATGAAACAATGTTTCATTACACTTACAATTAACATAGTATTTTTTATTTGGTTTCGAAATCTAAAGAATCAAATTAATTCTACCAAACATTCCACAAATTAGTTGATAAAATCAATCAAAAACTATAACGCAAAGAATCAAATGATTTAAAATAGTATTACAATTAAGAAAATGAATTCGCAAAACATAAAATTATGCTAATTTCTTAGTGCAATCTAAAGAATGGTATACTTTTAATGAGAAAACCAAACTTAGAATGACACCGAAGCCGTTAATTTGCACATCACCTAGGCAAAAAAAACGAGGAAAATTAGATTTCCCGTGTTAATGGAACAAATCAATACACCTACAGATTATAAGGTAATGTGTAAATTAATGCCTTTCAAACTTTAGTGTATAGATAAATTTAACTAAGGTAGGTTACAGGGATAGTGCCAGAGAAAATTCAGGTTTGTTTTCAGTCAGACCGCTCGCAAAATTCCGATCAATTAAACTAGACCCTTCAGAAAATTCCGATCAATTAAACTGGACCCTCCACAAAATTGGGGAAATTTCAAATCTTGGAAAGTTTCAAAATTCCAAATTGTACTTTTCACACTATTATTTATAAAATAAGCGACAGATAATGAAATTTTTCATCATTATATGTTTAAATTTTCACAAAATTATTTATTTTTCACAAGGGTCTCTTTAAAATTCCCAAAAAACAGGACCCTGTTAAAATGCTGAATCGGCCTTTATTATAGTAGAGTGACAATTGATACAAATGTATTCTTATCTGTATATCCATTTTGCAGCCTGAAACTAATTTTGAAAACAAAAGAATGGAATAATTTGTATTTTCAGGAACTAAGATGACTAAAAGCCTCTCTCCCCCTAATGTTGAGTAATGTGAATTATATCCACATCCGGAAAACGAGAGGGGGGGGGGGGGGGGAATTGCCTGTCAGTTATAAAGAATAGCCAAATAAAATTGCCAAGAATCGCTGCTTTCAAATGTAATGCTCAACTTTATTGGGTAAACTTTGTAAAAATAGTCGATGTTATGCTTAAAATTGTTCCAGAATATAAGTTCTTGTTGTGAGAAATGAGACAGAAGTAACAATTAGAATATATAAAATTTTACAAGAGTAAAGTATAACCACTTTTTTGAAAACACTTAATAAAGTAGTATAAACACATTACCTAATGCATTTTATGCACCAAAAAATCCACATAAAATGAGAAAATATAGCATATAGCCCCAAGGGACATAAGCACCTTGAAGGATTAATAAATTTACTTTCAACCGGATTTTTTAAAAACTTTTTTTACGTTGAAAAGAATGATATCAGTCATCATACAGTAATATCATCTCACAACTTCAATATATTTTACAGAGTTTAATACAAGAAAAAAATCTAGTAGAAAAGCAACAAGAAAATTTATAATGAAGACCACATCCTCAAATTCTACTTTACTACAGCATTTTGAAAAGGGAAACGAAAATATACCTAAACTCCCAAAAAAACATTTACACGAAAAAGTACAGAAAATGTTTGGAAAGAAATATTCAATATATGTTATTATTTATGCAAGAACTTGATACGATTAACAGAGCGCCACAGAATTAGCTTACTTTTAACAATACGGTCAGAAGTAGCCACTTTAACGTTATTAGCAGTCATTTTTTTAATAAAATACAGGCAGATATAAAACGCAAAAGATACAATGTAGTTTTTCAGACTAGTAAATTACATAAATATTAATTAAATCTACTTATTCATGACCCATACTGCGAGACCAAAGATTCGGCACTACATAAAAATACAATGCCAGATTCCGCAATACAATTTGTGCCCACCTGTTAAAAAGTCTACCAACGTAAAAATTTACATTTTAAAAAAATGCGGGGAGTAAAATAATTGTACCTTTGCCTATAAACAAGAGTTGATTATAAACAAGGTCTTATTCTAAAAAGAAGATTAAAAACCAATAAATATGTGTATGAGAACTTTTGCCTCCATAGGTTTTTCCATATTTTAATTCGTGCATTATAGCTTCTGATGAGTGCAAAAATGCTGTACTTTGTTCAAAATATGTTCTCTATTCAATGAGTTTTGATAAGATGCATAATGAAATATGAACTATAACTATCCGGCTGCATAAAAATATTTTTTAACAAATGAAATAAATATTTTTTTTTTAAATACTAGAAGAAATCTTGCAATTTTGTTTCCAGGCACCCGCTTTATGCAAGCATATCCCTATTCTAAAGGTAACACTACTTGTTTTCAAACATTTTTTTAAATCGCAATTTTTTATCTAACCATCACATTTTTGGGGACTTTAGGTATTTTGGCTTGCTCCCAGTATGTGGTCTACTGCTAATAGTAAGTTAGTGCTTTCGTAGATGGCGCCACTATTATTGGTTGCCATTTTAGTGTATCAGATCAGCGCGTTAACCCAAATACTCAATCCAAATATAAGCATTATTTCTTGCGCTCATTTTCTGCCTAAGAACGTCAGACAACTTTTCTCCTCGTTTATTTTCAAGCAGCATGCGATCCCAGTTTTTAGCTTTGCTCTCCTTGTAAAAGTGACTCGTCGATTTGTACAGTCTTCGGAGGAGCCGAGAAGGATGGTTGTTTGTCACTATCGCGTTTATAAGATTGTACTAATCGAACAGTTATTTTTTAGTTTCTCAGCAAATGTCTGGATAGTAGTCATTTGTTCAGTATCATAGCTCCAGTTGTAGTAGTCGAAAGTTCTAAAATCTTAAATGAACACAGGTTTCTTCTGTTACGACCGTGAGTCATTTTTGAATTCTTTATTACACCGTTCCTGGTTTTTCATCTGACTTTTTGAGTTTCAACGACATTGCAAGCAGGAAAGGCTCCAATGAAAATAATTGATTTTATCGAAAAAATAGAATTGTTGATTCGTCACTGAATATGATTCGATGAAGTTCAGCAGTTTTCATGTTTTGAAATGTAAGATAGCATGATAAAAGAAACATAAAGCAGAAAAAACGCAACCAATTTTAGTAGCGCAATCTGTCACACAATCAAAATCAGTTATTGACAGTAGATCCGAGGACGGTCTCAAGAAGATGTCCTAACTAATGTTTTTCATCGTACCTTTTTTTTTCTTCTTCTTATGGGGCTGCAGTATTGGTCATCAACCATTGCAGACCTAGTGCGTCCCCAGAGATTGGTACCAACTCTTTCAGCAACATCAGAATGAGTGTGGTACAATTGCCGCAATTTTTTGACGCTTAGTTTCCCTTAGATGGGGCACCTGAGCTCTCGTTGATGCAATCTGCACTAGGAATTTAATTTAGCCGAGAGTACCCATGCCAAACGGATATTCAAGTGATCTTTAACATGCCGCAAATCATACGACATGGACGCAGAAGATTTTCTGCATCTTGAAAATCCACCGACTCGGGCCAGGTTTGAACCTGCGATCTTGGACATACGAGACCTGCGTCTTACCACTACGCCACCCTGTCGACTTTTCATCGTACTTATCCATTGGGTTACTAAATGATCAGCAGTAACCACATGATCGCAACAACGTAATGAAAGATGAAAAAGTTTTTGTGGTTTGCAATCGAGACTTCCGACTATTATCATAGTTTAGAGTCATACGAATAAGAGGAGGGAGATATGCCTCTATCATACTATGTTGCTAAGCACAAAAGTAGTATCTGCATTTTTTGGTGAAATTGAGTTACTTCCACCAAGTGGTTCTTTATTCATTTATTTTACCTAAGTACAATGTTTTGTGCTCTTACCTGAATAACAAATATGTTTTTTAAAAAGTTCTGAAAAATCGTTTCTGAATCAAATACTACATGGTGAGGTGAAACTTTAATCGTTAATATCTCATTTTGGGTTCAGCTGCAGATAACACATTTGTGCTCAACACAGCAGATTCCATGCATAATGGAATCTATGACAGGCGAGTCTCAAGTGACACGCGAACCCAATTTTGCTGAAGTGCATATTATGCATTTCCAGTCAGAGCTTTCTGCAATTTCTAAACAATTATACGTTGCAATTTGAGAAAAAATTAAACATTTTCAAGTCACTGTAACTTTTCTCCTTTTGTAACAACCTTTTAATTTTAATGTATAATTAATTGCGTGAAAATTGGTAATGTAAAAACTACCACCCAGAATATATGTTTGATTCATTTTTTTCTAAATAAATTTTGATGCAACTCAAACTTTGTGTTCACACGACAAAAAGAACCTCAGTCTTAGTGTATTTTTTTTAATTACAAGACAGATATTTTCAACTTTTTTTTTTTTTTTTTGTAGGGTATTAAATGCTTATATCTTGGTCCAGCAGAAGTCGTTAGGATGTTGCAATATGGTAACACTAAATCTTTTTTTTTTATGTGCTTGAAGAATGTAATGCCAATGCCTTCCTTTAATTTATGACTTGATAATTGATCAGAGAATAAATTTTATATTCTAAAGAGTTATACTGAAAAGGCAGGCGTAAAAAGAAATTTTTAACCATTCTGAACTAAATTGCATTGCTCGTGGCTATTTGGTAAAGATTATGGAATTTATTATGCGTTTACCTTATACAGATGCCTCAATTTGAAGACGTTTTCTACATAAATAAACTAGAAGATTAGGCCACCATTTACGTCGATGAAAATCTTGTACAATGAAAATACACTACTGATATGAATCAGTAATTTAACTAAGGGTGGTACTGGGTGACAATAGAAAGCAATGTCAAGATCAGCCTCTGAATCCATAATGGATCCGGCGGAGGGGGGTGGCCAAAAGGGTCTTTAGAGTAGGGGTCTAGAGGGGTCTTAAGCCCCCTCTATTCATTTATATCACCTTTTTCTTAAGTTTTAAGCATAAATATCAAAACTTTTTTAAAGCTCTTTCAGAAAATAATGAGCCATTAATAAATGACTGTTATTGAAAAATTTCGTTACTTTACTGTTTTAGCAGTTGTAATCTGCACTGAGTGCTTTCAGAAATATAACAATGAATTTTTTATATCACAGATTTCCACGTATCTTATGAAGAAAACGAAACGGTGAAAGCCGTTTATTTTGCGGAGGGAAGCTTCATGTTTTTAAGTCAAATAATCGGAAAGCATGCCCGACATTAGCGTAAAGACAAGTGTGCTTTGAAATCTGCATTATTATAAAGACCACCATCCCCTTCCCTCCAAAAAAAATTCCCATTGCAATGAGGACACACAATAATCCCCTAAAAATCATCAATGGAAATTTTTTTTGAATAAAGTCCCAGAAAAATGTGTTCACTTGCAAATACATACACCCAGACAGCTTCCACCTCAATCTAACAAAATGAATTCAATACCCCTTAAAACAAGGATTTGAAATCAAGTTTTTATAATTATTTTTGCAAACATTATTGAACATTAAAGAAAGACAAAAAACGGAAACTAATTTCACATCTCGTTGCTTGAAAAAGATAGTGACACAACTCAAAAAAGCAACTTTTTCAGAAGTGACCAGATTTTAAATTGTTGCGATACGTAATTTATTGTTGTTTCATTCATAACAATTCCTAATTATTGTAATGTCCCTTTAAAATGGTTAATACTATTCTTTTTGTTTATTTCATACTGTTTCTGTGCTAGCCTTTTAGGGTTCCTAGAAATTTTAATCAAATTTAGGAGACTTTGAGTTGCGTCTCTTCCGAATAAAAACAGCAATTTTTTTGAAACACCAACTTGAGGAATAGTGTAATAACCCTGAAAAGGTCTTTAAAAAAATTGTAACATTAAAACCAATACAGCCACAACTCCAAATATGTCTCTATCGTCAATAATAAAATTTTATGAAAAAATCCTACATTAACAGCAATACAGACACAACACAAAATGGGTCTCTATTGTTCCATAAGAGACTATATCACTTAGGACCTAATCGGACTTGTGCCTTTTTTCAATAAAATTGCAGTACTTGCCCGCGCAGCAGTCGAAGCACAACACGAGTTTTATGTCTCTGTTCAACAAAAAAAATGGCGTTTTATTTTCATTCTGAAAAGACACTTATGCTATCTACGGGCAAATTTGTTATCTACGACTTGGTTCTTTATTCCATACAAAAGATACATTTTTTAAAAGTATTATCAATTAAAAATATCATTTTCGGTTTTTGAGTTGTGTCACTATTCTTTTCAAGCGATGATCTGTTGACACTCCACTCGTAGGAAAACTTTCTTTTCTTAGTTGTAGGAGAAATATTCCTGCAAATGCGATCCATAGTATCTTAAATACATTTTTCGAGTTTTTGCGACGAAATAAAAAATAAACATTTTTAGCACTTTCCGTGCGAACTTTAGAATAGGGATGTCCGATGGTTACTTTAAAAGTTCGGAACCCTCATGCAGCTAGTGGCTTTGTGGTCTGTTAAGTATACACTCGCAAAAAATCGAAAAATGGACCTGTCCAAAAAAAGTCTTCTTAAAAAAAAAAAAAAAAAATCCATATAATATATATTGTGTGTTTGTGTGTGTGCCCACGAATTTTTTTCTTTTAGCAGCTGAATATTTCTGAATATTTTCTCCCGGCTTCGCTGCGCCCAACAAAAGTTATTTCGTGATTGTTATCAGTCATGATCGTCATTTTTTTTTTTTAACTCCGCATGTATGTTTTGAACGTGAGGAAACTGGCAAATCCCCTATGAAAGAACTCGATGAAGATTTGACAATGAGTCGCGACAGCTACCTCGCCTCTTCTCATTTCTCAAATAATAATAATAATAATAACATTAATAGACACGCACAGACGCACATACACACAAACGCACAGTGTCACATTATAACTTGCCAAAAACTTCGTAGACGATTAAAATGGAAATTTATCTTGAAACCTGAGTGAGAAATGTTCGTGAATTCGATACTTTCTTTACTTCATACAAGGAAGGAAAAAAAGTAATAAAATTTAAAAGAAAAGAAAATAAAGAAATAAATTCTGTAAAAGTTGTTTATCTGCCACAAAAGTGTTAATGCAGGGAAAGCAACGTGTTTTTGTTAGACTTTAATGTTCTATTTTTGCTAAACATGTTTGTTTTATATGTTTGGATTTCTAATGATTGAAAAATTTCATTTCATTCCTGACGTAGGTAGAGCACCTTATTGATAGAATTTTGATACAAAATCTTCTCGTATTCATTCATTATAAAAGATGTTTTTAAAGCATGGTTCCATTTCTTCACCTATCGTCAACGAAACAAGGAGGAGGGGAGTAAAGGAACGAAAAAGAACATATTCTTTTCATGATGCTTACTGGTGTTATTATTACTATTATTATTATTATTATTTACATTGAATCCATACAAAATACAATATATTGAGCAGATCGCACTTTTTGTGTTATAATGGAATGCCTTATTTATTCATGATAATGTCATTCCATTTCAAGTTCAAAACAGAAGGTCATTTACAAATCACAAGTTCTAAGATACTTTATCATTAAAATCATAAAAGTCAATTCCTGTCCTTGTTGAGTTCATGTACATTAGGAGTCAATGTATATCATGTTGTGTTTATGTACATCATTCACACATGATGTCACGCTTCGAGGGGGGGAGGGTTAGAGAAATTGCGACAGTTCGAAACAAGGAGAGGAGAGGGGGGTAGCAAGAAGTGTGACGTCACACATTTTAGTTAGAATAAAAGCATTTAAAAACAGAAGATTATTAAATATTTTTACATAATTTTTTTTTCTGTTTTGATTTTGTACTCTCATTGATTTCATTTTGTATCGAAAATATCGATACTGATTAAGGTTTAAATTAACTTCTAGTTAAAAGTTTACATTTAAAATGAAATCTTCTTGGTCATGTACACTTTTAAGACAAAATAGCGTGGGGTGGGTTATTGTTACAGAATTCGAACAATTATTTTTCTTACTACTATATAATAATTACGTTTTTCGTTGTAAACCTCAATCTTATTTTATACAAAGTACACATATTATCACTATTATTGTTATGCTCACAAATATCATCCAAAGTTCAAAAAAAAAAAAAAATGGAAATGTGATCTATAACGTAGTGGCTTAGTTTCTAAACTGCAAGTATATATGCTTATATATAAAATAGCGTGATATGAGACAAGGGGGAGTAAGGGAGTATAATTTGAGGTGTGACATTTTGTGACAAAAGGAGGGTAGGTTCGTCCTATAGTCAAATAGCTTGAAAAAATCCGTGTCGTTCATGACACCATTCATGAACGACACCTACTTTTATCTTAAATCTGTTTTTCATCACTTTTTTTTTTTTTTTTTTGCGTCAAGTTGGGTAGTCTTAAGCACGAGCTTCTGCATTTTTTTCAAGTATTATTAAAAGTAAACAGTGTCATCGCTAAGCTTTACTCCATTTTTATCATCTGCCATCTTAATATCTGACCTTTGTTATTTTTCTCCTTCACATTTTAGCATGAAGCCTTAGGATAATCATGCGTTCCCACATAGCACGGACGACCTATCTAAAATTTTAGTTATTACAAAAAAAAAAAAAACAAGTTATTTCTATGCATTTATTCGCTTTTCAATATAATTTATCTCTTTAATTCAGAATATTTCTCAGATATTATATTTTTTTATTTATTTTATTTTTTGAATCTTCAATTGTGCAAAATGCGTAGTTTAATACCATAAAATTAATCCCGCAATTGTTACTATTGAACCATTAAAATTTAATCCGTTATTACTATTGTTACGTACTACTTTTCACCGTTATGAATGCATGCTATTCTGTATGATTCCCAATTGTATCTTAGTGTTTCGTCTTCCTCTATGATTTTTTTTCTAATGTTTTCTCCGAAGAATGCTTTGATTGATGCCTTGCACCTATGTTCTTTATTACAAAGAACTAATGTTTTTCATTTTAAGTCTACGCCTGTTTGCATAAATATAGTTCAAAACATGCTAAAATTTGTATAGTGAATTTGTATCGGATGAAAAATCAATTGAATTTTTTGAAAAATATAAGTGAAATAACTATACGTCAAAAATATAGAAAATGGTGCACATGATCATCACTAGCTTCGTTATCACATGTTTCTTATTTAAAAAAAAAAGAGAGAGAGAGAGAAAGAAGAGGAGAAAAAGAAAGAACGAATTCTAAAGAGGAAAAATCTGAAAAAAAAAGTGAAAAAAAAAAAAAAGTTTATAAACACAAAATATGAAAATTGCATCCTGATGCTTATGAGTCGGTTTTGCGTCATTTTATTACATGAATTTTCTCCCCATTAGCTTACTTTCCCGTAAAAGTCAAGAAAAAAGGAAGTGTATGAAAGAAGGCTTAATGTATAGCAAAAAAAAAAAACGTTAAAAATAAAGAAAAGTCAAAAATGAGGGAAGTAATTGAATATATAATGAAAAAAAAAAAAAATGGAAGTAGGGTTTTGAGATAGGGAAAATGCGTATCGGTTGGTCTGTCTACCCCCCCCCCCCCCTAATAACTTTTGAGGGAATAATCCAGTTCGAAAGGTTTTTTTTTTTTTTTTTGCATTCGAAAGATCTCGGCGAGTACACATCATCTTCAAGACCGTAGCCAGAAATTTTTTTCGCAGGGGGGGGGGGGGGGGCTGACTTTGAAACACTTATGTTGAGGAAAGTTATAGTTAGGAGAAAATGCTACATTGCGAAAATTTCCGGGATTTCTTAAAGGGTCCGGACGCCTCTGGATACGGCCTTGATCATCTTCATATTTTATTTTTTGATTTGACCAATTTTTCGTTGTTTTGAACTGTTCAAAAACTTTAACAATAGCACCTATGGGGAAATCCGAAGCAAATTATATACCCTGGACACAAGATCAAAGTTCTTTGGCCGAGCTTATTAGAAAAAGCTCTTGAAATGGAATATTTTTGATTTGAACAATGTTTGTTCAATTTTGAGCAGGTCGAAAAAAAATACATTACCGCCTACAGGGAAATTTCGATCCTTTATAAATCATGATCTAACTGGTGGATTTGCTTGGATAATCGGGATCGGAAAGACCTTATGACGTGAAACATGTACCAAGCTCAGCCAGAACTAAACGAGACTATTTTTTTATCTGGATTTTGAAGTATATTTCTGAATAAATAAAAGAATGAGTGAAGGGAATGAATGAGTGAAGGAATGAATAAATACATGAATGAATGGATAAATGAATGAGTGAATTAATAAATGAATGATTGAATAAATATGTATTAACTATTGAAAACGGCATATCTGAAGAAATTAAGAACTAAGCTAAGTGAGAAAGAGAGATAGGGATAGCTAGATTATAAATTTGATCTTGGTGTATATTGGGAAAGTTGGCTCGTAGTTCTTGACGGAAGTTCGTGTTATAACTAATATAGTGAATACTAATACATACTGGAAATTATTGTGAAAATATTCTGTTCACTTCCTTCACAAGAAAGATTTTTTTTTTTTCTCTCTTACAACTTTTCAGCGCAATACTTTTATGTCTTACTAATAATAATAATTAAAAATTTAAGCAAAATAAAAAAGCTGTTGAATCAAATTTTTGTGCTTTTAGACACATGGGATGATGGTCTATTGTGGCCTATACAGACAAAACAAACAATAACACTATTTATAGACTATAAGTATGCAAATAATTTTTAGGAACAAAACAGCACTACCTTACCTTTTTAGAAGAACTATTTGCTCCTTCCACACAGTTCAATCTCGACATACATATTCACAAAATGGCTACTTTACCACTTCCTATGTGATTTTTTTTGGGGGGGGGGGCGGGGGGCTATATCATAGTATCGTCTAGGAGAGTTCATTGGAACTAAAAGAGTTGGCAGTTGGATAATAATAGATTTAGATAGGAGTGGACTACTGAACCCATAAGTGCACTGCATCTCATCTTACACTACATGCAAAATTCGCGCAGGCTGAACGAAAGGGGCACATCTCAAAATTGCTACTTTTGAGGAATTGGAAGTTTTAAAAATTTTGAAACAATCGCCCTGTCCCTAATAAGTATAAAAAATATTTTTTATTTATTCATTTATTTATTTTTTGACGGTTGATAAAAGGATCTTATAGGTGATTGAAGTGTGCATTTCCCAAACAAATTTAAGAGATAAATTTTTGAGATGTGTCCCCTTTACTCTACCTGTGCGAATTGCGAAATGAGCGTAAATCGGACGTCTCACTGAAAAATTACATTTTAATGCTTCTTTTCCACCAGTGGCATAGCTAGCATAGGTGACACCCGGGGCGGTTATCGGTGGTGTCACCCTCCCCCCAAAAAAAGAAGAAAAAAAGGCAAAGAAAGAAGAAAGCCCAGCAAAAAAAAGGGGGGGGGGGATACCATTCGTATCATGGGAGTTATAATATTTAATGTATTTGTTGACGGCAATGGTGTGTGTAGCAGTAAAAAAACCTCTTTGAATATTTTTGCAAGCAAACACTTTGTTCAGTTAAAAGTAGAAAAGAAAATTATAGAAAAAAATATCCAGTTCAAGGTTTTGTTTCATTACATAGAGCGTTAAAAGGTTTATTGTTTCCCCCTTCGTGGCCGGGTGTCACCCCTAAACGAGTGACATTCGAGTTGGTCCCCCCTACCTGTAGCTACGGGGGCGCATACGCTATATAGCTAGGGGGGCGTATACGTGAAAACAGTCGCGTATACGCGACTGTTTTCCACTATAAAGAAACTCTGGTTAAAACCTAACTTCATGGTGCCGTAAATTAAGGGAAAATCTGCCGCTGCATTTTGAAATTACACTCGCAACTCTAAATTAAATAAGTGGCGTAGGAAAGGGGGGTGTCTCCGACTCCCCCGCTCCTAAGGGATGCTCGATCAAATTTAAAGAATGCTGTATTTTTCTGGTTGCGTGAATGCAATTCACGACTGTGGGGCGCTTTCGTACTGTGAGGAAAGAAGGATGGGGCAATTAAGTCAAATTAAGCCATTGTTGCACACTGGACCCCCCGTCCAGCAGAAATTTCTAGCTACGCCACTGATCCAAACTGAGAATTCATTAAACCTTTTTTTAATTTAAGAAACACAACTTCCATCTGGAGAGAATACGAAAAGCCAATTTTATTTATTTATTTACATTCAAACATAAAATATCATAAAATTGAGTTTTTGTAGTGAAGGAAAGAAAGAAAAAAAATCGTACTTATTATTCTTTGTTAAAATATTGCACATACTGTCCTCTTCAGGAAAAACCCTTTCGTTTCGCATGTGGGTTTTTTTCTTTACTATTCGCAGTAGAACGTGATTCGCTATAGTGAGTTGCAAAAATCCCAAAAATGTTATTTTTGCAACACAAAAATTTTATTTTTGCAACTCTTGAAATTCTCGTGTGTCTAATAATTTGAAAATTGAGCTGTTGCCATTTCTTATTTCCATTTAATTTCTTCCTTTTACTTGATTCCATATTTTAACATATATCTATTCTTTGTAACTCATAGGGCAGACTTTTAATACGGCTTTTCTGGTTTGTTTTCAGGAATTATACTATTTTGCTCATTTTAAATAAGAAGTTGTTAATTTCAGACAAAATGAACTTTAAACAACATCGGTATTCAGAAAAGTTTAATTAAATATCAAAAGACAATCTCATGAGTAAGTGTGAAAACCGTAACTTGTGGGTTGGAGGTTGCTAAAAGTGTTGAAACTGTTGTTATTCGTTGCAGGCAGAGGCGGAGGAACGAACAACCCGGGAACAGGCAAATTCTCCGATTCCATGTATGTGGAAACCGGAGGACACGCTTGAATGGAACTATAATTCATGTAGTCACGATTCCCGTAAGATTTATTGATGTCTTCCGTCTGCTGATGGCTCTTGCGCTTTCGTCCTCTTGTCGTTATCTTGCGGTTACGAGTTTGGATCCCGTCTTTCTTCATGGCTATTGGCCGTCTCGACTGGAGGGAAAAAAATCGGAGAAACACAATAAGTATGAAATAGATCAAATTAAAAAATGAGAATTTACTCGCGAGAAAAACTAACATGAATAAGTGAAAACACTTAGAGGCAATTCGTGAAGGTCTGCTTCGTGCAGTTCATTCAAAACAGTGCTCAGATCGTAAACAATTCTTCCTACTAAAAGAGACAAGCTTAAAATACTAACATGCAGACAGCTATTTTATTTTTCTTTTTTTTACAGTTTGCTATAAATAGCGTAGTTGATGTCTGTGCTATTTTCTGTTTGATCGTTTGTTGTACGTTCTGCCCGATTTTTTGACATAATTTATATTTAATTTGTTGTTCAATTCTTATTTAATTTGCTTTTTTGAATGCACAAGGTTTCTGCGACGATTTGAAATGATTTCAGTTTTATGCAATGGTAATATTAAAAGAGAGACATTTATTTCGCGCATATATATTAAGGGGATATTTATCATATTAGCTATGAAGGTAACATTAGATATATTGGGCAAACAAGACGGGCTCAACGAACACGAAAACCGCCTAAAGAAACAGGAAACAACCAAATCGTCAAGAGCCAAACAGTGTTGGGATACTTGTGTCACAAATTCAACTTTTCCGAAGCTAAAATTTTTTGCAGACTTCTACTATCGGAGAGTTGGATTTGCTGAAAACTTACTATGTTCATAAAAACTTAAAATAATATTTATAATGAGCCTTTTGCTGTCCCTCATATTTATTCTATTTTGTTAAACAGTTTCGAATTTGCATTTTCTAATACCTCCCCGGCTAATCGTGTATTACCAAATGCTAAGACCTGATTGGTTCGAGATTCATTTCTTATGTATTTAAGCTTCTTGTCCACACTAGCACTGCATTTCTACTCTCGGTACTGACGAAGGGGGCTGATTGCCCTTGAAATTGGTCTGTCATTTTTAGCCTTTTATTTGCGCCCTTTAACGTTGCTTTTACTCAACAATGTAATATACATTAGGATATTATGCACGTGTTTCTTCTTTTTTTTTTCTTTTTAAGTACTTCTGTGGGCCTCAGTGGCTGAGCGGTCTAATCGACTGGTTCCGGTACCTGCCTGCGCTCAGTGAAGAGGCGTCGGTTCGATTCCGACTTTCCCCTGGGTGTATTTCCTTCTTTGTATAGTAAAATCTGTTATACTGTCTTGTTCTACCTGTCATATTAGACGAGAGTTTGAGGCATATCCTTGAGAATAGCAAATAAACTCGAATATTTATGTGACCTGAAATGGTCGTTAACAAACAAACAAGCAAGTACTTTTCTCTTTAATCCAGCGCCTTTTAATGCAAATCATGGGAATTGTGATTCCCATGCTGCAGGCTACTGAAAAGTAGTTCTTCCCATTCTTGGTATCCCGGATTGCGAACATGAGATATTCGTTTTAATATTCATAGTGTTGTAGTATAAATTACTTATATGATATTCAAAATATGATATTCATAAAATAAAAATAAAAAAGAAATTTTTCTCTTTCAACATTTACTAAGGTTTTAACCTCAAGTTAAAACGCTATATTGAAGCTAGATGGTTTAATAAACTGTACGAAAACATCCAGTTATCTGGATGTCTTTATAAAGACAACTGAAGTCCTGACTTTTCGCAAAGAGTATTTAGAAATATACATTCAATATTTGAGCAATAAACTAGCAACTGCCATCTAAAATGTGTTTTTCTTAGTAGTTTCTGTATATTAACTATTTCCAACGTAAAATGCACTCCATTACAGCAAAAAAGAATACAAAATAGCTCTCTCATTTTTCGCTTATAAAAAAGTAAAGTAAGTTCAACTTTTGACATAAGAGGAGCTTCTTTTCCAATGTTAATTTACTCGCAACTTAAAACAACGTAAAATAGCATCCCTTTCGCACTTTGATTGTAGAAAAGCAAGAAAACTCAAAATTACGTTACGAAAGATTTTTTTTTCAACGTTATTACACTCCTTTAATACCGAAAAGTACATAAATTGTATAATTCTCGGTCTTCGCTAATAGCAAAGCAAAATAAGTTCAAAATTTAACTTCAGAAGATTTTCACGACTGAAATATAAAAGAATATTGAAAAAATGTTACAGTTATAAATTTTCTATTTGACCTCCATAATTCATTACAAGGTTAAAAAAATATAGATTTTACTGCTAAAGGTCTAATAATTTTAGCTCATGTGTACCTCCGGATTTAACTAAGTAAGTAAAAGTATTTAAATATTCAAAATAATAAATAACTCCTACATTGGATTCAAACATTTATATTGTTAATTTATTTTAGTCATTTTAAGTATAAAAATGAATTAGTATTAATAAAATTTACAAAATTTGCTTTACAATTCTTAATTACACCATTTGTTGTTACAAAAGTTATACAAATACTGCATTTACTCCTAGATACATAAAAATTTAAATTATGTATAATAGACCATGCAAAATAAATAATTATTAAGAATAATTAGATAAATTTTATAATATATCATTAATTACTTTTAGAAATGTCTTAATTCAAAACTATGGGAAAACACAGACAGATAGAGTTATTAAATGTACCTTAACATTAAACCCACAACTGAAATGCCCATAAAAATATTACTAAATAGTAGTGTTCGGCAGTAGTTAACTAGAAGTAGTTAACTACTAGTGGCAACTACTAGTTAATCAGTAGTTAACTACTAGTTGTAACTACTTTTGTTTTGAACTAGTTAACTACTAGTTAAACTACTTTTTCCCACAACTACTAGTTACAACTACTTTCAAAGTTCCAAATACTTTCGAAAAAAAAATTTTTTTTAATCTATTTTTTGCAAAAAAAAACTATTTTTTAAACATTAAATTATTCAAATTTTCAGCTTATGAATATTACTCACACTATTAAATATTGATTGTTATGATTTAAAAAAACTATTTATATCAGCTTCTTCTAAATTATTAAAATATAAATATTTTTTTATTAAAAATTTTAATATATTCTGGATTCAAGTAATTCATTAGAATTTTAACTCAGGAAAGGTGGAATAGCTTCGTTAAGGTATCAAAGAATGGCATTTTATCAAAGAACATTAAGTTTTTGCACATGCTGACTACAGCAAAAGCATCAACAGCACCTTTGGAAAGGATTTTTTTCTACATTTGGAATAGTGCACTCAAAATTAAGAAACAGATTGGGGGTTGATAAGGCATCGAAACTGGTATTCTTGATGAAACATCTAAATAGTAAAAATGATTAAGCTGTAGTAAACATTTTCTGTGATATTTTCCATCGCTGTTTATATATTAAAGAAATTTGTATATAATCAAAAAATTGTAATAGTCCAGTCAACTTATTCGTATATATTAAAGAAATTATAATACATTTAGTCCAGAAATATAAGCTTTTTCTTCTGTTTCTTGTTTGTTCTGTTTTTTAAGCATACATTTTTTATATAATATAATTAATTAATAATTATTTTGAACTTGTAATAAATAATTATTTAAACTTAAAATTCTTTGAGGACATAAATAATTAACTGAATTTGTTACTGTATTTATGTGCACATACATATTTTGCTTAAAAAAAATCCAAAAAATCTGATTTAAATAAAAAATCCTATTTTTTTATTTAAAAAAATAAAATAAAAAATCTCCAACCATGCCTTCAGCACAAGTTGAAAGAACATAATCTAAATTCTAAAGCATGCGCATTACAAAGGTATTTTGTTAATGAATGGGGGTTGGGCAGAGGGAGAATTTTAAATTGATATTAAGGGTAAACCCCTTCATAATTTTAATTTTAATTTTTCAGTTATTTTCAATTTAAAGAAAAATTTTTTGTCTTTATTCATATTCTCTTTATATATTAATTGTTCAGTGTTATTTGGAAATATTCAATCTTTGAATGTGTTACAGGAGTTTCTTTAAAATTGTTTTAATGATTAAAAATAATATTGAATTGAATTATTAGGATTAAATATATTTAAGAACAAGCTTAAAAATGGAAATTCAAATGAATTATACTTAAAAGTAGTTAACTAGTAGTTAACTACTTTTGGAGAACAGTTAACTACCAGTTGCAACTGGTTTTGTTTAGAGTAGTTAGTAGTTGGTAGTTAACTACTTTTTGACGAGTAGTTGCCGAACACTACTAAATAGATATGAAATCAATTACTCATAGTACAATGGGATTTCACGTGATAACTATCAGTCATTTCAACATACCTTTCTACTCCATCCCCCTCCCCTGTTAGACGTGGCATTAAAAGTGCTCTCTCCCGGGCACGGGGAAGTGAAGTCCGTCACTTATTTCAACATGCCAACGAAGTACAGAAATGTGTGTCTGCATGTTCTCGGTTGTATCATTTTTAAACATTAAATTATTATAGAATAAAAAATTTCATACAGATGAATTTTTTTACAGATGACAGAATTAATAAGTGTAATAAAGAAACCTTTTCATTTAGCGATGAAATGACCTGAAATGAAAAACGTTGTTTATTGAATAACTAAATTATACAAAAAATAAAATTACATACGCTTTCCTGTACGCTTAGATGTCTTCATTTCCCGAAAATAGCATTTTGCCCCATGTGAATTTCTACCCAAATCAATTACACACGTGCTCAATTCTACCCAAAATTACTTACACACGTGATTAGTTCTACCCAAATCACTACATACGTGCTCAATTCTACCCAAAGCACCAAAAAGAGTAAACATTCACGATTATAACATGCAGATTTTCTCATAGCGTTTTTTTAGGCGGTCCACACATGTGAACCGATGTAATGAAGAGACTAACAAGATAAGATGTGACGTATTTTCGTTCACAATTGAAATTAAATAAAATACCCCCGCTGTGTTTATCCGCTCAATTTGCCTTTTATTGCGAAACAATTTTTTGCAATCAAAACGGGAACAAACACTCCAGTTCTATGTTGGCTCAGTAACTTCCAGTTAAAGCTTGCATAAGTTTAGAATCCCTGCAAAGTGTTTCCAAATTAACTACTAAACTTATAACAACACAAGAATATTTTCATAATGTAAAAATACACCAAGTAAACGAAATGATTTACTTAGAGAGAGAGGGGAAAAAACTAATTTTTCAGTAACTTCAGCTATATTTAGAAAAATAATGTAAAACCGCAAGGTCGAAAGTAAAATTGAGTTTTTTTCCTTATTACTCCCGTATCATTTTGCTGTTGCCATCTCCCCCCCCCCCCCCCCCCCAAGTTGAGAGAAAATCTTGCTCGCACTCAGCGATTACTTTCAAAACAGACTTATGGTGCAAGCTGATAATTTTTTATCTTACTTATTTCCTTTCATGAGCATAAATGACCTGCTTGTATAGGTAGATACTTTCATGACGTGAATAATAATAATAAAGTTCGCAGCCTTTCTTTCCTTCATTCATCATCTTGTTTTTTTTTTTTTTCTTTTTTTTTTTTTTTTTAAATTTATTTCTTTTTTATTTCCCCCATGTTTTAAGCGAAGCATTTTTTATTTGCAAACAACTTTCGTCTTTTCTATTTTTTTTCATTGATTTCATTAGTTATTTATTTCAATTAAAATATGAACTGTAAAGAATTTAAAAAGCAAACAAGAAAAAATAAAATGTTTCTGCAATGTGCTTCAAATCAAGATTGCGCGTGGGGAAGGAAGGGAAAGGGTTCTCCCCCCAACCGAAGCGATATTAAATAAAAAAACTTTATGAAAAATTCGGAAGAATACTGAAAAAGAATGGAGGTAAGTGGATGATTATTTTAATTGAATTAATAATCATTACTTACCATTTAGTTGTCTGAAAATTAATATAGTGAAACATCGTTTATACGACGCCGAAGGGACTCCCGAAAAGCGTCGTATAATACCCCTCTTGCTAGATCCAAGAATTGAGGCCACACTGAAGCGTTGTGTAAATGTAAGCGTCATATAAACGATGCTCCATTACTAGACAAACTTTCTACGTACATATTATTTATTTAATTTATTTGTTTTTTTTTAATTTTATTTATCTATTTATTTATTTATTTGATTTTTTTTATATTTATTTATTTATTTGTGACTTAGCCCATTGAAAATATTTTAATTGGGCTTACTAATCTGAAACATTTCAAATAGAATAAGACGAAACTACATCAAGAAATTGTACACGTAATAAGCACATACCCAATCTTATTTCGATGATGAAATAAAATTTTACATAAAGTTTGGTGCCTGACAAGGGGCATTTTGAGTGAAGTTTATGACACACATCATTATCTTCGTCTCAGACGAGCATGACCAGTTGACCTTCTTAAAAAGTTATTTTAATTTCCTTTTCACTTTTTACGAAAATTACATCTGTCATTTAGCGAGCGAGAAGAGTGATTCGTGTGATTTCGTTTCTATTGTCCTCATTTCAGTTTTCGTTTATGACTGCTTTTAGCACTCATAAACTACATAAATCTTTGCGACAATTTTATGAAAATGGCCTCCGAGGGAGATGCTTCAGCTGGTAACTTAATTGCCATTCTACTTTCGAGTTGTGAATTTTTTTTTTTTTTTTCTTACTGAAGATACTTCATCGCCAACGTTGGAATTGTGACTCGTTTAATTGCTACAATAGAATGTTTATTATTCCTTCATACCAGCTGGAAATTTTTAAGAGTACATTTTCGGATAGAGAAGATCAATAATTTTAATTTGCTTAAATCGAATAAACGCTTAGAAACCAAGGAATTTAAAATTTCATTTCTATGAATTCAACTCAAAAATAGTACAAAATGAGAGTTCAACCGAGTAATTCTAGATCAATAAAATAAAATCGAAGGTATTTTGCTTTCGAGGAATTTCAACGCTAATTTTTAATAATTTCGAATAGAATCAGGACAGAGAAAAATCGTTGAATGAACTTCTAAGATGTAAGTCACTTCAAATTGAGAAATGTATTAAATTGAAGTTAAATTAAGTAGAAGTTAAATAAAAAAGTTATAAATTCTGTGTTGTTAATATTATTTCGCTGTTATTAATTATGGTGGTTGCGACCATAAATCGCACAAATTCTTCGGCACTTCTTACCAGTATAAATCAGGTAATCTTGAGTGGTTTCTGTACTTAGGGAATACAAGATTTCCGTGTTTGCGACCTTCCAGTGGTAAAAATTGTCATTAATGAAGTAAGGTCGTAACTATGCGATTAGTAGATAAGTCTCTTCCTTTGAAAGCACTCTTATCCACGAAGAGAATCTTTCCAAGGGGAGGGATGAGGTCATAATTCTAGGAATCTTTTTACCTTATCATCCCCATCACGTTCGACATCAATCGTTAAGAAGAATACACGGATGGATACGTAAAAGACTTCGAATGAGATATGTAATGTATTTCTTAGATCGAAAATACTTCCTGGAATGGTTTGTTTACCATCTCGAAGGATTCCTAGCAGGGCCTTTGTCTGAAGAACGTAAAAGTGTATCTAAACAAGGAAGAATTTTTTTGTGGAATGTTTTGCGGTAGTTCGACTACACAATGTTATTTACTGTTGGCGTACTTGCAAAGTTTCTTTATTTCTTTTAAAATTTTGCTTTTCTCTAAAGGTTCTATGTTTCCATTTTTTCTTTAGAGGAATATAAATAATAGTATGAACTCTCTGACAATTACAAAGAACGTTTTTTGCTTGCTGTTTGAGCGAGATTATTTAAAGTCGTTCCCTTGGAGAATGTGTTATTTAATACTTAATTGGGCAAAATATAGCAGTGTATTTTATTTAGAAAGCTTCTTTCTTAAAACGATTAGATTATTAGAGACATTCCCTTGAATCTACTGAATCTTAAAAATGACTCTAAATCTAATGAATCTTCGAAAGCCTTTTTAAATTTAATGAATCATAGAAAGATTTATCTTGTTACAATAACGACTTTATTTTTATTGAATAGAAGAAATTATGCCAATGTTCTGAAAATAATGCACAACATTTTTAATCACTGTATTTTTTCAAATAATAATTCAGAACCTGTAGCAAAAATTGGGTTTATATAAAGTAAAATTTACTTTTAAATATTGGAACAAATTTAACAGTTTCGAAATTGCTTACTTAACACTGCAAAAATTTTAATTTTACGCATGTTGCGATGAGTGAGAAAAACATGATGATCTATAGTTAGTTATTCATCCCACAACAAAGTCATGAACAAATTATTTGTAGCGTTAAATAAGCTCTCTAATTTTTGAAAACTTTCGAATTTAATTTATTCTCCAGCAGAGAAATTTACTTAGTATAATTTTATACACAATTCTTTACATAATTTGAAATAAATACATAAATAAAACAAAATAAGTAAATCTGAAAGGGGGTGCGGCGAAAAGGAGGAGTACTTTTAACCCTACATCTACTGCATTATGGTCTGCAGCAACTTTTTTCAAGTAATAAGTTTTGCTTCCTGAGGTTAGGGGAGGGGGTGTAGGTGTAGCTAAATTGAAATTATGGGATTTATATAAATGAAATACTCAGCCTATATAAATTTAATTCATTATAGTTAATAAGTATTATCTAGTAATTCAACTGTGAAATCAATTATATACACTGCTCCCCTGTCACTCACACAATGTATGGTCAAATCATTTTCTGAGTTCTTAATTAACACAGTTTTAAAAAATAAGAGAATTAATTATTGAATTTTACCGCTCCTCCGGAGCAAAAATCAGAAACGAGAAGCAATCTGAACAAAATGGCAGTTCAAAACACAGCATCAGTTTAAAAGCTGTCCGCTTTTTCCTCGCTAAAATACCCTTTATAGAGCAATTGCTAAAATGCATCCTGAAAAAGTGGAATTAAAAGAGTGCTCCTGCAATGTACTACCATCAGAATATTCGTAGAAATGGTTACTGGATGGAATTTAGTAACCATTTCGCCATGTTTCCAAGAATCCTAATAGTATCAAAATAGACAAAATTAATGTATTCTGTTTTTATTCGCAAGTAATTGTAATGTAGGCCTGTAAATGTAATATTTGTAACGTAGTTGTGTAAATGTCTAATGTTTGTAATAAAGGTCTGTAAATGTCTAATGTTTGTAATACAGGTCTGTAAATGTCTAATGTTTGTAATAGAGGTCTGTAAATGTCTAATGTTTGTAAAATAGGTTTGTAATGTAGTGATTACCAATGTAGGTCTGAAATCCTGCCTAGTTTACCAAATAGTGCAATGTACTGTGTGGGGACC
Organism: Octonoba sinensis; assembly: GCA_038502835.1. Lineage (NCBI taxonomy): Eukaryota > Metazoa > Arthropoda > Arachnida > Araneae > Uloboridae > Octonoba > Octonoba sinensis. The sequence continues at coordinate 101,058,554 of CM076604.1, forward strand.
ACCAGTGGAGGACTGTATTCAGTGCGGTACATGTGAACAATGGTCTCAAGAGAACTGCACTTCAAATGAAGGCCATGGACGATATAACTGTGCAAACTGTTAATCGTGCTCAGAACCAGAACGTTTTCATTATCTTCTTTCTTCTTTCGGGAATAAACAACAAGTTGTCGTGTTTATAACATTAAAAAACATTCTTCTTAGAGTTTAATATGTTGATCCACTTTGCCCGCAATGATTATCCACTTTTCCCGCCATAGCGGGCAAAATTCAAGAGTGCGCTGGGCAAGTTTGGCATTTCGGCAATGCCAAAATAGTCTTCCCATCTAAGTCTTCCCATCTTGTCTTCCCATCCGTCAAACTTTAATTGATCCAGTTTGGGTTACTTTCCCCTACAGTATGATTTAACATAGTGTGCATTAATTTAACACTTTGACTGCAGAGCTAAATATATAGAGAAGACAGAATACTTTGTATACATTTCATCAAAATAAAAAATGTCAACTATCAAATCCCCATAGGGAATATAGCTCGCTTACAGAAAATGACTCTTAAGATATAGGCGAATGTCAGTTTTTTTAGCCTACTTTCCCGTAAAAGTAAAAAAAAATAATAATAAAGCATGAAAGAAGGCTTAATGTATCGTGAAAATATCGTTAAAAATCAAGAAAAGTCAAAAATAAGTGAAGTAATTAAATAAAGATTGAAAAATAAAAAATTTGAAAGTAGGGTATTGAGATGGGGAAAAAGTGTGTCTGTCGGTCTGTCGGTCTGTCTGTCTGTCGGTCTGTCTGTCGGTCTGTCTGTCGGTCGGTCTGTCGGTCTGTCTGTCGGTCTGTCTGTCGGTCTGTCTGTCGGTCTGTCTGTCTGTCGGTCTGTCGGTCTGTCCCCCCCTAATAACTTTTGAACGAATTGTCCGATTGGAAAAATTCTTTTTGCATTCGAAAGATCTCGGCGAGGACATCTCATTTCTATATTTCACTTTTTGATTTGAACAATTTTTTGTTCAATTTTGAACAGTTCAAAAAATTTTAACATTAGCGCCTATGGACAAAATTGAAGCAAATTCTGTAAACTCTGGGCACAAGAGCCAAGTTCCTATTGAAAGCTTATTGAAAGGAGTTCTCGGCGTGAAATATTGATTTGAACAGTTTTTGTTCATTTTTGAACAGTTCAAAAAATTAACACAGAGCTTACGGGGAAATTTCAACCCTATATAAATCCTGATCTAACGGACCGATTTGCTTGGAACAAACTTTATCGGAAAGCTCTTATAACGTAGAACATGTAGAAATAGAAAGTTTATCCAGAACGTACGAGCCTATTTTGCTATGAAATTTTTTGATCGGGATTTTCAAGGATATTTCTCAGTGACTCAATGAGTGAAATAATGAATGAATGAATAAATGAAAGAGTGAAAGAATAAATCAATGAATAAATGAATGAGGAAAAGAATGAATGAATAAATTATTGAATAAATGAAAATATAAATAAATGAGTGAATAAATACATGAATGCGTAAATGAATGAATAAACACTTGAATGAGGTAACGAATGAATGAATAAATGCATGGCTGAATAAATGAAAGAATGAATGAGTGAGTGAATGAATATGTATTATCCGTTGAAAAAGGTATATTTTCAATAATTAGAACTAAAGATAAATAATAAAGAGAGAGAAAGAGATAGCTAGATTATAAATTTGAATTTGGTGTATACGGGAAAGTAGGCTCGTATAGTTCTAGACGGAACTTCTTGTTTTTAATTAATGTTATAAAAGCAATTTAACTTTCAGAAACATAAATGACAGATTGCCAAAAAGATAATAATAATAAGAAACGATTTTGTTTAACAATTCAACAATCGTCGCAGATATTTAAGCAAAATTTATTCATAGTCGAAGGAAAACTCAAACTTTAAGTTTTAATCGTTCTTCAAATTTTACCAACCTAGTAGGTTCAAGCCTTAGCCTAAGAAAGACAATAGAGGGAAACAGCATCTGGTTTGTTTATTTTCCTCTAAAAGTAGTCACAGAATTTCCTCTTATTATTTTCAAGAAAACATCTACTTTTCATGATGTTTTATTCGAATTTCTTCAAAGAAAATGGAAATGTTCGCTTGAGCAATTTAAATGTAATATCAATTCGAGAATGCAACATACTGTTGACAGAGAAAGAGAGAGAGAGTGAGAAACGAAAAAGTGTGCAAAATAAATAGTTTTTTGAAAGTGTGTTACTTTGACATTTGAAGAGAAAGAACGAATGATTTATATTTTATGTTGAAATATATCGCTTCTTTTTAAAATTTATGTTTACTATTGCAAATGTTTAATGCACAATTTCGATAATTTGCTAGTGAATTTCGATCGATTTATTTATCAATTTCAGTCGACATCTAGGGACATTGTGGTCTCTTGCTGCACCCCAGCGAACTTTCTTACAATAAATGTTTTCTGCTTTCGCCTTAAAATTTAATCATGAATTTTTGGAATTTAATTCATACGTACAGTAACTTATTATTTGAAATAGTTCAGTACCATTTTCTTCTCTATTTATTTGTTTTTTTTCATTCCGTACCTATTGATGAGTTTTAATGTTATTATTAAAAGAACATTTTTAGAAATGGTTAATTATTTCTTTTTTTTCGACGTTGATTTGAAGCCTTTTCTTTTCTTTTCTTTTTTTCCCCCTTTTTTTTTGAAGTCCTTATTCGTCATACTTTTATACTACTCCTTACATCTATAATCTACAATATCTGTTACATTTTATACCATTTATAATTCAAAGAAGAAATATCAAAAACTCAAGAAGTAAATGAGAAAATGTAATCTATTAAATGAATGTCAAAACAAAATATAGTCAGACCTCGATATCAGATCACCCCCTCAGGACTTTACGAAAATGACCTAATAAGCAGGGTGACCTTATATCGAGGTCTGACTGTAATGGGTCAATCCATAATAACGGACGTTGCATTTACACAGCATTTTTCAACTTCTAGCAAACTAGCTGGGTATTTTTTAGGTTTTTTAATTTTGGCTAATAAAAGTACATGTGTTCTAAGTATGCAAAAAAATTTTTGAAGATATATATGTATTTGCTGTCTGTTAAAAAAAATTCTGAAATTTCGTTACGTGTGTTACTCTTCGGGTATGTGTGTATAATATGTGTTACAAATGCATTGAATTAAGTAACTAACTCAGTGGCAATAAGTCGCACTGAGGAGAAATTATCGCTGATTGAAATATTTTAAACTGTTATCAAACAGAAAAACCAAAATTTCTAAAAGTTGTTTAAATGTTCGAGACTAAACTTGAAAAATTTGATGAATTACGGTGGAATTTCAATCGCTGGGCGAACTCTAGTTTATTGAAATCTCTCACCTTATTTTCCATCTATCTCTCACTTATATATTTATTTTTTGAAATCTCTTTTTTAACTTTCTATTTATTATGTCCAAATTATATAGAAGAATGTATTGGATTCGTAAAAACGTTCAATTTTCGAATTTTGAAGGATTTACACGTTTTAGGGGGTGAGTAATTATTATATTATTGTGATGCACAATTTTGCATTTTTCATTATTTGTTTTTATTTATTCATTATTTGTTTTTTATTTATTCATTATTTGTTTTTTATTTATTCATTATTTGTTTTTTATTTATTCATTATTTGTTTTTTATTTATTCATTATTTATTTATTTATTCATTATTTGTTTTTTATTTATTCATTATTTATTTATTTATTCATTTATTTTACCATTTTTGGAAAATGTTTCTCTCTGTGTTTGTACGCGGTCACTTCGTTTTTTGGCCTCTAACTCAAAACGTAATTCATGAATCGTTATTCGGAACATACAAGGGCCCTGATGGGAAGTGGTGATTATGTTTTGGCGTGAATCCCTTCGAGGCGGGCAGAGCACTCGAACGTTTTTTCGATTATCATGAGCGTTATATCTCAAGTAATGGAAGAATTCAAGCAAAAATTGATAAAAAAGTGGGATGGAGAAAAGTTAATGGAATCAAGTGCTGATTTAATTTTGGCGCCATTTGCTTTAAGAGGTAGAGCAACCAAAAATTTTTTTTTAATCACGTCTTTTAATGGAAATTTTACAGAAATAATCAAGTACATATACTGAGTCATTCCTTGTATGCGATGTTCCTAAAAATATTATCAATGGACGAATGATTCACTGAAATTTTACAAATGAAAAATAATTAAAACAGTTTTCTTACTGAATGTCAACTACTAAAAGTGTACGCAAGCTCATACTCGTTAAATTTCAGGCGTGCTTCGAATTCTCGTCTAATAAAAGAAAAAAAAGCAAAAAAATGACAAGTTTTATTCAAAAGCTGCATTGCAGAAGTAATGGGCATCAAAAGAAATCAAGCTCACATTGTGGAAAACGAGACGTTTGAATTTGACTGGTATTGTGGGAGTTCTCCGTTTTGCTTGCAAATCAATAGATCTGATTGTTGACGGCGACGCCCTCGCCCTTGAAAGAAAATCGCTTCATTACTCTTGCGGTAATCAATAGCCTTTTAGAAATTCGGCTCACTATGTTCGTAAAATATTAACCAGCGATCCCGACCATTCCGACCAGCTTTTCATCTTTTCGAGTAAAGTATAATAATTAACTTTTGGCTTCGTGCGTCCATGGGGCTTAACAAAATTGGATCACCAATACTTTTTCCGAATACTCTTTTTTATGCGTTAGATAATTCGTGAATATCGTAGTAATAATGCACAAACATCTAAATTAAATTGTGAATACGTGTTTCGGGTTATACGAAGAATTCCCTTTTGCAAAAGATGGCAGCTTTTATGAAGAAACCCACAAGAAAAATTGGTTTCCACTTTGTTTTTCATGTTTCCTTTTGAAAGGAAATAAATTCTGTGCTCAAACACGTTTGAGCATGTGTGTCGCATGAGAACGAATAGAATCCCCCAGGCCTGTCATTTCACAATTCACATTTTTGCGGGGTCGGGGGAAGGGAGGGCTTAAATGCATATTGCCTTTGAAATAGGCAAAACATATACATGTAGTTGTAAATTGTAAATAGCTTATAATTTCCAAGTGGAGGGGGATATTTCTCCTAGTCACGCCCCTAAATGGTTGGCGTGGAATCGCCCCACCCTAATCGAGTCGCTGGATCCGCCACTGACAGGTTTAACACTAAATTTGCCATGCCGTTTTCCCACCATTTCTAAACTTTCGTTTTACACCTAGTTGCTACTAATTATAATAAAACTTTCAGTCACATTAACTTGTCCTCCTACTTACCGTGTATTAGGAAAAGCCAATGCAATTGAAAGTTGCACTATATTTAGCAACAAATTACGTAAAATGGAAGATTTGAAACAGCCAAAATCACTGGTCTGGTAAATCTAGTGTTAACCCTACACTGCGCTGTGTTGTTTTTAAACCACTCCTCCACCTTTCGTTCACTAAGCTCTTGTTTTGTATAATTTTAAACAAGTGGCGCATTCTTTCGTTTTATTTTGTATGTAAGATCATATTAGTTAATATAGTCTCCCCTAGATCTTGTAAACTGGGCTCAAGGTAAATCTTTTTTCACAAAATCGAGAACAACCAAAAAAAAAAAAAAAAAACCGCGCAGTGTAGGGTTAATGAGCTTGACTTGCAGAAAAATCAAAATGTAAGTATATCTATTTTCAAATGCAAAAAGATGAATGTTCGAGACATACAACTTTGGCTAATGCATGTATATTTCCGGTTGCATGAAAGCTGGAAAATGATGGATTGCGTGTTTCTCAACGGATATCTCCTTATTTATTGTTTAATCTGGAAAACCCTATTGGAAAGGAATCGATATTGCCAACGCATCGTTGCATAAGTCTTTGTCTTATATGATCAAAAGGATGTCTTTTAGTAACAATACAATGCTGAGACGTCTGACGGATATAGTTTCAAGACACCAAACTTGATGAACCAATCTATTTACCAAAAAATTGAATCTGCTTTTGACTGACATTCGCTTCATAAACAAGTACTAAGGCATGTCAATAACTATTATTTTCAAAAACATTAAATCCGGAAAACAAAGAAAAATTCAGTCTTTTTATAACAATTCTTGAAACGAAAAAAGAGTGCTACTGCCTATTCTTAATAATATATTTTTCGGTGCTTTATGGTTACGTAGGAGTGGTATATTTACTTAAGTGGAAGTAAATATTGTCTCCATGTATCATTCTAATATTTGAAAGTTGATTGCAAAAAAAATTTTATGCACAAATTGTAATTGCAGTTATTAACAAAATCAAAAGCGATATTTTTGAAGATAAATTATTAAGAAATCTCCGAGACTAAAATTACGAAAACTAATCGTTTACTACGACATACAAAAGTTCTTTAGTTGTCGGACAGTATATGCCCAAAACATTTTTACGAATTATTTGAATAAATAACATTTTAAAAAATGATTAATTATTAATTAAACGAAGAGTTATTGCATTCTATCTTCATCTTCTATGTTTGCAAGATACCGGAAAATTAATTGCCAAAAAATTTAATCGAACGTGAAACATTTCGTTAAAGTATTTGATGAAGAGAAATAAAGAGCATTCAATACGATGATATTAAGCAGTTAGAATTATAAATGACTAGGGGACTTCCTCTAACTGCTCAACTCCCGGAGCTTCAAGTAGTTCCATTCGCATCGCTTGTTGCAGCAAAGTCCAAAGTGTGACGCTCTTTGAGAACCCGGCTTCATCAACAGGCATTAAAATATACAATACACAACGCAAAAAGCAATTCCACTGCAAAAAGTATACAACGAATTTCCAATTTTTCTAGTTAATATATAAAAAATACGTTCTACTGAAGCACTGAATCATCTTGTTTAAGTCGTAATCTGCTATAGCCCCCTTAGTGAGGGGGCAATGAACGGCTGCGCCACATTCTAATTTCAGTTTTGTGTGTGTGTGGGTTTTAATTGTAGTACTTTTTCAATAAGATTATCATCTAGTGATCAATGTGCTTTGTTTTATTTATTTTATGATATGCGTACCTATGTAGTTCAAATTTGTATCGCCGTATCCAGATATTACTTTCATTCATCCCACCAAGAATACTTCGTAATATTATGGTGGAACGCCGTTTAATGTGTTGACGATCGTTTGTACGACGTTTTAGAGTGGTTCCAATTCTTGGATTTAGCCAGATGAGCAAATCGGATAAATCGTTATCGTTTATATGACACTGTCGGTAGTCCCGTCATCAATGTATACACGATATTACGCTGTAATTATTATTTTTATTATTATTATTATTATTATTATTATTGATTTATTTCAAAATTTCAATTTGGCTTTCTTACAATTTAATCACTGCCCAACTGTCTCATAAACATATGTTAAGACAGGTTTGATAAGCATTTTGTAAATTAACAATTTCGGTTTTGTTTGTTTTTTTTTTGTCGACAGGGTGGCGTAGTGGTAAGTCGCAGGTCTCGTACGCCCAAGATCGCAGGTTCAAACCTGGCCCAGGTCGGTGGATTTTCAAGATGCAGAAAATCGTCTGCGTCCATGTTGTATGATTATGCAGCATGTTAAAGCTCCCTTGAGTACCCGTTTGGCGTGGATACTCTTGGCTAAATTAAATTCCTAGTGCAGATTGCATCAGTGAGAGCTCAGGTGCTCCATCTTGGGGAAACTAAGCGAAAAAAATTGCGGCAATGGTACCACACTCATTGTGGTGTCGCTGAAAGAGTTGGTACCAATCTCTGGGAACGCACTAGGTCTGCAATGGTTGAGAACCAATACTGCAGCCCCATTAGAAAGAAAGAAAAAAAATTTTTGATTTGATAAACCTTCTTAGCCCGTAAGAAAGCTCTAATTGCCAAAAACAGAATGTTCCAAACTTCAAGAAATAATCTATTACCAGCAAAATATACTTGGTTCTGTTTCTCTTTGTTTTATCCGATTTGAGCTGTATTGTTCGGTAATCCATGCTTTTCAAATTTTAGAGTAAAAATGAACATTAATAAACACGGATAATCAACAGTTCAGTGCATATAATTTCCCGAGGTTGTGTTTCCAAAATTACAGTCCGGAAAGTAATCTTTAATATGGTACAAGTTTTGTGTGAAGGAAAAATAAAAAAGTAGAAGGAGAAATATTTTAAACACCATGCATACCTTAATCGATTTGGATTCAATTGCACACGATTTCAACAGTTATTTTATTGCAATTCATTAATTAATTTATTTTTTGTTAACATTGTTTTGATTCATTATTTATTTATATTTCCAATAAATACCGTACATATTTAACTACCCTTTGTACATGTTAATTGAAGAGAAAATTACTGATTTAAACATAGAAAGTATAAAAAATGAAATCCGCCCCATAAATTTTTGTCAAATTTTTTGCCTTGATAATGTGAAGTTTTCTGGTGAATGAATAGGAACGTGCTATTAATGGCTAAGTTTTTTGATTATTTTCTTTTGATTTATTATTTATTCCTATTTGTTTACATTCCTTGTAAACACTTGATAATCCAAGGGAAAGTTACGGATTTAAATATGGAGTTAGTTTGAATACGAAACCACTCCCAGGAATTTTTATGAAATTTTTGGCCTTGGTAATGCGAAATTTTCTGATAAATGAATAAGAACGGGCAAATTAGTGGCTACAGTTGCATCAATTTCCAAATATTTTTAGTTAGTATTCCGTAGTGTTTCCTCACTGTTAGCACAATACAAATAATGAAATAACTTACGTACATTGTGCAATTTGAAATAAAGACCGCACGCATTGCAAACGGGCTCTCCATGGTGGTTTCGCCTCCACAGCGTAGTATTCGTAGTTTTACAGTTAGCACAGCTGGTTCCGATTCTTTTCGAAGAAGACTGCAAACGAAAAAGGAATGTGTCAATAGCGGAAATTGTGAGCTCTGCAATTAACTATTCATCTTCATGATTGAAATAAATTTTTGTGGTTTTTGTCTCTCTCACATAGTATCACTTATATTTAGCCAAATGAATCACGCTAGACTCGATCCATGAGTATACACAATTATACACTCCACCCGAAAAATATCAGTAAAACACAACTCAACCATCGATATTTCAAAAGCACACCCTGACACCCTCTTGAGATAAAAATTCATAAGATTTTCTCAGAAATTCAGAAGAAATCAGGAAAATGTGGAAATTACTAAACGTCATTTTCTGACTAAAAAATAAAAAAAAAACAAACGAAGAATAAAACAACTTGGGGTAGTTATTTTATAAATGAACTCGTCATTAAATTCAATTTTCTTGAAGTCAAAATATTCCAGTTATTATAATTAATCTAAACAATACAATCATTTAAGTCATTACCGTTAAAGTCTGAGAGTATTTATGAAAATATGTTATATGTTAAGTCGTAAAGCAAAATTAATGAGTTTACCGAAAAAAAATATATTTATAAATGTACAGCTGTCTTTTTTTCTTTGATTTTTTTTCCTGACATTAATAAATGAAACTGTTTTTTTTTCTTCCTTAGCATTTTCTTAGCACTGATTCACACACTGTAAAAATTTTGCATTTCGTTGTCACCAGTTTTGGTGTTACTGAACACCATTGTTGGTGTTCAATAGAGTCAATTCATCGCGTCATGTGATAACAGTGATCGCTAATTTGTTTACTAAATTTTTAATTGAGTTCTACGTGGAGTTGACGAAGCAAAATTAGCTACCTTAAAATTAGACTATTTTCATAACTTTTTCTGATTATAAACCAAGTAATTTACCTTTAATTTAATCAATATAGAATAAATTTATTAATTATTACAATAGTTATAGCGTTTTATTTAGTGTTAATTTTATATAACGTAGAACTTTATTTAGTCCTAGTTTTTAATAACGTAGAATTTTATTTAAGCCTAGTTTTAATTAGATTGGTCGAACTCGAAGTAAAACGATACTGCAGCTTCCTTTATTTACATCGCTTACATCGCTATCACGTGACCTATGCCGCTGTATGAATTGCCTCCATTGGTGTAAAGTTGAAAATGTCATTTTTTGATGTATTGTACAGTAGAATGATTTTTTAGCATATGATGTTCGTTTACTCATCTATGCATCAAAAGGCTGCTCATTTATTCTATTTTCATAGAAATGAGCAATCGTAATGAAATTTTGATTCGTAACGGAGTTAACAAATTTCATGCGCTAAGTAACATTCTGCTGCCTGTATTTTTTTAGTCAAACACATAATAAATGTAAAATACATCAAAAATAAATAATTTTCAACTTAACGCCAACTGAACACAAACAATCGTGTTCAGTAACACCAAAAATGGTGGCATGGCAACTAAACGCAAAATTTTTACAGTGTACAGTCTCTGTCTGGAATTAGGAGTACAGTATGTGCTATTCGATGGCGATAAAATATGGTAGAGTTGACGTGAACGTGCTGATATTTTGGGAAAATCGCTAAAGTTTTCTGAAAAACGTCAGAACTTCAATGAAAATCGCCAAAAACCAAAATTAATTGGAAAACGAAAAAAGTCGTAAAAAATAACCTACAAGCGTGAACTCTCAAAAATAGCCGATTTTTCTTAAAAATTATGAAAAAATCGTAAAACTGCTCAGGTGTTCTAAAGGCACGTATGTGTCAAATTTTATAATTGGATGCCTTCCTATAGTAATTTTTTTTTTTTTTTTTTTGCACTATCAAAAATCCATAAAGTTTACTAAGAACAGTAAAATTCAAATTTTGGCTCCAAAAAATCACTATGTGGAAGGGTTTTTGAAAAATAAGAGGGGTGATTGCACTCATCAAAACGAACAATATTTACTATGAAACCTACGACGTAACAGAAGAGAGATGATCAAATTGAATAGTAAACTGTGAAAAGGCAGAGAAATAATGGAATTTTTAATTGCAAAAACCTATGTGTTGGTATCAGAAAAAAGGCACTAAAATCGGATCTTACTTTTGTTTTTAGGCGGTTCACAGCACGACCTGGTTAGTCCAATTTATGTATCAAATTAAGCAACATGTTAAAATTAAGTTAAAGCACAAGCTAGTTGGTCGTTGCTACTGGAAGCAAAGAACCAAAAATACATTCAAACATTGGATGAAGTTTTTCATAACATCAAAAATACACATAACTTTTTGGGTTAAAAAATTGGGTCAATATTAATTAAGTTTTTTTCCGTAAAATTCTTACATAAAGTAACTTTTACCGATAAAAGTACTTTAATGACATTTGTACTGTTTGTGGACATTTATCTATGGTTAACATTAAGAAAAATTTCGAACAATCATATGTTGTCAATTTTAAGCTAACTTTAAAGACAAATGCTCGAAGCCTTTTTATAAAAGCAAGCGAATGCACATCCACAACATTTGAAAAGACAATTTCTTCCACTGTTCAGGAGAATTCTAAATATAAACTGAGAAATCTAATAATAAATTCTCTTGCATTCTTTTTGAACTTGGTGCACGATACCTAAAGGAATAAGTAAGACATTTTGATATCATGAAAGAATATGATTGCGTGATTTTAGTTTGTTTATTTCCCCCATCTAGTTTTGAGTTACAATTAATCTTTCAAAATGTCAATCGCATTGGGTATTGTTCCCAGTGAGACACATAATCCATGTTTGAGAGTGGCAGTCAACAGTATCTTCGTGATACACAAGTTGCGAATTTTCACTCCCGTGGTGTTTGGCTCTCCGCCACTTGGGCAAAGCATATAAGTACTTCAAACGTGATATCTTAAGATACACATGACTAACTTGTTTCTTGGCTTGGAATCAGAAACATTGCATTTGTTTCAATTCTTCATTATTTATTTTACAGGTGCAAATTCCTTGTTATTAATGAAAGATAGACATGAGACAACTAACGTTTGACTGCCAGCGCTACCTGTTGACAGGAATTAGAAACGATGTCAAAATGCAATTAAATTATTTTATACAACGTGGAGATATTTTCGAACAGTTTTCTGCGTAAACAATGTTTTTATATTTCTCATGCTGAACGCTATTCAATGAAAGTTTTCTTTTTATTTTTTTAAAAATTAAATAAGCTTTTAAAAAGAACGGTTTAATTGCAGCTTTTTTGAAAAGGTGATCAATGTCATCTTCCCTAACCCCCCCCCCCCCCAAATAAATAAATAAATGAATAAACCCTACGACATTTGCCAGACAAAGCAGTTTAGAACAACGACACAACTAGATTTTTTTCACCACCGGAGAGCTGACTTTGAACGCATCTAAAAGGAAAATTTTAGAACAATGGAAAAAATAAATATTTAGAAGAAATTATCATACTTATAAAATAACTTTAAAATGAGGAAGACAGTTAAAGCCTTTGAATTTTTGTGAGACAAAGTAGCTTGGAATAGAACAAAAACCAGATTTTTTTTTTCATTTTTTTGTGAGAGCTAGATTAGAATGCACATAAAAAAATCTTAAAACCGCGAAAGAGCTGAATTTTTTGAAGGAAACATCACAATTTAAAAATAATTTTAAAATGAAGAAGATAGTTAAAGTATCTCGCTATCTAAAGCCAGATAAAATTTTTAAAAAGCGACATTATCAGACTAAACCCTAAATTTAGAGTGCACGAAGTTCGTCACTGATAAAACATTACTTGGGATGGCACTGTAACGTAAAGATTTACCAGTCTTCTTTTCTAATCTACATATATTATGTAGTACTGATTCAAAGAGAGGTTTAAATTATGAGGATAAATACCAACTTTTTGATTGCATTCAACAAGAAATTCCGCTTGTAGTAAACGAATCTATTTTAACGTATACCAATACTAATTTTGTAACATCCTGTTTGGTGCTTGAGCCGAGAGAGAAAATGATCTTGACTGAAGCTCCAAATTGTTTTCAATTTAATTTTCTAACAGTTAAAACAATTACCTAAAAACGAAACATGCCTCGTATGTAAAGCGAAAAGCATCTGTTATTATGAATTCGACATCAAGTTCAGTCTCAGATGCTGCCATTTCGTAAATTCTAACTACGCCCATCAAGGTTTTTAATACGGATATCTCAAAGTCCGGTACATTGATTCAATATGTAAGCTTATAAACATAGGACAAACAAAACGTATAGTATAATTACAACATAAATTCCTCACTAGTACAAAACTTCAACTGAATAAAAAACGTTTTTCTTTGTTTTTTGTTTTTTGTCTAAAAAAATATGAACCCGACTTTTTATGTCACAAAAACATTTTTAAGCCAAATACACTGAAATTTCAATCAATTGTTCAACAGTGAAAAATTGTTTTACTTTTAATCCTCACGAAAGAAAAGAAAATTAACATTAAAGAGAAAGAGTAAACATAAAAATTAAAACATTACAGTTCCAATAATCATCTGTATCAAAAACCAAATCGCTTGCGGTTCTTTTTGCATAAAATATAAATGGTTTAAATATATAGATTTCTTAAACTGAATCAAACTATGCAGTCAATTCATTACTTTTGTCAATGTCTAATCTACAGCAGGGCTTATTAATTTGTAGTGGAACTCACTGGAGCTAGCTCCTGTACTTCCTTTCAGTTTCATGTGATTTTTTCCATATCAGACGAAATTCACACTACATATGAAAAAAAGTTCTGATATTTCACAATCGAACTTCAAATGCTAAAATTATTAAGAACAAAAACAAAAATTAATAATAGTAATAATAAAATTAAAGTTATGGAAAGAGCAGAGGGACAACGTACTGTAATTAATGCAAATATTCACTGTGAAGTTGATAATTCCTAATGTTACCTTAACTTGTGTAACTACATTGATTGTAAGAAGTCACACCGTCTCTATTAATTGACTTTTGATCTTAACTGACAGTCCGTATTAGATCGGAATATTCAAAGATACTGAAGAGTGCGAAACGCTAACCACAGCCGTACCGTATATAGCATCTGGGCCTTCACGGATTACCCCCCAGTATGAGGGGGCACGACTGCGGCGCTGTCCTCCTTGTCTTCCCACAAACTCTCTGACAAACTGACAACCAGCACCAGCCATAGGGGCTGGGCTGGCAGAGCTTTGCCTACCTGCTTTACCGACCCGGGGCCATAGTCATGCTACAAAGCAAGCCTTACGTCACCCGGATCGGATAGTGCTATTTTAGTCGCCTCTTACGACACGCATAGCTACGTCGGCGCTATTCTACTCCCGCCACCGCAGGGAGAGATACTGAAGAGTATCGAAATCCCGGCCTAATATGGACCAAAGGGTGGCTGAGTTTTAAAATGCCGAGTTATCGGGAATGGGGCTAAGAAAATGAGTACGAGGGTTTCCTTAGAAAATACAGTTCTGTACTTGTATTTGTTGTTTCCTTGAGAATACAATGGAAAATAAACTGCCCAAATGCTCTAAAACAAAATATACAAAAAAGGTAAGTATTTTTTGGATGCATAGAGCGTTTATTATGTGAAAATAAAATTAATGAATAGGGTCAGGTGGGGTAAAATAATCATAAAATCATCGGCTTTCAACTTTCTTTGCCAATAAATATAAGAATTTGTTCAAATCCTTCAAATTTTTTGCTTGTTATTTTACATTACATTATTAAAGAACAGAGTGCATTAAATTTGGAGCAGAAAAAAATTAAGTAAAATAATTGTATGACGCCTTTTTTCTGGGATGTATGTATGACCGCTTTACCGGGGCGGGGTAAAGTGGTTCTAGTTGAAAAAAAATTATATAAAAGTATTAATAACCATAATACTTCAAAATACTCAACAAAGGTTCATTTTAGAACAAAAACAACTGTATTTCCCGCCACTGAATTTATTTATGTCCTCTATTATGGTCAAAAGTTAGCCTCATCTTCGTAACGTCTCGTAAGGTACTTCAGTCTTTTCAGCTGCTGCATATATGTTCTTAAATGAACTTATGTACCAAAACATGTTAGGATACATAATAGTAGGTATTCTTGGGTTTTAATCCCTAACTATTAGATTTTAAGTCTGTCCTTTAACTCAATACATATAATAAAACATAAATATCAAATTCAAAATTTTCCGTGAAAAAATTTAAAATAGCTTTTAATTGATGACTAAATTACTTAAAAAACAGATAAAGTGCGAGTAAAAGAGTTCTGGATAATCATAGCTTATTAAAAATCAATGGGAGAAAAATACATATTTCAACCTAGCTATTTTTAATTCGCTCTCTCTTTCATGTATTGTTCTTGTTCGAAGCACTGCTAGTTCTAAACATTTACAGCTTAATAATAGAATAAGTCTGTTTATAAATGAAGCATTGATACTTAACGATTCTTTTATTAAAAGTGCTTCTAAAAATTTTCAGTTCTAAACACATCATTCTAAGAAGACTGCATTATAGTAATTTCAATCTCTATTGCATGTGAGCTCAGTTGTGTTAGTTCCGGTTTTATAAAAAATAAATTTAAAAGTTCTTTTTTTTTAAAAAATAATACAGTATTAGTGAAATTAGTTAAAATGTAACTGACATCTGTCTCGTGGCTTAATTTCTAACAAAAGAAATGCGAGCACCGTAGTCTTCAAAACTTGTTTTCTTGCGTAAATAGCTTAAATTCCCTTTATTAGTTAAAAATTGAAAAGAAATATGGAAACTGAGCCCCTGTGAATTCCTATGAAAGTTCAATCCTTGGTCTACCACATAAATTAACCTAAAGTAATTTTAGTACATCGGTGCATATTAGGCCTAATACTATGACCACTTTACCCCATCTTACTTAAACTGCTGTAAAATAATATATGAAGTAAATCTAGCTTCGCCGTTAGTGGGGAAGTTTTTTTGAGATCTGTGTAAAACTACCTGCACCGTTCATTTGCTGCATATTCTTTAAAACAAAAATCAGAGATAAGTTAAAAGAGCTGTTTCAATTTCAAAGTGTTGTGTATGTCGAGTGCTTTCGCCACGGAAAGAGTTGCTATTAATATAATTTTGTATGTAAAATTTTATTTTTAATTATTAAAAGCTAAAATAAAAAAAATTAACCAAATTCTTTATCTATTTCAAAGATATAGCTTTTTATTTGCCGTATGTCCACTTGACCCCACCTGACCCTACACAGCGCGCAGTAATTTACCTGATGAGACGAACCTCAGAAAAAGATCTTTATGAAGGCATAACACTGTCTGTAACGAAAATTAACCAGCCAACTTTGCAAAAACGTGAATTTTTAAAAAATTTCTTAAGAAATACATAATGTCCTGTTGTCCTGTTGTTGTCCTGTTGTTTTCCTGCCAGTGTGTGGTTGGGTTAATCCTGACTAGCAGGCTATCGAGTGCCGAGTATTCGGGAATCTTGTGTAAACATTCGGTAGAAAATCGTTGATATAATAATAATTGTGTCGCGTTTATGCGTCGGTGCAAGGGACCGCATTAATTCAATTTTATTTTTGACTAGCAAATTTACACCGCTTTGCACGTTACAATAATAATACTGGAAAAATATACCAGACTCATGTATGTTAAATAGCATGAAACTTGGTCGTGAAGAACGAACAATCAAGTTTAAAAATAAAATTTACGGGCTTATTTTTACAACAATGAACTACTGGAATTCTCATTTTCTCCAAATTCTTCGCTTTCAATACAACTTAGCTTAATCCTCGTTCGAAGAAATGTGAAAAAGATTCTGTGAAATAACACACATTCTATTTATTTTAGAGTTTTCATACAAATTCTATCTGAAACAGTTATATATCGGCTTCAGAATGATATAAATTTTTTAAAAATTACATAATATTTCCCAGTTTTTTTAACTGTCGAAACAAATATTGAAATAGGAATTAAAAAAAAAAAAAAAAAAACTAACTCGAATTTTTGGATGGGACTTCGTGTGCTACCTTTCTCAAGGGATGATTGAATTTTGTACCAACTTTCATTCCGATCCATCAATTGATGTGGCTTTGATGTATAGTGAGCATACAAGAATGCAAACAAGTAAACGCATAAATTCACGTTAACAATCTATTTTTATATATGCATAGTAAAATTCTTAGATAGTAAAATTACGTCGAAAAGTAAAGAAAAAGCAGAAAAATATTTCAAATTATATATATATATCTTTTAATGAATTAATTTACCAGTTATTAGCTGCGTTGACAGAAATAGTTAAATTAAAAGAAAATTTGCATTACTTGAATACTTTACGATTTTCCCGCGTAATTTAAAATAACCTTTTTAATCTGATTCAGGTATTTAGTTATGTATTACAGACAGTAAATCAGCATTTTTTATAAAATTAAAAAAAAAAAAAGATTTTGAAAGGAACAGAACAAAAAAAAAGGATGGTGTAAAAATTTTACCACATAACTAAGAGAGGTTACGCATAACTAAGAGAGGTCTCCGAAGCTCATCCATCAACAAAATATAAATATCGGTATTTTTTGTACTTTTGGTTGAGACCTTTGAAAATCGACGTACAAAAAAGAAACGCGTCGTAAGGGAGGTGATGGACGCAAAAGTGAGACATTGCTGTACATTCAATAGCTTATGTACTACGTGCAATGCAACGGATAACTTGCACGAAAAGCAAAGCAGTTTCTTTCCGGGCTTTTTAAATAAAATAAAATTATCAAATTTATCGAATTATTTTTCCTTATTAATAAACAACAAAAAAATATTAAAGAAGAATAAATACTAATCAGTTGTATGCCTAACTTTATTCTGAGTATTGATGCATTTCAATCAAAATATAATTTTCCCCCCTTTAAAATATTATTTATGCGATTTAAAATTAATACTTACCCCTTTTTTCAGATAAAATAGCACAGTTTAATAACTAACTTTTAATATTTTCCTTTTCATAAAATCGTTTGTTTTTTTTCCTTCGATATTTTTAACACATCCCTATTCTGTGGGCTTTAATACGTCAATTACTCATTTTATGAAGAAGTGTTACTCATAATATGAAAACGTTGATGTTTCAATCCAAAGCCTTACTTACTCTTTGCTCAATTTATGAATATTAGGAGAAGTCTACCTAACAAAAGATCATAAGAGGTCTTTAGTTTTGATAAAATATACTCTTTTTTGATTGGCTGCTATTTTATTCACTTTCCAAAAAAAAAAAAAAAAAGAAAGGAAGGAAGGAAGAAAAAGAAAAAGTGGTCAAATGATATCCAAAAATGTGAGATTTCTATCTTTAATCTAACTTCAGGGAAAAAACAGATTTTATCTGCAAGCGACATTTCAAGTGATTAAGAGATTAATTTAATGAGCAATCAAAGAAAGTTTCTTTTAATTTTTTAAAATAAATATAGAAGAAAGAGGTGAGAGAGAAAACGTGTGTGATGCTCAAACTTTTATGATGTACCCTAGAGCTATGTAGGGCTTTGGGATAAACAGTGCTTAAAGTTTCAAAAGTACGATATTAAAGAAGGGCGCTACCGTGATATGAGTTTTAAAAAAATCGCCTGGGGCATCCGCAGGTGCTGACTGTTTAGTGATACTAAAGTACTCCTGTCACGGCGTTGGTCGTGATGAACGTTTATATAAGCAGAAGACGCATTCCCACTACTGTCTCCACCTCCCGAAAAGACTATATACGAAGAAAACATTACCGTAATCCTCGAAAACATTCCCAATGCTAAAAGCTTAAAAGAAATATCCCGTCCTTTACCCAATCAAAAAATGCCCATTGTATGGATTTACCGTAATTATCTGTGTATAGCATGCGGGTTATCTACGAAAAAACTTCTTTTTTTACTACCTGAGGGCAATATAACGATGCGGGCAATACATGAAATTAAAAAAAGAAAAAAAGTCTTAAAAAGACAACTACCGTTTAAAAATATCGAAATATCTTTTCCTGCAAAACAAAATGCACAGAAATAAATCGTAGTTTTCGAAACAATGGTGCAAAGCAGATTGGGGCTCGGGCGCTACAGGCGAATGTATTGTTTTCTAGGGGTGCATCCCATGTTTTTTTCTTTGGGTGCGGGTTATACAACGATGCGGGTTATACACCGAACTTAATTTTTTTGGAAGGAATTTTTCTTCCTGCGGATTATACAACGATGCGGGCTATATACCTATAATTACGGCAGTTAAAATAAGTTATTCCTGCCACAGCTTTGCCCGTTTTAAACACCTACATACGCAGAAATCGTATTCCCGCAACGGCGACCTTAATTTAAAGGTTGTTGGATGAGGTTACCTCTGGCTACATCGCCTGGGGGTACGTTTCCCACACTTTTCCATTATTATAATAAGACTTAAAATTATGACTTTAATTGAACCAGTGGAGTGATTTGTTGTATGTTATAAGAGTAATTATTAAGAATCTTGCATTTAGAATTGCTAAAGTTGAAGGGGTTTGGTTCAGAAGGTTGACTTAAACTCGTTCTATTCCAGTTTAAGCAGTGAATCAAAGACTCATTGTGTGCTTTTATTTTCGTTTATAAATTAGTTTAATTCAGAGTTGCAATAAATACTATACCCTGGAGTTATGAAGCAGCTTTGAAATTGTTAAAAATTAATAATTTTTCCGTTTATATATATTTTTTCTAATTGTGTTCGGTACGCATATGCCTTCACCTTATCATACTCTCTTTGCCATAACCAAAAACACCTTAGCAACCTTTGGTCATGAGAAAAGACGCGTTGAGTGAGTGACATTAATTGATTACACAGATTGTTCTTTTGCTTTAGAAACTGGATTATCAGGTAACATACTAATCTATTTGGACTAAAGTGTAATTGTCACACGAAGAGAAAAAGACTTATACTTAGAAATATTGCTCTAAATTCCATTGTTCACCGTTAGTAAAGAGTAGCATATTCGTTCCTTTGACAGAATAAGTCATCGTTGTCTAATTACTTAAAGTCCATTTAGATTCTCCACTGACCAACATTAATTTATTTTTTTTACGTTCAGTGTTGGTTCAGTAGCGATGCTTAAGACTCAAAGGAGTTTTTCTTTAAAATGCCGTTTATGTTTTGCAAGTTTACTGTTTCGTCTTCATTTTTCTGTTTTTTATTTTCAGTGTCAAAGTGCATAATCATATACTATACATTGAGATAGTACATTCTTTTGAATGATATCCAATGCAAACTCGTAACTTACTCCTACGTCTACTTCCCAAGCAACATCTATCTTTTATCGATTTATAAAAAATATTTTCGCAATCATACCAAGAAATTTAAATTGTTCTTCGAATTCTTTTCCCCGTGTGTTTCCTGTGTGAAACTGAAATTTTCAAAGAAATTCATTCACTCCTCGCTATTTTTGAATTTAACTATTCACCTCTTTTCTTCTAAAATTATCCGATAAGGAGAAAGTATACTACCCCCCCCCCCCCTCTCGCCAAAATAAAAGGGTGAACAAATCCAATTATTCTGTTTAAGGGGATTTTTAAGCGTTCCTCTTGATTTAGAGGAACTGCGCGGCGTGGAAAAATCTTTTCTGATGCTTTAACTCGTTGTTTTTATTCGTTAGGGGTTAAACTCTGAATTTTTTCTTTGCTTCAAAAGAGAAGGTAAAATGTAACTTTATGTACTTATTTAATTCTTTATTCATACATTTTACTTATTTATTTATTTTTATTTTATTTTATTTTTCACAAGTAAACAATTCTGAAATGTCATTCTTTAACTTTTTGGGTCAAGTCATAAGAAGTTGAAATATATTACCGTTTACGAATTTTGTTATTTATTTTTGTACATTTATATCTATTTATTTTTATATCCTACCCTTTCCCCTTGAAGTGAATGCATTCCCTTTCACTAATAATAAATAAGAACAAGGAGTCGGAGGGGAGCAACTCAAAAAAAAAGTGGCGGATCACTGAAACATTTCTTTTTATTCCGGCTCTGCTCCAATTTCGAACAAAATAATCGTTATTCCGTTGGTCAGCTGCAGGTTATTATTTAATTACTTAAATTGTTTCTTTCGCTTATTACAGTTCCTATCTTTGTCATACATATGTTTTATTAATGGAGAGTTCCGTCTTGACATTCCTTAGAAATGTCATAAGAACTTATGAAAAATGTGACAAACAGATGTTTTTCTCGTTCTATACATGGTAAAGAAATAAATTCATCTATGGAAAGCTCCAAAAAAATCTTTCGAAGAGAAGCATCTCTTCCTTTCCATCTAGCTTTAGCATTATGCTCCGAGTCCCCATTACAGAGCGCAGATCTGCCACGGCTGATAAGATAGCCATCTCATCTTCTAACTGCACCTGTTTCGGTCTGCTGATTTGGCACTGTCGGTAGTCTGGTTTTTCTCGGAAACGCCCCATTTCACCCTAACTACGATAGCACGCCTCGCAAAGAGCAGAATGATGCCTTCTGCTGCACGCTTCCGACAATGGAGCCGTTGTGGCAGCTTTGCTTTCCCTTTTATTATTCGTTTTGAAGGTGGAAATTTGAAACACACGACCTTGTCCCTCTTCCATTATCATACATATGTATATCCGTATCCATCTATTCATATATCATCAATATATATATATATATATATATACAATAAAAAACAAAATATTCTTTCTAACCCCTTTTTAAATTCAGTTTCGATTTTAACCCTCTCATGCATGCATTTATATATTTGTGTTATATAAAGAAAATTCATATGCTACAAAACAATTTAGTATCTCAGGATTGTAGTGTACTAATTTATTTAGGAAATTTTTGTCCTGTATAGTAAAAAATTTGAGTCCTTGTATGAAGACGTTTTGTGCTTTTTTGTCATATTTATTCAATATAATAATAAATATGACAAAAATGAATATTCAAACTTAATTTATAATGAATAAAAAGCTATAAAATAATACCAAATATCCCAGTAATGTAATACACGCTTCAAAGTAAATAAACAGAATTCGGTTGAAAATTGAGATGTTCTCCTCTTTCTTGAATCCTCCATACACTTCTAAAGATATCTTAATCTTTTGACTATCTTAAATACCCCATGAAATTTTTTGTGGTTTCCAAAAACTGTTTGGAGTCTCCAGATGAAGACGACATGAAAATTGCAACACAAAAACGAATCTGCATAAAAATTTGAAGCAAACATTTATGTCACCTCATATGAAGTTTACATGCATGCTACTAAAGTGCCTACAATTGTCTGTAGATCACTTTAGTTTTTGAGTTAGCGGATGTTATATATATATTTATATATATATATATATATATATATATATATACTTAAACGGGTTTTACAGTACCCGGTATTTCTTAACCGGGCTTGGTTGTGTATATATATATACAACCAAGGGGAACGTCAAGGGGATATAAAGTGGAAACGTCAATGGGATATATATATATATATATATATACTTAAACGGGTTTTACAGTACCCGGTATTTCTTAACCGGGCTTGGTTGTATATATATATATATATATATATATATATCCCATTGACGTTTCCCCTTTTAAGAAGCTTTTAATTTCAATACCAGTTTCATTCATATCTCCCGAATGAACAAAAGTAGTTTTTTTCTGTCAAAAATTTTATTTTGGCAAAAACTCCTTGTTTCCCTGTCATTGACCGAGCACCATCAGAACAGAAATCAAAGCATGCTTTCAGTCCAGTCTATCTCTTCTCTTTTTTTTTTTTTTTTTTTTTTGCCTGTACTCGTATCACCTGGAGAGACTTTGCGTACCACTAGTGGCACGCGCACCACAGTTTGGGAACCGCTGCTCTAATCTGTAAAAAGTCACCGAAGAAGAAAAGAAGCTCCCCCCTGCATGCGCCCTTGCCCCCCCCCCCCCTCCCTCCATATACCTAGTTAAAAGGGCCTTAAACAGGTGGATAGATCGAAAATACATCATCAATTTTATTTTAAGCAAGCTGTTTCTTCTTGAGTTCAGAAGATTAAAAGGTATTTTTTTTAATCTCATTAGCTATAACAGCTTACAGTAATCCCTACCCCTTACAAGAAATAGACAGAAAAAATAGATGCATGAGTATTACGTATCTTCTGTAGGGGAAAAAAGAACTATTTATGTATTCAATATTTCCAGGAGGTTTTTTCCCTCCAGATTTAAGCATGAAACTTTTTTTCTGTCATTAATGATTTTTCAGTTTGTCCCCTTCAGATGCGGTGTCCGGTATACCGGACATTTACTAGTAGCATAGTATCTATAATATTAAGATATGTTTATCAAATTTATTTTAATTTATTCTTTAGAGCTTTTTGTATGATGTGTGTTCGAATTCTTCAAGAGGAAATTAACGATAATTTCAAGGAAGAAGAAACATATTCCTTTGCTTTAATTTTCAATCACATCGGTTGAAAGAAAAATTCAGTAGTAAAAACACTTATATTTAAAAAAAAATATTGTGACTTAAATGTCAGTTTTAGTTTATATTTTTACAGAAATATAATACAAGCAAAAATAGTTTAATTTGAGCTTGTAAAATTTGAATATTTTGCAACGTGTCTGCTCTACTAGACACGTCATAATTTTTTTTATTTATGATTGAAAAAGCTTTAAATTTTGTGTGATTGATAATGGATACTTTGCAAAACTATAACTTAAAGAAAACAAATCTATCACGCTATTTTCAATATTCCGTCTGAAAGGATTATGAACTATTTTTGTAAGTGCGATCAAAAAACTTTCCAATCACTCAAAAATTATTCTTAACTTTCTCTTATGAAACCCGAAATTTTCTGTTGCACTAAAAATATAGTTTTATATATTTTCGCTGAAAAATCCTTTATAATAAATTTTATTTCCCAAAAAATCATGTCTCTCTGCGGTTATATGGCGCATGTAATTTTCCTTGTCTGGGCATATGTCTGAACTGCTCAAAAATCAATTGAAGTGTTTACGTGAAAAAATAAAACGTTTTTATGGAAATAACTTTCAAGTGAAGAGAGAAAAGCCGATGAGAGAGAAATCGTATGGCTCTCTAAAATCTTATCGATTAGTTTGTTATTATTATGTTAAGTATATATTACGAAGCACATATTATTATTATTGTTATTATTTGGAATAGAAGAATCAAATAGGAAAGCATCCTCTAAGTTTTTTAATTTTCAACAAAAAGTTAGTACTGTTGTAAGGAATTTCAAGGAAATGATTTTTTGTTTTTCACTTACTAGACGTCGTTTTGGCCTGACGAGTGGTCTGCTGTGGCCGTTCATCTTGTAATAGAGGCCGCAAGCGTTGCACAGGTAGTGACCAGTTCCATCTCTCCTCCAAAGTGGAGTAGATGTGGCACCACAGTTGACGCATTCACGACCTTCTGCGGAAAAAAATATTGTATAGCAGCACAGTCCAAATACGAACACAAAAATTCTATTTTTAAGTAATTTTAAAACCACCGTTGATTTTGAAAGATTTATGAAAAAGATTATTGTAAAATCGTCATATATGCTGTTTTAGGACCTGCGCGCAAAAGTATTTTTAATTTAAGTATTTAAGAGAAGAGCATCCAATTCCTTCTTATACAAGTATACAGTAAACTTTGTTTAAAGCAAAATTAGTGAACCCATTTCTCCTTTCTTATGCAACTTTTCTTTGAATTTTAAATAAATAAATAATTGAAATGGAACGCAAAAGTAAACAAATAAGTAATTAAATGAAACATGGTAAACGTTTGTTTACGACTGCAAGTACATACTTTTAAGCGGTTATAGTTGTAATCACTAATGTTATTTAAATAGTAGCATGAATAACATTAGTACTGCATTTGGAAATTACTATTTCTATGAAACACATGATCAATACTTTTACAATCATAAAATAATACATTCAAAAACGGTTGCATTTATGTTTTGTGATTACTTCTCTTTAATACATCTAATAGAACATCATATTAGCCAAATTTTATTACTTTCATTTCTCTTGCTATGTTATTACCAGGCATTTTTTCGTCAGTTTGCTGGAGATTTCGAAAAACCATTTCATTTTACGCACATTGCCAAAATATTCAACTTTAAGTGCGTAAAACAATTTCTTTCGCTAGCCTAAAAAATTCTAGTAATTTTAGTTTTCAAGTCATGGAATAATTTCGGTTTATATTTTTAGATTCTAAAAGTACTAATCTTTACATCGAACGCAAGAATTTTCAGTAAGTTATTAAAATCTTACTTTATATTTCATTGTTCAGATTTACAGTAAGAAAAGTTGACCGAATTAAGCAAAATAATTGTTTTTAAAAGCTATTCTCGCAGCCATATTTTTGCAAAAACAATTTTAAAAAAAAGCCCTACATTTTTTAAGGGTTCAACAACTAAAGAGCCTATTCCACCAATATTTTTTTGCACCTTAGGGATCATTCATAAATGATGTCACGCTTCGAGGGGGGAGGGGGGTTCGTGAAATTGTGACAAAGTGTGATAAGGGGAGGGGGGTAACAAGAAGTGTGACATCATGCATTATGCAACATAGCGTGACGCGTGACAAAGGAAGGGAAGGGTCCACTAAAGTGTGACATATTGTGACAAAGGGGGGAGGGGGGTCAAATATATGGGAAAAAAGCGTGACGTCATTTATGAACGGCCTCTTATACTATCACGTTTTCCCTATGTATATATTTATTGTTATTAATTAATTAAAATTATTTGTTAGTCAACTTAGTCAACATAACAAATTCTTTCGTACTTTTACTGAATCAATTTTTATAATTGACTCGACTCCTTTATTTGCAATTTCATGGACACATTCAAAAAAGATTTAGTGAAATTTAACTGTTTCTTTTTACATGTACTTAGTTCTCAATTACACATACTACCACATTTTGAAAAGTAAATTTTTTCTATTAAAGAAAAAATTTTTACATTAAGCTCGTGTTACTTTCATTTCATCATTTGTCTCTTCATTGCAGCCCTTAGAACTAAAGACTCGAACTCAACACCCCTGGAACTTTTGATCAACTTCCAGAAATATGAACTGTGGGGTTAGAGAATTACTCCTATCTTGGTGAGTCGTACGGAGTGAAAAATAATGAGACCGCTACAGAGAACGATGAAAAGAATGAGAGACAGGAGGAGAATAAGAGAGATATAGGGGGACGAACGAAATGAAGAGAAAGACAAAGCTACAAGAAGATGAAGGACAAAGTTGATAAAAGAGCTACCGTAGAATTAAGAGGAGGAGAAAATGACAGAGAAGGATGAAAGAGAGAAAGAGTTTCAGGAGGATTAGAGAGATTAAGAGAATTTTAGAGCTATCGGAAGGTAAAAGAAACTAAGAGAGTACAAAAGCTAAGTATAAAGAGTACGAAAAGGCTACAGATAAGGTTGAAAGAGAGAGCTTCAAGAGGGGCTCGGAAAGATGAAGAGTACTTGAGAACTACAGGAAGATGAAAGAGACGAAGAGGATAAGAGAGCTACAGGAGGATAAAGAGGATGATAAAGCTACAGAGAAGGATGAAAGAGACAGCTGTAAGAGGTTCCGAAAGGTGAAGAGTATCTAAGAACTACAGGAAGATGAAAGAGTCGAAGAGAGTAAGAGAGTTAAATGAGGATGAAGAGTATGACAAAGCTACAGAGAAGGATGAAACAGACGCTGCAGGAGAGTCCGAAAGATAAAGAGTATTTAAGAACTACAGGAATGGGAGAGCTATAAAGAGGATAAGAGAGCTACGGTAAGATAAAGAGGACGAAAGAGCTACATATCCCCTAGCTGGAAGGAGGAGAGAGCTGCAGGAAAATCAGGATGATAATAGTATTTAAGAACTGCAGGAAAATGAGCGAAACGAAGAGAATAAGAGAGTTACTGGACGATAAAGAGGATCAGACAGTTACCGAGAAGAATGAAAGAGAAAGAGATGGAGAAGATGAGAGAGCTATGTATGCCACAACGTAGGAAGGGAGAATAGGGTTGACAAAAATTGTACGGCAGTCCATAAAAACCCTTCTGAGTTGGGAGAAGGAGTCCGTTCTAGAAGAAGAGTTCCATGGGGGTTATGTAAAACAGGCTTGTATTCCTGTGAGTAAAAATAATAACAATGGTTTCGTCATTTTTTGTTCATCTGTATTAATCAGAGCAACAAACCTTAGTACTGTTCGTATAACAAGTACTTTATTACACAAAACTTATTTAACTAATTTAAATAATTTTTAATGAGATATCAGTGTTTTATAAACACCTTTTTTTCGATAGTTTTTACAGTGACTTTTTTTATTTCAAAATTTGAGTGGCTGTATGTATTTTTAAGGTATATAAACCATATTTTGTCGAAACATTTGTTTCAATAAGAATAATTATCTAATATAAGTGGAACTCACAACATGTGTTTGATACAGCATGTAAAATAGTCTAAGTCAGACTTTGTAAAAATTTAAGCGCAAAGTTGTGTGAAAACAAAATGTAAAGCTAAATCATAGAATCATAGAAAAAGGGAAAAAAACCCTCTCAATATAAAACCTCAAGACTGAATAGAAAAAAATTCATAAAGTAAGAACAATTAGTGTACAATATTATTCAAAGTAACTGATTTTTAAGTAGACTATTGAAATTGTAATTGTTTAATTCATAAGGAAACAAATTATTTTACGTTTTTATCGTTATCAAACAAAATAAATGTATATGATTGTTAAAATTAAAAACATAATAATAAAACATTTTGCATTTCCTATAATCATTTGTGTCATAACTATAAAAGATGCACTCTTTCTTTTTTATTTTTACTTCTTATTATTCTTTATTTATTTATTTATTTTCTTTTACTTTAAAACTTAATACTTTAAATGGTTTGAATTCGTTACTTCAATCAAATCGTCAATTTATTTCAAATTAATTAACAGTTAAATAACTGTCAATGTTAAGCATCGAGTTAAGTCCCTGAAAAGTTTTGCTTTATTTTATAATTTTAATTTTTTCTTTTCTTCTAAACTTATGTTTATAATTTTTGGAATTACTTCATTTTCTGAAGGGAAAAAAAACTATTTTTAATGTTCTTAGTTTTATTTATTTATTTATCTTTTATTTATTTATTATAAATTTATTTATTTTCCATACTGTACCTTAAAAGTTCTTCCTGATAAAGTTACTCCGAAGCAAATCCGCGTAATAGATCACGATACATAATAAATTCAAACTTCCTTGTATAATCTAATGTTTTTTCTTTCTTAATTGTTCAAAATTGAACACAAAATCGTAAAAAAAAAATTAAAATAAACATGTACTGAACTGTCTTTGAAAAGATTTTTCAAACAGATTAATTTTTTGTTGGAATTGGACAATTTCGTCAAAAGTTACTCGGGAGCAGAGACATTTCTTGACAGAGATGTTTTCCCAATATTTCTCCAATTTAAAAAGCTCACTGTCAATTTTTTTTGTCTTTTCATTATGTATTGAATCGACAAATTATATTTCATATATACAGTATTTTTGTTTTAATGACATTGTCACGACATATTAAGCCTTCCTTTATGATTTTTCTCCTTTCTTGTTTTTACATTCGTGTACGAAGTAAAAAAGGTATCATTATTTATTTACTTATTTATTTTATTATTATTGTTATTTTAATTCTTTGAATATTTAACATTTTAACAGGTGTGGAGTTCAAGCTCTTTTACCTAGTCTTCGAAGTA
The DNA here is from genome assembly GCA_038502835.1 of Octonoba sinensis. NCBI lineage: Eukaryota > Metazoa > Arthropoda > Arachnida > Araneae > Uloboridae > Octonoba > Octonoba sinensis. Next base: position 101,087,036 of record CM076604.1, read on the forward strand.
AAAATACGTCATTGATAAAGGATTCCATAAAAAAGCCGCAATTCTCGATGGTAATTACGGTCGCAATAGGACTGCGCCAAAAGAATTTAATAATAGGAAAAGCATCAAATTAGAATAGGTAAATGAATTTCCAGTACTAAATTCTATCACAATGACGTACCAGAGTCGCAATGAAAGACCATAGGGAAATAAATGAAAAAAACAACAGACATTGAAGATGGAAAACACAAATTGAGGATGCTCATTGGCTAGTTTGTGTCACTGGAGTCATCCGGTATCCTCATTGGATTTTAGTGTCAAATCTGTTAATTTCATACCGTTTTTAGCGCAAAAATATGTTCTCCAATGCATCATTCAATTCATCCCTGCTGTTAGGTATTGGCGACAACGTGGTGGTGTTTCGCCAAATTTGGTCTCAAATATGAAAGTATCAGTTCGGCGATTATGGAGGTATTTGACGGATGAGTTTTCTATCAACTATCCTGTTAAATTGCCTTTCCTACATCGATCTTCAACAAACTACTAGGGCAAAGTTGATGAACCTATGGCACGCTTGCCCTTAGGTGGCACGCGACAGACGTTTCAGTGGCGCGCCTTCAGGTGTTGAAAGGTAAAAAGTACATTAAGTGAATCGTCTAAACGATTACACTATATCTTTAAGTGAAAAAAGATAAAATACAATTAGTAATAAATTTTGAATAGTATTGACGTATCTAAGCTTTCACACTGTTAAAGTTAAAAATAGCTAACATTAATTAACAATATATTACTTTTTCACTTACAGCAAAGAATGTCTTTTGGGGCACATTACTTTATCTTAATGTTAAACAGAAATATTTTTAAAATACTGCTGAGACAATTTATATTCTAGAGAAGTTTATAACTAAACAGTAAATAGAGTTAGAAAATATAATTGGATAGTTTAAAATAGAAGCAGAGTGGATTTAAGATGATTTTTGAAAATAAATTTAACAAGTGGCACACTGGACACTTGAAAGCAATAAACAGTAATTTAACTGGCACACTAATCAAAACAGATTCAGTATCCCTGAACGAGGGGATTGCAAGTATTTAAAATGTTCTTCTTTTCACTCTAAGGCAGTTTTGTAGTACATTTTTGTTCCTTTTACAGATATCATTTGGTTATTGCTATTGCAATTTCAGATTTCAGGGATCAACAAAAACATTAAATTTCTTGAAATTCGAAAGAGACATTTTTTATAGCTACTATATTTTAAAGGTGCATAAAAATGTTCAAGAAATCCTAAGAATAAAAAAGTTTTAAAAAATAAAAGTTCCTTATAAGATTATAAATTGGTAAGGCACTGGCCTCGTACGCCCCAAGTTCACAGATTCAAACCTGGTCCAATTCGGGGGATTTTCAAGATGCAGGAAATCGTCAGTGCCCATGTCGCATGATTATGTGGCATGTTAAAGATCCCTTGAGTATCTGTTTGGCTTGGAAACTCTCGGATAAATTAAATTCCCAGCGCATTTTGACATCATTTTGAGCTTTGGTGCCGCCATCTAGGGGGAAACTGAGCGTCAAAATTCTCATGTGGTAATGGCATCCGGAGAAAGGGGTGCTGCTTGAAAGAATGAATGCCGATTTCCGGGGAATGCACTAGGTCTGCAAAGGTTTGTGACCATATGCAGCCCCATTAGAAAGAAAAAGAAAGTATAGCTTTTAACTACATGAAAATACGCTCGGGTTTGTTATAGCTATTAAAAATTACATATTATTTTATAGGCGTACAAAGAATTGGTGTGCACATCGTATTTTTTAAAACTAATTTTCATAGGAAAATAGTCTAAAACGAAAAATCCAAAGTAGAAAGGCGCAAACTTTACGGAAACTTTTCACGTGTTTATCAGTAGCATAGAATTCTATACTTAGCACGTGAAACTAAAGCTATATTATTTTTATAGCATAGTTCCATTTTCTTCGAGTGTCTTTCTGAACTCCGTAACACTTACATGCTACTTGTATGATATTTTTATGCTTTTCACGTTGGATTGGTAAATTTGTAAGATAAATTTTCCACCGATTCAACTGAATGGCTAAATTAAAATTAACGCTTTAAGAGTTAATTTTTATAATTTACCAAACATGCTCGTTTTGCATGCAGTGATAGTGTAATATATGCGTATATGTCTTAACATAACTAGGGTCCAAATATACTGGTTAATTTAGTTCAAATTAACTAGTAGAATGTTGAAAAAACTCTCTCGCTTTTTATTTTGATTAAATGTTTTATCACTGATAAATTCTAATATTGTATTAAAGGTTTACATCTAAAATCTTAATACCAATCGTTAAAAACGTCTTCTTGTATTAAAATGCATCTTAAAATTTAGAAGTTTGATTTATTCTTATTATTATTTATGGTATCATTTTTCTTTTATTGAACGATGATAAAAAAGTTGGAATATAGCTTATACATGTGTCTACAGAAATCATCTAATACCTACAAAACCCCCTTTAAAAACCACCTGAGAAATTTGACTTCTTGGTCACTTGCCAGCTTTACGTTTGAACGTTTGTCTCCACTGAAAAGTGAAAGGCTGCCCAGCCCGGGAATTGAACCCTAGATCTGTATCATGGTAGCACGAAAGTTTTCGACATTGAAGTTCTAAAAATGTAAATCTTTGATATTTTCAGTAGATCTACTCTGAAAATTTTAAGAACTTGAAAATTCCAAAGCCAATTGAATTCCAGAAACACGCTTTTAGGTTATCTTTGGTGACGATAAGGAAAACAATGGCTTTTCCTCATCAATAATTAAGGAAAACATTATTTTAGACTGACTTTGAAAGGGGAAGGGTGGGAGGAGGAAGGGGCTAGTGGACGTTTCAACGGAAAATTTTCAAAATAATGACGCAATTTAAACTATTTGATTTAAAACGCAACCTTGACAACGTTTGGTGAGCAGGGGGGGGGGGGTGAAATCGAAGTCCTAAAATCCCATTTTTAGGCTATATTTGGTGATGTTTATGGTAGGAGAGGACGAACGAAGGCTCTTCACTAGAAATTTTTCGCAATTCACGTCTTAAAAACGCAATTTAAGGTTTGCCTTTGGTTAGGCTAGATTGGGCATAGTTGGCCAAGTGGCATATTGGTCCAGTTGCAGTATTTTAAAAAGTTTGGGGGCATGAAAAGCTGTCAATCAACCATGTATGTATTGTCCCGTCACCCTTTAACATAAATATCGTTGGTGAAGAGACATCTATTAAATAACCTGGTAGATTTTTCGAAATTTTACGGACCTGAGTGAATTTTATCGATAAAACTAATCGTTTTATATTTATTAATAAACATCGGGTTTTCCTTTTTGACACGCAATATTCAGAAAAAATATTTTTCGCAGTTATTGCAGGTTCTGTTGGTTTATTGAAACGCTTTCAAAATAATTTCTTACTCTCATGAAAGCAAAAGTTGCCATATGGGCTAGATTAGTTCATTTTGCACGGGAGACACCACCGAAGCCCCTATCGGCACAGGGCATGCAGTTGGTGAACGAGCCTCCATAGGATCAACAATGCTTTTCTATGAGATTTATAAACTCTCTTAAAACTTTAATCCGCAATAAATTTAATGTTGAGAGAAAAAAAGGACATAAACTTAGACATTCTAATCAAGAAAAAAATTATGTTTTAATATAATGTGTTTTTTCTTGATGTGGTAACTATATATTTTATGTGCCGATAAATACATATTTTACGAAAGTAATTTCAAACAAAAAGTCAAATTTGTTCAATGAAAAATTTCTCGTGTTGGTTCACTTGCGATGATGGCCCACGACGTCCAGCCGACCAGCCGGCTGGGCCAATCTTGCGCGCTTTACCTTTGAAACACTATGCGTAGGGTTGCAAGTTTGTCGCGGAAAAAAGAGCGCAAAATTCGCGAAATGTTCGCAAGACCACAAATATAACAAAATATAGCATATTTGCAATGAAAGTTATTCTTCATCCTAAAATATGGGGCTATTATTAAAAATGGAAGGATCATTAACTTCGTTAAAAATATTTAAATATTTGTATTGACTAGGATCAAAAACTATGTTTACTGTTACAGCTTTCCAAAAAATAATTTCTTGGTACAAGTTTAGAGCCTTTAGGAAAAAGTTTTAAAAATCGCGAATCAAGAGCTACAATTTTGAAATTGTTTAACAATAAGAATAATATTTTATTTATATAGAAAAATATGGGTTATAGATAAGTAAAATGTTAAAGATTAGTGAAAAGAAAAAGAAAAAGAGCTGCCACACAACTCTCTTATTAGAACTCTCTTATTAGGAATGTTTTCTTAATATGTTATTTAAGTGATTCAGTCATCTATTACAAGCTATTTTAAATTTTTTCACGTAAAATTTTGAATTTTATATTTATATTTTATTATATGTATTGAGTTAAAGGTCGGTCATAAAATCTAATATTTAGGGATTAAAACCCAAAAATACCTAATATTATGTATCCTAACATGTTTTGGTACATAACTTCGTTTTAAGACCATATATGCAGCAGCTGAAGAAACTAAAGTACCTTACCAGACATTACGAAGATGAGGCTAACTCTTGACCATAATAGAGGATCTAAATAAACTCAGTTGAGGGAAATAAAGTTGTTTTTGTTCTCAAATGAACCTTTGTTGAGTAATTTGAAGTATATGGTTATTAATACTTTTATACAGTTCTTTTTTTTTCAATTATAACCACTTTACCCCATGCACTGCTCACTTTACCCCACCCCATGGGGTAAAGTGGTCATACAGGGTTCACACTGGGGAAAAATACAAGGTGGGATTTTCCTCCTTGACCAAAAGTTTAAGTGGGATTTTTAAAGTTTAAGCCTAAAAAAAATTTTTTTTGAGTGGGATTTCAAAAAATATTGCGGGAATCGCGCGGCCTAGCGTGAACCCTGTCATACCTACGTCCCAGAAAGAAGGCGTCATAAAATTATTTTACTCAACTTTTTTCTGATCAAAATTTATGGCAATATGTTCTTTAATAACGTAATGTAAAATAACAAGTAAAAAATCTGAAGGTTTTGAGCAAATTCTTATATTTATTGGCAAAGAAAGTTGAAAAATGTGGATTTATGACCATTTTACCCCACCTGACCCTATTCATTCTGTGAACATTTAAAAAAAAAAAGCGGTAATTATTCGTTTTACTTACCAGTGTTTACTCTGCCTTTACCCTTTGGTTTTTTTAGTTTTGAGTCCTTGGATTTCTTCCCTTTGTCTTCTGATGAACTTTTGCTTACATTTCTGCTCTGAGTCTCTGCAACAGCTGTCGATGTTGCAACAGATTGATGACTCCGTCCCAAAGATGAAGGCATCTGAGTTAGAGAAGTGCTGGTTGCATTGACACATTGAGGTTGGGTGCACTGATTGAGTCTGTAAGGGATTTGTGGATATTGTTGGGAGGCATTTATGTGATCTTGCCGCCACACACTAGCACCGTGATAGGGACAAGAACAACTTTGACCTAGACAAAAAAAGACTATTTCCAACAAAAACGTACGTTTTATTTCAAATAATGCATGCGAAATATGTGGGAAAGCAGTTTCAGCCATCTCGAAACACCACCGAACAAATAGATCACTTGCTACAATTACGACAAGGATCCACCGAAAAGGGACATCCGTAATTTATTGTATTCCCATGAAACCTGTCTAGTATCGGCTTGTATAATTAATTATGCAATGTCAAGGTAGAGAGAGAGAGAAGTTCACCTTTACAACTGTAGTTAAATACCTAGGAATGATATTACAAAGCACAGGAAATGATGAAATGTCTTAAGAATTAGGGAGGAAAGGAGCTTGTGCGGACAACGTGAATATTTTTTTATTTTTTAGGTCAAGTTTCTCAGTATATTTTTGAAATTTGCGACATTGATATACACTTCCACACTAATACATACAAGGAGCAGTGTTTGAAATTTCGTAAAGAATAGAAATGGTTTGCCGAGGAGGATGGATTTCAAACTTTTCGCCTGTTGACATGAAATGACCCCATGGTAATTTTAGTTTGTTACGGTAACCTTTCTTGTTTATGATTCATATTAAAGAATTTACTTAAAGTAACAACTTTCAACTCGTTACTGCCATCACATGCAACGTATAACCACAATTTTAATCAAAATTTAAACACTTTTTAAAGCAACAAGGCCATTCTCCCCTTTAAGATTGCTAGTCTGTTACTATAAAATTGCCCAGTTGCTGAATCGTTTAGCTGATACTAGTCAATAAAATGTTTTTTATCCTGCATTTATTACCATCAATAAGTGCACATGCGGCGTTTCATGGTCGTGGCTCAAGTTTTTCTGGATGCATGTATTTTTTACAACAAATTTTATAATTGTTTTATAAACCCGTACAGGATGAGTAGACGATTTTGTATTTTCGCTTGCTTTTTTTCTATTTTAAGACTCACTACCGAGATTTGCCTTACTAATATATAGGTTTTTAACGTAAAATTGTGACTACCCTATTTTGTTATAATTTTCAAGCTATATTGAAACATATGTCGGGGTGTCTGTGTTGTCTCTGGTCGAATATGGTGGAATCACAGTACAGCGAAGCAAAATTCTTCATAACAAGCTGTTTAGATTATTCAATCTACCTTGTTCCACGAAATACTGAAGTTGCAATGCTCAAACATACATACGTAAGCTGTCCAGCTGTTTTCTTTTCTCACCCGTTTTTACAATAAGTATCATGTAAGTGTTCGACAAGGAGAAACACAACAATATTAAGGCAAAAACCACATTGCATTACCTTGAGCAGAAACAGCATCTTGCATAACATTCTGATAATTCGGAGTACTCAGGGAGACAGTCTGGTGTCTCGATGATCCAAAACCTCTGTTGTCGTCGTAATTCGAAATAACTGCTTCGTTGTTGATCGAATCGGGAGCCCTATCGATAGGTGGTGTCGGCGGAAACCTGAAATAAGGGTTTTGCAGTGAATGATGCCCTTCTAGTGGATTCTGTGGTTTGTTGGTAGGATATCCTGAAGGAAACTGTGGAGATGAGGAATACCAGGGCGCAGGGGGAGGATTCATGTGACATGGGCCCTCGGGGGAAAGCCATGGTGGGTGCGCAGGTGGCGGTACAGATGACCCATAATGAACTTGGCGACACATGGGGCTTCCTAAAACAAAGAAATCAATCTTAAATCAAACGTAATTCTTTTAAGCACTGCAAAATGGATATACTGAAAGCATTATATCTCAGTTAAAATCTTACCATTTCTATAATTCAGAAATTTATCTTTATAATAAATAAATAAATAAATAAACATTCTTTTGAAAGGGACTAATTTGCATTTGCATATGGAACAGAAGAAAACCAGAAATACCCCCAGTCCGGAAAGTCAATAAAGGTTCTGCACCGCGGGACTAGAGAACTGAGCCTTCTGATTTCGTGTTCAATGTGTTACCGATGAGCCCTGAACAGGGTTTTCAGTTAGAAACGAGTGGTTTCTTTATCGCAACTTAGGTTGACACTTCAAAAAAGCTCCCAACATCTAAAGAACATAAAACTAAAACATATCATAAAGACTTATAAACGTGTTGGCCCTAAATACATCACGTGCATTTTTCCCCCATCACTTCATTTTATTCTTTCTGTGCTTAATTCTACTGTAATTAATTTGACTTCAAAATTTGTATTAAGCACTATTTTCATTTATTCTCGTTTTGTTCAGTTCATCCAGTTCAAAAGGATCAACTTTAGGTGATTATTAATCTAGAACAACTTTAAATCATTTATCATGTGAGTTCTACGCTTCATATAAGCTACGAAGAAATTTTAACTTGTTTAGTTTTTTAGATATTTTTAAATGATGTAAAAATAAATATGTATAAAAGCCAAAATTTCTTCGTTTTTCATATTGGCAACTTAAAGAATAAATTCTTCTTGAATATTAAAGAAATAAGATACGAAAATCGAATTTTATTAATTGCAAGTACGTAAATCGTTATCGAAGAAATAATTCATCATAAGCCCGCTTGCAAAGCATTAATCTTCTATATTACCTGGGAATGTTTTATAAATGTACTAATTGTAAAAAAATAATTAACAAACACAAGCACTGTAATCTTAATAAAATTATGTAATTATTTCTTTGCTTTCAAGAGATGTATGTTATTTAAGCGATTTCTATTGCAAGTACGATTATGTCATCATAACATTAGAAATAACAATCGATTGTTTTTATTTTCATTCCTTAACATCAACGTTCGCAAGTTTTATCTTGGAAACCCCCTCCTCAATTTTCTTTATTATTTCCCTTTCCTTTTTTTTTTTTTTTTTTGTGCTACTGATTCTTAGTTTGCTACGAATATATTTTTAGCTTTATTGCCTTTATTATTAAAGATTAATTACTGACGCATTCTGAACTAGTCCAAAATTTTCTATGACTTACCATGTGCAGTTGGTTTATAAGAGTGTACACTGGACGGAGGAGGTCTATAGGCGTGCCCTGCTGAACCAGGATAGCATGAGACACCGTTCTCCACGCTCAGATGAAAGAAGTTATTGCCAGGTTCTTCATTAGAAGTGATACTGAGGTGAAATTCAGGGCCATAATTCCATCTGGGTGGTGCAGAGGTTCCCCCTCCTGTTTCGTCTTCCACCCACGCACAAGGGCCCATTCCACTCCGGTCAAAAACACCACAATAATCCAGGATAAATCTGCAAGACATAGAGTGCATGCTTTTCAGCCTTTTTCATACCAGTGATCTGATCAAAAAATTTTCCTAAGTTCGTTTACTGGGAATGGTAATTGTTTTTGGGCAAATGAGGAAAAATTTTGTAAAATTGCAATTACCTCGTTTAATTTATTTTATTTTATTTTCTCACAATAGGCATAGTATAGTGCCTTATGCCTTTTAACTCCCAGATACAGATAGGTTGCTTAGGAGAGCAAGAAATTTCCCTCCCGAAACCACAAAAGGGGCTTTCAACTTCGTAGAGGGCACCCTGTACTCTGGTTACCGTTTTCGTGAAGCATGAGCTCAAACCATTATTTTAAATGCTCAGCGAAAACAAAAATTTTCAATAAAATCACAAATGATGCAGTTTTATATCAATTACCTTGGCGTAGAACTCCGGACTGGTAAAATTAAATTAAAAATTAAATTAAAATAAAAAGCACTAAAGCGACTTTGTATTCTAAATTTTATGTATTTCGTGTGTGGAACTTATTCTTCTGTGCGTTATTAATAAGACGCTGTATTGCAAATAAAAGTTTGCCATGTAGAAAGGTGAGGTAATGTGGATTTATGAGTGCTTCTCTATTGCGGTGCGACTGCCATCGTTTTCGAATTCAAAGAATTCGCCAGAATGCAATCATTTATTTGTGATATTATTAAACATTGTTCATTAAATCATAAATTAATACTTTTAGAAAAACCTACTGGGGAACTAAAATTAATAATCAGGCATTGCAAATGCATGACATATCTGCTTCAGTAATTGAAATTTGGAAATTCGTGCCAAAAATCAAAATATCTATGCTCAAAGAAAGCTGCCTGAAGTATAATTTAAGGTTTTTGTTCAACTTCTTGGTTTAAATCTTTGGCGCTCCTGTATGAATTGCGTAACCAGTAAAACAATCTTCAAAAAGTTCTGTTAGCGGCTTTAATAAAATTTCACAAAGATTTGACCAAAAGTCTTAGATCAATAGTTTATTTCTTATGAATACACTTTTATTGTATTTTATTTACATCAATAAAATTCTTGAAGCTATTATGATGCAAAATGTTCTAGTTAGTGCATAATATACAGCATTTAAGACTTGTATATTATTTTAATGCTACAATATAACCTTCTTGATGTGACTCTTTATACGATATTCTTGAGACTAACAGTGACCTAATATCAACCGACATCTGATACATATTAAAGTACTTTTCCTTTAATGAATATGCCTGCGCTAATTTTTCTTTAGTTCGCGTTTATCGTGCGATAAAATCAAAGTTCTCACTGTTTGGGATCTGCCGGCATGGTGGCGTTGAGGTTAGGCGCGATACTCGTAAGCCTTTCAGTGTCCAGTGTCCAGATTTTCAAGACGCAGAAAATCGGCTGCTCCTATGTCGCATGATTATGCGGTATGCAAAAGGCCCTTGAGTAGACATTTGCCTTGGATGTCTCGGATAAATTAAATTCCTAGTGCAAATTCGCCTTAACAGAGTCCATGTACTCTCTCTTTCAGGTGGAGAAACTGGACTTCAAAATCATCATGCGGCGATGGTACCACTTACTGTGGTGCCGCAGAAAGAAAAGTACCAAATATCGGGACCGCGCTAGGTCTGCAATTGGCAAAAGCCAACAGCAGCCCATATGAAAGAAATAAAAACAGTTTGGGTACTTTAAAAAAAAAGCAGTCTAATGTATGAAATTAGTTCCGTAGTGTGGAATTTTGCTTTTTATATTTCACAAATGAAGAGTCATTTTGATCAAACAAGTGTTAACGAATTTTTGCTCGGAATTTTGTGTTCCAACTTTTGAAAAAAAAAGTACCCTGAAATCATACGATTTTAAAAGTTGCCTTTTATTTTTTACTTGAACGTTAGAACTTACTTGTTTATGATATTAAACAATACGTAATAAATCAAAATTAATTTCAAAACCCTGCAATGGTTGCAGATGTCTACTCTCAGCCACTAGCGCTTTTTTACCGTTCCAGTCGCATGTCTGCTCTTAGCCACCACAGCAAAGAACCATACTGATCTTACATTATATTTAGTCGACAAGCCTCAGAAATACGTAGAATTGGAAATAATGTTTTATAAATTGTGTTTAAGTATAATTAGACATCTTCGCTTCTGAAAACATTTTAAAATAATTCCCTAATAAAATGGCAAAAAGAAGATTTCAGAAAGAAGTGTACCGAGAAATTGAAAGGAGTGATGACGAATTTTATTTTGACTCTTTGAACACTGACTTTGATACAGAACGTGATAACGGTTGTTTTGAAAATATTTATAATACTGATTCTGATAGTAACATAGTTCCAGTGAAGTACCGAGTGATGGAGCATCTTCAAAATCAGGAAGACCATCATCCTCATATAAAGATGAAAGGTTTAATGGCAAACTACATATATTGCGGCACTGTGAAGATGTAAAGAGTAAAGGTTGTTCTGCACGTTCAAAACAGAGAAATTAAATGCAGAAGATTCCAAACTAATCATTTTTGCAACACGTGTTCTCGAAAACCAAGGCTTCATATTGGAGACTGCTTTGAAAGATACCACACGATGGAGAACTATTAAAAATATAATTTTTACATAAAACAAAAGCATATTATTGTGTTGCATATAGCTAAAGTTTAAAAGCTGACTAATAAATTTTATTTTTCCTTCATAACCTTGCATATTATGTATTTCTGTTCGTTCAACGAAAATTAATTCGGACCAGTAATGACACCCATGTATAAAGTTAATAAGACAGCAAAGGGTTAAATGATAGATCAAAATTAATGTCTGAATCATCTTATCCAGAAAATCCTTATACGCCAGAACGTCTCCACTGATTATATTCTCCATAGAAATATTTGAAATCCTTCATAGCCCATAATCAAAGAAGGGAATTTTTCGATTTACCCATAGCGAATAACATTCTTATATTTTCTCCATTAAAATAACATTAAGAACTGCACAACTTGGGCTTAATTTTTAAGGAAACAAGTGTGGGATCCCTATGGTCTTCAGAGCTCATTTTCATGCGTAAATAATATGAATTAAGTCTAATACGTAAAAAATTGCATAAAATTAAAAAGAAGTGCAGGAGCTAAGCTCCCGTGAGGTCACATGCAAACAACGCCCTGTCCATCTCCGCATGTGAATCTCTGATCAATGACCAACCCTAAATGACAAGAAAATGTCCATAACAGATTATTTCCACCATAGAAACATCTTTTAGTCGCTTTCACTTAAACACCCATCATCAAAAACCAGAATGTGTCCACAAAAGATTATTTCCACCATAGAAACATATTTTAGTCGCTATTCACTCACACACCCATCATCAAAAACCAGAATTCCTCCATCACGGAAAACATTTTTACATTACATCCGTAGAAATAAATTTAAGAACTTCATTGGGGAGATTTTTCTTTTCCTCTAAGTTCACTTCTGTTCAATTGCTAACCTGTACGGCAAACCAGTTGATTTTGGCCGGTAATGAAAAAGATTATTTTATGCTTAACGACAATAATACATTTAATTCAGCGATGCGGGGCTGTGGAATTGATTGGGAAAATGACCGACTACCTCACAAATATATATATATATATATATATATATATATATATATATATATATATACATATATGCTATATATGCATTTTGGTGATTCTCATGAAATATGAAGAAGTACTGTCACTCTAGTAATATTCTATAAAATTAAAATAATAATATACTTTTATTAATAGCATTGTTATTAACATTCTAAAACTTTTTCACAGCAGTACTAACAAATTATATTTTGTGGCAACAACTTTTCGAAACCTTCAAAACCCATAAGGGGCTTTAAAGCTAGCAATACCTTTTTCTCTGCTTAATTATTTGTATCTTAAACAATGAAAGCGTTTCTAAAATACATGTTCAAATCATGGTTTCTAAAAATTTTTTGAAAAATAAGTTTTTATATCAATAAGCAGTGTTAGTGTGTCCCACGGAAAGTTGAAACTTTTCTGGCCAGTAATTTTTATTTCTCTGTCACCTACAATAGTGTTTAATATTTTGTAAGGAGTGTCAATAAGAAATGAAGGAAAAAAAAGAAAAAGCAGAAATCAAAATCGGACTCGACACGTTTTTGAGCGACTACGACTCTTGTACCCAACCTGAATCCGACTACACAACCCTGCTAAAAAGACATAATTTCTCTACCACGGATGATTTTTTGTACAGGAACAACTGATCAAGCTGTGTTCCAAATTCAAGTATCAAAAATTTTCTCCTAACGGATTGCTTTCTCCGCAGACATACGGTAAGTGGATTTCGTAATTTAAGAATGTATTTCGAAGCAGTAAGAAGCAAAGTGATGTAAGAGGCCAAAAAACGAATCTGAGTAAAACGTGTCCAAATTTTGGATCTTATGGTAGTTTTAATGTTAACGTTTTTCTAAATCACGTTGGGGTGGAGCACTTTGAGCTATAACCATCTTTTGCCACAATGCAGAATGGTGCTTTCCCTTTCCCTTGCACTAGTTACCATCAAATTTTCAATTTTGTCGCTTACAACCTATTGCTTTTAGGTGCCTCATCATTGATTATTTTCCCCTGATCTGGAAAGTCCAGCTAAACTGCTATTCAGTGAAATATCGGTCCTGAAAGAAATGATTTAGGTACCCGTAACAGGGGAGAGTGCTGATCCTTGGAAGAGATTCTTCTCCGTGTTTACCAGACAGAAAATTAGAGGAAAGTGCACATAAGTTAAAACAAACATTATAGTAGATAACCAGTTAACCAAAAATAATTATCATTTAATTAAATAAAATAAATTAATGAAACTGATAAGTAAAAACCTCCCTACTACTCAGTTTTCAAGCTAAGTATTTTTTAAAAACCCTGCCCTCCTCTGAAAAAAAAACTAAGGGCTCACATGTCCGGTGATGTACTTGTGAACAAGAGGCACAATTCTGACCTGATAAGTCATGCGCACGGATTTAATATTAGTAATATTGTTAGCTTTGTTTACATTGCTGCTTTTTCGTTTACTGGGCAAAAAAGAAAAGGAAAGGAAAAAGAAAAGAAAGAATGAAAGAAGCCGTAACATTGAAACAAGTTTTTCTAAATTGCTTTTCAACGCAACTTTTAAATATCGAAATTTCCAATTTCGTTAACTTGATCCTGAGTAAATCTTCTGCTAATGACCCATATAAAATATGTGTGTATCGATATGCACATAGTGTATGATTATTTTACATTTCGAACAACATATAATGACATATTTTCCTAATACTTTTATCAGTAGTATTCCACTCCCTTTTCGTTCATCTAGCCATTTTGTGCAAAAGCTACAGTAAAATTTATTTATAAACAAAAGTTTAAAAATATTTATCGCTTCAGTACATCTAAGATCAAATAAAATGTCCATTATAAAAATACTGATGGAAAACGCTCTAACAATGACTTTATTTGACATTAAATGAAACAGAATCGTATCATTCTGATAATTAGAAAGATAATAAAAAGGAAAAAATGACGTACCCGAATGGTAGTAACACTTGACAGCTTTAAGATACCGATCAAAATTGCTCTCTGGTTCTTTATCTGCTGATAAACTTTATCGCATCGGAACAAGGGAACTCCTAGATTCTTCCAAGATAAACAAAGAATAAAGGGAAACCCACCCATACTAATAGGTATCCAATGAAATTAGTTCTGACTGAAACGCATTCTAAGTACGTCTTCAGGCTCCAAAAACAACATCAGGGATTCGCTGATTAAAGTCCATGGGTGGTGTTACATCAAGGAGCATGCAAATCACCACGTCTTGCGGTCCGCCTTCTAAGCTTCACCATTTCCCTCATCCCATTTGAAGATTAGTTTGAGATAAGCCCGATAGAGTTACGTGCAATTAGTCGGTGAATATCTTCCTTAGAAGAGAGTGTCCCGTTTGGGTCTTCTAGAGAATGAATGCTACAGACCGCATGGAATCCGACAAAAACCTTCAAAAGGAATACTATAGTCGAAATATTTGATGATAGCTCTCCAATCTGCGGTAGGTTCTCTTTCCAGGAGCATGATATTCTTCATTGGAAGAATAAATAAATAAATAAATCCTGCAAAAATAAATCGTCTAAACTCGAAATATAATTATCAAGTCTGAACAGATATTTGCTTTTCTTTTTAATATTCGGAAACTATAGTAATAGTGTATTAGTTTGTACTTGACACAAGTTTTGCATCGCTTGGACAGTTTGTACTTGACACAACATTTTTGCGTCGCTTCGACTGGAAAGCTATTTCAAAACAGGTCTGTTTTATTTGAATTTATTCAGGACATTTTTTAAATCAAGAGCGCTTCTGAAATGGGCTACTACTTGTTGATAATAATAAGCTGTTTGCTTGTTTATGGCACGGGTCTTCAAACTGGGTTCCGCGGAATCCTAGGGTTCCCTGGACTTTGACAGGGGTTCCGCAAGTGACCACTATTTGCTTAATCAAATCGCCTAAATTTTCATCAATCAAATCTGCAAAAAACATTTCTTGAATATATTTTCCTGCTCGAAAAGAAAAAAAATATCATGGATGCAAAATCTTTTTCAAAACTGAGATTCCTCCGCACTCACAACTCACAATAAAAGAAAACTCACAATAAAAGAAAGAGAACAGAAAAATGATGTATCAGCCGAAAGGCAATTTAAGCTAACATTCAAGTCAAGTCGGTATTATGCGTTTCTGCATTGAGATTAGAGTTGAACCGGATAGTGATTTTTCGGGATACCGGATCCAGCTATCCTGTCCTTTTTCTATCGGATACGGATATCCGGGGATCGGATATCAGGGTTCAGCCGGATACAGGTTCCACCGGATATTTGTAGTTCGGCCGGCTGCAAATTTTTTTTTCAGTTATGTTACGTATTTATTTTTTATTTTTTTTTACTTAGTACAACCTCAAAACAATAAATCACAAATATGTTTCACTCATCATTCCTTTTAAAAAATTTTTAATATATCAAAAAGACATTTTTCCGAACCATCTGCATGCTTTAAGTTATTTTTATTTTAAAAACGCAACACATAAAATAACACATTGAAACATTGTTTTTATTTTTAGATAATTTGGAAAATAAAGAAACAAACTTTTAAAAAAATAAAATGTTTCGAGATGTACCACCTATGGTTAACTTTGAAGGATTCTCCTAAAAACATAGGTTTAATGCACTTTTTTAAAAACCTGCTGTGTACTTATTTGCAAAAAATATTTTATGTTGAATTTCACAAAACAAAATAAAAATGCAATTCAGTATTTTTTTTTAATTATTATTATTATTTACAGCATTACGTATCACATATAGTTTTATTTTGAGTTAAATTATTTTATACATACACATGATGTAGGAAAATAATAATAACGATGAAATAAAGTAAAAATAACTTTTTTTATTAACCAATGTGTTTCATTGCTTGGTTTGGAAAGGATGCAGAACAAAATTTTGTATCATGCATTGAAAGTCTTTCACTTAACAACAAATCAATTATCACAGTTTAAATATTTTTAAAAAAAATGATTCAATATGCTTCGTAATTCAAGACTTTTTTTACATGAAAGTGAAAAAACATAGAAGACACACATGCTAGAAGTCACTACAAAAACGTTCCCCAAAAAAAAAAAAAAATTTCGAATATGAATTCAGTTTAAAAAGTTAACAAAATGGGGGATTTTTTGCAGTACCTCACAATTACTCCTAATTTTCACTACTAATAACAAAGCAGCAAGTACGTCTGTCTATGTGTGTGCGTATGTCTGTCTGTGACCGGCGTAGGGCCAAGACCATTCGTCGGAGTTTCATGAAATTTGGCACGAAATTAGTTTGGAACAGGGGGGTGTGCACCTCGGAGAATTTTTTCTGAAATTCGTTCTTTTTTATTGCAATTTATAGCCGAAAATTACGTAAAAGGGTTCTTTTTATCGCATCGTTTGGAACTTACATACCATTGAAAAGCACGTAAAAAACTACTCCAGGAAGAGTTTTGCTCTTCATGCTAAAATTCGAAGTCTCTAAATTAACTAGAAAATAAGTTATTTGCGTTTTTCTCTGCATTTTGAAATTATTTTTTCACAGTAATTAACTTTAATTTCATTTTCTCCAGACAATTGATAAAGCTCTTGCATTTTATGTATTTTATTTGAATTGTTACCATGCCGACTGGCTTATTATGGTCTTTTTTTTAACGAATTAAAATTTATTTCTTGCGGATTTCAGCATCTTGAGAAGCTAGCCGATTTTTAATTTATTATTATTATTATTATTATGGATTTTGATTATTTTGTTTAACGAATTAAAATTTATTTCCTGCGGCTCACAGGCGATCGATAGCTTTACTTTGATTTCCATATTTTGGCATGATTTTTACGGGATCATTTTCCATACTGCACAGGGGTTTTTCAAAGAAATGTTATCCTTTATAGCAATTTTTGTTATTCCAACTTATTATTACTATTTATATTTGTTTTTATTTATTTATTTTTCTCCAGTGAATTAGCAGCTATGAAATTTCCCTATTTGAGCTCGGATGAAAGGTTTCTTCCACCTTCAAAGCTTTGCTTGATGCTGTTTGTTTCTGTAAGCTGCAAAATTTCGTCTTTCTGATTTACTGTCAATGAATAATAGATAAAAACTAATTATACAAAAAATTTATTAAGTAAAACTATTCTAAGGGATTATAATCGTCCTTTTTGTGTGAGTACTTGAACTAAACAAACAAAATGCGTATTCTTTTAAGTATTCTACTTCGCTTTGTTTCGTTTCTTACTTTCTTTTTTCCTTTTTTTATTGTGTGTGTTTTGTAAAAAAAATGCTTACATATGTGTAGGATGGCTGGTTTGTTGCCTTGGGCGGCTAATTTCTAATTATGTGGAATTCTATACATTGTAATAAAATAACATAATCTACGCATAAAGAAGTTATCACTGTATACACAATGGCGAATTGGCTGGTCTTTTCATTTTTTAACACGGGCATAGCCGTGCGGAAAAAAAAAAAAAAAAAAAAAAAAAAAAAAAAAAAAAAAAAACAAGAATGAAAAAAGGCTTGATGTATCGTAAATTTTTTTCCCCCATGGAATGGCCCTTTATAACATTTGGAGATTGCAAGCTTATCCCCAAATCCTACTTAGATTTTTTTTAAATGAAGGTTTTAATGAAAATAAAAATAAGTTGTATTTGTTTGACTTTTAGCCAAAGCTTAAAAAAGATCCAATTCCGATAGCAGCTGAAAGAAGATCGAATTTTTCAAAATTTAATAATAAGAAATATAACAAACGGCAATAGAAAGAAATTATTCAAGTAGAATAACTTTAGAGTTATATTTTAATGAGTCTATGTTAATAATAGGATAGTTTGCACTTCGCATAAATGATAGTTCTGTGCTGGTGAATTTTAAGAATAATTTAATGTAGCGTAGTCAAGTGGCAAACAAAAATGGAATTTAATTAAATTTTGTACAGATAACCTTTTTAGAGAGTAGAACTAATGTAGGACAGTGACTTCTTTCTTTTCAAAAGTTAAGAATTATAGGACAGTTGCAATTAGTGGAAAGTAAAAATGTGGCATAAAATAGGTACTTTTTAAGGAACGAGATACAACAGTAAAAAAATAAGGGGGAAAATATAATAATAAGTGCTTTCTAAAGCACCTTTTTAAGGCCTTGAAAATAAGAAGTATAAACAATAATTTTTTTAATAAATTTAATTTAGCGTTCGAATCCTGCGCGCAGTATTTTTTTTTTTTTTTTTGTATGATAACATAATTTTGGACTTCGATCTATATTTAATAATGTGAATCAAAATTTCGATGCGAATCCCCTGGGGTGGGAGGACGTGGGCACTCGCCCACACCATATCTCCGTCGATGACGTCATCACAAGTAGGTGAACTTTAACAATAGGTCTCATTAAGCGCTTCAAAACATTTCATGTTCTTCGGAATAATTTGTGTGGGGATATTAATTACTGATTGATTTTACACTTTAAATTCATGTCGGAATATAAATCATGAATACAAAAGAAAAATATTTTATTCAATTCACAGAATACAACGTGTTGTTGTTTCTTTTTTAAGCCAAACTTTTGCACAAGTAAACATTCATGAACCGATTAACACTTGAAACTTTTTTAAGGGAATAAAATATGAGAGTAAAAAAAAAAAAAAACAAATTCATTTGTTTATTTAATTTTCTGAAGCATTTTCATGAGAAAAACGTATCTTCAAAGATGTTGATATATAAATGTACTTCAAACCATTAAAAATTTTTGAAAAACTTTGAAAATATGAAACAAACATAATAGGACGAAGACAATATAAACACTACTAGAAAATCAAAATGCAGTGTAGTTCTGAGGTTAAAGTAAAATGAAATTAAAAGGGGAATTAAAAGTGCTGCATTTAGAAAACAAAGAGTGCACTAGTTTTAGAGTTTAATAAGGTGTAATTTAGGATCAAACATTTAAGGAATTCTGAGCGCATAGTTAGAAGAAAAATTCAGTTCTCAGACTTGTGAATAACTTTGCTTTATCTGAATATTGTTTTTATGTTTACAAAAAGTCTAATTGAACATTTTTGAGGCTGGAGGTGTCATTCATTCCCCCCCCCCCCCTCCACCATATTAATTATACAAAATCCAGACTGATCTTTCTCTATGTAAAAAGATACAATTTAAATGATTGCGAAATAAACTAAAAATGAAGTGAAATTATTAATGGTTTGATAATATACAACACGACAACGGAATTTTAAATTCGGCATTTCGTATACTACTTAAATTATAGTGATTTTAAAAGAAGCAGTCACTATTTTTAAATTTTTTAAAGAAAGTTGTAACTTTCTTTGTGCCAATTAATTTTGTTACATACTTCAAGGTGTAAACAATGTTTAAACACATTGAAACAACTCCAAATTTTATTTTAGAGCTATTGGTAATATTTTAGGTAAGTTTGTGTTATAAATTGTTATTGCTATGTTTTGTAGCGAATTTGAGAAATCTATTTAGTATATCGTTAAAGTTTTCGTTGGAAAACAGTCGCCAAACTTTTATTGCAACCAGTGGCGTAACTAAGGGGGGGGGGGCGGTCCGCCCCGGGCGGAGCTTTATTGGAGGGCGGCAAAAGATTCGGAATGCCCTTCCCAAGTTCGCCCAGTACGCAGATTCTTTTTTCAGTTCTTTTCGTCGCAAGCAGTTTTTCTGATGACAATGCATTTTTAAGTCTACTTTTTTTCCGAAAAAGTTCCATTATTAAACAACAGTTAATTCGCGCTCAAAGTCACTTCAGAACGTAACCGCCTATTTTTTTTTTTTTCTTTCCAAAGAATTCCTGAAAGCGACAAAGACCGCCCGGCTTCCCCTTTTGTTGTACCCCCTAGGTATACATTTTGCTCCCGTAATAAAGGCCAGGTTTCTTGGGATGACTCCCAGAGTTTAGACCATATGGTAAGGGTTTATGGTCTAAATCCCAGAGGGGCAGTAGAAACAAGTAGAAGTTCGTCGCGGCCTATTTTCAAGACCCTGGCATTTTCTGGTCTTATCCGACGCTGCAGGCTCCAGTGCAAAGTGAACCAATTGTCACCATTAGCCAAAAGATGAATGACTGCCTTATTTAAAACTTCTACTGATCCTTCATTTTCGTTTATCAGTTTAGTGACATTAGCCAAGGTCCAGTCTAGTCCCAGTCTGTTTTTCTTCTACGAAACTCGTGATCGAGCAGCACAAGGAAAGAAAATTTTGAATATACTCCTAATATAGCAGAGGTAACCAATTTCTCCTCCAAGTAGGCAACAGGCAAGTAATGCTATAACATTTATTTATTTTTTTTTCTTTCTTTCTTTCTTCAAGGAGCAATTCGTATTTCGAACAAAAATGTATTTGATTCATTCATTTTCATACCTCATTTTGTTTTTATTTATTCTTTGTTTTCCCATTTAAAAATTAACAACAGATCCAGGGCCGGAGCTACCAATTAAGACAAACTAGGCAGCTGCCTAGGGCGCAAACTTTGAAGGGGGCGCAAAAATCCAACCACCTTTTTAAAGCTACTCGGTTGTTAATTATATAATAGTAGGGGAATAATGGGCGTTCTACCCCAGCAGGCGGATCGCGGATCAGGGGGCGTGGCCGATCCGCCTCCCAATACCCCCAGGCGTGCCCTCAGGCGTTAGTCGAGTGGAGTTGAGTTGTATGCCCTCAGGCATTTTTCGAGTAGAGTTGAGTTGTTTTTGCCCTTAGGCATTTTTCGAGTGGAGTTGAGTTGTATGCCCTCAGGCATTTTTAAAGTAGAGTTGAGTTGTTTTTCAAAAGTTTATAGTTTTTTAATGGCAACACCTTTTTTAGTTTAGGTTTTATTCCGCCTCCTAGCGGCAAATAGTGGAACTACTATAGCACTGTTTCAATACTACTAAAACCGTTTTTTTAAGTTTATAGTTATGGAATGGCAACACTTTTTAGTTTCAGTTTAAGACTTGATATAAAACCGATTGTAGCGCCATCTATGTGAAGAAAATTTAACTGTTATTTCTTTCCAATGTTTTCTCTCAGAATTCAAGCAGGAACTATTAACAAAAAATTAATTATAATGTATAATGAATTAAACTTATTGTCGCTATTTACATCCTATTATGTATTTATTTCTTTTTTCGACTTAGAAAGATTTTCTTTTTCGATCTTTTTAATGTTTTCACTTAGCATTCACACAGGAACTATATCATATTAACAAAAAAATTAATTATAAAATGATAGCGCTAAAAAGTGAATGCTTAAAAAGAGGTTATTTTAAATGCAAAGGGAATTATTAAAGTATTACATTTAAATGATATTAAAAAATAATAATAATATTCTTAATACAAATTAGTGATGATAAAAGGTATATTCAACTTACCCTAGCAGGAGATTCAGTAGATTGATAATTGATTCTTGAAAAATCCATGGTCGAGCGTGTAAGGAACTTAGAAACGCTTTTAAAAAAGAGCAGAGCAAAAATTCATCTTTACTAAGCAAGTGTAGAAAGCGAAGTGACTTTTCACTTTCCAGTCTTGTAGCATTTTCTTTCAAGAAATATAGAAGCTAAAAGTTAACCAAATAGAATGCAGTATACATCACAGTTGAAGAGAATGTATCCATTCAGGGTACATTTGCCGAAAGTTATAATTCCTGCAGCATTGCAAGACATGACCAAACTTGTATTGCGCTAAAAGATTGAAATCATAGTGCAGGTGTTTTTTTATGGCTTTAGGTCCTTTGTGACGATCGGACAGAAAAGAAAAGGTCCCCTCTCCACCCCTATAGGCATACTTTCTCTTTCTACATTGAATGAAGTGATTGACAAAGATCGCTTTCCTTTTCACATACAAAGCATCTCCATTGTACTTAATTTTTAACTGTAGATAATGGATACATTACTTGATGGTGGTGAATATCGGCTTAATGAAAACAAAAATACGTTAATGAGAGATGATTTTTACTCGCAAAAAAACATGTTTGATAGTGTTTTCTTCTATTAGCCCCAACCTTTTTTTCATTGGTGCAGAAGCTACTAGTAGGATTCATTCTGTAAAACAATAGAGAATGTAAGATTTTACTAAATAAAAATGTTTGAACTTGCAAAACAAAATTATTTTCTACTTGCAAAATTTTAGAACTTCGCATGAAAATTTTTAAAAAAAAAGTACTTATTCAAACGGTTGAAACTTGGAACTAAAATTTCAACACTGAATCATCAAAAATCCGAAACAATTTAAGCTGTGGAATAAAGATTCGAGACTTAAAAAGTAAATGTAAACTCACTAAAAGAGATTTGAAAATCTGAAAAGAGAAATAGAATAATAACTACACTAGAAACACTGAAATAGAATCGTAAAACTTGAAAAATTTAAATCATAAAACTTAAATCTATTGCAAAGAGCTTTATGTGAAACGTAAAAGTGCTAAGAGCAAATGCTAAAACTGAGGAAACTTAGAAATACGTGGAACAAATCATTTAAAACTATAAACTTTAAAAACTTAAACTCATTCAGAAAAGAACGGAAATGCAAAATTACAAAACAAAAGTGTTACGCTTTTGCAAAATATTAAAACTTAACGCAAAAAAAATATAAGAAAGTACAAAACACCAAAAGTTAAGAGTAGTATAAAAAACTGTTACTTAGATTCATCTAAAACATCACTAGGAAAAAGTAAAAGTAATATATACAAATTGAAAAAACTTATATTCACCTAATTAACATATCAAAATAGCAAGTACAAGACGTTAAAACAGAACGAAAATGTAAAAGTATGAAACGTAAAATTACAAAACCTAAATTCATCTACTAAAAGTTCCGTAAAAAATGTAAAAGCACTAAGAGTGAAAACTACAAAACAGCATGAAAGCTAGACATAAAAAATATGCAACACCAAAACTTAAATTCATCCAGAAAAACTTAGAAGAAAAAATGTAAAAGTTCGGAAATTTTCAAAACAAAAGTATGATGCACTTGCAAAATGTTAAAACTTAGTACAAAAACGTAAAAAAGTACTATGTACAAAATGTTAAAATTTAGATTTATCTACTAAAACAGTGAATGAAGATGTAAAACTACTAAGAGTAATATATTAAAACAACACGAAAGCGTAAAAGTACTAAGTACAAAACGTAAAAAAAAATTTGTTTATCTGCTATAACTTAGACTGAAGTCGTAAAATTACTAAGTACAAAGTGTTAAAACATCGTAAAAATGTAAAAATATCAAGTATAAAGCAGCAAAACATAGATTTCTCTATAGAAATCTTGATCAAAAAATGTAAAAGTTCAAACAACAAAATCCTAAAACTCTGAAAAATTGAAAACACGCAGTACAAAAACAGCAAAACCTGTAAAATTGCTAAGTATAAGGATGCAAAACTTAAATTTTTCCAGAAAAACTTAGAACGAAGTTGTAAAAGTACGAAACTTTTCAAAGTAAAAGTGTTATGCACTTACAAAATGTTAAAACTTAATGTAAAAATGTAAAAAACACTTCGTCAAAAATGTTAAAACTCTGATTAATCTACTAAAACTTAGAATGAAAATGTAATTGAATCAAATGTACTAAGTGTGAAATAGTAAAGTAACATGAAAATGTAAAAGTACTAAGTATATAGCGTAGTCATCAAGTGAAACTTTGTACAAAAATGTCAAACTTAAGTACGAAACTTAAAAGACTTAGATCTGTCTGCAGAAATCTTGATCAAAAACCGTAAAAATGCAAACAACAAAATCTTAAAACTCTGAAAAATTAAAAACATGCAGTACAAAACAACAAAACATGTACAAATGCTAAGTATAAAGCTGCAATACAAATGCTAAGCATAAAACTTAAATTCATCCAGAAAAACTTAGAACGAAAAATGTAAAAGTACGAAACTTTTCAAAACAAAAGTGTGATGCACTTGAAAAACATTAAAACTTAATGCGCAAATGTAAAAAGTACTACACACAAAATGCTAAAATTTAGACTTATCTACTAAAACAGTGGATGAAGATGTAAAATTACTAAGTAAAATATATTAAAGCAGCATGAAAATGTTAAAGTACTAAGTACAAAAGCGTAAATAAATTGATTTATCTACTAAAACATAGACTGAAGTTGTAAAATTACTAACTGTTAAAACATCATAAAATTTGAAAATAGCAAGTATAAACCAACAAAACATAGATCTGTCCACTGAAATCTTTATCAAAAATGTAAAAGTTCTAACAACATAATCCTAAAACTGATAAATTAAAAACACTCAGTACAAAACGACAAAACATGTAAAAATGGTAAGTATAAAGCTTACTTATTAAAGTAAAAATGGTTGAAACTTAAACTCAATCAGAAAAACTTAGAACGATGATGTAAAAGCGCGAAACTTTTCAAAATAAAAGTGTTATACACTTGCAGAATGTTAAAACTTATTGCAAAAATCTTAAGAATTACTACGTACAAAATGTTAAAACTCTGATTTATCTACTAAAGCAACGCGAAAATGTAAAAGTACTAAGTATATAACGTATCCATCAAGTGAAATTTTGTACGAAAATGTAATCGTCTGTGTACGAAACTTAAAAAACTTAGATTAATCTAAAAAAATCCCAACTAAAGTCGTAAAAAATATAAAATGTTAAACATCATGAAAATGTAAACTTTCCAAAAATGCAAACATCAAAACTTAGATGTATCTAATAAAATTTAGAACGAGTAAAAGTGTCAAACTTAATAAAAGTACTAAGTAAAAAACAAAAACAGAAAAACTTAGAACGAAAAGGTAACCGAAAATTTTCAAAATAAACGTGTTATGCATTTGCAAAATGTTAAAACTTAAATTTATCTACTAAAAATCAGAACAAAGATGTAGAAATACTAAGTATAATACATTGTAGCAACACAAAAAATTTAAGAGTACTAAATACAAAACGTAAGAAAAGTTAGAGTTATCTAACTAAAACTTAGACTGAAGTCGTAAAATTACCAAGTACGAAATGTTCAAGCATCATAAAAATGACTAAATAACAAGTATAATGTATCAAAAACATAGATTTCTCCATTGAAATCTTAAACAAAAATGTAAAAGTTCTATGGACAAAAATGCTAAAGAAGTGAAAAAATGAAGAATACGCAGTGCCACACAACAAAGCATGTACTAACTATAAAACTTCTAATCTTGAATTCATCCAAGGAAAAAAAAAAACTTAGAAACGAAAAAAAAAAAAAATGTAAATCTAAACGAAAATTTTCAGAAATAAAACTGTTATCCACTTGCAAAGTGTTAAAACTTAATGCAAAATATAAAAAGTACTGTGTATGAATGTTAAAACTTAGATTTATCAACGAAAACACGGAATGAAGATGTAAAAATATTAAGTATAATATATTAAAGCAACACTAAAATGTAAAAGCACTATGTACAAAGCATCAAAACTTAGATTCATCTAGTAAAACTTAGTACAAAAATGTAAAAGTACTAAGCATAGAACCTCAAATATACATTTATTTAGTAAGAAACAGAACGAAACTGTTAAAGTACTAAAGCCAACGCATCAAACAAGGATTAATCTATTAAAACAATATAAAAGAAAGAAAAGCACTACATACAAACTGCAAAAACTCTTAGAACTAAAATTTAAAGATGTAACAAATCATAAAATTTTAAAACTTAACTTCATCCAGAAAAACTTAGAACGGAAATGTAAAATTACTGAAGTTTACAAAACAAAAATGATAGGCATTTGCAAATTGTTAAAAGCAAAAACGTAAAAAGTACTAGATACAAAAAGTACGAAACATCAAAACTTGGAGTAGTATAATAACAAAACTGCAACTTCGATTCATCAAGTATGACTTAACTCTAAAATTGTGAAAGAAATGTGAAAACTGATATTCACCTTTTAAAATGTAAAAATATTAAGTACACGATGTTAAAACAGAACAAAACTGTAAAGGTACGAAATGTAAAACTCCAAAAAGTTAAATTCCTCTACTAAAAAAATGGTTTGAAAAATAAAAGTACTATGTACATCAACTAAAAACAGCATGAAAATTTAAAAATAGCAAGTACAACACGTTAAAACAGCACGAAAATCTAAAAGTACTAAGTACAAAGCATCAAAACTTACGTTAATCCAGAAAAGCTTGGAACAAAAGGTGTAAAAGTACGGACATTTTCAAAATAAAGGTGATATGCATTTGCAAAATGTTAAAACTTAATGCAAAAACGTAAAAAGTACCATATACAAAATGTTAACACTTAGATTTATCTACTAAAACCTAGAATGAAGATATAAAAATACTAAGTATAATATATTAAAGCCACACAAAAATGTAAAAAATGAAGATTTATCTACTAAAACTTAGACTGATCCCACAAAACTACTGAGTACAAAATGTTAAAACACCATGTAAATTTATAAATAACATGTATAAAGTTTCAAAACATAAATTTATCTACTGAAATCTTGATCAAAAATGTTAAAGTTCTGAGAACAAAATTATTAAAACTGGGGAAAATGAAAAATACGTAGTACAACACAACAAACATGTAAAAAAAAAAAAAACTACTTTAAGCTTAAAGAAAACTACCTTAATTTTAAAGTTACAATTGGATTCATTCTTCTCGCGAGCAGAGAAGTGGCTGTTAACCGACAATGAAGAAAGCCCTAACCAAGCACTGACTACCCCAACTATAAATTTTCCTCGACAGAAAAGTGTTCACAGTCGGGAAAATATATAGTTGGGGAACCAGTGTTCGGTTAGGGTTCCCTTCATTGTCGGTTAACAGTCACTTCTCTGTTCTCAAGAAGAATAAGTCCAATTGTGACTTTAAGATTAAAGCAGTTTTGATTTAAGCTTTTTTTTTTTTACCTGCTTTATTGTGTTGTACAACGTATTTTTCATTTTTCCCAGTTTTAATAATTTTGTTCTCAGAACTTTAACATTTTTGATCAAGATTTCAGTAGATAAATTTATGTTTTGAAACTTTATACATGTTATTTATAAATTTACATGGTGTTTTAACATTTTGTACTCAGTAGTTTTGTGGGATCAGTCTAAGTTTTAGTAGATAAATCTTCATTTTTTACATTTTTGTGTGGCTTTAATATATTATACTTAGTATTTTTACATCTTCATTCTACACATTTTTGCCTTACGTTTCAGTGCTTTGCTAATGCATAATACTCTTATTTTTAAAATAACTGTACTGTTACGTTTTTATTCTAAGTTTTTCTGGATCAATTTAAGTTTTGATGTTTTGTACTTAGTACTTTTAGATTTTCATGCTGCTTTTAGTTTTTTGTTCTTAGTAGTACTTTTACTTTTTTAACCGAATTTTTAGTAGATGAATTTGAGTTTTGCAAGTGCATAAAACTTTTATTTTGAAAATTTCCGTAGCTTTACATTTTTGTTCTAAATTTTTCTGGATGAAATTAGGTTTTGAAGCTTTATAGTTGGTACTCTTTTATTCTTTATTGTTTTGTACTGCGTTTCTTTACTTTTTTAAGTTTTAGCACTTTGTTCTTCGAACTCTTACATTTCTGATTAAGATTTTTGTAAACAGATTATATGTTTTGATGCTGAATCTATGTTTTGAAGTTTTAATAGATAGTTCTAGTATTTTGCACTTTTATAATTTTGTGTTTCTTTAGTATATTATACTTAGTATTTTTATATCTTCATTCTAGGTTTTAGTAGATAAATCTAAGTGTTAACATTTTGTATATGGTACTTTTTACGTTTTTGCATTAAGTTTTAACATTTTGCAAATGCATATCACCTTTATTTTGAAAATGTCCGTACTTTTACACCTTTTGTTCCAAGCTTTTCTGGATTAACGTAAGTTTTGATGCTTTGTACTTAGTACTTTTAGATTTTCGTGCTGTTTTAACGTGTTGTACTTGCTATTTTTAAATTTTCATGCTGTTTTTAGTTGATGTACATAGTACTTTTATTTTTCAAACCATTTTTTTAGTAGAGGAATTTAACTTTTTGGAGTTTTACATTTCGTACCTTTACAGTTTTGTTCTGTTTTAACATCGTGTACTTAATATTTTTACATTTTAAAAGGTGAATATCAGTTTTCACATTTCTTTCACAATTTTAGAGTTAAGTCATACTTGATGAATCGAAGTTGCAGTTTTGTTATTATACTACTCCAAGTTTTGATGTTTCGTACTTTTTGTATCTAGTACTTTTTACGTTTTTGCTTTTAACAATTTGCAAATGCCTATCATTTTTGTTTTGTAAACTTCAGTAATTTTACATTTCCGTTCTAAGTTTTTCTGGATGA
The DNA here is from genome assembly GCA_038502835.1 of Octonoba sinensis. NCBI lineage: Eukaryota > Metazoa > Arthropoda > Arachnida > Araneae > Uloboridae > Octonoba > Octonoba sinensis. The sequence goes on from CM076604.1 coordinate 101,115,545, forward strand.
AGTTAAGTTTTAAAATTTTATGATTTGTTACATCTTTAAATTTTAGTTCTAAGAGTTTTTGCAGTTTGTATGTAGTGCTTTTCTTTCTTTTATATTGTTTTAATAGATTAATCCTTGTTTGATGCGTTGGCTTTAGTACTTTAACAGTTTCGTTCTGTTTCTTACTAAATAAATGTATATTTGAGGTTCTATGCTTAGTACTTTTACATTTTTGTACTAAGTTTTACTAGATGAATCTAAGTTTTGATGCTTTGTACATAGTGCTTTTACATTTTAGTGTTGCTTTAATATATTATACTTAATATTTTTACATCTTCATTCCGTGTTTTCGTTGATAAATCTAAGTTTTAACATTCATACACAGTACTTTTTATATTTTGCATTAAGTTTTAACACTTTGCAAGTGCATCATACTTTTGTTTGAAAACAGTTTTATTTCTGAAAATTTTCGTTTAGATTTACATTTTTTTTTTTTTTCGTTTCTAAGTTTTTTTTTTTCCTTGGATGAATTCAAGATTAGAAGTTTTATAGTTAGTACATGCTTTGTTGTGTGGCACTGCGTATTCTTCATTTTTTCACTTCTTTAGCATTTTTGTCCATAGAACTTTTACATTTTTGTTTAAGATTTCAATGGAGAAATCTATGTTTTTGATACATTATACTTGTTATTTAGTCATTTTTATGATGCTTGAACATTTCGTACTTGGTAATTTTACGACTTCAGTCTAAGTTTTAGTTAGATAACTCTAACTTTTCTTACGTTTTGTATTTAGTACTCTTAAATTTTTTGTGTTGCTACAATGTATTATACTTAGTATTTCTACATCTTTGTTCTGATTTTTAGTAGATAAATTTAAGTTTTAACATTTTGCAAATGCATAACACGTTTATTTTGAAAATTTTCGGTTACCTTTTCGTTCTAAGTTTTTCTGTTTTTGTTTTTTACTTAGTACTTTTATTAAGTTTGACACTTTTACTCGTTCTAAATTTTATTAGATACATCTAAGTTTTGATGTTTGCATTTTTGGAAAGTTTACATTTTCATGATGTTTAACATTTTATATTTTTTACGACTTTAGTTGGGATTTTTTTAGATTAATCTAAGTTTTTTAAGTTTCGTACACAGACGATTACATTTTCGTACAAAATTTCACTTGATGGATACGTTATATACTTAGTACTTTTACATTTTCGCGTTGCTTTAGTAGATAAATCAGAGTTTTAACATTTTGTACGTAGTAATTCTTAAGATTTTTGCAATAAGTTTTAACATTCTGCAAGTGTATAACACTTTTATTTTGAAAAGTTTCGCGCTTTTACATCATCGTTCTAAGTTTTTCTGATTGAGTTTAAGTTTTGCAGCTTTATACTTACCATTTTTACATGTTTTGTCGTTTTGTACTGAGTGTTTTTAATTTATCAGTTTTAGGATTATGTTGTTAGAACTTTTACATTTTTGATAAAGATTTCAGTGGACAGATCTATGTTTTGTTGGTTTATACTTGCTATTTTCAAATTTTATGATGTTTTAACAGTTAGTAATTTTACAACTTCAGTCTATGTTTTAGTAGATAAATCAATTTATTTACGCTTTTGTACTTAGTACTTTAACATTTTCATGCTGCTTTAATATATTTTACTTAGTAATTTTACATCTTCATCCACTGTTTTAGTAGATAAGTCTAAATTTTAGCATTTTGTGTGTAGTACTTTTTACATTTGCGCATTAAGTTTTAATGTTTTTCAAGTGCATCACACTTTTGTTTTGAAAAGTTTCGTACTTTTACATTTTTCGTTCTAAGTTTTTCTGGATGAATTTAAGTTTTATGCTTAGCATTTGTATTGCAGCTTTATACTTAGCATTTGTACATGTTTTGTTGTTTTGTACTGCATGTTTTTAATTTTTCAGAGTTTTAAGATTTTGTTGTTTGCATTTTTACGGTTTTTGATCAAGATTTCTGCAGACAGATCTAAGTCTTTTAAGTTTCGTACTTAAGTTTGACATTTTTGTACAAAGTTTCACTTGATGACTACGCTATATACTTAGTACTTTTACATTTTCATGTTACTTTACTATTTCACACTTAGTACATTTGATTCAATTACATTTTCATTCTAAGTTTTAGTAGATTAATCAGAGTTTTAACATTTTTGACGAAGTGTTTTTTACATTTTTACATTAAGTTTTAACATTTTGTAAGTGCATAACACTTTTACTTTGAAAAGTTTCGTACTTTTACAACTTCGTTCTAAGTTTTTCTGGAAAAATTTAAGTTTTGCATCCTTATACTTAGCAATTTTACAGGTTTTGCTGTTTTTGTACTGCGTGTTTTCAATTTTTCAGAGTTTTAGGATTTTGTTGTTTGAACTTTTACATTTTTTGATCAAGATTTCTATAGAGAAATCTATGTTTTGCTGCTTTATACTTGATATTTTTACATTTTTACGATGTTTTAACACTTTGTATTTAGTAATTTTACGACTTCAGTCTAAGTTATAGCAGATAAACAAATTTTTTTTTACGTTTTGTACTTAGTACTTTTACTCTTTCGTGTTGTTTTAATATATTACTCTTAGTAGTTTTACATCTTCATTCACTGTTTTAGTAGATAAATCTAAATTTTAACATTTTGTACATAGTACTTTTTACGTTTTTGCACTAAGTTTTAACATTTTGCAAGTGCATCATACTTTTGTTTTGAAAATTTCCGAACTTTTACATTTTTTCTTCTAAGTTTTTCTGGATGAATTTAAGTTCTGGTGTTGCATATTTTTTATGTCTAGCTTTCATGCTGTTTTGTAGTTTTCACTCTTAGTGCTTTTACATTTTTTACGGAACTTTTAGTAGATGAATTTAGGTTTTGTAATTTTACGTTTCATACTTTTACATTTTCGTTCTGTTTTAACGTCTTGTACTTGCTATTTTGATATGTTAATTAGGTGAATATAAGTTTTTTCAATTTGTATATATTACTTTTACTTTTTCCTAGTGATGTTTTAGATGAATCTAAGTAACAGTTTTTTATACTACTCTTAACTTTTGGTGTTTTGTACTTTCTTATATTTTTTTTGCGTTAAGTTTTAATATTTTGCAAAAGCGTAACACTTTTGTTTTGTAATTTTGCATTTCCGTTCTTTTCTGAATGAGTTTAAGTTTTTAAAGTTTATAGTTTTAAATGATTTGTTCCACGTATTTCTAAGTTTCCTCAGTTTTAGCATTTGCTCTTAGCACTTTTACGTTTCACATAAAGCTCTTTGCAATAGATTTAAGTTTTATGATTTAAATTTTTCAAGTTTTACGATTCTATTTCAGTGTTTCTAGTGTAGTTATTATTCTATTTCTCTTTTCAGATTTTCAAATCTCTTTTAGTGAGTTTACATTTACTTTTTAAGTCTCGAATCTTTATTCCACAGCTTAAATTGTTTCGGATTTTTGATGATTCAGTGTTGAAATTTTAGTTCCAAGTTTCAACCGTTTGAATAAGTACTTTTTTTTAAAAAAATTTCATGCGAAGTTCTAAAATTTTGCAAGTAGAAAATAATTTTGTTTTGCAAGTTCAAACATTTTTATTTAGTAAAATCTTACATTCTCTATTGTTTTACAGAATGAATCCTACTAGTAGCTTCTGCACCAATGAAAAAAAGGTTGGGGCTAATAGAAGAAAACACTATCAAACATGTTTTTTTGCGAGTAAAAATCATCTCTCATTAACGTATTTTTGTTTTCATTAAGCCGATATTCACCACCATCAAGTAATGTATCCATTATCTACAGTTAAAAATTAAGTACAATGGAGATGCTTTGTATGTGAAAAGGAAAGCGATCTTTGTCAATCACTTCATTCAATGTAGAAAGAGAAAGTATGCCTATAGGGGTGGAGAGGGGACCTTTTCTTTTCTGTCCGATCGTCACAAAGGACCTAAAGCCATAAAAAAACACCTGCACTATGATTTCAATCTTTTAGCGCAATACAAGTTTGGTCATGTCTTGCAATGCTGCAGGAATTATAACTTTCGGCAAATGTACCCTGAATGGATACATTCTCTTCAACTGTGATGTATACTGCATTCTATTTGGTTAACTTTTAGCTTCTATATTTCTTGAAAGAAAATGCTACAAGACTGGAAAGTGAAAAGTCACTTCGCTTTCTACACTTGCTTAGTAAAGATGAATTTTTGCTCTGCTCTTTTTTAAAAGCGTTTCTAAGTTCCTTACACGCTCGACCATGGATTTTTCAAGAATCAATTATCAATCTACTGAATCTCCTGCTAGGGTAAGTTGAATATACCTTTTATCATCACTAATTTGTATTAAGAATATTATTATTATTTTTTAATATCATTTAAATGTAATACTTTAATAATTCCCTTTGCATTTAAAATAACCTCTTTTTAAGCATTCACTTTTTAGCGCTATCATTTTATAATTAATTTTTTTGTTAATATGATATAGTTCCTGTGTGAATGCTAAGTGAAAACATTAAAAAGATCGAAAAAGAAAATCTTTCTAAGTCGAAAAAAGAAATAAATACATAATAGGATGTAAATAGCGACAATAAATTTAATTCATTATACATTATAATTATTTTTTGTAATATAAAATAGTTCCTGCTTGAATTCTGAGAGAAAACATTAGAAAAAAAAATTCTAAGTTCCAAAATAGTTCCCTTTTCTTCACATAGATGGCGCTACAATCGGTTTTACATCAAGTCTTAAACTGAAACTAAAAAGTGTTGCCATTCCATAACTATAAACTTAAAAATACGGTTTTAGTAGTATTGAAACAGTGCTATAGTAGTTCCACTATTTGCCGCTAGGAGGCGGAATAAAACCTAAACTAAAAAAGGTGTTGCCATTAAAAAACTATAAACTTTTGAAAAACAACTCAACTCTACTTTAAAAATGCCTGAGGGCATACAACTCAACTCCACTCGAAAAATGCCTGAGGGCAAAAACAACTCAACTGCACTCGAAAAATGCCTGAGGGCATACAACTCAACTCCACTCGACTAACGCCTGAGGGCACGCCTGGGGGTATTGGGAGGCGGATCGGCCACGCCCCCTGATCCGCGATCTGCCTGCTGGGGTAGAACGCCCATTATTCTCCTACTTATAATTTTAAAAAATATAAAAATGTGATTTGGTATGTGTAGTTGATCACTCCCTTCTCCCTGCCCGTGACAAAACTTCAAACATTCAAACCACGAAGGCATACATCTTTCTCTACAGTTACCTAGAATTATGCCCCCTCCCACCCCTGGGGTGAAGAGGTCTTTGTTCAAAATTCTCTAATTTCCAATGGATCTCCGGACACAAAACCAGCACCGGGAGCCTTCTACAGCGCCCAAATTAGCTTTATTACGACCGGGATTAGTTTATTACTGTTGTTTTTAATTAAAAAAATATAAGTTTGTAAGGAAGGGGCGCGCCCATCAACTTTGCCTAGGGCGCAAAATTACCTCGCGCCGGCCCTGAACACATTTTAAGACTTAACAAGTAATACAGATGTTTTCAAACTGGGCGCCTCGTCACCCTGAGGTGCCAAAGCGAGAGATCAGAGGTGCCGTGCCGAAAGACAGGGGTGCCCACCAGTAGGGGGTCATGGCTGCAACTACTACTACAACTGAAACTACTGCAACTGTAAAAAAAAGCAGTGAGGAAAAAAAAAATTATCTCAATATAGCACAACAGCTTGTTACTCAAAGTGGGTAGCCAATCGAACATGGTGATAGTATTTAACCAAACCTTTTTATTCGGATTTATAGCAGTCAATTGATTTTTTTTTTTAATTTTTGAACTTTAAAAAATTGAGCACTGACTGCTTTTCCGATGAAGCCATCAAAAATATCTTTCTTTAAAGATTTAATTAATCTGTGTTTATCGAACACCACATTTATTAATAATCTTCAGTACACCCCTCAACGAGTTTTTTTTTTTTTTCAACTGAAGAATATAACGCAGGCGCTGAGAATTCAAAGTCATTTTCAGCACGCTTGAAGTACTTACAGATTTTTCAGTTAATATCGTGATTATATTAGCTGTTACCACATAAAAACATTTTTTAAACAATGCTTCCAGTGGCGTAGCTAGACTCGGATTTGGGGGGGGGGGGATTCTTCGGGCGAAGTGAGCTAATTTCATTGTTTTACAAGAAAAATTGGTCAAATTCTAGACAATCTTTACCATTTCGGGGGGGGGGGGGGTAACCCAAAACTACCCCTTTATCTACGCCAGTGGATGCTTCAAAGATGCATAATTTATAAGTACTCCAGAACCGAATAAGGCAACAGCAGGGGAGGGGGGGGGGGGGGGGAGGAAATAGCGGGAAAAAAGTAAACCAAATAAAAATTAATTACGTTATAAAACCTAAAACATTTTATATAAATGACGAAAAATAAAATTTTTAAGTAATGCTGTTATTAATTTACCTTTTAACAACTCATATAATTAGCTTGAAAGTTAAATTTCACGATATTTAATAATTTACTTCTCGAATTTTATTTTATTTTTCCCGAAATAGTGCTTGCAATTTATCTAGTTCTATCTACTTTATCCCAAAATTATGCTCGTCTCAGTAATTGAGGAGGTCCGTAAGAGCAGGGGAGTCCAACCTTTCACACTTTGCAGTACCCTTTGAGCTTACTGTTTTCTTGAGGGAACATCTTGATCAAAGAGCAGAAAAAATAGGATATCAAAGCTTTATCCTTCTCAAATGAAAATATATATAGATATATATATATTGTTGCATCTGTATTTTATTACAAAACAAACATCTTAATAAGATAATGGATGGTAATATGTAGCTAATGAGGTTTTTTTAATACATGAGGCTTTATGGTTTTGCTGCAAAGTAATTAAAGAGCGTCCGCGTGATAAGAGTAGAGTTCGTCAGACTGCTTTTTAACTGCATATAAATGAAATAAGTAACTAAGAAATGTTGATAATGATGCAACAAAACTCAATTTTATGATATAAAATTTTTAAAAAAGCAACAAGCCGTCGGCAACGTTTCGTTTCAAATTTTTGATAAAATTTGTTAAAGCATAAAATATTTATAGCATACTTCATTTTACAATTACCCTTTAGCTAGATACTTCATTTTAATTTAAAAAGAAATGAAATGCTTCTATTTTTTTGAATAAAGGAAAAAAAACACTGGAAAATGTCTCCTCTACAAAAAATTTTCGTTGAATGAACCGTTATTTGTTTAATTAAGTTAAGTAAATTTTATCTCTTGTTTACGTTCAATTTATTACATATTTGAATTAAGCTTTAAGCTAAATATAAGTACTTAAATTAAAATACAAATAAATTTTGCTACAATAATATTTATTAAAAAAAAATTTTCATTCGAAAGCTTTTAATAAATTTCACATTCGCTCAGTATAATGTGAAGAATTTTCTATATTGTCACGATAGATACGCTTAATAATTATTAACAAAGATGATAGAAAACTATTCGTGACATTTCCGATTTAACTGAGGCAAGTGTGGGGCTCCTACTTCCTCTTGACATGACCAAACCATACTTGCCTAAAACTGTTTTTAGGACCTCAAAAATTTTCTGAGCAGAGTGCGAATCCCCTAATGTCTCCAAATATAGATTGAAATTACGGTTTTGGGCATCAATTTTGATGAATTTCCAGGGAAAAGTACCTGAACCCCTCTTGCCTAAAATTTCGCGTTTTAGATTTCAATTTCGAAATATTTCTAGGACCGTAACCGAAATTCTTGTTTTTCCCAGTCATGAAATATAGCCTAATATAGCATTTGTAAGGCTTAAATTTAAAAAAATTTTCGGGGGAGAGCCCCCGAACCTCCGAGGGTGGAGGGCATCATCGCTCTGGGAGGGAGGGCACCTTTGCTATTGTTAATGAATTCATTCAGCATGGTTTCTTGTTTTTGACATACTAAAAGTAATTTTAAATAAACGGCCAAAATTGGTCTATTATACTTTATCGGCGAATCGGCATATTGTGCGTCGGCGTTACATAACAAGATTTATACAGCTTTTCCTAATGTAGTGCCCACCTCTATTAAGATCCTTGCTTAATAAAATCAGCCGTTTATAAAATCAAATTTAAAGAAACGGATTCACATCCATGTGAAACCTTTGTTAAGCCACCGCTTTTAAAAATAAAGATTTCAGATACTTTCCTGTATTCATCGTATGAAATGAATCAGTTATTAATTAGGAGTTTTTCTAATCGAAACATGTATGAGTTGCGATGCTTAATCTTTTCTTTTTGGGACCATATCCCTTTATTTCACATTCCGCAATATTTAACTAATTAACAGAGCTATCATATTTTCAAATCAGATGAGACATATATATGTACAAATGGTATCGCCAAAATCTCATACCCCCCCCCCCCCCTCCCGTTTTCTGCCTTCGGACGACTTTGTTCTTGGCACGGGAAAGGGGCGGCACTTTTATTATTCGCCCCGGGCGCCACTACGGCTAGTTACGCCACTGATTGCAACGCTATGTAGTGAATTTATGGTATTGCCAATGTTCGTGTTGGCGGCATACAGAAATGTTCGCAGATGAGACATAAAACAAAATTCTATACATACAATGAATAGCAGTTTTAAAATAAATTAAACTTGAACTTACTTTAGAATATTCTTATTGTTTGAAGTCTTTTCTTGGAATCCATTTCGACCATCTATCCAACCGTGATGGTACTTGGACACTTAAATACAGAGAGCCTATGCTTTGATGCATATTTAGAACTTAGTACAGAATAGCAACAACGTGAAATAATGCTTCTGTAGATTGACTCAGAAAGCAAATACTGTATATGAAGCTTTAGCGAAACACATATGCTGTATGAAACAATTTCTTGGAAAACTTCAGAAATAATAATAGTGACGCAGCCGCTTCGTTACTATACAGTTTCAAAGAATTAATATAAAAGAATTATTGCTATTTCTGATATTGACAATAAATATTTGGCGATTAAAATAATTTTGCTCTAAGTAAAATAATAAAAAAAATTCAAAGAGCTGTTATTGGCGATTATCGTTCACCTACTTGTGATGACGTCACTATAAGATTATGCTTGAGACCTCAGACCTTGTCTTTTGGTGGTGTTGACCATGCGCTGCCTCTGGTTATGTCCCATAGTTTTGTATTTGTATAACTTCAATCTATAACTACACCACATGTATAACACTGTGCAACAAATTTGAACTTTTTTTCTGTCCTTTAGATTAAACTTTGTGATGCTATATAAACAAAAGATGCTTGTGTGGCGGTACGATTCGACACCTTCAAGAGTTATCTTCTGTCCTGGCCATTAGGTACCTTTTGGCAAAGCACGGAAGCACTGGCTTTCCATCAAGAAGGTCCGAGGTTCTAGCCCTGCCTCCGGCAGACATCCTCCATCGCCTCCACCTCCGTGTCCTCACACGTCGACCGCCACACTTGATTCAAATATAAAAACCAAAATGGTATATCACGTATCATTTTTGTTATATATAACCACTTCTTATGTTTAGACAATTCGGTTATAGAAGAATGTATAACTGAGGCTGAGGCTTACTTATTGAAAACACAAACATTAAAATGATTATTTTTGACTGTTTCTTCTTGTAGGTATCTGTTGATGCTCCCTGATAACAGACCTGCCATATTCAGTACATACCAGCCATATTTCAGCATACAGAACCCCGCTATTCGTCCGCCTAGCTATTCGTACAACTTGCTGAAATAAAATTCAACTAGGCATTCGTACTTGTCCTGCGACTCGTACTGCGCCAAGGGCAAGCTGGGCAGGGCCGGAACTACCATTAAGGCAAACTAGGCAGCTGCCGAGGGCGCAAACCTTGAGGGGGTGCAAAAATCCAACCACCTTTTTGAAGTAATTTGGTGGTTAATTGGTTAATTATATAATTTTAAAAAACGTAAAGATGTGATTCGGTATGTGTAGTTGATCACTCCCTTCCTGTGACAAAACTTTCAAACATTCAAACTCCAAAGGCATATGCCTTCCTTCTCTATAGTTACTTAGAATTACGCCCCCTCCCACCCCCGGGGTGAGGGGGTCATTGTTCAAAATTATTTAATTTCCAATGGATCTCGATACACAAAACCAGCACCGGGATCCTTCTACTTTGTATGGGAAGAAAGGAGCACAGCTGAATGAAGTGCTGGACAAAGCTCTCAAACTAGCTACCTTACGACCGTGATTTTTTTAAGTTTGTAAAGAAGGGGCGTGCAAATCACCTTTGCCTAGGGCACAAAATTACCTCTCGCCGGCCCTGCCGGAAATAATATGTTTGGCGTTTTGAATTTTTCAATAAGTGTTTTTGAGATTTTACTGACAATTTTAACTTTCTACGGGGACAGCAAGTGGAAGTGGTTGAAGAACTTTCTTCTTCAGAATAGGAAAGTAGTAAGGAAAGCATTTCCTTTGCAGAAATTAAAGAGCTGTGTTACCAATGCGAGAAAACAGAGAGTTGTGAAAATGGCATCCCAACACTGCTGTGGTCAACAGCATGAACTTGTTCAACGACAATATTATTGAACATTTTAGAAAAATTCTGAACAATAACCAAAGGCAGACAACATTGGACAGGTTTTTAGAGAAAGAAAACCAAGATTCTTCTAGTGCAAAAAGACAGAAAAAAGAAAGAGCAGCAGAAAGGGAGACAACATCTGAAGCGATGTTACCTGATGTTTTTATAGAAGAGGACTCCTCTTCCAACCATTTCTCCTGCTCCTCTCAACATGCCACTTATGCCATCAGCTCACCTCAGTACAAGCAAAATGCAGTTAAATTTTTACTTATCTATAATCTCATGTACAGTACTGTATATTTGTTTTTCATAGATTTAAATAAGCAATCATCTGTGGGTCTGGAACGGATTAATCCAATTTACATTGTATCTTATGTGAAAAAATACTTCGCCATTCGAACTGCCTCCTGGAACGAATTGTGTATGAATAGCGGGGTTCCACTGTACTTCCATTCCATCGACCGCTGAAACGCTTTTCAAACATTGAGATGTCCTGATGAAATCTTTCCCCATGTTCAATCACCAAATGTACCAACATTTTAAGGAAAGAAGATTGTATGGAAGTCCAAAAAGGGTAGTTTTAATGACATATGGCAGCCTATAGTACAAGAGCATTTTATCAGGTCCCCACAAGATCTTCGTAATTTTCAGCCTTCTCATTTCCAACGAATCGTGAGCGCACTGATTTGAATGATAGCCAGGCTGATTTTTCTGCTTCTGACAGTTTTCAAGCAAGAATTTGAAAACAAACAAATATTTCACGAAAAACTTCCTCAAGTTGTGGGCCAATAAGAATCCTTTCTTTTACTTTCACTTAAATTTTTGAATTTGTTCTTTTGATGCAAGAAAGGCCACTCCTCTGTTCAGAGCTTTTAGAAATATTTTCATTAAACCGAACTTAATGTGCATTGGTAGAAGACAGGCACATAGTAGATTTATAAGTGGTTCATTTGATATGTTTTTGGTGCCAGGGAGGAAGTTTTTTCTAGGAGGCCACTGTTTATGGATGTAGTGATTGTTCCTCGCCCGACTCCATTCGCAGAGAAAGCAACAGAATTTGGTGTATCCCTGTTAATATTACAATGACTTTCAAATCTCTAAAAATGTGCCAGCTGAATGTAGTGTACTCAATTAACTTCAGCATAGCACATAGCTTCGTAAGTTTCCTTTGTGTTTGCAGAATATGCTACAGGGATAAATGCGAAAAAAAATGACTCGAAATTTCGGGAAAGTAGATAAAGCTTTTGTAGCTAAAAATGTCACTAAAGTACCGAAGTTCCTTAAAAAGGTCTTCAGAATGGCAAAGATTTCGCTGTCAGTGAGAAACATATAATTTATAATAAATTAAGTCAATAAATTACGAAATTATACAAACTTATCGAGAAAATACGTAAAAAGCTAATAATTGCAGATTCGTAATTTTTCGCTAAAAATACATAAGAAACACACATTTTCCCCTAAAGAACATTTTTCGTGTTCCTGTTTAATTACAGCTATGTTTCAAATTTATTGGCTCTTGGCTTGCAGAGTCCCCTTGCACTTTTAACTTTTTTTGGTTTGAGACCGTTTAACTACAAAAACCAAGAGTGACTCATGCATAAGAAATATATTACCGTTTTTAATTAATCTAACAACTATTTCTGTGGGTCACTAATGCCGTTAGCAAATATCCCGGCAAATAAACGGTACAAAAAACAACGAAAATGAATTTTCCAATCACTTTTGCTCTCAAAGCTTTGAGTTACCCACCAAGTTATTGATGCTAATATGAACGTAGTATCAATAAGTAGTATCCATATTTTTAAAAAATGTAATGAGTCACGTAAGATTTTAGAAGTAGAATGATCATGTAATGTACACCTGTATTTGGGAAATTGAACTTTAAAGGCTCTCTAGAGCTCTATTGAAGGATTTATAGAGCCTTGAGTTCTCTTTGAGGAGGTATCCAAGATGAATAAGTCAGGTTTTAAAGGAAGCAGACTTCATTTTTTATTATAACAGTACTACTGTTTTCTGAATGTTTCAAGGAACTTGAATGCACACTCTATCACAAATTGTTCAACTTAGAAAGGGGAAAAAAAAATACCTCGGCTGCACGGAGCCGAGAATAATCAATAAGATTGCAGATGAGTATTTTTCATTTTATTTTCATAATATAATGATAATTTTGTAAAATCAGATTTTTTTTTTTTTCAATTTTATAATGCTTTAACACTTCATTGGAGGCTTTTTAAAAATAAAGAATAATAATTCTTTTCATATGCAGGATTGGTCAAGGAATCCAGGGAAAATACAGGGAAGACAGGTGATAAATTTTTTTAACTTACTCAGCAGAGTTCGTGATTTTTTTTTTTTTTTTTTTTTAATTTAAAAACCGGATTTTTTTGAAAAATTTAAATCACATTTTTTAAAACTTAAATCGGATTTTTTAAATCTTTAAAGATACTTTATGATTGATTTTGCATATTTATTACGTTACACTTATCTTATATAGTACCTGGGCGACCGAGCTTTACTCGGCGGTAATTTTTTTTTTTTTTCGAAGAATATACTTAGTTGGATACATTTAGAAAATTAAAGTGCTAACGAAATATAAATTTTCATACCTGTCATGCCGATTATTAGAGCTATCTCCGAGATACGGGGATACGAAAGATACATAGAATAGATACATATAAATGTTTCAACAGCATTATCATCATTTTAGCCGAAGACTACTACTACACGACTTGGACACAGGCCTCCCCAACTGGCATTTACCTGAGACGACTCTGAAGGGCTTGCATATAAAATTTATATATAAATTTGTATATTTATTTATTTATACACTGTTAGAAATTTCATCATGAAATTACGGTTAAATGACCGGCAGCAGTCTGTCCATCTAATCCACCGTTAAATTTACGGTTTAGAACATTTTTCTATCTTTACGGGACCTAAACCATTTCCAAACAGCTTGGTTAAAAAGCCGTACATACAAAATTTTATGGTTTTATAACCATTTAAAAATGGTTTCAAAACAAAATCTTCACCGTTTTTGAACCATTTCGAGGCGTAGAATCTTCGAGGCGTAGAAACCTTAAACGAAGCTTGCAGGACTCGAACCCCGAATGCGTGGTGTACAAGTCTTGCCCTCTATCCACGCGGCCACCGTCATCACGTAAAGCGGACGTTTATTTATCAATAAATCTTCTTTTCCAACAGGCAAACAGCCTTAAAATTGAGATTTCAGTTTTTGATTGGATCTAAATTTACTGTATATTGACGAAAATCATTTTATTTGCTGCAAAACTTCAAATACAAACAAGCTTCAGCAGCTCAAATGATGGGTTCGCTCATTCGCAAACAGTTCGGGAATCCGATGTCTCCAATTTTTGATTTACGTGTGTATGTGTTTCTATTTAGTATCTACTGCTTAAGCCCCCTTTTTTTTCTTCTTTTTTATATACACATGCAGAGTTTAATTGATAAAACCGTACTCCTATTTAAAAAAAACGTACGATCGATAAGGTTTTGCAACCAAGATGGACGCCCGATTCTTAATTGAGCGCTTGAAAATTACCGTTAGTTAAACGTTCTTTAGGATAAACAGAGAATAAACGATTTTTTTCTCAATCAGCGGTTTGAGTACCATTTTTTTAATGGTTATTCAACTGTTGTAATTAAATATGGTAAAATAACAATCAAATAAATGGTTATTTTACTATTTTCTTACGGAAATTTTTAACAGTGTGTGAGCTATTTAAAGGTTAATATTTTACATTGTGATTAGAATGGAAACAGTTTATTTATAATTCTTCCTATTCTGATCAATCGATTTAAGATTGTATAGATTAGATGCCTATTTAGGCAATTTATTTAGCATGACATACATGACAGTATTAATATTTTGAAATCCTACCTACATATGAAATTCAAACCTCATTTAAGTAAAAAAAAAACATGTGAACGCCCTTAGTTCAACACTATTTCTAAAAACACGCTATATTATGGGTTAAAATGAAAGTTAATCCTACCAAGAATAATAGTACTCTAAGTACAGAAAATAAAGTCAACAAATTTAATCTGCATTCTTTTGCTGCTGAAAGCTGAAAAAAAAAAAAATCAAACCATTGTCGTGTATACTTAAATTTAAATTGAGTACACTTTAATCACTTTTCTATTTCATAACTTGAAACATTTTATAGTTTACTCGTTTAGTAAAATCATAGGCTCACTCCATTAATGAAAACTGAAACTTTTTGTTTTAATCAAATATTTTTATTAAAAATTTCTAAGATGAAAGAATGTTTTACAAGGATAAAAAAAACCTTAAGCTAATATGAAACATGGATGACACATCTTTAAGGATAGGTAATCTAAATTCTAAACCATGTTTTAACACTATCATTCTGGATTATTTATTGCGTGGCATTCAGTATAAACCAATTTAAAATACTATTACTAAAATTAAAAATACTACATAAAAAGAATCATAATTACTTTGAATTGCAATATGAATGGTTGGACAGCTGGGAAAACCCAATTCAAACGATTTTTGACAATAAACCTTTTGACTTCGCCTCTTTGCAGATATGCAAAGCGAAGTGAAGAGTTGCATTAAAAAGTCAATTTTCCAGGGGGGAAAATACTTCAAAGATATCTACATATACTTATTTATAAAGCTTTTTACTTAAATGATAATGCTTACGTGTCTATGAATTTTAACTTATAGGACATCTTGCGAGATTAATTTTAAATTCAAATTTGACCTTCTATATCCAAAAAATATAGAAGAGAGTGTTGGATTCATGAGAATTTTAGTGTTCGAATTTTGATAGATTTGCATGTTTTAAATAGTGCTGGATCTATGAATATTTTTGTAAAATGTCGGTGTGTGTTTGTGTGTGGTCGGTCTTTTTTTTCTTTTCTTTTTTTTTTTTTTTTTTTTTTTGTGTGTGTGTGGCCACTGTAACTCAAAATGTAATGTATGGAATCGAACGAAATTTGGTACACACATGAACCTTGATAAGAAGTGATGCTGATTAGTTTTTGGCATCATTCACCTCACGGGGAGTAGAGCAGATGTGTAGTGGGCCCGCGCAGACACGCCGATGCGACGTTTCGGAATATTTCTATTATAATTCTAATATTTCTATTAGGCGGAACGCCGTTCCGGTACTTTATTTCGCGTCATACTAATTTCAATGGAAAATATTAATTTATAACCAAAACAGAAGCATTTTGACTCGACTATAAGCTGAATCCTGCATAAAATGAATTTTTAAAAAAAAATCTTTTCACCGTATAATAAATAACGTTATTTTACATCGCGAGAGCCAGTGTAGATCAAAACGGAAACGCTAGTGTGTAAATGGATCACACTTAAACAAAACTCCTTGTTTTGCCTTTTTTTTAAAAAATTAGCAGTTTTTGCAATTTTAGTGAATTTTTGAGCTTACTTTGTTGTACACATTTTAAACGAATGCAAGGATTTGCTTTTCGAAATGATAAAATAACATCGTGTGTAATAACAACACTGATTACACATTTTTTATTTCAGCAAATAACATTTGATTCATTTTTAATATTGTTCATTATTAAAAATTAAATAATGCGTAATTTTTTTAATCATCCATTTTAAAATAATGCATAATGTTTTTACTCAATTGTATATAGGACTCAGTCCTTTTTCTGGATAATCCCCGCCTCCCCCCTCCATATTGATGGTTACAACAAAGCTCGTGGTTTAATTAATCCACCCTCTCCTGCAGTTTCGCCCGGTTTTAAAAAAATAGCACTCTGATCCTGGAGGGGAGCGATCGAATGTTTATTCTGGCTAGTCCCTTACTATATAATCCAGCGTTTCTCAACCTTTCAGTATTCACGGCCCAATTTTCTATCATAATTTTCATCCCCCCCCCCCCCCCCCACTTACCATAAAATACATACAACAGTACCGTATATTGAGTGCTGATTCTGTTTTTGAGTTATTTCTAACTTACTGCCAAAACAACAGTAAAAACGAGTAATTCAGTAATAAAATTAATTTAGTA
Source organism: Octonoba sinensis (assembly GCA_038502835.1). Taxonomy (NCBI): domain Eukaryota; kingdom Metazoa; phylum Arthropoda; class Arachnida; order Araneae; family Uloboridae; genus Octonoba; species Octonoba sinensis. Next base: position 101,132,104 of record CM076604.1, read on the forward strand.
ATAAAACACTATTTCAATTTTGGGCGTTAGCAGATTATGATCTTTCTGCACTAAAAACAAGGGCATTTCACATTCTATTATCATTTTCAATTTCCTACTTTTATGAAACTGGATTTTCTGCTGTGGCTTCTTTGAAGACAAATTATTATTTTGTCTTCAGAAGCCACAGCACGGCTAAATATAGAAACAACTGAGAGTGTGGCTATTTCTAATATTAAGCCTCCCTTCGAAAAACTTTGCTTTGAAAGACAGGCCCAAGGAAGTCACTAATAAATTATTAAATGTGTTTTTACGTTAGAATGTTTTGATTGAGAAAGTTTTAATTTAGTAATTTGTTTTACTTTAATAAGTTATTAAATATGTCGAAATGTATTTGTTTTCTATGTGTATGTGTGCTTTCCTTTCAGTCAGTTAATCAATTTTTTAAAGTAATATTTTTACTTGGATATTCTCGCACCCCCTTTTCATGTGCTCGCATCCCTAGGGGCGCGCGCCGAACAGGTTGAGAATCGCTGATATAATCTCAAGAAATAATGGAAAAATACAAGCAAAAATTGGTGGGGTCAATTGGGGTAATTGTAAACGTGGGGTAAATGTAAACAAGTTTCGCAACTACACTTGTGATGGTTTTGAAAACTTAACTGTGTATGAGTGATGAATTGGCAACATAGGGAAGGCATTTAAAAAGTTTCGTGTGTTTCGTAATAACTGTAGAGGCGTCCCCATTGTTTGAAAATGACACGGTGAAAAAAGTTGTTTAACGAAATTTAGCAAACTTACATTTTCCTCTCCAGCTCATCTAAAACAGCGAAGTACGCTGTTTCAACCATTTTTATTTGTCACATGGAATGTTGCTAAGAACATTTAGTTATGAATTTCATCCTCCGTGATACTTTTCATGTGCAAGTTAGGTGTTTACAATTACCCCATATATTTCGTTGTCTGGAGTCTGTGGTAACTGTAAACACTTAAATTTATCTTATTTCCACTTTTTTAAAAAGACAATAAATATTATATTTTGGTGTAAATTACACTTTTGTGTCTATGTTATATAACTGTTGCTAATCCCACTTTGAAATCCAAGCACCCCTTGCAGGGCGACTAGGAATTAAGGAAGCTCTTACCAATTATTAATGAGCTCCGCTAGAAGGGAAGTATACTTGACTCAGAGGGGGCCTCATGATTTTGAACTAGCTCCCAGATGATCGTCACCTAGGTTAGCCCCCCAGCAGGTATTATTTCTAACTTGGAGGACATTTGAAGCGACGATGAATTTTACGGGCACAGCTCCCGTTAGCGTACTCGGTCACAGAGTCGTGAGAGGTGGTCACCCACCCAAGCATTGACCACGGCTAGTTGTGTTTCACTTTCGGTACACTATGGGATCCCAGCTTAAATGATTATTCCACTAAGGGATAGAATTTACATAAATTTACCGCATTACTTGATTTTTTGCAGGGTGTTTCTCATTAAATAATCTCAGCGGTCTCAAAAATAACTCAGCGGACCACATGAGGCCCGTTGGTTGTAGATTGAGGACCATTGCTGTGGAGTCTCTTGCACTTCCAAGCAGACTGTCTATGAAACAGTTTTCTATTCGCATTAACCTTATTTAAAAATAAATCTCTGTTTTCATTTACTCCAGAGGCTCTGGGGTAAATGTAAACACGAGTTCATTCGATAACTAATAGTAATGAAGTGAAAATTTTTGCACACATTTATTCATAAGAAGTACAGTATTGGCTACAATGTTCACAATTTTATCTCTCAATTCAGGTAGGGAAGGATCAAAAGTTAAAACATTGAAAAAGCGTTTACAATTACCCCAACTGACCCTAAACAAGTGTTGGGAGCAGAGGTAAATGGGAACAGAGTTGATTCAATAATTTTGGCATCATTCGCTTCATGGGGGATGAAGTAATAGGACGTTTCTCTCGTTTTTTGTGGCCACTCTGACTCAAATTGTGCAATACATGGAATCAAGCGAAATTTGGTAATCTACGAATACCTTGATGGGAAGTGGTGGTGGTTATTTTTTGCCGCGAATGTCTTCAAGACAGCAGGAACAATAGAACGTTTTTACTGTGTGTTATAGGTTAAGAAGTAATGGAAGATTTCAAACAATAAATTAGTATGCACAGGAGGTGGAACAAGGGTGCATTGACATAGAAGGAACGCACGAGACCTACCCCCTCAGAAGAGAATTCGGATATCCGGCATCTGACCGGATTTTTAAATGTCTAGAATCGGATCCCGCGCCACCGCAAAAGATCTGGTTACCTGGCAGGTCAAAATACACATTCGTAAGATATTTGGAGAGGAAACACGAAATTTTTTCTCAAACAAAATTTGATTTTTAACCTTAATTAATTTAGCATGTTTTGGGAATGTAAGTATAAAAACAACGGATCTTTAAAAAATCCCAAGCATCAGAGATACTGATCCCCAAGGGATACCGGATACCTCGTATCCGATAAAATCAATATCCGATGCATCAATAACGTAGACTCTCCCCTCTCCCGTCCCACGGCCACATAAAAAATGCTGGTGCACAACTTAGAGGTTTAAATGATTTTTATATTTAGAAATGATATTAAATAATTGAAGGCAATGTCTAACTGCAGGAAACCTTGTAGAATATATTGCGATCAAATGCAATAAAAGTAATTAACGTGCATTCCATTTTTTGTTTAAAGAAAATGTATTACTATATACTTATCGACATTTACCAAGATGCGAAAATGGAAAGGCGCTTTTTTTCAGACGTGACAACTTGGGTTGTTAAATTTAAAAACTGCAAATACGGGAAAGCAGTGGGTCACCGACAGCAGGGAGGGGGCGTCGTTTGGATACTGGATATCCGACATCGGATTCGGGATAACTGGTCTCCGACCAAGACCGGCCCTTCATAAGATTATTCGGCTTGGCCGAACAACCATATTTGATCATATAGCCGTATATTTGGCCTGGTCGATTACTTGTGCTATAGTAACAATGAAAAAATAAGAAGAAGAAGAGGAAACTTGTAGCTTTTAATTATTTTAATTTGTATTACAGTTGCAAAAAACATAATCTTAAATTTGCAATAATAAGTCATTTGAAAATTTAAAAAAGCTACTTTTCCTAAACATTGCTTTTAAATTTGGTAATGTACTTATTAAGTAAGGCAGAAACATTGCAGACCTAGAACGTATCATGAATGAGGTAACATAATTTAGTAAGATTTCTGAAGGTAAAAAATAATATTCTAGTTAAAAACTATTAACTTTTCATGTTTAACTGTCATTTAAAAATAAAACCATCAAATGAAAATATTAACTTAACAAAATTATTTCGAGCGAGGTACAAGCACTGGTGCAACCAGAATTTTCTCCTGCGAGGAAGGGGTTTTTTCTTATTGTGCATGGTATTACCATACTAGAATTGGCTATATGGATGAAAACCAAGGGTTCTGAGGGCTTATCAGGCATGTCAAATTTGGCTTTTTATTAGTTGAAAATTATGTGTACATTCAAAATTTACTGCTCATTTGGAGGCTTTGAATGTTTCAAAATATGCATAGAAATACTTTTTTCCACCAGACTCCCACCTGTTAGCCGAGGAGTTAGGACTGCTTGCGCACGGAGCTGGTGCCAACATAGAATTACTGAAACACGAAAGCCGGATATCCGGTACAAATCTGTCAAAAAAGAAACACTGGATATCCAACATGCGAAAAATTAATGTACGTTGCTTCCAAAATCCTGAACTTACCCCACCCAACCTCCCCAAAAAATATATGTATGTTCTACTGAATAATATACATATATATATATATATGTGTGTGTGTATAAATATAATGCACGCATATATATAGATATAAACTTGGGCGCACCGACAGGGGAGGACGATCGAGATCTGCCCATCCTCCCCCTGAAGGCATAGGACATCCAAGGAATTTTAAATATCCGGAAATCGATTCGGAGGGACATTTCACGAAAGATCCAGGTATCCGGTCGCCAAATTTAGTGTTTAAAATTTAAATAATTTGCATGTTTAGAAAATATAGCAAAATTGTAACTTTTTACTTGTTTGGTACAAATATGCAGATTTTACATGTTTCAATCATCGTTTCCAGATATCCAGAACGGATCGATCAGAAAAGAGACACCGGATATCCGATAGCATCCAAAATCGATATGTAATGTATCTTTGTTCTTGACCAAGGTTAGGACTGGAGATGCATCGGATACTGATTTTGCGGACATTGGGTCGGTGTCTCTTGCCTGACGGATCCGGCTCTGAGGTTCAAACCTTTAAATTCTGCACACATTTTTAAACATCCCACAGCTTCCAAATACGTAGATACTTTTTAATTCAAGTAAAAAAAGTCTTAAGGCTCAAAATACAAGAAAAGTCATTGTTCTAGCATATGAATACCAGATAAAACGACAAAAAAAAATCTGAAATACCTGCATTGTGGTTTAAAACTTTTTCACAAAAGTTTGTTTCAGGATGGAAATTATACGTACATAATATATAGTTAGTTAGTTGAGTAATGTGGATGCATTTTGCATATATTTAAGCTGTATATTTGTTTCGGGGGGTTTAAGCCCGCCACCCCAATTAGAAATCAGGAAATTTTCCAGTAATATTTTTGTACTACCATTATGGTGTACATTCTATTAGTGTACTTCATTTAACACTATTTTTGATTCATAAAATAGTTAATCGTGTAATTTTGATTTTATAAACAGATAGATTTAAAACAAAAAAGTGCTACTTTTTGTGTTATAATATTAATCACATTTAATAAATGTTTAGTTGAATCAACGATACTGCATAAGGATTTCGGTTATTTTGTGAAAACTATGAATTTATTTTAATGAGCTATAAAAATATTCATTTATTAGTGTTTTTTTGCATTTAATATTAATAATAATGAGTAGTGAATACTATAATTACTTTTTAATTGTTGATTGGTTTTTCTTTGAAATAATTTTGAGCATTTAGAAATGAAATTGTTTGAGCAGCCCCCATGATTTTTAAATTGCTATGCTCCTGATTATTGGTGTACATTTATTTTAAATTTTTGGTACACACTTAAGGAATTTTTAGAGCATAATCGCATACATATGTTTTCATTATTTTGTAGCGCATATAATCTGGGCTATACAAATGTATAAATGCGCCATGTTTCTAAAAGACATGGGGGAAGGGGAACTGATCTCCCCCAAGACTTTTCATTCCCTTATTACTCATAACTGCCTGACAGAAAAGATATACTTTTAAAGATACATTTCATTTTTATTTATCATAATTTTGTAATCATTTCAACAGATGGCGCCATCTACAAAATAGACCATCGTGTGAAGAAGGAGAAAGGAAGGAGGTTCGGGAGGGTCGGGAGCATGATCGAGAGGGAATTTAAAAAAAAAAAGAAAATCTCTTCTTTTTTTTTTTTTGTTCCCTTTTTGGAATATTTGAAATTGTCAACTATTTGTATGATTTTTTTTATTTATTTTTAAAATATGGACTTAAAGATACTACTATATTGTGTGAAAAATTTAAGGTTTAAAGAAAAATTTCGAATTGTTACGAATTCGAGTTGTTAACGTATACCTGAGAAAAAACCTTTAGAGACGTTTTATTTCATTCTTGTTATAAATATACGGTTTTTTTTATGTAAATTTTCTTTTTAAGCAATATTTTGTGGAAAATACATATTTCGGTGACGAGCAAGAATCCATTTTTAAATCGTTTTACCAATTTTATCATGTTTTCTCTTTTCTTCACAATTTCCTAAATTCTATCTTGTCATCCAAAATATTTTTTAATTATTTTTCTTTTTTCTTTTGCTTTTTGTATTCGTTGGATTTGGTTATTTGGTAAAAATGGCGGTTACGCTTTTTACTCGGGAAGTTGCCCGTGTCGGAAAAAACAAAGCAAAACGAAATTTTATTTGTTTCTGTATTTAAGTATATCTTTAATTGGTTTTCTTTTAATTTTTCATTTCATTTCATCGAATTGTACAAAGTATAAATTGAAACATCGTGATAGTGTCTCTAAAATTAAAACTATCCCAATGTTGGAGATGAATTCTTATCTTCATGTCCTAAATCGACTATGTGAAAAGGTGCAACAGAACATGGCGAATAAACCGAAAGAGATGGACACCATCGATTGGGATGTTAACGTTGAAATTCTTTTGTTTTATGCTATGATAGGACACAAACCTGTTGGTAATTATTATTTGCTTTGGTCTTTGATGTGCAATGCTGATGATAAATATATTCTCTCCCTAATTTTCGCAATGTATCTATCTATAATAGCACCTGATACATATGTAGGAAAGGCTTAATACTTCAAATTTTCAAATCTACTGTATATTATCAACTTAAAACTTTATGTTTTTTAGTCTTACTGTTTGAAATGTGTCATTTAAAATTGAGCCTTTTAAAAATGTTACAAAAGTGTGTTCTACTAGCATTCATTTAAAAGAATTATTTGTCCTGCATTTGACGCTTGAGGATCGAACATTTTATGCAATTCTGTATTGAGATGAAATGTTATTTCAAGCCTTGCTACTTATTAATGTTTCTATGTTTCATTTTTAGTTGTATTTTAGAGTTTTGGTCGTTTTAAATTTAATATGCAAACAAATTTAGAATACTCTACGTTTAAGTGATTTCTATTCAATGGTAGTATAATCACAGGTGTAATTTTTGTTTTCATTTAGTTGCATTTTTATTTAAAAAAATTTGTTTTCAACATTTACCTAAGAACAATTAAGAATATTTTTTAAAAATATAGAATAAATACTACATTTTACTCCTAAATAATAGTATGATAAAAGATTTAAGACCCCCAACAATTAAACACATAGGGTTTTTTTTTAAGCATGTACTGAACAAGGGAAAGGGGGTTTGGGGGGTACTGTGGTACCCCCATTAAGCCATTTGCTCAAAATTATTATTAAAGTGCGGAAAACATATTGTGATATTATTTTTCCTTACAAACAATACTTTGTACTACTATCATTTTTTCTTTTCTCAGATAGTTTTTTTTTTTTTTTTTTTGGGGGGGGGGGGGCCCTACTGTATCGAACCTTGAGTAGTAGTACCTTTTCGTTTGGTTATGTTGTTATAAACAGGGAGAGGAAAATAAGTAATTGTACGAGTATTAAGCTTTTACAATCGAAAGTTTTCAAACTCTGAGTCATGCCTGTTCCACCTCATCATGATATCCCCATGAGCAAAAGAAAATGTTTTGTGCAAAAGTGGATAATATTTTCCGAGGCAAAAAAAAAGGGGCTTGATCTTGATAGGAAATGATAACCAGTTTTTTACTCAACGGCAGAGTCTGCCCTTGACTAACCAAAAAACTTCGGAACTGCCGGCAGACAGTGTTCCAAAGTTTTTTGTTTTCACCGAAACATCCCCCTCTTGTTTTAATTCTAACACAGGTGGACATGTGTCCTACACTTTTTGATTTCATGATAACTTATGCTCATGTATAACAGAGATGGCAAACTTATGACATTCATGACATTAGATGACAAAAGGGACGTAACTAGATCATTTTCTTACTGGGGAAAGACCAGGATTTAGCGCTCCTTCCCCCCCTTACATGTACAAAAAAAGTATTTAAGTAAATACGCACATTTAGTCAATTTAGCTCCCCTAAAATAATCTGGCGCCCTCTAGTTATGTCCCTAGATGACACACAACAAGCATTTCTGTGGCTTTGCCTGTTGAGAAGTATAAAGTATAGGTAATTAGTGAAGTGTTGAAGTGTCCAAAAGAAAGCTTCATTTTTTTCAAATAAAAAAAGTAAAGGTCATTAGTAATATATTTTGAATTGTATTGAGGCCTATAATAAGGTTCTAAGGTTTCACTCAATAAAAGATACATTGATTAACATTATTATTCAGGGTGGAAAGACAACCTGGGAATCGGGGAATTCTCAGGGCAGTTTTATGTTCTGGAAAATTTCAGGGAATATTTAAATTTCCCCCAAATATCAGGGAAAATTATAGTTTTCAATATCAAAACTGACAAGCGCCCGGAGTTTCGTTTGCCAAATTTCCTTTCATTGCGAGTGATCTCCTCGATCGCCGATTTCCCATCGGTTGGAAGAGCCCTTTCTCCAATTAAGCAACAAAAAAAGTCACTTTTTTTGTCTACGAGTCAAGAAGACATTGCAATTTTGCGTAAAAAGATGCGTGTCAGCGTTAATGCTTCTGAGGAATCCGCCATTTTTGGTTCTTTAAATCCGCTATGGAAATTCCGCTATTTGGTCAAGGAACTCGCAAATCCCTGCAATTTCTGTGTAAAGGATTTCTTTTCATTTTCCAGTACTGTTTAGTTTGCATGACTCCATTGATTGCGAAGGATAAGTAAATCAGCAAAGTTTTCTCTGTATGATTGTTTTCAATTTGCCAAAAAACTTGTAGCATAATACTAACCTCCCCCGTTTATTTTCTCTACAGATTCTCCCTATCATCTCTTAAGGCAAGACGTAAGGGTTTCTTTTTTGTAGGAGAAAGCATGATTATTTAACAGTTTACGATATATTATAATTCACAGGCAGAAAATTTTCCATTTCCTGTTCTTTCCACCACTGATCTCTATATTAAAATTTACATCATGAGAGATTTCCTGTAAACTTATATTGTTGATTTGGGAACTAATTCAACAGATTTAAAGCAAGGGTTCAAATTCAAATTTTCCAGTGAAGGGGAAGAAAAGTTGAAGTGTGAAAATTTCTTTTTTGTGAAAATAAATCTTTTCATTGTAAAGATTCATATGATTGATCATTATTAACATCACCTGCATACAGCTCTCGCCTGATTTTTAAGAAATGACAACTTTGATAAGTTAACATACAAGTAAAAAAATGCGGATCTTCTGCTGTTTTCACCGAAATTTTTCTAATCTCACGCCCAGTCTGTTTTTAAGGAGAGAATCTGAGAAGTTTGGCCAAAATTCCAACTTTTATTGAATGCAGTTGGACAAAAATATGACATACTTGCCAAGGCTACTGTTTTAAACATGAGATTCCCGTTTTTTGCGTTTGTCTCCCGATCTCCCGTTTACCTATAATTTTCTCCCGTTTTTAGTAATTTTTGCATTTCAAATAAATAAAGCTTCATTTTTTGCTCAATAGATGGCATGCACGATCATAGTTACTCATCAATGTTAGTAGCAGACATGTGATTTTCCCGTATTTTGACGAAATTCCATATTTTCGGTAATTTTGAAACGTCAAAACTTCTATTCAGCGAAAATTCGTACTTTTGGAAGACTTTATTTTTCTTTTTCATTTAATGACAAAAATTTAAAGCAGCATGCTTACATACCTGCTAAACAAATCTCGTACAAATTTACTTCTAAGTAGCAGTAAAATTTCCGCATTTCGTCTTTTATATGCTTTCAAGGGTCAATACCAATTCTTTTGAAACTCGATTGCATCCTCTTCCATAAAACTGCTTAGTTCTCATTTACTATTCTATTCTACCTCTTGGATATCAATAACTTTTGGTTTACCATTATTTTTAACATTTTTTACAATTCAGCCTCTGTAGTAGTTTTTTTTTTCATCGTCTTAGTGTTATGGCTTTTTTTCCCTTTTAGGCTCATTATATATTGTTACAGCATAAATAAATGAATAAATCTTCTTCCTATTTTCATTCAATATATAACTAAAAAAATGACTAAAAATTTTTTAAAAAAATATTTCAAAATTTGTTTAAGTGCACATTAGGCGTGGTCATGATATATTGTTTAAATTGTTGTGGAGTAGCTGTAAGCTGGTATTGAGGAGAACTGGTTTTTTATAATCTAATTAATGTAATGCTGGGGATTTTGTGCATTCTGCACAGTATAAAGGTCAAGACTCAGAAATTTTGCAAGTGGCCAGTGGCCACTAAACTTGATTAACTTGGTGGCCACCTATGAATCATAAAGCAAAAGTTCAAAGTGGGGGGGGGGGGGGATGAATGGTGCATCAGTGCACTACAATTCCTTATGTGTCTTATTTTCAGTGAAGAAAACATAATATTTTGTTAGAACTATCAAGTCTTCAAAGTATATCACTTTCAAATTGGAAAAAGAAAAAACTTGCTTCCTTGGCGATGGTAAATTAAGGGAATATGAATTTTTTCAATACAGTTTTTCATGTTTAATGTTATAGAGCACAAAAGATGTAAATTCAAAATTTTACTTGTTTCATCATAGAAGCAACAGATAACAAAAATCCCCCTCACAGAAACGAACCTTTTACAAAAACCGCGATCACCAATACGAACCATTTTCGAACACAAGTATAAAAAAATGTATATTTCCAGTTCTAGTTTTGTTCAGTACATTTAATTTTCATTCTTTTAAAAATCGTTTTAAAGCTTTCACACTATTTTCAAAATGGCGCGACACTTGAGTCTGATTTTATAAAGCGAAAATGGACGATCTGAAATGTAAGTTTGAAATGAAAGTTATGAAAAAAAAATCAAGATTAATATTGTTTCCTACTATATTTAAAAGATTTATATGGCAGAGAGAAGGAATTCAAAGGAAAAAAAAATAGCGTAATCGGGGAAAATTTTCGCCATTTTTTTCTTGTGAAAAGGGAAATTAAATGAAGACTATCGGCCGAAATTCGGTAACTTGAATGTCGAAAAAAACCGAAAATGATGCGTTTTTACTGTGCTTGCATGCATGAAAGAAGCAAGAGTTGAAAATTCCATAGAAGGTATTTGAAAAGGAGGGATTATTTACTTTAGAAAATTTTTTAAAAAAGGAAAGGTGGCGATCGCTCCTAATTTTTTGAATCGCCACTTTTTCAAACAAGGTCGGCACGTGGCGAGTGGCGACCGCGAATCTTGACCTTTAGCACAGTAATGCATTTTCTATAAAGTGAAACCGAGTTTTGTCCAATGCTGTCAAATGAAAATCTAGAGAACATATATTGCACATAAAAAATAATTTGGTAGAAAATGTTTCGATCAAACATTTGATTATAAGTTTTTATCAAATACTGCTGTAATGAACATAAAAAAATTAATTTTATTTGTGTGTGTGTTAATTTATTTGTTCATTTTGTGTGTATGTTGGGGGGGGGGGGGGTGGAATTGAAAAAATCTCCCTTTTTTTTTTCCTCCATGGTTGGCAAGTATGGTATGAGATGTTGACATTGGAACTATACAGTCAGTAGATATTCAGAGGAAAATATCTTGCAACAATATATGTAGGTTAACCTCGATCAACCTGGAATTTTTTCTGAAACCACCTGTAAAAGTTCGGGGAATTTCATTTCCTATCACTCACGACAACTCTGTTGATTGTGGAATGTGATTCAGCATTTTGTGGTGTGTCTCATGGTGATGATTGAAAGATAGAGCCTAAAAAAACCTACTATGTTTGAAGTTTTCTCTAGGTACTTCAATCTCTTAAATACTCAATAAACAATATCTTTCAGGTGTCAACCGATCTTTTATGATGCTTTGCATACATCAAAAATTTAGTACCTACATTAATAGACAGATTTCATCAAAAGCCATATGGAATCATTTAGAATCTATGTATGATATGGCTGCATTAGTAAGTAATATATTTTCTTTCTCTCACAAAAACGAACATATTTTATTAAACCCTTAAATAGTTTAACTAGTGTAGTAGTAATCAAATTTGTTTACATGTTTTTTTTCCTTATGGACTCAAGAAACATTTAGTTTACAACTTTTGTTATTTACATGTGTCAAAAATGTGAGTAATTATTTGCATACCAAATGATTTATTTTCACTTGACTAAAATATAGTGATATCTGAAAAGGGGCACCAACGTGACTAATGATTATTTGCCGTTATTCAAAGGGGGCCTTAAATTTGAAAATATATATATATATAGAAATTGGGGATGTAACGAATATTCAGCCACTATTTGGTATTCAGCCCTTTGGCCGAATATTTGGCCTCGCCGAATAATGGGTAAGGTCAAATTCGACATGGCCGAATATCGCTGGACTATTCGGCCGAATAGTTCTGCTGCAATAGAAATATAAAAAAAATAAAGAAATTAGTAGATTTTAATCATTTGAAATTGTATTATAATTAGTAATACACTAGTATATAGTTTTAATAAATAAAAATAATTTAGAAAAAAACTACTTTTTTTAAACCTTGTTTTAAGCTTGACTGAGCAAAACAGATTTTAAAGCTTTAATATTGTATTTTTTATTTATCATTTGCTCCCAAAAGCTGGCAGTAGTTAATTATGATGGAGAGTATGAGAAATTTATTTTGTAATTATTAACAAATTGGAAGTCGGACTTTGTTAAGGGTAGACCGATTTTTTGTGAATATTGGGTAAGAGAGAAATGTGAAAAGCCTAGAATATATCATGAATATTCAGAAGCATAAGTTATTGGGGTTTTTGAAAATAAAAAATATTCCAGTTAAGTGTATTAAATTTTAATAGATCTGTTAAAAGTAAGTATGTAAAAAAAAAACCCATAAAATGAAAATATTAACTTTTATTATAACTTTTAAAATATCTTCATGAAACAGTTTTGAGCAAGGTAAAAGTTCACTAAGTAATAGTAGTTCTTTCATTTGAATTAAATAATTAGTAAAATAATGCTAATGCTTACTACCATAAAACCTGTCATTTATGCATGTGTGCAAGACTTCCGTCCATGGCACGGATTTCCGTCTTTTGAAAATACTCGAGGACGGAAGACGGACGAAAAGGAAATACGAAAAGATCGCGAGGAAGGAAGGGATTTTTTTTCATCCGCAAACGAATTTTTCATTCGCTCTAATCAATTAAAAGTTACGAACGCAAAAACGAACCCTTTTACACAAATCGCGATCGCGTTCTCAATGGATCATTTACAAGTACAAAAATAGCAAGTTTCCGCTATTAAATTCCAACATTAGTGTTGTGAATATCTCTCTCTTTTACTGTGTGAGATTTTGTCTCTCACACATGAGATTAATATGATAAGTGTCCGAGCGGTATATTTGATTCTGCTGGGTGCGTTTTCCATACTGGGATGGTTTCCCGACTCGATGTAAAATTGATGAAACGGTATTCAGTCCCAGACATTTATTAAACACATACTGATGATGGGACACAATACAACTATTTACATAATATACATATACAGTAAGTCTTTTTACAACATCTTGGATAAGAGCAAGGTTTTGTCGCGTCCGTTCTCCGGACAATCTCGGTAGCAAGTTCCCTTTTTGCTTCTTCTCTTCCCACGCCTCTCCCGGCCCCCTCCAAGACCCCTTCGGCCGAGGTCGGAGGTCAAGCGGGGGATATTTCAGATGCGTGGGACAGTTCCGGTTCACGACAATTAGCTTTTATTTTCATTCTTTTCAAAATCTTTGCTTGAATTATCGGACTATTTTTAAAACAACGTGTTCTCAAAATGGCGCACATCGTTTTACTTTACGTATGAGGACTTTGTGGGTTTATCGCCATTGTTCCTCAATTTGACTAGCTGATATGAAAAATATCCTATTTGAAATGCATGAGTTGTACCATACTAAAAGTTTCTTTGAACAAATTATTGATGACTTGATAAGTATAAGATTAAAGACCAATTGGTTGATGAATCATTAGAAGGATGTTTTACACGTATTTTGATTGCGTAGCTTTAATTTGCACTTATTATTTTTACTTCATTTTAAACAGAAAAGCGAGTGAAAAGAAAAGCAGAACTTTATTTAGCTCGATAAAAAAAGCTATCGGACTTTTTATTTTTCTTCCGTTTTTGAAAAAGTGAAAAAAATCCTTTTTGTCGGAATTCCTGTTTTATGAATGGAAAAACTAATAATTTTTTACCACATTAAAGCTTTCAACTAGTCATAAAGAGTACATAAAAAAAATTAAAAAATATAATTTCACGTTAATTTAAAGCACAAATGAGCATTAAAATGCAGACATATGTTTCGGGATTGCTTGGAATCCCTTTTTCAATGAGACAGGGAGCTTCTAGATGCAAAACATCCAAATGAAGCTTCATATGTCTGCATTTTAATGCTCGTTTGTGCTTTAAATTAACGTGAAATTATATTTTTTATTACAGTTTTGCACAAAGTTAATTAATTTTTATAAAGAGTACATTCAATATGTTCTTTTTCTCACTCTTACTTTTTTAAGCCTTCCAAAATTTTCCGATTTCTGCAGGAATTAAGGAGGTTTATTATCGGTATTTTTCAGCTATTTTCGCTATTATACTACGGAAAAATGCTTTTTTTTTTCCAGCAGATATTTTGGACAAATACCCCCATTTTTAATGAAGGAAACTTAATGTTTTCTCCGAAAACGGCAAAAAATGCCGGGAAAATAGACGAGCGAAAATTTTCATGGTTTACCTGCATCGGCCATTAAATTTTGGTGGGAAAATACGCATCAGGAAAATATTTCCTTTAATTTCTTAATCAACCATTCTCAGCTGGTCACAACTAATCTTTTGCCTAAAAGTCCCCTCCCCTTTTTTTTGTTAAATTTGAAGTCCTTTTTTTTATAATCAACTGGCCTTACTTTTTCCTTTACTTTCGTTGAAAAAGTACTTCTCATTATTATTTTTTATTTTAAATTCTCTTGATTAATTCATATTCAGGTGTTCATTTATTAATTATAATAATTGTAATTTTAGTACATGAAAATGTGCCATGTACGGTACCGGACCGCAAATACGGAATCCCAAAATCTGGAATTTTTAAAAAAAAATCGGCAGCTGGAAGAAAAACATCTTAACATCTTTTGTTTTTCGAAGAAAAATCGAGAATGATTTTGCACCGTTTCTTTGGAAATAGGCATTTTAAACAGAAGGAAAACAAAATGTAATAAACATTTTTAAGATCAGAAATGTGCAGTTTTCAAAAAAAGTTATTTCGCGATTTCTGATGTAAATATCACCATTAGGCTTAGCGTATGCCCAGTATTGCTTATGAAAAAAATTCATAACTTGACTCATTTTCAACATATACTTGTCAATTTTTTTCTATACATCAACAATAACCTTTACATTTGGAAAAAAGATATTTTAAAAATCCAGTTTGCTTTTTAAAAACACAAAAATTTTAAATTTTTGCTATTTTGTACATTTTTAGGAACAAAACAACAATTTTTCAAATGGATATTCCATCTGAAGGCACAGGAGTTTTCGGGCCAATTTTTTTTTAAAAATGGACTTCAAAGTATGTTATTAAAGAATATGAAATAAAAACAGTAGTATTTTGGCATGCAGTTTGTTTGTTTTAGTTCAGAAGTTAAAATATTTCATTAAAGCCCTGCGGCTGTATGTTGAATGACATTGTTCGAAATTTAGTCTCCACCACCCCAGATGTTTATTTATATATATTTCTTTTGCTTAGAGAATATTATTATAAAATTTCTGGATCACATTTGAAATAACTTTTGGAATAATAATGAAATGTTGAACCTGTGGGAAGGGGGATAGTCACAGTAAAACTTTCAAGCACTCATCGAGAAAAAATTCAACTTTTGACACTTGTTTCTAATTCTCGGAGTAAGAGAAAAATTATGGAATAATTTCAGGCTAGTGATATGCTGTGTGTAAAGCGAGAGAACTTGTGAGAGAGAAAGGAATAATTGCTATGCCAGAACCAAGGAAAGGGAGAATGTTAGATGTAAAAACCGATGAGTTGGTAAGGCTTTTTAACAAACAGATGAATATTCTCAAGTCTTACCGGGCAAAAAGGATAAAGTTAGGGTTTTTAACAACGTTTACATGCAAAAAAAAAAAAAGCTGTCACTTAGTAATCTGAATAAATTATATTCCGCTTTTAAATTGGAAAATCCAAATATTAAAATTGGACTCTCTAAATTTTGCGTATTACTCCCAAAGTGGTGTGTTTTAGCAGGATCCTCAGGGCTCATTCGGTTTGTGTGCGCTATCCACCAAAATGTTTCTCTGCTACTTCATCATGCAATCTCAATTGAAGAATCAAACAATCAACTCATTCATCCCTTTATTCCCCTATTTCAAACTTTTTACTTATAAAATTTGAAGATTAGGATTCTGAAGAGGAAATTACTTATGCTTCATGGGATAACAGACAGAACTCAACACATGTTATATAAGGGGAGATTCAAGGATAGATACCACTGGACTCGAGATAGCCGTTTACTACATCCAGTAGTTATCTACACATATTGCAATCAATCTGAAAAAACAATTGTGTGCAGTCTGTGTATCCTGTCAGATGATTTAGAGCATAATAGTCTTTCTCTATGAGATACAAACAATTATTATCCGACTTTTAAAGAATCAATTTCTGTGTGCAAGATTTTAATCTCTTGGACATTTTTTGTTGCTAGTCATGGAACGTCTCCTTGTGATGGCATTTTTTGTGGGACAGCGAAACGTGTAGTTGCAAGAGAGAGCCTTTAGAGATACAATGGAAATGCCATAGATTCAGTGGAAAAAGTAATGAATTTTTGTACTAATAAGATTGAAAATATTAAATTCTGGTTATTAAAGAAAGAAAATCTCTTAGAAACATGTAAACAGTTGGAATCAAGATTCAGTAAAGCTAAAACTATTTCAGGGACTCGCAGCTTCCACCATTTGGTACTGTTGTCTGTTGGTTCTTTAGGTACAAAAAGAGTCGGTTCTGATGAGGACTACTGTTTGATCTTTAGCTTCTCAGAAGATCAATTTACCATGTTTAAAATGTTTGAAATATGTACAAATTCATATATTGCATGTGTAATAACTGGTTTTTTGGAGTTGTACTTTCTAAACATGAAGAAGGCGATATGAAAGTGAAGTTTATGAATCCTTATGGACCTGCACCATCATTTCATTGGCCAGTAGCAAAAGAAGACATTTGCTAAATTCGTCTATGTAATGTGATTGCTCAAGTTCATACTCCAGTCACAAAGGGCTCCCCGTAGAGTATACTATTTTCTTCAAGAGGAAACTGAATTTGCTCAGCAACAGTATATCAAAAATCTCGCAAAGCGTCATTAATAAAAGTCAATCATTATATATGTAGTTTATTTTGTTGAAAAATTTACTATGCACTATGAGTTTTGTAAATTCTTTCAATTTTGTTTTTAGAAATTACTAAGAAATTTAAAACATTTTGCAAAACTCGCATTTTAATTTTTGAAATTAAAAAAAATTACTATCTCAAAATTTGTTTAAAAAGTTGTTCAAAAATTTTATTTGGGTTATTATCTAAGAAACTACTAGGAAGTAAAAAAAAAAAATAAATAAATATCTGGGGTGGTGGAGAGTAAATTTCGAACAATGTCATTCAACATAGAGCGGCAGGGCTCTAATGAAATATTTTAACTTCTGAACTAAAATAAACAAACTGCATGCCAAAATACCACTGTTTTTATTTCATACTCTTTAATAACATACTTTAAGGTTCATTTTAAAAAAAAAATTGGCACGAAAACTCCTTTGCCTTCAGATGGAATATCCATTTGAAAAATTGTTTTGTTCCTGAAAATGTACAAAATAGCAAAGATTTAAAATTTTTGTGTTTTTAAAAAGCAAAATGGATTATTGAAATATTTTTTTCCCAAATGTAAAGGTTATCGTTGATGTATAGAAAAAAATTGACAAGTATATGTTGAAAATGAGTCAAGTTATGAATTTTTTTCATAAGCAATTCTGGGCATACGCTAAGCCTAATGGTGATATTTACATCAGAATTTCCTAAACTTTGACATTTTTTTTCTCAAAAAGTATTGCAAATATAAAAGTAAAATTTTACATGTGTTCTATACTTGGGTAAAGTAACAAGTAAAAAAAAATTCAGGAAAATCCGAAGAGGTGGGTGTCAAACTCGATTTTTTTTTTGGGTGATTTGACATGGAATGACCAAAAATTGTTTTTAATTTAATCCAGTTTTTCGACAATGTCGATAATTATTACTATTGACAATTGGGAACAGAATCATTATTAATTAAATTTGATGAGGCAGAAACAAACTCGCACCAAATCTCGATCCAAAAAACAAATAATAGTACGAAAATTTCCGATCTTAAATTCATTCATTGAATTTTACTTTCATTCTTTTCAAAATGTTTATTTACAACCCTTAAAAAGAATGCATTTTTAAAACGGCGTGAGACATGTAGGCACTAAAGATTTTTTAATTTTACAAGTTCAGATGAAAATATTCTATTTAAAAAGTTAAAAATTGAAAATGTTAAAGTTTCTTCGCATAAAGGGAAGAAAACATCAAAAAATAATCATGAGTCTTGTGAAAAAATCAAGAAAAGTGGATGTGAGATTAAAATGTATTGTGCACTTTTTTTCTCTCCCTGCCCTTCGTTTCAAAATGAATATTTCATTATTAATATTTTTAAGCAAGGTATACAATTGAATAATTTCTAAGCTATAGAAACTATTTGGTTATATATATTGAATGATATTTTCATATCAGAAAAGAATATAAGAGAAAGCAAGAATTTTCGGCTTTTTTGAAGAAAATATTGGTACATTTAAGGATGTGTATCTTAAAAAATTTCGCAAAAATTTAAAAATTTATATGGGTTTGCTATGTGCATGGTAAAAAGTTGTCTAAAAAATTTTGAAGAGTGGCACCCTGTGTGTGTCTGTATGTATACATATATATGTATATAAAAATATAAATAAAAAATAAAACAATTTTAAAAACTTGGGCATTACAGGGTTAATATTAATATAAGTTTAAGTTATTTGAATTTTAGATTTTATGTTTTCTCCTTTTCCCCCTCCCCGTAGTCCTTTTTTAAACTCTAATTTTTGCTTTATAAAATGATTATAAATACTGAATGATGTTTAACGTTTTTTGGTTTTTTTTTCCATCCCTATAGCATGAATCTGAAGATCTACCTTTTCCAAATGATGAACGGCCATTTGATCTGCCAGAAGAATATGACGAATTGATTGCTAGCCAGTTTGGAGTTGAGCCTGAACGTGCCACAGCAGAAAAAGAGCTACCTAAAAACCCTTCTGCTTTGAAAGTCCCTAAAAAATTAAGTTCTTCTAAATTAAAGCAAAACAGTACTCCTGTTTCTGCTTCTAAAAATACTTTTATTGCTCCAGTCGTTAATAAGATAGGTAAAAATAATGTTAAAAATGAGCCAAAATCTCCAACTGTTGAAAATAGTGCTAAATTGAAATTAGACTCTCCTATATTAAAAACTAACAAGGTAAAACGATCTTCCAGTCCATTTTCAACGAAAGCTGTAAAACCTGAATCTGCAACTATTGTTAAAGATGAATTTGATGCTTCTGTGTTAAAAAAATCTAGATCAGAAAGAAGTGCTAGTCCAGCTAGTACTAAAAGAAATTTAAAAGTTGAATCAAGTAATACTAATTCAGCTTCTAAAAAGTTCCTAAAACAAGAACAAAATGGTACTGTTACAAAGCAAGGAAAACCAGAAATTCCTGATAATAATGTCAAGAAAGTAAAAAATGAAAAAGAAGTTTCTACTAAAAAAGGTAAAACATTATCTGCGGATAATAATGTCAAAAAGAATCTCAAGTCGGATAGCAATAATAGTAATAAGAAAAAAATTGATGTAGAAAATATTTCAAAGAAAGGTGACTCTATTGGCAACAAACAAAAATCTGATGCAAAAAATTCAAGTATGACTAGTAAAGGGCTTAAAACTGAAGATAATGAAAATCCTGTTACCCCAGGTAATGTGTGTATACATACATTCTTATGTGTGCATGTATGTCTTGTTTGCTCTATTTTTGTAATTGTTTACTTTTCTTGTTTCAGCTTCCAGAAAATCATCTCCAGTAGTAAAAGTCGATGCAAATGATAATGTAAAGAAAGGTTCTAAAAGACAAAGAGCAGATGATAGCTCGAAAAAAGCAACTCCAGTTGCAAAACGAAGGAGGACCTAATTGTGATAAAAACAATGGATTCAAAAAGTCTCCATAACATAGTTTTTTGTATATTTAAATATTTGTTGCTTATTGGTTTACAAACAATATATTTCTGTAGAGCTTTTTTATTGTTCACTGTTATTTATTTTTCTGTTTAATTTCCAATGAAATTTCTTTGTTACAATTGGAGAACTTTTCATTTATCTTCATATTTTGTTCTGAAAAATCTTCCTGCATTTCCCACTTCATATTTTTACAAATAATACGTTAACAAAAAGAGCTTTTCATTATATCAGTGATCTTTCCATTTTATTTAAATTTAAGCCAAGAAGTTCCTTCTATAAACATGTGTAGTATTCGTTGGCTTACTGTCATAAATGTCAGTCAGTAATTTAAAAAATGTGAATGTTGTGTAACATTTTATATAAACTGTATGAATAAAACCATTTCTTTCTTATACTGTCTTGTAGAATGACTAGTTTTGGTAGTGACTAAATTTTGAAATTGATAATTTTTTTAAAAATGCAGGGGTTGATGTAGCATTTTTAATAGGGTCCATTTTTTTTAAAGAGGTTTTTGTAAAAATTTAAACATAGTGATGAAAAATTCCATAACTATTTGCCTCTTTTTTAATAAGTGATGGTGTAAAAAGTACAATTTAGAAAATCTGAATCTTTTGAAGGGTCCTTTTTGATTGATTTGAATTTTGTGAAAAGTCCGTTTTTACCCGTTTTGATTAATTTTTATGAAGGGTCCGAAAAACGGCCCCGAATTTCCACTAGCGTGACCCCTGCATTGTTGATGTGTCTCCACTTTTTTCTTTGACAGGAGTAGACACGATACTTCTACTCAAATAATTCAAATTCTACTTTAAAAGGTAATTAATGTACAGATTTAAACTACGCAATACTATTTAATAACGTCAGAACATTATGTTTAGCATATTTATAACAGTACTCTTTTACACCTGTGGACTGGACTTGGTCAAAAAAAAAATCCTAACATTTTAACAGATATTTTATTAAAGGTAATGTAACAAAAATATCTGCTGCTGTTAATTTTTTAAATAAATTTGGCATTGGTGGCAGTAGATACTTTCTGCTAAAGCGCTGCATAATGTCCAATTGAATTCTTGGTTTAAATTTTTACTACTAACATAAGTTATAATAATTCCATAGAAATTGGGGGGGGGGGGACAACCAACAATAGCTCTATAACAAAGATGTGTATATTCTTCAGCGAGAGAGATTTGAGTTCTCTCAATTATAGTAGCTGTACAATAAATTGATTCATTGAATTAAGAATAGAATTATTTTTCAAATTGGGATATATAATTAATATGTTCTATGAAATTTATATTTGGGGAAAGTAATTGAGAGATTGAAATAACTTGGGAATTGCAACTTTTTTGCCTGCTCGGCATTGCGGAGTGGACGTTTGTAATTCTGATCTGAAAATTTAGACTGTTCCGAATTTTTTTCATTTAATTCATTGTACGATCTCTTTGGTGAGTAATAGCTGATAATATGGAAGTACCCCCCCCCCCCCCCCAAGCAGATAGAGTAGTTTAAGGAAACTAATGGGAAAATTGCTCAAATAGCAGCTGTAATCTCTTTTATTAGAACCCGCCCATTGACAAGCAAAGGGTTCACAGGAAGCAATCCCTTAAAACAGGGCTGACAAATTCACCAAAGTCGGTTCATGGACAATGGTTGGTCAAATGGGCAATTTTCATGGGAGCTCTTTCTCTTATTACTCGACTGGTCCCCCGACGGGAAAAGATGGTCTCAAATTATGGCCATTCTTCACTTGGCCAACTTGTTCTGAAATGTCATCTTCCCATTTCTCAGCGTTGTTTCTGTTCGAAAAAAATTTTATATACTGTCAACTCTGTCATGGACGAAAAAAAATTTTGTTCCTAAAAATTATCTGCAGAATCATCTGCAAGTTCTAAAGACTGCAAATAAGAAAAAGATACTTTAATTAATCCTCTTAGTTGCACAAATTCTGAGACAGCCCCGGAAATAACGAGATGAGCATTTTTGGACAACCCGACCGACATTTATTTAGTGTTTTTGTAGGGGGAGGGGATTTGATTTTTTTTTTTTAAATTTTCTAAACGAATTAATGAAATTTGGATTGTCATGGAACTTTTGCCAACTTAATAAGTAAATTCTGATTGTGAAGTTAAGAGAGACATCGTTTTAAAATTTTATGTGCAGTATAAATATTAGTCAACATCGCAAGTAATCAGTAAGTACAATATACATTTCTTCCATCTTTGAAAAATGTTAACCATATCTTCATAAAAAAAATAATTATACCTATTTTACAGCTTTTTAATTGCAGTTCATTTGAAATTATTTTGAGCTGATGACGACGGATAGCTGGGTCAAATTTCAAGTATGTCGTAATATTATTTTGGGAGCATGAATGCAATTTAAGGATTCCCCCTTCAGAAATTTCTTTTCGCATAATTTCCCGACATTTCCGCTAGCAAAAATTTCCTGAGAATTCCAAGGTTTTCCAGATGGAATAGCCATTTTGACTACATTTTCTATGTTTCTTGAACCTTTCTAAAACTACTTATTCTTCAACAAAGTCATAGCTAAAAAAAATATATATTAAAAACATTGGTAAGAAGGGGGCATATTGACATACAGGTTGGTTAAAAAATAGTGTGACCGTTTCAGAGCATCATGAACTTTTATTGAATTAAGTTATTTACATGAAAATCAGGCCCGGACTGGCCAGGTCGGCGATCGCCGAGGGCCCCCAAACGGGAAGGGGAACAAAATAATTTTCTATCCGAACTTCTTTTTACAGATCTTTAATTTCTTCATAACTATTTGCCTCTGCTTCATTACGCTTTTTCCCAGGATGCTTCACTATCGCAATCTGACAAAGTTTTAAGACTTTTAGACATAACAGCGGTCGATGGCCCAAGTGGACTTGCTTTCTACGAGCTTGTAAAATCAAAACTAGCTAGATGGGGATGGGGCACTTCAACATAAAATATTATTGCTTGCTCATTTGCCGGAGGTGCTAACGTGAACGGATTTGATAACAGCCTATAAGTTAACTTCAAGAAGAGAAACAAAGACCAGTGGGCGGACCTGGCGGCTGCCAACCAAGGAAGCCCCAAATTGAAAAGGGGCCCCTTCATTATTTCAAATTTCCTTCCCCCCATACTGTAGACCACACGGATACAGGTAGGGCCCCGCAACAAATGATGTTTCATGCAAATTGTATAGAATAGGAATTGGATGAAAAAATGAGCAATTCAAATACTGAGCACTCGCATTAATGTTTTCAAGGATTTTTTAAAGGGGGGGGGGGGGCCATATTTATTTTACCGCCAGGCTTCTCATTGCGCTCTTGACGAAGATTTTACTTCAACTCATTAACTCATTGCATGACTGCTATTTTAAAGGCCAATTTGGATTTTAAAGTCGTAAAAAATTCTTTTTTTAGTTCTTGCCTTTTGCAATATACTATATTAATAAGGGTTAAAAATTACATTTTTCTCTAAAATTGCTTAAAAATAAAAGGTGAATCTTATTTTTATAGTACTTTGTAAAACACGGTATTTATCTATGAATAGATAGACAATATCTTGGACAGGACTGGTTATACTACAAGTTGACTAAGGTACAATGAGAAAGTAATTTTCCAAGGAATCCAGGCAGTGCTGGATCTGGTGGGAGGGGGGCATATTCAACTGTAATGCACAAAAAAAAAAGAAGAAGAAGAAGAAAGACAATACAATAAAAAAAGAAAAAATATTTATTTTTGAAAATTTAACTTTTGCAAAAAGAGAATTAAATCCTAGTTCAGCGCTCCGATTTGATCATTGATCGGCTATTTTGCTAATGATTAAAACCGATTAATATAAAGTTATTTATTTGAATAAACTGTTGGAAGCTCCAAAATTGAGTTATACTAAATATGTTGCGTCGTTGATGAGTCATCCGGCTCTTGTGGCAGGCAAGGGCTCCTGGGGAAGGCAATTTCAGGGGGCAGCAAATTTCGCAATGCCAAATTTTAAAAATTTATATTTTAAAAAGTCAAGGTATTTTCCCCTTGTAATAGTGAAATATTCATGCTATGCTCAACCATTGTAATAATTCTTCTTTTACAAATTTTCAAGGCATCCGTTCGGGAAAAGACGGGAGGGGGATGCTTGCAAGTGTCGTTTGAGAAGGCAGACACGTGTCTCTTCGATATGAGCGTTAGCAAAAAGGCGGAGAGGGAGGCAGATTATTAAAAAAATGCTCATTTTATTCTGCATTTTAATGAGTAAAAGCGTTTAAACTTCAAAAACTTTTAATTTGCTTCTTTTTTTCCCTAATTATTTTTTGCAGTGCCAAATGCTTTTCCTAAGGCCTCAAAATGCCCCAGTTTGCATATAGTTTTCAAAAATTTCCCGGGAGCGAATCCCCCTGTACTCCCTTCAACTGCCTGAATTTCATATCTCCCTAATGTTCATGTAAAAGAACCTGGTAGTTTCTCTGGGCTTGAAAAATTTTATGGGTTTATCAGTGCCCCCGCCCCCACAAGGTGAAAACTCCCTAAAAAAATGGCCAGAGTATAAAAATTTACGAAATATGAGCAATAATTAGCTGGAGGGGGAGGGGTCCCAAGTCAAAATTTATGCTAATTTTGCTTTGCTAACTAGCATAAAAGATGATACTGATAGCATATCAAATTAGCATGAGATGCTTAAAATATTTGCTAGTTTAGCATGAAAAACCAGCATGAGATGATTAAAATTCGAACACAATTTATGCTTATTAGCATAAACAAAAACCATAGAATGCTATAACTGTTGCTTATTTAGCATAATTGTATAGCATCACATGCTATAAACTGTTACTTATTTAGCATGATTTTATAGCATCACATGCTATAAACTGTTGATTATTTAGCATAATTTTATAGCATCACATGCTTTAAACTGTTACTTATTTAGCATAATTTTATAGCATCACATGTGTAACGGTGCGAGAGTGGCTGTAAAGCGCCGGGAGTCCAACCGAGATCGTTTTGGTGGTCATTTCTTTACCGCTATCCCAAAAGGCGCGCCCGCTGGGCAGGAGCAAAGAGGGCTATTTGAAGCACTGACTCGCACCGCTACATACTCCGCCCCCAGTGAACGAGTAGGGGAAGAGTGAACGATATTTTACCACAGATAGGTGCACCAGCGCGAGAGAAAGGCTGCGTCAGGTTGCTGCTTGAGTGAGTGAAGTTTGGGCCTGTTTGCTCGGATCCGTGGCTGGGCTCAAGTGTGAGCGCGTGCAGACTGCACGAATGCGTGCGAGCAAGTCATCTCGTGGCGCCATCTGTGGAGTGTTCGAGTATCCATTGCTGCGTGCGTAAATGCCGGGTCACCAGATGTAACGGTGCGAGAGTGGCTGTGAAGCGCCGGGAGTAGAACCAAGATCGTTTTGGTAGTAGGCGCATTCTTTACCGCTTTCCCAAATGGCGCGCCCCCCGGACCAGGGTTGCCAGATGTAGTATTTGAAGACTACGGTAGTATTTTTTCACCAAAAGGTAAAGACGTAGTATTTTTTATAGTATTTCGTTTTAAAGTGGTATATTTGTGGTTTTCTTTCCTTTGAGATAAAAAAAAAGACCCAAAAAGAAAGAAAGAGGGCACACCTCTTGGTTTATGCGATTGTTTAGAATTGCCAACTGTTCCTTGATTATGTGACAGTTGGCGGCTTTATGTGACAGAGTGGTGCAGAACTATACATTTATTAAAAAAAAAATAATAAGGAAAAAGAGATGCAAAAAAAAAAAAAAAAGGTGAGATGAATACATTTTTCTTTTTTAAATAAGAAGAGATTATATTTATTGTCATCCACATGTTAAACTGAATAAAGTGTACGTATCAGAATTGAATGTATATTTAACATTTTGCTGTCTGGTACAAATTGTAAACAATTGCCTTCTGTAAGAAGCAAAATAATAACTTTTCGCTTCGCTGCTTTCAAAATCAATAATAATAAATACGCTTATATAAAATATTTGTATATTTAGATATATAATTATAAATTTATTTCGGAAAATACACAGTTGCAGATGATGTAAATTCGGAAACTAACAATAAATAACTTGCCTAGAAAGTACATGCCAATGCAATTATAACTAATTCAAATGGCGCTAAAGAAAATGCAATATTTTGTAGTATTTTTTCAGACGAAGCTGTAGTATTTTTCTGTTTCAAAATCTGGCAACCCTGCCCCGGACAGGAGCAAAGAGGGCTATTTGAAGCACTGACTCGCACCGCTACACATGCTATAAATTGTTGCTGTTTTAGCATAATTTTATAGCATCACGTGCTATAAATTGTTGCTTTTTTAGCATAGTATTAAGCATCATATCTTATCTTTGGGTTGATTTTTTAGCATAATATTAAAGCATCAGATGCTAACTTTTTTTAGCATAAATACTGGGATAACCGCGAGCTATGTTGTCCAATAGGGAAAGAAAACCCTCAGAACATTTGAGTCACATGCTGCTTTATTTAATAGTACATCATTATTTAAGGGGAAATCATCATAATAATAATCATCATCATCATAATCATGATTTTCATCATAATCATCACCTTCAAAATACTCATGATAATCATATTCTTCTTCAGAAAAATATTCGTGCTTTGTTTTCATCTTTTTAACTTTCTAAAAAAATAAAATTTTAAATTATGTATATTAATGTACTACATCGGACATTTATAAGTGTTTTAAACTAACACTTATAATAATGTCCGATAAAACAAAAAAATATTTTTCACGTCATGAAAAGGCCACTAAAACCTCATTAATTTTTGTCTTTTAAAAGCTGTATGAACCATGTATGTAACTCTCTTGTATGCTAGTTGTAGAGCATTTTATGCTAGTTAGCATAAAAAAGCAAAAAATAGCTTGTCAAGGTAACTACCTCAGCATGCTTTTGAGAAGCTTGCAGGGCTAGTTAGTATCATATGCTAGTTTTATAGCATAAGATGCTTTTCTTTTCTGTATGCTAGTTGTATAGCATTTTATGATAGTTAGCATAAAAAAGCAAAAAATAGCTTGTCAAGGTAACTACTTCAGAAGGCTTTTGAGAAGCTTGCAGTGCTAGTTAGCATCCTATGCTAGTTTTATAGCAAAAGGTGCTTTTTTTCTGTATGCTAGTTGTATAGCATTTTATGCTAGTTAGCATAAAAAAGCAAAAACTAGCATGTCAAGGTAACTACCTCAGCATGCTTTTGAGAAGCTTGCAGTGCTAATTAGCATCATATGCTAGTTTTATAGCATGAAATGCTTTTTCCTGTATGCTAGCTTCATAAGCATGGCATGCTAACTAGCATAAGGAAGCATATTTTAGCAAAAAATTAGCAGACATAGTATAAACATAGCAAAAACTAGCATATTTTTTATGCTACTACTAGCATAAATTTTGACTTGGGGTGGCATTTTCAAGTTTTGCCCCATCACGCAAAACTCCGAGATCCGGTACTGGTGCTTGAACTTGAATAAATTTAGGACCCTTTGGGTTAATAAGAAGAGTTGGCGTTTTTCTGAGTGCGTGTTTTAAAAGAATGGCAGTATGAGAGAAGCAAATCAAGAGATAATATACTGCTCCGTGACAAACTATACAGATTACAAGGAAAACATGAGCGACGACGGTGGAGCAAACTTTGCAAACAACAAGAAAGATCTTTCAGCAATTATTGATGAGTTTTTGAGCAGTGAAGGAGATGAAAATGCAGCAAAATAAGTTAATGTAATAACTGTTTTTAAAGACATATGTGTTAGAAGTTTTGACTGCAAGACAAAATTGGCAGAAAAGAATTTGATGGGTCAAAGATTTAAATTTAAAAACTATTGCTGTTTTGCTTTATTTTTTCTAGTCACTAACCAGTTAAGTGCTTACAAAATACTTACTCGTTCATTTGGAACTTGGTAGAAAAACTGCTCCAGCCAGAAAAAATCAAAGAAGTTATAAACAAGCTTGTGATTTAAATGAAATAAATGTTCATTTTATTATTGTTTTCTTAGTACAAGCTAATAGTATTTTTTTAAATTTTAACTTGGAGCAAATCTCCAAGATTTGCTCCATAATTTCCAAGACCTTTGATTTTTAAGATAACCCCCGTATATATTTTCAAAAAAGAAATTCTTAACAAACATAATTTTGACTTTTCATTTAGCTAGAAAATCCCTCAGAAGGGCAGATTTTTAGTTTTATAATATAATGAAAATTATATTCAAATAATTTCGTACAGTACTGAAGCATACGGCAACATTGTTCATTTAATAAATAGAGGTTTTATTATTTAGTAAGTGCTCTTGGCTTACTTAATGACTTTTTCCTTTCTCATTGTATTTTATAGTTTAATACTGTAATTTCTCCAATTTCTACGTAATTGAGACACAATAAAGCATGAAATTTCGTTGTACCAGTTAGTCAAGCATAACTTTAAAACACCATTTTGATTTTTTTTTTTTTTTTCATTTAATATAAAAATGGCGCTTTAGTTTAACTACTGTATAAGACCCTAAAAAGGGTAAAAAAAACGGTTTCCCTGACACATAATTCTCAAAAAGTTACCGTCTAGGGAGCCCCTTTTCAGTACCTGCCCGAGTGCCCCAGAGGCGGCCAATCCGGGTCTGATGAAAATGTGCTTCCTTTAATCATAGTACATTTTACATAAACGTTTAGCCCTCGCCAAAAGAGCTTTTTCGACTATCTTTGGGGGTATTTTTCCAACTTCCTGTTCTACTACTTTTTGAAGCCCTTGAAGTGTTCTTCAATGTCAGCTTTACGTCTACTTCAATGTTTATTTAAGTATCTCCATAAAAAAATAATCGTAAGGAGCACAGTCAGGGGATGATAATATGCATTTCTCCAGAAGGAGAAATTTTATCTGTCAGCCTTTTGCAGTATGACGGTAAAGAAGTTTTCTTGAATGTAAAGAGCAGGGTTCCCACGGCCTTAAAAAGTCTCTAAAAAGTCCTTAAATTTGGAAATTGATTTAGGGGCCCCTAAAAGGCCTTATTTTCTTCCAAAAACTCCCAAAAGGCCCTAATTTTTATTTTTGAGGCCTTAAATTTATTTCCCCTCTTCCTTTTCCAACCCAGAAGTCATATAGTCATGGAACATTGATGATTCATTCATGACATGGATTTTTCAAAACGGGTGAATGGGATGAAAATCTATGTATTGATATATGTATATTTTTACATCTGCACAGTGGCAAACTTATATGGATTTTCTATTCTAAGGGAATTTTCATTTGATGTTACGATAGTTCTGGGATTTTACAAATTATCTCAGAAGCTAAGTGGTCACAGAGAATTCAAGGATACTGTGAAATTGCTTGAGAAATGTTATGGGGGGGGGGGGGGGGAGAATGTGAAGAAACATACCTACAGTCGGTATTTTTTCCCTTTAACTGAACCCAAATTTTTGACAATGTTGATAATTATTAGTATTCATTACTGTAGCCTTATTAAAATGCAATGCTTAAATTCTTTTTTAAATAATCTGCCTTCAAAAAGAACATTGATTCAAGACATTGCTATTGCTTGCTTTATAATGGCTTAAAAGCTCATTTTTATGAGGAAAAAGACACATTTATTTTAAGTCATACTTCTGAGCAGATAAAGTGTGATTTAAGGCAATAAACGGATACATCTTCAGTTGGATGCTTTTACCTAAAAGTGCACTTCTTCTGCATTGAAAAAAGGGTTCGTTGCAGCCTCAAAATCTTTTGCAAAATTTGCGTAATATATGTTGTTTTTACTCTTTCAAAAATTTTAGTTGCATGGATTTACATGTATAAAAGGCATAATCAAAAGACATATCATATTATTTGGATAATACACTGCAGCACTGCAGATTATGTGCTGAGAAATGTTGTTGGAGGCAAAATAAAATCTGGTTGTGGTTTATAGGTTGAAAAGTTAGCTAAGCATAATATTTATTACTCTGAAGGAAATATAACTATTAAATAAATAAATCTTTGAAATTTGAAAAAGTTGACTTATGTAAGAGATTTAATTCAGTGAGATGTTCAAGTTGCTGCTTCATCATCATTCTGAAGAAAGCATTTATTCATAACAATGAATTGATCATGCATAAAGATGCATTAAATGTACATTAAAACCCATTGGAGGAAAAAAATTAATTCCTTAGTTGTGATAGCAAAGTTTTAATGTCATTTCCAGAATTCTCATTATTTTTTTTAAAAGTTAATTTCAGTGTTGAACATTTGACTATATTCACATGACATACAATATCATTCTTATTTCTTCAAAGAAAAGTCATTCTAAATGCTATGTAATGTGGCCCTAGAAAAGTTACACGTGGCCTTGAAAAGGCCTTAAACTTGACTTAGAGATGAGAGTGGGAACCCTGAAGAGGTTTACTTTCTTTGATCAGGTGCTTGAAAACTTTATTCTGATAGTATTTAGCATTAATTTTAGCCTTTGGTTCTACAAAAAATGGTTTTGTCAAGTCTTGAGAAGACATTCACATCCATACCATAACACTTTTCAGCGGAATCCTGAAATCTACCTTTTGTATCTACCTTTGAGTAAAAATAAGTACATAGAACATTTTATTCCTTTTCTAGTCTTTGCAGACATCTGATGACAGAATGGTTTGTTCACTTTTTATAGCACATTTTCTTTTATCTGCAGACAAAATTGTCCATTGCGATACTTATAAGTTTCTTTGCAAAAAGTTCTATCAGGCAGAGGATTTTCTACAGAGATAATTCTCTTTTCACCAAGGATTTTCTATTGCCACATTTTTTCCCTGGAGATTTTGATTGCAGACCAAATTTTATTTCTTTTCGAAGTTTAGATAGTAATCCAATAGAAAAAAAATGTCTTTTCTGATTTTTAAATGCATTATTTATCACAAAATTGAAGCAACAATCTTTCAAAAGCTTTAAAATTTTTTGAGGGGATGAAAAGTCTAATTTACTCCTACTAAGAAAAATAGTTAAATTGGTAATTTAAAGGTTTCATTTTTAAAATAAAATTTGTAGTAAAGCGATTAAAATTTACCAAAAATAGTTATACACTTTTAAAGTTAATCACATTAATTTTCAATCAACCTGTATTATAGTTGTGACAAAAGGTCTCTAGAGTCCACACACTGAATGCAGATATGTATAATACAGAACTTTTTTATTTCGTAAAAAATATTTCCTTTCAAAATTAGATCTAAACCTAAACCTAGGAACTAGCACCTGCCGCTAAAAAACAGGAAATGGGACTTGTATCAGATACTTTTTATGATAGTGACACCATTTCTTCTGATTGGCTTCTTTTTCTAACGACTTATTATTAACAAAGACAGAAGGCACTGTTAATCGGCTTCACAATGGATTCCAAGAAATTTCTTGACCACCAATAGTGGACTTTCAGGGTCCTTACTATGATTCAAGAAAGAAGTAGGAATTTTTCTTTAAAAACGTAGGAATTCAAGACACAGACGAAACGCCTACAAATGTACATATACACACAAAAAAGAGCCAATTGGAGAAAACACCCACGAAAAATATTAGTTTTCTTGAAATAATAAAATTATTCAATTGAAAACGAATTAGAGCTCTAAAGTGTACATAATTCTTCCAGTTTCTTCCCTCTTCTTGACAAGTAGAAAGCAATAACACAGAAAAAGTTCATCCAAATTGCAGTCATGTTACTGGAAGATCTTCCAATACTAGTTAATTTCCATTCCCTTAAATAAAAAAAAAAAAAAAAAAAAAAAAGCGAACAATTTTTTGATTGCATTTAATAAGCAACTCGGATTCTCCCATTCATTACGCGATTTCTTCTTCAAAATAAATAAATCATAAAAAAATAATAAAACAATCGCATGAAACGACTTTTTTGCAGCTAAAGAGATTTTGCAAGAAAAAAGTAAAACAAAAAATTCTTCATTTGATTCCTCCTCCTCCATCTCGGACTTTGTTTTCTTCATGTTGAATATCCATGTGAATAATATGGATCCCTTGTTTTGATGCAGAGAGACCGTTACACCTAGCCATGGCCTTGCTTCTTTTTTTTTTTTGTAAATTGTTCATTTCAGATCGAAGTTTCATTTGAAATTTAAAAATATTTAGAACCAAAATGTCCTGCGCCCCAGTTTCAGGGGTGTTAGTGGCAAAAAGCTTAAATTCAATCAATAACATCAATTCAATAAATAAAATCACCCCCCTCCCCTGAGCCCCTGGTTAATTACTTCTTGCATCGCGCGTGTACTTATTGGCACTCAGGGACGTATAGGTTATTTTCTAACTCTCTCTGGGCAAGACCCAGGATTTAGCGCTCCCCCCCCCCCCTTATTTTTCACAAAAAAATGTATATGTATTTAGGTAAACACACACATTTAGTCAATTTAGCGCCCCTAAAATAATCTGGCGCCCAGGGCATGTGCCCCGTCTGCCCCCCTCTAGTTACATCTCTGCACTCCTAGTTTTGTTAATTAAGTCAAATATTGTAATAAGTTTGCGTGAATTTTCAAAACAAAATATTTTTTTAAGGAAAAAAAAGCTGGATTTTCGGAAAATTCAAACTTTATAGGAAAAAGCGAAATTTTCCGTGAAAAGTCGAGAAAAGCGGATTTTGTGTGAAAATAAAGTGGAAATCCGCCAAAGTGGCGGAAAATTGGCATCCTTGCATTTTGAAAACGGTGCGTTGTTTTCAAAATCGCGGGAGAATTAGAAATAAGCATTTTAAACAGAATGAAAATGAAACCTAATGAACGATTTTACGAACGAAAATATTTATTTTCGTGCCATTATTCGTATTTTCGATCGCGATTTTTCTAAAAGAGTTTGTTTTTGCGTTAGCGAATTTTGTTAGTTTTTCTTTTAAATTTATAATTTCACTAAGACTACATTTTGAGGGTGGCACTTATTCGATCTGGGTCCTTGTCAGTAACTTACAATATATATTTATTTAATAAAATTAATTATTGGCTTATTAATATTATTTATAGAAATTCGGTGTTTCATTCATTTTCCGACACTACCCACGTTTTTTTTTTCGTTATAGGTGAAAAATTAAAATAAGATTACTGTACATACACGAATTTTAGTAGAAAAATTTAGTAAAGGGGAAAAAAAAAGCACAAAATTGGAGGAGGGGGACGACCTATACGAGCGGCAATACGCAAAAAAGTGTTTTGGAGCAACTTGAAAATATGAACAATTCTTCTGGATTTAAGTTCAAATATTTAACTATAAAAAAAAAAAAAAAAAAAATAGTAATAATAATACTTAACATTTATAATACAATTTTAAATCGAATAACCGTCAATTACAGTAAAATATTCATTCTCTGGAAAGTGAGAAAAACCAGAATTCTAAGCTTTCATGGAGTTGATGAAGTAAAAATTGAAAAATAAAGCAAAATCGTAAGTTTTGTAATTAATAATAAAAACATTGCAAAGATTTTATGAAAGGCTCATTTTGCATGAAGTTTTACAATCTCTATCTCTACTAATAATAAAGCAGCAAGTATGTGTGTGTGTCTGTCTGTCTGTGTCCGGCGTAGGGCCTAGACCGTCCAGGGGATTTTCATGAAATTTGGCACGAAATCTCTATCTCTACTCTCTACTAATAATAAAGCAGCAAGTATGTGTGTGTGTCTGTCTGTCTGTCTGTGTCCGGCATAGGGCCTAGACCGTCCAGCGGATTTTCATGAAATTTGGCACGAAATTAATTTGGAACATGGGGGTGTGCACCTCGGAGAGTTTCTTCTAAAATTCGAATTTGTTCTTCTTTTATTCCAATTTATAGCCGAAAGTTTCATAAAATAGTCATTTTCTAAGGAATTATCGCATCGCTTCGAGCTTGATACCGTTGAAAAGCGCGTAAAAAACTACCCCGGAAGAAGTTTCGCTCTGCGTGCGAAAATTCGAAGCCTCAAAATTACCTAGAAAAGAAGTTATAAGCATTTTTCTCTGCCGTTCGAAATTATTTTTTCACTGTAATTAACTTTAATTTTAACTGTTACCATGCCGACTGACTATTAAAATCCTTTTTTCTTTTAACGAATTAAAATTTTATTTTTAGCATTTTGACGAGCAGCCGATTTTTAATTTATCTATTTCTTTTTTTGGATTTTGATTATTAGGTCGTGATTATTAAACGATTTTTTAAAAACGAATTAAAATTTATTTCCTGCGGCTCACAGGCGATCACAGCTTTATTTTGATTTCCTTATTTTGACATGTATTTTACGGGACCATATTCCATACTGTACAGGAGTTTTTAAAAGAAATGTTATCCTTTATAGCGATTTTTGTTATTCCAGCTTATTATTACTATTTATACTTTCATTTATTTATTTTTTTTTCGACAGTGAATTAGCACATATGTTATTTGCCTATTTGAGCTCGGATGAAAGGTTTATTCCGCTTTCAAAGCTTTGCTTGCTGCTGTTTATTTCTGCAAGCTACAAAATTTCGTCTTTCTGTTTTAAGCCGGGTCCAGACGCTACGTTTTGCACAACCTTTTGTCTGCGCAGTTCAACACGTTGCAGATAAAACGTTGCGTGTAGATTAGAAAAGTGCGCAGTTTTGCGTCCGGTGCGAAGACTGTACAGTTGCAGCGGTAACTGAGCTAGAAAGCATAAATGTCTTTGAACTGTGCAGACAAATCGGCACATGTAGACGGTAGCACCCTTTACGGATTCATTTTGTTTCTCAGTTTCAATTCGTCAGGCTACAATGATGCATTTGGCGTGTCAAATCCAAGGAGTATATAGTGATAGGGATAAAAAGGGGGAGGCTTATGAGAGCTTAGTGGAAAAATTCAAAGAAATTGATGCAACTGTAAACAGAGAAACAGTTGTAAATAACTAATCCTTTGAGAAGAGTTTACCGTAAAGAATTGGCAAAAGTTAATAAATCGATTCGATCTGGGGCTGGAGACGAAATCTACAAGCCATCTCTCTGGTATTTTGATTTGTTACATTTCCTAAATGATCAGGAGACACCAAAGCAGTCTAGGAATACCACGCATGAAAATAAAGAGACTGCAGTTGTCGAACCACCAGAACAGGCAACAAAAAAATAGTTATTTTATGTAATCATTTGACCACTTTGAACGCCGGGTACTTCTGAGACGTTTCAGTCTTCTTTTTAAACATGACACCATGCCAAAATTGACCAGAGTAGTACCTCCTTTATGACGATATCGCACAAAACGTAGACGCATAAAAAACTGCAACGTTTTCATTCAGTCTTAAGACCGCGCAGACAAAAGGTTGTACAAAACGTAGCATCTGGACCCGGCTTTAATGTCAATAAATAATAGATAAAAATTCATTATACTAAAAATTTATTAATTAAAACTATTATAATTTATTATAATCGTCCTTTTTGTGTGGGTACTTGAACTAAACAAACAAAATACGTTTTCTTTCAAATATTTTCTTTTTTGTTTTGTTTCGTTTCTTTCTTTCCTTTTTTATTGTGTTTTGTAAAAAAATGTTTAAATGTGTAGGATCTCTGGTTGATTGCCGTGGACAGCTAATTTTAATTATGTGGAATGCTATACATTTTAATAAAATAACATAATTTGCACCTAAAAAAGTTATCACTATATACACAATGGCAATCCGAATGGTCTTTTCATTTTTTAACACGGGCATAGCCGTGCGGGTACCGCTAGTTAATTAATAAAAAATTTGTTATCGCAAAATAAACGAACGCTTCACAAAAGAATGTAAAAATCAAATCTTTTCCAAAAAAACGCGCAGAAAAATAAAATCGCTTTATATGCAATTGTCCGGTAGTTCATGTTTTTTTCCTCCTCCGAAAGAGGGGGACGTGGCAGTTGTATTAGGGAGGAAAACATAAACACGTGACAGATGGCGTCGGATCAGTCACATGTACTTTTTAGGAAATGCAAAAATATTAAAAATACGCGCGAAAAAGTAGGTACATTTTTTTTTTTTAAGGAAACATTTGAAAGAGTAGGACATGGTAAAAATTAATAGGAAAGTAAGAAAAAATATGAAAAAGTAGGAAGCGTAAGAACCCTGCTGGACTTTATAAGGCCTCACCCACACTTAGTAAGCATCACAATAGGAGCCTTTATGAATCACTAACTACTCACTCTCAGAATCACTCTAGGAACTGTAGGACAAAAGGGCATCTAATTCGATTTTCAAAATTTAATTAATTAGCATGTTTTAAATATATAGGTAAATTAAGAATTGTATTTGGATTTGGAATGTTTAAATTATGTATAGAAATTACAGGTTTCAAACGACGAATTCGGTGTGTCCAGGAAAATCCAAATCAATATCCGGTCTATCCCCCCCCCATGACCAGGGGTTGCTCTCGTACATTTTGAAGAACCAATTTTTCTCAAGAATGAAATGAACTTCAAGAAAAAAAAAAAAAAAAAATATTTTTCAAAAAATGCCCTCACACTGGCAAGAAGTCATTGCTAATAATGGCAATTATATTATTAAATAAAGTTATTTGGCAGTAAGAAAGTTTCGTATTTTCTTTTATTCCAAAAACGAACAGAACTTTCCGGTAGACCTTATAATACTCGATTTGAATGAAATGGATGTGTAGAAAATAATTTTCTTAATAGTGAGTGTTAGTAGAATAAAAAAAAGCAGCATGTTCCCTTAAAGAATTTAAAATATTGGTTTTATAGGGATAGTAGTGTATATGCTTTTCACTTATTTACATTACAAGATATTTTTTGGTAGTGTCTCAATAGTACACCTGCAACTTCCAAATGAAAATTTCTTTGCACAAAATGCGTCCATGTAAACAGTGATAACAAACATGCTGTTGCTGTACGTTTTACGCTTGCCCAGAGAAAGCATACGTTTTATGGATAAATCTCATTAATTGTTTCAGATTCCTCCAGACCAACTCATTAAATGAACTTTTATATTTTTTTGAAACCTCGATTATAAGAACCAAAATTGTTTTTAAAAAAATAAGAGGAAGGAAGTTTTCAGTTCATTATTTTTGAATATATTCAACTTTCTCCAGGCTTTATTTTCTCTTCCTTATATGTTACTTAAAAGTATTTCTCTTATTTATACACACCTATATCAATATCATTCATTATAGTTTGTGTCAAGTGGAAAAATTAATTTCAAATTAACAACAACGATCAAGCATTTATTAACATATTACAAAAGAATGAGACCCTTATTGCGACGTGCATTTATAGCTTGTTGTGTTCTTAGTTTCTTCTCTTCTTTAAAAGCTAATTTGTTTTCTTTCTTTAACATTCTGCTTTCCTGTAAGAAAGATAAATACATGAACACAGGTAATATGATCTTTATCATTAAAAACATTGGTCACCAGACTTATAAAGCCACCTACCAACCATATCATTTTAAAATCTCATTTATTAATCAGGCTATTATACTGGGACAGTAATCACCTTATCATATACTTTTATTCAGTCATAATGACGATGAAAGGACAAACAATTTGCTTGTTAAATCTGAGTGCTTGTAACAGGAGATAAAACTGTATAAAAGGTTTTAAATACTGACTTTATTGACCTTACTTTATAAAATACTGACTGAGATTTAAAACTACTGACCAACTTTACCGTAATATTCAACAATATTGCTACCTTCATTACACAGAATATAATTACCTTATATTCTGTAATGCAAACCTAATTATAAAACAATTTTGCTTAGAAGTTTTAAGTTATGTATGCATAATACTGTCTTGCTGAAAATGCTATAGACCAGTATTTCCCAACGTAAGGCCCATGCCCCATGGGAGGGGGGGGCAAGTTGATTGTTAAGGGGGGCAATTCAAAAATGTAATCGACACGAGTTTAACCCTTTAGCCATTTAAATGCAATGCTAGATTTCGGTGCCAAATTCAATGAAAAATTCAAATTCTTAAATAATTGCGTTAAATAATTATTAGGTATAATTCCATTAGACGAAACCAAAATATTAACTGGGTGTTTGGCATCGTCAAGTAAACTTCACTGCGGCCGACGGCAGGCTCAGCGGGAACCTCCCACGTTTTAAAATCTCGCTAAAAAAACAGTTGTTCGCATTTGAATGGCTTATCGCAACTTCTTCCGTGTTTCACAGCGTTCAGTTGGTGTTAATTTAAAACAAGTGTCCGTCAATACTGTTGTTAAAGTTCGTTGACTAAAGTTATAAAGAAGAATTTTGAAAAGAGAACAACCTAAAAGTCTCTATTTACTGCTCATACTTCAACTAATGATCATGTTCTTGAGGCTAGCTATCAAGTTTCTTTATTAATCGCTAAAACTGGACAAAATCATACTATATGAAAGAATTTTTTAAGCGACAAAGCTGAAATGAAGTATTTGTTAACAATCGATGATAAAGCATTTGTGAGCTATTTAGCCGATATCTTTGAAAGACTAGATATATTAAATAAGCAACTTCAAGGAACAAATAAGATTCTTGTTGATGCAAAAGTGAAAATATTTGGTTTCATTGGCTCCAAAAATGTGAAGTAACTGATACCGCTTTACTTGTTATTGTCAATCATCTGAATATTCTATCGGCTGATTTACAAGAAAGATTTTCTGATTTGAAACAAATTGATTTTCCAACATGGATGATGCACCCAATGTTAGTGGATTTGTCTGATATATCAAATATGCAGTATCAAGAAGAACTCGCAAAATGACGAGTCGGTTAAAACTTTATTTAACATAAAAGGAGGGATGGCATGGCTCTGTGAGGAAACTGAAATCAAATACCCAAATTCAATTAAAATTTAATTTTAACAAATTGAAAGCATAATAATTAAAAAATAATACATTCCTACTGCCAACATTAGAGAATTTGTAATATGAAAAAATTACATCTGTTATTAAAGTAAGAAATTCAGACTTGTACCTACAAAATGTTTAGGTCTCAAGAAAAGAAAGGACCCTTTACAAAAGTCATGATTGCAAACACTATTTCTGAACTACAGTTTTTATCTGAAAAATTAATTCCATCCTAACTTTTCATTCTCAAAAACTGACCTAAAAAAATTAAGACTAAAAATACTTTTAAAAAAATTGGTAGTTAATGTACATGCCACTGACAATCAGATTTTATATTTTCATTAAACAATCACCTTGAATCTTAAACTGTTTACGTTATATCATTGTCTGTATTTAGAGTCACTGAATTCCAAGTAAAATGAAAAATTTCATTTTAAAAAAAGACCCCCCCCCCCCGTGCAAATTAAGCCGCTAAGTACAAGTGAAATAATTAATTAGAGATTATTTTAAAACTAGAAGCATAATTACCCGTTTAGCTTCTTTGAATAAACTCTTCCTTTCTTTTCTCTGTTCTGGAGTTTCACCTCTACGCCTAATGTTAAAACTTGTTGCAGTGGATACATTGTCTTCTGACGACTCTGTACCACTGTCATCATCTGGTATGTGTTTTAAATCACTTTTTGTAAGCTTTTTAAGAGGGTTATTGAAAACTTTATTACTTCGAATCTGAAAAGAGAGAATTCCTAATTCATTTTCAATATGAAAATCTAGTTGCTACTGCACATAAAATTAAATGGAAGTACATATGTTATTTGATTTAGAGGATATTATTAAAATTTTTCAAAAAATTGAAAATAATCATTATATACTTTCTTATTTTCATGCTCCCCCTTTTCCCCCCATGATAAATTGCTAATATTTTGCACTAAAGAGAAAAACATAGGCTTTTCTTCCACAAAATATAGAACAAAAAAAACAATAAAAAGGATTTATTTTATTAAATAAGTGGACTTCTGTTGTTGTCATGTCCGTGCGCGTGGCGAGGAAGAATGGGTACGCTGCTCCTGAGTCTAACGGGCCCTTGTAGGCAGGAGTCCAATTTCCACCAGTTTGAAAGGTCTCTTAATTTATTGAACCAGCTCCCTGATGAGAGACCATCACCTGGGATTGGCACCCCCAGAGTTATCGCTTCACTTGGTGGACATTGGAGCCATGACCTTAACAGGCATCAGCTAGTTCCCTTTAGTGTACACGGACCGCAGCAACCAGCCACGAGAGGTTGTCACCCTTCCAAACACTGCCCTCAGTCAATGTTGCTTCACTTTCAGTGTACTGCGGGAATCAAGCTTCTACCGATTGGTCCACTGCGGGACAAGTGGACTGTTAAAAGAAATAATAGAATTACATATAATAATCATTAGAGGGAATATAAGAACCATTGTTAAAATTATTTACAC
Organism: Octonoba sinensis; assembly: GCA_038502835.1. NCBI lineage: Eukaryota > Metazoa > Arthropoda > Arachnida > Araneae > Uloboridae > Octonoba > Octonoba sinensis. Next base: position 101,172,194 of record CM076604.1, read on the forward strand.
TTGTTTAATTTGTTCACCCTTTTGCACACTTCACTTTATTATGTTCTGCATCAAAACGGGCTTTAGCTGTGTTCCTTCTTGTATACTTTTGTTTTAATCCTGTTTCCAGTCTTTTACTTCCTTCATCAGCTGTGTTACTTGCTATATCTTTAGATTCTGTACTGTTTAGATTCTTGTACATTTTTGTGAGATATTTAACACTTTTCACTTCTTTATTAGGAGTATTTTCAGTAGTTTTTGGAGGCGATTTTCTTTCTATAGTTTAAGTTTTACGACTGGAATCAGATTCTTTATTAAAATTAACTACCTCGGAGTGTAGGAGGGGGGACCAAAAATAGAAGGGGAAATAAAAAATACCAATGTATTTTCATTCTTTTTAGCCTACTTTCCCGTAAAAGAAGAGAAAATAAATAATAAAGCATGAAAGAAGGCTTAATGTATCGTGAAAATATCGTTAAAAATCAAGTAATGTCGAAAATAAGTTAAGCAATTAAATAAAGATTAAAAAATAAAAATTTGAAAGTAGGGTCTTAAGATGGGGAAAATGTGTGTCTGTCGGTCGGTCTGTCTGTCGCCCCCTAATAACTTTTGATGGAATTGTCCAATTCAGAAGATTTTTTGCATTTGAAAGACCTCGGCCAAAGACATTTTATTGGGTTGGAGGGAAAGTTCTGTCGTATTTTAAATAGGCAGGTGATTTTTCTTGTTAATAAAAAAACATCTGGCTGGCGAGTCATTCAGATTTTTTTTTTTTTGTTTTTTTAGTTGCTGTATACCATAAAATGAGTCCTTTTTTACTGTTCATTATTTACTTGTGATGTTTAAAGTGAAAAACACGTCAGTAGGATAAAGTGCATTTACGACACTGCATTTTGTATGAATTCCAAAAAGGAAGCAATGCATTGGTTGCATGTAAAAAATTATGCGTGGTATTTGGAAAAGATATTGTAAATGTTCGTACTTGTCAAAGATGGTTTAGCAAATTTCGTTCCGGGGATCTGAGCCTACAAAAAAGTGATGGAGCTGGACGGCCATCCAAGATCGATAATGACGTTTTGCAATCCATGTTGGAAAATAATCCACATTTAACAAGTCGAAAAATTGCAGAATAGTTGGCATTTATCATACAACTGTTGGATATCACGTTAAATCTCTTGGGTTTGTGTTAAAGCAAAGTTTTGGGTCTCACATGAATTAACGGAAAATATTTTCTTTAAAATATGACAGAACTTTCCCTCCAACCCAATATTTCCATACTTTACTTTTTGATTTGAACAATATTTTGTTCAATTTTGAACGGTTCAAAAAAATCTTAACATTACCGCCTATGGACAAATTATGTAAACTCTGGGAGTAATATCCAAGTTCACATGAACAAGCTTATAGGAACAAGCTCTCGGCGTGAAATATTTTTCGATTTGAACAATTTTTGTTCATTTTTGAACAGTTCAAAATATTTAACATAGTGCCTGTGGGGAAATTTCAATCCTATATAAATTTTTATCTAATGGACCAATTTACTTGGAACAAACTTTATCGGAAAGCTCTTATGACATAGAACATGTACAGATAGGAAGTTCATTTAGAGCTAATGAGCCTATTTTAATACGAAATTTTTTGATTGGGATTTTTAAGAATATTTTTGAATGAATGATTAAATGAATAAGTGAAAGAATAAGTGAATAAATGGTCACAAAAAATTAATAAGTGAATAAATGAGCTAATGAATGAAATAATAAGTAAATGAGTAAATAAATACATGAATGAGTAAATAAATGACTAAATGAATATGTATTAACATTGAAAAAGGCATACAGTATATTTCCGTGTATAAGCTGAGAATTTTTGGAACTTTTTTGAAAGCTAAATCGGGGGCGCCTGCTTGTATACGGTTCCGATAATCTAAAGAAAAATTCAGTCTGTATATCACGAAATATTGACTAATATAGAGCTCTAATTACGCAATTTATGTCTCCTACATTAAGGAAAAATAATCAGCTTAAAATAAATAGAGTTTTATTTAAAAGAATATACATATATTTTACAACTGGATTTTGTGAAATCATGGCTGAAACAAAATGACGAAATTTGCTCCTGACTATAATAATTTACTTGCGACTATCTGTGTATACCTTTCTATTCCTGCTCATCCTTCTAATGTAAATGCAAAAAATAACCGAATTAAAACAATAAAAAAAAGGATAACAAACACAGGGGCAAAATGAATGAATCAGGGAAAATGGGCTCTCTCGCTCGGCCCTTGGTGCTCATCTCAGACAGGGTTGCCAGCGATCAATCTGTCACAGTTGGTGCCTAGCTTCTCACTTTCACAACGTCTTGATTGGAAAATACTTGACCTGAGTTACCTCCTTGGCGAAATCTTCGCCCCCTTTGGCGATTCTCTTTGAACTGCAATTTTTTTTCTTCTAATTTTTATCTCGGCTTATATACAAGTTTTGAATTTTTGGTATATTTTTGAAGGAATAATGCACTCTCGGCTTATACACGGATCGACTTATATTTGGAAATATACGGTATTTGAAGTAATTAAGAACTAAAGCTAAATGAGAAAAAGAGAGAGATAGCTAGATCATAAATTTGACGTCGCAGTATATGAGAAAGTAGGCTGCTATAGTTCTAGATGGAACTTCTTGTTTTTCTTTGTCTCTTTTAGTTTCTATTTTTTATATTTTCGTCTTTCTTCTCCCTGTTATTTGAGTTGGCAACACATGTGTTGAAATGGGCAATCTTTACAACCTGGATAGAAAGTCAAATATTTCTCATTCATTCGTTTTCATTTAAAAATATTTTTAACTAGTGGGGAAGCAAATTAATTATTTGTTTCCTGTAATTAAAAAGGTTCTTCTCTGCAAGGGTTAGAATTTGACCTACCAGTTACAAGCCATACATTTTAACATAGCTACAAACATTCTTGCTACCAAGGGCAATTTTCATTCGTTTTGACAAAAACTTGCTAAAGCAACTCAGATTATATCTATTCGCAGGTGCTGCAGTAGAACAAAATTTATTTGCATTTTCATTCATACTTTTGAAATTAAACTTGGTTTGGTTTCAAAAAATAAGTTTATTTGTATTTTCATTCATACTTTTGAAATTAAACTTGGTTTGGTTTCAAAAATTAAGTTTACAGATTCATACTCTAGTATAAAACACACAGTCTTCTTTTAAATACTGAGCATATTTTTTGGCACAGGAGGAATTAGAGGAAGTTTCTTTTTCTTTTATAGGTCTGGAGCACTTCACTTAATTGATCGTAGAAAAACAGAAGTTCTCAAACTCCTTTCAGCATAGAGCACCATTAAAGTTGCAACTTTAACTTGAAGTACTAAATATTTTCTAGTTGCTATATACTGTATTTATTAAGTAGACTGAGAATATAGCATTGACCTTACAAGGTAATTTTGTCACGTAAAGCACCGTTTTTCCTTTCCCAAACAATTGATAGTTACTTTGAGCCTCAAAAGGGTCAATTTGAGATAACATCAGTGACAACATAAAAAAAAGATAAAAAACTTCCATTTTCTTTCATTTCTATGTAGAAGCCTATGCGAAATAGCATTCTGATACATGTGTACAATAAAAAAAGTTTGGGTACTGCTGTCACAGACATAATACTGGAGAAATGAAAATGTTTACAAGAAATCCTCTTTTCAATGAAGCAAAATATTTTGATTTCCCCCTCAGGCTCTATTTAGACAGAAGAGAAGATTGGTTTTAATTTTATGGCTTTTTTTTATACCTTGAAAACATAGATTAACACTTTAATAAAGCTTTTATCACCAACGGGAGAAAAAGAAAAGTCACTTGACAATTTTCGGCTCTAATAGTCGATCCTTTAAAGCAAAACTACTACTTGATTTCCAAGCTTACTAAGTCAATTGAAAGATTTATGGAAGTACATAAAATGAAATAACTAGCATAAAATAGTTTATTATCCAAGGTTTAAAAAGCCTCAAAGAATTTAGGTGACAGGTCTTATTTAGTGACATTAAGTGAAAGTCTTATATTTCAAAACTTCCACATTAATTTCTACACAACCAGGGCTTCCACCGCCTTAACACAATTTGTAGCAGCTTTCGGAGCAGGTAAAATGTCCTTTTTGTATCAGTTTGGAGCAGAAGAATTTTAACTTTTGTATCAGTTTGGAGCAGAAGAAATCGACTTTTGTATCAGTTTAGGAGCCGAAAATATCAACTTTGTACCATTTTTGAAGGATATTTTTCTTTATTTTTTAAATATTAAATGGCTGTTTTAAAGCAATGTCATTTTCATACATCAAGGGTAAGAGCAGTTTCAAGTCTTCAAAATGATAGAAAATGAAAACGTCAGTCATCCTTCAAAAACTGGATTATTTTTATATTTCTAAAGAAATAATTCATAACCTATTCAAAAAGTAAGACTAATTAAACCTATAACCGTTACAAGGGTGTTTTTCAATACTTTTCTCAAGAAAGATTATTTTTTAAAATGTTTCGCTGTTTTTTTCTTCTTCTAATAGTTAAGAATAGCTGGAAGAAAGCTTAAAATTTTCTTCTTTTCAAAAATCATTGTATTCTCTCTTTTTTGTTTAATAGTTAAAACACTATTCTTTCAAGAAAATAAGCAAAAACTAACTAATATGAAAGGTTAAACTGTTTTAAACTATTTATCATTATTTAAAATTGGTTTTTTAAATGGTACTTATTTAGGTATAATCATTGTGATTATAGTAACAGTAAAATTTTGAATGAATTAAATATAATTTCATATTTTATCAAAAAATATATTTGTAGCCGATCCTATTTTCTACCTGCAGTATATATTTATTATTTTTCTGATTAAAAAATACTCCTTTAAATTTCAATCCTAAATGCTCACTTAGATGCTTTGGAAGTAATTAATGGCATTAAAAGTAAATTGCTCAGTTTCATAATTTTGCAGCAAGAAAATTCAAGAAACAAATTATATTTTTCAGTTCTATCATAGAAAGGCAAAATGTAATTCTTATTATATGTCGATCATTTAACGTCTAATGATTTATTTTTTTCCAACAATTTATCTTTACATCTTTCAAAAATTGTGCAACAGTTACAATTAAATTTCAAGAGTCCTAGAGTTGCAGCAATTGGAGGCTGAAAGAAACTAAATTGAATTGAAAGGAAGAGGAAATGCATGATAATTTCACAACTTTTAAATTTAGTTAAAAAATTGAAACTTTAAGCAATTGTACTTTTTATAAGGTCGTTCCTCCACAACAAAATTTCTATTTCTTCTAATAATATTGCTTAACATATTTGCTAAAGATCATCAATTCATTAAGATATACATTAATGATGATTATGATTTTCTAACTTAATGATTTTAACTTAACTAATTTTTTTACTTATTTTGTTCATTATATTTATGTTTTATGTTTTTGAATTACTTGTGGTTATATGATATAGATTACAGAGCTTAAAGAGTAATGAGAATAGAAAAAAAGCTGAAATTCAATGTTTAATTTTACAGCGTTTGAAAGTCTACCTCTAAACACTTTCGGGAACAAATATATATATTTTCAAACAATGTTTTTATTTAAAATAAATATACATTTTATTTATTTACTTTGAGAAGAAACATTATAAATAGTTGAAATGAAAAAAATACGATTTTTGTAGGGGATGCAAAAAGATTGAACGTATGCGCTCCTTTGCTTGCACGTGGAAAGTAGGCTTAAGGAATTTGAAAAAAATGTTATAATGGAACAGCAATCTTTTTAACATCTGTTCTGTTATTGATTTTTCACTTTGATTAGTATTTCCTAAACATTAGAAAACAAAGTGCACTAAGGATAAATGCCAAGTTATTTTATTCACGTTCCATGAAGTTTAACTTTTTTATCTATTTCAAGAAAAACTTACTAAATAAAATGTTCAACATAAATAGTGATAAGAGGAATGAGTTTTCTCTCTATAATACTACAAAAGGTTAGAAATCGTATTACTGTTTCTTCTACAAGCGTGGGATACATCACTCATTCTGCTCAAATTTCTCATCCATATTTGATGTTCTTAAGAGAGGGTAGAGCTAATATTCATTGATAAACTGCTTCAAAGGTAAAAAATTAGTTGACTAAATAAAAAATGTATCGAATGATGTCGGTTTTAAGGTATAAAAAATATAATATCTAAAAATTTTTCGATTTTCTTTTTCCGAAAATCGCTATTTGGCGCAAATTTTGCGAAAAAACGCATTTTGTAGCAGCATGTAGCAGAAAAATAGTTTTGGAGCAATTTTGCGCAATTGGCGCAGCCGTGGGAGCCCTGCACAACACATCCTTTTACCAAATTTCATTATAAATTTCAAAATTAGTTTTTTCAACTTAAATATTTAGAGCATGAAAGAAATCAAAATGTCCATGCAGTAATTAAGTTAAAATAGCCCATGAAGAGGAGATACAAGAAATTGCAACAGTCTATTGAAAATCACAGATATGAAAAAAAAAAAAAAAAGATTCACATTTAGGACAAAGTTGGAGCTACTGCTATAAAACTTTCTGGAAGTTTATTTTATTTTCAAATTTGTAGCACCAAAACTGAAAATTGAACTGGTGCTCAGTATTAGTCAAAAACTGTTTACTATGAAAATATGACATTCTTAAAAGGTTCTGTCTTTTTTCAAAACAAAAATTAGGAATTTTAAGGCCTAATTTTAAAAGAGTTAAAAACCTAAAAAATACTGTTGAAGAACTTAACACACACAATTGCTAATCAAATGCTGCAAATGTGAAGTAACATCTAAGACATTTTATTTAAATAAAGCAAAAATGAGTTTTTTCAATCATAAATAGCTTAGACTTTAATACAAGAGAAACAGTTTCTCCTAAATTGGTAACAAAAATAATGAACATTTCAAATTGAGAAAAAGTAGATTACCTTAGATTCTTCTTTAATAACTGTTGGACGGTTATAAATATTTGAATACGTACCTAAAACCAAAAGATAAATAAAACTACATAAAGTTCTGTAAAATTAGTTTAAATACAAAATGTTTTTTACTTAAAAAAAAAAGTTCAATATTTCAATTAAATAGTAAAACATATAACATTTAAACGTACTTTCTACATATAACTTGTCAACAGCTCTTCTTACATTATTTCACTTATAATAAAAAAAAATTTACTATATGCTTTTTCAGGCCATTATTCCCCTTTCTTCACCGCCATAGGGCGCAACAATGCAATACACATGTGTTTGAATATTGTCCCATAAAATAGTCTTGAGAGCCGTGCGCTGCTCTTGCAATCTACTCATTGGTCCATCAAAAAATACAGCCACAAGCAAACGTAGTAATGATGATGTGTAGCAGTAAACAATTAAACACTTCTAAAATAACTAAATCCCCATCATGCCAAAATGAATAAATCCAAAAATAAAACTAACATCGCAAATGCACTCATTGAGGAAAGGCACACCCTAAACATGGACCCCCTCCAAAAGCAAAAATTCATTCTCAAACGTTCCCTCTCAGGGTTACAGAATCTAATCGACACTACTTCACAAGGTGTAGATACATTAAAAATCCTAGAAAAGCCTGTGGAGCATTGGGATACTATGATTATTTTTCTTCTAAAAGGAAAACTAGGTTCAGAAACACTTCATGTACAGACGCTAAAACAGACAAAAAAAAAAAAAAAAAATCCTTCCTTCGATGAATTCAAAATTTCTACCCAAATAGAGGATTATTTTAATTCTAGACCTAACAGCATTATCTAGTGACCCTTATGATCCATCCGCCTTAACGCCTGGTCATTTTATCAATGGAAGTTCATAAAAGATTTAAAATATCTGCTTTTTTTGTACTGCCAGTGCAAATAAAAAATAAATGCCTTAATTTGTACTTAGGGCTATTTCACAGTATTTTGTCCAAACGTAGAGTCCGCAACATGACACTTTTTTTGTTATAACTACGTAATTTACAGTTTAATTATCACTAAATTTTATTTTCAAATAATGAGTTGAACACATTATTTGGAAATAAAATTAAGTGTTAATTAAACTGTAAATTACGTAGTTATAACAAAAAAAGCGTCATGTTGCAGACTCTACGTTTGGACAAAATACTGTGAAATGGCCCAGTACTAATTAATTCAAGTTTCTGGTATTAATTAATTCATGTCTTCCTGAACCAAAATATCTTATCTCAATCCCAATATTCCTCATTTAACCAGGTGGCAAATTATTCAAAAAATGGTCCAACAGTTTTGGACACTTTGGCATTAAGTGTGCAGATTACAACAAAGGCCATAATGGTTATTACCAACAAAAAATCTCCAAGTTAATAATTTATGTCTTTTAAAATATGAAACTTTACCTCCTACTAGATGGAAAATGTGCAGAGCAATTCAATTACAACCTGGTTGTGACAATCAAGTAAAGTAGTGACGGTCAAAACATCAGAGGGCACATTTAAAAGAAATATCACAAATTTATGTCAATTACTAATTTAAATAAGAATTAATATGTTATTTAGTCATTTTGAAGGTCATATACATGTTTATTAAAATTACATTTGCTACAAAAATTATGTAATTAATTTATTTGTTTTAATGTATGTTGAAATGTTATTTCGAGGCAGGCGCCATGTTCACGCTATAATTCAGCTTTGCTCACTGCAAGAGGGCGCAACAAGGCAATATATGTTTTTAGTCAGTGTGTGTGAATATCGTCAAATAATGTTTTAAGAACCGTGTGCTGCTCTTCCCATCTAATCAATGATAAATAATTATCCATTCCAGTAAGAGACATTTCAAAACATGTAAAAAAAGTATTTTTGCAACTCAAATTAGCAATGAATAATATCATTTCAAAAAATGGGTCCTTAACAACTATTAAATATGTTAATTGCTTTAAAAAATAAAATTTCAATGAAGGACTTTATTTAGTGGAATGAATACTAGTGAGGGCACAAAGCATCGAATACCGAAGCTTCAGTGCCCTAGCAATGGCGGAAGCTCCAGCTGCTGTACATATTGATCTTTATGATTGAACCAGCGCCCCCTATATCTAGGAAGCCTTTGCACGGGAGTAGTCTAAATAATGTCACGTGGTTTTGAGAAGGCCATCAAATCTGCCATTGCAGTGTGTTGTGTCGCTACCGGTACTGTTGTACTTTTGTTGGTTATCGTTTCTACTATCTTCTTGTAATCAATTTTCAAAGTTTTAAAATGCTTTACAAGTGTGCTGTTTACGGCTGCAAGAGCAATTATGCTTCTGGACGGAAGGTGTCAATTTCAAAGTTATGAAAGATCCAGTTCTTTTAAAAGTGTGGACATCAAAGACGATGAGCATTTGAGCAACAACTTCAAACCATCGAATAGTTCCAGAGTAAGTAATTAAATTCGTTGATTTATAGTTCGCTTGAAGAATATAGAAACTGGAAATATATAAATCATGTTTTGAGAAGGTGTTTCGTTTTTGAATTGTGTTACTGTTCTTGCCGGTGTGCGATGTATTACATTATGATTTGTTATTAATGTTGTGGAATTAAAGTTTTATGGTTAATAAGTTTTAATTTTCATGAACGACTTTCATCTTTCTTCCTCCTGCAATTCGAAAGACCGACTTCATCTATTTGTTACTTTGTATGTCATTTTTGTGTGACAAGGTTATACTATGCTTATCATATTTTATGAAGTTAGAAAACTTAATTTTGGTTCTTGATCGTTTTGCATAGACATGACATTTAAATTAAAATTCATTACTAAGCTGTTTTATTGTTCTTAATATTAATATTTATTAACTAAAATTATTTTTGTACGCTTTCATGTACAATTACTTTTAACGTACTACTCTTTATTCATTTCTTTAGTGTTCATAATTTTGTTCAAGAGTACTGTTACCAAGAATAAGTGTGCTCTGTTTTATCTATAATTTAAAGGTAGGGTACTCACTGTATTATATTGTGTGAATACAGCATAGAGATCATTCATAAATGACGTCACGCTTCGAGGGAGGGTTGTGATGTAGCGACAAGGGGAGGAAATAACAAGAAGTGTGACATCATGCTTATGCAACATAGCGTGGCCTGTGACAAACTGGGGATTGGGTATGTTGAAGTGTGACAGTTTGTGACAAGGGGGAGGGGGGGTCAAATACATGGGAAAAAATCCTGACATCATTTATGAACGGTCCCATATTGCTTTCTGGTTGATTCCACCTTATTTTTGTGTTATGTGCGGAACATTTTTGAGCAAAATTCTGTTATATTTATTTAATTATTTTTAATTATGAAAATATTAATGCAAAGTTTTCAAAATTTTTAGAACATTTTGTACAGCTGGAGCCACATTTTGAATATTAAAATTTTGTTTCGCACGGGACATCACAAATATCTCGTACTTATCAAAATTGTAATATTTTTTAAATAATAAACTATTGACCCTATAGAAAAGAAATTTTGCACCACTGTTGGCTAAAAATGTACAGACTGTAATAAAAATTTTTGAAAACTTTTCATTAATATTTTCAAATGTAAATACACCAAAATTTTGTTCTAACATTTCCAGTAGGTAACACAAAAATGCTGTGGAATGACTCTTCTATGTTTTATTTTAAAAGGGTTTTCAATATTTTAAATATTTTAGGGGCCGTTCATAAATGATGTCACGCTTTTCCCCCATATATTTGAAATCCCTCTTCCCCTTTGTCACAATATGTCACACTTTAGTGGACCCCTCCCCCCATTGTCACACCCCACGCTATGTTGTATAATGCAGAATGTCACACTTCTTGTTACCCCCTCCCCTCCCCTTGTCACACTTTGTCATAAGTTCACGAACCCCAATCCCCCCTCGAAGCGTGACATCTTTTATGAATGATCCCTTACCCACAGCTCAAATACGAGTAGAACTCGGAAATTAAAGGGACTTTTGAGAAAAGAGGTATTTATTCTAATGATAGGAAACTGCAATATACCAATATACATTATTTTTCTAAATAACCTCCCTCACAAGTTCATACATAGTCCAACGTTTCACAAGTTTTATTACACAAGATACATTATATTTGTATAAAGTGTATTCTTTTGGCTAGAAATCAGTTTAGGGACCGTTCATAAATGACGTCACGTTTTTTTCCCATACATTTGACCCCCCTCCCCCTTTGTCACAATATGTCACACTTCAGTGGAGCTCCCTCCCCCCTTTGTCACGCGTCAAGCTATGTTGCATAATGCAGGATGTAACACTTCTTGTAACTCCCTCCCCTTGTCACAATTTCACGAACCCCCTCCCCCCTCGAAGCGTGACATCATTTATGAATGATCCCTTAATATTATATTGCAGTTTAACAGTAAATATCAAATGGTTATTTAAAACACAAGAAAAAAAGAAAGAATTGTACAGCTTGTAGTAAAACTTTTACAAACAATGTCTAAGTTTATTCTACACTTTTAAGACTTCTGATAGAAATAGTACCGAATTTTAGGTTATTACTTTTTTCCAAGTGTTAAGTATTAACATGAAATAAATATATAAAGAAATTGCAAATTCATATAAAATGTTTGAGAAGATAATTCCTTCATGAAAATATATGAGAGAATGTCAATATAGTTATATTGGATTGCTTTTCAAAATAGGCAAGATTTTATTTTTTCTTATTAAAGAAAAATATCATAGTGTAGATAAAAGAAAGGCTGAAGGTTAAATTAAAAATGGGTTAAGATGAAAAGTTATCAACTAATGAATTTAAGATGAGCGTTAAAAGAAACAAATAATGTACAAGATATTTTGGAATGACTGAATTTTTAGTGTATGTTTTTTTTTACATAAATTCACAATTATTATTTCTAATTATTCTGTTTTTTTTTCTTTTACAAATATTGATTTATTTTAAGTAGCAGTCAATTGAAAAGAAATAAGCGCGAAGCGAAGCGGTCTTTCTAATTCATCGTGTTTAGCAACGGAGACTGAGAGACGGGCCTTCTGCTGATCACGTGACTTGCCTGTTAACGGGCTTCCCGATGCAGGGGGCATTGATTGAACGCACAATAAATGCATACAATATCATATTCTACTCCATATCATTCAATATTCTCAATTTCAAATAACACTTTCACCTTACTGTGTATTTTTTAATTAATACCACAAATAAAGGCATTTATTTTGCTTTGCACTGTTAGTACCAGGAAAGCATATATATATATATCTTTTTATTGCAAATATGAAGTAAGATCTTTAATATTAAAAGCATGTTCTGCAATTATGTCGATGTTTATAATAACCAAACAGTAAATCACAGAATATTCTAATTAGAAATTATCCATTATTTTCATTACATACGTAATATTTTAGTAGATAGCCATACATTTTTAATGCAGAATTTTTGGGTTAATTTGTGAATGTAATATGCATGCATTTTTTTTAAAACTAGCAATTCTGACTAACCTTAGTATTTATATTTAATAAAGCATTTAGTATGTTTAATTTTGGATTTATTTGAAAAATATTTAAATTGAAAATTAGGCTTGTCCTTTAAAGCAACAAATGAAATCAAAACTTAATATTTTTTGCTGTTTCTTCATATTCCTATATCAATGTTCATTTTGCACAATAAGAATTATAACATAGGCCTTTTTAACACTGATTGTAAATGTGTACTAAAAAAGACAATATTATACTTTATTAATTACAGTACTTATTACTTATTGTATAAATTAATAAGGTTCAGTTTTACCTTTTAAAAAAAATCTTAACGTAGTGAGAAAAAAAACATTCCACATTTTACTTAGAAGTATATGTTGTTGTTGCTCTTATGTTTACTTTTTTGCTTGCTTAAAAATCGTGTTCGGCACTAGTTAACTAGTAGTTAACTACTAGTTGCAACTACTTTTTTCCCAACTACTAGTTACAACTACTTTAAAAATTTTTTTTTTCAATCTATTTTTTAAACATGAAGTTATTTAATCTAATGAATATTACTCACGCAAATGGATTTTTTATATTATGTTACACAGTAGCTCCTCATTATATCACGCTTGTTGGGGGACAGCAAAAAAGTGCGATACATCCGAATGCACGATATAACCGATGTCATTAGAAATAACTCAAAAAGTACAAGTAAATTGAGTGTCAATGTAAAAAATTTAATTTTACATAATGAGAACTTTCTTAATAAAAATAAGTCTTAATAAAAATCCTTGGGCAATAGACATATGTCTCTTTCATTCTATAGGTATGTCAAGTAAAACGTCAACTGGCTTGAGGAAAATCATTCTGCACGCATGTACGTTGGGGGAGTAGGAGGAAAATTGTTGCAGCTTTTAGCTGCAGCAAATTCAGAAGAAAGAAAAACATGTTTAATGGGGAAAAAGGGGCTTTACTGAGAAATCCAATATTTTTACTTTCAAGAACTCAAACTTAAAATTTTGGGAGACATAGAAAAAAGCGATATATCCGAATGAGCGATATAACGAGGGGTTACTGTATAATGAAAAAGTACTCGTAAAAAAATCATAATATATTTCTTGCATTATTTACACAAATCAGAAAAAGCTTTCTAATATACTCAATAAACAGCGCCCGCATCAGCACATGCACAATGAAGTTTAAAGACCAAATCTTTGTGAAGGGCAGTGCCGGATCTAGGGTGGGGCAAGCCGGGGCCCTTGCCCCGGGCGGCACTTTTTGGGGGGGGGGGGGGCAAATTCAAGTGTGATGCACAAAAAAGAACGAAAGAAAGAAATATAAGGAGAAAGAAAAAAAAAAAGAAGAAAATACTTAAGAGAACTTAAGTTTTGGAAGAGAATTAAAATCCTAGTTCTACGCTCCGATTTTATCATTGATCAGCTATTTTGCCAACTATTAAAACCGATTAATTGAATTATTTATTTGTATAAACTGTCGGAAATTCTAAAATTTAGGTTAGGGGGCAGCAAATTTCGCAATGTTAAAATTTAAAAATTAAAATTTTAAAAAGTCAAGGTTATTTCCCTCTTGTGAGAGTGAAATACATATAAATCAGGCTATGCTCTAACAATACCCAATGGTTTTTCTTTTAGAAACTTTCAAAGCATCCTTTTAGGAAGAGGTGGGAGCTTGTAAGTGTCGTTTGAGAAGGCAAACACGTGGCTCTTCGATATGGGCGTTAGTAAGAAGGAGGAGGAGGGTAGAGTCTTGCCCTCTGGATTAAAAAAAAAAAAATGCCAATTTTTCTGAATTTTTATTATTACTTTTATGAGTAAAAACGTTTAAATTTCGAAATGTTTTTGTCTTCTTTTTGTTTCCAAAATTTTTGAAGTCCCAAAGCATCACCTAAGGCCTCAAAATGCACCAGTTTGCATGTAATTTTCAAAATTTTCCCGAACCCCCACAACTGTCAGAATTTCATATCTGCAGTTAAGAGGGAACTTTCACATGGCTCTATCCCTCCTAATGTTGAGCTGAAACGGCCATGCTGCGGGAGCATTAACGAAAGTTTTATGGGTTTATCAGTGATCCCCAAAGGAAAGATCCTCAAAAAAAAAAAAAAATAAGGCTAGCTCATGAAAGTTATATGAAATATCAACAATAATTTGTTGGAGGGGGCGGCATTTTTACGTTTTGCCCCGCCTCGGAAAACTCCAAGATCCGGTACTGGTTAAGGGGGAGCTTTACCTCTACTCCAGTCCCATGCATGCGTTCGGTATACCATAAAACACAAAAAGAAAGAAAAAATACTGATTTTTATAATTTTCTTTCTAGAAAAAAATACTGATATTTTCTGAAAAAATATTGATTTTTAAAATTAAAAAAAACTGTTTATATCAGCTTCTTCCAAATTATTGAAATATAGATATTTTTTAACTAGAAATTTTAATATTTTCTGGGTTCAAGCAATTTATTCGAATTTTAACTCACTATATGGTAGCCTTAATGCATCTGGTTTTCTAGGGAAAGGTAGAATAGCTTTGTTAAGGTGTCAAAGAATGACATTTTATCAGAGAACATTAAGTTTTTGGACATCGTGACTACAGCAAAAGCGGCAACAGCTCCTTTGGAAAGGATTTTTTCTACAATAGTGCGCTCAAAATTAAGAAACAGATTGGGGGTTGATAAGGCGTCAAAACTGGTATTCTTGATGAAACATCTAAATAGTAAAAATGATTAAGCTGTAGTAAGCATTTTATGTGATAATTTGCCACCTCTGTTTATATATTCAAGAAATTTGTATATACTCAAAACATTATCCAGTCAAATTATTTGTATATAATCAAGAAATTATAACCAATTTAGTCCAGAAATACCAAGCTTTCTCCTCTGTTTCTTGTTTTTCTCTGTTTAATAAGCATGCATTTTTTATATAATAGTACAATTAATTAATAAATTATTTTGAACTAGTAATAAATAATTATTTCAACTGAAATATCTTATTTCTTTAAAAAATCCAAAATGCCGATTTAAATTAAAAAAATACTATATTTTTAATGTTTTTTTCATAAAAAAAAATCACCAACAAAATTTGAATGAATATAATCTAAATTATAAAGCATGCATGTTATAAAGATATTTTGTTAACGAATGGGGTTTGGGCAGAGGGAGAATTTTAATTGATATTAAGGGGAAACCCCTTCATTTTTCAACCACTGTTAAAAAATTGTTATTTCTTAAAAACATAAATTATTAACTTTATAAACAAATACATAATAAAATACAAGTTTAAATTTAGAGAAAAAGGTTTTGTCTTTATTCATATTCTCTTTCTATATTGATTTTTCAGTGTTATTTGGAAATATTCAATCTTTGAATGTCTTACAGGGAATTTTTTTCAAATTGTTTTAATGATTAAAAATGATGCTAAACTAAAAATCAGTGGTGCGACAGCCCTTTTGGGGGCCATGGCCTATTGTGCCCATCAAAGTTTTCGAGCCTGAGGGCCCTTGGCTGCAGAAGCAGAAGCTCCGGTCAAGTGGTCGGCCTGACGCGGAACCCCCAGTGTTTAGTTCCCAAGCATGCTTGGTCCTCATTTTATCGACCCCACTGCAGGGATGAAAGGCTGAGTCGACTCTACCCAGCCCGGGAATCGAACCCCGGACTTGTGTCATGGTAGCACGGAAGACTACCACGATTAAAAATAATATTGAGTTGAATTATTAGGATTAAATATTTAAGAAAAACTTAAAAATGTAAATCCAAATGAATTATACTAAAAAGTTGTTAACTACTAGTTGCAACTACTTTTGTTTTGAGTAGTTAGTAATTGGTAGTTAACTACTTTTTGACAAGTAGTTGCCGAACACTACTTAAAAATAGAGGTATGATAAACTTGTTCTGCGTCTCTGAATACAGCTTTTTAACATAGTGAAAAACGTTTCCCTCATGTTACCCAGGTGTGGAATTTCTTCATAACTATACAAATAAACATAAACTAAATATAATCCAATGAAATATATATTTCTCAGCAACTTTCAAATTAAATAGAATATAGTATAAATTATGGAATGGTTTCTGGTTACAAGGGAACACAAACCTTTATATACACACAAACTTTTAAATTGAATATAATTTTTGATTATATCTTATTATGAGGTATACAATTGTGCATGACTTAAAAAACAAAAAATTATATTATAATAATTGTAAAAAAATAGTCAAAACATAAATTGTTATAGGTCGAATGACAGCTCATTATTCGGCAAGGCTGAAGCTTTGTTCCATTTCTAATGAATACTTCCCGCTAATTTTGAAAAATACTATAATCGACTTACTTAATATGGATTCACAATCATGTTCTATAGGTTTTTCTGTTACAATTTCAATGTACTTCTCTTCTACATCTGTTTCTGCATAACGTAATATTTTTTCCTTAATACACTGTTCTGTGTTTCCAATCTCAACAATTTCTCTGAAAAGAAATAAATGATTATGAGGGAAAAATGTACATCATCATTAAATCTTTAAAAACATAAAAAGCGAGAGGAATATTATCCTTTAAAAGAAAACAGATGTAATGTTTTCTCTTGCTTTTAAGAATTTAACTTTAAAAATAACAGTTCATTGTTTGTGCATCATTTTAATGATATATATTGCAGTAAAATACAAAATGACAACTATTATTTCAGCATATACTCATACTTGACAACTTTTGATAATGGGTTTCAGTAAAATTTCTATGTGAACCCAATTACTTTATTGAACCAATATTAACGTTTCTTACAATAACTAAACTAATCTTATCTGTCTTTAGCATCACTACTGGTTTCAATAAGGTTAATTAAAAAAATATTTGCTTTTAGTGTAAATAGATGGGACTAATCAACAAAGTAAATTGCAATTTTTTTTTCTTTTAAGTAGAGCAACATTTTTTGGAGTACAAAAGCAAAAACTTTTTTCTAAGTACATTTTCAATGCCCCCCTTAAAAAAACTATTTCATAAATAGACATTAAGTAGTCAATAAGTATTCTGATTTGGTATGTACAATTTCTCTTTTTCAAAAGCATATAAAATTCACTTCATCTGGGGTGCAACTGAAATTGTTGAGTGGGAGTGGCAAAATGGTGAGCGTGCAAGTCCTCAGCTAAAGAAGAAAAATATAAGAAGGGATGAAAGTAATGGTTCACGGGAAATTACTGATGTCAAAGCGGCAGGATCAGCTAAAAAATTAAACCGAGTGAATTTTACTATAGCAGATGCAATTGGATTTCAAAATGCGTAAGAAAATTGTGACTTGCGCGCAGAAGCATAAAAAACGGGTAAAATCCCTAAAAGTTGGCATTTATCTGTCTTGTAATAAAGCACAATGTAAACACTTATTTTCAAATAAAATTTCTTTAATAAGAACTTACTTTGCCTTGTTTGACATATCAATCAGATCCTGTACTCTTTCACATTCTACAGAAAGGTTACCGCAAATTTCTTCCTCCTCCAGGGGACCAATTTGATCATCATCATACTCCTCCATCAGCTACCAAAATTTCCAAAATCAGCAAATTTTTACTTCATATAACAGAAAGCTGAAAAAACTTATAAACAGATTTAAAACCTAAATAACTGACCTTTTCAAATCGTTCATTGAAGATTTTGATATTATCTGAGCAATTTGTTGTAGCAGATGTTAATGGGTATTCATTTAAATTATTTAAATGAATATTTAATTTTTCATTATCTGAACTCACATCAGAAAATTGATCTGAAACATTGTAATCTTCATTTTCATTGCTGAAATTAAATCCCAAAGACTTCTCAAAAGAACCAGGTTCCTTTAATCTAAAAAGACATAATAACAATGGCATGAAACATCATTAAAAATTAAAAAAGGAGAAATAAAACATGATATAATGTAGCATATAAAGCATTATACCTAAACAAGTGAACAAATTTCTATGTTTCTTTTTTTTTTTTTTTTAATTTCATATTTAAATTTTATAATTGCACTCAATCATTACTTTACTTTAAAAAATAAAGCAAAATATGAAAAAAATCTAAAAAAAAAAAAAAAAAAAAAAGAGAGAGAACAACATTATGTATATTACCTTTTTTCCTCTCCTAAACATAATTTCTTCATTTTTGGAACTATGGTTTCAATTTTATCATCACAGTCAGAGTCATCAAACTCGTTCATTATTTTTTCCAAGTCAGGTTCTAAAAAAAGCAAAAACATTAAAATAAAAGTATGCTGACTTTTACCTGAATAATGAGAAAATAAAAGATTTTCATGTAATATGCTGAATTTTCAACTTAAAAAAAAAGAAAAAGAAAGAGCTATCACAGTGAACATCGACAAGTCCAACTTCAATGAGTGGAAAGTTTTGATATGCCAAAAGTAATGGTTTGTAACCATTTATTTAACTGCTGGGAAAACTAAACTTATTTATTTTCAATGAGCAGAATTTTGTTCAGTTAAATTATTTGATAAGCTGAATTTTATTTCAATGGTGCTCCGGAAAATTTTCTTGCTTACCAACTCCATAAGGTGAATTTCTTTCTGACGCAAAACAATGTAAAAATATTATTGAACTCTAACCAGATTTTCTCTCTGAAATTTCTTTTCCCTTTGCAAGGCTTCGGCACAAAATAGATGAGACGTAGCATCTCCAAGATAGAGATTTTTAGATTATAGAAATTACAATTTCAAATTGCTGTAGATATTTTTTAAACTTTAGCAAAGATGTCCAAAGGTATAATCAATTCCTTTCATTGCTAGTGAATAGTGTATTATTTTGAGGCAACAATAACAAGTGTAATTCAAGTATAGGTGTCATAGCTTGTGCCTGATTTAGTAATACAGTAAATCCCCTCTATAGCGGACCTCAACAGGACAAAAAATATTTGTTCGTAATAGAGAAGTGTCTGCAAAGCAAGGGTTTTATGTTTTTGATCTTTTAAATTACCTCTCAATGCATATTTATATGATACGGCTAAAGTTATGCGTCAGGCCATGGGTAGTTTCCCTCCCATTGGGTGATATGCCGAAATTGTGGAGGAGGATGGTAGATATTACCATCCACCAGTTGGGGTGGAAGTCGAACTTCTGCCTATAAAGGCTGGCCCATTACTCAGGAGTAGGAGTCCTGAGTAATGGGCTACTCTTCTCTTCCTTACTTTGCGAGGATATGACAATAACAGTTACACATTAGATAATTTTTTTAAAAGTGTATAAAATAACTTTTCCTAAAAACTTTTTATCTGTACCGTAAAATCCCGAAAGTAGACCCCCATCGAATGTAACCCTTATCTCGCCGAAAGTGGAATCATTCAATATTCCTTAATATAACCCCCCTCCCCAAATGGCTGACGATTTTAAAACAAATTTTGTATTCTTTCCTTATGATAAAGATTAAATATGTCCAATTTCTTTTTGTATTTTGTGTTTTATTTTATTTGTTTATTTTTCATAAATATTCAAGGTCTATATGCTTAAAAATAAATTTCCCTCGGCGTTGATTCGTTCATTAGCCGCCATCTTTGATCTTACGAGTCCGCCATTTTTAGTCGTGTTTTGAAATTTGACACATTACGAAATACCGATATAGCGCTGGCCCCGAACATGCCAAATTTGCGTTTTATGAGTTTTAAATTTAAATTATACGGATTTCTGCTAACTTAAGTGCTAAATTCTTTCTTGGCGTTGATTCGTTCATTAGCCGCCATCTTTGATCGTGCAAGTCCGCCATTTTTGGTCGTTTTGAAATTCGGTACATTACAAAATACCAATGTAGCGCTGGCCCCAAACATGCCAAATTTGCGTTTTATGAGTTCTTAATTTAAATTATAGAGATTTCTGATAACTTAAGTGCTAAATTCTTTCTTCAGTCAAAGATGCCATCCCCATGCGATCAATTTTCTATTAGAAAATTATACGACAGATTTTTCTTTATTTATTTTTTGAATCTTGTTTTATATTAATGTTTTTGAAATAACTTTAAATGGGTTACACTTATTATTTATCTTCAGTAAATGCTCTTAATTAATACTAAAAACTTTTTTTCATAATTTTTTTCGAAAATCTCGATTATAACCCTCTATCTGAAATTTGCCAGTTTGGTTTTTAAAAATAGGGGGGTTACTTTCGGGATTTTATGGTATTTAAAAGCCAATCAAAAATGGAGCAATGGTAGTTATCAACTTTTTTTTTTATTCTGATATCTGTCCAATGGGTAAAAATTGGACGGGTAAAAATGGAATGGGTAAAAATTCTAAACTTTAAAACATCAAAGGCTGGCTGCTCTCCCGATACAGCTGCAAGTTTACCAGTTTTTGGAAAATTATTTTCCTTCTCTTAGCATCCCTTTACCAGCCATTCTATCTGAAAAGTGTGTTTTTATTTTAAGATGAAATTAATCGGTAATTATCCGACACCAAATTTATAAATAATATTACAGTAATTAGTAAAACTATCAGTACAACAATTTTGTTGTTCTTTTCAAAAAAAAATAGGGCTTCATTTCCTTTCCCTGTCTGAAGAGCATGGCACAGACTCGTATTGATAGGCAATCTAAAAACTCTTGAAAGACTAACAGCTTTTGCCGTTATATCATGTTTTGACAGTTAAATGAATATTTTGGAGAGCCCATGTCATGCCCACCCTTTACATGTTGTCATTGTAAGAAATGTTTTTGCCTGAGTAAAATGCGGCTTTGTAAATAAATTTCAACTTTAAAAATACTTTTTTCTTTCTCAGAACATAAGGAAGTAAAATTTACCTTCATTGTCATCCTCAACCAGAGATGCCCCACATAAATTTGCAAACTTTGAGGCAAGAAGAGAAGTACCCTGAAATGAGAATTTTGAGGCATATCAAAAACAATGGATAGATTCCGCAGCCGGTTAAATTTGAACCACTATGAATTAAATAAAAAATTAAGATATGGCATTAATATGGTTTTGGCGGCATTTCTTAATATTTTTTATAAAAGCAAAGCTTTCGAATGGCTACTTTTACAGTGTAACACTTGTTCTCTTCAATAATATTGTTTTGATGCAATACTTTGGAAACAGGTTATTTGGAATAAAAATGATGATTATTTCAAATAATATTAATTGCGTAATAGGAAGTTGTCCTCTTTGAGCAAAACATAAAAGATTAACTACATTTTAACAACAAAATTTCAATAAAAATTTCATATGCATATTTTGGAATTACAAGAAATTCCTTTTTTTTTAATGCAAAAAGATGTGAGCTTCTAGATGCACGGGCATCCAACAAAAGCTTTTACTTACTAGCGGATTTGCAGCACCCCTTTCGATGTAGAATTACACAGGTATTTCTATAATTATCTCTTAAGCCAATCATAGTTTATGGCCGACCAATACGTCTTGGCAGGTTTAAACTTATTAAATCTAGAAATAAGACTAAGCCTTTCAATGGATTATTGCTGCTAATTAGAACTTCTGACTGATAACTTCTCAGCACAAGCCGATCATGCAAATATCTAAACCAACTGTATCAAATAAAAGTTCAGATCAATATTTTAAACTTCTTGATTTATTACCTAATAATTTACTCAACAAAGAAATATCAAGGCCCTTCCAATATTAAATGAAAAATACTTATTTTTCATTCATAATGCTCTTTTAACCCGAGAGAACGCGCAGGGGTCATTTTATGACCCCCAAGGTGAATCCAAATTCCAATTCTTAGAAAACTAGCCACCTGTTCATTCCTTTCTTATCAGTAGCTGAGTTTCTTCCCCCAATCTACCTTTTGTTAGTGTTTTGAAAGTATTTCAGGCATTTTCAAGCCCCCAATACCCGTTTGGTTAGTTAAAATCATACTTTAAAATTGATCATAGCAAAAACAAAATGATATGTTTCTCTAAGAATTTCATGTTAAAAATAGCAATAATACAAGGTGGAATATTTATTATAAAGTTCACAAATACTTAAAAGTATTAAAAATAATTATTTATGAACTTAGTTACTTAGTTTATAGACGTGTATTAAACTACCTTTAATTACTAGCGCAATACATGAAGCTGATTTATTCTTTATATATCTCCCTTTAAATTTAATTTATGCATCGCACTAGTGTTTAAATGTAAATTTTAATGTTTAAAAATAGACGGTATGGTTTTGACTTAAAATAAGTAAAGAAGTAATGCTTTTAATTACGTTTTAGTTTGGGGTCGTTCTATGACCCCCTCACGTCTTAACGTTGCTTTAGGAAGCACGCGTTCTGTCGGGTTAAAAGAACAATTGTAGTCAAATCAATCTACGACATTTAAGTTAGACCACCCTCTATGGATTAAAAAAAAAGAATTAAAACTGGTGCATTTAACCAAAAGATATGGATAAAAAAAAAAAAAAGACTATATTTCTGGCCATAACTTTTTTCTAATTACAGTGAGCGCCGGCTAATCGAATCAGCCGCTTTACTGAATCAAATCGTCAAAAACAGAACGAAATTCAGCATTAACATTTAAAAAACAGCAGATTTTTTAATCAAACACGCCGCATAAATGAATCAAACCTATATAACTAACCATTTCCCACAACGACATACAAACCACATGTCTTTCTTTTCTTAGCGTTCTTTCCGGAAAAAAATATTTTTTTTTTGTTAAGGATGGAGGGTGGGTGTTGCACACTTGTGGTGAGATTTCTCAGAAAAAGCCAAATAACACGTGACGGAAAGAGACAGTGTCTTTTGAGTGGTACAAGCTGTTCCAAGAAGTAGGGAAAGTGGAAGACAACGACCGCTCCGGACACCCTTCAACCAGCAAGATCAACAAAAATGTGCATACTTGCCAACATTGAAGGGAAAAAAAAAACAGGAGATTTTTTCAATGAACAGTGATGAGTATTGGAATGATTGCTGATGAATTAAGAATTTCTAAAACCAAAGTTTTTGGATCATGACAGAAAACTTTGTCATGAAGCGAGTGTGAGCGAAGTTTGTGCCACAAGTGTTGTCAGAGGAGCAAAAGGCTGATCGAAAAGTTATCTGCCAGGATCTTTTTCCCACAACTTGGCTCCACCAGATTTTTTTTCTATTCCCAAGAATAAAATGAACGCTCAAGGCATACAAAAACTGGAAAACTAGCTGGCAGCAGTGTGTAGATGTGGAAGGGTGTTACTTTGAAAAATTCTAATTGTTTGCACTATTCTCATGAATAAATTAAAAAAAAAAAAAAAAAGAGTACTACTGCTTTCAGAACACACCCTGTATAACCTCCTCCTTTGTGAAGTTGAGTAAAAAATAAACCACCAAGGGGATCCTGATTATTATGAACTGCAATATAACAGGCTGAATGAATTATGTTTTGCTGTTAAGATGCCTGAAGAATATAAGTAAGATTGCAAAACTTAAAAAATAATTGGTTGTGAAATATCTTACACACACACTCAAACAGAGCATCTATAAAGCTTTGCTAATGCAAACAGAGGTTGTACAAGCGTCATATTTTATGTTTAGAACAGCACTTTTTAAAAATGCAAAATGTGTGGAAAAGAAGTTTAGATACATAAGACATGAATCCCCAACCAATCAGGTCTCAGCATTTGCTAAATTGTGTGCTAATCATGCTTTATTATTGTGTGTTATGTCAAAATATCTAACTATGCATAACTAACTGCTTTCATATTATTAGTAGAACTGCTTTAATTTCTTCAAGCATTTCAATGGCTTGATAAAAATAAAAGTTTGCAAGGACACAATATTCATTTTACCTAAAATTTTGATTCTTTAACATATCTAAATTTGTGATCACCTACAATAGAGCTACAAATAACAACATTTGAGATTTTTGAACTAAATCATTGAAGTGTGTATTAACCCACTGGCGACTTTGGCCGTGATATCACGGCCTGAGGAATGTGCAGAAAAGCAACGCCTCCGATGCACCAGGGAACCTGTTTGGGAAAAGGGGAAGGAATATCGCAAATATACGCTCCAGACCATCTTGACGTGGAAAAAGCCCATCGTAATATCACGGCTTCAACCATTTTGAGAAAGATTTATGATGGCGTGACATCACAGCCCAAACCGCCAGTGGGCTAGACTAGGATTAGCAGTATGGC